>CM053027.1:77159981-78534981 GCA_028564925.1 Lithobates sylvaticus
TTCTAGTCCGGTTGTATGTCATCACGTTCAAATCCATCGGACTTTGGTATGTTTGTGTGTGGTCAAGTCCGTTCTTTCGGAAAGTACGTCGGAACTCCGCCCAAAGTCGATCGGGAAGACCGTCGGACCTAGTCCGTCGAAAAAAGTCCAGTCGTGTATAAGCGGCATAAGACGGGAAGTTTTTTATGGGAGGAATCACCAGTATAAATGAAATAAAAGAAAAATGTGAAGATAATAAGGAAAGGAACGAAGATAAAAATGCAATGACAGTCAATGGCAGTTGAAAGAACTGTCACATGACTGAAAAATAGTTTTAATTACAACAGTTATGGTAAATAACACAAACCGTATGTTACAATTTATAAAAACTGAGACTTTTATGGCCAAGGTCACATCAAGGATTTGCCTTCATTTTAATTTTGACCCTTTTTTTCCCCATTTTAAAAAGGTAGAGGACTTTGACATAGCAGGAAAATGTAAATAATATTTACAAGTTGATTATTTTATTATGCTGAAAATCTCAAGCTAGTGTAAAGTATATGGAGAAAAACAGAGAAAAACGATTTAACCCTCCCTCTTTGTGTCTCGGAAATATTTCCTGATTTTATTGAATTTTATATTTTTTTTACCCCTTTGGTAACACGGTTTTGTGGGATTACAAACTGCATTTTCATTGTTGAAACACATAAAAATAATCTAGCTATTGACACATCCTTCTATTTAATTCAGATTAATCTACTGATGCATGTCAAGTACTGATGTTTGTATATTTATCCGGCAAGCTGCCGTTAGTCCTAATCTGTGTGTACAGCACGTTCTTGTTAATTTAATTGCAGAAATTGTGCATGCTATGTAATGTTTATGAAAAGCGAAAACTATTTAATACACTTTGGACAGGAAACACCATTCTGGGCTGTTACTTTGGAAAACTCTTCAGTTTAAAGAGAACCTGTCATGTAAAAATGTGGACAGTTTTTCTGCTCTTGCTAGGTGTACTCCAGAGGAAACCTTTGACCTATTAGGGGGTGCTTCTGCTCGGTAAAGTAAAAAGCACAATAACAGAGTTTTAGCAACAGATTCTCAGTTTCATTTTCTGAAACTGTACAGGGACAATAAGAGCAAGAATATTATATACAGACTGCTAAAGCCTAACGATGAATGGCATCTATGGTGTAGTTGTTGCTATGCATATACTTTACATGGAGTGTATGCAGATGTGATACATCTTGCCATTTTTCATAGAATATTCTCTAAAAAGGTTGGTAAACAGATTCCACTGCTGCCCTGATGAAGGAGATTTATCCTCTGAAATGTGTTTGTTTTGTTAACGTGAGATAAAGCCAGTTTTTTTTAAAAAAGTTGCCTGGCTTGTTATTTGATTTATCTACTTTGATCACAGGGCACAATCCAACCTTCTCTGTTAGCTAATTTCTCAAAGTTTATTTATGTTACAGCAAAACCCTGCACCCTTCTGCTGAAGTGTTGTCACCCCAGATGACAACACTTGGCCCAATCAACATACATATAAAGATGATGTGTTTATTTTAAAGTGTTACTTTCTCCACAACAGTAAAATCAGTCTGTATATGTAGTAAAGCATGCTTGTTATACTCACTGTGGAACCTAAGGGGTTAATCTTCCGCATTGTGTAAAAAGGCTGTTTGATCATGTCTTCTCTGATCCTCCCCTTCTTTTACTGTCCCCACTCCATTTGCTGCTAGTACAGAACCTTGGGGGTACAGAACCTTGGGGGCACTTTGCACATGCTCAGTTTTTTTCTTGGGGGAGTGCATGTGATTAGCACAGAGCCAATCAGCACTGTCCAGACAGAGGACCAGCGGCCCTGCAGCCAGTCAGAGTAGAATGAAAACTCCTCCTACAAAAAAAGTCACAATAAAAAGTTGATCAAGTTGAATATAGCCATAACAAGCTTTAACCAGACACTCATAGAAGTCATAAGGTTGCTATGTACGGCTGACAAGAAAGGGTATTTAGGAGTTTATATTTACTAAAATAATTGCATTTCCATGTTCTGTGTACTGTGGGAGACCAGATATAGGGAATGCAGGTCCTGGGTTTAGTAACACTTTAATATATCAGTGTTTATGTTTAAATTAAAGCTCACACCTTTTTTTTTAAATTGTGGATAGAGTAAGAGAGGGTTATAACCCCTACCAGGTTTTATTTTGGCCATTTATGTCCCATTGGAGAGATTTCCCTTCACTTCCTCTCCCATTGACAATTTGTGAAGTGAAAGAAAATCCCCTAAATTGTGGGAAATCCCTATCTGTCACCTGGGTCACCCAAACTAATGTTCCTATTGGAAGATTACACTTTTATTTCTGTTCTTGTTGTGACAACTCTAAATTCAGGATTTTCTTCTTTTGCTGATAAAAGTCAACAGGACAAATAGAGAATAAAACAGACAGCAATACAAACCTGGTAGATGTTCTAATCCCTCTCTACTCTATCCAAAACTAAAAGTAACGTTTTGCCTTGAGGGCGGGGGTCCATGCCATAGGAGGTTGAGACGACACACAAATGTCTTTGGGATCACTGAAATTTGCTTTTAAAAGAAATCTCTGGTTATAGGACATGTTTTTCGACCGTCTTGATTGGTAAATATACATCTCTTTGTGTGATTAGATATATGGGCAAACAAATCAAATGATTATTAAACTTTAGAACATTTCCTTTTCTCTCTGCATTGAATACAATATCCCCTGAAGAAGACCACAATTAGAAGGGTCGAAACGCGTAGGAGTTTTATGTGAAAGATTATTATTTGCAGTAAAATGCAATTTTATTAAGATTTCATACAATATGTAGTTCCGTCTTGATTGATGGTTTTGTCATTTTCATGTGAATACCAGAGCTCAATTTTTTACAACTTCCATGTAACTGTCAAATAGTTTTTTGATACAATAAAGAATTTTAATTAATAAAAAATTTGAATAATTTCTTGGCTGCTAAAAAATCCCATGAGGGAATTTTTCTATTATACAAATGTTTCGGGGTGTGCAGCACCACTAGCTCACACATATGTGTTTTTCTATTCTACGTTTTGCCTTAAGTTATACTGTAAGATCAGTGGTGGTCGATGTTCCTTGGTAATTGATCAGGGATGAACCTTTTCCAAGTTTCTTAACCATCGTAAGCCACAGAACTTTTGCCATGGATTACAGCTCACTTCTCTTTTGCTCTTCTGATAACTAAACCAATATATGAGGCGTTCCAGTTTAAAATAAAGACCTGTGACCTAGACTCACTCATCACTGTTCAAAGATTATTTTATCATTATTTGCTAAATCTGATTAATGACTGTGTAGGCTTGTCTTCATCGTAATTGCAGGGTCAGCAGCGGTGTGGTAAACTGCAGAATGTTTATGATTTATTACCATTACTGAATAGATATACATAATGTATGTTTATTGTTTCTCCAAGGACAGAGCACACGTGTAATAATGAGCTTTTATTCAGTGTTGGGCTAGTTGTTCTCCTCTGGAGACAGAGGTTGTGTAATCACTTTGTTAGTACAACAAACTGTCCTTAAAGAGGACGTAAACCCTGTCAAAAAAAAAACACACCCTGCAGAACAAAGGCTTAATGAGCTAGTATGCATAGCATACTAGCTCATTATGTATTACTTACCTGAGATCGAAGCCCCCGAAGCAACCCTCGTTCACGTCCTCCATCGCCGCCATGATACCCGGAGTGACTTCCGGGTATCGCTGCTCTGGCGATGTGACTGGCTGGATGCAATGACGTCACTCCGGCGCATGCGCGCAGGAGCCGTCAGTGACGGCATGATTGCCTTCACTAACAGCACGCTCAGTATGCCTGCGCCGTTGTCTATGGCGTGCATGCGCCGTAGACATCCGTGCCTGTTTTTAGGTTAAGGAGATATTTCTTGCACCTACAGGTAAGCCTTGATCTAGGTTTACCTGTAGGTTAAAGTGGTCTGTAAGGGTTTACAACAACTTTAATTTTCTGCAACCACCAATCAGATTCAAACTTCTAGAGCCCAATTGTTATCTGCCAGGAAGGTTAAATTTGATTGGTACTTTAGGGAAAGATTGGCATTTGAAAAGATGAACTAGGTGAAATCTGTGTGGTCTCTGAATACTTACAGAAGTTCTCTGTTATAATGTGGTTTATTTAATAAGGAAATAATAGGGAAAAAAAAGATTTTGCACTCTCCAGTTTTAGTAAATATTAAATAATGTTTGCTAATATGGTCCAGTTACATCACATGGTCACGTTTTGTATCCAGTCTCACTCAAAGGTGCCCCGTTACCCTTTGGTGTAAAATTGCAGCATCTACACTCTCCACAATAAACTCAATTTTTCTGCATTGATCCATCAAAACTCATACATAACATACAGCAATTCTGCAAGCTGGCTATCATTTCATGCAAAAAAAAAAAAGGAATAAGACAAAAAATTGCAATGCTTGCACAAATCATAATGAGATGGTGTATTTTTATATTACTTGCTATGTTGCAGTGTTGATGAATCAATGAATGTCAAGCGGGTTTGTGGTACAGAGTGTATATTCTACTCTTTTTCTCTTTTTGGAAGAGTGTTAAAATAGATTTTTTTGGTTATCTAAAGATGAAATCTTGGAAAGCCACATGGACCATCCCTAATGACTATTTAACTCATTATTTTGTTTTCTTATGAATTTATGTATCCACATTTGGTGGGGGAAATCTTTGCTCACTTCAGAAGTTTCTGGCTATGCTCCAAGTGTATCAGATAGTGTGTTCCTCCCCCTATATCACTACTGAGTTCTTTAGTAGGGTAGAAGTTGGTGAGAGAAAACAGAGTGGTGGGGGAAGCTATCTGGCACACTTGAAATTGTTGTATAAAGATGGCATGGAGAGCTCTAGAAATGGGTGAAGGTTTTCCATGCCACTTGCCAGAGAGGTAATTATTTAGCCTATTCTTTTACAGGCTAGCTTCCATTGAGTACTTTTCAAAATAGCAACAAATGCTAATGTCTTATTGATAGTTGAAATGTGTGCATACCTTTTCAAGATGAATTCCAGGTGTGGTGTATTTTTATACAGTTCGATTGTAAGTATGTATATACCATACCTGGCTTATGCCCATAGAAGCGGGAAATACCTAAAGAAGATGCTGCTACCACAGTGCTTTTGGGTCCCTTGCTGAGCAGCTGCCCTACTGCATTCTGAACACAGAAGGTCAGCCCTCCACCCCATCTAATCATGGAATACTTTTCATTCATTTAGAAAATGCAAAGCATTCTCTGAATGGTGCCTGTGCTGAGCTGTGGACCTCCTGTCTTCAGAACGTATCAGGCCAGCTGCTTGGCAGGGGACTCGGAAGCAAGTACTGCTGGATTACCAGATAGGAAGAGTAGGCACCGGCCTTTGGGCCAGAAGCTGTTCAAAGTGGTTGTGAAGGCAGAAGGTTTTTTATCTTAATGCATTAATTTGACAGGAGGGAGGGGCCAGAAGTGTCGATGAGGGACCTGAGAAGAGGAGGATCCGGGCTGCTCTGTGCAAAACCACTGCATAGAGGAGGGAATTGTAACATATTTGTTATTTTTAAAGGGGAAAAAAATGAGACTTTACAATGACTTTAAGGATGCCGCGACAACAGATCAAAATAATATTTTTTTTAACTTGAATGATAATTACAATTAAGCTTTCTTAAATTGTTTACAAAAGATAGAAAAAATGAATCAACTCAAAGAAACAAAAACTTCATATTAATGACTCTATAGAGAAAATACTGTATTAATGTAGTGTAATGTACTATTAGTGGTGCACCGAAACTTCAGCCGCCGAAACATATCGACCAAAAACTGTTTTCGGCATGCGGCCGAAAGAAGAAAAGGTGCTGATAATCACAGAGATGAATTGTCCAGGTGGCCGCAGTAACAATGTCCCGTCTATCACAGCACACTGATCCAATGCCGGGAAATTGAATCAGTGTGATGTGATCACAGGAGGCGGGACATTGTTACTGCGGCCGGGAAATTTAAATCCAGCTCCGTGACACAGCGGGAGATTGCTGCTCTTATACGGGCACTGGTAGGCTGCATCTGACAGGCACTGGCAAGGCTGCATCCCACAGGCACTGGTAGGCTGCATCTGACAGGCAGAGACTACATCTGTCAGGTACCTGTGAGGCTGCATTGATCTCTTGTATCATGTCTGCAGTCTGTGACCATCTCCTGTATCATGTCTGCTAGAGGTGCACCGAATGGAAATTTTGCTAAAACTATTAGCAGTGTGTTTAAATTTAAGTAAGAGATTGCAGACATGATGCAAGAGATGGTCAGAGACTGAGGACATGGTATCAGAGATGGTCAGAGACTGCAGACTGCATTTTTCTTGAGCTTTTCTTGCACTAAAGGTGCCAATAATGGCCAACAATAAATTCATATCAATTTAAATTGATGATAGTAATTAAAAAGTCGAATATAATACAATTATATGTAAAAATATAAATAGTTTTTAAAAACTGTCCTTTTCGTTTTCTGTTTTCATCTATGTGCATCCTGCATTTTTGGTTTTGGCACCAAAATTTCCATTTGGTGCACCCATATGTACTATATTAGCGTAAAGTACATAAACCATAGACATGAGGTTCACATTACAGTTTTTCTCTTTAAAGCTCATCTCTCAGCTGTCAGTTTTAAAAAAAATCTGGTGCAACCTATGTATATGTAATGTACAGTAGTGCTGGTCATCTCCATCTAGTAGCCAATGCCCACACTGTTTATTTCAATGTTTCCTTCTTATATATTTTTACTGCCTATGGGCCGCCACAGAATTTATTCCAGCAAGGGATGCAAGTGAAGATCACTGGAGTAGCGGTGTCTACAGTAATTTCCAGTCTCCAGGAGCATCGGCCAAATATGGCATATACATAGTTAGATTGGTCCAACTATACCAATGTAACGGTATAAAATTATACTATGTCTGGAATTCATCTTTAAACAGTTGTGGGCTATAAGAGCATAAAACAAATAGTATGCTTACTATAGATGGATAAATATCCCCACAAAAATGGTCTTTACTTTGAAACGCTGTGGCACACTACTGTTTCTCATGACACTTGTTTGATGGATAGAAGCTTTCATATTTAGGACTTCCTTTCCCTCTTTTCAAAGACTCTGTGGGAGTAATAGGGACTAAGAAGTATGTCTTGTGTTTGAATGGGCTTTTTATTACCCCCCCCCCCCAGTATAAGCTACAACAGCCCAGTTCATCACTAGTATTGGGCTGTTTAAATGTATTGTATATTAAGGGATGCTTCTTCACATTTTCCATTACAAGTTCTGTAAACAAGACTTATTTTGTTGTCTCACTGTGAACCCAGCGTTGTAGGGATTTTGTAAAAGTCTTTGCTAATTTTCTGACTTTAAAGGCCAACCCCCCACTTCAAAACTGATTATTCTGTTTCAGTTGGGCACTGAAATATATTAACCAACAACTTCTTATATCTCTTATGCCACATACACACGAGCGAAAATTCGGCCAGCAAAAGACCGATGCAAGCTATTGGTTGGAGATTCCGACCGTGTGTATGCTCCATCAGATTTTTGCTGGCTGAATTCCAGCCAGCAAAAGAATTGAGAGCATGTTCTCAATTTTCCGGTCGTAAAAAGTTCTGATTGGAAATTCAGATCATCTATAGCAATTCCGCCGCGTACAATTCCTACGCATGCTCGGAAACAATTCGACGCATGCTCGGAAGAGTTGAACTTAATTTTCTCAGTTTGTCGTAGTGTTGTACGTCACCGCTTTCTTGACGGTCGAAAGTTCAGCAAACTTTTGTGTGACCGTGTGTGTATGCAAGACAAGCTTAAGCGGAATTCTGTTGGAAAAAACATCCAAGATGTTTCTGACGGAAAATCCGCTCGTGTGTACGTGGCATTAAAGACTCCAGTGATAACATTTCCTTCTTATATCTTTATGAATCTCCATTGATTTCCCCAAAATGTTTTTCCCTTCCAACAAAGCCATAAAAAGTATGCCCCCCTCTTGCGACTGTTTTACTGTGTTATAGAAAATCTATTGAAGTAAAAACCATCATTTCACTTGCAATTCAGATTTGTGTTCAATATTTCTTCACACTGGAGTTCCTGAAGTATAGGCAATACCAGGAAATTACTCAGCTTGCCAGCAACCATAAAAGACTATCAATTTGGGGTGGAGTTGCCCTTTAACACCGGTAACTGAATGCTTGAAGTTGCTCTATAATGCCAGTCTGTTGTTGCATAAACTTACATTTTTTTAAACGTCTATCGACTTCTTTCTCTGTACCTTTTAAATGGAATATATTGAGATGGTTGTCGATATACAAAGGTTTTGTACAGCGCATCAGAGCATTTACACATAGACAGCCATTGCTGTGAGTGGCAGATAACATAGAATCAAGCTGTGAGATCCTTCTGTACATCCACATTGATTGTTTCCTACTGAAAGGAATGCATCTGCAAGAATCTCATTGTAATGTGCTCTATGTAACGTTTCCCCAAACAAATCTGCAGCTATTTCCCATGTGAGCTCTCCTATGCTGTTTGACAAAATTTAAACAAAATATGAGTGTTCAGAATAACGCAGAACATCCAGCTTTGTTTATCAGGGTAGCTCATAGTAAATATGTCTCCAGTGCCCACACCATTCATTTCTATTATGCCTTTCATGTTCAAGCATGCTGTGAAAAAATAGCTGGGGCAATCCGGTTGGTTGACAAACTCAAATTCTGAAACATTTAAAAAGTTCTTGGTTTTGAGACCACCCATCACATTAAAGGCTCATATATGCCAACTTTCTTCTCTTGCGGTCATCCTCGAACACAGGTCAGCAGACTCTTACATCAATGGTGCAATGGGTGACACTTCTGTAGCTGCATTTGACCTGCTTTGCAATTCTTTGGACTTAGCAGGTCCTATTGGGATACATTCTTTGCACAATTTTGTGCTTAAACACAGCATTTAATATAGTGTACATGAGCCCTAAGGGATCAGCAGGAAGGTTTAGTAAAGGTAGTGATTTTGCTTTAGCTGCTTATATTTAGATTGGCCAACAGCTTTCACATATGTTTTTTGTTAAAAATGACCCCACTGCTCTAGGGAAAAAATGGAAAACACCACAACCTCCTACTATAACGTACACCATCCATCTGTTAAACGTAAACTTCCAAATGGAATTTTCATTTGCCAAGGCTAAGATGTCCACCACATCCTTTTGCATGGGAAAATGACCAAAGGACCCTCACTTAGAGAACTCTGATCAGTAAGCCCCCCTCTGACTCGTATTCTCTGGAGATTGGTTTCCCCCCATTTTTACAACCTGGAACCACCCTTTACCCCCCCCCCTCCCCCATATATCTCCCAAAACAGCTCACTGGACTCATAGTCAGTAGCATGATTTCATACAGCTAAAATATGTTTAATACTCTAAGCATTGAATTTTCCTTGGTTGTCACCAACCAACGTCCTATTGTTACCTTTTCGTTTTGATAACATGCTATTATAGCTCATGTATCTCTGTATACTTGTAAAGCTTTGTATTTTCACTATTCATCTCCTTTTGTTCAATAAAGAATAATAGTTTTATAAAAATGACCCCACTCATGCAGTTTTTCACCATATTAACAGTTTGAGTTGGCAAAGCTTGTGACAGGTTTTACTTTAAACCCAAGTCCAAGTGTTTTTTTATTCTTTTTTTGGTTTGTTTTGTTTTTCCAGAGTGGGAAAGTGTTATGCCCCATACACACGGTCGGATATTCCGATGGAAAAAGTCAGATCGGATTATGTTGTCGGAAAATCCGATCGTGTGTGGGCTCTAGCGGACTTTTTCCGTCGTAATTTTCTGCCGGAAAAAATTGGAGAGCAGGATCTCCAATTTTCCGAGAACAAAATCCGATCAGACTTTTTCCGATCGCGTGTAGAGAATTCCGACGGACAAAGTGCCGCGCATGCTCAGATCAAATTACGAGACCAAAGCTATTGGCTACTAGCCTCTTTGTAGTTCCGTCGTACGCAACGAACATCACCACGTTTGGAACAATCGGATTTTCCGACAACTTTGTCCAACCGTGTGTATGCAACACCAGTTTCGGATAAAATCAGTCGGAAAAAAACAGACGGATTTTGTGGTCGGAATTTCCGACCGTGTGTACGGGGGCTTAGAGACATTGTCAAGTTTTATTGCCATTTATGTCCCACTTGGGGAGATGTTTCCTCACTTCCTGTCAAGACAGGAAATGATGGGAAATCTAATCAAATGAACCTATGAAACTTTCTTTGCATAGTTGGAAAGTATTGGAACTTCTGATAATTATTTTTTTTAAATTGATGTCAATGCCTTTCTGTCCCGGTGACAACCAACCCCCCTTCCCTCTATTTCCAGAAATGAAGGAAAAAGCTGCCCAATGAGGTCACAGGCAAAAAAAAAAACTGACAAAAGATGTAACTTTTTCCCAGACTCTATCAAATCTTAAAAAAAAAAATGGCTGATATTAGACTTTATGCCACTACAATTTTTGCAGACGTAGGAAAACTCCTCAGAATGTTTTTTTGTTTTTGTTAATTCTTCCAATAAATTGTGTTTGGAAGAGATGTATTCTGCCTAACAGGTAAGAGCAGTCCCCATTCATATACATGCTGAACTGATCTCAGTCATGTCATCTGAGCGTAGAATAAAAAGACTGTTATACTCAATTGAAAACATTTTAGTGTTCGGAAACCCTTATCACACCTTACCCTAATAGTAATTGTTTTTGACACTTACAATGCACAAGTGTGACAATTATTAATTCATTTTGACAAAGCCACATAGTTGAACACTTGTGAAAAGAACTGGCAAACACGGCTTAGGATAGATCGATTTAGTACAGCCTGAGCTGCTGAAGTATGTTATTGTTTCTTGCTAATATACTTAGCATTAGTTCTGTCCATGGTGCTGATTTAGTTTCCTCTTGCTACAAATTCTAAAGTGCATATTTTTTTATCTGTATATGTGCCATTTACTTCACTTCGGGTAAATAGTCCTAATTTTTGCAGTTACAGGTAATGATTAACCACCTGTAAGTGTTTAGGGAATGTCAAAATCAATGCCATTGCTTATTTCCCTCTGATTATGCTAGTTGCCTGGCTGTTATTATGATGCTGCTCAAAACAGCATGAGGGTTTGGGTCTCTAGTGGTCCAACACCAACCCTGCCCAGTGCTCCAATTAACAGTGCTGATGCTTCCTGAGCTGCACTGTTAATTTAGCACTGGGCAAGGGGCATGCCTGACCACTGGAGACCCAAACCACTCTGCTCTGTGTTCAACAGAGGCCTAACATGCTATCATGCTACTAGCATGGGATATTTTAACCCTTGCTTCAAAAAATAGTACTGTGTTTTTTAAAAGCAGCGATTGATTACTATTGTTTTTGCAGCCTGACTGTATTCCAGTAATACATGACTAAGCTTCAACTAGGCTTTAACCACTTCACCTCCGGAAGATTTTCCCCCTTCTTAACCAGGCCATTTTTTGCGATACGGCACTGCGTTACTTTAACTGACAATTGCGCAGTTGTGCGGCGCTGTACCCAAATAAAATGTACTTTTTTTCCCACAAATAGAGCTTTTTTTTAGTGGTATTTGATCACCTCTGCATTTTTTTTTTTTTGGGCTATAAACAATGAACAACCGACAATTAAAAAAAAAAAAACAATATTTTTTACTTTCTGCTATAAAACACATCCAATAAAAAAAATCAAAAAAAAATCGAATTTCTTCATAAATTTAGGCCAGTATGAATTCTGCTACATATTTTTGGTTAAAAAAAATCTCAATAAGCATATATTGATTGGTTTGTGCAAAAGTTATAACGTCTAAAAACGATAGGATTTTTTTTTCATTTTTTTAATTATTAATGTTGGCGATAATTGGCTTATAGCTGGACTGCGATATTGTGGTGGACAAATTGGATATTAATGACACTTTTTTGGGGACCAGTGACATTATTACAGTGATCTGTGCTAAAAATATGCTCTGTCACTGGCAGGGAAGGGGTTAACAGGGGCGATCAAAGGGTTAACTGAAGAAGAGTACTTTGTATTTTTAAGTAGGGCTTTGAAGTCCTTTTGCAAGGTTGAGGCTGCTGCAGTAATCTAACACGAGAAATGTCCCGCTTATGTCCAAGCTATTAAATAGCACATGAAAAGGGATGCACAATGACAAGTCCCACTGGAAGACTTGAAGGCTGTTTTGATGAAGTGTCTTTCTGAGTCCTGCAAGTTATAATTTGTAGACAGCTCACTTGTACTAATAGGTTGACGCTAGACTAATAATAAGAAATGTACAATATAAATTATCTTCGTACCAGGATACAGTCTGCCAAATTTGTGTCCCCTAAAGGGAAAACTATATAGGTTTATGGTCCATTTTATTTTATTTGTTTGAGGTTTATACATTTTGTTTATTCTCCAGGTAGTTACATGGGTTCCCTTTCAGTGTTCTGTTTCCTTATAAAATCTGAACACAAATTAATTAGTTGGTTAAATTGAGGAGATTTTCTTTCACCTCCTCTTCCGGAAACACAACACAAATTGCAAATGTCTTCAAAATAAGGGGTAATCTCTTCTTAAAGAGTTTTGAGTTGAGCCAGTGTCCATTTTTTTTTAAGTTTCCCTTTCTGTTCTGATGACAACTGTAAAAATTTGCATTTACCATCACTTTTTGGCTCAGTGACAATGGCCAGAACCAATAGAGAGGATACATCTCTCTAGTGAATACACACACACACATTAAAAACGAAATATTATTATTATTATTACAGGATTTCTATAGCGCCAACAGTTTACGCAGCGCTTTACAATATAAAAGGGAGACAATACAGTTATAATACAATAAAATACATGAGGATTAAGAGGGCCCTGCTCAGAAGAGCTTACAATCTAATAGCGTGGGGGAGGTGGTACAAAAGGTTGTAACTGTGGGTAATGAGCTGATGGAAGTGATCCCTGAAGAGATGAGTTTTCAGGGATCGCCTGAAGGTAGCTAGAGTAGGGGATAGCCAGACAGGTTGAGGTAGTGAGTTCCAGAGGATGGTAGAGACTCTGGAGAAATCCTGGAGATGAGCATGGGAGGAGGAAACGAGAGAGCTTGACAGTAGGAGGTCTTGAGAAGAGCGGAGAGGCCGGTTTGGGATATGTTTGGAGACAAGATTGGTGATGTAGCTCGGGGCAGAGTTGTGGATGGCTTTGTAAGTTGTGGTTAGTATTTTGAATTTAATTTGCTGGGTGATCGGGAGTCAGTGTAGGGATTGGAGGAGAGGGTTGGCAGACACTGAACGGTTGGTAAGGTGAATAAGTCTGGCAGCAGCATTCATGATAGACGGAAGAGGGGATAACCTATGGAGAGGCAAGCCAATAAGAATAGAGAATAGAGGTTCTAACCCTTCCCTACCCTACCCAATCAGAACTGTTTACCTCATGGTTTGCTATAGAGGGCTGGAATTGGGTAAAATATGCAAATACTATCCAAGCTACATAGGCTTAATCCACACAGTACACACAGTCACTGTGCACAGAAATGATATCAACATTTGTCTTACATAAAGAATGATATCATGGATCTCACTGCAGAAGTATGGATCTGTTGGGACTCATGCCTGCTTTTTCTGGCTCTCTGTGGCTTTAGTCTACATACTGTGCTCACCCTTGTCAAGCACATCTCTCAGCTATCCCTTGTTTGACTGTGGCATGCCTTTTGTCTGTCCACCTGTGTATTCTTCTTGCTGCACCCCGTTCTTACATGCGTAGTTCGTGTACACAACCTAGTTCTATTTATCTCTGCCATTCACATGTTTTTTCCCTAGTATATGGTTGTTTGGTTGGAATCGGGTTTCCAGCATTCTGATCTTTAACCGCAGCCAATGGTCTATGGATCACATGTTAGCTTTGCTTCCTGTACTCCTTGTTTTGTCTGCTCTCTTTATCTGCTTTACTTTTTCACTCACCACAGTTTCAAACATGTCTACAGGTTTCCTTTTCTGAGCTCAGTGTTTAATGCTTAGCTTTTCCACTTGCCTCAGTTTACTTCAGCCTCATAATTGCCTTGTCTTGTTCACCCTGTTTATACTCTTTATCTATTTGCTGTATCCATTTGATTTCTGCTTTCTCTTACCTCTCTGTCCACTATCACCAGCAAGTCCATCATGATGGACACAGTCACAATGTGTTCTGTAGCCAAAGCCATTACAACCATCATAACTCTGATGAGGACCAGACACTCCTACATTATGACAACCTTCCTCCATCTTTTGATGACTCTTCTTTCCACTTCTATATTCTATTATAGTCTCAGTTGGGTTGATTTTCTAAAACTGGAGAACCTGGTGAACCTGTAAAACCTGGTGCAGCTGTGCATAGTAGCCAATCAGCTTCTAATTTTAGTTTGTTCACCTAAGGTTTGACCAAATAACCTGGAAGCTGATTGGTTTCTGGGCAGAGTTGCACCAGATTTTGCACGTTCCAGTTGTAGTAAATTAACTCCAGTGTTCCTGTGTCCAACTCCCTTATTCCTGAATTCTGACCAAGGGTGTCCGAGGAGATAAAACAATGGCATGTGCAGTATATTTCAACAAAGTAATTTGCTAAAGTTGTGCTTTGTAGTTACATAACCATTTGTAGGCCTCTTTTTTGTGGACAGCTGATGGGCAGTAAACACAGGCTGTTTAGTCATGATGTTACCACCCTCCCACTCCAGCAGCCCACCTAAAGTCTAAAATACAGCCAGAGGAGACTGTCTACATGCCTATTACATTAAATTTATTTAAATTTAACAGTAGGCCCAGCCTGTCAAGCTCTGCCATTCAAATCAGCGAGGGCCCACACCACCCACACCGCACACACCGTTCAGCAAACAAAATGCAAATACAAAAAAGAAAAAAAAACAGACATTCGGAAGGCAGCAAGATTGGCAATCTAGTAGTGTGTATCATTGTTTGAAACAATATTTCTAATAAAAAGAGAGAGACTGCTGTCTGCCCCACTCTATGAACAGCTTAGTGGGTACTCTTTGCCAGGTATATGTCAATACATCGTTGCCTTCTGAACACCAGATTAGCAGTAGTCTGAAAAGTGATCTAAAGGAGGATACAGCTGAAAACCTTTCATGACTGCTAACTCTCTTCTCTTTCTGGCCATTCCCGTTGTTAGAAACCTGAAGCCCATATGGTTTACGGATTACCACTGAAATTCTTATATATAACATTTAATTATACACATACATTTGGGGTTGCACTGTCATAGGACCAACTACCCCGATTGGTGGTGTATATCACCATCATAGCATTTATTTTAGGATTTTGAGCCTAGTCTTTTTGGTTCCTTGCCCATTTTTCAAGTATTGTCACATGGTATATAAAATAAAACTTGCAAATTAGTTAGTTTTTTAGTTTGTTTATTCATCTAACTCTTTTGGACCACACTGGCATGTCAATTATTTGTTTTCTAAACAATAGCAGAGTCAGCCAGATGTATTGGAGATTATATAAAGGTATGCATACTATTTAGGCATAAATCATAGAACTGATACCTATGTGATGGATGCTAGGAGCAAGCTAGCCATTTTCAGCGAGAGCTAGCTGGTTTAGAGATGGGTGATAGGGCTGCCCTAGGCTAAAATATACACTGCCAGATTCTCTAAACACTACTGTTATTTCCATCTGTTTGTAGCTACCCTTTTTAATGTTTTCTATTAATCTTTAATGGAAGCGAATGGCTAGCTCTGTCACTTTTCCGAAATAGCGCTGATACAATACAACAAAGGTGGCACTCTTTTTATGTGTGCTTTTTATGGGGGATAAGAAAGCAAAATAGAGGTTTTGTGTTTTGCTTTATTATTATTATTTTTTTTTTTTTTTCCTAGCTAACTCTTTAGTTTCTTCCAAAATATCCCAGAACTCAGATCTTACCACATCATCTTGCTCTTATTACTGCTTAAAAGTAAAGGTTAGCTTATTTTTCTTAAGCAAGAGTCCACGGACAGTGTTGAAAATCACCCTGACTTACAAAGTTCTTAGACTATTAGAACACCCCACCTGCCTGTATTTTGTTAGAGAATTTCTAAGAAGAAACTAGACATGTGCGCCGTCAATAAATTAGTTTCATTCCGTTCCGTTTCGTATTAGCCGTTAATTCGTATTCGAAATTCAATTTGGATTCGTACGAAATACAAATTTTCATTAGGTTCGTTAAATTACGAACGTTCGAAAATGTAAATGAATTTATCATTATGAGGGGCTCCCACCATCCCTGTGCTGTGCTGACTTGCTAGGTTTTTAACTTCATCATAACGAATAATCGTAATTAACGAACATTCTTATTTTGTCCGATTGTGAATCTCCCACTGACTACCAGTACCAGTCTCCCACTCCCATATTAAAAAAAGGTAATTTTCCCAACCCTCACTTAGCAGCAGAAGAAAACCTCTGATTGGTCAACAAAACACCAGTCACGTTTCCGTTGTAACGGAATTTGGATCCGAAATTCGGAAACAAAATTTCGTATTTCGTACAAAATTCGGAAGCATAGCAATTCGTATTTTGGATCCTCCCGAATGTATGAATTTACAGAAATTCGTACGAATTTTCGATTCGTACGAAACTAATCACACATGTCTAGAAGAAACATGTTGAAGTCCTCACCTCTCGAATACCCCTAATATGGCTTTGAAGCCTGTCTCTAATCCTTGCAGCAAGATCTCAGTGTGCACTGGATGCAGTCGCAAAGCTTAGCAAACAAAAATGTGTACAAAAATATGGATAATCAGAGTGATTTCAGCAAAATTTGGTGTTGCTGGGAAATTACCAATTTCACCAATGTGGAAGCTCTCAGATTTACTCAGTAAGTTGTTTATCTATTTAGAGGGTATTTTTTCTTTTGTATATGTCTGATCGTTATTTGTATACTGTCTCTTTATATTTTAACTTCACTGTCTGTGTAAAATTGTAAGATTAATGGCAAGCTTATTTTTCTGGCACAAGAACAAGTTTAGGATATGTTTTTTTTATAACCGTCATAAGGCAATTAAAGTCTATTGTGCCCATAAAAACTGTCAAAACCACCATATTTTCTCCTTCTCCATTACCTCCAATGCACTTTGGCAAACTGGCAACATTTTTGTAAAATATTCAGGTTTTCACCAAAAGGTCCCAATTGTGCTTATCCATAAAGAAGTGTTTTTTTCAGGCATCAGGAACGGCTATCAGGCTAACTCAGATGAAGCTCACGGAAACCGCCAGACAGTTTTGTTCTTTCTTCTATTCATTAGTTAAACTGATTCATGTCCATTTTCTAAAAGTGCTTTAAAAGCTAGGGACATGCAATATACAGCAAAGTAATCATAACACATTATTACAGAGAGCCACTCCTAGTACCGCACTTAAGACGCAGGTTTTAATAGATGTTAATATTTAAAGCAATCCTTTTCTTGGTAGCTGATTCAGTGTAGTGTATTATTAAGAACTCTAAAGCTTTTGGCCTGAAGAAAAAAATGACAATAATAACCAATCCATCATTTGTTCCCTTTTCCTTGTGCTGCTCTTTGACAGTTTAATGTTCTCCACTTTATTTTCCTGTGGTAAAAAAGAAAAGAATTCTGTTTCATATTTTCTAGTGTTCCACTATTACATGGGTCATAAAGTATTTGTGTTGGTAGGGCCTAAAAAAAAAAAAAAAAAAAAAAAAGAAGCTTTGCAGGCTTAATTATGGGCAGAGAAAATGTAAATTGCATTATTTATTAATATTACATGCGTCAGTAAAATTGATTGTGTGTGATATTTTTAGAAGAATCTCTGTGGGCCATTACTTAACTTAAAGCCACAGGAAGCTTTACAAATTTAAACTGATGCTCCTCTTACACATAAAAATCTTCCCATGTCCAGTTCAGCTATTGTCCCAATTTTTAGTAATGTGAAAGAAAATTTGGCTTTATTCTGTATTTAATGTAAGAGTAATTGCTTGTATGGGAAATCATGGTTGAACTACCTGACCCCATGGACCTAGAAGCAGTTACACCCTAGTCTGTTCCTTTTTTCTTTCTGATAAATTGAATAATAGGGTTGTAGTACTTGTTCTTTATGGACTTTTAAAATAGTTTGATAGCTTGATTAGATACCTAATGTTTCAAAGGGGGGGATTAGTGTTATGGTTGAATGTTAAGGGTTAGGTTAGAGCCCACCTCCTGGGAAACTTGAAAATTCCCTCTTGCAGTGGGGCTGCTTGTTTAGGTTTAGGGGGCATAGAGGTGAGTTACTTACTAAATCCTGCACTCCTCTGTGCCGCTAGACTGGTCTCCCAACATCTTATCCACCATGCTTCAGTGGTCTGGGGTCCATAATGCAAAACAAAGTGCATTTATGCTTTTCAGTCCCTTCCCTGACTTTAACCAGCCCATTCTTTGCCTCCCCAGATACATAGTTACCTACGCCACAGCCCTCCAGTCTTTTTTTGGATCCTGTTCTAAAGGTTTTTGGTGTGCTGGCCATGCCTCAGCAATCCGTTTCTATATACTTCTATAATACAATCTCTTGAGTATCTCTGGCCTTTATTGAAGTCTGTAGGAAGGCACGGCCGTCATCTGTAAAACTTTCTGAACAGGTTATAAACAAAACACTGGAGACCATGGCCAAATATGGCAAATATGCATCTGGGGTGTGGAAAGGTGGGCTAGTTTAGATCAGAGAAGAGGATAAAAAAAGGTAAGTGCATTTGATTAAAAGTGCACTTATCCTTTAGGTTAGGATTAGGAGAAAAAACGAGTTTAACTGTAAAGGGGATAATAAGTGTTAGCTTGTTAGCTTAGACTAGTGGTTTCAAATTCATATTTAGTGTTTTGGAAATCTTTGCTCTCATATTCTCAGCACTGGCTTTGTAGAGCCAAAATCTAATATATCACCTAGTCAGGTCTGATTGACTCCTGAATTTACATTAACATATGTAGCAGTTCTCCAAAAAAATCTGAGATGTAGAGAAGACCAAAGCCTTTAGGTTGGGTTCACACTGTCCTCGGATGTGGCTCAAAGCAGGGGTCTGGTGCGTCCCTGTTCTGTCTCGGTTTAAGCCGGACCTAAAATTCGGACCTAAAATGGAGCCAAAGACGCACAAGACCTTTGTGCAATCCGCTCCGCGGCTGCCATGAAGCTGTGTGAACCAGCTCCATAGAGCCGGTCACGGTCTCCTGTCATGTGAATTGGATGCGGAGAAACCCGCATCCAATTTGCATCAGTGTGAACCCAGTCTTAAAGTGGTTCTAAAGATAATATATTTTTATCTTAATGCATTTCTTGCATTAACAGAAACAAAAAGTCACAGTAGCAGGATTACCTCCCCCCCCCCTCCCCCAAATATTTACCTCACTCAATCAAGCTCTGTGCCCTTCTGTAGCAGCTCTCTCCTCTCTCCCAGCATTCATAGGACAGAGATGTAACAGCGGGAGCAATTGGCTTCTGCAGCTGTCAATCAAATCCAGGGAGCAGAAAGTGAGGGGCGGGGTCGAGCCATGATTTGTGTGTCTATGGATGCACACAGCTCGGCTTGGGAGTGAACCCGCATGCCTGCTTCCATAGCAAGCAACTTGCTATGGTGGCAAACACAGAAGAGATGGGGCCAATGCAAAGAGCAGGAAAGTTTATTATTTTAGAAAAAAAAAAAATAACCTTTACAACTGTTTTAACTTGAACATAGAAAAGTTTTTATTCTCTGATCTTAAAGAAAAAGGATTTAATTCAGAACAATTTCAACACTCGTTAAAATACATACCATAAAAGAAAGAGGGCACTCAAATCACACCAGTACTTTCTCTAAGGACCATATCTAAAAACATCTTGGCACTCAGTAGACTAAAAAAAAAGGAAAGAGAAACTCCACAGCAAAGAGACCTTAATAACATTCTAACAGAAGGCTATAAATGTAATCACACAAAATGCCTTACCTGTAATCTGGTGAGAAATAGAGCAAAATAATTTGTCTACCAGTACGCACAAAGCCTACCTGATTACATCTTTCTCAACCAGTGATAAAGATTTTGTAATTGATTTGTTAGAAAGCCCTTGCTGCCTATATTATGTGGGAAGGCCTACACAAAAAAAAAAAACAGAATCTGCCAACACAGATGCAATATTGCAAAAAAGGTTATGAAACATGGAGTATCTAAGAACTATATCCTATCCAATAAAAACCTTACTGAACATTACCCCTATAGAACATACTGTATGTAGGACCTCAGAACAACATGACAGATACAGAAAGTTACGTGAATATTTGCATTACACTCTCTTCATGCTGATGGTCTCAAAGAAAATCACAGAAATCTATTAAAGAATAATTTTGGTTGTAATCAAACCCCAAATATCCCAATATACATATTCATATCCATAAAAAAATCCATGACAACCTATTATACATAGTCATACCAAGAAGGAAATCATGAAACCAAACATAGGATTTTCTCTTTTTTAACAGTTTTTTCTTTTTTCTTTTATAACATATAAATGGGTATCAGCTGTTCATTATAAGTGAATGTTATTGGTGGTTTTCACACATTGGAGTTCATTTAATAAAGGCAAACAGACTGTTCACATTGCAAGGGAAGTTTGTAAGGGAATTTGCACGGTGGCTTTGTGCATTAGGTGATTCTCTGTTGACTCCCATCTCATCCTATCATGTTAAATCAAAAATGTTGTTGTAGGTAAAACTGCACCACAATCACTAAGCATAGTGACCAGTGTAAAATAGGGGTTTGAGTCAATGTTTTTTTTTTTTTTTTTTCCAAGTTAACAGGGACATCAGCCAGGTTAGTACACACAGTCATGATGCAGTGCTGGGGGCTTTAAAGGGTTAATTAACCTACCAGCATGTCTTTGGAGTGTGGAAGGAAACCCACTCAGGTACAGGAAGAACATACAAACTCCAGGCAGGTTGTGTCATGGCTGAGATTTGAACTGACGACCCAAGTGCTACTAGGTGGAAGTGCTAACCACTTATCCACTATGCTGTCCACTTAAACATCAGATACCATACATTGATATTCCTTGTATATGAAAAGTAGTGTTATCCATATCTATCAGGGCATCCTCTCCCAACTTTGTGTGACCATGTGTATGCAAGACAAGTTCGAGCCAACATCCTTCGGAAAAAATCCCATGGATTTTGTTGTCGGAAAATCCTATTGTGTGTACAGGGTATTAGGGTACAAAGTGGTGATGTCTAGGACCAATTGCTTTGTAAGCCCATCCATACATACATACATGTATTCCTTATAATCAATTCGTAATTTTCCTGTGTATTTTATTCTATCCTTCTTCCGCATGAGCAGCAGCGGGAACACAAGATGCCAGAACTAATGACACACACTTCATCTGCACAGATACTTTTACTTAGAATGCCCCCAACCCCTGAGGTGCATAAAGGTAAACTCTGCATACAAACCACATTTTCTACCCATATTAGCCAAAGTCTTTCTATCCTTTTCCATGTATATACAGTACTTATAAGTACCACATTATAAGCTCCTAACGCTCAGAGACTTACTTATTTTAATGAATTCTGTAACTTAAAAAGATTTACCAAAAAAGTATAAATACATCAAGTTACCAGTGATTATTATTTAATCTCTATGATATAAATATTAATCAACTACTAATAAACTATTATCATTTCATCCCTATGGTTTAATTGTGAGTTTTAACAATGCAACCTCTGCACCAATAAGAATAATTTCTAACAATGAATTTCTTTTACATTTTATCCGCCAAGTACTGAATTAACTTTTGTACATAACATGTAGACTATGTGCTATTATATTCTAACATTTCCTTTCAATATTGTTATAAAGGATAATCATGTAAATGAGTTAAAATAATAATCACCATGGGTTTAATTATATTCAAAATTATTTTTTTATTTACGCATAATATCTTTATCTCAGTACAACAGTATTAACATATCAAGGTTTCATTATAACATAACAAATCAATGTATTATTTATTTTTTTATCTAAATTTGATAATTTTATTGAAATTCAAATAGTGGCCAGTATTATTATCAACGGTTATTTTGTTTTTTTTTTTTTTTTTTTTTCAAAGAAGTTTATTGAATGAAGTCAAACAATTTAACAGGACTTTAAGCTTATTGTACATATTACAACATCCATATGTACAAAAAGAGAAACGATCTCCAGCAACGGTAAACAAGGTAATTTGAGCAAATAAAAAGAGATACAAATATGAAAAATTTAACATAGCCTTTCAGGCAAACATAGGCAATGGTAGGTGAAAAGACAATGAAGTGTCGATTGTAATGGTAATAAGAGAGATATTGAGCCGTACTATGTTCAGTTGTGGTAGAGGGGAGGCATTGTATCCTGAGGTCAGACCAGTAGTTAGAATTGAGCGATAAGGGGGTCATGTGATCAAGTGTGTAGGGTCTAGTAAAGGTTATAACCCCTGAGCTCAGGGGTGATGATACATACGAGTCATATCAGTGTTTACCCAGTCAGGAAGTGTAAGTGATGTACGGAATATTCAGCACAGCTTATCCTATGTGGCTGACGGTTATTTTGTATGCTATATATTGTGTATAGTATACTTGTTTTTATTACATTTCATACTTGTCTTCTACTCAATGTTCTACACCTGTCCTGAAGAGATGGCCACCAAAGATGTTGATGAGGTCTTTGATTGCTTTATGACAAATACATTTTTTACTTTTGAAGTATCACCTTTCAAAACATGCGCCTCCATTTTTTTTCTCCCCTTGGAGCAAAACTCTTTTACTCTATTTACATTAATGTGTCCACCCCTGAGACCCAGATTTCCATCCATGTGTAAAGACAACACAGAGGTTTTGGTTAACGCGGAAGGTCTAATATTTTTATCTAAGGGTGAAAACATTCTTAAAAGGGTCCAATAGACTCAGGGAAAAGGTATTCTCAGAATTTGTACCTATATATGTAAGGCATTAGTAGGAAACCAATTTAAAGGATGTTTTTTTTACCCGAATGCATTAAAAGAGAAGTTGAGGATTTATATATTTTGGTGGATGCAGCATCAGTTCCCCCCTGGCCCTAAGGCTGAGAATCGAGCAATCGCTAAGTTCTCAGTTCTCCATGAGCAGAAAGCTGGTGACTGTCAGTCACTGGCTCTCTGCTCTGCTAGCACCCCTCCCCCCATGCTCCCTGAGAAGCTGAGTCGGGTGCCGGTCTGGGGATCTGGGTAGATCCCGATCATATGGTTGTGATCTTTCCCCAGCCTGGACCGGCTCTGTGATGTCAGCTGACAGCGGGCTTCAGCCCACTGTCTGCTGAACACAGGTCACAGGAGTGCAGAACAAACTGCACTCCTGTGATCCACAGGAGAAGTACAGCCAAACAAGTTTTGGCTGTACTTTTCCTTTAATGGTTTAGAGACACTAGCAGGAGCTGTTGGCTCCTGCTGCTGTCAATCACAGCCAGTAGGGAGGGAGCAGGGGTGGGGCCGAGCCGCACTCTGTGTGTCAATGGACATACAGAGTGCAGCTCGGGAGCGAGACTGCATGAGTGTACCTATAACAAGCAAGTTGCTCAGGGGGCACTCAGCAGGGGGAAGGGGCCAGGCGTGCCAGCGGGACCTGAGAAGAGGAGGATAGGGGCTGCTCTGTGCAAATCCATTGCACAGACTAGGGTTGCCACCTGTCCGGATTCACCCAGACAGTTCGGGTTTCGAACCATGTGTACAGGTTTCAAACTGCCTGAAACCTGGACACATAATTCAGACTGGACTATGGCTTCCCCGCAGCATTGCAGTTTTCTAAGCCGAGAGAGTCTGTTACACTCTCTTTCACACTGCCCCCCCACACACACATACACACAGATGGGAAGAGGAGAGAGGGCTTGATCTGCGCCTCTTCCTCCCACCCCTACCCTTCTGTGTCTGCCCACACTATAATCTCCAGCAGTGTGCCGCAGAAAAGGAAAGTGGGGGCCGTAAATTTGAAGTCCAGCAGCCTCAGATACAGTACATCTGGATGAGAAATGCTGACTGCCAAGGGGTGAGTGAGCTCACCATCCTTCTCCCTCCTGCCTCTGAGTGAGTACACTAAGATAAATCAAGGTCCTCAGGGCACCCCTTACATCAGAGTTCACCTTTACACCAGAAGTCCCAGTGTATACCCTTACATCAGAGTTCTCAGTGTTCCCCCTTACATCAGAGTTCTCAGTGTTCCCCCTTAAATCAGGGTTCCCAGAGCATCCCTTATGTTAGAGTCCCCAGAGTTCTCCCTTACATCAGAGTCTGCAGAGTCCCCCCTTACAGTGTAAGGGAACTATTTGAGTTCAGATGTAAAAGGGGAAAAAAACTCTGCGGATTCAGATGTAAAAGGGGAACTGTGTGGACTCTGATATAAAGGGGGACTATTGTGACTAACTTCATATGATTAGAAATGTTATTTAATTGCAAAAATATATGTATAGTTTATACATTTATACTATAAAAAAAATTGCTGCGCACCGCTAAAGTGTTCGGGTTTGACTTAAAGAAAAGGTGGCAACCCTAGCACAGATGAAATATATACAGATAGCTAGCAACCCTAGCACAGACCCATTAAGTATAACTTAATGCAAAACTTTATTATTTTTTCCGTTTTGGATAGAGTGGAGAGGGATTAGAACCCTTGTCAGTTTTTATTTCTGTCTGTGTCCCCATTAAGTAGATTCCCCCTCTATATTTAGCCTGTTTACCATTCTCATCAAATCAAAATTTTGGGTTGTCCGCAGAAAAGTAATAATGGGGAAATCTTCCAATGGGGTCACTAGTTCTGAAGACCTGGGGGTCCCCAAAGAATTCCCCTAATTTGCAGGGATTTCCTCTCACTTCCTGTTTGGCTATGGGACAGGAAGTGAAGGTAAATATCCCCAATGGGACACAGATGGCAAAAAATGTAATTTAAAGCGGAGCTCCACCCGATTTTGAGACATTTGACCAATACAATAAACTCTATCTCCTAATGTAAAAACTGAACGTTTTTTTTTTTTTGTCACTGCACCTTACTTGTCATTGTAATCTTCTGTACTTCTTGTATCTCTAGTTTTCGCATATAGGCGTGGCTGGTACGGCTATTTCGTAATTTCCTGAGAGCCGCACTGGCTCCTGGGAGCTTGTGTCATTGTTCCCAGGAGTCTGTGCGGCGGCCTGGCACGAGTTATTGCGGGATTTCAATACTGGATTTCAATGCACAGCTACGTTGCCACCACAACGGGGCGGGACTTCAGACGACGCCGCCCCGTTGCGATGGCAACCTGAGCTGTTGACGGCGCTCCAAATTCAAGTTACTGTGCATGCGCGAGATCGGGGATACAACACGCAGTGCATGCTGGTCAATCAGTGGCACTGTATCCTGGAAGAGGATGCCTGTGGGCTTCACATGCCCACAGGCAAGATGAGAACCGCCAAAAAGAAGATTTATAAGTTAGTTTTTAAAGAGAAATCTGACATCTTAAAGACATGAAAACTGGAACAAGTGAGTTGTAATTTTAAATAACTTAATCTATGTCAGTGTACCCCAAAAAAATAACAATTTCGGCAGTGGAACCCCGCTTTAAGGTTATAACCCTCTCTTACTCTATTCAAAATGAAAAAAAACAGTTCTCATTTAAAGTGAAAGTAAACCCCCCTATCGTTTTCAGCCAAGGAAGCTGCCATCTTTGCCTCTGTTTAATCTTCAAATGCCACGGTGCTGCACATGTGATCCGTTATGACACCAGCCATTGGATGGTTTGACTGTTTGGTTGAGAGCACAGCCAATGTGCAGTTAGCATTCCCGGCATGCCTTTTTTTTTTAAACTGTTAAATCCGCTTAGTATAACATGCTTGTTATTTTTTTTAAAAGTACCTTTACAATGACTTTAATCATTTCAGAGATGCGTCACGGTATTTTTCTTTGGGCACAGAAAGCAGTATTTTAATTTAAGCTGTAAAGGCAGCGCTCCCTACCTGACCCCGATGTCTGCCTGGTTAAGCTCTTCTTCAGTGTAGGATAACTACTGTGAAGCTGAAGCCTAGAATTTCTTAATTAAAAATATTAAAAAAACAAAAGCTCAAGTGCCCATCTGACCTGTTCCTTTGTGACATATTTGTGGATATTAAAATTAGCATCAAGCCTCTGCATTCTAGTGTTTAATCAAGGTGCCCTACACTATAATTATATGTACCCTTATGTAATATTTCAGTTAATGAACTGAATTAAACTCTGCCTCCATGAGACACTACAGCAATTTTAGGTAGGCTTCATGTACACTAATCCAACTGTAACAAAAATGTCCTATAAATAAGGGTATTTTTATGCGCATATTGTCTGTGAGCTATACATTTATTATTCCATATAATTGTTATGGTGCTGTGTTTTGTTGTTCTTTGATATGCTTATTTATGCTTTCGGCTAGTGCAGGTTATTTGTGCCTGGAATGGCACATTGTATGAAATCTGGGCATAACTGTTATTTTTTTTTTTATATATTCTGAGCTAGATAACTGCGCTGGAGAAAACCACTAGACCTTGAGGATAGTGTAAGATAGATAGTATATGACAAGGCTGAACCAAGTAATATATATTCTGTCTTTGTTGCTGTTTGCCTGTGTCTTATGCATTCTATGTAGGTGGCAAAGAAAAATGTTCTGAAGGCAGCTATACAAATACATGCAGGCAGAGTGGTAGAAAGCAATAGTCACAGAAAGATTTAACTGTAGGGGGTAAAAGCTATGTTTTCTCTGTGTCCCGTTTTTATTGCTGTCATGTGGGCTTAAGTCACAGATTGTCACCCCACCCTTCGTTCATTTCAATAACATTTGTTCCCCCCTGATGAGAATTGCTTAGAGTCCTCTGCCAGCTTAACACGAGGTCTTTGCTTTGGGTCCAAGGTCAAATATTAAATTCATAGGGGGGGGGGGGGGGTATGTCAGTGCACCGTTACCCTCCCCGAATGTAAAATCATTTTCTGTCCTTTTTACAAATGCTGCACAAAAGCTTAATTTGAATCTTGTCTTAATGCCGAGATGCTCCGCTCTTCCTGGTAAGCCCCAGCTCTGAATTGGAATTGTGTTACACACCAGATGGCACAGTAACGGCAAGTAATGAGTGGCTTCACAGCAGATGTGAGGTTTCAGACCATTGGCCAGTAGAAGCTGAAAGGTTAAAAAA
Organism: Lithobates sylvaticus; assembly: GCA_028564925.1. Classification (NCBI taxonomy): domain Eukaryota; kingdom Metazoa; phylum Chordata; class Amphibia; order Anura; family Ranidae; genus Lithobates; species Lithobates sylvaticus. Next base: position 77,187,195 of record CM053027.1, read on the forward strand.
AAAAAATAGCAGGGGAGTCCCATTGTTCAACTCGCCCCTTCCACCCCCCCCCTCGCTTATTCATCCTGAAAATACCCTTGTAGCTTTGTTGCACTGGACCGTCACTGCTGTGCATACGTTTAATCAAGTCTGTGGCTCATTGCCGGTTTTGAGACTAAAGAAAAAAAAACGTAAACTGTGTCACTGTTTTTAGCCCGTGTGAATGGTTTACTTATGTCATCTATTTACTAGAAAACACTGTTTATGGGAAATTAGAATTACCAGGGCACTTTCATGGCATAAATCTGGATCCCCTGCACATTCACTCCTTACAGCATACTCTTCTGCAATAAAATAAAACTGCCTGCTCGCAGTCTTATTCAGAATGAAAGCTAAGCTGCACATGCGCAGCTCAGTTTACAGTCTGGCACAGTGCCTTTGTGCCAGAATGACTGCACTCCTGTGCATGGGTGGGAGAAATGTCGCCCCGCACCGTCCAATCACAAAGGGGCCTCATGGGTGTTGGTCCACTAAAGCAAAGGTAAATAATTTGGAGTTGAGTTTTTAAGGCTGATCTCCAGAAAAACAACTAAATACGCAGATGGAATGCATATAATGGAGTTGTTTAACCCATTTAAGGTGATTGTAAAGTCTTGTTTTTTTTTTTCTTGTAAAAATAATAAACATGTTATACTTACCTGCTCGGTGCAGTGGATTTGCACAGAGCAGCCCAGATCCTCCTCTTATCGGGTCCCTCACTGGCGCTCCAGGCTCCTCTATCCTGTTAAGTGCACCCAAAGCAAGCAGCTTGCTATGGTGGCACCAGAGGCGAGTCACAGCTCCCTGTTTCCATTCAGACATAGAGCCACAACCCAGCCCCGCCCCACCCCGTTATCTCCTCATTGGCTGGAGCAGAGGGGTGGAGCAGAGAAGTGGCTTGTTTCTGGGGCTGAGTGTTTGTGTTGACACACATAGCGCAGCCGCACACAGCAGACATGCAAAGGTGGCTCTATAGGACCCTGCAAGGGAAAGGAGCCAACCTGAAACCCCACCTTGGGAACCAGCTGATTGTATTGAAAAAACTAAAACATAATTACATCAAGGATCAGCATGTCTTGTAAGTTATTTCAGTAGCATTTGAAATACCTAAAAATATTCTCACAATGACTCACTGGCCACTTTATTAGGTACACCTGTTGAATTGCTTGGTAACAAAAATTGCTAATCAGCCAATCACATGGCAGCAACTTAATGCATTTAGGTATCTAGATGTTGTGAACATGATTTGCTGAAGTTCAAATTGAACATCAAAATGGGGAAGAAAGGGCATTTAGGTGTTTTTAAACATGGCTTGGTTGCTGGTGCCAAACAGGCTGCTCTGAAGTATTTCGAAAACTGCTGATCTACTGGTATTTTCACTCACAACCTTCTTTAGGGTTTACAGAGAATGGTCCGAAAAGAGAAAATATCCAGTGAGCAGCGGTTGTGTGGGGGCAAAAATGCTTTCTTGATGTCAGAGGAGAATGGGCAGACGAGATGATAGAAATGCAACAGTAACTCAAATAACCACTCATTACACTCGTTGAACGCACAACACATTAAACCTTGAAGCAGATGGGCTGCAGCAGCAGAAGACCACACTGGGTTTCACTCCTGTCAGCTAAGAACAGAAATCAGAAGCTACAATTTGCACAAGTTCACCAACATTTCACAATAGAAGATTGGAAAAACGTTGCCTGGTCTGCAACATTCAAAGCATGGATTCTTCCTGACTTGTATCAATAGTTCAGGCTGGTGGTGGTGGTGTAATGGTGTTTGGGATATTTTCTTGGCACATTTTCGGCCCCTTAGTACCAATTGAGCATTGTTTAACCTCCCTGACAGTATTCACAAGTGTTGCTCGGGGTCGATTTTCAGCACCAATAGCGGTAACCCCGGGGATTGCATGGCAGGATCCAGGTACAGCAAACTTACCTTGTCCCCAGGATCCTGCAATGTTTCCCCACTCTGTGTGCGAGCCGTCCTCCGCTCGATTCATCACATAGCCAAGCTCCGTTCCCTGTAAGCATTGCGACGCACGGGGATGGAGAACGGCGCCAAATTCAAATTTGGAAAAAGCACAATACATATAAAGTACACTGTAATCTTACAGATTACATTACTGTATCAGTTTATTTCACATCCCTTTTGTCCCTAGTGGTTTGTCCAGTGCCCTGCATGCAGTTTTATATTATATATACTGCTTCCAGACCTGTCCAGACATACTTTGCAGAGACGTCGCAATCTCCTCACCATTACCAAAGCTCTGCGAAACCATAATATAATTCACAAGTGGAAATATCCTGCGACATTATCTATCACTCATAATGGGGCCACTTCCACGATCTCTTCACTAGATGATGGCATAAAACTGTTGCGTAAGTGGAATATACTGCCTGACTGCAATACTCAACATCCTTCAACAGATGGGCCATCTTATGTCCAAAATGACTGGCAAGTTGTCACATACAAAAAATCGCACCAAAAAAAAAAAACGCTGAGGGAAACTATCCAACGAATCAGCCTACCATATGATTGCCTCTTAGGATGAGTGCATTACACTCTTTATCCTATTCACCCCTGATTACCAGTAGCAGTATAATCTGCTCTTGGATCGATTATTTGATCCATTTCTTATGGTATCACAAAATTTTTTGATTTTTATTTATTATTATTACTTTTGAAAACTGTTCTTTCTGCCTGTAAACTGGAGATTTTCCATAGAAACTAAAAAGTGTCCCTTTACATCAAAAGTGGTTTTAGACCAGCTAGAAAACAGCGATAATAAATTAGAATCACTTGCAGAATTGAGCGATAGTGATTTGTGGGGAAATTCGTCATCAAGTACTGAAAGTGATGACAGCGACAATTCTGCAACTGAGCAAATTTCTGTGTTTTTGATTTATTTACATTATTGAATACATTTTATATATTTTATTTTTTATTATTATTATTATTATCTGTTATAAATATTTATAGTTATTTATTATATAATAGTTTATGATTTGTGTTTCAAACTTTATCATACCAGGGATGTGTACTAGACTCTTGTTTGGACAGATTTAAGTGAGCTATTCCTAAGAATTACAGGCCTACAATATAAAACACCAAATTTTCATGCAAAATAATTGTGCCGCTTTCAGCATCAAAAATCTGATATAATCATACCGCCAGGGAGGTTAAACGCCACGGCCTACCTGAGTATTGTTCATGTCCATCCTTTTATGACTCCAGTGTGCCTATCTTCTAATGGCTACTTCCAGCAGGATAATGCACCATGTCACAAAGCACAAATCATCTCACCACTGGTTTCTTGAACATGACAATGAGGTCACTGTACTCTAATGGCCTCCACAGTCACCAGGTCATAATCCAATAGAGCACCTTTGGGATGTAGTAAAATGGGAGATTCACATCATGGATGTGCAGCTGACAAATCTGCAGCAACTGCGTGATGCTATCATGATATGGACCAAAATCTCTGAGGAATGATTCCAACACCTTGTTGAATATATGCCATGAAGAATTAAGGCAGTTCAATGAGTCCAACCCGGTACTAGCAAGGTGTACCTAATGAAGTGTCCGGTGAGGGTATATTTTAATACCTCTTTAAATGTGATCACCCTTGTAGGAAGCCTGAGACGGCAGCTGCTAGAACTAGTATGCAGTCAAAGTGTGACCAAATAGCAGCTTCTATCTGAACCTTCTCACCTAGGTGTGCATTTCCCAAGTGATTCCTGCTTATCCCTGTAAAGAGAAGCGGGAATGTTCAAAACAACTGTCGCAGAAGGCTTGCAGTTTGTTGTCCTGCTAAAGTGAGTTTAATCATGTCTGCGGTTGAACGCCTGCCTGCTCCGGAAAGAAAAAAAAATACTTAATATGTACTTTGAATGAATGATAAACTCAGACACTACAAATCATCTGTTAATTACCGTGCATTCAGGCTTGATTATAACACCTTAAACCTTGTCTAGAATATTAATGTCATGTCACACAATAATGTTCCTCTGAGAAAATATATGTGCGTTAAGCACCTCTATGCTAATATATTAAGAAATGTTTATGATAATGCTTTCATTTTTTTTTTTTCCTTCACCCCAACAATTTAAGATTACATCCCCTTAAAGCGTTCATCCCTCTGCACTCTGAGATATCTGTAAAATGCCGGCATGACCTTGTGTTTTTGACATTCAGCCAGATCCAAATGAATCCGAGCTGTGATATATATTCTACAAGATTCCCTATGACACTTCCTTTAGTAGAGGTAAGAATCGCATAATCGCCATTCTCCAGACAGATTAGATAGGAATGCCGAGCGGTTAGAAGGATATTTGCTATTTCCCTGGTATTTTATGCTAACCTATATACCTAAATCCATCTAGTTAAAAGCAGGCTTCATTTTTTTGCACTGATATACGTTTGGAAATGTGCTTCCATCGTGGTTATATTTTTGCAGCAGCAGATGATAATTAACAATGATCTTATCACAGATTTAATTTTAGAGCGTACTGACAAAGGGTTACTCGTAATGCTGAGGGCAACGGCTATGCCTGGGTGCTTTGGATAAGCACTTTTAAAGGGTTATTTAAAGATCACCACTCAGTTATCACGCTAAGAAGCTTATACACTAGAAATTTCACTTTGTTGACCACTCAGCATGCAAGATGTCAATGTGTTTTTTTTCTTCAGTATAATGTGCTGAATATTTGACTGCCTATCAGAAAAAAATAAAATAAAAAATTGGCTGATTGTACAGAGCAACAGTTAAGTTAGGAGAGGGGTAAGCTAAAACAAATTAAAACGGCCTGTGTATTTCTGCATTGGCTTAGTTAAAACACAAGCTGTTCATGTACTTGTAAGCAAGATCATTAAAGAGCAAATCTGGAACATATCCATTTGGAATGCAGTTAGACAGGGTCCATGGTTTCTTAGTCGGGACACCACATTTTAAAGCTTATCTCCGACAAATAAAGTAAAGCATTTTATTGGTTACTCCACCCACTCTCAGACAAACCATAACTTTTCTTTTAATCGTTTTGAAGACCTAAATATTATATTCTTCTACCACACCAGCCCCAATAAAGGTCAGCTGAATCCTTTTCGCATGCAGCTGGCCAGGCTTTTTGCTCACTCCCCCATATTTCCATCATTGTGCACAATGAATTCTTGCAAAGCAAGCATCCAGATCACTAGTTTGTGGGAGCTGCCAGAACTACCCTCCTGCCCCATTGAAGATTGGATCTGGGAGGCTGGACAAACTGGGTCTTAGAAATATTATTATTAGAGGTATTTTATATAGCCCCACCTTACATCTGGTACCTTCCCATTAGAATCTACTCTTGGAAGCTTACAATCTAAAGTCCCTGCCTCACACATGCCAATTTAGATATAAGCATACAAGGGTTGACCTGGTTGGGATTTGAACCAAGGACCTTAGTGCTGGGGGCAGGTGTGCTACCACTGGGAAAGGATTCCCCCACTGTGGGGTTTTTAGGCAGCTTGCGACAAATGGAGTCGAAAAAGGTATATAAAGTAAAATAGTTTATTCAAAAATGGGTATAACAAAATAAATGAATTAGGACATGAGCTCCAGTGCAGAACAATTAAAACATGGATATATAATGCGGACTTGTCAAAACTATTAACCACATGTACAATGTAAATCATGGGGTAGTAGGATGACCCTGACGCGTTTCAACCCACTAGGGGTCTTCTTCAGAGGAGTACGTCCACTAGAAGAAACATACTGTCAATATATTTATCACAATATCGTTGCAGTTAGGCAATAATCTATGATGCAGTAATGTTTAGTATAGTTACCACAAAGGGCATATATCCAAAAGGTAAAATGAAGAAAGAGTCCTCCCACGTGGAGAATCCTTAATGTAGAGGTGTTTCTCGTCTCACCCGGAGGACGCCAGAGTGTTCTAAGTCTGCCAATGAAACCACATGGGCCAGTGTTTCCAAGCGTGTCTTACGAGGAGTCACACTATAATCCCCCTTCCTCCTTCCGTCGGAATCGGCGGGGGTGTCAGAGGGAAAAGAGGTGCAACCAGATGGAGGTAAGGACAATACTGGCCCAACCTATAATGGGGATTTTGAACAAAAGGGACTGTATTAGGTCTGTTGTACTGGAACATTCTACATGCAGTCTCATAGGTTATTTAACTATTCCCATGGCCGTATTTTATGTGCCAGGGATCCATGACATGGGTGTGCCAGTGTTGGGAATTCATGCAAGGTGGTGAAGTATAGTGTCGGTATCACCAAGGGAGTACCAAAACAGAAAGGATATAAATACGAAAATAAAAGAGTGAATGTGATACGGTGAGTGTGAAGGAATGTGAAAGGTGTGGTGAGATAGTGTGTGAATGAAAACAAGGAAGGGGGTGCAGGGAATGACGTATGATAGCAGGAACTACGTCAACGAAAATAGTACAGCTGAGGCGGGGCTGAATGTAACAAACAAGAATGGAATTGAAAGTAGAGGGTGAAAATGAAGATGATGATAGATGTGAAAAATGTGTAAAAATATAAAGGAAAAAAAAAAGGAAAAAAAAAAAAAAAATGTTGTATGGTGAAAAGAAGGGCAAAAACAAAACTAAGGCAGACCCAAATACAACACACAATGCTGTGATGAATGATCAAGGATTGTGAAATGAAGTGGAAGGGGAGGGAATGTTGTATGATAGGTAAGGGGAGAAAAGGGTGGGGGGAGGGAGAGAATATATAGGAAAAGAATTGTATAGAATGTTGTGCGGATGTATCTGTAGCGCCTATGATGCATCCTTAGGGAATTAAGTGCAAGGAGTGTGACAGTTGCTGATGAAAATGAGTGGGGATAGATACACACCAAAGTTACCTATGTGGTTAGAGTAGGAGAGATGGATGCCACAGTCCACTGTTTGGGAGCAATATAGTAATGGTCAAATTGCTGGTAATTAGCTCCAGAAAGATGGCCACCAATACAGTGGCCCCTTATTTGAATAAGGGTAGCACAGTCTATGAATGGATAGAAATGGAGGTAAAGATTAGTGGACATATTTAGGTGTGTCAATATTAAGCGGTCAAACGCAAACATTAGACACAGGGTACATACCTTGTAAAGACAGTCAAATTGTATACCTCCTCTTGCTGGGGCAGTGGGAATAAAATGTGTTTCCACTGGCCCAGCATATATAGGGCAGGTGGGGAAATTAGGTTGATTGAAAAGTTCCCACAGGTGTGTGTAACCTGAAATTAGTCCACCCCCATGGGAGGATTCACATAGGTATATACGGCCAGAAATAAATCCACCTCCACTGGCTGCTATTGGCTTCACCACCTTGCATGGATTCCCAACACTGGCACACCCATGTCATGGATCCCTGGCACATAAAATACGGCCATGGGAATAGTTAAATAACCTATGAGACTGCATGTAGAATGTTCCAGTACAACAGACCTAATACAGTCCCTTTTGTTCAAAATCCCCATTATAGGTTGGGCCAGTATTGTCCTTACCTCCATCTGGTTGCACCTCTTTTCCCTCTGACACCCCCGCCGATTCCGGCGGAAGGAGGAAGGGGGATTATAGTGTGACTCCTCGTAAGACACGCTTGGAAACACTGGCCCATGTGGTTTCATTGGCAGACTTAGAACACTCTGGCGTCCTCCGGGTGAGACGAGAAACACCTCTACATTAAGGATTCTCCACGTGGGAGGACTCTTTCTTCATTTTACCTTTTGGATATATGCCCTTTGTGGTAACTATACTAAACATTACTGCATCATAGATTATTGCCTAACTGCAACGATATTGTGATAAATATATTGACAGTATGTTTCTTCTAGTGGACGTACTCCTCTGAAGAAGACCCCTAGTGGGTTGAAACGCGTCAGGGTCATCCTACTACCCCATGATTTACATTGTACATGTGGTTAATAGTTTTGACAAGTCCGCATTATATATCCATGTTTTAATTGTTCTGCACTGGAGCTCATGTCCTAATTCATTTATTTTGTTATACCCATTTTTGAATAAACTATTTTACTTTATATACCTTTTTCGACTGGATTTGTCGCAAGCTGCCTAAAAACCCCACAGTGGGGGAATCCTTTCCTTCTTGTATCCCATAGGGGTGAGCAGCACTCTCCACACCCTCGGGTATGTGTGTTTTCTCTGTCGGTGTGCTACCACTAAGCCACTGTGCTTCCCATTATAGAGCTATAGATTGTCTTCAAGAAAAACAGAAATGGAAGGTGTGCACACCTAGTGCATTACCAGAGATAATTTAATAATTACATTTTTTTTATAAAAGTGGGTACAGTGAAACCTTGGATTGCAAGCATAATACGTTCCAGGAGAATGCTTGTAATCCAAAGCACTCGCATATCAAAGCGAGCTCCCCATAGAATTCAATGGAAACGAAGATAATTAGTTCATTGACTTCTATTACATGCAACACCGCATGTGGCCAAAGGTGGAGGAGACACCGGAGAGCCTCGGAAATACTCGGGGACAGCTTGGAAAGCCTCGGAAACACTCAGGAATGGAGTATTTTCGAGTTTTTCTGAGTGTTTCCGAAGCATGATACGTATTTCCGAACGGCTCCGAAACGTTCCGAGTGTCCCCGGCACCCCCGCACCTCTGGCCAAATGCGATAATGCACTGCCCATTAGCTTAATTCTGCTCATTTTGCTAGACAACACTCGCAAACTGAGTCAGAATTAAAAAAAAAAAAGTTGCTCATCTTTCAAAACGCTCATTAACCACTTCAACACCGCCCATAGTCATATGACGCCCACAAGGTGGATTTACCATCCTGGGTGGGCGTCATATGACGTCCTCGGATTCCCGGCCGCCTGGGGGGCGCGCGCGCGCGCCCGCGGCATCGCTCGGGACCCGGTGCGAGTGCCCGGCGGCCGCGATGTCCGCCGGGCACCCGCGATTGCCCGTTAAAACAACGGGACCGGGCGGGACCGTGGAGCTGTGTGTGTAAACACACAGCTCCACGTCCTGTCAGCGGGGAGGAGACCGATCATGTGATCCCAGTACAGAGGATCACATGATCGGTCTCCTCCCCTTAAGTCCCCTCCCCCTACAGTTAGAATCATTCCTATAGGGACACATATTAACCCCTCCAGCGCCCTCTAGTGTTAACCCCTTCCCTGCCAGTCACATTTACACAGTAATCATTGCAATTTTATAGCAACGATCGCTGTGTAAATGTGAATGGTTCCAAAAATGTGTCAAAAGTGTCCGAAGTGTCCGCCGCAATGTCGCAGTCACGAAAAAAAAATCGCAGATCGCCGCCATTACTAGTAAAAAAAAAAAAAAAAAAAAATTCAATAAATCTATCCCCTATTTTGTAGACGCTATAACTTTTGCGCAAACCGATCAATATACGCTTATTGCGATTTTTTTTACCAAAAATATGTAGAAGAATACGTATCGGCCTAAACTGAGGAAAAAAATAGTTTTTAAAAAAAAAATGGGATATTTATTATAGCAAAAAGTAAAAAATATTGTGTTTTTTTTCAAAATTGTCGCTCTTCTTTTGTTTATAGCGCAAAAAATAAAAACCGCAGGGGCGATCAAATACCACCAAAAGAAAGCTCTATTTGTGGGAAAAAAAGGACGTCAATTTTGTTTGGGTGTAACGTCGCACGACCGCGCAATTGTTAGTTAAAGCGACGCAGTGCCGAATCGCAAAAAGTGCTCTGGTAAGGAAGGGTGTTTAAAAGCCCTGTATTGAAGCGGTTAACCGCGTTACTCGTAAACCAAGGTTCCACTGTACTCAAAAAATGCAACTGACTAAATTGCCATAAACACCATGTATGGACATGCACAGAACAGCTAATGCCTTTCGGTGGTGCACCCCCTTCCTCAGAGCTAGGCTAGTCTCGTACACCATGGGCAAGCGCTTTTATAGGGAATGGTGGGATTGAAAATTGTGTGTCAAAAAGAGCCACGCCCTCAAAGGGGCAGGAAAAAATTATAAATTATATTGAAATTAATGAAAAATAATTGGAAAAATTGAATTACAAAATCTATAAACCTATATAAAAAAAATCCATACATATTAATAAATAAATAATGATAATAAAGAAAAATCCATTCAAATCTATGATAAATTACACATTTATATTTAGTCAGATGAGTAAAGCTATAGAAGCAAAAGAAGATGAAGGATTGATAAGTGGGTCAGTCCATGTCTCACCTCTCCATGCCTGAAGTAGCTGCAGGGGGGTGGGTTTAGCACTCCAAGGTGTCCAAGACCCGCACACCGGGATCGCCCAACCAGAAGTATCAGGAATACCATAAATGGGGGGACACCCCGACAGATGCCAGTGGGATCCTCCTTCTGTTTTTCTTGTAGTTCTGTTCGGATTACCCCATCTGAGGAAGGCAGCATCCACCTAGTCCTGGGATACCATATATACCTTTCACACCACCATTATATCTGACACCTGTTACCCCAATGTTAGAAGTCCTATTACCGCTGGAAGTGACTGTGTTTTTTGTGCTATAGATTGGCTCTTTGGAGGGGTAACTACTAATACACATTTTGTTCATCTTTAAACGTGACCTTCCCCATTTTGTTCAGAACCTTAAAGAAATGTGGGCTGGTGTTAGGATTTAAAACCATTTTCTTTCAGATTTGGATAGAGTGGTAGGCTTTTATTACTTTTTGGTCCCTGTTACATAGACTTACTCTTTCAATTTGTCTTGTGACCAGTAAAAAGTGAGAGAAAATCCCAAATATTCACCAAAACAGGAACAGATGGGAAATCTTCCAAGGGGGAACTATCTAAGAGGTAATTTTCCTCATTTCGGAGACATTCCCTCTTTCTTCTTGCTGTGGCTGTAGTACAGGAAGTGATGAAAGAACGCCCTAATTGGACAGACATAGCAAAAAAGAAGAAGAAAACATATTTTTTTTTAACCATGCTCCATCCAAAAAAAAAAAAACTTGGAGTATAGTTACATTTTAAGTCTTCACCTATGTAGAGTGAACAAAAACAATATTTTTCTTATCTGCTTTAAGTAATAACGGATGTCCAGTTTACTAATAATAAAGCACCGATTTGTCTCTACTAATAAGAGAAAGGCAGAATACCAGTATGTAGGAGTCTGGGTCACAAGAATAAATTAGAATATTTCAATCGACTCCTCCATACATAGTGTATTCTAATGTATTCTAATGACCCAACCTCTCAGAGATCTGTACTCCATCTCTTCTATAATATGTACAGACATTAACATTTCAGCGTATACAAGTTAATCAGACACTTTCTACTTTCGTCAACCTTGTTCTCATTCTCTTTCTGTCTCCCAGGAAAGAAACCTATATTGTCTTCCTCACCGTATAATGAGATATCAGGACTTTGCCTCCAATTTTCAAGCTCGCAGCTTTTCAAATGCTTCACGATTACTTTTAAATCTGGGTTGATCGGAAGCAAGATGTTGCAAAAGAGGGTAATTTAAGTCGGTAAAAAAGGCCTATTTGGAGAAGTAGTAATGGTGACTTGCTCTCTTATATACCGTTCTTATATTATGTGTGCTTGGTGCTAAATTCTGTTATGTGCCTTGCTCTTTAATTTAAAGTAAGTATAAAGACATTTTTTTTTTTTTTCATTTTGGATAGAGTAAGGGAGAGTTTTAATCCCCACCATTGTTGTTTTTTTGCCATCTGTCTCCCATTATGGAGATTTCCATTAATTTCCTGTCCCATAGCCGAAACTGGAAGTGAAAGGAAACCCCTCCAAAGTGAGGGAATCCCTGGTTGTTCCTCAGGGTCACTAGAACTAGTGTCCCCATTGGAAGATTTTCCCTTCATTCTTGTTCTGGTAACAACCCGAAATTCTGGATTTTCTTTTACACTCTTGTACAGTAATATTGGTAAGTAGGACAAATAGGACGAATTTCCCTAAAAAAAGTTGTGTCTTTAAATAAACTTTAAAGCAGAGTTCCACCCAAAAGTGGATGGACCTCCGCTTTAAGCTTTAAGATTGCGTTTGCAGATATGCCTCTCTTTGTGTTGGCTGATCCAAGTGTCCAAGTTCTGTATGCTGCCTAAACACATTCTGCCCCCCTTGAAGGCTAGATTAACACTTTAGGCAATTAATATGTAATGGAAACCACACAAAACTGTGCACAAATAAATTGGTAAGCAGAAAACACAAAAGAAGATATCCTCTCTAATAAATTACAATAAATAATGTGTTGCGCTATAATAAGCATAAAACTGACTAAAGTGACCAAAATAATAATAAACGTGAAAAAGTCAATATAAAAATTAGTCCACAGTGAATAAATTATAGATGATCAGTCTCCTTTAAGAAGAGCATAACAAAATCTTCTTTCTTCATCCAATATCACCACAATATCACCACAATGAACCTGTCACCACAGTAAAGACAAGATGTAAGCTTACCAAATGAAAAGACCTCCTTATTTAGAGTGGTCTATAAGTGATTTAAATGCTGTTCCTCTCCACTGCTCATCAGATAGATGGTAAAAGCAGCACAGGCAAGTAAAGATGATGTTCATTTTTCATTGATTTAAAATAGAAAATACAGCATTTGGCCACTAAATAGCGCTAAGAAATTCCTATTATACTTATTGCCATCTAGTGGCCAAATGCAGTATATTCCATTTTAAATCAATGAAAACATTTGTTCAACACAGGAAATAACCTTATAACATATTTTTCCCCCTATTCACACAGAACAAATGTACATGCACTTTCACCAAGCACATTTTTCATAAGTACACTCCTACGTATAGGCATGGTCCACCATTACTGCCAGGAAGTCTGTGCAGGGCAATGATGTGCAGCAAGCATAGTGCATGTAGTCAGGAAGTGGCTAACATTGGCTGGTGGAGATATGCATCACTTAGATGCAAAAATGATTTAAAGAGTTGAAAAAAGTATTTTAATAAAAAAAAAGTCAATTGTTTGATACACAGTGCTTTATAGTTTAGAAAACTAAATGTAACCCAGTAAGGGTTTACACCTACTTTTTACATGTATGCATTAAAAATTCCAGCCCTGCAAGAATGAATTACTCATTTATGACTAGGGGATTTCAGAATAGGCTGCAACACTAGCCTTATACCATGCTCTGGCTGGCTCCAGTGCACTCCTCCTCTACCCATAGATCAGGCCTGTGGGTGGAACCTTGGCATCATCACATGCAATATAGGGACCTAAACCTTGTATTGTACATTTTGGAGACTGGAGTGTTTGTTACAGCTTACAGATGAGTTGTGGGGGACCGGCCGTGGTGCTTGAGGGATTCTGCTGGATAGAGAAATAAGGTAACCATTTTGTATCTTATGCCCCTAGACATAACAAGCAATTAAACCTTGCAGTTTGAAGCCCCACTGCAAGGGTGATTTATTTTTTTATAGGTTTGGGCTTTGAAGAGTAATTCTGAAGTTATTTATTGTAAATTTTAATTTGTAATTTGTAATTTACAGTGTCATTTTTACAGTGATTTATGCTTGACGAGCTATTTCCAGTATGTTTATGTGCACATCTGTAGGTTTTCCATACCCTAGCTATGTGTGTTTCAGGTAGTGCAGTCAGCATCCCCACTGAGATACCACTGAGAATAAATCAATTGCAGCATACATAGCATAGCATACAGTTTTCAATCATTCTGAGAAAACCCATAGGGGGTGATTTACTACAGGGAAATAAAGTCAAGTGAAGTGGAATGAAGTTTGCTTATATCCAACCATGTGCAGGAGAGATATTAAAGCATTGGAACGTCCACTGCACATGGCAAAGGCAAAGTTCATTTCAATGCTGATCATTAAATCAACCCCATAGCCCTTTACTGAGATAACAAGAGCAGCAGAGCACAAATACTGTGCAGCACTACTAGGCAGCAAGCAGAAAGTGGTATGTGTATGATCCTCTAGGTGCCTGTATTTAAAGTATATTTAAACCCAATCTATAAAATCTCATAAAAGCTTTGACATGTTAATGCCATTGCAAAAATAATTTTCAATATTTTTAAACCACCAGCTTTCATCAAAATAATAAATAAATAATAGTATTAATATAATGAAACTATCTTTCCATGGAGGTCTGTGATTCATGTTAGGCCTGAGGGTGTTCCACATCATATGCCTGTGAGAGGGCCTTGTTCACGCACACGGGGATGCACAGGTGTTCCGTGCATTCCCGTGCACCTTACATGTACACATCTGTCAAACTGGGAGCAGTGACTGCATTCCAATTGATATGAATGGGACTGCCTGGACAGGGATGCACTGAACACCTACGCATCCCCATGCTCGTAAACATGACTTTCGCATTGGCATATGTCGTAGTATGCACGTGTGCCTGAGGCCTTATAGATTAGCAATACTCAGTCCAAAGTCTTCCAATTGTTTTGCTGCATTGCCACCCTGTGTCACACTGTCCCAATGGAGACTACAAGTGACCATTTTAAAGTGCATTTCACTGACATGTCCACTGTTGTCACCAGGAGATGACCCGGATGGCGAAATAACATAGTGCATGCATTTAGACAGGAAGTAGATGCAGGAAAAAAGGAGGTCAACAGTGACAGTATTTTCTTGTTCAATGTTTTTGGTAAAGTTTCAGTAGAGACATTACAGAAAAGAAACAAAGAAAAAAAGTGTTAGCCATACATTAGATAATTGTAAACAGGTTCACATGAAAGTGTATTATTGGCAAAACCGTAGTAGTAAACATGTGGAAACAATGTAGTCTATTCCGAGAGTTAAGCAGAAGGTGGGGTCATCGTCCAGCGCCCCCAGACACCCCATTTGGGGGCACGCTGTGTCTTGGGGGAAGGACAACTTGCCCTACCTGAGATGTCGGGAGTTGTATTAGGATGAATAAGTCTATATAAATATGTGCGGTAAAGTGTAGACAAACAAATGTCCAAGTATGGACTAAACATGTGTTAGAAACATTAGAATAGCCAGTGTCAGTGAGCTGGGAGAAGGCCATGCCCTTGGGGAGGGCCGGATAATCTATTCAGTCTAGGGATGAAATCCCAGAGAACCAATAAACTAGCGTGTATAATACATTTGTTATATGCAAAGAAACTGTATTATTAAGAAACATACACTTAAAGTTTAACAATGCTGTAAGCTTGAACTGGTGATATGTTTAACAAGTTTACCAAGTTTAACAATAGAAATTAGTTTAAGCATGATACTGGAAAGGGAAGGTAGGATATTTAGAAAAGAGAATAGGGTAAGGAAGGGAGAATGGTGCAGTAGTTTTCATGGCAAAAATATCATGGTAGTTGCATAGAAAATAATTTAGTAAACCAAATGTCATTCAGTTAGGGCAGTGATGGCAAACCTTGGCACCCCAGATGTTTTGGAACTACATTTCCCATGATATGTGCTCTGCAGTGTAGTTGAGCATCATGGTAAATGTAGTTCCAAAACATCTGGGGTGCCAAGGTTCGCCATCACTGAGTTAGGGTTTACATGTACTTTAAAGCAGACCTTCCATGCCAAATAAATGGTCAGCTTTTTTCCAAGTCCCTGCCCCCCCCCCCCCCTATACAAATAGCTTTAAAAAGACATTTGTAAACAAAAATTGCCTGGAATAAAAAAATTACTAGAGCCTAGTAAACACTATGAGGTTTTTGTCTGCCTCGGTTGGAGCCTCTGTATTAAATACGTGAAGTTAGTAAGTTAGTACAGTGATCTCTCCTGCTGAGCTGTTCTGACAGGGGGGCGTCCACCCGGCGATCAGCACTATCCACCATTGGCTGAGAGCACTGATCGGAAGTTGGTCGGCTGCTGGTTGTCCAGCATGCTAGATTGACAGAGGCCAGCTTCTTTCAGACAGGGTGGCATACACACAGTCCGAATGTTTTTTGAACCAGCCGATGTCTCCTAACATTCAGCCCGTGTGTAAGGGGCTTTACCTTTATCCAGGACTCCACTCGGGCATGGAAGATGTCACTGTGCCTTTCTGTAGATTTGGGAACTCCAAATACTGTGAGAATGTACTCCAGGTCATTCTTGTGAAATGTTGAGTGCCCAGCTATCCTATGAGGCAGCAGTGGTTACAGTGATATCACTTGTCTCCTGGAAGCATCAGAGGTTGGGGTGAGGTAGGTAATTTTACTTTTCTGGGGGGTCTGTTTGTTCACAAATGGTAATTTAAAACCACCTGTGTTGGGGGGGGGGGGGGTCATGGGGATTCCTTATTCTTGGCATGGGAAGTCTCCTTTAACCACTTGCCGACCGCCCCATGTAGATATACGTCGGCAGAATGGCACGTACAGGCAGAACCACGTACCTGTACGTGCCATTCTTTAGGCGGTTGGGGGGTCCGATCGGACCCCCCTCCGCCGGCGGGGACGGTCGGCATCGCTTCAGGAGCGATCCGGGACGAGGGACGGCCAGTGGTTTCTGGCCACCCCCTCGCGATCGCTCCTGGCGAATGAAAAGCTTCCCCTTCCTGTCTATTGTATAGACAGGAAGGCGGAAGTGATGTCACGCTCGGTGCGCCGGTCTATGTGACCGGAGACGCCGAGCGGCGAACATGTTAAGGTTAGTGCACAACAGTACACTGACACCAGTACAGTTAGGCACACAAAACACCCCCCTGTCACCCCCTGATCACCCCCCAGATCACCCCCTCCCCCCCCAGTCACAGTGTCACTAATTGCAGTGATCATTTATTTACTGATCACTGCATTTAGTGTCAGTGTGACTGTAATAACTGTCAGGGCAGTTAGTTTTAGGTCCTAGGTAGCCCCCTACCCCCCCCTAATAAAGGTTTAACCCCCTGATTGCCCCTAGTTAACCCCTTCACCCCCTTTTGCCAGTGTCACTAAGCGATCGTTTTTCTGATCGCTGCATTGTGTCGCTAGGTAACCATTTTTTTTTTATTTTAACCGCCATGTTTTATATAGGTTCATAAATAGTTTTATAGGTCAGGTACCCCCATATTACAACCTAAATAAAGGTTTTAACCCCCTGATTGCCCCTAGAGTTAACCCTTTCACCAGTAATCACCGTATAACTGTCACTGGTGACGCTGGTTAGCCAGTTAGTTATTTTGTTATTTAGGTTCCCCGTCAGGTTTTTATATAGCGTCAGGTACCCCCATATATTACCTAATAAAGGTTTAACCCCCTGATTGCCCCTAGTTAACCCTTTCACCCCCTTTTGCCAGTGTCACTAAGCGATCGTTTTTCTGATCGCTGCATTAGTGTCGCTAGGTAACCATTTTTTTTTTTTTTTAACCGCCATGTTTTATATAGGTTCATAAATAGTTTTATAGGTCAGGTACCCCCATATTACAACCTAAATAAAGGTTTTAACCCCCTGATTGCCCCTAGAGTTAACCCTTTCACCAGTAATCACCGTATAACTGTCACTGGTGACGCTGGTTAGCCAGTTAGTTATTTCGTTATTTAGGTTCCCCGTCAGGTTTTTATATAGCGTCAGGTACCCCCATATATTACCTAATAAAGGTTTAACCCCCTGATTGCCCCTAGTTAACCCTTTCACCCCCTTTTGCCAGTGTCACTAAGCGATCGTTTTTCTGATCCCTGCATTAGTGTCGCTAGGTAACCAGTTTTTTTTTGTATTACTGTTACGGGTGACGCTGGTTAGTTAGCTTGTTTTTTTTATACTGTCAGGGCACCCGCCATTTATTACCCAATAACGGTTTAACCCCCTGATCGCCCGGCGGGTGATATCAATTAGGTTTTAGGGTCAAATAAGGTCTGCGTCGCCCCAGGTTAGTGCCAGTACCGCAAACACCCACGCGCAAAGCATACACCTCCCTTAGTGGTATAGTATCTGAACAGATCAATATCTGATCTGATCAGATCTATACTAGCGTCCCAGCAGTTTAGGGTTCCAAAAAAACGCATTGTTAGCGGGATCAGCCCAGATACCTGCTAGCACCTGCGTTTTCCCCCTCCGCCCAGCCCAGCCCACCCAAGTGCAGTATCGATCGATCACTGTCACTTACAAAACACTAAGCACACATAACTGCAGCGTTCGCAGAGTCAGGCCTGATCCCTGCGATCGCTAACATTTTTTTTGTGGTAGCGTTTTGATTCAGTCGCTAACAGTCAGGAGCTTTTTTACCTGTGAATCTCAAAAAAAAAAAAAAAAAACAAAAATAGTTGTCGTTTTATTGTTCTCTCTCTCTCTCTATTGTTGCTCTTTTTTTACTCCATTCTATTCTGCAATGTTTTATTATGTTTTATCATGTTTTATCATGCTTGCTTTTCAGGTATGTAATTTTGTTTACTGTGTTTTAGTGTTAAGCATTTTTTTGTTTTCAGGTGCGCCATTCAGTTGCAGCGCGGAAAAAGATTACAATATATGTCCAGTATGTTGCTGGACTTTGAATGGTTATACCAGAATGATGCCTGCAGGTTTAGGTATCATCTTGGTATCATTCTTTTCAGCCAGTGATCGGCTTTCATGTAAAAGCAATTCTAGCGGGTAATTAGCCTCTAGACTGCTTTTACAAGCAGTAGGAGGGAATGTCCCCCCTCCCGGATATAAACCGCGCCATTGGGAAATTGGGAAAGCATTTTATCACACCAATCTTGGTGTGGTCAGATGCTTTGAGGGCAGAGGAAAGATCTAGGGTCTAATAGACCCCAATTTTTTCAAAAAAAGAGTACCTGTCACTGCCTATTGCTATCATAGGGGATATTTACATTCCCTGAGATAACAATAAAAATCATAACAAAGAAAAAAAATGGAAGGAACAGTTTAAAAATAGAATAAAAAAGCTAAATAAATAAAAAAAAAACTAAAAAAAAAAAAAAAAAAAAAAAAAGCACCCCTGCCCCCCCTTCTCTTGCGCAAAGGCGTACACAAGCGTTGGTCTGGCGTCATATGTAAACAGCAATTGCAGCATGCATGTGAGGTATCACCGCGAAGGTCAGATCGAGGGCAGTAATTTTAGCAGTAGACCTCCTCCGTGAATCTAATGTGGTATCATGTAAAGGCTTTTAAAGGCTTTTAAAAATGTATGTAGTTTGTCGCCACTGCGTGTTTGTGCGCAATTTTAAAGCATGTCGTGTTTGGTATCCATGTACTCGGCCTAAGATCATATTTTTTATTTCATCAAAAATTTGAGCAATATAGTGTGTTTTAGTGCATTAAAATAAAAAAAAGTGTATTTTTTCCACAAAAAATGCGTTTGAAAAATCGCTGCGCAAATACTGTGTGGAAAAAAAAAATGCAACACCCACCATTTTAATCTGTAGGGCCTTTGCTTTAACAATATATATAGTGTTTGGGGGTTCAACGTAATTTTCTTGCAAAAAAAAAATATGTTTTCATGTAAACAAAAAGTGTCAGAAAGGGCTTTGTCTTCAAGTGGTTAGAAGAGTGGGTGACGTGTGACATAGGCTTCTAAATGTTGTGCATAAAATGCCAGGACAGTTCAAACCCCCCCCAAATGACCCCATTTTGGAAAGTAGACACCCCAAGCTATTTGCTGAGAGCAATGTTGAGCCCATTAAATATTTTTTTTTTTTGTCCCAAGAGATTGAATAATGAAAAAAAAATATATATATATTTTTTTTACAAAAAGTTGTCACTAAATGATATATTGCTCAAACATGTCATGGGCATATGTGGAAATACACCCCAAAATACATTCTGTTGCTTCTCCTGAGTACGGGGATACCACATGTGTGGGACTTTTTGGGAGCCTAGCTGCGTACGGAACCCCAAAAACCAAGCACCGCCTTCAGGCTTTCTAAGGGAGTAATTTTTTTATTTCACTTCTCACTGCCAATCACAGTTTCGGAGGCCATGGAATGCCCAGATGGCATAAAACCCCCCAAAATGACCCCATTTTGGAAAGTAGACACCCCAAGCTATTTGCTGAGAGGTATTGTGAGTATTTTGCAGATGTCGCTTTTTGTCACAAAGTTTTGAAAATTGAAAAAAGAAAAAAAAAAAAATTTTTTTTCTTTACTTTCTTCATTTTCAAAAACAAATGAGAGCTGTAAAATACTCACCATGCCTCTCAACAAATAGCTTGGGGTGTCTACTTTCCAAAATGGGGTCATTTGGGGGGGTTTTGTGCTATTTTGGCATTTTATGGCCTTCGAAACTGTGATAGGTAGTGAGGAGTGAAATCAAAAATTTGCACCCTTAGAAATCCTGAAGGCGGTGCTTGGGTTTCGGGGCCCCGTACGCGGCTAGGCTCCCAAAAAGTCCCACACATGTGGTATCCCCATACTCAGGAGAAGCAGCAAAATGTATTTTGGGGTGCAATTCCACATATAACTATGGCATGTGTGAGCAATATATAATTTAGTGACAACTTTTTGAAGAAAAAAAAAATTATTTTTTATTTTTGTCTTTATTCAATCACTTGGGACTAAAAAAAAAAAAATATTCAATGGGCTCAACATGCCTCTCAGCAAATAGCTTGGGGTGTCTACTTTCCAAAATGGGGTCATTTGGGGGGGTTTTGTACTTCTCTGCCATTTTAGCACCTCAAGAAATGAAATAGGCAGTCATAAATTAAAAGCGGTGTAAATTCCAGAAAATGTACTCTAGTTTGTAGACGCTATAACTTTTGCGCAAACCAATAAATATACGCTTATTGGCATTTTTTTTTACTAAAGACATGTGGCTGAATACATTTTGGCCCAAATGTTTGACTAAAATTGAGTTTATTAGATTTTTTTTATAACAAAAAGTAGAAAATCTCTTTTTTTTTCAAAATTTTCGCTCTTTTTTTTTTTTTTCCGTTTATATCGCAAAAAATAAAAATCACAGAGGCAATCAAATACCATCAAAAGAAAGCTCTATTTGTGGGAAGAAAAGGACGCAAATTTCGTTTCGTTACAAAATTGCATGACCGCACAATTACCAGTTAAAGTAGTGCAGTGCGAAATTGAAAAAAGACCTCTGGTCCTTAAGCTGACAATTGGTCCGGGGCTGAAGTGGTTAATTACATTTTTTTTTTAGGTGAGAATTCTTTGCCTCATAGTCTGCCCCCTTACTATCTTTACCTGTCCCATGTTGACCTGCCACTCTGCCTAAAACAAAATTACTACAGATGTTCTGCCTTGGAGTTAACACTTGGCTAAGGACACCCCTCTAACTATAACAGGGCCTGGCAATTTGCAGCTCAAGTATCCCGAGTTGCATTATGAGAGGAAAGGTGGAGTGTCACATGCTCCCTAATAAAGGGGAATACTTGCTATTTTATGGGGCTTGGGTAAGCAAAATATGACAGTGGGGGGAGGTAAGAAACAGAAGAAAGTGATGTACTATCAAGTCAACCTGTTACTATGTTTTTCCTAGATTCCCTGGTTAACAGCTGAGTTTTAAATGTATGGCTAATCTTTTAAGTCCAGTAAAATCTTTCTAAATCCGTATCTTCCGTCAGCAAATCAGAATTTGTAAATTGATATCAACCCCTTCGATGGAGAGTTCATTGTCATTTTGCTGGTGCTTCCTAATTTATGTGCAACCACAAATATGCCAATTTCCTCGCTCAACCTTCTTCTCTCTGCACACTATTTCAGTCATACAGAAAATTTGTATTTTATCTAAAATAATGAGGGACATTTTTTTTTTCTTTGTCCCCTTGGCAGACAACCTTGTTTGATTTTATTACATTTGATCTGAATATTCAAGTTCCTGTGTACAACTCTGTCCTCTTGACCTCCATATCATGTCTAGATAAATCAGCGGGCTGTGTAACCATGTATGCGGCTGGTCTGCATTTTTTTTTTCTCTTTCTCCATCAAATTTAAACTGTCGCTGAGTTTTGGCAGCTTTCCAGTTCGCTCAACATTGGTGCCACTATTTGATGCTGCCTTTATCTCAGTGTTTTAAAACCTGCTCTCAGGGGGGTCCGTCCTCTTATTGACTGACTTGTATAATTTTTATGAACCAATTTCGGAAAATGCTTAGCCTCTTGCTGTAAATATTATAATGTTGCTTAAAGATTCAAAAATATTCAAAATAGCCTCTTTTGTAAAGTGTGCTGATTACCGTGCTACCAGCTTTGCATTATGTATGAAGAAATCCTCTTTCTGAATGAAATGACACTTATTTAGATTGTTCCCCCAAGCAGTTTCTTGATTTCTTCCCAGATTTTTTTCTATGCGAGTAGAGTGCAATGGCTTGATAATAAAAGTTAACTGTTGTGCTCTCTTAAACGCAATATAGTGCACCTTTTATAAAAATAGAATACTTGCCACCTGTCCAAGACAAGAATGATGGACAAGATTTAACTCCAAAATGTATACACCCTGGTCATAGTCTTGTCATATCAAAGAGAGAAAAAACACTTTTCAATTTTATTTATTTTTTTTGCTTTCTCAGAAACCTGTATGAGATAAAGGAATATTTAAAAAAGCAAAAATCATCTCAAAAAGCAAAAATCATTGATGTTTATGTCCACTCAAAGGTGCCATTTTATTTTTTTCTTCCCAGAAGCACCTATAGGACTTGAAGTGTGTTAGTCCCATCACACACACAGAAGCTATATTTTAGTTCCCAGAAGCATATTTTCTTCCCAGAAGCATATAGGACTTGAAGTGTGTTAGTCCATTACACACACACAGAGCTTACACACCTATAGGACTTGAAGTGTGTTAGCCCATACACACACAGAGCTATTTTGTTCCCAGAAGCACCTATAGGACTTGAAGTGTGTTAGTCCCATACACACACAGAGCTATATTTTCTTCCCAGAAGCACCTATAGGACTTGAAGTGTGTTAGTCCCATTACACACACAGAGCTATAGAGCACCTATAGGACTTGAAGTGTGTTAGTCCCATTACACACACAGAGCTATATTTTCCCCAGAAGCACCTATAGGACTTGAAGTGTGTTAGTCCCATTACACACACAGAGCTATACTTTGTTCCCAGAAGCACCTATAGGACTTGAAGTGTGTTAGTCCCATTAGGACACACACACACAGAGCTATATTTTGTTCCCAGAAGCACCTATAGGACTTGAAGTGTGTTAGTCCCATTATATTTTTCCCAGAAGCACCTATAGGACTTGAAGTGTGTTAGTCCCATTACACACATAGGACTTGTAGAGCTCCTATATTTTGTTCCCAGAAGCACTTATAGGACTTGAAGTGTGTTAGTCCCATACACACACAGAGCTATATTTTCTTCCCAGAAGCACCTATAGGACTTGTAAGTGTGTTTACCAGTCCCATTACACACACAGAGCCTATATTTTCTTCCCAGAAGCACCTATAGGACTTGAAGTGTGTTAGTCCCATTACACACACAGAGCTATATTTTCTTCCCAGAAGCACCTATAGGACTTGAAGTGTGTTAGTCCCATTACACACACAGAGCTATATTTTCTTCCCAGAAGCACCTATAGGACTTGAGCACACACACAGAGCTATAGGACTATTGTGTTAGTCCCATTTATATTTTCTTTGCATATAGCACCCACAGAGCTATATTAGTGTATAGGACTTGTAGTGTGTTAGTCCCATTACACACACAGAGCTATATTTTCTTCCAGAAGCATAGGACTTGAAGTGTGTTTAGTCCCATCACACACACACATAGGAGAAGTGTGTTTAGTCCCATCACACCTATATATTTTCTTCCCAGAAGCACCTATAGGACTTGTAGTGTGTTCGTGGCAGGCAGGCAGAGCTCCTATATTTTGTGAAGCACTTATAGGACTTGAGTGGCCCATTACACACACAGAGCTAGCTCCCAGAAGCACCTATAGGACTTGTAGTGTGTTAGTGGCAGGCAGGCAGAGCTCCTATATTTTGCAGAAGCACCCACTTGTAGTGTGACAGGCAGGCAGAGCTCCTATATTTTGTTCCCAGAGGCACCTATAGTTGAAGTGGCATCACACAGAGCTCTTCCCAGAAGCACCTATATTTGTGTTAGTCTTTGCAGAAGCACCCATAGGACTTGAAGTGTGTTAGTCCCATCACACAGAGCTCCTCTATTTTCTTTGCATGCACCCACAGGACTTCTAGTGTGTTAGTGGCATCACACAGAGCTCCTATATATTCTTCTCAGCAGCACCCACAGGACTTCTAGTGTGTTAGTGGCATCACACAGAGCTCCTCTATTTTCTTTGCAGAAGCACCCACAGGACTTCTAGTGTGTTAGTGGCATCACACAGAGCTCCTCTATTTTCTTTGCAGAAGCACCCATAGGACTTCTAGTGTGTTAGTGGCATCACACAGAGCTCCTATATATTCTTCTCAGCAGCACCCACAGGACTTCTAGTGTGTTAGTGCATCACACAGAGCTCCTCTATTTTTCTTTGCAGAAGCACCCACAGGACTTCTAGTGTGTTAGTGGCATCACACAGAGCTCCTCTATTTTCTTTGCAGAAGCACCCATAGGACTTCTAGTGTGTTAGTGCATCACACAGAGCTCCTATATATTCTTCTCAGCAGCACCCACAGGACTTCTAGTGTGTTAGTGGCATCACACAGAGCTCCTATATTTTCTTTGCAGAAGCACCTATAGGACTTCTAGTGTGTTAGTGGCATCACACAGAGCTCCTCTATTTTCTTTGCAGAAGCACCCACAGGACTTCTAGTGTGTTAGTGGCATCACACAGAGCTCCTCTATTTTCTTTGCAGAAGCACCCATAGGACTTCTAGTGTGTTAGTGGCATCACACAGAGCTCCTATATATATTCTTCTCAGCAGCACCCAAAGGACTTCTAGTGTGTTAGTGGCATCACACAGAGCTCCTATATTTTCTTTGCAGAAGCACCTATAGGACTTCTAGTGTGTTAGTGGCATCACACAGAGCTCCTCTATTTTCTTTGCAGAAGCACCCACAGGACTTCTAGTGTGTTAGTGGCATCACACAGAGCTCCTATATTTTCTTCTCAGCAGCACCCACAGGACTTCTAGTGTGTTAGTGGCATCACACAGAGCTCCTATATTTTCTTTGCAGAAGCACCTATAGGACTTCTAGTGTGTTAGTGGCATCACACAGAGCTCCTATATTTTAGTGTGTTAGTGGCTTCTCAGCAGCACCCACAGGACTTCTAGTGTGTTAGTGGCATCACACAGAGCTCCTATATTTTCTTTGCAGAAGCACCTATAGGACTTCTACATCCACAGAGCTCCTATAGGGACTTCTAGTGTGTTAGTGGCATCACACAGCAGAAGCACCTATATATTGTGTTAGTGGCTCACACAGAGCTCCTATAGCAGCACCCACAGGACTTCTAGTGTGTTAGTGGCATCACACAGAGCTCCTATATTTTCTTTGCAGAAGCACCTATAGGACTTCTAGTGTGTTAGTGGCATCACACAGAGCTCCTCTATTTTCTTTGCAGAAGCACCCACAGGACTTCTAGTGTGTTAGTGGCATCACACAGAGCTCCTCTATTTTCTTTGCATCACACAGAGCTCCTATATTTAGTTACAGTTCCACCAGCTGCAGCTTACTGCCAGGTTTGCTCTAGTGGTGAAGAGGGAGGGGATGATGAGGTCACTGACTCCACGTGGGTGCCTCAAGGGAGAGAGGATGAGGAGGAGGACGAGGAGGAGGAGGATGCGGCGTCACATGTCCAACGAGGCAGGATGCCCCCTGGAGGCCAGGTAGAGGCCAGCACAGCAACTGTACAACACCGCAGAGCTCCGCCTGTGCAGGGCGCTGCCTCTGCACGTTATCAGAAAAGTTCTTTGGTGTGGGCCTTTTTTGAGACGAGTGCAGCAGATCGCACCACTGCTATTTGCAATATTTGTCTCAAGCGTATCTCGCGTGGCCAAAACATCAGCCGCTTGGGCACGACAAGCATGACCAGACATATGGCGACCTGCCATGCAGCTCGTTGGCAGGCACACATAAAAGACCCACACCAAAGAACTAAGCGGACCTCTCCTTGCTCCTCCTCAGCTGGGATCTCCATCCCCACTACACCTTCAGTCCTCTCTGAAAGCTGCTCTGAGAGGACTGAAGGTGTAGAATTCGGTGTGTCACAACCAAGTACTTGCAGTACACCGACGTCCGAATGCAGCAGGCAAATTTCCCTGCCCCAGCTGCTGGACCGTAGAAAGAAGTACACTCCCAGCCATCCACATGCCCAGCGGTTGAATGCTAGCCTTGCTAAATTGCTAGCACTTCAACTGCTGCCTTTTCAGTTGGTAGACTCGGCCCCCTTCCGTGAGTTTGTTCAATGTGCGGTTCCTCAGTGGCAGGTTCCCAAACGCCACTTTTTCTCGCGGAAGGCGATTCCGTCTCTCTACCGGCATGTGGAGGGCAATGTCCATGCCTCGCTGGACAGGGCGGTCAGCGGTAAGGTGCATATTACCGCTGACTCATGGTCCAGCAGGCATGGACAGGGACGGTACCTTTCTTTCACGGCCCATTGGGTCACTCTATTGGCAGCTGGGAGGGATGCAGGACAAGGTGCAGTAGTGTTGGAGGTTGTTCCGCCACCACGCCTCCAAAACGCGACTACTGCTACTGGTTGTGACAGTTTTGGACACCTTTCCCACCGAAAATCCTCTGGCTTACTGGGTCCTGAGGATGGATCACTGGCCAGAGCTTGCACAGTATGCAATTGAGCTACTGGCCTGTCCTGCCTCCAGCGTTCTTTCCGAACGCACATTCAGTGCTGCTGGAGGATTTGTGACTGATCATAGGGTGCGCCTGTCCACCGCCTCGGTTGATCGACTGACATTCATCAAAATGAATCAGTCTTGGATCACCACCAGCTACCAGGCACCTGAGGCGGATATAACCGAATAATTTTTAATGTCACATCCCTTCAAGACTGCCTATGCTGATGCTGAGTGACTGTCCTCTTATGTTCACTGACTATCCTCTTCCTCCTCCTCAATGATCCATGCCACAGCACCAGTGCCTAAGGCACAATAGGTTTTAAAAGCTTCGCAACACGTGTGACTGCTGTGCTCCAAGTACAGTCTCTGTGAGGGGTTGCAGTGTTGTGGCACCAGCACCAGTGCCTAAGGCACAATTTTTCAGCCCCTGTTTAACAGGGGCGGGTAATTACAAATCTTGATCTAATAGTTCACAGCAGGGCCCATTCCTGCGCCCACTAACTATGAGGGCCTATACCACCACCGCCAAAGGCCCAATTTTTCCTGTTCTTGCTTGCAATTACAAATCTTGGAGGGCCCATTCCTGCGCCCACCAAGAGTAACACAGTCTTGTGGCAAAACCAGCCCTGTTCAACAGGTGCATGCAATTACAAATCTTGAAAACTCACAGCAGGGCCCATAAAGTCTTGTGGCTACACCAACATCTACCTGTTCAAACATCCAACTTACAAACGTTTACCCCTAGGAAGGGAAATTCTATCCTGTTAGATTTAATTTGGGAAAAAGGTATCTCCTCTCTACTGTTTTGACATGTTCTGAACAGATGTGCAAAGACAGCAAATGTTACAGGGGTGATACCCCTCCCTGTGGTGGAGCTACACTTCATGTTCAAGATCAAACCTAAAGCCGCATCTTTTTTTCTGGTCTTCTAAACACGGGAAACACATGTACTTTGAAAGGTACCATTTTAAAAAATGTCACAGCTGTAGCTCCCGTTTTTTTAAAAGTTCTTTTTGCATTGAAAAACCCGGGTCCCCAAACCCTATTACACTTTTGACCGTAAGGGTTCGAAAAAAGGTTCTGGTTCGAACCGAACCCGGGGTCCCCTCCCTATATGAGATAAAGGAATATTTAAAAAAGCAAAAATCATCTCAAAAAGCAAAAATCATTGATGTTTATGTCCACTCAAAGGTGCCATTTTATTTTTTTAGTTTAGTTTTTAGTAGGGGTAACTTATATCCTCTTTGGACACCAGTGGCAAAATAAAATACCTGTGTTTTGTGTTTTACTCTACTGTGGTCATGAAAGATCCTGGTCTTCCATGTTGAAAACTTTAAAGCACAGCTGTAGGTTTTCTTTTAAAAACCCTAACTACCTAAGAAAAATCCCCTCGTGCATATATTAAATCCTGTAGTCTTTAGGCCAGTCCAAAGGTATCATAGGTCCTTCCTCTTTCTCCCTGTCTATGTCAGTGGGTGGTGAGTGCGTGAGCAGTGGGTGAGACAGTCTGGCCCACAGGTGGTGAGTTGGATGATGCTGACCATCATTCCATTCAGAAAACAAGCAGCCCTGTGGAGGGCAGCACTGGGGATAAGGTAAGTATTGCAGCTAAATCTGCTGTCTGAAGGAGATCTGTAGTGATGCTGTGCAACAAAGACCTAATAAAAGATGAAACCAGTATTTTATTAAAATAAAGAAATAGCAAATTCAATTAAAAAATTGAAATCCTTCATAAGTTTCTCTTAGGACCCATGCACACTGGGCATTTAGCCCTAGCACATGGGACTCTGGCATTTAGCTGCAGGTGGAGGACATGAGTGCCCAGTTCAGCTCCACTTCTGGCAACCTGTCAAGCTCTATGAGAGGTTTGATTCTGCTGTGGCTGGGTGGAGCTGGACAACTTACCTACTGGTACTTATGTTTAGGGCAGTTATTTGCCAAGGAACGGATGCCCAGAAGCAGACCTCTTGTGTTCTGGGTATTCATTCCTGAGCCCATACTGTCTTAAACATTTG
Source organism: Lithobates sylvaticus (assembly GCA_028564925.1). Classification (NCBI taxonomy): domain Eukaryota; kingdom Metazoa; phylum Chordata; class Amphibia; order Anura; family Ranidae; genus Lithobates; species Lithobates sylvaticus. The sequence continues at coordinate 77,215,767 of CM053027.1, forward strand.
TACTGCTAGGTGCACCATCCAACATCATCCAGCCACAGCAGCTGCCAGAATCTCATAGAGTTTGACAGACTGCTGACAGCAGGGCTGGCCTAGACTGGGACTCTAATTATTTGTTTTGCTTTAGTTTAATTTTTATAGATGAGGCATCCATTTTAATTAGATACCCCGCCTATTAACAAAAGGATCGTCCTCCAACACCTGTCTTCTATTGAATTTAACCTTTAAAGTGTATTTCAAGACATGCACATTTTCTCATTTTTTTATCCCTTTTAGCCCTGTAAGTACAGAAGAATACCTGTTGATCTGACATAAATCCACTCAACCATTAAGCCCTACTGTGGGGTGACAACAAACAACATTTTTGTGGTGTAAGCCCTCACCAGTGTCTTTTGCTAAACTTCTTATTCACTCCCACTTTTAGATCTATACAACATAAAGCCTAATCATTTCTTAGTCCAAGTTAATAACTGGGAGGGTTCTTTAAGATAACACTAGAATAGCACACAGAGCATTTCTAAATTTCTGACAAGATCAACAGGATTTTTTGTACATATCTGCAGAATATGCATCCAATGGTTTACCTAGCAGACGAAAAGAAAGTAAATAAGTCCCCTTTAACACTGAGGCGTTTTTCAGGAGCTATAGCGCTAAAAATAGCGCCTGTATAGCGCCTGAATAAAACAGCTCCTTTCACTCCAGTGTAAAAGCCAGAAGGCTTTCACATTGGAGTGGTGCGCTAGCAGGACGGTAAAAAAAAGTCTTGCTAGCAGCATCTTTAGAGCGGGGAAGGAGCGGTGTATTCACCTCTCCTAAACCGCTCCTACCCATTGAAATCAATAGGGCAGCACGGCTATACTGCCGGCAAAGCGCTGCTGCAGCAGCACTTTGCGGGCGGTTTTAACCCTTTTTCGGCTGCTAACGGGGGTTAAAACCGCCCCGCTAGTGGCCGATTAGCGCCGCTAAAATGACGGTAAAGTGGTGCTAAAAATAGTGCTGCTTTACCGCCGACGCCCGCACCGTCCCAGTGTGAAAGGGGCCATAGAGAGGTTCATTGTTAGGGTCAAGTCTGGTGTTATCATACATCCATAAAGTATAGTTGTTCTCTGGGAGAACTAATGGAGCTAACTGGACAGACATTATTCTGCTGACGGTGATCATGCTAGGGTCCCAATTCTGAAGCGATGTTGTAAGATGTTGATGCACACTTAGGCTGGCCATAGATTGATATGCAAAATTTCTTGATTCCCCTTTCAACACCGTCAGTGTTGATGGCGCAATTGTATTCTGACAGCAGGAGGTTTCCCCGCCTTTAGAATACAATGATCAATGCTGGTGGCTATAGCCACCGGCTTTGATCGTACAAAAAAAACAACAAGCCGGTTGTACTAATGTTGATCAGTAGATCAATTTCAGTACAACTAGCCTGCCCATAGATGGATTGAAATTTGTCTGGTACCTGCTAAACCAGGTGTATTTCCAATCGGTCTATTGCTGACTTTAGTGGTCCAAACAAGATAATATGTGAAGATGTACCATTGAATTGCCAATCATTTATATATTAAAGTGTATTTACAAGCAGTTCAGGAGTTATTATAGACTCTTATAGAGGATGAAGCTGCTTATTTTTTGGGGGAACCAGTGGGAACATTCTGGTTCAAGACATATGCACTAATTTACCTAATAAGACAAAAAGGGGGGGGGGGAGCCAAGTAACCATATAGTATAGTATGTCTCTTTTTTTTTAGATGAATACATAAAATCAATACTATATGCACTCACTCAATAGTGCAGAGAAGAGGTGAGCATATCACAGTCCTGCAGGAGTTTTGTTTATATACTTACTATATGAGTTTGTAACATTTTACTTTTCCTGGCAAAAAGTTTAATTTGGTAAATCTTCCCAGCGAATACCAGCCACAACTTTTTGTTTTTACCCCTGGGTCCTTATGTCGTTAGGGTTGAATGTGTGCCATAGGCATTTTGTTTCTTCTACTATTTTACCTAAGCATTACAAAGACCAAAGATATGGAAGTGCAGAGTAATAAAACAAGATGCATTGTGGTTGCTGTACTTTGCAAATTGATATGTGCCTTATTGAATTATCCTGCTTCCATCTTTCCCTTATGCCTAGAGAATTGATCCCATACAGTATCCCATTTGTGTTTGATTGACAGGTGGCATTTTAATTTGTATGGTTTGTTAATCTGGAAATGTATTTAGATATTTTATAAATAAACTCAAGTCTGACAAATTTTAACTTTTACACTTTTTCTTCTGAAATTTTCTGCAGGGATTTGTTCATTTATAATTTAATGCTTGAAAAGCTGGATAATCAATGTTTTATGCCTCGTACACACAGATTACTAAAACAGACAAGAGCTTTGGTATTGTAAAGTCGCCTCTCTGGGGGGGAGAACAAAAAACTTTTTTGTTAGAAGGAAAAATTTAAACATGACATGTACTAAAGTTAGGCCTATTTATGATAGCAGTTATGATTTTTTTTGTATACAGCACAGAATTAACCAGAGATAGGGGCATAACTAGAAATAATAGGGCCCCATAGTTAATTCGATATGGCCCAAAATAAATTACACACTACAGTCATGTGGCACAGGCCCTAAAGTACAGTATATATTCTTTTGTTTCATAACTTTTTTTATTTTGAATCCAACCTTACACTGGTGGCTAGTAAGAAGCAAAAATGTGCCCTTGAATTAATGGTTAGAATAGTACATTGTTGTCAGTAGGAAGAAAAATGCATAAAGGGGCATTTTTTTCATTGACCACCAGCATAAGGGGTTCATTCTTTCTCCCATTGACCACCAATGTGAGGGATTTATTTCTCCCATTGACCACCAATGTAAGGGAATCTTTCTCAACTAAACATCCATGTGAGAGGGCCCTTCTCCTACTGACCACCAGTGAAAAGTGGCAACTCATGACTCACCAGGTCTCCCACTGTCCTGGGCCCCGTAGTAATCACATGGGCTGCCATGGTCATAGTTCAGCCAGTTTTTGAAAGTTTGGTAGCTACTGCAAATCTAGTTACCATTGGAATAGAACTGTGTCATTATGAGCAATGTTGCCATTTTTGAAGCCGTGAAAGCAATTGTATATTTGTCATGTTTGACAACATTGACTTGGGAAAATTGCAGAGCCAACTGCCTCAAGTTATCTATAGTTGTCTACCAATGCTCACTTTGTCAAAGCATCCTCCATGGCAAGAGTTTACCAAGGTAAAAATACAAATGAATACAGCAGATACAAAAAATATTCATACACTAACTGTGGCGGCAGTGGCCATGAAATTGGCAGTCTAGGCCAGATTTTGTAGATAACAGGTACACTAATGGCACAGGTGTGTGCTGGTCTTTTAGGAGAGACAGGATCAGAGCTCAGGGCCCCAACCTCCTGACGGGGTTAGTGTGTGTTCGGAGCAGAAAGAGGTGTACGTCTGCACCCTGCTGTCCAGGACAGGACAGACAGAGGCCCATACTTGTGAGAAAAAAAGAATGTAGCAGCAGGGAGCTGCAGGATAAGAGACCAGCTGCAAGAGATACAGTGGTTGATATACAAGCATTGGTATGTTTTTTATGGTCTGAAGGACCAAAGCTACTAAATGTGAGCAGTAAAGCTGCATAGATAGCCAGCTGGCTGAATACTCTATTTGTTTGATGGTGGAAACCCCTGCATGGGCAACTAATATTCTTTTTGCCCTTTTAAATAAAAGTGGGAAAAAAAAGCCCTGAAAAGACACTCCTGGCGTGGAGTCAACTCATTGGTTTGCACTACCTATGAGCTACAAAACCCCCAACTTGTCACATAACATATATATATTATACATGAAAGTGGTTGTAAACTTCAATCTTACACTTGTACCTATAGGTACACCTATAATAAGGCTTACCTATAGGTACTGTAAATATCTCCTAAACGTGCACTGTTTAGGAGATATTTACTATATATGCAGCCAATGCACTGTTTAGGAGATATTTACTATATATGCAGCCAATGATGTCATTGGCGCATGTGCTCTGAAGGAACGGCCCAGTGGGTGTGGGAGTGATGTCATTGTGGCACTGGCCAGTCGACACAGCCGGAGTCCGCAGACCCAGAAGGAAGATGGGTGAAGAGATGGAAGTGGCCTCCATCAATGACATTGCATTGCTGGAATGCTTAATTTTCAGTTAAGTTACACATAATGTGCTAGTATACAATGCATACTAGCACATTATGGCTTTACCTTGCAGGTCAGGAAAGAAAAGGCACCCAGCGAGTTCAGAAAAAAAATGTTTAATGTACATTTAAAGTGAAATTATTGTACTCAACCATTTCTGTGTACTTTTTCTCACGCTCTCCAAATTTGCCTGTGTTGAATTCACACTAGGTATATTTTTATCCCGAGGATAGTTCTGTGGTTACTAATATCAAGCTTTGCTTCCTGAGCAGTATTTTAAGCCCTTTACAATACATAAATAAGCAAACTAATCAATAAATAAAACCATCAGTAATTTATTAAACGTAGTTACAATAATCTGGTCCATTTTGTGAATGTAGCTATCGATCTTGCTTTGTTGATGAGAGTTATAATATGCTTCCATGCATTTGTTCCCATCAAGGCTTGCACCTTTTTATAGTTAATGCGGACATCATCTATCATTGTAAAGAAGCAATGCGTTGCTGTATGTGCGGCTATCATGGATGCTGAAAGGGTAAAACGGCATTGAACACTGAGCAAATCAAGATAAATACAATGGAATGCTTGACTTGGCAGATAAGAGTCCTGTTAACTTGCCAGTTTCAGTCATCCAAAAGACATATTTTTTTTATTAGTTAGTTGAACCAATGCACTAACAAGCTGCTTGAAAATGGTGACATTTTAATGAAGCTCTACTTTGATTTAAAAAATTGTTAGTTTAAAAATAAATGTAGGTTACTCAAATTTAGATCATATGTTTATTGTTTTATTATCAATGAAGCTTTAAGCAAGCAGAGCATTATGTGATTTTGGTAAAAAAAAAAAGTGATATCTTTCATTTCTGCAACCATGAATGCTGATGCGTGTTATTGTTAGATTTTTTGTTTTTTTTTGTTTTGGAGGTTTAAAAATAGAGAATGGTTAGAAGCTCTGTCAGTTTGTTTTTATCTTTATCTTTAGCCCCATTTATCAAATGCTCCCTCACTTCCTGTCCTAGAAACGCAAAAGGAAATGAGAGGAAATCTCTCCATAGAAAAGTGAGTTCCCCTATAATGCCCCGTACACACAGTCGGATATTCCGATGGAAAACGTCTGATCAGATTATGTTATCGGAAAATCCGATCATGTGTGGGCTCTAGCGGGCTTTTTCCATTGGAATTTCCGACGGAAAAAATTTGAGAGCCTGCTCTCAAATTTTCCGCCAACAAAATCCGATCTGACTTTTTCCGATCGTGTGTAGAGAATTCCGACGGACAAAGTGCCACGCATGCTCAGATCAAATTACGAGACCAAAGCTATTGGCTACTAGCCTCTACCTAGTTCTGTCCTAAGCAACTAACGTCTCCACGTTTGGAACGATCAGATTTTCCGACAACTTTGTCCGACCGTGTGTATGCAACACCATTTTCTGACAAAATCAGTCAGAAAAAATCGGACGGATTTTGTGGTCGGAATTTCCGACCGTGTGTACGGGGGCTAAGACATGGTAATTGAGAAGTCCCCTCATTTCTGATGGGGCATGTGATCACAATTATTTCCTCATGCTTTTGGTAAATAAATAGATCCTCTTCTGTGCCACACGTGGGTGTAAAAAGGTTTCCAAAAAAGGTGTAATAGCAGAGTGACTATGACTGGAGGAGGGCTACGTTATATCCAGCCACACTTTTAATTAGTTGATGATCCACATGGATACTAGGACCCTTCTCCATTATTAACTCACCCAATTTTGTAGGCCACCTGCCCATTTTTATCCCTCACTCTCAGAGTTTTAAAACTACCCACATTGAACCTAATTTACCAAGCAGTTGCCAAATCAATCATTGTGGGCAGCCGAATGTAAACTAATTTTGGTGCCTGGGTGGCGTCATTGGCTATTTATGGTCACAGTCGGCCTGCACAGTGTCCATGGTTTCTAAGACGCAGGTTGTTAGTCTAAATATGTTTAGAACATCTGGATTTCATAAATCCATGCTACAGTCAATTTACAAGCAATTAATAACGCCTGTAAAAATGTTAATTAAAAGAGTAATAGCTTTTTTTTCCTCTGAGATACACCTCTGCTGTGGTAATTTATTCACTAGGGACAATGTCATCATATGTATGTTTATTTACCCAGCCGCTTATATAACTGTTCCAGGATTTATAAAAATTGAATACTTGCAGCCATTTTTAATTTAAAGCATGTCTTGATGTGCAGAGACAGGTAATTAAAGTATATCCTAATAAGGTTCCTGTCCCAATGAGCTTACAATCCAATTAGGTTAATAATACACATAGAGTTTAGTTAACTCCCCTGTACTCTGTGGGGGCTTTGTAAAGGTTAATAAATGCAAATATGAAAGAAGTAAATGTATCTTATAGAGTGATATACAGTATATCCATTTGTATAATGTTAGATGAATAAACTTTGTTTCACTTAAAAGCATGCCTTACCTTATTGTTTTTAGTTTGTATATCTTTGAGCCTGTTACATCTTTCTAAATGTTGGTAATATTATTTTCCTAATGTTATCCAGAACTACGACTAAAATTTCTTATCTAGCAGGTGATGGCACATATCTCAGAAAGATTGCCAAGTGATAAGGCACTATCTAGATATCCAGCAAAGTCTTTTTTTTTTTTACTCTTCTAGTGGATATGTCATCCAGTCAAAGATTAATTCCTTTTCTCTTTCTATAAAAATAATCAGTTGCCAATTATTTGCAAAGAGATTTAAAAAAAAACAAAATGAAAACATGACATATTTGTCAAAAAGATGATGCTCCATCCTTCTTCTTTAGACTTCTGCCTCTAAAATCCAAGTCCTTACCCTACTAGGCTATGTTAGGCCGGCCATACATGGTTCCTGCTGAAATGGCCGAGATTCGAACGGTTAATGGGCAGGCTGAATGTACCAAATCGATTGATCAACTTGGGTACAACCAGCCTGCCGGATTCTCTTGGAATTATTGCTAGCAGCTGCTATAGCCGCAAGCATTAATCACTGTCTTCTACCAGTGAGGAAGGCTTCCCCAGCCCACCCCGCTGGGAGCAGACAATTGCTTGGCAGGAGGAATTCCCCTGTTAGCAATGTCGGTGCTGGGGGAATCATGCTGCTGCCACCATTGGCAGTAAGGGAACTCGGTAGTGAAGCATTAAGGCTTCATGTCAGGTCCCTACTGCGCATGCGTGAGGCACCTCTGTGCTCTCCTACTCCTCTCAGGGAGCAGAGCACTGCGCCCAGAGCCCACCCAGTTGTGTGACATTAGTAAATTAATATTCGCTAATGTCTTCCTGCTTCTACTCCCAACCAATCGGGTCTCAGGACCCAATTCCTGTTCGGCCGCAGGAGAAGCAACGGCCCTTCAGCATGCTGGAGCAAGGAGCAGCATTGGCCTCCTAAGACTGATCACCTCCTTCCCAGCTCCATAGAGCTCACACTGGGCACCGTCCCCCTAGCAAAGCCCATAGCTCCAACGAACGGGTCCTCCCAGTCCAACGAGATTGCCCTGATTGCAGATGGGAGGATGAGCGGGAGCCAGTGTGGAGAGTGGGGAGCAGTTTGAGTACCGAGGCCAGCCTGTGTATCGGGGTGCGGGTGGTGTAGGTATGTGTGAGTGAGGGGGGCAGGTTTGTTTGCCACCCCCCCAAAATATTGAGCACCAACCGCCACTGTCCATCATTATGAGAGCCATACTTACAAGCTAATGGGAACATGTAGGGGTCAATGATCAACATTACAAAAATGTGGAGCTGAAAAACGAAACTAAATATATGCGGAGTCATTATTTGGTGCCTGCATTGCAATGCTTGAGTCTATACAGTACATAGGGTACTTGCATGCCTACTTTATATACTGTAAAGGCAAACTTTTTTTTTTTTTTACTTACCTCTTAAGAAATAACACATCCTCTTTAACCATCGGTGTCTTTTGACAGGTAGCAGAGTTGAGCGTTCCACCTAAATAACACTGCATTGTAATGAGATCCAGTGCACTAAGCTCGTTCAATGCAAATGCTATTTCTGCAGTGTGCAATGGAAATGAATAAAAAGGCTCTAGCAGGGTACACAGGCCCAGTTTAATATTATCTTGTATAATATTCACGAAGGAGCCAGATCATGAAGTGCAATGCATTCCGCTCTTTTATATCACGTATGAATGCACCAGAACAGACATGTAGAGTTCTGCTCCATCAGAATTGATATTCAAACAAAGATTTTGCTTTTAAATGAGTGAGCTAATGGATTTTGAACAGAGAGAGAAGCAAAGAGCACATTATAATTACAAGAATGTGTCATAGATTGATCATTCGAGCTAATTGTGGATAGTCAGGCAGAACCAAGTATTTATTGTCCCTGCATGGTCAATTCATTGTAAAACTTTTCTCTCTTACCTCCCTGCCCAATAATGGATTCTGTATATAATGCATCTGCATTCTGAATGTTAACTTAGAAGCCAGGATATAGAGGCAGCACAAATAACACCAGGCCTGTCTCTGCTCATATCCTTTACAATCAGCTATCGTGTTTTGCTCTCTGGCTCTGTCAGCCCTAGCTGCAGTTTGCCCACTCTAAAGCTGAAAGAAACACCGTAATCCTCCAAGATGAAAATTAAACCAGACAACGGGCCTTGTTTTCCGAGAACAGGTTTTTTTTTCTTTCTGCTTCTATTTGGTGGCTGAGTTCAGAATTTTAGTTTTCAAGTCAACCAGGACTTGGTGAGTGGAATCATCGCATAGGCCTGGAGCTGGAAGGGCAAAATTGTAGAGGCAGAGGTGAATGGCTACCTCCTAATTATATGATCTTTTGACATACCTAACTTAAAATTATCTGCTAAAATTAATTCACACTAACCCACAATCTAAAATGTGTGCACTCTGGTGTACATTGTATAGAGCCAGTGAGGGGCGTAGTTACATGTATTCAAGTCTATGGGCCACAGCTCATTGTAAACAGAGCACACAGAAAAAAATGTTTTCTATGTACCCTAGCACTGAACAGAAGATCAACGGATATGATCTATAAAGATCTGCATAGTTCAACAGGTATGGTGTGAACAAGTCCTAAATAAATTAAAATCCAAATGAATTTTTGGATTGAATCACCTAAAAACATTCCAAATCCATCAAAACAAAAAAAGGGCCTAATTCATGAAAGCCTTGCAACACTTTTGATTAGGGTTCTGATGCATGCAGCAGATTCGAGTAGTTTTTATTTGTGCCACTCTAAGAATCTGTAGCTATGACAGATTCCAAAAATATATCCCCAGTCCAAAAATTAGGAACATAGCGCTAATTAAGGCCAACTCTGAGTTGGCATTAAGAGAGACACCAGTGCTCAGAGTGGGACATGTGTGTGCTGAGAAGCTGTCATGAATGTGATGGCCTCCCTCTCAGGGCTAGTGGGTCCATCCAACCAATGAGGTATTCCCGGCCCTATTCAGTTGCCAGCAAGGAGATTCCCCATCCATTAGCTGAATGTAAACAATGGGGCCAAGAATGCTGGCTGGTGTCATTACCCAAACATTGACCATATTTGGTCAACAGGGATCTCCCAGCTGGAAGCTGAATGGGGCTGAAGGTGCATCATTGTTTGCTATAATTGTATAATTTTCTTACATTCCTTGTACAGCAGAGATCAGATTGAGAAGAATCATCAGCACAAGGAGCCAATCAGTTATGGACAACAGGAATATGCCAAAAACAGGAGAGATCTGAGTGAGAGATAATCCCTTCATTCGGCTTTTTCTCCTTTCACTGTCTAGTCACAGACTAGGGGAGGCGCAAGACCTGGAAGTCTTATTTAAAAAAAAGAACTCTGGCCACCCATTGACATAATATGTGCTGCAGCATTTAATTTTAAGCGCACCTTCACTTGGTCCCCCTGCAAAGTCTCACAAATACCTGTTGAGCCTGCCAATGAAGTCCACTTATTGCAGCGTCCCTACTGCTCCTGAATTCCGAGTAGAGTTTCGTCTCATGTAAGCTTTGTCTACAGTGGAATGATCTGATGTTGCAGGAGGAGTGGCTCTCGGTATTAATGCTGATCCACAAGCGTGTAGCTTGTCAGTCAGCACCTGACTTCAATTAGCCCTTCCCATTCCTTTCTGGATCGGCAGCACTTCCTCTGTTAAGAGGGGTACACACTATAAGAAAATCGGGCAAACGTTCGTGTGAGACAATGAAAAAGGAGAATATTGCTGAATTAGGAAAGGTAAAGAGGCTTTTGTTTTATTTTAGCGCTTGTGCATCAAATAGTGACTGGATTTAGTACTTGTTTCATACAGAAGACATTAGTTTTACTTTTAACTGTAGCAGAGAAAACTCAAATCTCCTGACCATTTAGACAGAGCTTTGCTGTGAGTCAGAACTGTTTGAATTTCAGTAATAAAAGGACGTAAATACACGTCTTTTTTAATGTAAAACAGCTCCTATATATATTTGTATCTGTTTATTTAGCTGTTTGCCTGGAGTCCAGCTGTAATTAAGTTTGGCTGCTTGGGGTGGTGATCGCCTGCTGACTGATGAAAAGTAAACCAGCTGGGTTAGGCTGTAGGTATTCCCATCCAATCAATTGATTTTGGTTTTACAATCAATGTTTCACTGTTAACACTGTTGCCTGAAGTGTCTGTTTAACCAATAGAAAAAAAGCAAAGCCAGCCTGTATTAGCGTGAATTTTTCCACACTCATGCACCTGTTTGTCACAAAAATATTATTTGGCAGTTGTGCCATGTGCATATTTCTGATCGCCAGCTGCCAATGAACCTTTTGGTCTGAGGCATGTCGTAGCCAAAATGTTCTTAATAATGTTATAAATCTGTTTGCCTGCAGATCCATTTTAATTTACAGTATGTTAAAACAACACAGAGAGTGCTAATTTGGCTAAGAGGAGTTACACTGGGGTATCTCTGACCTCAAAAAAGTAAATGGCAACAGAAAATCACTCTCATATGTTTACAGAAGGGGAAGACTTTGCTGCATCTGCCATAAAGTATAAATAAAATGCCAATACAAATCTACTGTAGCTCAAACTTCAGCCAATTACAATTTTGAGCTGTGGCACAACCCGACTCAACTAAACTTGATTTAGGGCCCATTAACACAGGCTGTCCGATTAGGTCTGCCTGTCAGTTTTTCAGGCGGACCTTATTGGACGCTTCATTGTCCTCTGTGGAGCAGTGGTTTCAGCGGACACATGTTCGCTGACACCCACCTCCATCCGATCTGATCCTGTCCACCAAAAATCAACAGATGGTGGTTCTATTTTCCATCTGATCTGGCGGTGGTCGGTTTCTAGACGATTTCCCCATAGAGGAGAGCGGGACTGTGTCCGTGTCCACTCCGTGTGCACTATGGAGCGGACGTGGACCTGTCACCTGCCTGCTCAGTAGGGATCAGAGGAGCGATCCCTCCCTGAGCAAGCGGAGGCACCCGTGTGAAAGGTGCCTAAAATTGCTGGTTTGTACACTTTCGGTTGAACAGTGACAGGATGCAATCACTGTTCGGGTATTTAACAGACTTAGGTGCTTCGGTGGCTTAAATACAATATCTAACCATAGATGGACAAAACTATTGATTCAAGCTCTGTATGGCTAGCTAAGACAGACCTTTTCCCCCTATGCCTAAAACCGCCAGGTGCATGCAGCTCTGCATGCACCTCCCAAAACATGCGCAAGCTACTTTGTAGATAGATTATTTATTCAGCAAATTACTTATAATTACAGTCCAGTTTCTGGTCAGTAAAGGCACTGGTGATGTAGCTGGGGCTTCACAGATACACCTTGGGAAGGCTACGTCATCAGTGCCTTCTAGGGAGTGATTTTAAAAATAAGGCAAGTCATAAGAAGCCGGCCACTGATGATGTTATTTTCATCAATGGCCATGTGGGAGCGAGGAACAGGCAGAAGAGTTAAAAATAACATAAAGGCACGTTGACATTTGTAAGCGGACATGTTTCACTAAATACTTTAGATAGTGTTGGGGATTTCAAACCAGGAGGAAGTTGTCCAAAGTATTGCACAGCTACCAACTCAGATTCAAACCTGTCTTTAAAGACTGGATGTGATTGGTGGTTCAGGAAGCATAGAGAGAAAGTTGCCTAGCTTAGGCTTCAGGACATCTAATTCTCCTGCTCCTGCTACTGACCCTGATAGATGGTCCATGAAATCTAGCTATGGTGGATTACAGAGAACTGTGTGTGTGTCCTGGACAGCATTAATAACTAAAAAAGCTTTGGCAGATATACAGTAGCTTTGGGGAAAAGAATCAGTTAATGGCGTTGGACATTTTATTTAGTTACTTTTGTTTTCCTGCCCAATTAAGCCAATACTGTGCCTGACCTGCTGCACTCCCTTCTATAGTTATTGACAAACTGACTTGTGAGATCTAAACCAACATGTATGTCTATGGAAAGATCTACTGCAAGAATGTTCCTTCAGCAATCAGATTGTGTCTATGTGTCTGACTGCCCTCTGATGTCTATGGGTACCTTGCCAGCTAATTGTCAAAACTTTATTTCTTAAGCAGACCAAAATGATTTGTATCTCATAAAAATGTATGGTGTTTGAAAGATATGCAAGAAGAAAGTAAACTAATTAAAGCAATTAAGATAGCATGCAAGATACAGATAAAAATTAATTGATTGCAACGTAACCTCTGTACAGTGTTGGCTGGTGACTGAGCTGGACTAGATGGCAACTTATCTCCATTGGAATTTACTAATCTCCCCCCCCCCCCCCCACCGTAGGAAGCCAATCCTTCAACAATGAGAAATGGGCTTAACACGTTACACTTTGTCCTGCTGACATATCACATCTTATACTAATGATTTATTTTCTTCTCATCTGCAGCAATGCTCTAATATGTGGTGTGATATTGTGTGACTCATAATGTTCCACAGACACAATGAAACGTGTGACCTTTAACATTAAAACAATTGGCAGTAATAACAAGCCACTGTACTTCTTATCTTCATGCTTCCTGCTGGCTTCTTGTAGTTTGCCTGACTGTGGCCACACAGAGCTGGATAAAAGCTTGCCATTCACTGTCCTATGTTTAATGATATTATCACAATTTTCAACATCACTATAGGTAATTGGGCTGTTTAAGAATTTAAAAAATGGATCAAGAGCATGTAGTTGGAGCTGGTAAACATCCACAAGGCTGTTTTCCAGTGTTTACCAGAATTCTTAAAATCTTTTCAATATGGAACCCTCCATTTTTTTTAAAGCGGTTGTAAACCATGGTTGTTTAAAAAACAAAAAAAAAACCTGTAAGGCAATTTTTGCATAGTGTGCTAGTATGCATTATGAAAAACTCACCTTGGAACGAAGCCCTCCAGTGCTGTACTGTCACCACTGAGAGGGCTTATATGTTCTCCCGATCTTTCTTCCGGGCTTGTGCACTCCGGCTATGTGATTGGCCAGAGCCCCAATAACGTCACTCTCAGCTCCAGCACAAAGCTCTAAAGGTCTGGCAAGGTATGGTGGATATTAAGAGCGCATGCGCCAGTGACGTAACTAGCTGCATTCAGGGTGACTATTTCCTAAAAAGTGCACGTTTAGGAGATATTCATTTTACCTACAGGTAAGCCTTATTATCACCAAACGGGCTTTACTACCACTTTAAGTAATTCAGCAGCTAACTAAATCACTAAAGCCCTATTCACACCTGAGCGTAGCGTTTTCAGGCCGAAAATAGTGCGAATTTACCACGATTTTGCAGCGTTTTTTTTATGCATTTTTTACAGCGATTCCGCATCGTTTTTTACAGCGTTTTGCCGCGATTTTGTGAAGGGCAAAAGGTCACCAAATGTAAAAAGAAGAAAAACGCCCAAATCTGCCTAAAAAAAAAGTTCCAGAACTTGTTTGAGCTTCAGGCGTTTTTGAGCTTCCGACGAGAATTCCGACGGACAAAGTTCCATGCTCAGATCAAATTATGAGACCAAAGCTATTGGCTACTAGCCTCTACGTAGTTCCGTCGTACGCAACGAACGTCACCGCGTTCAGAATGATCGGATTTTCCGACAACTTTGTCTGACTGTGTGTATGCAACACCAGTGTCGGACAAAATCCGTCAGAAAAAACCCGACAGATTTTGTGGTCGGAATTTCCGACCATGTGTAGACCATGTGTAGACTTCTCTGGACTTGCTTTCCACAATGTTGTTGCCCTACTCTTTATATTTATATATATATATATATATATATATATATATATATATATATATATATATATATATATATATATATATACTGTATGTATTTATAGCTTTTCTGACTTGCGTACTTGACTCAAAATTATGGAGGCCAGTGGATCAGCATAACAGTCAGTCAACTAGTTGTATTTAGAATGTGGTCAACAATTTTATTTTTAACAATGGTTTACTTTAGGAAAAAGGGTAAGGTGGAGCATTTGACCTCCTCGCATGTGACAGTGCTTGGGTCTAGCAACTAATCGCATGTCATATGACAGAGCGAGTGATGTCTCTGCTCTCTCTTGTATCTGGCACCAGTGGCACTGGGGATTTTAGTGCTGACTGCAATGGAAGCACTTGCTATCTGAGTAACATTGGGTCAGGGAGACCTTTGCAAAGATATTGTCACTCTGTCCTAAATGAGAAAGGTGTCAGTGTCTCTTTAAGCCCCACCTGAATTTTTAATTAACTAGGTTAATTTGATGGAGGAAGGTATATTATAATGACAATTGCAAAAAAAAAAAAACATCTGTGTACTTGGAATGGAATTGCACAGAGTGGCTGCAAACCTCCTCTTCTCAGGTCCCCTGCTAGCACTCCTGACCCCTCCTCTCTGCCCAGTGCCCCCATCAGAAGCCACTTCCCATGGGGGCACTTGTACATGCTCGCTTCTGAGCCTCGCTGCTGTGTCCATTGACACAGATATCAAGACTTGGCCCCGCTCCCCTTGTCACTGGATTTGATTGACAGCAGCAAGAGTCAATGGTTTCCGGTGCCCCAGCAAAACAAGCGAGACCCGAAAGCGGGGAGAGAAGACGTGCACAGCACTGGATCGAGGTAAAGGGAGGGGGGGGGTGAGTGGGGATGCTGATGGATAAACATTTTTTACCTTAATGCAAGGAATGCATTAAGTTAAAAAATGTTTAGCCTTTAGAACCACTTTAGAGCTGAGTTAACCTTATTTTAACCTTACTTTACCCCAATACTTATCTGTCCTTAAATGGTCCAAAGCCCCCACCAAGGCTGGCATCTTCTACATGGCTTCTTCTGGGTGCAGATCTGCAGCCATCTCCATTGGCTTGAGTGGGGTGATGTCACTCATGCACATGTGCAGGAGAGTAGTCACTCTGGTAGACAGGTGCTGTGTTTGGAATGTGAACTGAGCTGCGCTTGTGCAGCTCAATGTACGATCTAAAGCAGGCAAGTAACTTTATTTTATTTCAGAAGAGACATTGCATGACAATGCATGTCTCTTCTGCTATAAAGAGCATGCCTGCTTGCAGTTTTTGCAAGCTGGACTTTAATCCTACTTTAAGCTTACCACATACATAAAATCTGATTGTACATTCTCCATTATATCTACTAACATATATGTAGTGCAAGGGACTGTCTGATTGTATACAGATTGATTCTATGGCTGAGCTAAGTCCACATATTGCATAGTTTTGGTAGATCTAAAGTTGATTGGACAAAGATTGTATGGTCAGACTGCAATGTGTGTGGTGAACCTTAGTAGTACCTGTCAGAATTTACTAGCTAGCTGTAATATTTCCATTGTAACAGGATAATCTGTTTATACTGTAAGTCTAGTGCACAATGGTGTCGGGGAGACTAACATTGCAAATTCTTTTTCTGATGGTAAAAAAGTCAAACACGTATTTAAAAAATTACATTTAGTGGTCACAATGGCTACCTGTATAGATGTGATGGCATCTTACCATCATAAATAAATGCATCTTATTAAACCTGTGTTGGACTAGATTAATGAATGTGACACTTTTTAATGGATCAATGTATCAGCTTTAAAAAATGAATTGTGAAGCACAAGGTTTTCAGGCTGGAGAAGAGTCTTCATCCATCTGACCTGTCCAAGTATAGCTTCTTGGCTGATTTATACTCATAGGACACACTGTTTGATAGTCATCTCCATTTCCTGCTCCATTCATTTTCCATGTTATAAGCCCAGTGCTGATAAGAGTGCCAGGTATTCCCTTCTGAGGCCATTCTATTTAATATCCAATGACCTGTTCTTTACCTTGATGAATACTAACTATGATTAGTTATCTATAAACATGAAATGCTTCACATGGCATTTAAAGAAAACCTTTTAATTCCCCAAGCATGAAAGCATAGAGATACCTTCATAATGTGTTCCATCAGGCTGTTTGATATCACTTACCTTAAAATACACAGATTAAACAGTGTTGTTACTAACATGCAGATTTCAACTGTTTGTTAGGTCAACAGCAAAGCTCTCAATTCCACTGTAAACCCTTTATGGCTTATTTCTAACTGCCTTGTTTAACCAGTTTCTGCCCACACTGTAGCCAAAAGATGGCTATATCGTGGCTCTCCAATTCTGGGAGGACGCCCCCATCCATCCGCCCTTCACCATGCGATCAGCTGTGTCCAATCACAGCTGGTCACATGCAAACAGTTTTGCCAGTTATTAGCATTCTTTGCCTCTGTGAGGCAAAGAGAAGCCGATAACCAGCAAGTCTGACATGGCACAATGAGTACATTGTTTACACTGATAATCAGGGCACTGATCATCAATGCCCTGGTTATCAGTGCAGCCTATGAGTGCCAATCAGTGCCCATCAATGCAAAGTATAAGGAAAATATATATTTATTCAAAATTTTCTGTTATTTTTTTTTGTCTGTGATTAAATACCAGCAAAAGAAAGCTCTAGCTGTCTATAAAAAAATGTATTTGGATACAGTTTTGCATGACCAGGCAATTAACAGCACTGAAAGCTGAAAATTGGCCTGGGCAGGAAGGAGGTGAATGTACCCGGTATTGAAGTGGTTAAAACAAGCCCTACACTAAAGAAAATGTAAAAACATTTTATTTTTTTATTTTAAACAAGTCATCAATTTAGAGTTGAACATGAATGATGGGCCTAAAATTATGCTTACACAATGATGAGCATAGTACCTAAAAATGTGTGGCGCAATCATAGTGTTTGAATTCAGGTGCACCCACTGCACATGGTTGATGAAATGTTAATAGACCTTTGGGCTGCTATAGCAGCCAGGAAATCTGTTTACAGGATTGTGATGATTCTATCAACAGTGGTATGCTTGTGGCAACAAAAGATTTAAAGTGTATGCAAAGCCTTCAGTGATATTGTCTTCTCCCTTGTCCCAGACCAAAAGGTCTGTTAAACAAATAACTAAAAGTATGTTTTTATATCTATTTGATAAGTTAAACAATATTGGTTGAATTTGTCAGAAATCTAGTGATCTTGTACGTTTCTGTGCACCATGCCCCCATTGTTCTGAAAAGTTTTTTTTTAGCCCTGCCCAGTTTACCTCTGTGAACTACAGACATCCCCCCCCCATGTTATGGAGATGATGAAAGGGGGTGTGCTCTGTAGTTCAAATCAGAGAGGCCTAGGCTAACAACACTTCTGCACAAGTACAGTGCAGTTAGTGATAGCTGTTACCATATGACAGGAAGCGTGTTACTGGCAAAATCACCAGGTGAATCCCGAAAATAAATTAATGCAGCCACATATCTAAGCTGTACTATATACTGTATTTCATTGTTGCGCTTTGTTTTTGATACACTAATAGACACGCTGGATTCATTTAAAAAGTCATTGTAAATGATAGTAACTGTGTACAAAATGCAGCCTATAGTAACAACGTGGATTGGTTTGTTCCAGTCAAGTACCTCAAGAGAGATAATGGCTGGCATAAATTGAAGCACTTTGCACATAGATGTTGCACTTTGCAGTGGCTTATGATTTAAACTCAATGGTGTGATCAGAAAGGACACTGGATGGTGTTCTTTAGATAAATTTACATAGAATAAGGCTTGCCATTTCAACACACTGAGGACACATCAATGGTGGAGCCAACCTGCTTCCTTAATTTAGTTCCAAGGAAGATCTCCACCAGACACTGGTATAAGGAATATCCCTGAAATAGCAGAAGCCTCCAAGTATGACCTAAAAACTGAGCTAAAAACTATGTCTCTATTGACTAACTACAGATTGAACTAAACTTTAACAAAGCATTCATCCTACACACGATGGCAACTGATTTGGAGCAGAGCTGTCACGAATTGTAGGAGAGAAAAGCAGAAAGCTATTATCTGGAGAACAAAGATATGCTGCAGAAGAAAAATAATTTCTTGACATCAAATAGGTCATGGAACAGTATAGTCCTGGCTTCTGGATTGAATATTTATAGTGGTGTTAAACCATTTCCTTTCTTAATAAATGTAGCCAAAGACAGGAACAGAGCAAGCGGATAAACCTTTTTAGAGTAAAGCACCTCTTGCGTGTACAGGTCAAACTCTAATGTGTGTTAGGAGGTCAGAGGTGAGGGGAGCGTTAGCCAGATATCAAATAACTTATTTCACAGAGGTGAACTGCCTAGGACTTGAATTAAATTAAAGGATATTGCGGTTATTTTTTATTATGTCGGTGATTGATACTATGTCATTCTGCATCTAGGCTCAGTGACTAATATATGCTTTTGAAGCTAAGCTCAAACCTTGTAGGATCTCTCAACCTGGAATACAAAATGCCTTAAATAAAGTAAAAGTTCCAATATTTTTTTTATTTTTTATATGCTGTGTTGCTAGTGGCAATATTGGTTATTTTTCTGCTAAGTATGGTCCATGTGTGGCTTTTCTGGTCGAAGGAATCAATTTCTACATTTGGAAATAGACATCAGAGTACCAGCATGATCAGCTCTTGTTTGGTTTTGAGTTTTTTTGAGTCCATGCTTTAACAGACACAATATCGACATGGAGGATATGTGGAAGATTGTCACATACTGGGTTCTAGGCAGTGTGTGCGGGTAAAGACCTTGGACTATCTGCTGATGTGCATGATTTCTATACTTTCCAAAATAGGTTGAACCTATCTGAAAATAGGAAATGCATATTAAAACATTTGGAAATATTTCTGCTCCTGGGTCACATTCATCAATGTCAAAATTTTGTTTGGGAATATTGAACCTTTGCTGGTTAGCTAGAATGTATTTGATTATTATTGCATGACCTTATTTTTATACAACCCCCACCACCAGGTTTTAATTGGTATTGCTCATTATTTTTTTATAGGATTGGCCCACCAAAAATGATTACCTTTATGGGTATTGTCGTTAGGGTACAATAACATGCTGGCTTTAGATGTCTTTTATAAACGCCTTGGTAAGATCTTACAAGCTCTCAACTTTGTCACCCCCAACTATGAAGCCCAATTCTTCTTTGTACAGTAGGAGTTTTCTCGCCATTGCCACCAAAATGTTTTTTTACGAAAAGTAAATTAAAAATTCAGCAGAAAAGTAAGGCTCTTTCATATTTTCTGTTGATATAGGAAGCTGAGTTAACTTATTTTACTGGCCAACGTCTACAAAAATTATCATCTTATCTTTTTAGCTTTTCAGTGGAACTTTTTAGGATATCATACAAGGAGTAGTCAGCTTATCTGGGTAGAGGCCTCCACTGCACCCATTCCTTAAAGTTAGGCAGTGATCAGAGGCAGTCGCCGGTTGTCAGTTCAAACAAACTGGTCTTTATTTCTCACACTGGGCAAGAGTCAAACTACTTCAATATAAGCTTCAACACAAAAAAGTCCTTATTCCAGGTTTTAAAAAGTGAACAGCAGTTGACACAAAATGAAGAGGAACTCCATCCTCAGCTGTCTCTCAGTCTGCCCCACCCATTTTGTTAGAGAACTAAAATAAAGATCTGATTCCAAGATGTGGAATTGAACCTAATGGCCCAAGGAACACTCTTAGCAAGGACATAGACTCAAATCCAAGTTGGTTCCAGTTCATCAGAACACTTATGAGAGTATTCTTATAGGGATATACAGTACCTCTATTTATCCACCAGTCCAGTCACCATCTTACTGTATAATGTAGATATGTCAGTATGTATGTAAACTGTAGCATGATAAGAATCAACTGTTACTTAAGGAGGTGGTGCGGGGGATGGGTGGAATAGAAACACAAAGTGTTCCCCAGATGATCGTATATTAATCTACCATGGAAAACTCCTTTAATACTGACAAACAATGTGCTAAAAGACCTCATTTGTGATCCATTGTATATTAACATTAAACAAGACATGGAAAGTAATCAAAGAAATTAAGAAAGACCAATAACTATATAAAATTAAGCAATTCAATTGTATGGTTTTATATATTATGTTTTCAATCTGTTTTATTGTGACTGTACTTTCCTAATAAAGCTTTTCCTATTGAAACTCCTGAAGAATTAGAGTCACTAAGACATAACTAAAGGCAGAGTTTGACGTAAAACGAGCTGTTGAAATTTCAAAATAAAAAAACATGTTGAACTTTTTTTTCCATCAAATTGGAGAGCATTTATTTTGCAGCTTCACTACCTGGCAAATTTGAGTTTTGTGTCTCCCCTTGACCATATAATGCCATGTAACAGGTAAATGAGAGTTTGCATGCATTATGGGAGCTGAGTTCTTTATTGTTGGTTCAGATCTGCTCAGCTGAAGAATACAGTGGAAGAGGAAATCCCACACACATCAACCCAAATGCTAACATTCTTGTTCCTACCTGATAGTCATAAGGACACAATGAAGTGTAAAGATTTTCCCAGAACGACTTGGCTGATTTTCTAAAATTAGAATGGGGTTTTGCAGTCATTCAAAGAGCAGCGCTAGACAGCAAGTAAGGACAGTCAGTCTGCTGATAATGCTATCCAGCACGCAAATGCACTGAAATCAGAATGACTACTTAACTAAAATCTAAAGTTCTCTGCAATTCCACTTCAGAAATAATACAGACCCTCACTGAGTCAGTGCTAGTCTACTTCCTGAACCCTGTGCTATGCAAATTGCTCCTTTTCTTTTTCACTAATCATTTTTAAACATCCTAAGCAGGTTTGAATCTGCTTGGTGACTGTGTGAAATTACTTTTAGTTTTGATATTTCCTAACATCAAGAGTTCTATATGTGAAAACACAAAGGTACTGGGGTGGGTTGGTATTCTATAGTAATGCCTGGAAAAAAGGTATAATATGGAGCCAGTAGACAATTCTCCCTGTTTAAATCTTAAAGTATAACTAAATTCAAAACCTGTTTTATTATTTGCACAGAGCAAGTCTGGCCAGAGAAGGATTTTTTTATTTTTTATTTATTGTTAAGCCAAGGCAAAAAAATAAATAAAAATTACTCCATCCACATAATCAAGATGGATAGAGGGATATTCCTTACTGAGACGGTGGGGTTGATTTACTAAAACTAAAAAATTGCAAGTCAAAAAACAGTCAGCTTACAGGTTTGTTGTCAAAGCTTATTTTAACAAACTAAAGTTAGAAGCTGATTGGCTATGTACAACTTCACCCGATTTTTCACCCTCTAGTTTTAGTAAATCAACCCCATTATATTCTGACAGCAGGGACTCTCTTTTTCTTGATCAGCGGCTGCAGTATATGTGCTGCAGCCGCTGATCAAGACATTTTTTCGTACAAATCTGTTTAACAGAAGTCGATCATTAGGTTGACTTCTGTCTATCGAGAGTGGCCACACATGGATATAAATGCAGCCTATCCCTGCTGAACTGACTGAATTTAGATCCATCTATGGCCAGCCTAAGGAAGGGTTAATTGTTTTGCCATCTGTGTCCCATTAGGGAAATTTCCTTTTACTTTCTGTCTCAAAGCCAAAAAACAAAAAAAGAAGTTAGAGGAAATCCCTCAAAAGTTAGGGAATTCCTGCTATTCCACAGGGTCGCCAGACCTAGTGTCCCAGTTAGAAAACCCCTCCTTCCTGTTCTGGGACAACCCAACATTTTTGATTTTCTTTCACTTTCTAATTTGGTATTTGATACTCGTAAACAGAAGAATTAGAGATGATTAGTATTTCTAACTGGGGCAGAGACCGAAATAAAACCATGACAAGTGTTTTAATCCATCTCCACTCCACTACAATAAAAGGCTTTACCTTTAGTTATTCTTTAAGGCTTACTTTTCCATTTTCACTGGAGTGTACCTATTAAGGTATACGTAGTCATTGGTGAAATTCAAATATTTGGAAAAAAATGTACCTGGCATAAAAATATTTATTCATTATACAGAGAGTAAAGCAATTGTTGATCCATTTCGTACAGAATTCAAGCAGATGCTCTTTAGAAGTTATTTATCTTTGTGGTTAAGGATCCCAATTAAACTGGAGTAACGCTGACCTCTGTATCTTCACAAGAATATTTTATTATTTAGGAAACAAAAGACACAGAGGAAAGTGTCGGCTAAATTGCAAGCAGCTTTCCTCCCATTAATATGTTAGAGTTCAGTCACAAGTTACATGTATTGGTTCTTCTTAAATGAATGCATTTGTGAAAGCAATTGATCGTCTCTACTTGACAGGCTTGACTCATTGTAATGAAAATTAATTGGCAATTTTATGCATTCTATTATTTATTTTACTAATTAAAGAAAGAAGGGAGGCGATAAAAGGAATTCAATAAGCGTTCAAATCAGACACTCTGGATCATTTACTAGCTATCAGGAAACTGCACAGGCCCAGTAGTGCATTGGATTATTGCTATATTGTACAATTTCCATTAAAGTGGACCTTGCAAGGTCTGCTCATGAGGTCTGGGCAGCCTCTCCCCATAAAACTTGCTGCCTGATATTACTTCAAAAATGTACCTGTAAATAATAAAGTTGTGTTATATACTTACCTTATGTTTTTCATCTTGAGAGATAGTTGGGGAAAAGTGTTCTCAAAAGTGTCTTGTGAAATTGGCACTGCTTTGCATTTCCTAGGATCTAATTGGAAGGAGCATGGTGTCATTCTTGCCGAGGTGCCATGTGAGAAAGTAGGGGTAAATTAAGTATATCAAATAACTTTTTTTTACCAGTATAGTTTTGAAGTACTATTGGGCAGTGATTTTTATGGGGGTCCTGGGCCTGATAAGGATTTTCTTGCAAAGACTGCATTAACTACCAATGCAAGAGACTTGTAGACCTTCACATGCAAAAACAGGCCTCATTTCCAGTGTTAGAAAAAAGATTATCTGCCCAGACTAGATGTTGGATAACATCACTAAAGGACTAGCATGATCATTTTATTCATGAATTGTTCTTTCTACCTATGAGAAGGCATAACAATACTATCCTTGCCATCAATCAGTGCTTGCAATCAGTATTTATCTGCCCACTGCTACATTGTAACAACAAAGGGCAGGGTTTCATAGAAAGGGGCAGGAGTTTACAACGCTATACTGTTTCTGAAACTATAGCATTACTCTGGCAATGCTTGGATCCAACTATATTCGTGCAGTAAAGACCATAGTGAAAACAAACTGTTGAGTATGAAATGTTTAATGACACTGTGTTCATAACTGTATGGATTGCACTGGGAAACCCTACACTTAACCGATTATGAGCAAGACCAGTGGATTAAGAGATTTTCATTTTGAAATGTTAAAGAGGATCTAATCTTAGCTAGCCGGGTTGAAAAATCACAGCACTGTGTAGTTCAATAAAATCAATAAAATCTCATATATGTCTTAATGTGTTAATGTTATTTCAGAAGTTATATTTCACAATTGTTTCTAACTGTTCTCCTATGTTGACACGTCAACGTGCCCCTGATGGAGAATAAAAGTCTGCAAATGTTTTTAAAATAATACCTGGTGATCCTACAGTGAAGGTCCTTGTTCTGTAACTTTCTGCTATAGGATGACAACTGTTCCCAACTGTGCTCCTGTGTTAGGAACATAACCAAAAAACATGGCTCCACTCCAGACCTGCTCCTTTTAACCAACACAGATGACATAGGTGCCATCTACTATAGCCCGTCTCCAATCAGTCAAAAGTAAATGTAGGCTGCACTCCAAAACTTAGCTCTTCTTTCTATAATTAATTTATCAAAAGATGATAACTGCATACATTAATGTCTCAAATAAAAAAGAAGAAAAGTGCAGCGCTTCTAAACACTCTATAATCAAATAGGTAATCACTGACCTAAATTAACTGTGAAAGTGCTAGTGTAACTGTATGATTGAAACATATAGACTCGAAAAATCTAATAGCATCAAATTAAGTGTATCAAATTATAAATACAAAGTGCTGTAATAATGAATATAAATATAATACGATAAATAATTACTGCAAATATATATTACAATTCATGTTATTGCATGAACAAACAAATAAATATAAAAGTGCAAAATTATACAAAAAGTAACTGAGTGAATATTCTAAAGAATTGATCCAAAAGTATAAATGCACCAGCAAAAATCGTGAAAAGTCTGTTAAAGTGCTGTAAAGTATAATAAATGTGACTGTGCAGGTTGTCTGAAGATATCCACCACCACATGGAATAAGGCTTACCAGCTGGCGTGGACTCAAATAGGCGTATGCCTTATGAGTCTTCAAAGGCTTAATGGTGTTACCACACCAAAGGATATATCAGCTCTCAACTTCAATGCACCTCAATGAAGGGCCAGAATCTTTCACTCGGTTGGCTCAGTGGAAATCGGTCAAAGTAGTAATAGATGGTATACAATGTGGTTAATGAGGTCAGCTCCCTAGCACCGCATGTTCACAAACGAAACGACTTCCGGTATCACGGAAGATGTCACCTTCTCACATCTGGCCCCAATGTTAACTGTGGGGTTGATTTATTAAAATAAGAGTGAAAAATCTGATGCAGCTGTGCATTTTAGCCAATCAGCATCTAACTTTAGCTTGTTCAATTAAGCTTTGATGAAAAAACCTGGAAATTAATAATTTCTATGCAAAGCTTCACCATATTTTGCACATGCTATTTTTAATAAATTGACCCCTGTATTTGGCCATGCACATAGCTCAATAATGATCTGCCATTGTCACTATCAGGAAGCCAGACCAGAGTCATGATGTGTATTTAATGCTGGAGCTGGCCAGCATTGACAGGAAGTGGCTTAAAGGCGCTGGAGGAGATGCAAAAGTATATTATAAAAAAAATGCATGGCAGCTGTTTATGATATGTGGTGTTAGCAAGTTATGATTCCGTTCTACATTTAAAAAAAAAGTTTTTTGTACAAAGCCTTCCACTTACCCAACTATGAGCAGGACCAGTAGATTAAAAGATCTCATTTTGCAAAGTGCCTAAGATTAGAACAGTCTGCATCAATGACAGCCGCTAATCAGCTATACACTTTCAAATTCCACTGGTCATTGTATTAGGACAGGCAGGATTGTGAATGGCTACACTAGAGCAACAGAATTTGGGTTTATAAAGGACAAGATTTTTAATAAGGCTCAGCAAAATACTAACAATCCCTGGGTGGTATCCTTTAACCCAGGGGTGTCAAACTCAATTTCATCCTGGGCCACATCAGCATTATGATTGTCCTCAAAAGGGCCGGTTGTATCTGTACGATTAGATGTCCAGCGCATCCCCTCCCCTTACATTAGATGTCAAGAGCCACCCCATCAGAAGTTGAGTCCCCCACTCTCCCTAACATCACAGTGCACCCCCTTTCCTTATGCTGATGCTGGGAAGAAGCTGGATGCATTGCTTGAAAGTAGGCGTCTGGAGGAGGACCAGAGGAGGGCCAGAGTTCTCCTACAGCTGCAGGAGAGATGTGAGGCCCACATGAAATGACCTGGAGGGCCGGATTCGGCCCGTGGGCCTTGTGTTTGACACCTGTGCTTTAACCCATCCAAGTTTGTTGGCTCTGCAGCACCTGTATTCCCTGTACTTGGGGTTAGTATTTCACAAATAAATATATAGATAAAGAATTGTAAGTCTCTTCAAACATTTAGCAGGGCACAAGGTGCTGATATACTGTTACTGCTCATTCCAGAAGATTACCTAACGATCACCACTAGATAACTCTACATTGTCTACAACTCCTGTTATCCCAGGACTATAAGCAGTCTTGAGCACTCAATGTATAAACATACATGGATTATTATTGGCAGTCATTGTAGTTTCTGTCTGAGTGAACAGATGGTGAGTGATGCCTGTTTATACATGTCTCGCCTTGTTTAGTGTTGTTGTGTTTTACTTTTAAGATCTTGGCTGAATAAATTAAATTACTTCCAATAAGACTGCTCGCCTTTTTATTCTAGTTTGTTCAAATAAAATAAAGGAGTATTCTTTAGATTATTTGAGGAGTTTAGTGATGTTCTGCTATGCCTGCAATCTCTGATTCTTAAGTGTCTAGAGGTTAACTGGCCTATTTAAATATATATTGAGCTTTGTATGTCCCCATGTTATGTTTCAGGATATACTACCCAATATCTTATAATCAAGAGACATTTTTTTTTTTTCATTTTTTGGTTTTGGATACAATTGATTACAGTTAGAATCACTGTCAAGTTTGTATTGATGTCTGGGCTTCTGTTCAAAGACTTCCCCTTACTTCCTACCCTGGTGACCAAACAGGAAGGTGAAACTACCCAATGAACACTGAGACAACAAAACATGAGTTTCTTACTCTTCCCCAATATACTAAAAGTACTGTTTTTCTACTGTCTGCACCTTCATAATAGAGATTCCACCATACTTTGAGTGACAACACAAAAAGTGAGGGAAAATCTTACCAATAAAAATTTGAGGAACTACCATTGCCACTTTATCAGGAGTTCCTCACTAATCACTTGGTAAATCAAGACCAAGATGTCAGTTTAACCGTTAAGGTCCAGCTGCCGCAGTTATACTGTGGCAGGTTGGCTCTCCTGGGCAAAGCGAATGACAGAGCCGATGCGCGTGCCTGGCAGCCACGATGTCCGCCAGGCACCTGTGATCGCTCCTGAGAGAGACAGAACAGAGATCTGTCAATGTAAACAGACAGATCTCTGTTCTGTCAGGAGAGAGGAGGTTTCCTCCTCCAGGCAGTCCCATCCCCCCACAGTTAGTCCAAATGTGTGTCCACTCCCTTGGACACACATTTAACCCCTTGATCGCCCCCTAGTGTTAACTCCTTCCCTGCCAACGAAATTTATACAGTAATCAGTGGCTATTTTTAGCTCTGATCACTGTATAATCGTCAGTGGTCCCAAAAAAGTGTCAAAAGTGCCCAATCTGTCTGACGCAATGTTGCAATCCTGCTAAAAATTGCAGATCGCTGCCATTATTAGTATAAAAAAAATAATATTAAAAATGCCATAAATCTATCCCCTATTTTGTAGATGTTATAACTTTTGTGCAAACCTATCAATATACGCTTATTACCAAAAATATGTAGAAAAATACATATTGGCCTAAACTAAGGAAGACATTTTTATTTTGGAATTGGATATTTATTATAGCAAAAAGTAAAAAATATTGTATTTTTTCAAAAAATTGGTTTCTAGCGCAAAAAAATGCAGAGGTGATCAAATACCACCAAAAGAAAGCTCTATTTGTGGGGAAAAAAAAGGAAGTTTTTTGTTTGGGTACAGCGTTGCACAACCGCGTAATTGTAAGTTAAAGTGATGCAGTGCCGTATCGCAAAAAAATGGCCTGGTCATTAAGGGGGCAAATCCTTCCGGCCCTTAAGTGGTTAAAGAAACACTGTTGCTTTTTGTAATATAAAGGATTTTTTTCCTCTATATATTGATTCTTTTGAGGTCCTTGCAGTTTTTTAATGGTATTGCTTTTAGGTTCAGCATATTATACTATTACAACATACCGTACTATACTATTATTACATTTTATACTAACATTGACTTGCACATTCCCAGTTGGAGAAATTTCCTCAAATAGGTAATTGACTTAACCACTTCCCGGCATTAGGCTGTTTATATACGGCCTTGCGTTGAAGTGGTTATACCAGGATCACGGCTGAGGCTTCAGCCATGGTCGTGGAATCATTCTTTTCTGCTGGCGCTTCTCTGTTTTGTAAATGTGATCTGAGTAGCTATACAGCTGCTTGAACACTTTTACAGGTTTTTTAGCCATGGCCATTATAAAAAAAAGGATGTACAAAAAAAAATGTCCTTTATCATATTCATTATACAACTAACCCTTTAATTTCTTTACACTATAGAGCAGGGATATGCAATTAGCGGACCTCCAGCTGTTACAAAACTACACGTCCCATCATGCCTCTGCCTCTGGGTATCATATTGTCAGAGTCTTGCTATGCCTCATGGGACTTGTAGTTCTGCAACTGCTGGAGGTCCGCTAATTGCATATCCCTGCTATAGAGTATATCTTTTTAGTTCACTATTGTTGAGCTGGAAAATATCTTGATAAGATGCTTGCACTTCCTCACTGCATCTTTATGTCAGTGTCTCTTAAATAAATTTTACACAGCAACCAATCACATTCTCCATTCCATGTTTCTAATGTTTTATTACATTTTTATAGGTCATTGTGTTGGCTGTAGTGGGCAACAATTACAGCTTATGGCTGAATTATTTGATCATGTATGTTCCTGGTCTGTGCTGGATAGGGTTAAAATCCTATTACTGGATTCAGGGAAAATTGGGGCAGGAGCATATCATTATCACACATGAATCGGCTGAGGCTAACAGGTAGGCTTTCCTGCTACAGAGAGACGTCAAACTTAAAGCCACAACTTGGGAGCTCATGACTATGCATATGCAGTTCACTCCCGCAAGTCAGGGGCATTAATTCTCAACTTCCTTGTTATATTTCCAGTGTAAAAAGAATGATATTTCAAAAGAGCGTGGCAACCAAAGAGGGAATGATATGTTAACTTGCTCTTCAGAATGTGAGGATCTACTTTATAAACAGGGAATACATAAATAAAACATGTAAGAAGAGCAGAGTCGATTCATGCATCACTGCCTGGATTGCAGACAATAAGAAGAAAATTCACTCAAACTGTGACTGTGAGCTGTGTCATTTTGAAAACACAATAGCTACTTTAGTTTAAAGTGGACCTGTCAGTCTGGGGGAGAACCATAGAAACCTCTTTTAACATAAAAAAAAAAAAATTGTCTGGTTGACTGTGTGTGTTAGAGATTCAGAGTTTGGGATCATTACAATTTTAGTCAGATGAAGCCTCTGCCTAGCAGAGTATCTCCTACAAAAAGGTAGAAAAAATATAGAGTTTTATTCAGTAAGGCAAAAAACAAAATGTTGAAACCCATAACAACAATTAGAATTTACTGTATCTTTAATATCCCTATTAGTTATTTGGCTTTTGAAGAAAGATGGATGATGGGTGTTATGGGCTAGGGCATCTTGTACTTCACCTTTGTTCTTTTCTTTTGCTCGAGCTTGACATTATTATTATTATACAGGATTACAGGATTTATATAGCACCAACAGTTTACACAGCACTACAATGTAGAGGGGGGACAGAATAATTAAAATACAGTTCAATACAGAAGGAATAGGAGAGCCCTGCTCATGGAGCTTACAATCTAAAGGGAGGGGGAGGTAGTACAAAAGGTAATAGCTGCAAGGAATGATCTGATGGAGGTGACTCAAGTTTAGTTCAAGTTTAGTTCTGGAGGTGGGGTAGGCTTCCCTGAAGAAGTGAGTTTTCACGGATTTCTAGGGTAGGGGCTGACATGACCTTGATCTACAAAAATAAAGATTGTGTTTCATTCTAAATGCATGTTTTTATTTTTAGTATGTATGACAAGTGCCAAACAGACAATACTTCATATTTTTCAGCAGCTAGTTTCATTTTTTTAAATATTTTTTAAGGCAATTTACTGGTCACTAATGAGTCACTAATGAGTCGTTTTAATTACAATACCTTCAATTACCAATTCCCTGGGTCTAAACACTGTGGTCTGTTTATTGTACAATGTCCAACATAAATAGTATTGTGGCTTTAGAAAAAAGGATGGGTGGCACTCAACTTGACAGTAGTTTGCAGCATTGGGTCCCACAGATTAGCTAATGGGTGTTAAATACCAAAATCCTTTATTTAAATAAAAAATACCAAGTTGGTAAAAAATTTAATTTTTACTGAAATAATCACCGTCTCTGTGATTACGCTCCAGCGTCAGTCCTCTTCCAGATTAAATGACAGCCAGTGTCATCAAACCAATTACTGTGAGCCTAGGGCAGTGAAGGCGAACCTTGGCACCCCAGATGTTTTGGAACTATATTTCCCATGATGCTCATGCACTCTGCAGTGTAGTTGAGCATCATGGGAAATGTAGTTCCAAAACATCTGGGGTGCCAAGGTTCACCATCACTGGCCTAGGGCATACTGGACATATCAAGCCATCAGGAAGAGGAGTGTGGAGTTGGGGTTTAAGTATCTTAATACATATATCTGCTGAGAAGGGGTGAAGCGGCCTTCAAAGGAGTGATGCACTAGATTGCGGCTGTCTTTTAATTTCTTGTAGCTCTAATACATTCTTTCAAAGCTTTTACCTTCTTGTTTTGCTATTCCTTTAAAATATTTCTCAAGAAGCCTTTAAATCTGCACACTATAGATAAACCCCGGTATTATTGCCTGGCCTTCTTCGATCTCCATGGAATTTAGTTTGTGCTGCTAGTTGGGCTCTACAGAGATCCACAGTAATCTAATAATTCAATGAGGCCCATCAATAATTATTGTTTTAGCATTCATTATCTCATGCTTTAGTGTATGTATGAAATCCAATAAATGTGTGATGGATGTTCTTTTGGCAGGCAAGGTTAACATGGTTTAAACTGCAGTTTAAATTTTGCACAGAAGCCCAGTAAATCACACATGCCAATTATCCATATTACTCAGTATGCTTGTCAGCTCTCTCTTCACATATACAATTACATTAAACTTTTAGCATTTTATTACACATCAACCTGGCTAATAAACACTGACATTAACAAACTACCACTATGCATTCTATACTGTTAATGTAGTTCTAACATTGTTCTTTCCAAACTGTCTAAAGACATGTATAGCAAGGGTATTGAATTAAAATCCGGGGAGGACCGAACAGTAACATTTTCTTCCCGCAGAGGTCCGAATTGCATATTTGTGCGATATCTCATATCCTTTCTATCATAGTCCCCTCATTTTATATCCCAATTTCACATCAGTGTCCTCAGTCCCCCGCAAATCAGTTTCTCTTTTACATTACATTACATTAGTATTCACTGTCCCCTTCACATAACCCACCCTCACACACACACACACACGCAGCACTGCCCCCTCATCCCCCAACAACACTTGTCTCCCTTTACATCACATCTCCCTGCCCACAGCACTGGCCTGCTTCGAATCCCCTATCTAGGTAGCATTATACCCCTTTACATCACAGAACTGCTGCTCTTCAGATCTCCCTCCACAGCATTGCTCCCGTTTACATCTCCCCCCAGAGCTCTGCCCCTTTTACTTCACCCCCACAACACACAGCACTGCCCCCTTACAAATCTACCTACCTACCAGAACTTCGTCCTTTACATTCTGCCACTTAAAATTAAGAAAAAAGACTTTGTGTGCTAGTGGCTATGGCTAGTATAATGGTAGAAAATGGAGCTGGTAGCACTATTCTTAGGTACAAAATATATTAACCACTTCAGCCCCGACCAATTGTCAGCTTAAGGACCAGAGGTCTTTTTTCAATTTCGCACTGCACTACTTTAACTGGTAATTGTGCGGTCATGCAATTTTGTAACGAAACGAAATTTGCGTCCTTTTCTTCCCACAAATAGAGCTTTCTTTTGATGGTATTTGATTGCCTCTGTGATTTTTATTTTTTGCGATATAAACGGAAAAAGAGCGAAAATTTTGAAAAAAAAAGAGATTTTCTACTTTTTGTTATAAAAAAAATCTAATAAACTCAATTTTAGTCAAACATTTGGGCCAAAATGTATTCAGCCACATGTCTTTAGTAAAAAAAATGCCAATAAGCGTATATTTATTGGTTTGCGCAAAAGTTATAGCGTCTACAAACTAGAGTACATTTTCTGGAATTTACACCGCTTTTAATTTATGACTGCCTATTTCATTTCTTGAGGTGCTAAAATGGCAGAGAAGTACAAAACCCCCCCAAATGACCCCATTTTGGAAAGTAGACACCCCAAGCTATTTGCTGAGAGGCATGTTGAGCCCATTGAATATTTTTTTTTTTAGTCCCAAGTGATTGAATAAAGACAAAAATAAAAAATAATTTTTTTTTCTTCAAAAAGTTGTCACTAAATGATATATTGCTCACACATGCCATAGTTATATGTGGAATTGCACCCCAAAATACATTTTGCTGCTTCTCCTGAGTATGGGGATACCACATGTGTGGGACTTTTTGGGAGCCTAGCCGCGTACGGGGCCCCGAAACCCAAGCACCGCCTTCAGGATTTCTAAGGGTGCAAATTTTTGATTTCACTCCTCACTACCTATCACAGTTTCGAAGGCCATAAAATGCCAAAATAGCACAAAACCCCCCCAAATGACCCCATTTTGGAAAGTAGACACCCCAAGCTATTTGTTGAGAGGCATGGTGAGTATTTTACAGCTCTCATTTGTTTTTGAAAATGAAGAAAGTAAAGAAAAAAAATTTTTTTTTTTATTTTTTCAATTTTCAAAACTTTGTGACAAAAAGCGACATCTGCAAAATACTCACAATACCTCTCAGCAAATAGCTTGGGGTGTCTACTTTCCAAAATGGGGTCATTTTGGGGGGTTTTATGCCATCTGGGCATTCCATGGCCTCCGAAACTGTGATTGGCAGTGAGAAGTGAAATAAAAAAATTACTCCCTTAGAAAGCCTGAAGGCGGTGCTTGGTTTTTGGGGTTCCGTACGCAGCTAGGCTCCCAAAAAGTCCCACACATGTGGTATCCCCGTACTCAGGAGAAGCAACAGAATGTATTTTGGGGTGTATTTCCACATATGCCCATGACATGTTTGAGCAATATATCATTTAGTGACAACTTTTTGTAAAAAAAATATATATATTTTTTTTTTTTCATTATTCAATCTCTTGGGACAAAAAAAAAAAATATTTAATGGGCTCAACATTGCTCTCAGCAAATAGCTTGGGTGTCTACTTTCCAAAATGGGGTCATTTGGGGGGGGTTTGAACTGTCCTGGCATTTTATGCACAACATTTAGAAGCCTATGTCACACGTCACCCACTCTTCTAACCACTTGTAGACAAAGCCCTTTCTGACACTTTTTGTTTACATGAAAACATATTTTTTTTTTGCAAGAAAATTACGTTGAACCCCCAAACACTATATATATTGTTAAAGCAAAGGCCCTACAGATTAAAATGGTGGGTGTTGCATTTTTTTTTTCCACACAGTATTTGCGCAGCGATTTTTCAAACGCATTTTTTGTGGAAAAAATACACTTTTTTTTTATTTTAATGCACTAAAACACACTATATTGCTCAAATTTTTGATGAAATAAAAAATATGATCTTAGGCCGAGTACATGGATACCAAACACGACATGCTTTAAAATTGCGCACAAACACGCAGTGGCGACAAACTACATACATTTTTAAAAGCCTTTAAAAGCCTTTACATGATACCACATTAGATTCACGGAGGAGGTCTACTGCTAAAATTACTGCCCTCGATCTGACCTTCGCGGTGATACCTCACATGCATGCTGCAATTGCTGTTTACATATGCCGCCAGACCAACGCTTGTGTACGCCTTTGCGCAAGAGAAGGGGGGGCAGGGGTGCTTTTTTTTTTTTTTTTTTAGTTTTTTTTTTATTTATTTAGCTTTTTTATTCTATTTTTAAACTGTTCCTTCCATTTTTTTTCTTTGTTATGATTTTTATTGTTATCTCAGGGAATGTAAATATCCCCTATGATAGCAATAGGCAGTGACAGGTACTCTTTTTTTGAAAAAATTGGGGTCTATTAGACCCTAGATCTTTCCTCTGCCCTCAAAGCATCTGACCACACCAAGATTGGTGTGATAAAATGCTTTCCCAATTTCCCAATGGCGCGGTTTATATCCGGGAGGGGGGACATTCCCTCCTACTGCTTGTAAAAGCAGTCTAGAGGCTAATTACCCGCTAGAATTGCTTTTACATGAAAGCCGATCACTGGCTGAAAAGAATGATACCAAGATGATACCTAAACCTGCAGGCATCATTCTGGTATAACCATTCAAAGTCCAGCAACATACTGGACATATATTGTAATCTTTTTTTTTTTCATGCAGCCTCTTGGCTGAACGAAAAAAAGAGATTGATTGGTGGGTATGCCCACCATTAGAATACCTCCCTTCATCCACCCACTTCTAATGATGGGCATACATGCACCATTTATATATGCCGATGCATGGGGGCATCCTCCCGCAAAAGTTATGCCGTGTACACACGGTCGGAATTTCGACCGTATGTACGTGGCATTAGGAGCCAATCGCTCCTCCCCGCCCCCTGCTGCCCCCATGCTTCGGCATATATGCTCTTTTTTTTAACTGTGGTGGTGAAATCACCTCCTACAGCGTTGGAGTCGCGGCTTTATGTATCGTGGGAGCAAACGCTGTTGCTGTCAAGATAAATAAATCCGCGCTGCAACTGAATGGCGCACCTGAAAACAAAAAAATGCTTAACACTAAAACACAGTAAACAAAATTACATACCTGAAAAGCAAGCATGATAAAACATGATAAAACATAATAAAACATTGCAGAATAGAATGGAGTAAAAAAAGAGCAACAATAGAGAGAGAGAGAGAACAATAAAACGACAACTATTTTTGTTTTTTTTATTTTTTTGAGATTCACAGGTAAAAAAGCTCCTGACTGTTAGCGACTGAATCAAAACGCTACCACAAAAAAAATGTTAGCGATCGCAGGGATCAGGCCTGACTCTGCGAACACTGCAGTTATGTGTGCTTAGTGTTTTGTAAGTGACAGTGATCGATCGATACTGCACTTGGGTGGGCTGGGCTGGGCGGAGGGGGAAAACGCAGGTGCTAGCAGGTATCTGGGCTGATGCCGCTAACACTGCGTTTTTTTGGAACCCTAAACTGCTGGGACGCTAGTATAGATCTGATCAGATCAGATATTGATCTGTTCAGATACTATACCACTAAGGGAGGTGTATGCTTTGCGCGTGGGTGTTTGCGGTACTGGCACTAACCTGGGGCGACGCAGACCTTATTTGACCCTAAAACCTAATTGATATCACCCGCCGGGCGATCAGGGGGTTAAACCGTTATTGGGTAATAAATGGCGGGTGCCCTGACAGTATAAAAAACAAGCTAACTAACCAGCGTCACCCGTAACAGTAATACAAAAAAAAACTGGTTACCTAGCGACACTAATGCAGGGATCAGAAAAACGATCGCTTAGTGACACTGGCAAAAGGGGGTGAAAGGGTTAACTAGGGGCAATCAGGGGGTTAAACCTTTATTAGGTAATATATGGGGGTACCTGACGCTATATAAAAACCTGACGGGGAACCTAAATAACGAAATAACTAACTGGCTAACCAGCGTCACCAGTGACAGTTATACAGTGATCACTGGTGAAAGGGTTAACTCTAGGGGCAATCAGGGGTTAAAACCTTTATTTAGGTTGTAATATGGGGGTACCTGACCTATAAACCTATTTATGAACCTATATAAACATGGCGGTTAACCTAAAAAAAAACTGGTTACCTAGCGACACTAATGCAGCGATCAGAAAAACGATCGCTTAGTGACACTGGCAAAAGGGGGTGAAAGGGTTAACTAGGGGCAATCAGGGGGTTAAACCTTTATTAGGTAATATATGGGGGTACCTGACGCTATATAAAAACCTGACGGGGAACCTAAATAACGAAATAACTAACTGGCTAACCAGCGTCACCAGTGACAGTTATACGGTGATTACTGGTGAAAGGGTTAACTCTAGGGGCAATCAGGGGGTTAAAACCTTTATTTAGGTTGTAATATGGGGGTACCTGACCTATAAAACTATTTATGAACCTATATAAAACATGGCGGTTAAAATAAAATAAAAATGGTTACCTAGCGACACAATGCAGCGATCAGAAAAACGATCGCTTAGTGACACTGGCAAAAGGGGGTGAAGGGGTTAACTAGGGGCAATCAGGGGGTTAAACCTTTATTAGGGGGGGGTAGGGGGCTACCTAGGACCTAAAACTAACTGCCCTGACAGTTATTACAGTCACACTGACACTAAATGCAGTGATCAGTAAATAAATGATCACGGCAATTAGTGACACTGTGACTGGGGGGGGAGGGGGTGATCTGGGGGGTGATCAGGGGGTGACAGGGGGGTGTTTTGTGTGCCTAACTGTACTGGTGTCAGTGTAGTGTTGTGCACTAACCTTAACATGTTCGCCGCTCGGCGTCTCCGGTCACATAGACCGGCGCACCGAGCGTGACATCACTTCCGCCTTCCTGTCTATACAATAGACAGGAAGGGGAAGCTTTTCATTCGCCAGGAGCGATCGCGAGGGGGTGGCCAGAAACCACTGGCCGTCCCCTCGTCCCGGATCGCTCCTGAAGCGATGCCGACCGTCCCCGCCGGCGGAGGGGGGGGTCCGATCGGACCCCCCAACCGCCTAAAGAATGGCACGTACAGGTACGTGGTTCTGCCTGTACGTGCCATTCTGCCGACGTATATCTACATGGGGCGGTCGGCAAGTGGTTAATATAGAGAGATAAATGTGCAGAGCTTCTGTAACATTAAACGCAATGAAATACAATGAATTCAGGGAATAATTAAACCATGTAGTTAGGATGTAAGAGTCCCTAAAATGAATTAATATGGATGCCAGTTCATAGGGGAAAGAGGTCCTTCTAGCTATTCAACTTAGAAGTGTCAGAAGGAAGGATTCAAGACCATCCAAAGATCCCAGATAGAAAAAGAACACTACCCTTGTGCAGCAGTTGGAGGCTTATCAGAACGATATGACCACTAAATAGTGGTAAAAACCACATTAGATCAGTATAAGATTCACAAGGTTCATGGCCAGATCTTATATAGCAGCCAACATAAAAAAGAAATAAAGCAGTCCCCATAGTGAAGTTCAGTTTGCATGATATTACATATATTAAAACCTACCTTACACAGAGTGCAGAGCAGCCAGGAGGCACAGCAGCACTGGATATAGGGCTGGGCTGCCGAGGTTAACTTTTTCTATTAACAAGCTGGTGATTGGTTGCTAGTAGTGTCCTGACATTTAATCACCTGCTAGTTAATAGAAAAAGTTAACTCATGTAGCTCCCTCATTGCTATCCCCTGCCTCTCGTTCTCTGCATTGCCCTGCGAATGACAGCAGTAGACAGGGCTAAGGAAGGCTCGTAAATAATGCGACCTCAGGTCAGGATGGAGCAGCATTTTAGAGTCCAGTTTTTATGGAACAATTCCAGTATATACAGTGGTGTGAAAAAGTGTTTGCCCCCTTCCTCATTTCCTGTTCCTTTGCATGTTTGTCACACTTAAGTGTTTCGGAACATCAAACCAATTTAAACAATAGTCAAGGACAACACAAGTAAACACAAAATGCAATTTGTAAATGAAGGTGTTTATTATTAAAGGTGAAAAAAAATCCATACCATCATGGCCCTGTGTGAAAAAGTGATTGCCCCCCTTGTTAAAACATACTATAACTGTGGTTGTCCACACCTGAGTTCAATTTCTCTAGCCACACCCAGGCCTGATTATTGCCACACCTGTTCACAATCAAGGCATCACTTAAATAGGAGCTGCTTGACACAGTAAGGTCCACCAGAAGATCCTTAAAAGCTACACATCATGCCGAGACCCAAAGAAATTCAGGAACAATTGAGAAAGAAAGTAATTGAGATCTATCAGTCTGGAAAGGGTTATAAAGCCATTTCCAAAGCTTTGGGAATCCAGCGAACCACAGTGAGAGCCATTATCCACAAATGGCGAAGACATGGAACAGTGGTGAACCTTCCCAGGAGTGGCCGGCCGCCCAAAATTACCCCAAGAGCGCAGCGACGACTCATCCAAGAGGTCACAAAAGACCCCACAACAACGTCCAAGGAACTGCAGGCCTCACTTGCCTCAGTTAAGGTCAGCGTTCATGCCTCCACCATCAGGAAAAGACTGGGCAAAAATGGCCTGCATGGCAGAGTTCCAAGGAGAAAACCACTGCTGAGCAAAAAGAACATCAAAGCTCGTCTCAATTTCTCCACAACACATCTTGATGATCCCCAAGACTTTTGGGACAACATTCTGTGGACCGATGAGACAAAAGTGGAACTCTTTGGAAGGTGTGTGTCCAAGTATATCTGGCGTAGAAGGAACACTGCATTTCAGAAAAAGAACATTATACCAACAGTAAAATATGGTGGTGGTAGTGTGATGGTCTGGGGCTGTTTTGCTGCTTCAGGACCTGGAAGACTTGCCGTGATAAAAGGAACTATGAATTCTGCTGTCTACCAAGAGATCCTGAAGGAGAATGTCCGACCATCTGTTCGTGTACTTAAGCTGAAACGAACTTGGGTTCTGCAGCAGGACAATGATCCTAAACACACCAGCAAGTCCACCACCGAATGGCTGAAGAAAAACAAAATTAAGACTTTGGAGTGGCCTAGCCAAAGTCGAGACCTGAATCCTATTGAGATGTTGTGGTATGACCTTAAAAAGGCCGTTCATGCTCGAAAACCCTCTAATGTAACTGAATTAGGACAATTCTGCAAAGATGAGTGGGCCAAAATTCCTCCAGGACGCTGTAAAAGCCTCATTGCACGTTATCGCAAACGCTTGGTTGCAGTTGTTGCTGCTAAGGGTTGCCCAACCAGTTATTAGGTTTAGGGGGCAATCACATTTTCACACAGGGCCATGATGGTTTGGATTTTTTTTCACCTTTAATAATAAACACCTTCATTTACAAATTGCATTTTGTGTTTACTTGTGTTGTCCTTGACTATTGTTTAAATTGGTTTGATGTTCCGAAACACTTAAGTGTGACAAACATGCAAAGGAACAGGAAATGAGGAAGGGGGCAAACACTTTTTCACACCACTGTATATATATACACTGAGGAAGTAACACTTTGCTACACCCCTCAAAATAACTCAACACACAGCCATTAATGTCTAAACCACTGGCAACAAAAGTGAGTACACTCCTTAGTGAAAATGTCCAAATTGGGCACAAAGTATCATCATTTTGTGTGGCCACCTATATTTTCCAGCACTGCCTTAACCCTCTTGGGCATGGAGTTCACCAGAGCTTCACAGGTTGCCATTGGAGTCCTCTTCCACTCCTCCATGACGACATCATGGAGCTGGTGGATGTTAGAAACCTTGTGCTCCTCCACCTTCCGTTTGAGGATACCCCACAGATGCTCAAAAGGGTTTAGGTCTGGAGACATGCTTGGCCAGTCCATCACCTTTACCCTCAGATTTTTTTAGCAAGGCAGTGGTCTTCTTGGAGGTGTGTTTGGGGTTGTTATCATGTTGGAATACTGCCCTGCGGCCCAGTCTCTGAAGGGAGGGAGTAATGCTCTGATTCAGTATGTCACAGTACATGTTGGCATTCATGGTTCCCTCAATGAACTGTAGCTCACAGAGCCGGAGCCCGTGATGATGTCACTGCCACTTATGCGCGTGGGAGCCTCCGTTCACAGCACAGGGCTTGGAAGGAATGGCACCCATGGCCATTCCTTCAGAGTGCATGCATCGGTAATGTCACTGGCTGCATGTAATGTAAATATCTCCTAAATGGTACACGTTTAGGAGATATTTACACTAAGCATTATTATAGGCTTACATATAGGTAAATGTCAGCAGAAGAAGTTTACTTCTTCTTTAAAATAAAATATGTACCCAAGCACTACTCACCCTATCCGCACTCCAGTACTGTCCTTAAATGTCTCCCCTTTCCACACTGCCAGTCTCTTCCTGTGAGCCCAGGCTCACAGTACTCCTGGACTAAACTGAGCTTGCACGTCTTTATGGGAGTGTAATTTAGTTTTGGACAGAGAACTGCCAATTGCCATTCCTGAGAAAAAAAAAGTTGCCTATAGGGGTTTTAAGAACCAAGTCCCTTAGGGCTTCACAGTGGGGGGGAGGGCTGAAAGTGGTTAAAAACAAAGTTTAGCTTTGAAATGTAACTAAAGGCAACATTTTTTTTTTTAGTTGTTAAAAGTTTTGGATAGAGTAGAGAGGGATTAGAACACCTGCAAGTTTTTATTGCTGCCTGTGCCTACATTAAGGAGATTACTCTCTCTAGTTGTCCTACTTACTGTTACTATTGAAAATAAAAGTAAAACAATAAAAAAATACCACATTTTGGGTTGACATCAGAACACTAATAGAGGGGAAATCTTTCAATGGGGACACTAGTTCTGGTGACACAATGGGATTCCCTGGCTTGGAGAGATTTCTTCTCACTTCCTGTTTTGGTTATGGGGCAGAACGTTAAGGGAAGTATCTCCTATGGGACACAGGTGGCAACAAAAACTGAAAAGAGTTATAACCCTCCAATCTATCCAAAATGTAAAAAAAAGTGCCTTTAGTTCTACTTTAAGTGTGATTACGGATATGTTTTTTTTATTCCATCTTAAATTCGGTCTTTTACTTGAAACATGCTTAGGACAAACATAGACCTATACTCAGACAAATTGACTACGTGGTCTTTTTTTCTGCCATCACTTTTCTATGTTTCTATGTAAATGTTCTATAAGGTAAGAAGTGAAGAGATTGCCATAGTGTTTTTGCCAGTGGATTGGATAAACTTGTAGAACTATGTGTGGTCATATCTAAGACCCTGTAACAGGTTTTCTTCAGCTGAGTGGCTGGATTTCTATTTTAGGGCTCCAAAAGAAGAGTTTTATTGTGAAGGTAATGAATGTACTGTAGATGCATGTGTAGATATGTATGGAAACATATTTCCAGGGATAAAACTACAAAATCTGAAAATGCCTCTAGAAATGATTTAGATTAGTCAATGTCATTAATGGCAGAGTTAAAAGATAGCTGGAAATGGGCTTAACAATTTAGATGTATAATAAAAAAAAAAGTGTGGCATTTGTAAGTGGTGGTCTGTTTTCACTCTTTCTGGAACTAAAGTAGATATAAGCTCAATTGCTAATATTTCATATAAAGTTTAAAGTTTATGTAATAGCAATATTTATTTTTAATCTGCAACTTTCATTAGGAAATACTTTATGCCATGAAGATTATTCTTTGGGTGTTTCCACTTTTGGTGGAACAACTGTTTTCCTAGTTAGTCCTTGTCACATGCACCCATGCTCCATGCACATGGAGTTTGTAAGTAGCTGTGCCAACACACTTTTTTTTTTCATGAGTGCGGTAAGGCCATATTTCTGCCTTATACATGGAACCCATACTGCCTTACTAAGTAAGAAGTTATCATTCCTATATAAAAAAACATGAAAAAAACTTCTGTGAGACATATACACAGTGAATAAACATAAAATAGATAAAGGTTGCGCTATTCATTCATGTACGTTCGTTCATGAAAAGCTCACTTGCCAGCTCTTATTGATCCCTCATTACAAGGAATCGTTAGTGCTTGTGGCTTTAGCCCAGACAGAAGTCCTTACTCCAGGTCCAGATGGTCTCCCAACAAGATCACCCCTTTGCACCGTATCAGATGTAAAGATTTCTCCAAAAAAATAAAGTGCATCTCCACCGTCTGGAGGAAGCACAAAGACAATATCATTCTTATATGCTAATTCTTAAGTCAAGTAATCAGTAGCAACCCACTAGAATCTGTTTTACTGCTCTGACTTCTGAATTAAAGCCCAACACAAGGACTCTGCAGAAAGTCCTATTCAGTACTAGATGGCACTCCTTTTATCAGTTGAATGATGCCCATCAATGAAGTTGGGCTTAAATGCTTGGAAAATATTCAAAATTGGTTGATATGAATTACAGAACTTAAGAATCAACATCTAAGAATAAGTACTCTGTATTGAGTAAGGCCAATATGCTGGAATCCATGTATCTAAATTGGAAGGCTGACAACATGTAGCCTTTAGGCTTCCATACTTTCAGACCCTGAAAGTAACCTCACTGTATTACTTTTTTGTCATTTCTGTAATGCTGTATGTAGTTGTTTTTTTTAGTTATGATTTTGATGAACACATATTTTTCCTTTGAAACCTATAGAGAAGTGGTGTTACATTGTCAGAAATGACTTTCTAAGACCAAGCACTAACTCAGGAAGTAAGCACTTGTAATGCCTTGGGCAGCATGAACCCAGAAAACATTTCCTTTCATTATAACCGTAATCACGTTGGAAACAAATTCTGAATGGGAACAGGAAATCTAGAGACTCATTTTTTCAAAACAATCTGAAAAGAATCTTCAACTTAGGTCAAGCTGCCCCTCTAACTAACAGCGGTCAGTCCCTTGGCATCACTGTCCACTTAACCAGAACTTCCAATCAATATTAAATAGATAATAACATCTAGACAGCATCTAGACAGCATCTCTAGGGTATACCATTTCTACACAAAGTAGAATTATTTATAGGGGCAGCCTCAAAACAAAGACAAATAAAATAAATAAAAACAAAATACAGTATATGTGAAAATACAAATATCAGTAGTTCAATTAAATCATAAAAACAGTGAATATATAGACCTGTCTTGCTTCCATCCTCTTTTGTATTGAGTACATTATATCAGCCTAGAATAAGCTAGTATGTCTTAGATGGTGTAATTTCAAATATTGATAGAAAGTTAAGAAAGTGATAACTCTGGTTATTTCAGTATGCATTTGAAAAAGAAGGTATCATCAGCCTCGAGCAGCAGACTCTATATTACTTCTGTATTCATTTCTTGTGTAATTGAGAAGAGGATGCTGGGAGCGTAGACGCACAGGCAATTCGTAGCGTCATGGCTTACTGATGAGCAGATCATTATCCCTTTTCTTCTTATTTATTGAACTTATAAGCAAAAGCTGAATTGGAATGTGAAATTATCTCCAAGTCATTAGTCAGATCAATGCTTCTTAGATTGGGATTGATATAAATACATGATTCATTCAGGTCAGAATTACTTAATCCATAGCCGTTAAAAAATCAGTTTTCTCCTCTAAATTGGAAATGGAATTTCACCTTAGACAGCGAATCTAAAGTGATACAAACAAAAAGTAAATATTTTACGGATCTTTACTGCAGTTCAGATTTAGAAACATTTATTACTAGGCTCTGCCAGCCTAGTTTCTCTCTAAGAGGTGTTTGCACATTTGGTGCCCATACCCTAGGAAGTTTTAAAGGACCACTCCACTGAAAACAAAGTATTATTATTAGGGTTGGATCAATGCCGTTTTTTTTTATCGGAGAGTACCGATACTTTCTGTCAAGTACTCACAAATACCCAGTAATGATACTTTGCTGTGCGATTCGTATCACTACAAAAAAAAAATACTGAAAATTGCACTGCAAAGAATTGCATTCAATTTCCCCTACTGGTCCTGTGTGTGTGTGTGTGTGTGTGTGTGTACGTGTACGTGTACAGGCATACAAGAACACAAGAATGATTTTAGTAAATTAATGAACCCTGACCATGACCCAAAGCATTCTACAGCATTATGATGCAGCTTAACATGACAGAATCCTTAAAAAGGAGTCAATTGTGAAATAACAAACCTGTGTGTGAAATCCTCAGATGGAAGCTGTCATCTTTACACTCCCAGGCAACATACCATTTCCAGGGTGGTAATATGAGTTTAGTATTGCTGATTATATTTATCACCAAGGCCCAAAAATGTGTATGTAGTCAGCCAATAACAGCCCTCATAAGATACTTCTCATACAGGTATTTGGCTTTGTTGTGCATTCTTTTCCTTCCCTTTACATAACGAGGATGGGGTATTTAGAACAAATACATAGATATATAAGGTGTTACAAAGGGATTAAAGCACCATCTAGTCAGGTTAAACAATGTTAGAACTCACAGTGCATTTCCGATAGCAAATCAAGACCACTGGAGGTGCTCACAGGGCTGGAGGTGAAGTTCAGTGACCCCGTGGGTATAGGGCAGAAGTAATGTCAGCTTGGGGATGGACCACCTCTACATATCCTCCAGCAGCTCTGATTTGCTCCCAGAAATTCACTGGGAGTTCTAACATTGTTTAACCTGACTAGATGGTTCTTTAATCCCTTTGTATACACACACCCACAGGGGCGGTGAGGGAAATCGCATGTGATTCGAACAGAAATTGCACCGCATTCCTGTTCAAATTGCATGCCATTCTTTGCAGTGTGATTTGCGCCCAT
The DNA here is from genome assembly GCA_028564925.1 of Lithobates sylvaticus. Classification (NCBI taxonomy): domain Eukaryota; kingdom Metazoa; phylum Chordata; class Amphibia; order Anura; family Ranidae; genus Lithobates; species Lithobates sylvaticus. The sequence goes on from CM053027.1 coordinate 77,260,181, forward strand.
TCATTTTGTATTGTTGCAAATCGCAGCTTAAAATATCATGACTGAGAATGGTTGGTCTAGGGTGACTACATTGGTCCTCCATAGATACAGTAAGTGAACATTCTCACCATAAGACATAAGAATTATTTTACTGGCAAGATCAAAATTGAAAATAAAGGGAGATAAAGATTGGGAAAAGGAAAATTAATTCAGCCACCAGTTCTAAGGACTTGCAGGCTGTAATATATTACATTTTGTTTTTTGGTTTTAAATTCCAGTTATGTACACTTGAAGCCCTAGGCATCTATATATAGTATTATGCTACTGTATATCCTATTATTTTTGGCATATTGTAAGCAGGATGTTTTGCAGCTAATATAACTAAAAATAATTTTATTGCATGCATTAAACAGCCATAAGAAAAGAATGGACAGGCAGTTCATAAAAATCTCATACCACACACCCCACTGGCACATAAATAAGCAAATCACAAAGATTTGTAGCCACTGTCTGACAGTTGCATTAATCAATTGGACAATGTTGTACTATGTATATAACATGGTGAAATGGATTGGATATTCATTGTAATCAATATCCATATTTAACTCAGAGACACGAAAGGTTTTTACCACTATTATCCAGCACACCACCATGTAGAATTAATCTGTGGTTGTATTGTGTAGATCTCAGCATTTAAATGGATCTTTCATAGCAATTTGTCAGCTGTGTCCACCTATCTGTGTCACAGGCAGAACATGTAGAACTGTCTGAAATGACATCTATATGGGCAGAATAATGCTATAGCTCTAAACTTAAACAACCCTGCAAAGTCAAACAACCTAAAATGAAAGGGATAAAGTATACAAGTTATATTTTGTAGAGGCGACATCACCACTTTTTTAATAGGTATTGCTACATTTCAAATATAATCTATATTTTTTTTGTATATGTATGATAGAGTACACTTCGTATCTAAAATACAAGTTATATGTTGGAGGTCATCATTTCGCAAGTTCATGAACACTTTTAAATTAAATATAAGGAAATATCCCTTTCTCTTCATCTCTCTCTTTCTGTTCTTTATTTCTTTTTTTCTTTACTTTATCTCTCTCTCTTCCTCTCTCTTTCTTGCGTGACCAGCATCTGGATCACTTTTCAGAGGCCTTTGATGGGAGGTGAGGAGGTGATAGTACGCCTCCCCTATGCCTGTTTTAAACCTGTAAAATGCCAAGCCCATGTCTGGCAACCATGTACATTGCATGCGGTTGTGAGGCATTTTATTCAGTATTGTTACTGCCTAATTTTTGCCACAGAGTGCACAGCAAAACATGGCAATGTGCCTTTGCAGCTTAAGAGGGGCGCTTGGGGGCTCTAAAACCACCCCCCCCCCCAACCTCATATTGAAACATACTTTCTTTATCACTTTCTTTCTTTCTTTTTTTTTTCACTCTCTCTCTCTCTCTCTCTTATTCTCCATCTCTTTCTTTCTTTTTTTCTCTTCTCTCTCTCTCTCTCTCCCTCTCCATCTTTCTCTCTCTCTCTCTCCCTTTCTGTCTTTCGTTCTCGCTCTCTCCCCTCTCTCTCCCCCTCTCCCCCCCTCTCTCTTCACTCTCTCTCTCTCCCCCCTCTCTCTTTCACTCTCTTTCACTCTCTCTCCCTCTCTCTCTCTCACACTCTCTCTCTCCCTCTCTTTCTTTCTTTCTTTCTTTCTATCTCTCTCTTTTCTCTCTCTCTCTCTCTCTCTTCTTTCCTTTCTTACTTTCCTTTCTTACCATTATTTTCTTTCTTTCCTTTCTTACCATTATTTTCTTTCTTTCTTTCTTTCTTTCTTTCTTTCTTTCTTTCTTTCTTTCTTTCTTTTCTTTCTTTCTTTTTTTTCTTTCTTTCTTTCTTTTTCTTTCTTTCTTTCTTTTTTTTTCTTTCTTTCTTTCTCACTGTATTGTAATAATCATACAATATGATGTTAGTAATACTTAGAACTTACAACAAAAAAACAGAAGACATTTGGTTGGTCACCATGGGAAACGCTTCCACTTTTCTATTCCTCCAGTTGTGTTTAAAATCTGTGAACATGCTGGTACATTTTCTAGACCTTGGAAGAGAAACGAACCCTGAAATCCCATTGCAGGCAGTTAAAACTGAGCATATTCTATTGGTTAAGTAAGATTGTGTGCATGTTTACTGTTAAAAAACATTCTGTAATATCCACAAGGAGTTTTGCCACATAGACCTTTTTTCTGTACAGCATGCAGTATGTCTTGCAGATTTTTTTTAATTGCCGCTATTCTGTTTTTATTGCCCATATAATACCGCAATAGACAATTCTCACCTCACATGTAGCATTCTTTTGTTTGTGCATTGTGATTGATTATGCGCGTGTTTGTAAATGGGTCTGAGAGTTGCGAGTATTCTTACTTGTGGTGCTTTGTGTATTTCCTCCGGATCTGTAATCCAGCATTAACATGTTTCTATAGTCAAAATGTAAAATCATGTATTCATTTACAGGAAATCATTGAAAGAGATGGCCAGCAGCTCTTACAACAGGGGTAGGCAACCTCGGCCCTCCAGCTGTTTTGAAACTACAAGTCCCATGAGACATTGCAAGACCCTAACAAGCACGGGCATGGCCCCTAGAGGCATGATGGGATTTGTAGTCTTACCACAGCTGGAGGGCCAAGGTTTCCTACCCCTTTCTTTTACATAAAAGGTTGGATTGTCAATAACTATCATATGTATTGCTATTACAATTCTGATGTGTTAAAATTGAAGTGTGACCTGTGAGTTTAGATATCCTTTAAAGTCCTTCTCTCCACCATGTCTAATCAGAGAATGTCTATTATTCATTAAAAAAATACAAGGCATTCTATGAATGGTGGCAGTGCAGATGGGATTCCACTTGGCACAAGACCAGGAAAGTTGCGGCTATCACTGTAGTAGTACCGGCTACTACAGTTATTGTCATCTTCCCCAGCAGCCCGTCGGGTATGAGTAAGGGCCAGATCACACTGCTATACTGCGGTTTGACAGCAGCATAGGTGTATTCATGGTTTTAGCCATGGTTAAATAGGCTTCTATTTGGTTGCCCACTTTTGCCACATTTTCTGAAAGCTTACCAATATCCTGCATGTTGCATCTTTGGTGCGCTTTCAGAAAACGCAGACAAAACACATGGCCTAGTAGAAGTCTATGAGACCACAGCTAAAACTGGAAGTAAAATGCATTAAAGCTGCAGATACACCCGCGCTGCGACCAAACCTCATCACAGCAGTGTGAATTGGACCTAATGCATACTTACCTCGTGCCAAGCTGGACCAATGTAAGTATGCAATACAAGAAATTCTTGGAGTTCAGTTTTAAAATTTACATTTTAGGATTTTGTCATTAAGGTAATGTAAACATCAGTTCACGTTTGGGTCCATTTACATTTTTGTGTTGCGTCAATGCGCATGCATTCACCCAAGTTATGTTGTGTGTTAACATGCAGAGTGTTAAAGCAGCCCATTGAAATAGTTGGGCTGCATGTGCACCAGACGTTCCATAAATTGCACGTGACATAATTTTTATAAGCAAAGTGCTACTACTACTACTACTACTACTATTGTATGTTGCTTTTGTTTGTGCAGCACAGGTGTATTGCCTTTGAATGGCACCCCAACACAGTAAAGCATTTCACATGTGTTACTAAACTTGAAAAGAAATCATGCTGAAAAGCTTCAAAGCTGCTGGCACCACATTAGATATAAATTCTGTAACAACTATGATAGAAAAAATGCTGCGCTATTAAAGGCAGAATACATTATAGTGACTGCTTGGACTGCAACATGTTCCGCCTCCAATTCTGGCTTTTGTTTATTTAAGTAACATGGTGATCGAGCTTGGCTTCTGTGCCCCCAATGACGTCAGGTATGACGACACGCTTAGGGAGGAGCTTTTTCTTGTGACATCACCACACATCTTATAACCAGAAATTGGCTTGCCGAACTCATGGGACTGGCTTTTTACAAACGCTTGTGATATTTTATATTGTAAGAGATTAGTACTTCTCTTTATATCTTTATATACAGTGTTGCACAATGTGGCCTTTTGGTTCTTTTCTTGTGGTACTGTTAAGCACCTTATGTCCACCGAAGAGATGCCTTTGAGAATATAGTGGATTACCCAGAGGAAGCATTGTATTACAGTGGGGACCATATTAACATCCATGCACATTTGACTCTTTTAGTTAAAAAGTCCACAAGCTCTGGTAAAAATTATGGTAAAAGGTGGAGCTGCACTCATGATGTTTTGAAATACCCTATCATCTGTGCAAGATTAAGGGTTTTCCCTTTATAATCATCTTGAGACTATTTGATGTCTTTAAACTATTTGTATTATTATGTATGCACTTGCAGAATATTAATTTCTACTTATTTGCATCTATGTCACTCACTATAATGTATTCTGCCTTTAATAGCGCGGCACTTTTTGCATCATACATGCATTACTCTGTGTTACCACAACATGTTAATGTAAATTAACTTTTAAAGATTCTATTAATTTTCAGTAGTTATGTAGAATGTTTTTTTTTTTTTTTCATCTAGACTTCTTTATAAAATTAATGTAAATTTCAAAATAAAATGTGAAAATTCTTTAGTAAATATTTGATGTTGCTAGAACACATTTCTTTTGTTGCACCATGGCTTTGTTGTCCAGTGTATAAGCAGACGCCGGCATTTTTATGCACGCAGTGTAGCAATGGCTTTAGTTTAGAGCACCTGTCATGTTGTTTGGAGTGACTGGCATTGACTGACAAGATGAGAAAGAAGCCTGTTCAGGGCAGTTTGACCTTCAAGTAAAGACGGTGACGGCTGACCTTCTGAGCATACAACGCAGGAAACACAAAGGCTGTGCCATCAAATATTAATATCCAGCTGAACTCTACTTGTATAACTATACACATTCAATAGTTATATGTTCATTTCTACCTAGAACAATCCACAGTAAACCAATCTGTTATGTTACTTTGCCTTTTTTTTTTCTATGTGTTTTTATGTGTTTTCTGATGTTTGGTTTCATCATTGTGTCATTCATTATTTTCAATACTGACTGTGAGTCATGAGTGTATATGTTTTGCTAATGTTAAAGTAAAACTGAACAGCATTTAGTTTGTTAAAGCTTTCCATGTATCATAAAAAAAATATATATATATTTTATTTTTTATAATACTTGTTTTCACCTTTTTCCATCTTTGTTGCATCTTCATGCTGCTGTTCTTCTGCAGCTTCCTTGCAGCCACTATCTGTCTATATACACTATATGCACTCTCAGGGTGAGTTTCTTGTTGGTGACAGCACACAATGGGGTGATTACTAAAACGTGAGATAAGTGAGTGCAGTTGACAAGAGCAACCAATCAGCTCCTATTTTTCATTGTTTTTTCCACACAGCTTAGAAAATTATAATCTAAAAGCTGATTGGCTGTACTCCAGTTGAGACAAAGTTTGTCTCAGGCAACTTTTATTAATTCTCCAAAGTGTGTGTTAAAATGGCCTCTTGTAGACGTCATCAGAAGCCAGTGTGCCAGGATGACAATATAGAAGCACACCTGGAAGACAGGTACAGAGTGTTCTCACCCTATAACAGGAAATGTTTGAACATGGACCTTCATGACATGCTTATTAGGTATTCGTTTTTATGAAAGCTGCAGATTTAAAAAAAATATTGAAAGTTCATATTGAAATTTACATTTTTACTAACACCGGCCATACATACTCTGGTGGTGCCTTTGGAAGGTTTTACACACACTCTTGGTGGCTACTGGATCGCTTAAACACACTCTGCCAGTCCTTCCTCCTTCCCTGATGCTCCCCCACCATACCAGGCTCTGTGCGCACATCGGCAGACCCAGGACCAACATGGCAAGTGCTACCAAGCAGAGGGGAGGGAGATCAGTGAATGGATATTCATGGCCTGGTTGTGTAAAATGTATCACTTCCTGTAATCATTTCTGGGGAAAAATCGAAAAGAGCATTCTCTGCACTTGTTTAGATTTTTTGAAGAACTGGTGAGACATTTTTTAGACCCCTGGTGTCTCGTTAAAGAGAACCTGTCACTAGAAAATGCATCGCATAGGGGACTTTTTGTCTCTTAAAGTTACACCCAAACACTTAACCCCCCCACATAAACGAATGTCCGAACAAAAATGCACATGTTGGGGGCGCCTACATGCCATAACGTTAATTGGGCTACACATGTTGCATATAGCCACACATGCTAGAGTAAGATCAATCATTCTAGGCCCATTATTCATGGTTAACTCTAAACTGACGACCTCTTGGGGCTACATACAATGTTTTGAGAATTTTGTGAAATCTTCATGCCTAAAATGATTTTTTAAACATGTGTGCAAAAAAGCGTCTCTGACAGCTAAAGGGTTATATGAGATTTATATGAGCATTTATTCATCAGGTTTATAATTACCGTACTTTGAATGAGGCAGATCTGTTTATATGTCCACGCAAAGTCATACCTTGTGTTTTTCAACTAGAGAAATAATTAGTAAGATAATGGACTAATTCTGATTACTTTTCTTCTAACCACAGGGGAGTTTAAACACCCTTAGTGAATATTATGTTGCTTCTTGTTCAAATCCTTTGACTATATTCAATCTCATTTTATGAACTACGGCTTGCTTCTCTGCCTTTTAATTGAATAAAAGATAGGCCCTCTGACATAAAGGTATGTACGGTGTGTTGTCTAGCATTTCATACCTGCCTGTTCACCGGAAATGCATTACTACAAAAACCAAAGCAATATTTCTGCTTTAATGCAGTCAATCGTCTGCTCTAGTCCTCAAAGATGCACAAACAGTACATATTTATACTGCTCCTTGCAGTGGTACAGCTCTATTCCTTAGTATCCTGTGTAAGGTTTGATTCACACTAGTGCAATGTCATATGCGTCTTGAGTGCCACACAATCGCATGACAAGGAAAATCACAGTGGTGTCTGTTCACATCAATTAGACTCGGCACGCGATTTTGGAAAAGGTTCATTTGCAACACACCTTACACAATCACACTGAAAGTTCGATCAAAATCGCTTTGCTACAGTGTGAACCTAGCTTTAGAGTAGATCAGAGCACCTATTCAGTAAAGCTGTGCTAGGAGGAAAGAACTAAGTGCCACCCTGGATGATCAATGATTACACATCCTCTATATGTCTGGATTCAGTCAAATTAATTTTGATTGGTTGCATCTGTGAAGAGAGGTGCACTGTCTTTAAGACCAGAGTTGGGCATAATTACTCTAATATCTCAAAAACAGTATACCACCAGGGCTTTCTTTAATATTTATTGGACCCTGGGCAAACATTTTCTTGGGTTCTCCAAAATCCACTTATCAACTATTTGCAGGCTCAAGGGGCAGCTGCTTTGGGCCCCACAACAATGACTGAGCCCAGGTCAGCTGCCCCTTTTGCCCTGCATTAAAGGCAGCTCTGTATACCACCATAAAACACAACACCTTCATAAGTTTTAAGTTTTTTGTCCCCCAAAAATAATCCAAGCACATCACTTCTTAATTACCCTGCAATCTGTAATCTACAGGATATCTGTAATCTATTTTAATGAAATTTTCTCACTATGTTTTTCTGCCTCCCTTTAACGTCCTTGACAAGCTCCTGTACCTCTTTTTCCCCCTCACTTCTATTTGTTTGAAATGAGCAGTGCACGTTTGTTGTGGTGATGTGTATGTACATCTCTATGCACACTGCAAATCCTATAGTCCATGGTCTATCTCAGTAGTGAACTAGAGAGGGCGGCTAGGCTACTATACACAGGACCATGGAGAATGAACATAGCTGCCCTCTTATAGGAATCTGGATCACAGCAGCAAAAAGAGAAAAAATAAAAGACTTTAGAGGCTGAGAGCAATAGAAGGTACTTCTTGGAGTTTAGTGTCCCTTTAATGTACAAATGAAAACAACAACTTTTTTTTTGTTTTTTGGAAAGAGTTTACTAAAATATTCTAAACTTTGCAAACACACTTTTAATTCACCCTTTTGCATGCTGATTTTATAAACCTAGTCTTTAATGCATAGAAACAACATTATTTCAGCTCATATATAGCTTGTTCAGCCTAATTAGGTTTATTAGTACAAAATATTGTAGCTCAGTGAAAAGGGGAAGCTGCAAAAGTGCTTATGTAGAAAATAGAGGTTGTGTTTAACAGAATAGATTATAAGTCAACATTGACAAATATACAGTTATTACCACATTTATAGAATAAAAGTGGAATTCCAGCCAGCATTTTTGTTTCTTTTAGATACAGTAGGGAAGGATTCAAACCTATGTTTGGCTCCCCTTCAGTGAGATTCACTCTCTGGGGGTTGATTAACTAACTAAAATTGGAGGGTGCAAAATCTGGTGCAGCTCTGATTAGAAACCAATCAGCCTCCAGGTTTTTTTTTCAAAGCTTAATGAAACAAGCTGAAGTTAGAAGCCGATTGGCTACCATGCAGAGCTGCACCCGATTTTGCACTTTCCAGTTTTAGTAAATCAACCCTTATGTGTCTTGTAACATGACTTTTCCTATTAGTGTAGGGAATTTATACACTTACCCCCTGTTATATATCTGGGAAATTTCTCAATTGGGGACATATTAAGCAATAAGAACCTATCCGAGCCTCTAATTCTTTTCCTCACTTTGACTGGGGATCCACTATTAGGGGAAGATTGGTTGTTTGTATAATAAGTCCTTCATGCGGTTCCTGAACTATTGTAAAGTGTAAGAATGCGTATCAAATATTTTTTAGCTTTAAAGAAAAAAGAAAAGGCTTAAAACTCCTGCCTGTTTGTTTATTTTCAGTCATAGGGGGTTATTTCCGAAAGGCAAATACACTTTGCACTACAAGTTCAAAGTGCATTTGAAATTGCACTGAAAGTGCACTTGGAAGAGCAGTTTCTGTAGATCCGAGGGGGACATGCAAGGAAAATAAAAAACAGCATTTTAGCTTGCACATGATTGGATGATAAAACCAGCAGAGCTTCCCCTCATTTCAGATTAACCCCTCAGATTTAAAGCAACTGCACTTCCAAGTGCACTTTCAGTGCAATTTCTAATGCACTTTGCACTTGTAGTTTGCACTTGTAGTGCAACGTGGATTTGCCTTTCGTAAATAACCCCCTAAGCCTCATTGGAAAGAAATCTCTCTGCTTCCCATTCCAAGAACACAACAGGAAGTGACAGAAAACTGAGGGGGAATAACTCTTGTTAGGCTGGGTTCACACTAGCTGCGGCTCGCAGCAGAGGGTCCGGTGTATCCATGTTCTCTGTTTCAGGTGTAAATCGGGTTCGAATTTTTGCCTGAATATGGACCTGAAACAGAGCCAAAGATGCAGAGGACCCTTTTCCAGTGTGGACTGCGGCCACCCCAGAGTTTTGTGAATTGGCTCCATTGCGAGCCGGTCACAGTCTTCTGTCATGCAAATTGGATGCGGGGAAACCTGCATCCAATTTGCATAAGTGTGAACCCAGACGTTCTTACTGGAACAAATGTCCCCATCGGAAGCTTTACCCTTACCACTTTTCCTGGTGACAACTGTACAATTTTGATTTCTATCACCTTATGTTTCAATAATAATGTTATCCAGGCCAAAAATAAAATGGTGAATCTACCCAGTGGGACACAAACAGTAAATAAAAACTTGATAGGGTTCCTTTCCTGCTCTATCTCAACCTAAAAAAAAAATGTTTTGCCTATAAGTACACTTTAGGTTATCCTATGTGTACACATGTAACCTTAGCATCACTAAACCCACATCATAATAAAACTATCAATAAGTGTATTACATGCTGTTCATACTCACTGAGATTGTTTTTCTAAAAGTGTGAAATCTGTTGCAGCTGTGTATGGTAGCCAATCAGCTTCTAACTTCAGCTTGTTCAATTAAGCTTTGTCAAAAAATCTGGAAGTTTATTGGTTTCTATGTAGAGGTGCACCCAATTTTGCACTCTCCCGTTTTAGTAAATCAACCCCACTCAGTCACTATGAGATTTGTTTTCTGTAGTCTGCAAAAAACCTGGTTGATCTTGCTACTCTCTATCTTCACCTTCATGTCCCCAATTCAGCTAGGGATTTTGCAGCTGTGGTGGCAACTTTGCACATTCTCAATTTTCAATGAGTTTCTGTGCTGAGCATTTCCTCCCTATCACATCTAAGCAGCCCATGTGACTATAGAGTCACACATGTGGATGTATATACACCCACATGTAAATGACAGCCCACTCCCTTCTCCTCCTCCATGCCACTAACCATCTAAACACAATGGGGGCAGGATATTACATGTAGATTAATGAAGGCTTCACCTCTTTTTTATTCGACTCGGGCTTGAAGGGCGTGACACAGCCTATGACTAGCAGAAATCTGCCCACAAATTTGTTATTACCAAAAAATAATAAAGATTTGATTTCAAATATATATTTGTATGACAATTTAAAATAGTTTATTGATAGTCATTATTTATTTTTACTCTGTATTCCATTTCTTTATTTTTTATTTAAAACATGTGACCAGAAACAGAGGACTAGAAGCTCCTCCTGCTTATGTTTCCCTGCAGAGAGGGTCATGTGACAGCTGTATTTTGATTAGGAAAAGGGTACTTGGATGTTTTCCATATACAGAAATAGAAGAGACAATGTACATTAAACAATGTGTGTTTATTATCACTTTAAATGCTAAGTTACCCTTTTGCAATAAAATAATAAATGCACATATTTTTGCAGGTAAAAATTGTGCATTTATTATTTTTCTTCAGGAACCTGCAGAGCATTTCTTACACTAACGATCAACAGATACTCCTGCAGACTCTCAGTAAAGTTGTCTGCCCGTATCTCCCTTTGCTCTAACATGTTACACACTAAATATATTTGTAACACGTAACATGTTAGTAAAGGTGAACTTATTCTTTAATAGATATATAGGGGTTGACTTACTAAAGGCAACTGGGCTGTTCATTTTGCAAGGGCTTAATAAAGGAGTAGAAAATTCACTTTGCAAAAAATACCCAAATATGTGCAAAAAACAAACAAACTTAAATAACAGTATTTCCGCTTGAACGTGATTGGATAATGGAAGTCAGCAGAGCTTCATGTCATTCACTAAGCTAAGAGAAAATTCCCTTGCAAAGTGAACAGCCTATTTTCCTTTAGTAAATCAACCACATATTGCTGAAAGTTCTTATACATGTTTAAATATGCTCGATCAGTATACACCTACCTTGAATAAAAGAGTCCCCATCATCAGTCAGCAGTCACAGGAGATCTGTCCGAGTGTTTTTTCTTTTTTTTTTTTTTAACATATCTCTGTTGGTTTTTAACATCTTATATGATAGTTTGTATTTTAAAAAAGTAAAAAAAGGTCAAATGCATTGAACATTTTACTACAAATTATTTAGTGTTTGCATGTACTGCCCAAGATGCAGTCTGTAAGCTGCCCCTATGTTGTTCTGTGTCATATTTGCCAACAACTGTTTTTCTAGGACAGTTCCAGGTTGTGGTAGCTAAATGGTGGGGTCTTATGTAGAATGTTTGACTTATGGCAGTTAAACGTTGTATTCAATGCAGACAACTAACTACATACTGTATATAGGAACTGAACTATCAAATTGTTTCCAAATGATTCCGTCCATCGTTTTTTGTGATTTATACACCTTTGTCAGATAGCATAACTAGGATTATGACCCCACTTTCTCTGTTAAAGTTAAAAAAAACAGTGGTGTTAAAGTTAGAAAACAGTGGTGTTACCTCCCGTGTCATAATCTGTTATATGAACAGCGAAGGAGCAGTTGATGGATCATTATCTATGCTGTCAATTGACTTGCAAACAGGCAATTGACAATAATAGGCAAATCATGTTTGTGACAAACATTGGCCAACCCCACTGAAATAGTTTTAGTTGACTTTCATATTCATTCAAAAAAATTTTTGAAACTTTAGAAGTTGTGTTTTATGGTATATTCCCTACATTCTAATCTCAACCTTAGAAGGTCATCAGCTCCTTTTAAACCTGCCCCATCACCTCTAAAGGCTTATTTGGGAAAATTGCCAGGCTTAAGTAGGCCAGTGCTGTTTCCAGGTTTATAAACTTGCAGTTGATTTGGAATGTACATGATATACCGTTTGAGATTTTTGCTAAAGATGTTCCCAGGGTGATAACATTAATGTGAGCTCATTATAATCATAACGAGTATAGCCTATGTCGGCATTTTATTATGGGGTAAAAATTAGCCATCCGGGACAAGAAATTATACAATAGGCTGAAATTTTCCTTGTGCACCATAAAGCCCAGCTCATCAATGAATTATTTGAGCTTAACCAGGAGTAATTTGAACATGTCCTTGGTGTCTAATTTTTGCAGCTAAATTCCATCATCGGTTCACAAAGTGATGGGCTTTTGTGATATTTTTTTTAATGGTTCACATACTTAGTTAAGCTTATAAACATATTTAGTGATGATATTAGGAGGAAGGAAAAAAAGATTTGGGAAAGGATGGATGGAAAATTACTCACTTATCTTCAAGCACCCAGAATGTTTCACATCAGCATTTGTATATACTATTAGAATATGTTAAGTTTCTTTTTTGTACTTGGTTATTACTATATATAATGTATGTATAAAGTTTGGATAATTAACACGCTACTTGGATCATCCACCCTAATTCACCCAGAGTGGCTTAATGTGGTGTCCACTTGCTTTTTATGTTTTGTGCCCTAGGTTTTATTCTCACCAACAACCGTACCAGCATGGAGTCTGTATGTTGCATTTTGTTGCTTAATCCAAAGATATGCTGGTAGATCAGTTGGCTTCCGCCCACAATGGAACGATTGTGTATTTATTTGTTTAGCTGGGGTAGAGGCATTAGATTATGAGCTGCTTTGTGGAAAAAAGACTCATCTGAATGGTTTAATGATCTCTTTACATTGTTAAAGAAAAAGTGTCAGTACTATATAAATGAATATAATAAACTGTGATTGTAACTTCATACCTCTCTATTTAATAACTGAGAACATAGGTCTCCATGATTATGCAAGTGATTATGGGTTGCATAGGGACGGATGCCACATCTAAAACAGATATGAAAACTATCTGGGTAAAAAAAAAACTTGAGATTTTGCATCCGGCTTTTCACTACCCATAATCACTTTTTGCTGTTGGGTTCCTCTGCCATATATTCTTGGAGACAGATGTTTCCACTTCCATGTTATTAAATTGGGATTAATGAAGTAATGATCTCCGTTTATTGAAATCTTTTGTCTAGTTCTCCCAGCTTCTCACCAGGACCAGGCCTTCTCAAATGTTCCAGGGTCTTGCACGGCACTTCAAACAGGACACAAAATAAGCTTTTCATTCACGTTGTACATAGCGTAAAGATTCTAGAAATCTTTACAAATGTAAGTAAACCCAACAAATTCACTGTTAACCTTGTCTAATCCCAAAGCTATTTAACTACTATGCCATAAATACAGTGGCGTAACTAGAACCTTCAGGGCCCCGGTGCAAGAAACCATGAAGGGCCCTTCCTTCCGAGTCCGGTGGTGGAACTCCAGGGTTCGGTCACAGGTACGACTTTTGTGAGCCCTGTAGTTCCACCACTGGTATCAGCAGTTTTTTCATTATTTTTTAGAAGGGGTTCCTGCCCCCAAGGGAAATGGGGTCCCTGTCCTCTGGGGAGAAGTGGGTCCTGTTCCTAGGGGCGATGGGGTCCCCAGGTGAGAAGGGGTCCCTGAAAAACACCTTTTGAAAGACAAAAAGTGCATTTTATATAAATATATAAATCAGACCAAAATGAGGGACAAAGAAGTGGGTCCTGTTCCTAGGGGAGATGGGGTCCCCAGGTGAGAAGGGGTCCCTGTCCCCAGGACAGATCTCCCAGAAAGACCTGTCATCTGTGTATGACGGGGAGGAGGGGGGGTGCTGGCAGACCCTGCAGTGTCCTTTGGGGAGCCGGCTCTCATAGGGCTGCACTGCATCTGTGTGCTTAAAGTTTGTTTGCCCGGGAGAAGCATGCAGTGCAGTATGAGCCGGACTCAGGGGGCTGGACTGGGGAGGACAGACACCAGACTGAGCAGCACTGCATGGAGCAGGAGAGGGGGACCCGCCAATCACCCTGCTGCCATGGCGGTAGTCGAGCATGGAGCTCTGCTAGTCAACGCATTCAGACAAGACAAGAACAGGGCCCGCCTATGCTGCCACCGCCCATATGTAGAGGGGGCAGCATGGGCCCCTTGCAGCACAGGGCCCGGTTGCGCTCGCCACTGCTGCACCCCCTATAGTTACGCCCCTGCATAAATATATATGTAGCTGTACCCTCGTAAGGGCTGCTGATTTGGTTACTTAGCAATCCGCCAATCACCCTGCTGCCAGGCTCCACGCATTCAGACAAGACAAGAAACAGTCATTTGCACGGTTTTGTTGCTTTTATTGCAGGATACAACTTGGGTGGAACAAAGGGGTGATATGAGATGCCCATAGAAGTTAGTAGTAGTTGTAGTAGTAGTTGTACTACAATACTGAATGGCCTTGGCTTGAAAGTTGTTGCACGTATAATTTTCTTAACAAGTTATTGATACTACTTCTTCACTTCCAATTTTCACAAATAAGAATCACTCTGAATAATTGCACCTTGCAGACTATAACGGTTTCTGAGCATCAAAGATCCAGAGGCCTAACACTACCTCTCCCCGATGGGGCAGACAGCCACACAGTCTTTGGAAGATATTACCAATGTGCTAACCAGACCAGAGATAGCACGGTATCTCCCCACGATGGCCTGACACATGGTAATGGGCAGACTACTGCTTCCAGCCAGTCCTTTTCTATCAATGGTGTGTTCCCCTGGCCACAGCATTCTACACTGTTCTTGATAACTTCTCTTGCTCTGTACACTGACCTTTGGTTACTTCAACCGTTCTGTGTCCCCAGTCACAGAACGCTGCTCTACTCTCTTCCTCTTTGCTGCTACTTCTTATGTCCTGATCTTGTCTGGCACTCAAGTCCTGTGTTCCCCAGTCACAGCAGCTTGATACACTTTTATAGATGAAGATCTTTATCTTAGACTCTCTCACCACGGTTCCTCCATCCCTCCTCCGCGCTTGGCGCATCCCCGCGTGGGGATGCCCGGAACAGCACCTCAATACTCCATGCTGTCTTTTCTTTACTCTAGACTCCTCCCTGGCAGCATGTGACCCCAGCTTATATGGGAGGCCTGCTCCCTGCCAACACAGAAGATAATTGTTCAGGGCTCCTCCCATGAACTGCCTGCCACTCAGATCTCAAGTCCAACCTCGCTTCCAGAATTATCTCTCTGAAAGCAGGGGAGGCATCTCTGAGTCAGAGTGAAGGTGGCCACACCCACCACTACACGAACACTCCCAGTCCCAAATCAAAACAACCAGGCCCAGACTAAAGCACAGGCCTGGCAAAATTTACCTGCACTAGGGCCCTAAGCTAGAAAAATCCTACTCTAGCACCTACCTTTAGGTAGAGGGTGCGACATATATATATATATATATAGATATATATTTATATATATATATATATGTGTCGTTTTTTTTCTTTACCAGATTTTTTTTTTTAAATATAAAAAAGATCATCAGTATATGCTTATGAAAGCTTTTAAGTTAAACCTTTAAAGAAATGGTCCATCATAAGGATCAATGTTGCTCTTCTTCTGACAGCTGCTATGACAATGTTGTTGATGTTGAATGATGTATGTATTAATCTTTCAGCTGCTTCCTCAATTCAAAATGAGCTTTTGTGGGCCAAAACATTAGTTACTATATCTGCAAATCTTTGTATTAGTTATGCTGCTTAACTCTACAGCAACCCGGAGAGACTTGGAAGGCAGGAAGGGGACGTGGCCCAGCTGTACTCTTACTAGAGTAGTCAAAATATGCATACCTTTTCTGCTGCCTATATCTCTAGATCTACTGATGGTTTCAACATGCTGTTTTCACTGAAGGTTACCTTTGCCTATTTATTTTTAATAAATAAATAATCAATATAGAATATTCACTTTAATTATTATATTCCTTTCATGGTAGACTGAGCCATAAGTTACATACGGTACTTTTTTTTTCCCCGATTAACCTTCTGAGTGGTCCCTCTCATTGAGATTTTGAACTGGCAGTATTATGATTCAAGCTTCTGTTTGCACAAGATTAGATTACTGCGATTCTTTGTTTACACTCTTCCTCAGTCTAGCATAAAGCAGAATACCCACTTTAGCTTTAACCCTAATTCAGTTAAGCTTTTAGTGGATACATGTTTGTTTTCTATGGGAATTCACTTTTCAATGACACATACTTTATAGTCTTCAAGGTAAATGCTTGGACTCTAGTGTTCACTTTTGATTTAATTATTTATCTAATTCCGCTCTTGCTCTTTCATTGAGCTGAATTGCAGTGCCGGATTTGCTCTTTCCTTTTAAGAATTTGCATCAATCATAAAATGCTTATTATGCTGATTGATTAAAAGGTTTGACTTTTAGCTTTCAGGCATATGGTGTGCCAGTATTACTGTCCTCAAGAAAATCACTTTAAAGGGATAGTTTCCAATATTAAAGGTTTTTCTGGTATTTCAATTGGTTGTAAAGGCAGAAGGTTTTTTATCTTAATACATTCTATGCATTCTCTCGATCCAGTGATGTTGTATGAGAGACTCAGTTGTCTCCCTCCTCATAGGCTGAAACGGCAGTAAAGCGCCATTGGCTCCCGCTGCTGTCATTCAAAGTCAGTGAGCCAATGAGGATAGCAAGGGGGTGGGGCCGAGCCATGGCTCTGTGTCTGAATGGACACAGGGAGCTGCGGCTCGGCTTCCCCCATAGCAAGCAGCTTGCTGTGGGGGCACTCACAAGGAGGGAGGGGCTAGGAGCACCAAAGAGGGACCTGAGAAAAGGAGGATCTGGGCTGCTCTGTGCAAAACCATTTCACAGAGGAGGTAAGTATAACATGTTTGTTATTTTTATTTTAGCAAATATTTTAACTTGGAGAGGTTTTTAGGACTTATATATACTGTATTTGTATAGCTGGTCATTACTTTTTCATTGTATTTGTTAAAGCTATTTATATATATTTTTTTATCTTTTGAATATAATAAAATCGTTATACTGTTAAACATATATAAAATAATGGGGGATTTTGGTGTTTTATGTCATCAAGCTCAATTTTGGTGAACATTTCTCCTGAGTTTGAGAGTGGCCTTGGTCCTCATAGTTTCAATTGTTACAACCAATCTGAGCATTGCTTTGATTGGGGGACCCTTATGAGCTACTGTAGCTAAATTGTTGTTTTATGTGATTTAAAATGTGGGGAATACTTAGTAATAAAGACAGCACACTCCAAATATTTGAAAAACTCTATGATAACAATCAAATAATATTATATTGCTGTAGAATAAACAGGACAAATGTGTTCATCGTGCACTGCTTGTATGTGTTGGCTGAATTGGGGACAAATGGTGTGCCCGATTCTTCAGTGATGTGAGCGCATAGGGAGATGTGCCACTCTCTCTCTGATCCTTTTTGGTTGGATTTAGTAGACCATCAATAATTAGCTGTCATCCATAACTGCGCCATTGTTATTTTGTCCTCAGACTGCCATGAAAATATTAAAGTTGTTTCCTAATACATGCTTCATTGCTCTCCCAGACATCAGGAGTCTACTACATGGGCAATTTCAAGCCATGCCGCAGCTGGTGGGAATTATTTCAGGTACCTAGGATTCAAATGACAGGTCATTTTCACTTTCCAGTTGCTGTAGAATCCATTAGCATTACATTTAGACCATGTAGTACAATAAAGAGATGCCTATTTGTACAGAGACCTTAGTTTTGCAGAGGGCATTATATGTAAAAGCCAGAGAAAAAGAAAGTCTCACGTGCGTTCTTAGCAACAAGTGAAATTTCCTTTGCATTATTTAAACTGCTTTGTAAAAAATAAAAGCTGGAATTGGATTTCTCTGGGCAAGACATATTTTCCTCTTCCACTGTAGACTGGAGCAATCATATATCTGGGATCTATTGTGCTTAAAGCAGGGTATACATGCCCATTTTTTTTTGTTTGTTTGTTTTTATTCAACCAGTGGGTTAAACAAAAAGCTGACAGATCCCTGCATCCTCACAAGACATGTGGATATGTCAATGCAGCAATCTGCCCTGCTGCACTTTTTAATATGCCCATTGTAATTCCTGGATAGTAGTTTTGCCCAGTAATTATACATTATCATTTTTCTCTAATTTGGTACCGACAGTGAAAACTGTGCATTCTTCACATGGCGTATCCTCTAAAACTGGTCAGCCACAAATCTCTAGCAAATATCATATTGCACAGCAAAATAGAAAAGTCACATAAACCTTTCTTCCAGACAATCCATTCAAAAAATGTACTTTTTAAAAAATAAAAGTACTCTTTCAAAATAAACTACAATTTTACAAGTATCTGTTTCCCTGATAATTCATCACTATTTGGTGTTAAATGTGTGCACAGTCGCTGGTTGGATTCTTGGAAAATCCAAGTTTAAATAACAATCACTGTATTTATAATATGGTCAATTTTACTTTCACTGGCTCCAATCACTTTTAAACATTCATTGTTTCCAAATGGGGAAACATTTTATGTGGAATTTAGCAATGATTCCCTAAGGAGATCCACTACTATCCTTGTGTAGGAGTGTATGATACCTCATGATTCAATGCACTGCAAATAAAGATCATTGGCTTCTAGTCCTCATCTGCACAGACTGGAGAAATTTGCTTTAGATTTATGGAATAATTGATGGGAACTTTGAGGGCCAATGTAAGCATGTGAGAGTACTTTCTGTGATGTTTGGATCACAGATTATGATACATATATATGTATACCGCTTCAGTTTGTGGCTGCTGGGTGACCCTAGATATCAAGCCACAGGCATCCATCACCGGTGAATGAAGATCTCTGTCATAGAATCATAAATTGGCATCTTAAGTCTCATTAATTGCCAGTTCTGTTTAGTTTAAAGTGACTTTGTCACTTTAAACAAAGCATATAGTAGGCATAAAATGTAGGCAACTAGGGGTGCCTGGTACATACCTACATCAACTTGCATTGCTTCCTCTACATTCTGCTTGGCAAAGCTCCAACAATTATCAGAATTAAGGGAGCTTGCATGCTGCCTCCTGCCTTCAACACATTGCTATAAATCAATGAAGCAGCCCAAAGAGCCTGTAGGAATGTGTGGGGGCAGGAGGTAACACTTTGACTTGATCTATTTCATATTTGTTGGTATTGAGGAATATAGGGTGCAATTAAAGCTGCTGCATGGATGTGCACCTCTAGATGCCTACACTTTATATTTTACTACTTGCTCACCTGAATGGTTTAACCTTTGAGAAAACAGGTGATCTGCTATCAAACTGCATTTACTTGGTATACATTGAAGTAATACACCGTTTTTAATTATTAGGATAATCCTTTAGAATTGAGAAGTAAAATCACATGTGGATTGCAGGACACTCAGTTCCCAATCAATAACAACACATTAGGAGTGAAAATTGATGTCTGTGGTGGCCACAGCGACAGAAATTCAGCAACGGCCTTGGAGAAGATTGGTCTCTGCAATAACCTCATACTCTGAGACATCCTACGTGACTCATTAATTTGATTGAATTTCCACTGGGATAATCCACTGGCACATTCTTATTTCGATAATACAAGTATCCACAACTCTGTGCTTATGCAGGACTCAGATGTGTGAACCAGCTTAACATTTTATTTAAAGGGCTACTCATATTTTGGGAATTCCACTGAAAAGATTTTTTTTTTTAAGTTAAAAAATATTTACAATATATTTCCCAGTATGTTGTGGTCATTAAAGGATTCAGTAATGCTGTTACATTCTCACATTCCCAATGCAAAGTAAATACATGAGTGAAGAGCCCAGCTCTGATTGGCAGCTTCATTATTGCCTTGTGAATGGGATAGTGAAACAGACTGCTCCAAAGAGATGTAACTTTTCTAAATTTGAAAGATAAAGCAAGCAGTGACCCAACTTAATGGTACCAAACCAAAACCAAAATATGAGTTTTAGCCAGAGTCAACTTATTGTATATAATTTAGGCATCCATGCACCTTACACCAGGGTGCTATCAAACTGCATTTACTTGGTATACATTGAAGTAATACACCGTTTTTAATTATTAGGATAATCCTTTAGAATTGAGAAGTAAAATCACATGTGGATTGCAACATATATTTAGTTACAGAAACCACTTGACAGCATTTTGAAGTTGTAGCGGCTGAAACAATTTTTTATGTCTATTAAATTGTATTATTTAATTATTTAAAATGCATACAAAGAACACAGTCTAAAGCCCCATACACGCGGTCGGATTTTCCGATGGATTCTGTCCTATCGGACAATGTTGTCGGAAATTCCGACCGTGTGTAGGCACCATCGGACAGTTTCCATCGGATTGTCCGACGGACAAAGTTCTATCTCCTGCTGGATAGATTTTTCGACAACAAAGTCCGATCACACCAATTCCGATCGTGTGTAGCGAATTCCGACGAACAAAGTGCTAGGCATGCTCAGATCACATTACAAGACCAAAGCTATTGGCTACTAGCCTCTACGTAGTCCCGTCGTACGCAACGAACGTCACCACATTCAGAATGATCGGATTTTCCGACAACGTTGTCCAACCGTGTGTACGCAAAACCAACATCGGACAAAGTATGACGGACATGATCCGACGGACCTGGTCCTCGGATAATCCGAGCGTGTGTATGGGGCTTAACTGACCAAAGACAATAGACACAAAAAAAAGACAGCATCTTGAGCCTTTTCCTCTGGCTCCCTCCACACTGGATGCTGACTTTAGGAGCTCATCCCATTTGGCACATTTGGCAAAAACTAAAGACAAAGCCCCCATTTCCTTCAAATCTCACCGTGAAGTTTAATAAAGGCAGTTGGCTCCTGCCCTAAACCACGCCCTGCTGATGCGTTTCACCACAATTGGGCTTATTCATATACAAATAAGCCCTATTAGGGTGAAACACATCAGTGGGGTGTGGCATGGCTTACAGCAGGGACTGTATGAAAAGCTAATGTCTTTGTCTTTTTGTTTTTGCCATAACTGGCCAAAGTGTTTTTAATTGGTGTCATATACCAGAAGTCTTCATAACTTTAAATCACATGTTTCTCATTAACCTGTTGTGCTGGGAAAACTGACTTCATGTAATGTATAAGTGCAAGTGAGATATTCACTACCGCAACTAGTCTAGGCCCTTCACTTTCTGCCAAAAAGAGATTGAGGGCTGATTCAAATGTGTTGACATGCACGGATCCCCATTGTGTTAAAAAGCCTAATAAAAAGGAATGAGAGACAACACACTTTAAGCACAACAATCTGGGGCAGGTTATATTTTTTGCAGTGCAAAAATATATATTTAGGTCAACATGCATCATGTTGCAGTATAGGTTACCACATGTGGTGTAGTATGAATGGGACCCGAGAGAAGGAAGATGTACAGCACAGATTCATTTGGGAAGTTACTGCACTCTCACCCAAAAGCTTGGGAGCTTCAGTTAATGCCTTCAATTCCAGGTTGTAGTAAAGTGAATGGAGATTCTGACCTTAGCACATGTTCACTGCATAGCATTAGTGGTTAATATATTTGTTTAACTTGTTATCTTAATATATAACCTAATAATGTAATACCTGATCAGTGGTACTTGGGCTTGTAGGTAAGAACAAATGGTCTATTTTAACTAGCTTACCCACGTCCATATGAGGTTCACACAACTAGAATGTCCTTGCAGTTGACTTGTTTAGGTTTCTTTGTCTCACTATTCTGTTGCATTAGTAACTTATTCTATATAAAGACAACTATTTTTTAAATGAAGCACATATCTCTTTATAACCAACTTTGAAGAATTGTTTGTAATTGTGAGCAGTGACATACTTAGCACAGAAATGGACTGTGATCACAAAGCACAACTTCAAATCCATAAAAGTTGGGGAGCTGTGGAAAATGTTCTTCCAGCTCTTTCTGTTAGCACCACTTACTTTGTCAGATTTTTGTTGCCCTGTCCCAGCTTTTTAAGATGTGTTGCTGGCATCAATTTCACAATGACCTTGTTTTTTTTTGTTTTTTTTATGGTACATTTTTTCAGTTTACACATATGATATGTTTTCTATTTTCTGTTGTGAATAAAATATGGGTCTATGAGATTTTTAGATCATTGCATTCCGTTTATGTGCATTTTTACAATGTCCAAATTTTTTTGTATTAAAAAAGTTGATCTTCAAACTGGAACCATGGCAAATACAATTGTAGCCTCTATTCCAGTCTGAAATGGCATGTATAATTGGTGGAATGCATGGTGGGTTTCCCATTGCAGTCTCTAAAGCATCTTGAAATGAACAATCTTGTTCATTGTGTCAAATGGTTCAATAGATGGAGCTATATCTGTGTAATCCAATCATTGCTGGTTCACAAGTTCAGTCTTTACATTTTCTGAACTAAATACAGACTGGCATCAAAGTCACAACCTCAGAATTTTATGTGCGTACCCATTGTGATTTTTTTTCTCTTTTAACATTGCTAGCATTCTTGCCTTTGCCTTTATTGTTGTATTATTTACTACCAATCCCACTTACCTATTGCTACTCTGTCTGAGAGCTCATGTACTTGGCTCTGCAATTTATACATTTTCCTATGCATATAAAGGAACAAAGAAGGGACACAGGGTTTTGCATCATACATTATAGTGACATTGTTGTAGCCTGTTTTATATTTACTGTTTGGAATGGCCTATGGTTGTAAATTAAAGAACCAGAAGATGTGACTTTCAACTTGGTTTATATAAACATTTTTTATTTTTTTAACCCTTATAGTTTAACATCAAAAGTCAACCTACCACACAGTGATCGGAATAGGAAGATGTATACTTACTAAGAAAATGCTCCGTTCATGAGTTTTTGGGTTAAAATTAAAAAACAAAAAAAAAAACCCTTATAGTTTAACATCAAAAGTCAACCTACCACACAGTGATCGGAATAGGAAGATGTATACTTACTAAGAAAATGCTCCGTTCATGAGTTTTTGGGTTAAAATTAAAAAACAAAAACAAATATTATATTGCAGCTTACCATTTCTTAGATGTGGTGGTTGCATTTGTTTTCTTTTGGCATTTTGTTTTGTATTTTACCTGGTGATCCAGCCAGCAATTCTGTTTATTTTCAACTCCCTTTAACAGCTGTCCAGCAAAAGGGTCAGTTAGAGAATTGAGGCAAACCATTTAACACTGACAGGGGAGCTTCCAATAGTCAGCTTTCCTTCATGTAAAACCTTTATCCCAAATGAAAAAAAATTGTGTTAAATCTGCTTAAAGTTGTTAGCTGGAGTTTGGCTTTAATTTGTTTGTAAAATCCATCTAAATCTGCTAGTGCATCTAACACCACCCTTTCCCCAAACTGACAATGCTGCTAATGGCTGGATATCAAGGTAAAAATAAAGGTAAAAAGCTTAAAAACATAAATAAATTGAATGTAGTCATCACATTTAGGGGCTCTTAAGCTGCAATAAATTACATTTTGTTTTAGACTTAAAACCCGCTTTAAGCTCATCTGTATGGAGAGCTCGTATGACCGGTACTGTCCAGTAAATAGTTATGCCAGAAGAAGGATTGATCAAAAGTCTGATTATTTGATAAAGTAATTGGAAGTATTTATCTACCTATAGTCCACTGTAAATAAATAAAAAAATGTTTAGGTGAATGCAAATAGAATCGTGCGATGGCAGACTAGTAGACTAGAACTAAAGACTGCCATTGATATTTCGATCTTCTTTCCTGCAACACTGACTGTGTTGATGGGGGAATCCCTCCCGCAGAGCTATTGTGTTCTTCCAGTGGGGGTGTGCTTCCCAACAGAAAGAACACACAGTTATTTATGCTAGCGGCTATGGCTGCTGGCAATAATCGCATGAAAAATCAGACAGGCTGATTGTACCCAAGTTGATCAATCGATTAATCTGGGTACAATCAGTCTGCCAATACAGTACATGGTTCGAATCTCAGCCAGACGAGATTTGAACCATCTATTGCCAGCTTAAAAGCAAAACTTTTTTTTTCTTTGAATAGAGTAAAGGAGAGTTACAACACCTGTCAGTTCCCATTGGATAGATTTCTCTTCACTTCCTGTCCCTTAGCCAAAGCACGAAATGAGGGGAATATCCTTAAAAATGAAACCCCAGGTTGTCACCAAGGTTACCAGAACTGGAAGATTTATCCTCTTCCTGTTCTGACGACAACCTAAAATTTTGCATTTTTCTTTTATATACACTCTTGGTGACAATGGTAGACAGTGGTACAGAACTAATGGAGAGAGTGAATCTCCTCAATGGACAGCAATAAAAACATGATAGGTGTTACACCCTATCCAAAACAAAAAAATGGTAGTGGGGTGATGCGGGCAGCTCCATGCATCACTCCAGTACAACCCCTTCTAGCTGAGGCCGCATATTTGTGTACAGTCTGTGTGAAGGGGTTAAAGTTGACCAGTACTGTAAAAATAAAATTAGAACTAGTACAGACAGTAAGAAATTGTATCATTCTTGGAATCCAAAACCCCTCAGGTGCTTTTTGATGGACTAATGCCATGACATTGCTCATGTAGTCTCTTTAAAAAGGGCTGGTGATAATCACAATTAGGCAAAGACTGTTAGTGGTGTGCTTAGATCCTACAGGGCCTGGGCCTTGGCATTTGTCATTTGGCTCCTATTCAAAAAAAAATAAAGCTTTCTGATCTGTTCGTACCATTTTTGTTATCCTAGGGAAAGAGTGAGGGAGTATATAATTTGGCTTAAAATTCTCTGTTGTGAACATAAATCCATTAAAAGTGACCTCTTACTTTGGACATACAGGGAAAAGTAAAAGGGTCACTTAACACTCCCTTTCTCCAGCAGCATATACTCAACCTTTCCTCATCCTTTTCCTACGTACCATTTTGCAGCCAGGATTGGAGAAAGAATGTTGTGTGTAAGCTTCAGAACACAGCTATGGATGTCCTCCCTAACTCCTTGTGACAGTAGTGGGCCAGTCACTAGGCCCTCAGCACTGTTGCGTGCTTACCCATACCCATATTTCACTTTGCTCCTGGCCAAACAGAATAGCAAATATTGAGGAAAGGTGAGCATGTGCTGCTGGGGACAGGTCATATTTAAATGGCCCATTTACTTTACCCTGTACGCCAAACGAAAGTCTTTTCTACCTAAGCCCCGAAGAAATGCTTTAAAATTACAAAAACTTTGTTACTTTGTTACAAGTTACTTTGTGGGGTTTTTCATTTTTTCATTTGGAATTTTTGAGAAACATTTTCTGAGCTTCTGTCCTTGTAACATATGTAAACTTTGCTTGCCAGATTGAAAATCACCTGTTGAACAGCACTAATAATATTCCAGCATTGTTTCCAACCATCCTTTTAAAGCAGCATCCTTCAGAGCCTTACCCAGAGGATCATAACCAAGCCTTATTAAAACACGAATGATAATTTCCTTATTTATAATGCATTGACTTTGCATTCCATTTGAATATTTTAAAAACTATTTATCATAAATCCAAGAGAATTATGTTTCAAAGCGTAGTCTGCATGGATCTGTTTAAAATTAAAGCTTTACCCTCTTTTTTTGCTATATAATGCACATAATTGCCATATAAATCAATTTCTAATTTAATAGTATTAAAATAGTATGTCTATGTGTCAATCTATAGCTATATACAGTTTTCTATGACTGCCAAAGTAACATTTTATTACCGTATAACACACACATTCATTTTAAGAGGGAAGTTTCAGGAAAAAAACTTACATTTTAAATAAGGAACTTTGAAGAAAAATAAGGGTCAGTGCCCATCTGCAGCCTCCCCATTGCCACCAATGCAGCCTGATCAATGCCCATCTGCAGCCTCACAAGTGCCATCAATGCAGCCTCATCAGTCCACATCAATGCAGCTTCACCACTGCCTTCAAAGCAGCAGCCTCACCATTGCCTACAATGCAGTCTGATCGATGCCCATCTGCAGCCTAAAAGGGACAGGGAGGAGGGCGGGACGAGCACCAACAGATTACATACAGTGAGAATCTCCTCTGATAGACAGAACACTGGTCCAATGGCGGCCCAGGAGACGGGACTTCTTATTACAGAGGCCACCAAGTAGACAGGACATTCTCACTGTATGTAATCTGAAGGTGCTCGTCCCGCCCCCCCCCCCTCCCTGTCCAATCCGAGGCAGCTAAAATTGAAGTATCGACGTA
Organism: Lithobates sylvaticus; assembly: GCA_028564925.1. Classification (NCBI taxonomy): domain Eukaryota; kingdom Metazoa; phylum Chordata; class Amphibia; order Anura; family Ranidae; genus Lithobates; species Lithobates sylvaticus. The sequence goes on from CM053027.1 coordinate 77,286,489, forward strand.
TAACACGCACACGCTATTTGCACCTGATTTTCAGGGTGAAAAAGTGTGTGTAATACGCCAATAAATACAGTAATTGCTGCATCATTTATGTAGTTAGGATTCTCCATACTCTTGTTGTTGGCTTGTTGTCTCACGATCAGTTTTACATTTTTGTTTTGTCTGCTTTTAGTGCATTTTTTAACATGCATTGTAGCACATTTACATGAGTTTTCTTTTTTGCAGCCTTTTTGCATAACCATGCTTCTTATGACACATCTGATCCAATAGCTAAGTGAACATTATTTAAATAAGATGTATGTATGTCTACTCTGACTATCCAATCACTTTGAAGGGAAATTTAAAAAAAAGACTAAAGAATTTACAAAAAAATACTGGAAACTTTCAAGCATTGGTTGATTGAAGAGAACACCGCCTTGCCCTATTTACTAAGTTCAGTGAACATTTAGTTTGCCAACAAATAATAAATGAACCCCATTTAGCTTGCAAATTACAGAAATCTAGAATGTAGTTATTCAAACAGCTGTAGCGGAGTGAGCCTTTACTTACCATGATCGGGTGTAGCCACAGACTCCCTTAATTCTATTTCTGATAATCTATTGTACTCCCACAAGACCCTGGACTCCTGGGCACGCCCATTGGGTAAACAATGCTTTCTCTCCTACCACCTGGTGCTCAGAGAGACCATGGGGGGTTATTTACGAAAGGAAAATCCACTTTGCACTACAAGTACAAACTACAAGTGCAAAGTGCACTTTGAAGTGCAGTCACTGTAAATCTGAGGGGAAGATCTGAAATGAGGGAAAGCTCTGCTGATTTTATTATCCAATCGTGTGCAAGCTAAAATGCTGTTTTTTATTTTCCTTGCATACCCCCCTCGGATCTACAGCGACTGCACTTCCAAGTGCACTTTCAGTGCAATTTCAAGTGCACTTTGCACTTGTAGTGCAAAGTGGATTTGCCTTTAGTAAATAACCCCCCATGTGTGATGAGAGAGTAGTGACCGGGCATGTAAGCTGTCACCAGGCCCTCCTATGTTAATCCAGGCTTGTGGGCCACGAGTTTAAGCATAAGAACATTTAGCCTTCACCCAAGCCCCAGTCACTACATAAACACTATGCCAGCTCTGTCTGGAATGTTGAGTCTACAGTTGGGTGGTCTTGTGCATGCAGCTTTAATCCTGTGTATCAGATAATCTTCCTGCCACTACCCTGTGTAGCTGGTGCGGGATCCCTTCAGCTGCCCACCAGGACAATCAGAGTCTTCCTACCTCCCTGTAAGAGTTGTATTGTTCCAAGGGAAGTAGCTAATTGTACTACCTGCTTATCCATCTCTACTGAGTGTTACATAGACACTGCTGCCACCTATTTTGTTATATGCATATCTGTTTGCCACTACAATTATGTTGTCATTTTCAGTTTCTACTCTGCATTTATCCAGTAAAGTTAAAGGCCCCCTGTGTCTGATCATTCAGCTGATCATGAATCCTGTTACACTACACATTTTTAGTATTTAGCAAGCCTCATGGCTCTAATATTCAGCAGGGGTCATTTATTAAACAAATAAGGTCTGTTCATTCTGCAAGGTGAGTGTTCGCTTAGCTCAGGTGAGCCTGTGTTCTCTTCAAATGTCCAGTCATGTAAAAAGCTCTTTTTTTTTGCATTTTCCGTGCACTATAATTATTATGAATACAGTTTTACTTTACCCAAATGAACATCTGGTTTCTTAAAGTTACTATAAATCCTAACAAGGCATCAGAATTTGGTATAGCTGTTCAATAAGTACAAAAAATATCTGTTGATCCTGCCTGAAGTCCAGTTAGCTCATAACTCCCTGTGTTCTTTGCCTTTGCTGCACTGGTCAGCAAAATTCTACTAACTTTATTTGAACAGTACACATTACAGGTCAGAGGTTACATTTGACCTGTGTTGTGTTGTGCTGCATTTCTTTGGATGCAGAATGTCTCACTGAGGTAAGTGTAAAGACTAAGTAAAGACTAAGTTCATCTTTGTTCACCTTTTTTTTTTTTCAAAATGTCATCCCCCCTAAGTACCAATATAGCATTAATGTACTGTACTTCTTTTGCAGCTTTCCATTTATTTTACACACGTTTACCTCACTGACTTCATGGCTGGTTCAAAACATGTATCCATTATTTCTGCCTTACTTCCTGGACAAACTATAGGTCAAGACACAGGAAGGAGTTGAGCAGCTGAGGGTAGATGATGCAGGGTGTGTGCTAATGAGATCAGCTGGTCAACTCCTTCCTGTGTCATGACCTAAAGTCTGTCTAGGAAGTAAGGCAGAAATAATGGAGCAGTGTTTTTAAACATTCATGAAGCCAATGAGGTAAGCCTGTGTAGAATAAATTAAAAGCTGTTTTATTTTTGCAAAAGAAGTACATGAATGCTATATTGGTACATAGGGGAGTTGGAATTTAGAAACAAAAGGTGAATAAAGGTGAACTTAGCCTTTAAACTACAAGCAAAGTAGCCTGTGTTACCAAACACTGTGTTCCCATTAAAACACATGTACATGTGAATAGCACACGCAGTGTTTACAAAAATGACCATTAATATGACTCATTAGCCTTTTTTAACAAAGGTGTTTTTTTTTAATCATTGCATTCACGGCTGAAATCACCCCAAATCACAAGAAAATCTGTTACTATAATGGAGGGCAGTGTCCTGTTGAGGATGTTGAAATTAGGGCACAACAATTTAATTAATGTCTGATTGCCATTTTTGGCTTTTGCTTCACTTTCAGTCTTCGCTCTTGTCAGTCTTGCCTTGTTGAATGAGCAACTTTGCTGTTTCATTATCCGAAATGCCTAGAAATCATTAGCATTAACATGTTTCAGTATGTGCCATAATGAACAAATGGAACATAAAAAAGGGGGAATATTGAAAGCTGCATTGCTCGGGTAGCATAAGTCTTAATAATATTTTACTGTTATTTGTATGAATGGTTTCTTTTTGCTTGTCCCAGCTATTTTAAAACATTAGTTCTACAGAAAGAAATGCAGCTTCGACATGAAGTTTTAGTGGAATAATGATGGGCTTTAAAATGACTTTAATTTGAATGGCAAATAACGTTTCCCAGTTCGCAGTTAAATACAGGAGTGGGCATTGTTATGCTGCTTGAACAGAATTTTCTGAAAGTAAAAATACATCTTTTAACGGCTTGCCGACCAGCCGCCGGCATTATACTGCGGCAGGTCGGCACGATCCCACAAACCGTCATAGCTGTATGTCAGTCCCTTTAAGTGGGATAGCAGGCACGTGCGCACTGCTGGAGGTGCACGCCCACTGCACTGCCGATGCGCATGGCCGGTGGTCGCGATGACCGCTGGCCACATGCGATCATGGGCACGAGAGCCAGAACAGGGACGTGTGTGTAAACACAAACCCCTGTTCTTTGAGGAGAGGCAGATTGTGAGTTCCTACTAGCTTTTTATACATGACAGCAAAGTAGTTGATATGGACCAACTATAACATTCGATGACGAGGTAGGAACAAGTCCCCAGTTGTGGAGCTGTTTATATCCCTCTTTGGGGAGGTAATAGCCACCTGTTGGCTTAAATGCCTGACAAGTAACTTGGTAGGGAAGCCCCATCTATAGAGCAGCTTATTATCTTGCAGGACTTTAGTGACTGGGGCAAATTCCTTCCTTCTTTGTGCGGTAGCTGCTGATATATCCTGATAAAGTGTCACCCCTGCCTATGGGGGGAGAAAGTGTGCAGGCGTTTCTAGCAGCCCTAAGGAGCTGATTCTTGACGTGGTGATAGTGGACCCGGGCTAGTACATCCCTAGGGACTGTATCTGGCAGGTGCGCTGGCTTCGGTATTTTATGAGCACCATCAAGGAGGAGATCCCTGGGGGATAGGTCAGGCAATAATTTCAGGAAAAGCTGTTTCAGAAATGGAATGATTTCATATGTTTTGACCGCTTGTGGAAGGCCCCTAAATTTTATATTATTTTCTTCTAGGTCCGCCACTTTTATTTGAGGCTTCTGAATCACCTCATTCTGCACCTTATGAACGTCCACAACCTCATTATGTGCTGCAACCATGTCAGATAGTTGGAGCTCCATGTTATCTGATCTTTCCTCCAGGCCATCCACTCTGGTGGATAGATGGTTAATTGATAATCTGAGTTATTTGTGTAGCCCAGACTGTAGGGAGAGGAGCATTGCCTTTAGCGTAGCCTCTGTTGCTGGGACATCTGCTGCAGGGAAGGCTGAGAGAGAATCAGTGTTATTCTCCTCATGATCAGGGGTCTGTGCTGGCAGTGAAGCCCATATATATATATATATATATATATATATATATATACACAGTATATAACTAAACGAACACATGTACAAACACACACACACTCACTTCCGGTGTAGTGAAAACGAGGCTTGGAACACACGCCACTACATAGAGGGTGAAGAACAGATCGGGGAATGGACCTGAACCCTCCTATACATACACGGCTGGATAAGCTTGGTGCCAGCATACAGGCACATGAATATGTGAGTTGATCTATGTTTTTTAACCTTTTTTAATAAATTTGGTATACATACTACACCATGATGGCTATCCATATATTTTTGTGAGAAAATACTAGAGCAAGAAGCACTACACATTGCTTGGAGAAATTGGTGGTGAAGCCCATAACGAGTGGTTATCCTAAATGAACCAAAGGCACATATTTTTGGTATATCTGGTGATTGGCCATTGCATCAGGTGGTGGTGAAGTCACGTTTACATTGGTGGATATAGAAGCACTTTAATATAGGAAGATTACATCAGCACAAAAGTGATCACTCACTGTGGACATTCATTGTATTGGAGAAAAATATTATATTATTTTCACGAAGTTGCACTTTATATATGATTGTTGAGTTGTATTAGCATATATGCATATTGTTGATTAGTTATATATATGCATTGGAGGGTATATGTATGTTTCTTATGCACAGCACTTTTAAAAAAATTTAAACGAATTTGCTAATGCAGAATTGAGGAACCAATAAGTTGGGATAAAATATTTTAATTATTTGGAGTAGTGGTAACAGTGCAGCAAACTAAGACATATTTAATCTGTTTCCTTTTTGCGCCTGTAGCACTTTGTATTATATACAAACACACACAGCCTTTTTAAAAATTGCAGTACTGTACCTGCACTCTGCTAGGTACTGCATTGTAGGGGAAGGCAGAGAGCACAACACACACTTGGCAAGACACCTCCCTTTGCTTTACCTTCCTAAGTGCATTCATTGTCTGACCAAGCTCCTGCTGTGCCGATGTGCCAGTACAGATGAGGAGCAGGAGCCTGGTCTCATCTAAATGCCTTTTTCTACCAGGATGCCACCGGACCCCTGATGACCTCAGATGGCACTTAGGGCTGAGAAAGCTGTGCTAGACACTCCATTTCTCCAGACTCGTAATATAGACCACTTAGCTGGGTACGTCACCCTACGCTATCATATAAGACACATAATACCAAATTTCTATTTTGTTCTGAAAGTTATACTAGAAAGTTGAATGAGAGGACCACTGTTGAAATTTTATAAAGATACAAAAATGTTCAGTATAAGAATCACTATTTTGTAAATGTCATGAAGGCTTTCAAAAGATTAAAAAGTCAGCATGGTATTGGATGAGGCAGAGTGGTAGAAAGGGAAAAAAAAGTTTTGAGTCTGAAGGTTATGAAGACGAAGGAAGTCATTACCAATACCACGATCGATAAAACAGCCTTCTAGCAAATATGGTAGCTCTGTGTACACTTATTGACTTGGAAAATGTTTGAAAGAGACTCTGGGGTATTCTAAAGTCTGAACCATGATTTGAAGCTATGAGGGTCAGAGGGTTTTCTGCAAATAGAAAGAAAAGATGTCTGTGGGCTACTTCCTGTCTCCCCTGAATAATAATAATAAAAAAAATGTAACTTAGCGGATAGCAAACTGGTGGATCTCCTTTGTGCTGCTTTGTTATTCCACTGGAGAAGTGAAATGGATATCTCTATTGCATAAACCATAGCATCCAATGAAATCCCCACTGTCTTTTTCATAGTTATTTATTCATTCATTCAGTTTCATCCTTCACAAAAATGTCTGATGGGTTCTTATGGTTACCCATTTTTGCTTTGCAAAACTTTTTTATTTGTTTGACGCACCTTTGCTTAGACTTTCTTCTGTGCATCCATTTCTTCATATTTATATTAAATTACAGTAAAGGGCTGATAGTTTTTTTTTTTTTTAAGTAGTCATCTTTGAATTCCAATTCATTTATAGGTTGTATTATGTTTATTGGATTTTAGGAACATTTGGGCCTCCAGGCCAGCCGGTATGGTCTCCGCCCCAGTAGCCATCAGCATTAGTTGAGCCGATGACCCACCAGGGTTCGGTGACATAGCGCCGATCAGATGTTGCAGCTGGGTCGCAATATAGTACAGCCAAGGGTTGGGAACAGCCAACCCCCCGCTGTCCTTGGGTTGCTGCAGCTGTTCTAGTTTTATTCGGGGGGGGGGTCTAGTGTGCCACAAAAGCCTTCTGAAGAGCGTATTCACTATCCTAAAGATCTTTAAGTGTATCACCACAGGGGAGTTATGTAGGAAGTAAAGCAGCTGTGGCATCAGTATCATTTTTATTAAGTTTGCTTTACCTGCAAGTGACATTTTAAGGGCATTCCACGTATTTATTTTATCTCTAAACCTGGATAATAAGGGATGTACATTGAGGGCACAGTAGTCCCCAATCCTGGGCGACACCTGGACCCCGAGGTACTTAAAGCTGTCCACTACAGGGATGGGGCAAGAGTCGGGGAGGTGCACCTCCCGGCTCTCGTCCAACATCATCAGTGCCGACTTTGACCAATTTATGGTCAAACCGGAGAAGTGGCCGAATTCCCCTATAATTGACATAACCCCTGGGAGGGAGTGCGATGGGTCCCCAAGGAAAAGCAGCATGTCATCGGCATATAACATAATCTTTTCCTGCATCAAACCGCATTGGAATCCCCTAATACTGGAACTCGCCCTCACTATAGCCGCCAGAGGCTCTATTGCGATCGCAAACAGCAGTGGGGACAGCGGGGAGCCTTGCCTCGTCCCTCTGCTGAGTGCGAAAGCTGGCGACATCCTATCGGCCATCCTAATAGTTGCTTGAGGCGATGTATACAGCAGCCTCACCCAGGCTATAAATCTTTCCCCAAAGCCAAATTTCTCCAATGTTGCCCACAAATACCTCCAGCTAACGCTGTCAAATGCTTTATTGGCATCCAGGGACAGCAGAGCCCTATGATTCCCTCCATCGGTCTGTAATTGCATATTAAGATATAGGCGTCTCAGGTTTGTGGCTGTGGACTTCTGAGGCATAAAGCCAGCTTGGTCCTGGTGTATAATGCTGGTTATTACCCCGTTGACCCTGAGCGCCAGCACTTTAGCTAGTAATTTTATATCGCTCTGGAGCAAGGATATGGGTCTGTACGACCCAGGGTCAACCGGGTCCTTCCCAGGCTTCAGCAGTAGTATTATGTTAGCCCTAGTCATAGAGTCTGGTAACTGTCCTCTCTCCAAAGAGGTATTAAAAACTGTCAGGAGTTCAAGTAGCAATTGTTCTCCGTAGTTAGTATATATCTCCACAGGTAAACCATCCTCCCCCGGGGCCTTATGCGTGGGAAAGGAGCTTGCTGCCGTCTGCAGCTCCTCTAAGGTAATAGGGGCGCTAATCAGTTCCCTAGCTGCAGCAGGCAGCTGGGGCAGGTCCGTTTGAGCCATATACCTCTCTAATTCCTCCTCCGTATAGTCATCCCTGGACACATATAAGTTTTTATAGAACATCGCCAGCTCAGAAACAATGTCTTCTGGCGTATTAACCACCCTGCCATTGGCAGCTCTTATTGCACCAATAGCTGGGGAGTGTTGTTGGGATCTTGCAATTTTGGCCAGTAGTCTGCCTGTTTGTTCCCCTTCCTCATAGAATGCAAGCCTTGTAAAAAAACGTTTTTTTTCAGCAGTAGAGGACCTCAGTCGATCCAGGGAATCCTGGGCCGACATCCATGCCTCTCTTGCCTGTTCGGTTGGATTAGTTACATATGAGAGTTCCAGCTGTCTCACCTGGTTGCCCACCTGCTCCAAGAGGGCCGAGGAGTTATGTTTAACTATTTGTATTTCTTCTATGAATATCCCCCTAAGGTACGCCTTCAATGTCTCCCATTTCTGCAGTGGGTCGAGGTTATGCTTATGTGCTTGAAAGAAGGTTGTAATTTTTGATTCCACACGGTCTTGGGAGGTAAACAGCTTAAGCCAGAAGGCATTTAGCTTCCAGGGGGCCCGGGGTAGCGTGCTAAGTGGTCTGGTAGATATCTACAGCACCAGCGGGGAGTGATCCGAAATTCCCCGCGGATAATAGTCTATCTTTGAGGTGAGGGTAACCATATTGGGGGTACCTACACACAAATCTATACGTGACAGGGAGCCATGTGTCTTAAGCCCCATACACACGGTCGGACTTTTTCATGGATTCTGTCCGATCGGACAATGTTGTTGAAAAATCAGACCGTGTGTATGCACCATCGGACAGTGTACGTCGGATTGTCCGACGGACAAAGTCTTATCTCCTGCTGGAAAGATTTGCCGACAACACGGTCCGATCACACCAAATCCGATCGTGTGTACGGTTGTCCGACCGGACAAAGTGCTACGCATGCTCAGATCACATTACAAGACCAAAGCTATTGGCTACTAGCCTCTACGTAGTCCCGTCGTAGGCAACAAACGTCACCACGTTCAGAATGATCGGATTTTCCGACAACTTTGTCTGACCGTGTGTACGCAAAACCAACATCAGACAAAGTATGACGGACATGGTCCGACGGACCTGGTCCTCGGATAATCCGCGCGTGTGTATGGGGCTTTAGAGAAACAGGAAAATTGTTTACATTGTGGGTTGCGTACCCGCCATAAATCCACCCACCCAACCTCCTCCGCTAGTCGACTAAGGGCCGTTCCCCTGCTCCCCCTAGGGGGTGTCACGGGGGGATGCCTGTCGATCCTGGGATCCAAATAGCAGTTGAAGTCACCCATAATCAATATTGGCATATCAGGTTTATTCCCCAGGTAAGACAGCAGCAACTGTAGCACCTCCCTGGAAAATGGTGGAGGTATATACACAAACGCTATAATCAGGGTTATAGTATACAATTTACAGTACAGAAAAACAAATCTTCCATCAATATCAATGAGGGAGTCAAGCTCCTCATATACAAGTGATTTGTGGATCAGTACACTCACACCGCGAGAGTAGGCGGTGTGAGTGGAGTGATACGCCTTCCCAACCCATGCATACTGTAGGTAGCTAACCGTGTATGTTGCTTAATTATTAATTAAGTATATAGTCCTAGAAAAGCCATTTGGCAAATCAAAATTACATTGCGGATCCCAGGGTAAGGTCTACTTCCATGGGTTCATGTGAACGTGAGTGTATTGGTGTGCTCTAGACCCTGAACAAGGGACTTCCTTGTGCTGAAGGCTTTTTGGAATTCTTGAATGTTCAAAACCTGTTTATTACATTAAAAATGTAGATGTACATACATGTAGCCAGTGTGTTTCCTAAGGATTAATATCTGTATGAATGTCTACTTTTGCATGCTGCACATATTTCAGTCTCTTTGATACCTGGCTATTCAGCTCTATGTTATTGCAATAGCAAAATCGGAGCAAATTACGCACATTTTGCAGTCAGGCCCCTTTACAGATTACAATTGGATGTAGTTGTTATACATGCATATGGTTTTATCTTACCAGACTTTGTAAACATTGCTCCTAAACACATATGTGGGCTAATGTGTTTTATGTGCCAAGATAATTTCTAAAACTCAGTTCAGTATTGGAATGATACCACCAAAGGCATTAATTAACGCTGAACTCCAGAAATGATTGTAATTGCATACTTTTATTTGTCCAGCTTCGCACAATGTAAGTATGCTTATCTCACACTTGATGGGCCACTGTAAATGCTGACAATCACTGTGGCAGTCAGCACTCTTCCAGAGCCTACAGAGGCTCACGCCTTCTCTACTGCATACTGACCACAAGGGGGTTGCTCATTCAGCACTGCTGTCATTCATAGCATAGTGTATTTTTTCAATGAATACAAGGCTTTCTGTGATTTAATGAGCTGGAAATCATGACTTTACCATCTCACTTCTCTTAATTGACAATAGAACTACATTATGGGATTTAAAAAAAGTATATGTTATTTATTTATTTTTGTGAATGAGTAGGGGTAGTACAGTATGTACCCTTTATTCATACACATGGGTGGTATCTAGGAGCCCCTTTATTGTTAAAGGGGCTTCCAGATTTCGATAGGCTTCCCTGCCTGCAGATCTTCACAACCACTGGGAGTTGTGAGGAACAGGCCCTTGTCCTCATCAACATGAGGAACTTGTGTTTTTTAATCACTTGCCGACTGGCTCACGCCGATATACGTCAGCAGAAGGGCACGTACAGGCAGATTAACGTACCTGTTCGTTGCCCTTTAAGAAGCGGTTTTCAGGCACGCACGTGCACCCACCATGACCTCCGTGACCTCGATGTCCATGGGGATACCCGCGATCGTCTCACGGAGAAGAAGAACGGGGAAATGCTAATGTAAACAAGCATTTCCCTGTTCTGCCTAGTGACACTGACACTGATCACAGCTCCCTGTAATCGGGAGCAGTAATCAGTGTTGTGTCACACATAGCCCCTCCCCCCACAGTTAGAATCTCTCCCTTGGACACACCTAACCCCTACGGCGCCACCTAGTGGTTAACCCTTCACTGCCAGTCACATTTACACAGTAATCAATGCATTTTTAATCGCACTGATCGCTGTATAAATGGTCCCAAAATAGCACCAAAAGTGTCCGATCTGTCCGCCATAATGTCACAGTAATGATAAAAAACGCTGATCGTCGCCATTACTAGTAAAAAAAAAATATTAATAAAAGTGCCATAAAACTATCCCCTATTTTGTAGACGCTATAACTTTTGCACAAACCAATCAATAAACGCTTATTGCAATTTATTTTTTTTTTACCAAAAATATGTAGAAGAATACGTATCAGCCTAAACTGAGGAAAAAAAAACTTTTTTTTATATATTTTTGGGGGATATTTATTATAGCAAAAATTCAAAAAATAGTGTTTTTTTTCAAAATTGACAGAATTTTTTTGTTTATAGCGCAAAAAATAAAAACAGCAGAGATGATCAAATACCACCAAAAGAAAGCTCTATTTGTGGTAAAAAAAAGGACATCAATTTTGTTTGGGAGCCACGTCGCGCGGCTGCACAATTGTCAGTTAAAGCGACGCAGTGCCGAATCGCAAAAAGGGCTCTGGTCTTTGGGCAGCCAAATGGTTTGGGGCTTAAGTGGTTAATGGTGAGAATGCCCTGTGTTGAGGGAATGGGCCCTGATAGTAATACCATTGCGGTAATTCACTTGGTTTGGCCATTTGCAAAACCTCAGATTTAGCAAAATTCAATCTGAACCGGAAGCTCATCTCTATTAAAGATCATTCAGAACATTCAGATTTAAATAAAATTAACTTGAATGTTTTGCATCTTGTTATCTATATTAGACAGTAATACGGTTGGTGTCTCTCATGCCTCCCTTTTGTCTCTGATATATTGAACTAGTTTAAAATTACTGTGATGTCTGATTTTAAGTTAGTAGAGGAAAGGGAAAGTGGAGGCTTTGTCTGTAGGAACCAGTCCAGCCCCTCATTTTCCTACTAGAACAACAAGGTCTGTGAACATCCATGTGGGTGCACAGCCCTAAATGCAGACAATAAAACTAAGCAATAAAATGCCCATGCACAAAGTATATCAAAAGATAAAAAATAAAAAAAACACAAAAACTGTATGACTTGCACTCGGAGGAAAAGGAAAGTGGAAGCTTTGCCTGTAGAACCAGTCCAGTCCCTCATTCTCCTATTAGAACAACAACGTCTGTAGAACCAGTCCAGTCCCTCATTCTCCTATTAGAACAACAACGTCTGTGAACATCCATGCGGGTACACAACCATAAAAGCAGGCAATAAAACTATGCAATAAAATGTCCATGCACAATGTATGTCAACAGGTAAAAAAAAAAAAATACAAAAACTGTACATCTTGCTCTTGGAGAATAAGGAAAGTGGAGGCTTTGCCTATAGGAACCAGTCCAGTCTCTCATTTTCCTTTTAGAACAACAAGGGCTGTCACACAATTTCCTTTCCTCCAGCTGTTATAAATCACCCCAATAAATTAGAGAGCAGTAAAGTGGAGAGGAATAAATAAACAAAATAACATTTGTCTTTATTAAAATTCAGAATAAACATGTTAAGTAAGCTGAAGTTGCTGGCCTGACGCTGCCTGTTCAATAGCTCATCTGCTTTCGGATAAGCAGAATTATTTTTCGAGGATAGAGTCTCTTTAAGTAGATAACAATAAGTATCTTAAAGGATGTTCTCTTAATCCTCGAATTAAAGTGAAGCTTTAATGCATGCAATGAAAAAACTTTATTCAGGAATTTGCTGTTCCTGTTTTCATAAAACATAAATTACCATTTGTCTGCACGCGAGCCAGATTATACACAGACATATGACATGGCAGGGACTGTTGTGGCATGCAAGGGAGGCCTCAAAAGCATGCTCAATCTTAGAGCAGCAAGACAGGAAAGAGCCACATCTCATAAATAATATTAATAATACTGTAGATGAACTGACAATAAGGCCTCATTCACACAGAGCGTACAACAGCGTACACCTGTGCAGGGGCCATGTTTACCAGCCCAAGGATGCACGGGTGTTTTCGTGCATCTCCATGCAGGGAATCCAACTGGTATCATTTGAGACTCCGTGGCCGTACAGACACAGCCACTGCTCCCAATTTCACATCTCTGTGGGTGCACAGCCCTGAATGCATACAATAAAAGTAAGCAATAATATGTACATGCATAAAGTATATCAACAGGCCAGTGGGAGTAGAACATGCCCCAACATCACTGCACCATTATTGGTTTTAATGAGAGAAATAGTGCCCCATTGTTGGTGTTAATGGAAGAATAGTGCACAATTGATGGTGTCACTAGGGGGAATGGTGCCCCATTATTAGTGTCAGTTGGTGAAATAGTGCCCCAAGGGCCAGATAAAGGCAAGCAAGGGCAACATCCGGTCCCCGGGCCACAGTTTGGAGACTACTGCTATATGAGGCGTGTAATATCACTCGCAGACATATATTAGAATATTAGATAAAATTACATTTTTATTTCAGGTGCATTATTGCTTGATTGATGTTGTTTGGGACACTGGAGTGCACACTGAATAGCAAACTACATTTTTAAGCAGATTTGCCATCTGTTCACTGTGACTTGTGTATATACTGTGTGTGTGTTGCAGTCACATAGTAAGTTGTAGGGATACAATTTGAGCAACCACCTACACTTAATGTGTTGGCAAACACATACGTTTTTAGTAAATCTGTCATATTGAACCAACCAAGTATGGAGAGCCAAATAGCTTTACATTTTTATTATAAAGGTACAAAGGTACAGTTATGCTTTGATTTATGACGACTTATTCTTCAAATCATATCCTAAAATGCAAATATGTAAATTAAAACCTTTTCAGGCATAATCCTTTGTGACCGTCACTGCTGTGTGCCTTGATAGCATGTGTTTATGACATGTAATTAATGAATACATTTTCTACAGATGTTGCTTAGGTTAGAGTAACTTGATCATGGAAAAGGTCATTATACACCTTTAATTTCTCCAGATGCTGGTGGGAATGAATAGGCGGGAGCTGATAGCACCTCTTAAATGTCCCTGTCAAACGTTGGGGCTTGGCATGATCACAGACCCAGGACAAATGTAATTAATTTATACATTGATTAATAGTTAATTAAGAGACATAGCAGCTGTATGTAGTAAATCATCTACACTCCTGGTACCAGGGAGTGATTATGGCTCTGAAGCTGTATTGGTTAAATATATAAAATGTGTTTATTGAAAATATTCTTGCACAAGACTCAGACATAAGAGGACTGGTAGTATAAGAAATTGCAAAGCACATCATTTGCCCTGCTGACTGGTGGGTGTTGTCAATATATGGGTGTGGTTCAAGTGGGTCATAAATATTATCAGTGGCGCCCAGGCCATAAGGGGCGCAGGGGCGCCACTCCCCTAATTTTTATGCAGGGCGCCGGACTCATAGGTTTCGTCCCAAACCCACCCACTTGTGACATTAATCAATATTCGCTATTGCCTTCTGGCTTCTCCTCCCGGTCAATCAGGACAGTTGGCGGATCTTAAGACTGTATTAGCCAGAAGGAGAAGCCTGGGAAACTGCGGCCGTGGATGGGGTGAGTGCAGACCTGGTGGGGGGTTTATTTACCGCCCCCTATGTGTAAGACCAATGTGGTATGCGTGAACACAACATTCTATGTTTCTGGCATGCCCCTCCCCTATCCTTGTTATAGATATGGCTCTCCATGCTGCAACATGATGGACCACTTTGCTCAAACAGATCACAGTAGTCTTTATCTCCAGCCTTCAACCAGGATCCTAAGGTTTAGGGTGACTCGGCAACGCACGCAATTACAAGAAATAGGTTATGGCCTAACACACCCACCATTGGTCTATTTTAGTCTACAAGAAAGTACAATTGGGTATTATTCTCCAGTACATGCTATAACATACCTGTTTGTTGTTCGCACATGGTATGATTGAATCCATGGCATGTGTTTTCCTTCAAGTTTTTCAAACTTGTCTTTTTCTTTTCAGTTGTAATCACTATTGTACTTGAAGATACACAAGTTAAAACACCATTACCTTTCTTGATCACCTTCTCATGTCTGGGCACTTGTAGAATCATTTACTGTAGAAGAAGTCGTTTCTATGTATCTTAACCTCTAGTGTCCAGCAAGAAATTTCTCATAAAAGTACCACCTAACAAAAGTGGTTCAACGTCACACAAGGAGGCTGTTTCCCACAATAAATGCCTTCCTATGTCGCCATTAGGAGAAAATCAATTATGGCGTATGCATTGTGCTGGAGGGCCGCCAGTTTGACACCCCTGTGCTAAGACAATGAGCACTATGCACTTGACCAAAACATGTGCATTATTGCACTACAGGTAGTTCTTTAGTTTACAACATCTAGAAATAAACACAGAAATTACAAAATTCACATGACTTGAAATTACAGTTTTACTGACAATCAAGTTCTCTATTAAGAATAATTTTTTGCTAAAATGTGTGTGTTTTTTTGTAGTCTGCAGGTACCCTTGTGTATCTTCTGCTATTTATCTGATAGACTTCTAACATAAACTGAAAAAGTAACAAATGTAGAAGAATGAATTGAATGAAGTATAATGTCCTAGCAGTGATTAGAGCAGCCAGCGTAATGCAGCTGATTAACTATCCATTGAAAATGAAATATTGTATTTTTTTTATCCACTTACTTTTTAAATTGCATCTTGTTAAACAAAATTACATGGTTCATTTCAAAGCTATTTTCTGTTTTGATAGATAATATGGGTTGCCCTTGTTTAATTTGCCTAGTTTTTATGGGTTCTGAAAGGTAGAATGAATTATACTAATAGAACGTTTCACAAAAACATAACTGATCGCTGAACTGCTTGTTTTTTTTGCTTAAAGGAGATCTATGATCACAGCATACACTTTCATTTTATAACATTAGTGTTGCAATAGTAAAACAAAAATGTTTTATTTTTTCACAATCCAGTATACATTTACTTTGATTTATTAAGTTCTGCCTGCCTGTTGGTCATCTCTTTCCACAACTTCCTGGATTCCCTGCATGTTTTGCAGCATCTCCTCTGCTGCGTACTTACAATTTCTAAGAACTACATATCCCACGGTATCTTGCTGCCTCCTACTCTCAGCAGCTCTGTGGTTCAGAAAGCAAAAATGTGTTTATTGAAAATATTCTTGCACAAGACCATGGCCATAAAGACTCAGACATAGGAGGACTGGTAGTATAAGAAATTGCAAAGCACATCATTTGCCCTGCTGACTGGTGGGTGTTGTCAATATATGGGTGTGGTTTAAGTGGGTCATAAATATTATCAGTGGCGCCCAGGCCATAAGGGGCGCAGGGGCGCCACCCACCCAATTTTCATGCAGGGCGCCAGACTCATAGGTTTCATCCCAAACCCACCCACTTGTGACATTAATCAATATTCTGTGAAATGTGACATAGCAGTGCCTAATAACAGGGCATAGTGAATATGTGTCATGGACAAGGAATATATCAAGGAAATAAAAGCGTGCAGATCTTCACAAAGTAAGTTTACAAACTCAGAATAGGCTAGAAACAATTGCAGCTTTAGTGAAAAATGCACCAGGTGAGGGTTCGACTAACCTGGGTTAAAACATTTGGAGATTTTTTTTCCATATCTTGATCTTACCTGTAGAACAATCTACATGTGAACTGGGCAATGGTCAGCTTTTCGGACGGTACCTCACTCTATTCCTTTGCTTATCGCACATCTTTGTTGTGAGATTTATTCAGAAAATTTGTGATAGACCATGTAACAGATGCTGCTATTTTATTTAACCACTTAGCGACCTCAGACTGTAGATATACTGCGGCAGGAGGGCCGCTCTGCGCCAGATCACGTACCTGGTACATGATCTGTCACTTTTGGGTCTGGGGTACGTGCGCTGCGGGTGACCTGCTCCTGCTGTCATTGGACACAGCAGGAGCCAATCAGCAGGTCCGGCAGATGCAGTGACCGATGAGACCCACCGATTGTTCAGGAGAAAGACAGAACTGCGGTCTGCCTATGTAAACAAAGCAGATCGCCGTTCTGTGAGAGGGGAATGTGCTGATCCTGTGTTCCTGTTAGCAGGAACACAAATCTTTACATTCCCCCAGTCAAAGCACCTCCCTCACAGTTATTAATCACTCCTAGGGAACACATTTAACCCTTTGATTGCCCCTGATGTTAAACCCATTCCCTGCCAGTGTCGTTAGTACAGTAACAGTGCATATTTTTTTAGCGCTGATCCGTGTATTAGTGTCACTGGTGCCCAAAAAGATTTGTCCACCGCAATATCGCAGTCGCGCTATAAGTCGCTGATCCAGGGGCGTTGCTAGGTCTACAAAAGATCTGGGGCTAGAGCCCATAGCAGCATAGTAAAGAAAGTCATACGCTTGGGCAGGCATACACATGTATATACAGTAAAGTGTGTGTGTATATATCCCCAAAGAGCCCCCCACTTACATCAGGGTCCCCAAAGAGCCCCCCTTACATCAGGGTCCACAGAGAGCCTCCTCCTTACATCAGAGTCCCCAAAGAGCCTCCCCACTTACATCAGGGTTCCCAGAGAGACCACCTTACATTAGGGTCCCTGGAGAGCCTCCCCCATAAATCAGGACCCCCAGAGAGCCTCTCCCTTAAAATGAATGAGGGTCCCCAGAGAGTCCCCCTTTTCATCAGGATCCCCAGAGAGCCCCCCACTTACATCAGGGTCCCCAGAGAGTCTCCTGCAGAGACTCGGGCTATGGGCCCCAGATTCAGGGCTATAGCCCCAAAAGCCCCCCCCCCCCCCCCCCCCCCAGTGATGCCACTACACTGATCTATAACTAGTAAAAAAATAGATAAATAAATATCCCATAGTTTGTAGATGCTGTAACTTTTGAGTAAACCAATCAATATACACTTATTGGGATTTTTTTAACCAAAAATATGTAGCAAAATACATATTGGCCTAAATTGATGAAGAAATTTAAGTAAAAAATATTGTTTTTTTTTTTTTTTTAAATTGTTGGGGATTTTTTTGTGTATAGCTCAAAAAATAAAAAACGCAGAGATGATCAAATACCACCAAAAGAAAGCTCTATTTGTGGGGAAAAAAACACATCCATTTTATTTGGGTACAGCTTTGCATGACAGCGCAATTGTCAGTTAAAATAACGCAGTGCCATATTGCAAAAAATGACCTGGTCATGAAAGGGGGTAAACCTTCCGGGGCTGAAGTGGTTAAAAAAGGCAAAAACTTTAATCTAGCCCCCTAACTGAAATGTAAAGTATACCAAAACCCAAGAACAAATATGTAATATATTGTGCTTACCATTCCTTACGCTTCTTGTACACATAGCCTACTTTGACAGCTGGCCACGGCAAAATGCAAAATTGTGCCAGACTGCGATTTTGCCACGTTTTGCAGCCGGAGGTCATAATGTTCCTATCCTGAATGCAATTCTTCCGCATTCAGCAGGAGAGGGAGGTTGAAGCTCCCCTAACCAAAGCAGCTCTTAAACTTTGGTAAAACCTATGTGTACATGCTTTTATGGAATTGAGTTTAGGAACTTTGGCAAACTCAAGTTTAGGAGCTGTAGTGTACATGAAGCCTTAGATGTGGTGCTTGCATTTGTTTTCTTTTTTTTAAGCTAAGTCTATTTTCAGAAAGTACAGAAAAACACCTGTCTATTCCAGTGTTTTTCCTGTGTACTAAACATATATATTAATGTTATCAGTTTTCACAGCCATCTTCTGAAAACTGGCAGTGTGAAAGGGGCCTGACCCATCCTTTCTCAATATGTTATATAGTGTTCATTTTAACTGTTTTAATAAAATAATTTGTTTTAAACTGCTATGGAAGTACAAGAAACTATCTACTCCAACTCTGTTGTTTTTAACCTCTTGCCGACCGGCGCACACACATTACGTCGGCAGAATGGCACGGACAGGTATAAGGGTGTACAGGTATGTCCCTTTGAATATGCCGACGGCGCACGCGCCGGCCGGGACCTTCGTGAGTCTGGTCGTGGGTCCCGCCGACTCGATCGCCATGGGGATACCCGCGATCGTCTCACGGGGAGGACGAATGGGAGATGCGGAAGTAAACAGCATCTCCCCGTTCTGCCTAGCAACAAGTGACACTGATCTCTGCTCCCTGTGATTGGAGCAGAGATCAGTGACTGTCTCACACAGCCACACCCCCCACAGTTAGCAACAAGCCCCTAGGACACACTTAACCCCTTAGGACACTGGTTAACCCCTTCAATGCCAGTGTCATTTACACAGGAATCAGTGCATTTGTATAGCACTGATTGCTGTATAAATGACAATGGTCCCAAAATGTGTCAAAAATGGCCGATGTGTCCGCCGTAATGTCGCAGTCACAATAAAAAACGCTGATCGCCGCCATTACTAGAAAAAAAATATTAATAAAAATGCTATAAAACTATCCTATTTTGTAAACGCTATAACTTTTGCACAAACCAATCAATAATCGCTTATTACGATTATTTTTACCAAAAATATGTAGAAGAATACGTATTGGCCTAAACTGAGGAAATTTTTTTTATAAATATTTCTGGGGGATATTTATTATAGCAAAAAGTGAAAAATAATGTGTTTTTTCAAAATTGTCGCTCTTTTTTTGTTTATAGCGCAAAAAATAAAAACCGCAGAGGTGATCAAATACCACCAAAAGAAAGCTCTATTTGTGGGGAAAAAAGGACTTCAATTTTGTTTGGGAGCCACATTGCATGACCGCGCATTTGTCAGTTAAAGCGACGCAGTGCCGAATCTTAAAAAGTGCTCTGGTCTTAAGTCAGCAAAATGGTCCGGTGTGAAAGTGGTTAATTTCATTCCATTCTTTGACCTTTAGTTACCTAGAATTGAAAGTATCCCTTTCTAATGTATCACCATAAGTCACTAAAAAAAATGAATACAGTTATTAATATAAGATTTAGCAAGAGCTAGCCTGCCAGGAATCACATGCCTGACTTTTAGTGTATAACAAAAATAGTAACAGCTGCTGTATTAAAAAGATATTGATATACCATGGTTGGTTGTGAGCCAGAACAAGTTGAAGGAGCTACTACGGCACCAAGATATTTTTAGGACAAAGTAAAATGTTCTATTTATAGCTCACATCTTCTGCCACTAATACGTATTTCTTACTCCTCAGCATTTGATAACTGGAGATTTTAGAAAGACTCTATGCTTCTGGGTACATGGGAGCAGGTGACCTATTTCAGTGTCCTTCCATGATGCAGTGCAATGCGCTAGTCACCATGGTTGTGCACTGTCACATGTTGCCAGGGGAAAGCTTCTGTGTAATCTATGATTCAGACCTACACAGGGCTTCACCAGTCAAGTCAACAGGGTGGTGAAGGGCAGAGCCAAAAAGGTAAGTATTAGAAGTTGATCATGATGGCTATAACGAGAATCTTGTGCTTTGCCCTGAATGGGAATAATGACAAGTTCACTTTAACTTTGTGAAATTGGTAGGTTATGTGGACATGACAGAAATTACTCATAGCACCAACATCCAAAAGTTTTGAAGATTCAAAAGAGAATGCTAGATTCTGGACGTTTTGGGTGCCTTATTGAATAGCACAAATAATTTCTTAAAAGCAATACTATTTATTTAATTAAACATAATAAGGCTACATTTGTACAACTATTCGGCTCCTTTAACCACTTAAGGTGGGCACGATGCCCGCCGGTCACCCGTGATGGCTCCTGACAGAGACAGAACAAAGATCTGTCAATGTAAATAGACAGATCTCCATTCTGTTATGTGACGAATGCAATGGGACTGATCTCCTTTTCCTACTGATTAGGAACAGCGATCAGTCTCCTCCTCCAGGCAGTCCCATCCCCCCACAGTTATAAACACTCCCTAAGTAACACATTTAACCCCTTGATGTGTTAATCCCTTCCTTGCCAGTGACATTTATACAGTAATCAGTGGCTATTTTTAGCTCTGATCGCTGTATAAATGTCAATGGTCCCAAAAAAGTGTCAGAAGTCTTCGATCTGTCTGCCGCAATGTTGCAGTCCCACTAAAAATCACTGATCAAAGCCATTACTAGTAAAAAAAAAAATAATAATAATAAAAATGCCACAAATATATCCCCTATTTAGTAGACGCGGTAACTTTTGCGAAAACCAATCAATATAGACTTATTGCAATTTTTTTTACCAAAAACATGTAGAAGAATACACATTGGCCTAAACTGATGAAAAATTTGTTTTTGTTTTATAAAAATTGCATATGTATTATAGCAAAAAGTAAAAAATATAGTTTTTTTCTCAAAATTGGCAGTCTTTTTTTTGTTTATAGCGCAAACGATAAAAAATGCAGAGGTGATCAAATACCACCAAAATACATTTCTATTTGTGGAAAAAAAAGGATATCCATTTTATTTGGGTACAACGTCGTGATTGCGTATCACAGCCTTTATCAAACTTTATACTCCAGAGGAACCCTGGAAATGTTTTTCAGGTATCGAGGAACCTCTGTTTAAAATAATTATAACTACCGTTTGCAGTACATTAGCATGAAAACAAAATTGTAGAATGTTTTATATAAAAGAATAAATTATATGACATACCTAGCATATTAACTACCCAAGGTAGATAATTTTTCCTCACCCTTCTGTAAAATAATATTTTTAGTAAGAATCTTGAAATTAAAAGAATAATAATAGAAAAGAAAGCCAGACAATAAAAGTTGTGGAGCCCCCTAATTTTAGTGATCTGTATAGAAGTGACCCCTTGCATTGGTGATTAGTATATGTAGAAGATGAATTCCTCATTGCCTTCTGCTCAAGGAACTCCTAGCAACCCAAGGGGGACCCTAGGGTTCCAGAGAACCCTGGTTGAGAAAGGCTTCATTTTGGTACAATTATTGGTATTACTTCAGCTATTAAGGAGGAGCTCCAGTCTGGGCAAAAAATTAAATAAAAGTCAGCAGCTAAAAATACTGTAGCTGCTGAATTTTAATATAAGGACACTTACCTGTCCAAGGATCCAGCAATGTTGGCACCCATGACGATACTTCAATCGGCTTTGGAGGAAGGTGTCGGCATCTTAGGTAAGGGAAACCAGCAGTGAAGCCTTTACGGCTTCGCAGCTGGTTTTCTACTGCACATGCTTGAGTCGCGCTGCGCTTTGTGAATGGTCTTGCAGTCTTCTGGGACCTGTGTGTGTCCTAGAAGGCTGCGTGGGGAAGGAGGAGTGGCCGAAGGTCCTCATAGATTGCCACAGTGATCTGACCCAGAAGTGGGAGCAGGTACCTGTCAAAAGCAGGTACCTGCTCCCCTCTCCCTCCAAAAAGTGCTTGCAAACAAGCAGAGCTTCCCCTTTTGGGTGGAGCTCCACTTTAAATAACTGTGTTGCTTTGGTGAACTGAGAATACCTGCACATATTCCTTTTCTTGCCAAAAACTGTGAACTAGTGATCTTCACAAGCCACCACTAAGAAATG
This sequence comes from Lithobates sylvaticus, assembly GCA_028564925.1. Taxonomy (NCBI): domain Eukaryota; kingdom Metazoa; phylum Chordata; class Amphibia; order Anura; family Ranidae; genus Lithobates; species Lithobates sylvaticus. Next base: position 77,308,755 of record CM053027.1, read on the forward strand.
AGGTCCAATCATATCCACCCAGAGTTTGAAATCGTTTATGACTAGAGATCATCACAAACATAGTGTAGCACAGGAGGCTTTCTCAGGCATGCACTGATCATGACAGCTTGGGTCCCAATATTATCATCTTGAGGCAGTATACTGTACAACACTTTTTGGAGATCATAAAACTATTTTCAAAACCTCTGCAAAAAAGCTTGCAAAAAAGTGCACACACTTTCTATGACCAGTTTAGAGTATTTTCAGTGTCTTGGGGAATAAACCTTTATATGGGGTGGATGACAGATATCCAACTATAGAGAGAAAATCCAGTCTTAACAACGTTGGTATCCCTTGTGGGATTTGAAGCCAGGACCCCAGCACTTTAAAAATAAAAACAAATGCTAACCTATGTTTCAATCTCTAGCCTTGACCCTCATTCCCTCCACCTAGCAATAGCTTAGCAATGAACTCTGCGGTTTAATGAGAATTCTTTATTTCACATTTCATAAAGCAGTCTTTAATTGTCTATTTAATGTTTATGAATTCAGTAAAATACATGCTAACTATGGCCAACCTTGATCCTTATAACACAAGACTTCTACGTCTACAAAAGTCATTTTGCTGCATATTTATGAGACAGTGTAATAGTGGTCCTAGAAAATAATAATTTGGTAGGATGCATGAAGCATTAGAGGTTCACTGAAAATAATTAGATTCCTTTGTGGAGCATTAAAATCATGCATTGTAACTTAATTGAGAAATGTGTTCTTATGGCTGTATTGCAGTGCTGAAATTAACTTAGTAGGCGCAGGAGGAATTAGACACTTTCTGGAAACTGAGATGCATGAAAAATCAGAACTGGCAAATTGCTAATAAGCCTTTGTGTATCTGGCTTTCAAAAAAGCCCATAAAGGCCTTTATTTTTCCAGATATATTTCTTTCCTGGGAATTGTCCCAGTCTGCGATTTCTCAGTACAGGAGCCTAGACCGTGTGCAGTCTGCTTCTTTGGAGTGCTTGAATTACTGATGTTATTAAGTAATATGGACACAAGAGATAGGGATAGTCAGCTCTGATTTTGGCCTAAATCCATATGGGTCTATATTAGCTTGAGCACATAATACATAACTTAGAGAGATCAAGTGAGACTGGCAAGAATGACAGTTCTCTGGAGGACAGTAATATATGCCAGCCTATTGACAACAATTCAGCAGTGGTGAGATAATTTGTGGACGGGGACTTGAAATGTTAAAATGAACTATAAGTAAGAGAGAGGAGGGGGTGGGTGACTTTATTGTTACACTGGATATTGAAAACCATTGCAAATAGAGACTTATGTCTATGAGAATTATATTTTTAAGGGAAATGATAATATGTTATAGTGATTATCCACTTTGAGCTATTCTTGTTAAGTAATTTTTTCATTAGTGTTCTTCATATACAGGAAATACAATCAGTGTCCTTGCTAGACAAGCACTATGCGCATTTAATAGATAACACTCCTTGAAAATATTATTAAACTCTAGTGGCATATTTGTTCTTGGCATAAAGGAGCTGTAAAGCACAATAAAAATACTTCAAGTTCAGCCTGCATATGTATATGTTTCCCCGTGTTTGAATTATATTAAAAAGTGTAAATTAAATCATCATTTTTAAAATTTAGCGAATGTTAGTTAAACTCATTTTATTAATGTTTTCTTGAAAATATAACAAACCAATATAAACTGGCTACATACATGAAGTACAGACTAGTAGATGTACATTTTAATGTCCTTAAAAGCACCCTGAGAGTCCTACATTTTGGAGCGCTCTAATGTGCAATATTTTACATTTCCTTATACTGCTCAGCTCTACTCTGCACCCACCCCCCTCTTGTTTCCTGCATCCCTCTATATTCACCCATCAGTATGATGGATGGACTCGATGTCCAGATAAGAGATGGAAGGCATGACAGGGCAGACCAAGATGGACTTAATCACTACAAGGTTGTTTTGAAATTTTCATATTAGCTTCCATGAAGGGTTAGCTTCTCTGCCAAAAAGGGTTTCAAGGCACCTGGGGTGCTAGTGAACATATTTAAAGACAAAGTAGTCAATCAAGTCTGTCAATTTTTTTTTACATTTTGTGTATAGAGTATAGATCTACATTTGTCCTAAGAATGCTTAAATTCACTTACTGTTGGCTGACTCACTGCCTCTGCTGGAAGTCTATTCCTACTCTTTTGGTAAAATAATAGATTCTAAGCTTAGATTTTAACTTTACTCCTGATAGTTTGAGGTCATAGGCCTATTTTCTTGATCTTAGCTTTTTATTGAAAATACTGCCCACCTAAACCTTGTTCAATCCATAATGTGTTTCATTCATGTCCCCCTTTCCATTCTTTCTCCTAGACTTTACATATTTAGGTTCTGCAGCCTCTCTTGATATGTTTTCCCTCATACTTTGCAACATAATTTTTGCCTATCTCTGGACTTGCTCTGTCATATCAATATATTTTTAAAGTGAGGTCTCCAGAACTGGACACAGCATTTTAAAAGAGACCAGTAAACATCTATATAGGGGAATCAGGACCTCCTTCTTCCTGCTGAGAAACTCTATAGTGAAACCATAGAATTCTATTCACTTTCCCTATTGCCTGGCCTAACTAATTGCTCATTTTGAAATCATCTAAAATAAACACCCTCACATCCCTTTCCACCATTGTTTTGGCCAGCACTGTACCTCAAATATTGTACTCTATCAAATAATTATTTTTTCTTTCCTTTTTTTCACTCTGATTTTATACATAAGGCACACCATGGTATCTATAACAGTATGGCTGTGAATAGCAGTTCACCTGTGAGCTCAGTAGAAATCAGTGATTAGGGTGATGTATAGGTTCCAGGAGAACTCCCTGGGCTTTAAATTATTCCCTTACTTTTTTGATCACTGTAATCTGTTCTATCAACCTCTCTATTTCATTATTTAGTTTTTTTTAAAAATAATAGTTATATAGGACAAAGTTGCAATCCTCCCCTTGATAAGTATGTCTTCCCCATTGATAAACTGTATCTGGTGAACCGCTTGTTCCTAGGTCTCAACTGTTTCTTCCATTGGGTCACTTTTTTTTATAGAACCTATTTTTCTCTCCTGCGCCAGGCATTTTTGGTTCCTTAAACATTTTCAGTCTCATAGTCAATCATCCACTGTAGAGCCGGGTCCAGTCAATTCTCCATAACCATCACTTTTCATTTATGTGGCAGACCCTAAGGGGTTCCAGGACTTTTTCTCTTGTTCTAATTCACCAATGATTACCTTGTTAGTTGCTACTGTATCTCTTCATCCATCTCGTCCTTTTGTTCCAGCAAGGTATGGAGCTGCTCTTGGCTGTCCTAATCACAGTACTGATCCCTATGGCTTTCTGAAATGTTTATGTCCTTCAGCTCATTCCCCTCTTTCTACAGCACATGCATCTCTGCCTGCTGTCTTCTTATTTGTTCCATTTTCCCAAAAGTGGTGGTGTTTGACATTGTCCTTCCTTCAGGTGAAAAAAAGCACTGGCCAGCTCAATATATGCCATTCCTTCGATAGCCACATCACTCCCAACTGGGCAAAAGCTAGAAGCTGATTTCTTATAGAAATTCAATTTTTTTTTAATTGCTTGCATATTTCTAGCCTTTTTCACCTGGTGATGGCAGTGGGCAAGCCTGAATACTGCCAAGCTTGGTGGTCACATAGTGACAAGATTGCCATTTTATCCTCCAATTTCTTTTAAGATAGAAACATGGTTTGTTTAAAGTGAATGACGCAGATAAAGAATCCAATCATGTTAAAAGTTTTAAATACCCATTATTGTACAGATGAAATTTATTGAGTAAATATTCTCAGCTCCTTTAGTAAATCAGCGTCAATGTCTCTGTCTAGTGTCTGTGGATATCAGCCAGACTTCTTTAAGAAAAGGAACAAACTAAAAAGTGGTTGCTATGCCCAACTGCACTGTGTAAATCATTACTATTTGCATGGTCTTACTGAATAAGCTTTCCTAATTGACTTAAGATTTTTAAACAATAAGTTTGTCCATTTAAATGAACTGTGCTAATTGTCGGCTAACATTGTGTAGTATATATAAGACTGAAGTGTTCTTCTGCCATTGATGACGAAGATTATTTTAATGTGTATGTATACCACACTATATTACAAATAAACTCATGACCTGCCTAATTCTTCCGTTATCTCAGACAATTTGGCAGGCATAGTACGTATGAGAGCAGCTTTCTAGCATAATACTTTTACACAATTTCTTAAATCAACTCTTCATTGTAGACTCATTATATACTTTGTTTGCCTATCAGAGTAATCCTACAGATTACAGATTTGAATGCATTACAATACCCCATTAGGCAAGCTCAATACATTAATTTGCTGCTGATAAAAGCAGATGAAGAATATAAAGATGCATACATTGCATTCATATGAAGATATACCAGATTTCTTTTCTGTGAGTTAGGGCCAATTTACACCGGGCGTGGTAGGGCTAGGTAAAATGCTTTGTCTCCTATCTTCCGGGTTCACATCACTGTGTTGCGGTAGTGTGCTCTGAAAGATGTACCGCATGAACTACTCTTTACAGTGTAGCACAGTGAGATGCAATCGTACTGACCTGCAGCTAGTAGAAATGAATGAAATGTCTGTGTGACATTTCAATAAAGTTCCTTAAGAAAAAAGTAAACAGTGTGATGCACCATGATGCTACCACATGCCAGTAGATGTGTTTTACTGCAGCCACTGGTGTGAACCAGTAAATAGCAATAAATAGTAATGAGCTACTCTTATTAAGTCTATTCCACTTCCGATTCAGTTTAACATATGCCAAGATTCAGAGATTTAGCCAAATTTTTTATTTTAATGGTCAGTTTTACTGCTTTCTTTGGCAACATTAGGGATATCCCTTTACTTTCTGGTCTGCTGAAACTGTTGTTGTCAAGATGGAAAGTGATTGGGTGTCTTCAAGACTGGCACAGACAACAATTTTTGTTTTTAGCATATTAGAGAGGACTAAAACTCCCATCAGTTTTTTATTGCTGCTTGTGCCCCTATTGAATACTGTGCCTTATTTCCTGTCTAGGTGCAACTAGGGATGAGTTAAGGTTCAAATCAAACCTAGTTAGGCCTAAACCTGCCGGAAACTGGCACATCATAGTAGTCTGTTAGCCCAGTGAGCTATATTCATGGCCATTATGGTAATAATAGGTTAATGGTGTTACTGGCAATACCGCCCTTTACAATACATGCATCTAAGGGGTGGGGAATTGCATGGCTTCAGCTGATTCGTGCCGAACCTTAGCTTATTTTTAGTGGCAGAATTGTTCATGAAACAGGAAGTGAAGAGAAATGCTTTAGTGGGAACTTAGGCAGCAATAAAATCCTGACAGAGATTCTAATCCTTCTACACTCTCAAAAATAATAAAAAAGTTTTAGTTAGTTACACTTCAATATCTTGTCCAGGTTATGTTAAAGAATAACTGTCATCCCTCACTGCTTCCTTTAGCATAATATGGCTGATATTAGACCAAAACATTGCATAGACCAATATTGTGGCAAGTATCTCATTTTCTGTACAGTTATATCAATGTATACACACACGCGCACACATGCACTATATATAATATACTATACTATACTATACTATGCACTATAATATGACTATATTGTCAAATGTATTGCAATGCCTGCCTTCAAATGTACATGAACTTTAATGGCATCCCCGTCTTCATCTGTAGAGTTCAATGTTGAGTCGGCCCAACCTTTCCACAGGGGTAGGCAACCTTCAAGAGATGGAGATCTACTTGCACAACACTAGTGAAGTCAAATATCACTGCCCCCCCCCCCCCAAAAAAAAAAAAAGACAGTGAGCCCAACCTTCTTTTGATAAAAAAAAGTGCAGGCTTTAGGAGTGCGTTATGCAGAGAATGCAAGGTTCACCAGTGCATTACAATCAGAATGCAGTGATCATGAGTGCTTTGCATTCAGAATGCAGGGTTAAGGAGTGTATTTTGCTTAGAATGCAGTGTTAAGGAGTGCAATATGCTCAGAATGCAGGGTTAAGGAGTGTGTTGCGATCAGAATGCAGAGTTAAGGAGTGCATTACGCTCAGAATGCAGGGTTAAGGTGTGCAATATGCTCAGAATGCAGGGTCAAGGAGTGCAATATGCTCAGAATTCAGGGTTCAGGAGAGTGTTACTCAGAATGCAGGGTTAAGGAGTGCATTACGCTCAAAATGCAGGATTAAGGAGTGTGTTTTACGCACAGAATGCAGTGATCGGGAGTGCGTTGTGCTCAGAATGCAGGGATCAGGAGTGTATTAGGCTCAGAATGCAGGGTTCAGCGGGGGTGGGGGTAATGTTAAGTGTGTCAGAGGACACTGCTATGGGCGTGACCCTGCCCATAACAGTGTCCTCTGCCCCCTTCACATTAACTTCCCCCCCCCACATACACACAGTGGTGTCCTGTGCCCCCCCCCTTTCCCCCCTTTCCCCTATAACAGTAACCTCTGGCCCCCTTCCCTCCCATAGCAGTGTCTTACCTTTTTACACAGCAGAGACAGGGAAACAGCAGAGTTCTGGACAGGGGACGGGAGCTGGCAGAGTACATTTTCATATTGGCAAGCTGGTAATTTGTTGCTTAGGACTACCCTAGGTCCTAGCAACCAATCACCAGTGGTTTAACTTAAAAAAAAAATATTTGTCCAGCTCCTCCCCCCACCCTCAGTCCTGAGCTGTGCTTCCTCCTGGTCTCCACTGTTCACTGATAACAGCGGTGGAGGAGGCTGGGGGCAGGAGGGAGAGAGAGGGACCGGGACATAGAAAGCGGGGTGGAGCCGTGGAGGAGGTGGGAGGGCGATAGAGACCTGTATGGGATGGCGCGGCAGAGCCAGCTGGAAGGAAAGGCAAGGGACGGCACTTTTGACAATATAGTGTGTATACACTATACATTTCTGTTTTAGGAATACTGGGTATATACAGTATATGTGTTTTTTTTTATGGCATAAGAGAGCATAAACCCCAAATAATTTTTCTTAACAGTAAAATATATTACATTGTCAAATATTATGGTTATGTTTAAAAAAAAAATCCATTCCTGCTGCTAGAACATAAATAAAGCATGCTCGCATTTAATTCATTGCTGTTTTCTCCGTTAGTTTTTACAAACTCTCATAAAATGCTGAATGTTTAATAGGGCTTTTTTGGTGAAAGACAGCTGTAGTCAGAACGGAGAGTGGTTGACCGAGAGTTCACGTTATATATTATTTAGAAGCAGTTTTATCTTAAATGTTAATATTGTAACACTAAAGGGATGTTGTTATCCTTTATTTTGACAGTTTTTTTCTCATTAGGGGACTCTAATAATCATGTTTTAGGGTTTGAAAAGCAATACAAAAAGGAAAAATACTCAGAAGGCTCACTTTTCAAAGCAGAAATGTTTTCAGTTCTGATTAAAATGAAAATTAAAAAAAAAAAAACTGACTGCTAAAATAGAGTTTATAAAACTGAAAAAAAGACCTAATGTTAAACTGCCCATAGATGGATAGTAATTTGTCCAGTTCAGCGGAACTGGCCACATTTCAATCTATCTATGGTCTTTCCCACTCAACAGAAGTTGACCTAATCATTGACTGACTAATGTCAAATGGGTTATTTTGATGAATTTTTATTTGATCATCAGCTGCACCACTGATCAGCGTATTCTAACAGCAGAGGAGTCCCCACTTCCAGAATACTATAGCACAGTGAGCAGGATTCCACTATCTACATCACTTGTGTGGATGGGGGAATCCATTTGCTTTTTCTATCAGCCCACTGGCTGATCCAAAAAAAAATGCCCATCTATGGGTAGCCACAGGTAAGCAGATGATCAACAAGATAATCAACATTTTTTTTCCTGAAGATAAGGAGAATCAGACTGGGAATAACGAAGTGTGGTCATATTGTCACACACATTCCTACACCCAGTGGCAGCTGGGGGGTTCTTCTTTTTGGGGGGCAAACAAACAGAATCCTCTCCCCGGGGGCGTGGCACGGCACTGAAACAGCACACCCCCGCTGCTCGTGGGTGGTCCGTCACTTACCTGCTCATGTGGCAGGGCTGTGGTTTCCTCTCCTGCTCTCCTGGAGTGCGGACCGCGGCTCTGGTGTCCGCTCCTCAAGCTTCCATCTTTCTCCACCGTGTCTCCTCTTCCGCCAAAGCGCTAGGCATCCAATAGGATCTCACAGACCTGCCTCCTGATTGGCGGAGAGCAATTTTAGTGTGATAATAATGAAAATTTATTTTCTATGGTCACACAACTGGGTGGCCTCAGAGCGCAATGCTCTGTGCTCTGGGGCCACCCTTTTTGAAACCTATTAGAGCCTCTGGCTCTAATCAGGTGCTGTAAAAAAACTCCCACCCCACATTGGAATCCGTGGTCCAGCGGCACTGATATGTAGATAGGGAAGGCAGCGACCGTGCGCCCTCTATGGATGGGCCGCCACTGCCTACACCATTACCAGTAGCGGGGCTGCCATATTGGTTTCAATCAACTTATTTTTCCATGCAGGAGCATTAGCAAATGGTATAGCTATCTTACTGATCATTTACAATGCAGTATGGTCCTTGAAAGGATTTAAGAATGCGTTGAAATGTAGAGTTTTCCAACTGTGGTTAAAGGACCAGTCCACCAAAACTGCTAGTTATGGATGGAACTTGGTGGCGTACATAATTATATAATATTATAATTATATTATATAATTAGAATTCTTGGAAAATCTAAAAGCGAGATCTGTCTGGCTAAATTCAAACAACCTTGGTGTGTTCCAACTCCTCCTGTTGCATTTTCTAAGAAAGAATACATGATAAAATCTAGCAGGGGGAGTGGTACCCCCCATGATGGTCGGAGAATATGTTCAGATCCAGGAACTCAAACATGGGGAACTAATCATTATAGTCAGGTGACTGGTGGTTATAGGTGGACTGACTCTTTAATGTGTATTGAATCATTCATTATAATGCTGGGCAGATGTCTCGATTTACAGTGCTGTAGATAAGAGACCTACTGTCGGTGGCCATCCTAAGGCAATAAAGAAGGTTCTCGGTTTGGTAACAGAGTTTTGTTTTTACTTACACAGCATTTACAACACAATAAACTAATATTATCCAAAAAAAAAAAAAAAAAGACAAGATTGTATCTCATAGATACATGTTTTATACGATATTCACAAATAAAGACAGCCAACATTTTGTGTTTTTTCAGATACCATCTTTTAGTTTACAATTTCTGGAACTAGTTGTAGTCATTTTGTTTTAGCTCTGGAGTACAATAATGGCAACATTTCAAGGGCAGTTCTGAAAGTTGAGGATTTGTTTCTTTATATAGTGATAGTTTAATCTGTTCAGTCTCTTGAATTGGACTTCCTTTTCCAATTCACTTTACTGTCAAATAGTGAGAGGTAATATAGTTTATTAGTAAGAAAGACTATGAACGGCATGTGTAAAATAAGGCAAGAAAGGAAACATTAAAGGTCACTTACAAAAGTTGATCAACGCAGAAAGGCTGGACAAATTTGGTTTCCTGATTTATTTCTTTATAAATAGATATCTTTATAATGCCAAAGAGTGTGGACAAAGATTGTTCCTTTACATGCCATTTCAGTTAAAGCTAATCTCCAGGCAAACAGCTACATACGCAGATGAAATACACTTCTGTTTTACCTGCCAAAGGGTTTGTATTTCCATCTGCCCAGTTCTGAAATGTACACAGATTTGTCAAACAGCACAGTCCTGCCTGGCAGGGAAGGCGACCTGATCTTTGTCTGCTGCAGTTTCACTTTCACTTACAGATCGTCACCCCCACATCCAACCTGTGACTGGACAGTGAAAGGAGGAGCAGCACACCTATGGTTTCTTCTCTCTGTCACTATGCTATCTCCTCCCATCAACATGTCCCTTGTACTGCTCATATACTGGCTTATTGGGACAAAAGCACTGTAACACAGCTAACTGTTTTTTTCTTTTCCACTTTTCTGTACAGGAACTGCAAAAGGCTGATTCCAAGTCAAATTCAGCTTGCTTGTGGTTCAAAGAAAATATTTAAAGATGTATTCATGAGTACAGAGCTGTATTAATGTGTGCATTTTATATCTATCTGAAGTTCAGGTTTGAAGTAAAACCTTTCATAAAGGAAATCGGGAGGCTGCGCTTACTCACCTCTTGCTTTTGATGTTAGTTGCCTAGCTGTTATGCTGGCCTCTGTTTCACTGACCAGGAGCAAAGATATATATATATGGATCAGTAAAGCATTTATATGTATACTGATTCCAGGGCAGTGAGTCATTCAAGTATTGAAGCAAGAGAGTCAACATGGCAGTTGCATTTTGATAAAGAAAGTTCAACAGTGGTGTTTTCATGGCAACTACAGGCATATACAAAAAAAAAATAATGTATTTTTTTTTTTTGTGAAATGTTTTCTAGTACAACTTGTAAAATACCAGAATTGGTTTTATTTCAGCTTTTAGACCCCTTTCACACTGAGGGCATTTTGCAGGCGCTATAGCGTTAAAAATAGCGCCTGCAAAATGCCCTAAAACAATTGATCCATGCACTCCAGTGTGAAAGCCCGTGGGGTTTCACACTGGAGTGGTGTGCTGGCAGGGCGTCAGAAAAAGTCCTGCCAGCGCTGCGATACCGCCGGCAAAACGCCGCTCCGGCAGCGTTTTGCGGGCGAATTTAACCCCTTTTCGGCCGCTAGCAGGGGGTTAAAACCCCCCGCTAGCGGCCGAATAGTGCCGCTAAAACGACAGTAAAGCGGTGCTAAAAATAGCGCTGCTTTACCGCTGATGCCCTAGGTGGCTCGTGTGAAAGGGGTCTTAACATGTATAGAGCAACACTCAAACTGGGGGAACAAGAGGCAGTACTTGGGGATAATCAGGTGTATGCATTTGCCTCTGAGGAGGATGCTGAGAGATTTCCAGAACAGCATAGTCTTAGAGGCTCTGGGAACTTTTAGACTTGCATGTGCACTCAAATTAAGAAAAACTTAAATAAGCTCAATAGCTCTGGTGAGTTGGCTCCCACACAGCAAAGCTCTCTAGATGGGCACCCAACAGCAGGTCAAACCATAGAAATACAGAAAGGCGCACCAGACCAAATACAGATGAAAGTGTCTAAGATCATTTTACTTCTTGGTAAAATAAGTTGTAGAAAAACAGCCAACGCTTTTTGGGGGCAACACCACTCCCCTTTCATCAGAGATTAACAAAGGATAAAACTTGACTTGACAAATCTATATTAGTTTGAAGTTGTTAAGCGACAAGTTCTGCCACTCCTTTCTGTATTTTCATGGTAGGAATAGATAGGCAATATGATCAGTTCAGTGCTGCTTCTTCGATATACAGTCAGAGGGTGGGGCAGAAAGATGAATTTTCTGTCTGTCATTGCTGTGTACATCTTGGGGACAGAAAGACTAATTCATTACAAGGTAAGTCAGATCTTATAGGGGTATTTCCACTGTGCATCTAGATGTATGCCTGGAATTCAGGTTTAATGTGCTGTAAAGTTCACCTCTTTTGTGGACAGGTTAAAGCCTTAACCTTTACTGCAGTAGACAATTATCAATGTTAATATTGTTGTTTTTTTTTTGGTTTGTTTTTTTATTTTATTTTTTCTGTTCAAATATTTTATTGAAGTTACAAGAAAAGAATCAATGATATTGTTTTACAGCTACTCGTTGAAAAAAGAAATTGCTCATATAGATTATATTACTATTATTATTATTATTAGTAGTAGTAGTATTACTATTACTATTATATTTTGCTACATGTTCTTTGCTGTTTATCTGTATGCACATCATATACAAACAAATGCTAACATGTACTCGCTACATCTATAATCTAATTTGCATCTGTTTATATTTTCTTACATGTCAGACAGCTTGGAAAAGACAGTAAGATAGAAATGTGAATGTGCTGACATCTGTTAGCTCTCACTTGCATGCCATGGGTATTGTGACCTGCGCCATGCAAACCTAGTTATGTTTCCAAGCAAACAGGTTATTGTAGATGAAGCCCTGTGGCTAGTTTATGAAATAATTAGAATAACCTTAAAAGACTCATATATGCAGTATATATATATATATATATATATATATATATATATATATATATATATATATATATATATATATATATATATATAAAACTCTAGAGAAAACATTTGTTAGAGGATCAAATAGTTTTCTGTCATTGCTTTACTTATTTATTTTGCTGTCTTTCTACCTGTCTACCTCACTTCCTATTTTTCTGATATTAGTCACTGGGACAGGAACAGAGGGCAATGTCTTCTACATGCACAAACTCAACAATAATACTTCTTGTGTTGTAGATTGGGATGTTTATAGAACCCCTATCTTTATTGCTGTATTCCTGGTGGGGAGAATTCCTCTTACCACTTTTTTTTGTGACAGCTGTCACTTAAAAAATGTGACTTACATGCAGCCTCTGATGGTTAGGTTACTGAAAAAGTTCTGGCGGTGAAACTGACATTCAGGTATGGAGCACAATGATCACATTGGGTCACTTGCTTTTCAGCTCCTTCATTCAGAAAACATCCTGAATTCTTTTCAAAGAATACAAGGCGTTCTGTAGCTGGGACAGGTGGAGATTGTGATGTTCATACACCCCTTGACCAATCACAGCTTTTTTTTTAAATAATACAAGATGTTATCTGAATGGAGAAGCTGGACAGCAAGTGACCCTTGAAACTTCAGCGCTGACACCATCATTAGAGGATGCATTTAAGTAATTAAAAAAGGCAGCAGACACCAGACCGGAATACATCATTAGAGCTTCACTGTTGGTACATAGCTGATGCCCTAATACAGTTCTTGTCCACATTTCAACTTATACTAAATGCTTTGTTTTTTTTCTTAATAAAATAAAAAAGCAACACTTGTTTGCTTCTCTTATCCCTTCTATCTCTTTTTCCTTTTCCACCCTATTCTCTATTCTGTTTTTGCTATCCCTTTTTTCCCTTGATTTGATCTTTAGGTACATCATGGTTCTAAAAAAATAGATAAAAAAATAGATAAAAAATAGAAAAAATAGCAATAGATACTAAGTGCTGCAAAGTTATATTTAAAGTTCTGGGGTTATACCGAAACTTTTTCATACTGGCTTCTAAAACAGGTCCTCTTCAAAAGAGGGGCCCTGCTAGGACAACCAGGAACCGAACGATAAATGAACGTTTGGCATCCAGAGGGTGACACTCACTGGACCCCAGCACAGTTAGTTCCCATTAGGGGTGCTGGGACTGGGAAGTCTCTCCCTCTCTCGGATAATGTTGTATACTACCCTGTGATTTTACTCTTGAATAGGACAAAGTGTATTAGAGCTCCGGCACACCTGTGTGACAAACAGTTTATATCTTATCCGTTTGATATTTTTCTGTGCTGTACCTTTGTTTTCTTTGTCTTGCAATGTTGACGTTTTGTATCACAATGTTGAAATTTCAATAAAAATCTATTGAAAAGTAAAATAAAATAAAAAAGAGGCTATACTTACCTGCTCTGTGCAACAATTTTGCACAGATTGGTCCCTTACCTCCTCTTTTGAAGTCCTCTCTTTTCTTCTTTAGGTGCCTCCTTAGCAAGCCAACTGCTAAGGAGTCACCCATATGTGCACTCCCTAACCAAGCAGTGTGTGTCCATAGACACACACAGTTCTGTCAAGCCATGGTCCCTATTCTCTCCTCACCAGTTTTCATGTCAGCAGTAGAAGCCTAGCTGTGGGAGTTGGTGGGATAGGTAGTGGGCATTTTTACCTTAATGTAGAGAATGCATCAAGGTTAAAAAACATTTAGAATTTCAAACCATTTTCAGCTTTAACCCACCTTCAGGATTGCTAACAGACCTTTTTCTAATTATTCACTCTTTCACTGACTGGACCAGTGTTATATTGCTCCCTCACTAGTAGGTTGAATTATGTAGGATTCTGGCACAGCAGTGGAGTAACTCAGTAGGGTAAATGGAAGTCTCTCTTTGGTGATTCTTCTCCTAACTATGCCACCAGCTGCAGATTCACCCTGTGATAATAAGCTGACCAAGTTGATGTGTATACCTCTAAAATTTATAAAACATACTTTAATACTTTTATTGAGTAATTTTAGATGAATATGTGTATTGGAATATGTTTAAACTGCGCACTATATAATTTAGGCAGACAGTGTTAGTATGTATTTTCTGTTATATGATTGAAAATTTAGGACATTTTTTATTTGATTTGGCTCAGACGTATGCCAAGATACTTAATAATTATCTAATAAAAACGGTCTTATTTATATTCAGCAAAAGACCATAGTCTAATTCTGCCTAATCATGCACCAGCTGCTATAGTTTCTTGTGAAGGCTCTAGAGGGGTAATTTAGGCAGCCTAGACTTACACTGCTGACTTCAGGGGAAACTATTGTTTTAGACTAAGGGAGGGGTTAGCAGATCCAAAACCCTTTAATCTAAAATTATAAATCATCACTGTCATCATTTCATATTACGCACTCACTCTGTGTTCATGTTTTACAAATACATTAAATGAGATGCATTTAGCCATGTTACAGAAATACTGCACAAACACTCCAGAAATAGAACAAGTCCCAAAATTGGGATATGTTCTATCAGGAAAGGAACATACATTTTTTTCTGCAAATAGTTTGGATTTTATATATCATTTCCAGCTAAGCAGTCATCATTAAACCTCCTTCTGTGTAGCTAAAGACCGGAAACAAAGACAAAAATACAAGTCATGTTATGTGTACATGCCGTTTCTTAAAGTAGAACTTTCCCAAGAGAAACATGTAAGCCGCCATTGCTGACCTCATTTTGAAAATCTTAGTTGCTTGGCTATTAAGCTGACCATCTGGCTTCACTATTTCGAGTCACTGAACAAGAACAAGTATATAAGGAAAGTCAGAATAAAGTCATAAGTCCTTACCTGCACTCTTGTTCTGAGTTAGTTACTCAAAGTGTTGAGTCCATTGACAGCCAAGCAACTAGTGTTTGCAGAACTGGATGTTTGTAAAAGGGACCTGCGTATTACTTGCAGGGAAACTCCATAGTTGAGAAATGGAGAGCAGGCGTGGTGGTGCTAGTGTGCTGGGGTGAATGACTCCCACACATATGTGGGAGTGGCATTATCCCTCACTGACCGATCAAGATGACTGAAGACCAGCACCCAGAATGCGCAAGGGAGATGATTTTGGCACCATGAAGGGGCTTTGCGAGCTCACATTATTGAAGCAGAGGAAAGTATCTCTGACTTTCGTTCCCCTTTAAATCCATGATAATGTAATTCACCCGTGTTGCATTGCCGGTTTACTGGTGGGGTCCTCACAGGTACTTTTCCAGTAACAGCATTGTGACATCACAATGGGAGGCAACAACACGATGATTGGTGACAGGCCTGTACCGTAGCTTGAATCACTCATCTTCAGTAGTAGAAAAACTGTGAGATTGCTGATGAGGGATACAAAAATGTCACATAAGAAAAGGGGCTTTGGGTGGCTGTTAAAAAAAAAAAAAAAAAAAAAACGTTTGGGGTGGGAAGAAAAGGCATGGGAGAAGAATAGAGGGAACTTTATATCTGTCTAGAGATGGGATCTAAGTTATTTTAGGCAGCAAATCTTAGGCAGGATCTTATTGGCTGATGCATGTACAGTTTGTCCTTCAGACACTTTATCTATATGTCTCTATTAATTTAGTGGTGTTTCACAGGCTGAAGTAAGATTTTATGCTTGTCTACACTATTCTAATGGGTGTTCAAAGTAGTGTGATTTCCTTCCGTTTTTTTAAGTGACAAAAAACACTTGACAGTTGGAGCCAATGGAAATCAATGGCTCACTAATGAAAAGCGGATGAAAGACTGATAAAAAATCGATGAAGACCTGATGGAAAGCAGGTGAAAAGTGAAACCTGCTGTGGACACACCCTTAAGGTGTAATGAAGTATAAAATTAAAAAGTCTCAATTTTAAATGTTTACTCCAGTTTCATTTAATCTGTATGAAATGTCAGTTATTAAACCATTTTGTAATGCCATGCTATTGAAGCATAGCTAAACCCAAAAACATTTTTTTTTCTGTTTTTGTTCCTTTATTTGCACCTGGTAATCCTGCTAGTAACATGCTCCCTGTCCTAGAAAAACAAAGCTCACTCGCTGTACTATATCTATTGAAGAGCAGTGTTGTCATTTGAGCTTCAAAAACCCTTCCTCTTCTCATCTCCATTACATAGGGAGCAGGTGTTTTGTAGTCCACATGGGCAGCTGATAAAGCTGCTAATATTGTTTAGGATATCAGTTCTAGGCTCAGGAAGTTACAAGAACAACTGAGCTTTGGCAAGATCAATGGGTATTTTTCTTTACTTGAAGAAAATGTTCCTGTAAAAAAAAAAACCTAATGGCAGTCATCAACACCTTAAAACAGGTACGCTGCAACATGCTACATTTTTTTCTTGGGTTAAAATATCCAAAAATTGTATTCTTTAGTTTGCATCCAGTGATGATTTTCAAGATGATCATACAAATGATATATACAGTGTCTTTCTTGTAACCATTGCAACAGTATTTTGTAGACAGAATTTCCATAATTCCCCTGCTACAGTTGCTACAAACGTCTACACACAACCTGAGGGGGACATCTGCTTGGATCTGTTTCAGGAGACCCATACCCAACTTGTGTACTTAACCCAGGCCTGGAATTTTTTTTCTCAAGTCTAAACACACAACCCTACTGAAATGTAAATGTTACCAGGCATCTTATAGCTTTTGCCATTCCTAGTTTCCAAGAATCAAGTGCAAAATATTCATTAAATACCCCAATAGGATCATCAGGGTTTTTCTACTCCTTCTACACCACCCACTGCAAGCTGGGAGCGGGGGCTAAATAATTTGTGACAATATTACTCCAATCCTTTCCCAAACTGCCAACAGTGGAATATCACTACAACCCAACCGACAAGCCAGCCAAGTCATGCCATCCTCACCAATAACCATATTATTTGTTGGGTAACTATGAGTACCTTATCCAGTGCAAGACATTAGCTTGAGGTGAGTTTAAAGGCATCCACTTGAGATTCGTCAGTGGTGAAAGACTGTTTGCCCAATGTAATGCCAGGGTTGCACACCTTAATAAAACATTGGGACCCATCTAAGGCAGAACTTTCCACTTAGCCATGTTGAATTGCCTATGTCTATTTTTAAAGAACAGAAGTAGGCAGGAAGATCTAGAAAATGGCTTGTAATTAAATGATTTGGAGAACATATTTATTTATTTTTTCAACAAAAGGAAATCGCATTTTATAGGGCCATTTAACAAAATATGCTGGTATTATTTAACATTAGAGGCACAACTATCCCCCTTTTTAGATCCCAATTTCATTACACTACTTGTGATTTTTCAGGTTTGTCACAACTTTGTTTTTTAAATTAAACTTTTAGTTTAGTTTTCCACTTATGCAAGTCTCTGCAGTTTATTGCAGAGTTGCCTCACCTGTTAATGGTGTTTCATTATGGCAGCTCATTCATTATCAATGGACCGCCAGAGCACCATAACAGACAGAAAAAATGCACATAACCCCCTTTTTATTTTTTACAATGCAGCATACCACGATGGTGCTCTGCAGTGCGTTGTCCATTGCCCCCCCGCCCACGATAAAGAGAGTTAAGTTACCATTTACAATAAATAGGACTGCTACCCACACCAGTTGGCCAGATGCATTGATGTGCATTGTAGTAATTCATGTAATCTGTAGTAGGTAATTATTAGAAATATTAAGACTAATGTTGCACTCAACACTCGCGCGCGATTCTCATCGTACCGCTCAGTGCCTTTCGACGGAAAGGCACTGGGCGGTACGATGAGAATAGCGCGCGAGTGTTGAAAGAGCGGGATCTATGTTCAGTTAACCTGTTACACAACTGATCTGTGGAAAATTCAACTGACCCCCTTGGAGGGACCCTTATGCGCATTAGCCTATCACGAAAGTGTGGGCATATTCATCTGGTGAGTGCGTTTCTTTTGGGAGAGGAGACACGTATCACTGTGGTGTGGTGGAAGATTACAGAAGAATTTGATTTATTTTTTTCACTTCCAAATTCATATGTGGAACTTTTCACTAATATTCACCAGCGGTTTATTTGAACTTTAATTTTCCGCCTATATTTAATTGGCATACTGAATTCATTGATTTGCCAATTATCCTTATTTGTATTGTGTTTTTATATATATCACTAGGCACTTAGAGGTGTGTTGAGGTATTTTACACATAGAATTTAGTTTATTATATTGATATATTTTTGCACTATATTATTTGCACAGATATATGATACACACTGTAGCTCCACTATTTGCTGTGAGTCTTTTGAGTTTTAAGATTTGTATGTAAATTCACCTAAACACTTTTCTTTTTTAAGTGGCAGCTTTAGTTAAGATTTTTTAATAGCACTTGAGCGCAGTGGGAGGCATCTAAATAGGGGCGGTATATTTTGATTCCTGTGGTATTTATTTTATTGAGGGTCCCAGAAAAACAAAACTTCCTGTATGGAAAGAACACAGTCGTTATGCTCCCTGTACTGATTAGTACTAGAGCAACAAGTCAGTAGTCCTTCCGGGGTCGGGGTGGTGCCTCACTTTTAATTATATTTTCCCAGTAAAAATTACATTAATATGCTTGCAAATGGGAAATTCAAAAATAAAACAATCCATAAGCTAATATAATAGGATCTATGGCTCTTAGTCTTTTAGTACTTCATATTCTTACTCCGAAGATATAAAGTGCATAGTAGTTTATTTAAGGAAATGTACACCATCTGGGAATTCATCAGACTTCACATTTAAATAACTGTTACCAGATGGAAGAAAAAATACAACTGATTCATTGGGACTTACTGGTTAATAAGATGCTGATAATGAGCACTTAGCTTTTATTAACGCTTCTGTTGCGATTCCTCGTAAATGGAAAACTTCCATCCTAAACAACAAAACTAGAAGCACGTGGTCTGTGATGTTTGCCCAAAAAAGCCTAAAATGAAAAGACTATGAAGTTGGGGATGTGAATGCAGTGTTTATCTAGAAGCCGACACATGTTTTGGATAGATTTTATCTTTATTTTTTATGGTTTATGTTTTATGTTAATAGTCCTTACGGGTAAATCCTATTAGTCTTTTTTCATTGCATTGCAGTCTTTTACTCTTATGCCGCGTACGCACGAGCGGAATTTCTGTCTGAAAAATCTTGGATGTTTTTTCTGACAGAATTCCGCTCAAGCTTGCCTTGCATACACACGGTCACACAAAAGTTCTCTGAACTTTCGACCGTCAGGAACGCGGTAACGTACAACACTACGACGAGCTGAGAAATTTAAGTTCAATGCTTTCGAGCATGCGTCAAATTGTTTCGGAGCATGCATGATTTTTGCGCGTCCGAATTGCATACAAATGATCGCATTTTGGGATAGGAACTTTTCCCGACCGAAAAAATAGAGAACATGCTCTCAATATTTTGCTGGCTGGAATTCCGCCAGCAAAAGACCGATGGAGCATACACACAGTCGCATTTTCCAACAAAAAGCTCTCATCTGAGTTTTGCTGGCGGCATTTCCGATCGTGTGTACGTGGCATAAGTCTGTTAACATCATTAGAAAACAAAGTATTAGACAGAAAATCATAAGGGCTCATTCACATTAATGCAAGACAGTAACACATGATAAACCACACATTTTACCTCAAAAATGAACTATTGAGGTACCATTGATTTTGGGTGGTCCTCCAACCCTCTGCTACAGAAGCAAGCAAAGCATTTGGACTGCAGTGCACCACAATTCACGACTCATGCATTGTGCTTTTCTGCATAAAAATAAAGGCTGTGTCCATTTTTGTATACTAAGGTGTACTGCCAGCCCATTCCGGAGAATTTTCTTTAAACTTTACCAAATGTAATTGGCATTACTAAACAAAACTGGTAATTCTCATAAAAAAAAAAAATACAAATTATATCTGTCTCACCAAAGTCAGGGACATCTAGTACATGTCATGTAAATACCTATCTCCTGGTTTTAAACCACTCCTTGATACTTGTGTAAGAGAATGACAACAACTAAAAAAAGAAAATGTGGTTATTATAGTATGTTATTGTTACTGCTTGTACTCTAATAAGTAGTTATTAAGAATATTTTTTGTCATACTCCGAAGATGTAGAAGAAGAGAAATTGTCAGCATTTCCCCATTCTTCCTCTCTGTGAGAAGATGGCGGATATCCCCGCGGTCATCGAGTCCGCAGGACCCACGATCACAATTACGGAGCTTGTGGCGCGCGTGCCCACAATGCCACGTCTTAAAGGGCAACATACAGGTACGTTAATATGCCTGTACGTGCCCTTCTGCCGACGTATATCGGCGGGAGCCGGTCAGCAAGGGGTTAAAGTAACGCAATGCCGTATCGCAAAAAATGGCCTGGTCATAAAGGGGGTAAACCTTCCGAGGATGAAGTGGTTAAAGTACATAAACCATACACATCAGGTTCACATTACAGTTTGTTAAAAGCTCATTTTCCTTTAGCTGTCAGTTTGTATAAAAATATTGGTGCAGCCGATCTACAAGTAATGTACAGTAGTGATGGTTATATCCATCTAGTGGCCAAAGTGCACACTACTTAGTTCAATGTTATCCCACTAGAGTGCACGCACGAGAAACCTCCAGAAACCTGCAAGGGGGACCCAAGGTTTTTACTGCCTGGGGCCTGTACACAGTTTAATCCGGCACTGAAAGTGCTCATAAATTACAAAAGAAAATCTCTGAACTTTATTTTCCAAAAGTACAGCATTTGAGTTCATATAAATATTTCACATTTTTTACGATTTTTATTTTTTTCCAGTCTCCCGCAACTAAAATTGAGAGAATATTTTTTGTATGATATTAAAAAGACATTACAGTCTACTTCGGAGCTCTGACTACTGAGACTATTAATATGCAAAAGGTTATCCAATTATTATTTGCCCCGCTGTTTTCTGGCAGATTGTTAATGCTGGGATATGAAACAACGCTCACAATGTGAAAGGTCGCCATCTTTGTGGCGAGCTGTTGTGAGGTGATGCACCTGTCATCTTTTTACATTTATTGTGGCTCGAGCATCAGATACACAAACTCTTTCCTGGCACAGGCACAAATGTTGATAGTTTGAGATGGCTGGGAAAAGGTAAAGACTAACGTAAGCCGCATCTCCTTCATTTAAAAGGTTTTGTTTTATAAAAACATGTTGTATTAATTTAAAGGGTAATCTCGGATGACAAGTGTCAGCTATAACTGGTTTACAAAAAAAATTAGGAAACATTTTTACTTGTATATGATAGTCTGCTTGATTTACCTTAACCACTTCAGCCCCAGAAGGATTTACCCCCTTCCTGACCGGGCCATTTTTTTGCCATGTGGCACTGCATCGTTTAACTGACTTTGCGCAGTCGTGCAGCGCTGTACCCAAACAAAATTGACGTGCTTTTTCTTTACAAATAGAGTTTTCTTTTGGTGGTATTTGATCACCTCTGCCATTCTTATTTTTGCGCTATAAACAAAAAAAGAGCGCCCATTGTAAAAAAAACACAATATTTTTTACTTTTTACTATAATAAATATCCCCAATTAAAAAAAAAAAAAATTGGGAAACGTCTTCATCAGTTTAGGCCAATGTGTAATCTTCTACATATTTTTGGTAAAAAAATTGCATTAAGTGTAAATTGATTGGTTTGCACTAAAATTATAAGATAAAAAAGAGAAGTTGCGCTAATATTAGTGAGTGTTGACCAATAGTATCACCGTTGAGTGAAATCAATACAAAAAATTAATACACAATTTTTTCAAACATTGCTTACAGAGAAAATTTAGAAAGATACAAAATATATATGGAATAAAATAATTAACCCAATAGTGAGTGTATTAATAAATTATTTTAGGTGAATTTAAAGAAATCCCAAAATGGAGGTTCTCTATTAATAGTCCTCAAAGCAAAAGGGGCAGGGTGTGTTAGTATACAGAGGAATGAGTCCTTCCAAAGGGATTCTCGGGTGGTAGAAGTGTTTTTAGCAAATCAATGTCCCAGCCTTCCAAGTGATATGCTTACCAGAGATAAGCAACAAATCCGCAGTTGGCTTATACCCAGCCTGGGCCTTTAGATGAATCAGGAACCCGGAACTTGAGGTACTCGCAAAACACAACAAAAACAAAAACGATTGACATTTATCCCAGCAAGAAGGAGTATCAAAACGCATACACCAGTGATCCAAAAAGCAAAAGACTGACATGTGTCCCGTCACCACACAGAGGGGCTCCTTACCAGAGACCAGCGATAAACAGTGCATATAGTCTCCCAGGTAAGATGGGTCAGTGATTGGTAGTAAGAGGTCCTGGTCCACTTCAAAGATCGATGCTCACTTTCCTAAGCTCAATGGCTCAATATTTTACCCAAAAGGGAGAGAAAGCAGCAGACCATGGGGTAGTACGTTTGGCAAATTTATTGTAAAAAGTTTAAAAGTTACACTTACATAAAGCAAAATCGTTTTAGGCATAAAACGGAAGCCGGCCGGCAACACAAAACAGAAAATCCCGTCCTCAATGGCGTGGTGACGTCAGCACGTACGTCCCAGACGCGTTTCGTCATAGGTTGACGTTTTCAATGGGTACGGGTAGCGTGCTGAATCACCACCGTTATATAGACACAAAATAAACCAAGCCTCGTTCTGAGCTCCGTGTTAAGAAACACAGACAACCATTTCAGGTGTGGGCAAAACGTAGCTGTAATGGGCTAAGTAATTGGAAACTTGTTCGTTGCAAGAAAATATGTTGAAACATCATTAATAAAAACAATTTCAACCGTAGCAAACTTTGATACTCGGCTATTAAAAATAATAATAGGAAAAGAAATTAAATAAAAATTAGAAATTGGAAAGAAACATTAAAAAAAATTTTCCGCTAAACCGGAAAGGTCTACTACTCTTAAATGGAACACCGAAGCATAGTAGGTAAAAGGAAGCATAATATGCAAAGAAATTTTTTTACCTTATTCAATAAGTTAGATTCAAAAATAGAGAAAAACACTGTAATTCTCTATAGCATATATATTGACCACAGATAACAGGTGGTCTCCGTAAACCATTTAGATCTACCTATATAGCTAAAAAAAGAAAAAATAATGCTAGGAATAATTTTTTATATATAAAAATAATTTTAGGGACCAAAACCAAAATATATATAAGGGAGAAAAGTGTAATCTATTCTTCCAACCAGCATATTTTCAAAAATTTGAAAAATTCTGACAAAAAATAAACAGATGAAATATAGTATGTGTTTAACACACGCAGCTCAGAACTGGATCATATCAAGCATAATCTAAAATCAACAAAATCATGAATTGTCAATAAATGCGTTAACATCCACATCTATGTTTAACCCATAGGGGACATATGTTTTAACCCTATGGATCCAGGACATTTCAGATTTGGATATTTCTCGCACCAAAGAGCTCCCCCTCCAATTAGCACTGAATTTGTCGATCCCTAAAAAAGTGTATTAGAGGGGTCTCTGTTATGTTTGAAAAGGTAGTGCTTTGAAACCGCAATATAACCGCGATATAACTATAACCAACCTATGGGGAATTTTCGTCCTAATTTCCCCCCCCCCCCCGCCCTGGATGACCACACAGAATCCAAATGGGAGAGGGAGAGGGTACCAAACCAACAATAGGGGTTATGGTCATACGAATGATCACTCAGATTGGTGGAGATATGGACAGACCAGTGATTCATTTTCAGGTCTACCATATCAGGATTTTCAAAACCCCGCTTGGGAATACAATATACCTACCCAGAATAATTTCTTTCCTCTGAGAGATAGGGTTTTAGATGAGGGTTACAGTCAAAGTGATGCCCAAGATCACCAAACCAGGGATAATTCTTCCCTTTTATTCCCATCCCAAATCCAGAATGGGGGTACGCCTAATTCTAGGCATTTAGGCCCTAATGGCCAAGGAAATTGGGGTTTTTCCAAACCCAATCAGGGCATAAAAAGGCCAGTGGAAAAAAGCGAGGAACTAGAGGGGGGAGGCGCATGCGAACAAAAAAGGTCCAGAATGTAAATGATAAAGGCATTTTTAATTTGAGTACCCAAGTTTTAACAGAACCGGAAAAAGCTGTGTTAGCCAAAGGTTTGAAGTTTGTGCCTCCTAAAAGTATGAACAAGTTTGAGACATATATGGATGTTCACAGGTTTGTGAGGAAATTGAATATAAAGAGATATATGTCCAATCAACCACGCAACATTCCTACACCAGTTCACAATGACATTGTACATTCTGGACTGGCAAATGCCTCCCTATTTAACCCTCCAGGTGCTCTTGCACCATCTTTGAAGGTGTTTAGGGACGTCATTTTGAGAGATCTAGAAGCTTTGGAGATCAAAAAAGCTAGGAACTCTAAGTTAATACAGGAAGGCCTAGACTCTTTGTGTGAAAACAAAAGTATTGTCATTCGGCCGGCCGATAAGGGGGGTGGGATTGTGGTTCTTGACCGCAAGGATTACATGGCTGAGATGGATGTGATCCTTGGTGATGTCGACACCTACACCCCACTCCCTAGTGATCCAAAATTGAAATATATAAAGGAATTGGAGACCATTGTAGCAAGGGGTCTAACACGGGGGATCCTAAATAAGAGAGAGAGTTTTTACTTGATCCCTAGAGCTCCGAGAACACCAACGATCTATTACCTTCCAAAGGTGCACAAGAATCCTATCTGCCCCCCGGGACGCCCTATTGTTAGTGGCATAGATTCAATTACATCCCGGGTGGGCAGATATATTGATTTTTACCTGCAGCCTTTGGTTCGTAAGATGCCATCCTACTTAAAGGATTCCCGCCAAGTCTTGAATCTTCTGTCAGAGATAAACCCGAGACCAGGTATGTGGATGGTGACCGCGGATGTCACCTCCCTCTATACCATTATACCGCACGATAAGGGTCTAGAGGCAGTTAAAATCTCTCTAGACAGGGACTCGGGACTACTTGAAAGTCAGATATCCTTCATTATGGAGTTACTTATATATGCTGCTACCCATAATTATTTTTGGTTCTCTGGAAAGTTTTTCCGCCAGAGCCGTGGAGTGGCAATGGGGGCTAAGTATGCCCCCAGTTTGGCCAATTTATTTATGGCCAAATGGGAGGAGGATGTCATCTATGCCCACAGGACCCCCCAGCTGGTCCTGTGGGCTAGATATATTGATGACATCCTCCTCCTATGGGATGGCGATGGGCAGGACTTACAAGATTACATAACATCTTTGAATCTGAATGATCGTGGTATCCACCTTAATTTTGAAATGAGCCAGACTCAGATTAATTTTCTGGATCTGACTCTATCTATTAAAAATGGGTCCTTCTCTACGTCGACCTACTTTAAAAGTACGGATCGCAACTCATATATTGCTTTGGATAGTTGTCACCATCGGCCTTGGCTTAATGGTGTTCCAAAAAGTCAATATATGAGGCTGCGTAGAAACTGTTCAAACCCACAGGAATTTTCAAGTCAGGCTAACATACTCACTGAAAGGTTTCTTGAAAAGGGCTATACTCTTAACTCTCTCCTACCGACCCTTAAGGAAGTGGAAGAGATGGATAGAGGGTCTCTTCTTAGAGAAAAAGAAAAAGCCCCACAACAAACATTTTGTGACTCAATGGTGCCCTTTGTAACTACCTATTCACTCCAACATAGAAATATCAAGCAAATCATTTCTAAACATTGGCACATTGTCAACAACGATAGAGTATTGAGCAAGATCCTACCTGAAAGACCTCAAGTGGTTTTTAGGGGGGCCCCCTCGCTCAGAAACCGAGTGGCTCCTAACATCCTTGATCCCCCCACTAAAAAATTAACTTTTTTTGATCAGCTAACTGGCTTCTACCAATGCAGGAAATGTAGAGTTTGCTCATTCAATAGTTGTAAAAATAGAAGGACACAGAAGTTTTTATCTACGAGCACTCAAGTTCAGCATACCATAACTCCGTTTATTACTTGCTGTACAGTAGGGGTAGTTTATTTACTACAATGCCCTTGTGGCCTTCAGTATATTGGGCGGACGAAACGCCCATTACAAATAAGACTGAATGAGCACATTACAAACATTAAGGCTGGATTTAGGAACCACTCGGTTTCAAAGCACTACCTTTTCAAACATAACAGAGACCCCTCTAATACACTTTTTTTAGGGATCGACAAATTCAGTGCTAATTGGAGGGGGAGCTCTTTGGTGCGAGAAATATCCAAATCTGAAATGTCCTGGATCCATAGGGTTAAAACATATGTCCCCTATGGGTTAAACATAGATGTGGATGTTAACGCATTTATTGACAATTCATGATTTTGTTGATTTTAGATTATGCTTGATATGATCCAGTTCTGAGCTGCGTGTGTTAAACACATACTATATTTCATCTGTTTATTTTTTGTCAGAATTTTTCAAATTTTTGAAAATATGCTGGTTGGAAGAATAGATTACACTTTTCTCCCTTATATATATTTTGGTTTTGGTCCCTAAAATTATTTTTATATATAAAAAATTATTCCTAGCATTATTTTTTCTTTTTTTAGCTATATAGGTAGATCTAAATGGTTTACGGAGACCACCTGTTATCTGTGGTCAATATATATGCTATAGAGAATTACAGTGTTTTTCTCTATTTTTGAATCTAACTTATTGAATAAGGTAAAAAAATTTCTTTGCATATTATGCTTCCTTTTACCTACTATGCTTCGGTGTTCCATTTAAGAGTAGTAGACCTTTCCGGTTTAGCGGAAAATTTTTTTTAATGTTTCTTTCCAATTTCTAATTTTTATTTAATTTCTTTTCCTATTATTATTTTTAATAGCCGAGTATCAAAGTTTGCTACGGTTGAAATTGTTTTTATTAATGATGTTTCAACATATTTTCTTGCAACGAACAAGTTTCCAATTACTTAGCCCATTACAGCTACGTTTTGCCCACACCTGAAATGGTTGTCTGTGTTTCTTAACACGGAGCTCAGAACGAGGCTTGGTTTATTTTGTGTCTATATAACGGTGGTGATTCAGCACGCTACCCGTACCCATTGAAAACGTCAACCTATGACGAAACGCGTCTGGGACGTACGTGCTGACGTCACCACGCCATTGAGGACGGGATTTTCTGTTTTGTGTTGCCGGCCGGCTTCCGTTTTATGCCTAAAACGATTTTGCTTTATGTAAGTGTAACTTTTAAACTTTTTACAATAAATTTGCCAAACGTACTACCCCATGGTCTGCTGCTTTCTCTCCCTTTTGGGTAAAATATTGAGCCATTGAGCTTAGGAAAGTGAGCATCGATCTTTGAAGTGGACCAGGACCTCTTACTACCAATCACTGACCCATCTTACCTGGGAGACTATATGCACTGTTTATCGCTGGTCTCTGGTAAGGAGCCCCTCTGTGTGGTGACGGGACACATGTCAGTCTTTTGCTTTTTGGATCACTGGTGTATGCGTTTTGATACTCCTTCTTGCTGGGATAAATGTCAATCGTTTTTGTTTTTGTTGTGTTTTGCGAGTACCTCAAGTTCCGGGTTCCTGATTCATCTAAAGGCCCAGGCTGGGTATAAGCCAACTGCGGATTTGTTGCTTATCTCTGGTAAGCATATCACTTGGAAGGCTGGGACATTGATTTGCTAAAAACACTTCTACCACCCGAGAATCCCTTTGGAAGGACTCATTCCACTGTATACTAACACACCCTGCCCCTTTTGCTTTGAGGACTATTAATAGAGAACCTCCATTTTGGGATTTCTTTAAATTCACCTAAAATAATTTATTAATACACTCACTATTGGGTTAATTATTTTATTCCATATATATTTTGTATCTTTCTAAATTTTCTCTGTAAGCAATGTTTGAAAAAATTGTGTATTAATTTTTTGTATTGATTTCACTCAACGGTGATACTATTGGTCAACACTCACTAATATTAGCGCAACTTCTCTTTTTTATCTTGTCATTTTGTGTATATCCCACAATAAGTTTGCAGCTTTTTTATTATCATTTGTAATCATTCACACAGGGCGTCTATAGGGAACCCATACACTCCCCTCCCCCGCTCCAAGCGCAGTTTTCTTCCTTTTTTGCACTAAAATTATAGCCTCTACAAAATAGGGAATAGATTTATGGAATTTTTTTTTTTTCTAGTAATGGCGGTGATTTGCTGGGACTGCAACATTGCGGCAGATCGGACACTTTTGACACTTTTTTGGGACCACTGACATTTGTACAGCGATCAGAGCTATAAATAGCCACTGGTTACAGTATAAATGTCACTGGCAGGGAAGGGGTTAACACTAGAGAGTGATTAAGGGGTTAAATGTGTTCCCTCAGTGTGTTCTAACTGTGGAAGGGATGGGACTGCCAGTGGGAGGAGACTGATCGGTGTTCCAATATACTAGGTACACATGATCTGTCTCCTCTCCCCTGTCAGAATGTGGATTTGTGTGTTTACACATACAGATCCTCGTTCTGTTTCTTTCAGGAGCAGCCGCTCGCCCGTTATTACAAGGCATGGGAGGGGACGTACCCTCCCTTCCACCGTCTTCTGCCACTCTTCCAGGTCTCCGTCCCGGAATCGGCTTTGATCGGGTCTGCCAATGGCGCCAATTTAAAAAAAAATTCAGTATTCAAAAGCACAGATTTTGGCATTTTGAATACTTTTAAGTACAAAGGAGGGATTTGGGGTCTTTCAGATCCAGATCCTTCCATAAAGAGTACCTGTCACGGCCTATTACTGTCACAAGGGATGTTTAAAGTGCCCCCATCCCTGCATGCTAGCGCACCAAATTAAACGCATATGTAAGTCGCGCCCGCAAATGTAAATGGTGTTCAAATCACACATGTGAGGTATCACCATGATCGTTAGAGTGACTCTAAACTGGTAACAGTTAAAACATTTTAAAGCGTAGTCTATGGAGATTTTTAAGTACTGTAGTTTGTCGCCATTCCACAAGTGTGCACAATTTTAAACTGTAACATGTTAGGTATCTATTTACTCGGCGTAACATCATCTTTCACGAAAAATATAAAAAATTGGGCTATCTTAATTGTTTCATTTTTTTTTTCAATTTAGTGAAGTGTATTTTTTTCCAAAATAATTGCGTTTGAAAGACCACTGCGCAAATATTGTGTGACATAAAATATTGAAATGGTGACTAGTGGTGTGCATCCCTGATGGTCTTGGTGAGGTCCCTGGTGGTCCAGTGTGGGCATCCTAGGGGGGGCTGCACTGAGAATCAATCAGCACAGACCCCCGTCAGAAGAGCAGCCAATCGGCTCTCCTCTACTAGCTTCTGAAAGATAAACAGCTTTTCCTGTTTACACTGCGATCAGCCGTGAATGGACATGACTGACCACGTGATAATGAGTCTCCGTCAGAGACTCTTTACCCCCGTGGGTGCACAGCGGCTTGTTATCCTGAAAGACTTCATTTTTGCTATATGGCGGGTGGGAAGTGGTCAATGTTTGGGGGTTCTAAGTAATTTTCTAGCAAAAAATACTGATTTTAACTTGTAAGCAACAAGTGTCAGAAATATGCTTGGTCCTTAAGTTGTTAATGAAAGTATTTTGTGAAAAAATATTATGAAAAGCTGTTCCTCACTGTAAAGGTGATGAAATGTAATGCTTCTACAAGGAAGATGGTGGGCAAAAGTGTATGTTAGAAATTACATCTCCAGTTATAATTAGTTGGATTCATCAGTGGAGTGTTTGATCTAGGGATTTTACATGATTTTTGACAGGATCAAGAAGGTTTTTTTTTTTTAATTTTTCCTCCCAAGTGAGGATAAAAACAATTTGTTTTGACTAACTGACATGTTTCTTCTTTCAACGTTCCAGACCTACATAATAAGACAGTTAAACATTTTAGCAAATTCTTTGTATTTCCATTTCCTTGTACATTTGTTGGCTTATTGTCCAAAAGGGAATTGAAATATTTTTCATGAGGGGGGGGCGTGGTCTAAGATGGCGGAGTAGGAGAGACGCATGTAGGCTCTGCTCCCATCAGATCCCCGGGGTATGCTCTGTACGTGGGACTGCATTTGTAGCATTTGAAGCTCTGCACTACCGAAATTGAAGCTCCCTGGGCGGCATGAGTAAGAGAGACGCGAGTGAGCAGAAGGCACAGAAAGCACCTTCACAGCCGGAGATACCGCAGTATTTTTCACGAACGAGAGCGGCGGCAGTGAGGTCCCAGGATCGGGCGCCAGGCATAGCGAAAGCGAAAGCAAAATCAGACGGAGGACGCGGAGAGGCGCCTGACGTCACCTTGGAGCTCTGCATACCTGACTCGCTGGCGGCGTCCACAACTAAGCGAGGTGAGAGCGGCAAGGGAGAGGAACTCCCCAGGGGGTCACAGGAAGAGGCCATAGGTCACACACAGCACATGGCAGGGGAAGATGCGGATCTTAGAGCCCTCCTGAGAGCGCTGCCCACAAGGGCAGATCTACAGGCGCTACCCACGAGAGCAGATCTGGAGGGATGGATGATTAGGATGGAAGAGATCCATCGGAGAGACATGGAAGAGGTGAGGTCTGAGGTTCACCAAATTACAGGAAGAGTGACGGAGATAGAAAGCACACAGGTGTCCCTATTAGACCGGATTACGCAAATGGAAAAGGTACAGTCTGATCATAACTTTTTTGCTCCCTCGATGCAATTGCGTTTAGAGGAATTAGAAGATCGCAATAGAAGGAAAAATTTAAGATTCAGAGGGGTAACAGAGGCAATAAATGGAGAGGCACTGCAGCTAACTATAGTTGCAATATGCCAGCAACTGGATATCCAGGTTCCAGCTGGGGACTTAGAATTTGAAAGACTCCATAGGGTATCGGGCCCTACCTCAGTCAACACAGCCAGACCTAGAGATGTGATATGTTGTTTTCATAGGTATGCTCATAAGGAAATGGTCAGCCGGAAGGCATGGGAGGCTAAAGAAATAGCATATGAAGATATGAGGGTTAAAATCTTACCTGATCTTTCAAGGGCTACCCTACAGAGGAGAGCTATGTTACGCCCTCTACTGGACTTAATACGGAAATCCGGAGGTTCATACAGATGGGGTTACCCCCTATCTGTGTTTATAAAGAGAGGATCCAGAACTTTTGTCCTGAGACATCCAGTAGACCTGCCAAAACTGTTCTTATTCCTGGGTGAAGAGGAGGTCGAAGTCCCGAATTGGCTTCAATATCTGGGCCGCTTAAATGAACAGGGGGCCCAGGAGAGATAGTGAGATAGAAAGCGATTATGGAGTGAAGGAAGATGGAGAAAACATCCCCCACCTTGGCCTGAAAGACTGGGAGATAATCGGGTGTAATGCGACCCCCCCCTCCCTTTTTTTTGGTTTTTTGCCCCCCATCACCTCCCCTTTTTTTTTGCCTATGGCTTTTTTTTTTTTTTTTTTTTTTTTTTCCCCCGCCCTTTATGGGCCCCTCTTGAAACCAAATATATTATGTTTAAATAGAGAGAATGAATTTGGGGTTCAGAGGGGTCTAGACGGACTTCATGGGTCATATTATGTACTTTAATTTAAACGAGTGGGTTTTTTTTTTTTTTTTTTTGTTTGTTTGTGGGGTGTTGGTGGGTGGGTAATGAGGGAGGGAGGGGAGGGTTGGAGGGGGGGTTCAGGGATGGTGTGAAGACCAATAAGGTGTGTTAGAGGGAATATAGGTTATCTTTTTTCTTTTTCCTTTTTTTTTTTGAGAAGGTGGTGTATACTGACACGAATGATACAAAGGATAGTATATAGTATATATATATAGGCACAGATAATGCTAGGGCTTTAGCCCCCTAATTTTTTTTTTTTTTCTTTTTTGCCCCCATGTAAGGGGGATGTTGAGAACAAATGAGTAATGAATAAGTCACTAAGGGATTTCCCTTTTTTTTTTTTTTTTTTTTTTTTTTGCGAGAAGAAGGATTCTCGCACCACAAACTGATAATCATAGATAGCTATGAGTTCACAGGTATAGGTAAATACACTTTTAGTAATTTTTTTTTTTTTTTTTTTTTTTTTTTTATTTATAACACTAATTGTAACACGGAGGATGAGGGACATTCGTCTTTTTATTTTGGGTTTAGGCTGAATATGAAAGATTGACCCATGAAGAATGGATGAAGGGGGAGACCATCTCGACTCTCCCCCCATTATTGTAGGGGGTGTGGGGGAGGGGGGAGATAATTGGAGGGGGGTGGGGGGGGCTTGGTGTGGATGGGGGGGAGGGGGGGGGGGAGGACATAAATGAGTGGTTCTCTCTTCCTTCCCTTTTTTTTTTTTTTTTTCTTTTCTGTCTTCTTTTTCCTCTTTGGTGTTTGTGTCTGGGTTTGTTCTCCTCCCCACCTCTCTTTCCCCCATATGGGGGGAGGGGGGGGGCGGATGACAGAATATGAAATATAAAATTGGTAATAAATGCAGTTTAAGAAGGAGGCGGGGCGTCCCCGGGGAGGGGAGTGGAGCCCCCCCGCCATTTAGGCTTATCCCCCCATAAATAGTGTTACACCCACTGGGCCATAGGAGGGTGTCTCAGGAAAGGGTGTCTCCCTTAGGGGTCGAAGTAGAAGTAGGGGGAGAAAAAGAGGGTGGGGGGAGGGAGTAGGAAAGTAGGGGAAAGGGGTGTAGAGTAGGGGGGGGGGGGGGGGGGGGGGGTGTTTTTTTTTTTTTTTTTTTTTTCTCTCTCTCTTCTTCCGTTGCCCCATCTCTCCACCACCCCCCTTACCGGGGCTTGTTCCCTCCTTCTGGCTTTTAGATCGAGTTCCCCCTAGTGGAGGTTGGTGGAGATGGAGGAAATTAGGTTGATATCCATGAATGTGAAGGGACTTAATATCCCTGAAAAAAGAAGGATGCTCTTAAATGACTTAAAACATAGGCACATAGATATAGCTTACATTCAAGAGACACATTTTAGGGCGAGCAGATTTCCCATACTACAAAACAGATTTTTCCCAACGGTATACCATGCCTCTAATCAAGAGGCAAAATCTAAAGGGGTCTCGATTATGATATCTAATAGGATCCCGTGGACGCTAATAGAAAAACGAGCAGACGAGAGTGGAAGGTTCCTTTTTTTGAAGGGCTTAATAGGAGGAGTGAAGGTGACACTGGCCACAGTATATGCCCCTAATGTAAAACAAGATGTCTTCCTGAAAAAAGTCTTAACAGGCCTAATGGAGTTCATGGAGGGTAAACTAATTATAGGGGGGGACATCAACATCCCTCTAGATCCAAAACTTGATACGTCCTCAGGGACATCATCCATCACCCCGGGCATCAGAAGAGGACTATTAAAAAAATTACACGAACTACAACTGGTGGATGCGTGGCGTATTATGCATGAAGGGGAAAGAGACTATACTTTCTTTTCCAATCCTCACCAGTTATATACCCGGATAGACCTCTTCTTGATACCCCATTATTTGATGACCAAAATAACAGAGATATCAATAGGGAATATAGTGTGGTCAGATCATGCCCCGGTTATTTTGTGTATCTCTCTATTTGGCGGGAGGGAAGTTACCGAGAGAAAATGGCGATTAAATGAGAGCCTACTTTATAATCCTGAAATTCAAGAAGAAATAGCAAAAGAAATTCAATTTTATTTTGAAATAAATGAGACTCCGGGAATCAACCCCGCTATAATCTGGGAGGCGCATAAGACAGTGATTCGGGGCATACTGATTAAAGGGGGATCGAGACTAAAGAGAGAAAGGGAAAAAAAGGTAAGGGAACTCTTGCAGGAAATATATGACTTAGAATTACAGCATAAGAGGAACCAGACACCCTCTGTGGGAAGACACTTGGGGGATCTGCGACGCCAGATTTCAGATATCCTACGATATAGAGCGAGGAAAATTATACAGAGGGGTAGAAAGACCTCCTATGAATTAGGAGATAAGTGTGGTAGGTTACTAGCAGGTAAATTGAAAGAGAAAACTTCAAATGTATACATACCACACATAAAAGGAAGGGAAGGGAAACTTATTTCTCAGCCCAAAGAGATATCACAGACATTCGGGGATTTTTATACCTCTCTGTATAATTTAGAGTCAGCACCTATAGCACTATCAGTACAGGAAAAATATATCTCATCGGCGAGATTGCCGAGATTAACGTCTGTAGAGCGGAAAAGATTGGAAGAACCAATCACGAAGGAGGAAATAGAACAGGCGTTAAAATCAATGAAGTCGGGAAAGGCGCCCGGCCCGGATGGTTTTACAGTACTTTATTATAAGAAATTTTCTGCACAACTATGTTTACAGATGGCAAAAATGTTTAATGCCCTTGGCCGAGATGCCACATTCCCTCCAGACTCCCTTCTGGCACACATTACAGTGTTGCCAAAGGAGGGGAAGGACCCCTCGGAATGCGGCAGCTATAGACCTATCTCACTTTTAAATGTGGACCTGAAGTTATATACCAAGCTTCTGGCAACTCGGATTCAGCCTCTGATGAGCCGGCTGATAGATCGAGATCAGGTAGGATTTATTCCTTCGCGGGAAGCGAGGGATAATACTACTAAAATTTTAAATTTGGTTTATTACGCTAATAAGTCAGCAACCCCCAGTGTCTTCTTAAGTACTGATGCCGAGAAGGCTTTTGACCGGGTGAGGTGGTCCTTTCTGTTTGATGTACTGGGATCTGTGGGCATGGGAGATCGGATGATCTCATGGATCAAAAGTGTATATAGCTGCCCGAGGGCAGAGGTGAAAGTAAACGGAGTATTTTCTAGCCCCTTTAAAATGGTGAATGGTACTAGACAGGGATGCCCTCTCTCCCCTTTGTTATTTACCTTATCAATAGAACCCCTGCTAAATAAAATTAGGCAAAATAGAGATATCCAGGGTATAGAGATCGGAAATCGAATCCATAAAGTCTCCGCTTACGCAGACGATTTGTTGTTCTCCATGTCTGCACCACACATCTCGATCCCCAACCTCATGAAAGAATTTGAAATGTATGGTAAACTGTCAAATTTAAAAATAAACTATTCAAAATCTGAAGCAATGGGAGTCGCTTTAAGAAAGGGAGACCGTGAGGTATTCCAACAAAACTTTAATTTTAGGTGGGTAAGAGAAAAAATGAAATATTTGGGAACACTTATCCCACCAAACATAGGCAAGACATATGAGGTAAATTTTCCGGGGTTACTGGAACTAGTGAGGAGGCAATTGGACAAATGGCACCAGGATACGCATTCCTGGTTTGGCCGATGCAATATTATTAAAATGAACATCCTGCCCAAATTTTTATATTTATTTCAAGCCTTACCAATTTCAATACCAGGAACCTTTCTTCGCCAAATAGATTCTTTATTTATAAAGTTTATATGGGCAAAGAAACGCCCCAGGATAGCAAAAAGTACCATGATGTTGCCTAGGAGTGTTGGTGGAGTAGCGGTCCCAAACATAGTGAGATATTACCATGCAGTTCACTTGGGGAGGGTGGTGGATTGGTGCAGA
The DNA here is from genome assembly GCA_028564925.1 of Lithobates sylvaticus. Classification (NCBI taxonomy): domain Eukaryota; kingdom Metazoa; phylum Chordata; class Amphibia; order Anura; family Ranidae; genus Lithobates; species Lithobates sylvaticus. Next base: position 77,344,318 of record CM053027.1, read on the forward strand.
CATGGAGAGCTTAAGGCATGGGTGGAATTAGAACAGCAAGTTAGCGAGATACCTCTGCAGAGAGCACCCTGGTGTATAGATAAAATACCAAGGGAAATCATGAAACACCCTACTATAGGGACTACATTACGCATCAGTTCATCTTTACTCCGAGATTCTAGGATCTCATCGGAGGACTCACCACTATTCCCAGTATTGGGAAACCCGGGGTTCCCTCCAGGGACAGAAGAAGGAGCTTTCAAAAATCTAAAAGACAAAGGTATATTTCAGGTCTCACATTTTTTGCAAAGGGGGGCTTGGCCTACTACTGCGATTCTTTTACAAAGAGGGGGTCCCTTTGAGTTAAATTGGTGGAGGGCAAGACAGATCAGGAACTTCCTACATTCCCTTGGAGAAGCGGGAAAATATGATCGTCAATTGACGATATTTGAAAAATACTGCGACGGGCATGAACCGATTCCCCGGTTGATTTCCAAAATGTTTGGAATCTTAAATACCCCACGGGAAGACTATGTACCACCCAGTAAGGTTAAGTGGGAGAAGGATCTTAACAGAACCTTTACCAAGGCCCAATGGGGGGATATCATTCACATGTCCCAGAATACGTCAATCTGTACACGATTCCAGGAATTAAACTATAAGATAATGACGCAGTGGTATTACACCCCATCCAAACTGCAGAGATTCTATCCCGAAACCTCCGGTCGGTGCTGGAGATGTGGAGGGGACCTGGGAACCCTTTATCATATACTCTGGACATGTCCTAAAATTAAGCAGTACTGGGTAGAAATCCGCAGGATAACTCAAAAATGTACGGAAATAGAAATCCCAGAGGACCCGGCCTTCTTTTTGTTACATTCCTCCCAAATACCAAAACGGACTTATAAAAAATCTATTATATGTCACCTGCTCAATGCTGCTAAGGCAAACATTACTATAAGTTGGAAGGAACCTGATTCACCGTCTATAATAAGGTGGTTAAATAAAGTCTTGGAAATCAGGGCTATGGAAGACTTAGTCGCATTTGGTCAAAACAAAATAGAGAGTTATAATAAAATCTGGGGAGGGTGGAATAAATTTATGGATTCAGAGGAAGGAAGGAGATTAAGGGAACAAGATACCGGAGAGGAGGGATAGACGGAGAGGAGAGGAGATAGGAGGGATGGGGTGGACGGGAGATGAGATGGGGGAAGACCCTATTTTTTTTTTTTCTCCTTTTTTTTTTTTTTTTTTTATTTATTTATTTTTTTTTTTTTTTTTTTTTTTTTTTGGGGGGGGGGGGGGGGGGAGTTAAGAGGGAGGGTATATAGGAAACGAAGATGGGGGGAGGAGAGACCTAGGAAAGGGGAAGAAATGATGCCAAGGGAAATTACTGGAGGGCCTGTAAATAAGATCAAAAGACCTGGGAAATAAAAGATAGGGGCTCTATAGTAAGGAGGAGGATGAGAAAAGACAAATTACGATTGAATTTAAGTTGATAAGACAATTGTCTAATAATATATGTTAAATTGCACCCTTTGGGCCCAGAATGGTCGGTTAATCTTATGTATGTATTTTCATGATTTGTCCCTCTTCCGCCCAACTGTATTTACTTTTGATGTTTGAATAGAAAAATGAATAAAAATCTAAATATGAAAAAAAAGAAATATTTTTCATGTTGCCATAGAAACAGTGCACACCCAGCTGTCAGTAATGTTCTATGTCTGTGGAAAAACATGCACACTAATAGAACTATGTTAACACAGAGTCCCGATATGGGTTCAACCTGCATTTCTTTCCCATGGAGCACAGTGGTCATTTCAAAGGCTTATAGAATCGGCATGTTAAACTTGCTAAACTGAGTAGGAAGACTCCATTAGATCAACCAATAGTCTCACTTACCTCCCAATGTTGAAACCCACTACAATACTTTGGGAATGCATATGAACATTTAAAATATATTAATAATGTAAATATTTAGTAGTTTATACTGGTTTCCTATACAACTCTGAAATGTAACTCTGATAAAGGGAGACTTTTTTTTTAAGCATTCTGCTTTGGAACTATGATTTAAACGAATACAAATTATCATTCTGCATACTCTATAAGAAGTTAAATATCATAAGCCAAAAATAGCTACTTCTATGCCCTCCTCTTCTTACTTTTACTTTATTTCTGATGTCTGACTTTGACTGTTTTGATGGCTAAGCACCACTGGCTGCCATCCACTTGGTATAGGGAGAGGCTTTACTGTGGCCATTGGACACTGCAAACCAAATCATTGAGGGGCACAGAAGCGGGTAACAACAAACATTTTGTGGTGTCTGTTCTTTCTTCTTTCAAAAGAAGTAGGAAATGCTTAAAATCCCTGTAATTTGTTTCTGTGTCCCATTCAAGAGCTTTATCTTTAGATACAAAGAAATGATGCATCTAGCTTATGATTTTTTACATGCCCATTCCCGTTTTAGAAGTATACCGTTTCACTGTGTTTCTTAACTTTATTAAATTGTGTACCTTGTTTACAAGAGTCAGGGTTTACTAAGTAACTCTTTTGTGTGCTGCCTAAATATTAACATGCCTTGACTGGAGCTTTTATTGACAATGCTCACTACTAAAGTGTATGCATGGCCTAACCTTTTTTTGTTTGTATAGGGAAGAGAAGGGTGAAACTCATGCCTATTTATTGCAGTTCCCTTTACCTCGTGTTCCAGAGATGCAACAGCTAGTGGAAATCTCCCAAAGTGGGGGAAATTCTGCAAGACCCTAAACAGGTGTCCCCACTGGAAGATTTATTTTTAGCTTTTGTTTAATAGACAGCTTTACAAATGTAGATATCCTCTTACTTTCTGTTTTGGTGACAGCAGGCACTAAAATAAATAAAGTTGTGAATCTCCCCAATGGGAACACATACAGAAATAAAACTTTAGGGTCTTGCCTATCCCCACTTAATCCAAAACAAAAAAAACAAACAAACAAAAGTTCCCATAGAGATATACTTTCATTGTAAATGATTGTTTTCAAATAATCCATTAAGTATTTAGGCAATGAAAACATAGTATTAATACCCAATCTGGATGCTAATTGCTTAGGTTAGAATATATATGTGTATATATATATAACCCCAGTGGGACTTTAAGGGCAGAATCAAAGATTACCAACGTACAAAATGCAAATGCCAATCTTTATTACAGACAAATATAAAAACGACAAAAGGTCAATATAGGAAAGTAGATACAAAATATGATAAAAACATATTACATAGTAGTGTACAGTTCAGGTTGAAAACAACCTGCTTCTCTCATTCCTGGAGCACCAGACCAGGTCAGTAAAGGTGTTCACTGGATAAATCCCAACACATTTCGGAAAAGCTATTTTCCTTCTTTAGGGGAAGAGGAGGGTATGAAATTTTATAATGTAATTACATCAATAAGAATGTAAATTTTATACAATAGAACTACAGATGATGATAGGACAGGCTGGTATTAACATGGTACTCACAGTGTATAAACACAGGGGGAAAAAAGATGAGAAAATGGCAGGTCTCAATAGGCTGCACCCCGCTTCTCCTCTGAGGAGCCATCCAAGGAGAGAGGTGAAGGATTACCCCACTGTGCACCAAAAACCAACAAGGACCGACAGGAAAGATGTCAGACGTGCCATGTAGCAATATCTATAAGAGATATATTGGGGGACCCATTAAGTAAAAGGGAGATCAGGATTGTAGGCATAAAGGTCATAGAATGGGAAAAAGAGGAAAGAAAAAAAGAAGGTAAGGTTTTTTTTTTGCATGGGTAAAGTTTACAACAGCCCAGAGAGGTGTAAAAGAGCCTAGTAGAATATTGCTTAGGGAAGACGGGCAATCTTCATTTTTTTTTCTTTAGCTATTTGTAGTTTGGCTTTAAATGTTATACAAACATTTTGCTATTTTTTTTTCTTACAACCTTCTTTTATTGAGTAAAAGGGAAGCAAGGTTACAAGAACATCAAATAGATGTGCTACATTCATAGAAACACGACCAGATCTTATCAGAAAATAAAGGTCATAGGTCACAAGTATGACATTAAGAACAATAATAGGTTGCAACAAGAAAAATAACAGTGGGTAATATTTCAGTGGTTCCAATAGGGAAGGGTAATAAGTTATATATGTAGGGCGTATGATGATCAGAGTATATATGTTGCTACCATCACTCCATTCCTTTCCTAATTTACAGCCATTATATATCTAGGTTAGTGTATAGCGATTTGGAGAGTAGAATTTGCATTGTAGTTTACTTGTAAGTGTATATGTGTGTCCAGCACACCATTCAGATCTGGTCTAGTATAAGGACTTAATAGGCGGGGGTGGTATTTGGAAGGGGGGAACTACAGGAGAGTGGGTGTGGGGGATAGGAAAGGAGGTAAGAGGTGTGTTGTGGTGGTTATGTACGTTATCATTCCTAAGTCTGCGTGTTTGTTTACATTTGGATGTGATCGGTTAGGGAGGGCTGAGTAGGTTTGTCATAATGAGGTATTTATTTATTGTCTGCATGACAGATTGCTTTTACGGGTATAATGTTTATCGTCAGGTAAATTATACATGTATCTTAGATTCATTTGTGTGTAAAAGGTGTTTTTTTAAGGGGTAGGAAGGTTCATCGTTTGCAGGTAGTCTTTGGAGGATTTGAAGTGGGTCCAGCAAGCCCATAAAATAGTGAATTAATGTGGAGAATTCAGAGAAATTGAGATGAGTTCCTCCATTTCTGCAATTCTATTTATTAGTTTGTACCAGTCTGAGATGGAGGGTACTCTGGTTGTGCCCCTAAGTTTTTATCTTTAAACTTGCAACACATGTTGAGCATACAATCCCCTTTAGACTTATTCAGCTATGTATTGGGGGATTGATTTGACTGGATATGAGGTTGACTACATTGTTTTTGGTAAACTAGGAATTCTACAAAGCATTTGCAATCAGATGGTAATGAATTTAACCAGTTCCTTGTTCCCTCGTCAGAATATAACATATATATTGCATCTTGTTCATAATGCAACACGATGAGCTAGAAGGGATTATCATGGTGGGTTTAAAATCACCTAACTTGATAGGGAACCATCGTGCCTCCACAAAGGGTTAAATGAGAATTGTACAGCCTTACCTTATATGCCTTTCCATAATTCCTTTGCTAGACTGTCAATGCTAAACCTTACTATAGAGCCATCTGTTCCTGCTCCACAGGAGGTGGAGATGTCAGGCATTAAAGCACAGTCAGAATTAGAGTCCCAGAAGAGGAGATAGAGTCTCGGGGGGATATCCATTGTAAGAGTTATAGATTTAGGAGAAAACAGTGAGTGGCAAAAGAAGTTAAAATCCCTGAGCTGCAGAAATATAAGACATTGAAACTGGAGGGAAAGAGTGATATCAAATCCCAGATATTTACTTATTGTAACGAATAAACTAGAAACATATTAACTTTAATAAATAAGGTGAATCTGTGGTCACTCTAACCAATCACGAGCCAGGAATAGTGCTGTTTTTTTTTTTCATGTTCCCATGATTGGGTTTCAAAGCAAACTTAGGATCAATTTTCAAAGTAAACACTCATTTTTCAAGGTGAACTTCCTCTACATCATTGTGTTTTGGGATGTTTCTTTCTACACATACATAGGGTTAAGGGTTTGGCCCTGGCATTGTGTTCAAAATATCTTTCTATATCTCACAACGGTGTCTACTTTCAAAGGGTATTTATGATTTGGTGGCACTTGCCAAGTACGAGGCAGGTATACTATATGTCCAGATCTGTGTAATTTTCCTCTAAATGGAATGCTGAGAACTATAGAAACTTTGTACAGTATAATTGTAAAAAACATTAACAGTATAGTTGTATGAAACGATAATGATATTTTTAAGCAGACCTTTAGCCCTTATTCAAAGGTACACATTTTTCTGCTCATTTCCCTACACCTGACTATTCCTTACTACATGTGACTATTCTTTCCAGTTGTGCCTGTTTATACTTGTTTGCTTTATGCCCTATGCTTTAAAAAGGACCTACATTTTTTTTTTAAAGCGTATTCATGTACTTATAAACCTATAGACTTCAATGGGAACACCTGTAAATGCGGTCCTCCTATTGAGCTGCTCTACTCCCCTTGCCCCACTGAGGAAAAAGGCTCCTGAAGCTTGATACATGAGCAAACACGCCTGTAATACAACTGAAAAAACACCTGAAAACAAGCTTCAAAATCACCAGGAATACACTCTGCATACATTCTTCTCAGATGCGAATGCAGGCTTACTGTCAGCATAGAACTGCTTTTCATTTTCACCCCAAGTGATGCTAAAAAGCTTGGTCGGTGTTCAGTCAAAGCCCTCGGCCGATTGGCTGTGATTGTGCACAAGGTTCTGAGGCCTTATTCTTTTGCCGCGTACACACGAGTGGAATTTCCGTCCAATAAAACTTGTCTTGCATACACACAGTCACACAAAAGTTTTTTGAACTTTCGACCGTCAAGAACGCGGTGACGTACAACACTACGACGAGCCGAGAAAATTAAGTTTTAGTGCTTCCGAGCATGCATGATTTTTTGTGCGTCCGAATTGCATACAGACGATCGCATTTTCGGATAGAAACTTTTCCTGATGAAGATGCAAATTAAGGACTCTGGACGGCCGCACTCCAAGAAAAATTCAAAAGCCTTTATTGGTAAAATATGGAATCACACAAAAATGGGTCACAGCAAAGCAAGAAAATAGCTAATGCATTTCACACTACCCAGAGTGCTTACTCATAGCTAGAAACTTTTCCTGACCGGAAAATAGAGAATGTGCTCTCACTCTTTTGCTGGCTTGAATTCCACCAGCAAAAGACCGATGGAGCATACACAAGGTCGCATCCGAAAAGCTCTCATCTTACTTTTGCTGGCGGCATTTCCGATCGTGTGTACGTGGCATTATTCTTTAGAATCTAGGTCAAAACCACTAGATCACAGTAAAGAGCAGTATTCTTTATTAACATTACAATAAAATACTTTAATTATTAAATATTTAACTGTGATGTAAGTATGATAGGTATTTGTTACCAACTTTGTAAGCAGTTTGAAGTGGAACTCAAGGAATTAGAGCATTTTTATGAAATATGCTAGTTTTTAAGGGGTTTAGTCCAATGAGATGTAGGCCACCTTGTGGACATAACTCTTTTATTTACTTGGTCACTGTCAGCCCCTCCCTCCACTATCCATTCATACACAACTTTGTATTTTGTTTCAGCCTTTAGTAAAAATGGAAATAGTAAATAAAAGAGTTAAGTTCACAAGGTTGTCTCTACGACTAAGCTATAAGGGTGAAACGCATTAGTGAGCTGATATGAAAGGTGGAATGTAACAGTGTGGATTGTGTGACCTGATTGGTTTTAAGCCCAGCAGTGAGCATCCCTTTCTCCTTTTGACATTTGGCATTTACCTTCTTGGACTTAACCCCTTATAAGCCAGCACATTTTAAAAAGTGCTACAATTTCTGGATCTTAGTTACTAGAGCATTCTGGTGTTTGTGTTATCACTTTTAGCCCCCATAGATGACTTTAATTTCATCCATTCAGCCTGTGAGAGAGGAACAAACCAATGTATTCTGCCATATATGCTAACAGTGTGCATGTAGGAATGTCTAAATCCTTGTACACACTACAATTTTTTTTTTTTTTTTTTGTTCAACCCAGTTGGTTGAATGAAAAAAAAAATGACAGCACAGGTCGGAGCTGCTGTACTAACAATCCAATGTTAGCACTGCAATCTTCCCTGCTGTGCTATTGTGCCCAGAACATTCTGGTCTGCGCTCTCAGCCATTGGCTGAAAGCGCAGATCGGGAGCCGGGCGACAGACCTTTTTTCGGTCATGACCCTTCGACAGAAGCTGGCCAAACGACTGGCTTGTGTTGGGCCAGCTGCCATACACACGGGCTGAACGTCAGCAGGTTTCTATTGGACAGGACAATACCGCCTGACATTTGGCCTGTGTGTACTAGGCTTAACACTAGCTATTGTATTTGGCCAATTGTGACAACTGAAGCCGTGGCGATGTTAAACAGTGACTTGCATCTGATAGGACTCACTGTTGGCCTAATAATTTTCCACCCTGGTCAGCTGATTGTTAAATCAGCTTTTGTCAAGCCTTGTGGTGCATGCAGAAGCACGCACGGCTTAAATTTCAGCTGGTTTAGCAGAAATTGGCTGAAATTCATCCATGGGGTTTATACCTTACTGCAGCACTCCTGCTTTTTATTATGTTTTCTTTTCTAGTTATTATTGACAACTAAACACTAGGAATGTTTTTTAACAACCTGCCTCTTATTGCCTTCAGCAATTTGTGAAGCCGTGAACTTCAAAAGAATGCATCTGTTCACTGCTATTCTGTGAACTTTCATGCATTAGTAATATAGTATTGACACGTCGTTTTATAACCTATTTTTTTTATAATACTAACAACCTGAGAACACCTCAGAATGGATAACATCGGGTATATTTGTAGTACAGCTGAAAACAGGTCTAAGACTGCAGATAACAACACCATAGATCCTTGATTTGTAATTGAATGTTTTTCTTATTACACCTATATTTAGTTAACAAGGTATACATTCCAAGCGTCCTAGATGTGGCACTGTTGTATTCTTTAAAAGTAACATGGAAATTTCACTTTAAATGCCAAGGCCATCATCAGTATTATTTAAAACCTTCATTTTTTTAAAGCTCTGTTAAAGTATTGAAACATTTGCATATATATCAATGAATGTTACTATTAAACCTTTTTAACTAGGCTAAATATATTCCATGGTGAAATGCTTCAAATTGATTTGACCTTTACCTCTTCAAAAACCTCAGTTTTAATTAAATGAAAGTTTTAGTCATTCTTACACTGGAAAAGAATATAACTGTCAGCGGCAACATAAAAATATCTACATTTAAAATGACTCTCAAAAGATCAGGTTCCTTATTACTAGGCTGATTTATGAAAAATTCTTGAAAAAAGAACTGGCTGTATTGCGCAATAAGTATTCACATTCACGATGCAGTATCTCAGCTGTCATTTTTTAGCGCAGATTTAAATTTGATTGACGGCTAAAAGACAGCATAGACAGTTATTTTAGGACATTTATTTAAAAAAAAGGGTTGAGACATTTTCCCGTACAGTGTAAGTTTTCTCACAGAACTTACAATTTTGTGGTAAATTTTAGGCAGAAATATTTGTCTGTCTTATCTTTCTATCTATCTTTGTGTAACTGGACCAGAAAATGTGGACACTATGAAGACTGTTTAGTTAAAGTGGAGTCTATAGAATGGTGTTAAATTGTGTGTTCCATAGATGCCAGTATGTCTAGGCTTCCCCCAGAAACATGACTTTTCCATATGTCTTGGACAGGCACTTTAAAAGGTAAATGTAATAAAACAACCAAAATGTGATATTTACAGATTTGTTATGGTCACTATCATGCCTTACAACATTTGAAGACTGATGCCCTGTACACACGGTCTGACATTCCAATGACAAAATCCGTCAGATTTTTTCCGATGGATTTTGGCCGAAACTTGTCTTGCATACACACGGTCACACAAAGTTGTCGGAAAATCCGATCATTCTGAACGAGGTGACGTACAAAATGTACGACTGGACTACGAAGAGGCCAGTAGCCAATAGGTTTTGTCTCCAAATTAATTCTGAGCATGCGTGGCACTTTGTGCGTCAGAATTCTGTAAACACGATCGGAAAAAGTCTTATCGCATTTTGTTGTCGGAAAATTTTAGATCCAGCGCTCAAACTTTTTCCGTCGGAAAAGTTGGCTAGAGCCCACACATGATTTTCCGAAAACATAATCCGATCAGACTTTTTCCTTTGGAATTTCCGACCATGTGTACAGGGCAATAGAGGGCTCCATTCATGAAGCAGGATGCAGTAAAAATGCGGGAAAATAAAAGTTTTTTTATATTCACAATAAAAGCTACTTAATACCGCATGACTTATTTATGAAGTCATACGTTATTCTAGTAGTAAAAACATGAGGTAATTTCAAGTCTCGTGATAGCCGGCCTATTTATTTACAGTAATAAATACTGCGTTGTTAAGGAGTGGGCAGCCACCACATCCCTAACAACCAATGAAGCATCAGCTGTCAGTGTGTTTCCCCGCTGAAAGCTGACTGTAAAAAAAAAAAAAAAAAAAATAGCTGGCAATGAAAAATTAAGAAAAAAAAAGGCGTAGCCACCCCCCCCCCCCCCAATCTATGCCAGTCCCTTTGGGTCTGGTATGGAATTTGAGGGGAACCCCCCACATTAACATTTTTTAAATAGCGTGGGGTCCCCCCCAAAATCCATACCAGACCCTTATCCAAGCATGCAGCCTGGCAGTTTAGGAAAGGAGATGCTTCTGGATCCAAATGGAGAGTTAGATTTGTTTCAACAACAAAAATGAAGGAGGAAATAAAACAACCTCTTTTATAAGGAATTAAAGAAAACTATCAGTGGGGGATAGAGAACGATGTGGCTTAGGGTGTTATAGGAAAAAGAGGAGGAAAAGAGAAGGGGATGGGGAGAAGAAGGACATTGGAGACCCCAGCCCTAAGGCTTAGCACCTACATTGATGAATAACTTGCAGTGGGCATCAAAGTCCATATTGCAAGAAGTTTATTATGTGTGTCTTAAAGAACACAAGTAATTTTTTCATTAGTAAAAAAACCTGTCCACACATTGCCAAACTTCTCCAAAGTAAACAAACTGCTTCTTGTAAGCTTTGCTATGGTCTGTTTTGCCTCTAATAGAATATAGGTCACTAGTTTGAAATGAGATTTAGTGGGGCCTGTAGGTTTAAGATGGAGCATGACATAATACAGATCTTTAGGGAAGAGGAAATTAAACAGCATCTGTAAAAGTTTGTGGATTTTGGTCAAGAATCAACATTTTCAATTCCTAGCTGCTGTACTTACCCAGTCTTTGCTCAAATTATTTTAAGTGAAAGGAAAGACTGATATAGGCTTTAAGATGAAGTTGTAGGAATAAATATATGAGAGCTGCCATTGCTGACTTGCTTCTGTTGATATTTACAATCCTTAAAGTGATTGTAAATTCTTGTTTTTCTTTCTTTAAAAATAACAAACATGTTATACTTACCTGCCCTGTGCAGTGGTTTTGCACAGAGCAGCTCAGATCCTTCTGTTCTCGGGTACCTCTTGGGCTCTCCTGGCCCCATCCCTCCTGTTGAGTTCCCCCACAGCAAGCGGCTTACTATGGGGGCACCCAAGCCAAGTCACAGCTCCCTGTGTCCATTCAGACACAGAGATGTGGCCGTGCCCCGCCCCCTCTCTCTCCTGTGTGACTAACTGACTTTGATTGACAGCAGTGGGAGCCAATGGCACCACTGCTGTGTCTCAGCCAATCAGGAGGGAGAGTCTTGGATGGCCAAGATACTCGTGGACATCGCTGGATAGAGATGGGGCTCAGGTAAGTCGTAGGGGGTGCTGAGGGGGGCTGATGCACACAGAAGGCTTTTTATCTCAATGCATAGAATGCATTGAAATAAAAAAACTGACTTTACAACCACTTAAAAATAAGTATGCAGCCAGAAATGTCTGAAACTCCGGTAATATATGCAGGCTTCAGGTTAATGATTTACCAGGAAGTGACAGCATGTTCAGAATAAAACACGCTGAGCATGTTAGCAGTGTTAGCTTTAAGACCCCTTTCACACCACGCCGCCCATAGCGTTGGCGGTAAAACGCAGCTATTTTTAGCGGTGTTTTACTGTCGGATTTGCGGTGCATTTCGGCCGCTAGCGGGGTGCTTTTAAACCCCGCTAGCGGCTGAGAAAGGGTTAAAACCCCCGGCAATACACTGCAATAGCAGCGTTTTGCCGGCGGTATGACAGCGCTGCCCCATTGATTACAATGGGGAGCAGCGGTGGAGGAGCGGTGAGTTCACCGATCTTTCACTGCTCCAAAGAAGCTGCCGGCAGGACTTTTTGTGACGCCCTGCCAGTGCACCACTGCAGTGTGAAAGCCCTCCGGCTTTCACACTGCAGACAATAGAGCAGCAGTTTGAGGGCGGATTGCAAGCACTATTTCTAATGCTATAGCGCCTGCAAAACGCCCTCGTTGTGAAAGGGGTGTAAAACGTTTATATTTTAAGGTCCCAGGTCCAAAAATGTGTCAATTAGGTATTCTGCTTTAAAGCAAAGTAAAATCTAAGTTCCATGCTGTAAATCTGGACCTTTAAGAGGGCTTATTTTCCAATGACAAGATGACTGTTGATAAAACTGTTTCACACACCTGCAGGAAATGTCTGCAACACACCCACAATCTGGGAGAATTTGGTTAACAAATTAAATCAATTCAATTTGTCATGGATCCATGATTCATGAAATCAAGTGCCTTCATTTGCATATATAACTCAAGGTGGCTAAAATTAAAAAATGGAATTTAGTTTATAATTCATTATAATACAATGTAACTTGTCCTACAGATGTCTGCTTAAAGAAAAATGTTATTATAAGTCTTAGCATCAAGAAGAAAAATGTTATTTTACTGTAAAAAAAAAAGAATTAGTATAATATAAATTAAAGAGTGATTGCACTCTTTGTGAGGTTTAGATAGAAGCTAGTGTTATTAAAAGAGAAGTGTGGGGTTTAAAAAACCAAACATACTCTCGTAGGTGGATTCAGCATCTGTCCAATGCTACATCTGTCCCCACCATCTCTAAGAGCAAGAGCTGAGTGATCAAAGACCACTGATTGCTCAGTTCTTGGTCTTCAGTGAGCAGAGAGCCAGTAACTGTCATTTACCAGCTCTGTGCTCTGCCCCTCCAGTGCTCACAGGAGTGTCCGTCTGTGGAAGGGGTCGGAGCGCGTGGCTAAGGTTCTCGGCAGTCTGGAATGGCTGAGTGACGTTAGCTGACAGTGGACTTTAGCCCATTGTCAGCTGAATACAGGTCACCGGAGTGCAGAACTAAGTGCACTCCTGTAACCCACAAGAGAACTAGGGCCAAAAGAGCTTTGGCCCTACTTCTCCTTTTATTAAACGATCATCTCCTACAATTAGTTTGGGCTTTGATGGCAAGATCTAAGTTTTTGTGCCAGAGCACCTGCTATAGAAAATAGTATGGTTGCAACACATGTTCTTATATTGTTCCTTTACTTAAAGGGCAGATTCACTTTGGAATACAAACTCCCCATCCCCCTCCTATACTCCTTAACCTATTCTAGGCTAACCTTGGTGCCTACACACCACTTTTTATGTTTCAATGTTTTTATTAAAGTTCTTTATACAGTGTAATTTGTACAAAATAAAGTTTGATTTCTAAAAGATACAGTTTGTACAGTATACATATTTGTTTGGTAATATAAACATAGTGCAAATGTAAACCATTGTTTACCACAGCGAGGCCACAATCTTAGAAAGAAATAAGAAGTAAAGAACAAAAGGAGCTTTCATCTGTTGGACAGTAATGGTTAGTACATTTTCATAAATGAGTTTCTTGAGCACGTCCCTGCTCTCCGTCCCTGCACCCCCACCCCTGGGGCGAGCCCGCCCCCATCACACTAATCGGAGGGGTCGTAGGTCTCGTCTCCAGGTAGCGGGGGCCCCAGGGGCCGGGCTATATCAATCTCTGCTGACCAGTGTCACCATGCTCCATGGTTTTGCCTATGAGTACTAGTTAGTCTGTGTCATCTACACACCACTTTTTTTTTTGATGGCAATCTCCTGCTTTGTTAATAGCCTTGGTAAAGAAATCTTGTCCAACGCTGCATGTACCTGTGCAGAAACATTGCATAGCCTTGAACGGTCATACCTCTACAATCGGACCTTATTCAAATCTATAGGAAATTGGGGAGTAAAGTAAACCTGCCCTTGAAAGAAAAATTTATTTTTAAACAAAGTGTCATGGGTGCACTCAACATTCAATAGGAACTTATAAAATAAAGGATTTAATTAACCGCTTCCCGACCGTCTCATGTACATATACGTGAGCAGAATGTCACGGGCAGGCAAAATCCCGTGCCTGTACGGGATCCTTTAAATGCCTGCCCGTGGGTCGCGTGCGCGCCGCCAGCGGTGCGCTTGCGACCCGGTCGGGAGCTCCGTGACCCCGGCCGCGGGACCAGCGGACCCGATCGCCGCTGGCGTCCCGCGATTGGGTCACAGAGCTGAAGAACGGGGAGAGGTATGTGTAAACAAACCTCTCCCCGCGCTAACTACTCTGCCTGTCATTGATTGGCTGTTCCCGGTCATCGGGAAAGCCGATCAATGACGTCAGACATCAGCCCCGCCCCCTAATGTAAAAAAAACACACACACACGTCACAGCCCATAACCCCTCCCCTCCCCCTAGTGGTTAACCCCTTCACTACAACTGTCATTTATACAGGAATCAATGCATTTAAATAGCATTGATTGCTGTATTAATGACAATGGTCCCAAAAATGTGTCAAAAATGTCCGATGTGTCCGCCATAATGTCGCAGTCACAATAAAAATCGCTGATCGCCGCCATTACTAGTAAAAAAAAAATATTAATAAAAATGCTATAAAACTATCCCCTATTTGGTAAACGCTATAACTTTTGCGCAAACCAATCAATAATCGCTAATTGCAATTTTTTTTACCAAAAATATGTAGAAGAATACGTATCGGCCGAAACTGAGGAAAAAAAATGTTTTTTTATATATTTTTTGGGGATATTTATTATAGCAAAAAGCAAAAAATATTGCATTTTTTTCAAAATTGTCGCTCTATTTTTGTTTATAGCGCAAAAAATAAAAACCACAGGGGCGATCAAATACCACCAAAAGAAAGCTCTATTTGTGGGAAAAAAAGGACGCCAATTTTGTTTTGGAGCCACGTCGCCCGACCGCGCAATTGTCAGTTAAAGCAACGCAGTGCCGAATCGCAAAAAGGGGCCTGGTCCTTTGGCTGCCAATTGGTCCGGGGCTGAAGTGGTTAAAATGTATTTAAAATGATATAAAACACCAGTGTAGTATCCTAACAAATAAATACATAATTGATCAAAAGCTTGTTTGCCTTTAAGAAAACTCATATAAGCAAATATGCCTGGAAGATCGAGCATGTAAAAACTCTTCTGATAGAGTAAGTTTGATTTCATTGATCCTTCCAATAAGGTAAACAAATCCAGCTGCAGCCCCTAATTATCTTCAGTGGCTTGCAGAAGATTCAGATGCTAGAAGTCTTGCCAAAACTTCTACCGCACAGATCTATCTTCATAGCGAGTCTTTGAAATGAATACAATAGGGCACATTTCAGCAAGTCCCATAAGAGAACAAGCACTACAAAATTAAATTTTAGTGGCGTTTAATGAGGAAATATTTAAAAATAATCTGACATGACTAAACATCTTTGTCTTACTTCAAAAGATTAAACAGCAGACATGCTTAAACCCGGTATCTTGTAATTTGTGTTTATTTAACCTATTAAAGTTATGCTTTTATTCACTGTATTTCCTGT
Source organism: Lithobates sylvaticus (assembly GCA_028564925.1). Lineage (NCBI taxonomy): Eukaryota > Metazoa > Chordata > Amphibia > Anura > Ranidae > Lithobates > Lithobates sylvaticus. Next base: position 77,359,766 of record CM053027.1, read on the forward strand.
AATCCAAATGGCACAATGTTTGACTTTATCGTTTAGATGTAGTTGTAATTTACTAATGTACGGAGAACGAGGAAAATTGGCCAAATGTCAAGTTAAACAGTTAATGTAAATGCTTTTCCTAATTCAAGTGTAAATTGATTTATTTATTTTATGATTTTAAAGTAATTTTATTGAGGGTTCTTGTATAGCAAAACACATGAAGCAATCTTTTCAGACATTTTTGTCACCTATGTTTCCTTCACTTTGGACTCAATTAAAATATACCATAATAAAAGCATGAGGGCTGTTGATCCTAGTTCCCTGGATGTGTAGCTTCAGTAATTTTTAATTACAGATCTTAAACAAGCATGCTATAAATAAAAGTAAACAATGTGTCAAAATTTCCTTATCTCTATACTTGCTCCAGGTCATCAAACATATTGAATCCAGAGCACAAACAGGGCAGCCAGGGAGCTAATAAAAGGACAGATCATGTTTGGGACAAGAAATAGAATGTAAACTTTAATATATCTAAAGATAAGACATTTTCATTTCATTTTGGTTAGAGTTTTTTTTTTTTGTCATCTGTGTCCTATTTAAAAATGTTTCATCACTTTGGGATGTAAGATAACATCTCTCCAAAGTGAGGTGAACCCCCGATTTGACCGCTGCACTGGAAAAGGAGTACCCATTGAAATATGCCCCTCTATTCATGTTCTAGTATAATTTTCAAGGGACTATTATGCCCTGTACACACGACCGGTTATCTTGTCGGAATAAACTCTGAAGGTTTTTCCGACGGAGTTCCGGCGGAATTCCGCTGAAACTGTCTTGCGTACACACGATCACACCAAAGTCCGACCTTCAAAAACGTGGTGACGTACAACACATACGATGGGACTAGAAAAAGGAAGTCCAATAGCCAGTAGCCAATAGCTTCCGTCTTGTACTTGCTTCAGAGCATACGTCATTTTTGGTCTGTCAGAACAGCATACAGACAAGTGGTTTTCCGTCCGAAATATTTAAAACATGTTCCATTTCTAGGCCCGTCAGAGTTTTCGAAAAAAAAAAAGTCATATGAGGCACACACACAATCGGAATATACGATGAAAAGCTTCCGTCTGACTTTTTCTGTCGGAAATTCCGCTCGTGTGTACACAGCATTACAGGGTTCTCTTATAATTAAGTGATAAAAAGGTAATACCAGAGGCTAGTGAATTCATAATTGAAGAAACAGTTCAGATACAAATCACAGGAATATCTTCCAAACCTCCAGTGCCAACACCTTTGCTCAAACTTTGTGCTTTATTGAAATCAGGTTGGGCATGCAATGTGGCCACACCACAGTATACAGTATACTTTAGAATACTTGGAATGCCTACCAGTAGATGGGGTGCACTTATACATGGTATGCTTCTACAAAATAGAAAGAGAATGTGAGGCATCCAATCACCTGCTAGTTACATCCAGTTACATCCAGTATCTATACTGAAGGGGAGGATCAGACAGTCTGAACTCTGGACCTACCCTTCAGCAGAGAGAGTTGGTCTGGAGCAGTGGTTTATTAAGGTGAAATAAAAGTGTGGTGAACATGTTTTAATGATAATTATATTTAAATAAACATAATTTTAACTGCTTCCGGACCAGCGGCCACAGTTTTACAGCGGCAGGTTGGCTCCCCTGCGCGAAACCACGTAACTGTACGTGGGCTCGCGGGGCCCGAATACCAGGCGTGCACGCTGACAGTCACGATGACCTCGGGCCACGAGCGATCATGGCCAGGGGACACAGAACAGGGACGAGTGTGTGTAAACACACACTTCCCTGTTCTGTTCTGACAGGAGTGACAGATCGTGTGTTCCTATTAGCTAGGAACCATGATTCGTCACTTTCTGTAGTTATTCCCTCCCCCTTCAGTTAGAATCGACCCCCAGGAAACACAGTTAACCCCTTACCGCCCCCTAGTGTTCACTGGCAGTGACATTTTTAGAGTAATCAATGCATTTTGAATCGCACTGATCGCTGTATTAATGGCAATGGTTCCAAAAATGTGTCAAAATTGTCCGATGTGTCTGCCATAATGTCGCATTCATGATAAAAATCGCAGATCGCCACCATTACTAGTAAAAAAAAGAATAATAATAAAAAAAATGCTATAAATCTATCCCCTATTTTGTAGACGCTATAACTTTTGCTCAAACCAATCAATATACGCTTATTGCGATTTTTTTTTACCAAAAATATGTGGAAGAATACATATCGGCCTACACTGAGGGAAAAATGATTTTTTTTTTATATATTTTTTGGGGGATATTTCTTATAGCAAAAAGTAAAAAATTATGCATTTTTTTCTAAATTGTTGCTCTTTTTTTGTTTATATCGCAAACAATAAAAAACACAGAGGCGATCAAATACCACCAAAAGAAAGCTCTATTTGTGGGGAAAAAAAGGTTGTCTTTGTTTGGGTACAATGTCTCACGACCGCGCAATTGTCATTTAAACCGATGCAGTGCCGAATCGCAAAAAGTATACTGATGATGCCACAAGTAATGAAGCTTATTCAACCAGCTGTAATGTATATCTGGTTTTCCTGAGATCAAGACTGGGGAGGATTGAGTGGGGTATGGACCAGTACTTCTCTTGTGAATCTACATCCTCTAAGATTTGCCACATGTTTGAAGGCCTGGACACTTAGTCATGTGATCTTCGCTAAGGGGAGAATTGAAGCTCAGTCTGGCTAGTCCTCCCCATAAGCAAGAGATCATGGACTTACTAGAGGAAAATATGCCATTCATTTTGCAGGCCAATTTACTATGTGGGTGAGGTGATGCTCTGCATTTCCACCATCCAATTATGTACAAGCAAAAACATATAGAATAATATCAATAGATATACTGTGTATATATACAGTATATATATATATATTTTTTTTCAAAGTGAATAGCCTATCTGCCTGTAGAAAATGAACCCCCCCATGTGCCCAAGTGCTTTGACCTTCAGACATGTTGCTGAATCTGAAGTGTACCTAAAGCATTTTCTCTAAGAAAGGCAAGAATACAACTATTTTCTTGCTCTTTATCTATCCAGACCAGCAAAATTATAAAAATTGTTTTATTCTAGCTTTGAAGTATAGGTCTACCTTCAACTTAGTTCTTCAAATTATAGAAAAATGAGTCACCATAAAATCCCACTTAAGAATTTTGTGTGATAGAGCTACTGATTTGTTTGTTGCCTGTCAAGCATTGTAACCAACAACGGGACAAAGGGATAGTTGAAGATGAGGACCCTTTTGTGCTACAGGCAGTTATTCAAGGGTAAGAGTAAGTTGGTAACGTCTTTATTATTACAACTCCTCTAATAAATATGACATATAGAAAACATGTATCTTATACATAATAAATCTGAATATTTAGCAAATAGAGAAATCCATGCACTCACCAAATGTCTCAAAATATATGAGAAAATAAATCAGAAACATTAATGCTCAGATGTTCTGGCATTCAAAAGCATTTGTTCTTTTTTCTCTGTTGGCATCATTTGCCACTTACTACCTAAAACGCTTAAGTAGCGATGCATATTAATATTTGAGCGTTGCCAAGCCTTGGAACACAGGAATAATACACTACAAGTAATTAAGGTAGATCTAAGATTTGAAAGGTCATTAGTGTTGGCAAATGAAGAGATTTATGGAGCTCAAGTTGCCACCTGTTCCTCCTTACAAGGACTACAAGACAAATAACTGCATAACTGTCCTCAGAAAAGTGGTCCCTTTAATGCGCTGCAAAAAGTCTTTTGTTCCAAGTTCTAAAACATTGAAATTAATCACCAATTTTGCTAATGATTTCTCCCCGAAAAGACTTTCAACTATAAGATCCAGAGACCTGAGTTGTTACATTAATTCCTCTAGTCAATTGTGATAATGTTAATCAGTGATGTTCAAATCTGATCAAATCCTTGTACATACGAGTTGATCCTTTAAAGTTGAATTGAAGCTTTTCGTGTCTAATTAAGACCCAGAATTGACAAAACTAGATCTCATATTACTTTTATCACTTCTGTAATATCCCTGTAGAGATACCTAATTTCAACTAGAACTCAAATAGAGCATGGGAGCATAGAACTTTTTTTCATTTTAAAATGGCCTTAAGCCATGAGACACTTCTGGGTGTTTGCCTAGTAAAGCAGGTTAGGAGGGGACAGAGCTAAAGAATATTTACATATTTGTGGGGCACTTGAGGATATACAGTATCTAGCAGTGAATTTAGTATATTAGGGTGTAGGGACTGCCTTTAGAGGCAGCTCAAGACTCTCTGTAGGTAACATGTAGTCGTTTCTTTCTTTGCATAGTGTAGAATTTAATGTAATGACATATCTATGTATAAAGCTCAACTTAAAAAAATAACTGTTGATTTACTTTTAGGTTACAAACAAGCAACATGGTTATCTGTATAAAGGGATAAATAATGCCAGATACCATCCTCCCCAAAGAAGCAGCAAATGAGCTTGTCATCCGTGTAATTTCTTCAGCATATGTTACTCCTGCTTTCCTAATCAAAATTTGTGCACCATGTATACATTATACTGTGTATTGAATGGCTGCTGAATCACTGCTCGGAAGGAAAGCAGAGTAAAAAGAAAGCTCTATTTGTGTGAAGAAAATGATAAAAAAAAAAAAATTGTCATTCAAAGTGCGACAGCGCTGAAAGCTGAAAAATGGCTTGGGCAGGAAGGACGTGTAAGTGCCCGGTAGGCAAGTGGTTAAAGTGTTGTGAATGGAGAAAAATTATGGCGCTAAACTCAAATAAACAATCAAACAATGTAAGGATGACGTCAGGCCAGGATGATCTTAGACCGAATCCTCTGGTACACACATTTGTAGACAAATGGGAATAGATGTACGCTTACCGGAACTGATGGACTCCCTGTCAGCAACAGGGAGTCAAACAGGCATAGAAGGGCTCTAGACGGCCAACGAACTCGATATTCCAGGATAGACGGGTGGACTCTGTGGGACCACTCGCGACTTCACAAACCGGATACAAAAGGTCGGAGTATGGACGGCTTGTATGGAACCTGAATCCACATAGGCAAGACAGGAACTCCCAGATAGCCACTCGACAAGCGGAATATGACAAGCCAATAGTGGACCCCCACTGATGATGCAGAAAAGGCTCTCTTGGGATACTCTCCAAAAATATTCAAATCATATGGTAAAAACAAGAGGAAAAAGACCAGGAGGGGACTCCAATGGTGTAGATCAGTCAGGCAGGTTTTTATTGACAAAAAACAAATAAATATATTAAAAGTGATCACGTTTAAAAGCAGTGTGGGAATGGGTATGACCTCGCCCATGTAAGCGTACATCTATTTACATATTTCATTTTTATGTTTTTCACTCTTAGGATTACATTGAATTGTGTTTCCTTGTTCACTATTTAGAATTTTTTGTCTAAAGGGTATCACAACCGTTCACATATTTCAGCGCTGCACTTTCCTTTACACAAGTGGTTAAAGTGATTGTAAAGGCAGAATGGCATTCTTTGCATTAAGATAAAAAGCCTTCTGTGTGCAGAAGCCCCCTTCAGCCCCCCTAATACTTACCTAAGCCCACCTCGATCTCGATGTTGCACAAGAGATTCGGCTGTCCAGGACTCTCCCTCCTCATTAGCTCAGACAGCAGCGAAGAGCCATTGGCTCCCGCTGCTGTCAATCAAAGTCAGTGAGCCAATGGGGAGAGAGAGGGGGCAGGGCCTTTAGTAACACTTGAAAAATTGAGAGAAGGATAACAACTCAGTTTCTTATAATTTTAAAAGCTGGGGAGTTCCCTACAACAAATGCAGATTTACTGACACCTTTTAAAGACAAGGAGAAGTTCTGAACAATTTACCAAATTTACTGGTACAGGAGAGCTGTAATAGTTAGATCCCCATAAGTAGTTTTCCTGTCACTTTTACTCCACAAAACAAGACATCCCTGTAAGCTTTATTTCACAGAGACCACATTTAAAATTTCTGTAGGCTTCACAAACAAATTTGACAGCTGTTCCGACATTTGTGTTTATAGTTCAAAGACTTGCTGTTGTATTTTGCATCTTCACTTTTAAAGCCTCAGTCCTCGGTTAAGGATATTATTGTATAAATAACCCATACATCCTGAATATCACAGGATTTATGTTTTTCTAGCGCCAGAGTTAGTCTAATATATTCAATGTTCCTTTTTAGAAATCATTGCATCCCTTTGATGTTTCTAAAGCCGGTAAGATATATTAACATCATTATATATTTATAGCAAAAAATGGGTAATGGTTTCCCCAGTGCTTGATATCCCATGAGAGGGCAATGTGAGGCAGTTGAAAGTAAGTGGAAAAAATGTTTTCTAGAAGTTTTAATTATCAGAACTTTTTTAAACATTCTTTTCCAAGAACTCTTGACTGGGGGTTTGTGGTTACAAAGCAAATATGGCCTAAATGTACAATCTAAGTGTGATATATTGCTCATAATATACTGGGGCTAATTAATATTAATGCTGAAGTTTTATTTAAATTAGCAATCTATTTCCCATTTTCTTATTCTCAGACTTTGTCCTTTCAACTTTTTATGCTTAAATCATATTTTATGAGAACTCCAGCAGCAAAATTTCTCTACATTCGTTCATCCCCCCTCCCACAAAGCCAAAGCATTAGAGTAAGTCTCTTTCAGCCAGACTCCCTGTTTATTCTGTGCTGTGATTAATACATTAAGGGAGTGGGACTTGTAATGGCCACAGTGGTTGCGCATAATGGGTTGGTGCGTCGCATCACTGCAAGTTAAAGATATAGAAGTCAGCATATTTAACCCCTTCACGCCTAAGGGTAAAACAAATATTAATGCCTAAGCACAATTTTGCAACTTTGACCTGTGTTAGTAAAACTGTACATATCATCACAACCACTTTGTGTTTCCAGGTGGATTTTATCTTGTTTTTTTCAGGACAAATTGGGCTTTCATTAAATGATAAATTGTAATGGATATCTCCTGATTTCTTTTTTATTATCAAGGGAAACCTGGCCCAAAATAGTAAAAAAAAAAAAAAAAAAATGTCCTGCTCTTAACGATCGCAGATTTGTTGTTTGTACCCATAGTACACCCCAGAAACAATAGTGCACATTTTGCTTATTTTTTTTTTTTTTTGTCCTACCTAAAACACACTGACACTAATACAAATTTTTATTTTTTTTAAATCCAGCCCAAAATATACTAACCCTGACCTTTGACCCTGACATTGACCCTTACTTGACCCAAACACTAACCCTGGCACTGGCCTAGATCAAACCTTGATCTAGGTATTTTTTCTTAATTTTTTAATTTTTCTTTTTATTATTATCATTATATTATATATCTATCTATCTATATCTATATATATCTATCGATATATATAGATAGATATATAGAGATAGATAGATATATATATATATATAGATATCTATCTATCTATGTATATATTGGCCAATAGCCTCTATGTAGTTCCGTCGTACGCAACAGACTTTACCACGTTCAGAATGATCGGATTTTCCGACAACTTTGTCCGACCGTGTGACAAAATCCGTTGGAAAAAATCTGACGGATTTTGTGGTCGGAATTTCCGACCGTGTGTACGGGGCATCAGAGTGAACTGCCAGTCCAGCCAACCTGGACTAGCTGAGTGATGCCCCATCTACTACCACAGCACAGGGACTCACAAATTGCAGTGGCACAACTGTGGTAATGTTACAATGCTGGTATTTCATGTATTTCATTGTTTATTTCCTCTACTCCATAACTCAAGTTACATACCTCCTTACAGACCTAGGGCCTGGGATATAAACAATGCAGAAGCTTGAGCATTGCACCTCTGATGCACTGATCATGGTTGTAATCTTTGAAAATTTCAATGCAAAAAACCCTCCCTCTTTTTGTACATTTCTTATTTTAATAATGATAGTGCCCTTATTACAGGGTGAACTATACCTTTAAATGTTTCTGAACACTAGTAGTGTTTTCAGCGTGCCTCTTTCTGGAGGGCCTTAGTAGAACTAAAGGCAAAATGAAAAATGTAAAATTGTACATTTCCTATTTTATTAATGATCGTGCCCTTATTACAGGGTGAACTATACCTTTAAATGTTTCTGAACACTAGTAGTGTTTTCAGCGTGCCTCTCTCTGGAGGGCCTTAGTAGAACTAAAGGCAAAATGACCCATTGCAGCTGACACATCATATGAGATTAATTCACTTATTTGCTTCCTTCTGTCTGATTGGAGGTGCTATCCCTCAAAACCAAACCCCCCTGTGTTTATATCCTCCTACATTGACTCTTTTTTGGCCTGACTTCTAAAACTACTAAAACGGTTTTAATAAACTAAATCTTCCACCTAACCCAGTGTTTCTCAACTAGGGTTTAGTGGAATCTTCCTAATGTTGCTGGGGTACCTAGCGAGTAATGGCAAACTGATTTCCAACCTACACTGGCAACCAATGCAGGGGGCAATTTTACACTGACAATTAATGTAAGAGGTCACTTTTACCATGACCATTAATGTTTAGGATGTATAGGACACCACACGTTTTACTGTCTGCTTTTCTTTTCTTCAATTCAAGAATATTACTATTTTTCTGGGATTGCTAACCAAATTATATGCCCTATGCTTAGGACACCACACTATTCATTATTTTAGTCAAAACTTTCTTCAGCCCAATTGTCAAAATAATGTACAATGAGTTATTATCAAGTTTACCGGGGGTTCTCCAAGACCTGAGACATATTTCAAAGGTCTCCCGGGGGTAAATAGGCTGAGAAAGGTTGATCTAACCTATTAATTATTGCAGTGGGTATTTTGATGTGTCTTGGGGAACATTTGCCACATGAATCTATCCATTTGTTTGACATAGGATTCAATATAGATATCAGAGAACTTCAGTTTGTATCCTGAAAAATGGAGCAGAGGTAACATTTCACAAGATTAAAGGACCAAATGACTTCTGGTGGGCCTAACAGTAAAAGAACCCAGAGTCTGGTTGTAAATGATGTACTGCAAGGAAAATTGTAAATTACTGTAAAAGAAGGTATAATGTAATAGTAATTGTATAGTGGTATAATTGACTTATGTGTACACTGGGTGACCAAGGCATACGGTAATAAGTTTGCAATACGATTCTGTCACAAATAAATACAGTGTTATACTATAACTGCTAATAACAATGTTATATGCAGGTTTTCAATTTTTGATGCTCAGTGGAAAACAAAATGTTGCCATGTATGAGTCATGCTTCCACCTTAATCTACTATGATTTTATTATAACCAGTATGGACAAGAATACAGTATTTAAATATGAATAAATGTGATATATAAACTGTGCAAAGTAATGCACTGCTGTGCCAATGAGTTCACACCGGATCATTTTTTCCTTATACTCCTCCTAGACTATTATAGGAAAATGATCATCTATTCTGGGAAAATTATACCCTATTTATAAGCGGTGCTTATTGCTTCTTTCTTATAAATATTCATAACAGCCACTGAAAATATTCTGCTTTATTTCCCTATTTAGTTGTACTTTAATATTTGAATAAAATGTTTCAGTAGTAGGGAACGTTTACCACTGTGTATGGTAATCAAAATGGCTAAAATAGCAAAAGTTTCACCAGCACTCAACTCTGGTGATATAATAGGGGCTGAACCCAAGGCAACTAGACAATTACCATAACTGGAACATATGGGTGACAGCAATAAAAAACAGGGCTTGTCTGCGCTCAATGGGTTTGAAAGAGTCTCTGGGAAGAAGCATGAGAAAAACGTAACAAGTTTAATTAATATTGCACATAAGATAGCCAAAATCCAATGTCAATGCAATGATGATGTGGATGATAGAGAGAGTAAATGAATAAAAAAAAAATTAAAAACAGCTTACGGTGTCGCTGAGGTTCCCATAGCAAGGAGTAGCTGAAGGCATCCACAGATGGAATGAACCTAGCAGTAAGGGAGGAGTCAATCTCCCTGCTGCGGCCGAACAAGGACCCACTAGGCGACCTGGCTTGGTGCAGGGGGAGGCTGCGGGCTACGGGAAGGTGGATCACTGTAACCCACGTGTCAGTAAGTCAAACCAGCTGGTGTGCTGACAAAGGATTGGATGAAGCCGCGGTCCATGGTCAGATGAGAAGCCGCTCTCCTCTGGTGGTGTGTAGGCAGGCGTGCGGCTCCTCCTATGGATGGATGAAGTTGCCCTGGTCCAGATGTAAAAGCTGTGAGCCGAGGCCGAGTCGGCTAGGCTCGTATGGGTGGCATACAGGGCTGATTGGAGCCGGATAGACTCGGAAACCTTCATGAGCTTGGGAACCAGCGTGGACCTTAAGCTGTGCAGTTGCCATGACTATGTATTTCGCGCGCATGGGCTTTATCAAAGTCAGGGGAATCGGCAGCTGAGAAGTTTAAATACCCAATTTGTGGGCACGGAGTGGGCAGAGCAGTGAGACAGGAAAACTCCTCGCTGCTCAAAAATGGATCCCACTAATTAGCTTGATTAAACAGAAATTAAAATAATGCAATCGGATAACAAAAACAATGATTTACCCATAAATGAAACTGGTTAATTTATGGGTATTTATGGGTAAATCATTTTTTGTTATCTGATTGCATTATTGTAATCCCGTCCCACTGCACTGCTCTGTGATTTTGATAAACGCATGCGTGCGAAACACGTAGTCACGGCAACCACACAGCTTGCGGTCCACACTGGTTCCCAAGCTCATGAAGGTTTCTGAGTCTGTCCGGCTCCAATCAGCACTGTACGCCACCCACACGAGCTTACCCAACCTGACATCGGCACCCCCCTCGTGGCTTTTACATCTGGACCAGGGCAACTTTGTCCATCCATAGGAGCAGCCACATGCCTGCCTACACACCACCAGGGGAGAGCGGCTTCTCATCTGACCGCGGCTTCACCCGATCCTTTGTCAGCACACCAGCTGGTTTGGCATACTGATACATGGGTTATGGAGCACCAAGCCAGTGAGTCCAGGTCGCTTAGTGGGTCCTTTTTTGGTCAAGTGCAGCAGGGAGATTGGCCCCTCCCTTACTGCCAGGTTCATTCCATCTGTGGATGCCGTCAGCTCCTCGTTGCTATGGGAACCTCCGTGACACCGTAAGCTGTTTTTATTTATTTTAATCAATTTACTCTTTCCATCATCCACATCATCATTGTATTGACATTGAATTTTGGCTTTCGTATGTGCATTATTAATTAAACTTGTTATGTTTTTCTCATGCTGCTTCCCAGAGACTCTTTTGTACTTTAAATCAAAATGGCTGATGAGAGGGTAAGGCCACTATGCCACAACCCAAAATAGATTTAAAAATCAACTACTGAAACAAAAGTATCTGTATTTGACAGCTTAGATTAAGGCTGCCATTCCCTGACTCCCAGACTCATACTAGTTCCAAAGCAGAGCCATCTCTTGCAATCATGCTGCAGGGGGATTTACTGCCAACAAGAGATGCACAGCTCAAGAACCAGGGAAATGTAGCTGATAGAGTTAAGTAAAATGTTATGCTTGTGATGAAATAAATAACTTGTTGGCATAGACCTGACGAATGACAAACACAGCTTCCTAGCCCCTAATAAACAATAGAACAAAGTAGGATTTTTCAGTGCTGGAGTTGTCAGAAAAGATCATGTAAAATGCTAAGCAGATATTTTTTAATATTTTTTAGCATATGCTTTGTGAATGGGATCATGTAAAAAATATAAAATAGGTGTTACCCCAATTTGGCTTCACAACTGGAATCACACTATAATGTAGGTCTAAAGAAAAAAAATGGATGACAGTGAAGTGATAATAAAGATTTCATTTTTTTAAGTGTTTTTTCACAGAACAGCCCTGATCCTCTTTTTCTGGGGTCCCCTTCTGGCACTCCTGGCTCCTCCTCTTTGGCATAAGCTGCTTTCTATAGAGGCACTCATGTGGACCCTCCCCTGAGCCTCCCTGTCTGCATCTATTGACACACAATGTGGCTTGGCCCCACCCCCTAATCACTGAATATGATTGACAGCAGTGGGAGCCAAAAGCTCCCGTGCTATCAGTCTGCCCTGTGAGCAGGGAGAGAGCGAAAAAAAATGCTGCTCTCCTGCACAGTGCTGGATCAAGATCGGGCTGAGGTAAGTACAAGGGGGGTAATGAGGAAATTCTGTGACACAGAAGGTTTTTTACCTTAACCACTTCAGCTCCGGAAGGTTTAAGCCCCTTCATGATCAGGCCATTTTTTGCGTTATGGCACTGCGTTTCTTTAACTGATAATTGCGCAGTCATGCAAAGCTATACCCCCAAAAAAATGTATGCCCTTTATTTTTCACAAATAGAGCATTCTTTTGGTGGTATTTTATCACCTCTGCGTTTTTTATGTTTTGCGCTATATACAAAAAAAAGATAGACAATTTTGAAAAAAAATATATTTTTTTTTACTTTCTGCTATAAAACAATACCAATAAAAAAAATGTAAAAAATCTAATTTCTTCATCAATTTGGGCCAATATGTATTCTGCTACATATTTTTGGTAAAAAATCCCAATATGTGTATATTGATTGGTTTGTGCAAAAGTTATAGTGTCTACAAACTATGGTATATATATTTTTTTTTTTTATTTAATTTTTTTTTTACTAGTAATGGCGTTGATCAGCGACTTTATAGTGGGGCTGTGATATTGTGTTGGACAAGTCAGACACTTTGTGGGGACCAGTGAGACTAATACATATGTGTTCCCTGGGAGTGATTGCTAACTGTGGGGGGTTGCTTTGACTGGGGGAAGACAGAGATCATTGTTCCTGCTTAGCAGGAACAAAAGATCAGCACATTCCCCTCTCACAGAACGGCGATCTGCCTTGTTTACATAGGAAAACCGCCGTTCAGCCTTTCTCATGAATGATTGGCGGGTCCCAGCAGACATCGTGTCTGCCGGAACTGCTAATTGGCTCCCACTGTGTCCAATCACAGCGGAAGTGTGTTGCCAGCAGCGAGTGCGCACGCCCCAGACCTAGAACTGTCAGATCACATAACAGGAACATGACCTGGCACAAAGTGGCTGCCCTGCCACAGTAAATCTACAGTGGGTGTATAGTATGCATTAAGGTAAAAACATTAAAATGTAGGCTTTAGAACCACTTTAAGTTTGCCAAAGTACTGTGTATCATTGAGTATTGCTATATTTTCCATAAAATACTGTATATATTTTTTTAATCCTTTTTTTTTTGTCTGCACTGCTGATTTTCTTCTTTGGTCTTTTTTCAGTCACTACCTGTCTGCATGCATTTGCTGTAGAACTGAACATATTGGCTCTGGACTGCCTTCCTTATAATGGCAACAGTGGGCCATGCCTGCAGAACTCCTTGTAGCAGGGCAGTCTTAATAGTATCCTGGGCCCCTGGGCAAAGTAATGCACTGGGCCCCTACCAATTTATGCTCCAACTCTCAAGAGTTAAAATATAAATAGTTGATAGACTTAAACATATATTTATTAGTACTTTCAATAAAAGAAAACATTCCATAAATAAGAAGGCCACAGTACAAGGGGTTAGGAGGGCACAGTATAGGTTCTAGGACACTGCTCGGGACCATCTGGGAGATCTTGGGACAGCTTAGTAAAAAGCATGGCTGCCCTGGCAGATCTAGGACAGTTGGCAAGTATGATGTAATATAAGACTATCATGGGGCCTCCATGCACCTGGGGCCCCTGGGCAGTGCCCAGGGGTGCCCATGCATTAAGACAGCCCTGTCTTTTAGTCTCCATCCTGGCTGTGATAGGGTGACAATGCAGTAGCAGAATTGAGAGACAGTTGTCATCCTATAAACAGAACCTATCCTCAACATAGTAAAGCTTGTATGATATTTTATTGATTGCATTTAGATTTACTTTAAAAATCAGTCATTAGATAACATTTTTTATATTGATTTTTAAAATAGAACACTGGTTAGAATGCATTCGAAACATAAACCATCATAAACCTTCAGTGTTAAGTTGTGTGATTTCAATTTTGAGCTATAGAGCTAAGAAGTGTTCTTATAATATAACTAGTTTTGTACAGTATTTCCAGATTCTGGTTTTAAAGCATCAATATTTGCAAATGTATGACGCATTCTGAATAATTACAAATATTCCCTTATAAGAGCCTTCTTTTCACCAGTGACATTATGTATTCACATTTTAATTGGTATGCTTAGGACATTTCTGACATTCATACGTAAATAAGTTGACATTTAAAAGCAGAACTATTACTGACATCTTGATTAATACAAAAAGGAAAAAAGTTTATTCAGTTATATATAAACGTATTATACTTCCTTCTAATTGTCATATAGGTCTTGTAAACAAAATGTTAACCATGCCGTTTATATCTGATGCATAATTCAGACTTTATTATTTATCATGGAATTATTTATACACATTTCAAAGGCAGATTCATTCATGATTCTGATTGCTCACACATTAAAAATAAAAAGATTGATTCTTTTTTTATTTTTTTTTATTTAATTTTTTATCAAAAGAATTTTAATTTCTCTAAAATGTATAATACAGTTTTATAATATGCATACTAAAAATAGTGCTTAGAATATTTTTTCAAAATGGGTCTGTTAAATAATTAATTAGAGTGTATTTATAAAGCAGTGAATGTGAAATCCACCAAACTGCCGCAGGCCTATCTTCTTGATGCATACTTACCTGAATTTTGCAGCCTCGGCCACAGAACTTTTTAAATCCCGCGGGCCAAACTTTTTTCTGACTTGCTGCACCTCTGCATAGATTTCTGAGACCCCCTTGTGGGTGTCTTCAATGAGATTTAAGTAGGTATGCAGCTGGATTGGGGTTGGTTGTTTTGGATTGAGTAGGAATGGCTAAATCCTCTGTCAACACTGGTGGCTAAGTAACGGAAAAATGCAGTTTAGTTGCAGGTTTTACTGCCTCCAACCACATACTGGGATGTTTAACATTACAGCCTGACAAGGGTGTACACATGCCACAGTTGTGAGGCTCTGGTTCCTGGCTGGGCAATTTCAACTTGGGCTGCAGAGTTTGTGAGGTGGTACCCCCTGTCAAACATACCCATTGAGAACAATGGAGCTGCCCTGCAACCGCAAACCAAAAGCTTGGCTTGCGCTTAGCAAATGGATTAAGCAGTATCAGGAATTTAAAAAAATGTTTTGCTATACTTATTAGGAATTTACGGTTGAAATGCAAATCTATTTGCTTTTTAAATTTCCCCATCCCATTTGTAACACAAATATATCATTCCCTTTTTTTCACTTTGGAAATAGAGACACACTGACGGGGAGCAAGTACGTCTCAGATATGTCTATAGAATGTGTTTAAACTTTCATCAAGTTTTTTTTTTTTTTTTTGTTAAGGAAAATTATGGTAGCTGTTTATTTGTGTATATCTGTGTTAGACTGCAATGGTGATGCAGGTTACAGGAAATTGGAACTGCAATGTTTAGTTCTGGTAACAGCAGTATATTGTATTGATGAACCCTTTCATTTGCTCGTGTATCTTAATTACTATAATGCTACCATAAATTCTAATTATGTGCATCCATATATTGACTGCAAATAAACAGGATGTGGCTTTTAGACAATATTCACTCTGCACTGATGGTTATTGAAATTCATCTTACTTCCCATATGGAAGCCTCATTGCGATCTCGACATTGACTATTTCTATGTGAGAGGACTTCAGCATGTTTCTTTCTCCAGAGATGAGACCTTTGCTGCTCTCAGGGCCAAGCATTAATGGTAATAAAATCAACTGAGAGTAAATCTGTCACTTTTGAAACTTGCCCAGTCTCCCGCTTATGCCTACGGGAATTTGGCTGAGGACTGGTTAAAAACCTTATCACCGGACTATAAAGCAGAGCTGCTTTTCAGTGGCATGAACCTAAAATAAATGATGTCCAAATTCTGGAGTATTTGTGTCACAGTCATGTCCATGAGAGAAATTCTTCCCGTTTCCAGCCATCTGTTCAAATCAGGGTGCCAGTGAAACATTTCTGTGTGAGATCCCCAGCTGCTTTGCGCTTCTTTCTTGTCAGACAAGCTTTGGGAGCATTAAAATGCAATTCAGTAAATGTGAAGGTCTAGGGGAAATCACAGCCAACCCTTGCCATCAGCTTCTTAAGATTTATAAGGATTTATATTTGGAACCTGAAGTCTGATTGTGCACCCAAGGTGCTATGTAGTCTGGCACAGAAAAGGTGAATAAGTAATCATTTTAACTTCTAGATTTCTGGGTATATTTTGCTATGTGTTGTCAAAGCAGAAATGACGGTTATATGAAGAAATTAAATATCATGGTATTTAAAGGCCAGTCCATCTAAAATTGATATTACAATACAGTTTTGGTAGATGTTGCTAAGATGGGTAACCCATCAGCAATAAAATATATCAACCGTAAATATCTGGCTTCTGCCTTAGGGGATATATTGTGCAATTATGACTCAGGGTTGCTAGCCATTTATACTTTTTTTGAGACAATTTGTGAAAAACAGTCTATTTTGCTCCGATTTGTTAAAATCTAAGGTTGGGAGAGACTATCTGTAAAATTACACACTGGCTGGCAGTTTTTGCAGTGCAGCCACAACACCACTGTTATGCCCCATACACACGGTCGGATTTTGCGATGGAAAATGTCCTATCGGACAATGTTGTCGGAAATTCCGACCATGTGTAGGCTCCATCGGACTATTTTCCGACGGACAAAGTTTTATCTCCTGCTCTCAAATTTTCCGACAACAAAGTCCTATCGGACTTTTTCCGATCGTGTGTAGCGAATTCCGACGGACAAAGTGCCACGCATGCTCAGATCACATTACAAGACCAAAGCTATTGGCTACTAGCCTCTATGTAGTCCCGTCGTACACAACGAACATCACCACATTCAGGATGATCGGATTTTTCGGACAACTTTGTCCGGCCGTGTGTAAGCAACACCAGTGTCGGACAATATCCGTCGGAAAAAATCAGACGGATTTTGTGGTCGGAATTTCCGACCGTGTGTACGGGGCATACTATATGCCCCAGCATGTCGACCTCCCATCCTGTTCCCTCTGTAGTACCACTGTAAACTGACTCCCCAGGCCCACCTTCACTTGGCTGGCCATGGCTAACATCCCACTCACTCATCCTGACTGCTGCTGGTTGAATAGGATTTACACTGTGGGGTTGATTTGCTAAAACTGGAGAGTGCAAAATCTGGTGCAGCTCTGCATAGAAACCAATCAGCTTCCAGGTTTTTTATTTTTTTTTGGTAAAGCTTAATTAAACAAGCTGAAGTTTGAAGCTGATTGGCTATCATAGACAGCTGCACCAGATTTAGCACTCCAGTTTTAGTAAATCAACCCAACTGTCACCTTATAGTTTTCATGGATTTATTTGAGCAACCTGGGCTCATCGTCACATGTTGACCAGCATACAGTACTATATATTCTAGCCTGTGTCTACATTTTGGCAATGCTCTGGGTGTGTTGGTCCTGGCAAGGGCTAGGGAGTTCTCTTCTCCCCTGTCAAAGCTTATACACACACCATTAATTCTGTTGGGCACCCTATGTCCTTCCTGTTCCTGCAGCTAAATGATGATGCAACACGGGCAAAGAATAATAGAAAAACATCTCCAGAAGTTTTTTTTTTTTTTTTTAAAAAGCTTTGGGACACTATAAAGAGGAAGAGGGAGGTTTTGGGTTCATGTGCATGCTGCCTGGAGATCAGCTTTACTGTCATTATGGCTGAAAGGTATCTGTGACTTCACCCATAGGAAACTGTTGGGACCACTGCACCCATCCATAACTGATATATCAGCTTTGGATGGACCATCTGAATTAAATAATTAAATGAAGGAAGAGCCGGCAAGTGCTGATTACCTTAAAGCATCCTTATTTTGGGAACAAAGGCTACAAGCACAGATTTCCACCCATTTCTTTAGTGTTGTACACACTCAAGTCATCTCTCAGGTTGCAAGAGCTGATCATCCATTTTTACATTATTTCGAGAGTGCTTATTGGCACCAGAATGCCAATTCCTATAATGTAACAGCACTCCAGACTTGGCCACTCATTCCATTTACAGCCTAAGCTGTCTCTGTGGTCTGGCCAAGACAGCAATCTGGTCAGGTTGTGTTCCAAGCTGCTGGGCCAGTGGATTGAAAGGTTGGCAGGTGTCATCATTTGCATTTTGATCCCCTCCCTTCTCTGGAAGTCCCTGGCAGATTCCTGGCTGCATCTGTTGATAGTGGCCGGTAACTAAATCAACTTAATCAGCTGCTTAAAAATTTTACTGAAAATTCTATAAACTGCAATTACGTTTTGATTGTGCAAAATGTGTTAGGAAGCAAAATGTGTGTTTCCGTTCCAGTTTTCAAATCCTGATTTCCCCCACTCATTTAGGACTGATAAATGTATACTTGAAGAACAAACCTGGAGCCCAGTTGCAACTGGTGTCCATGAAGCCTAACATGGTTTCATAGGATGCAGTGAGTATTACGTGTTACCAGTTTTCATGATCACCATGCTGCACTTTCAATCCATTTTTTTTTTACCAAAAAAGTTTTCTGGGCAACAGTCCCCACTTGGTTCCAACTTTTTTTGTACAGTTTCATGAAATATCCGTCAAGTACTCTGTTAATATAAATTATGTTAAACCATAAAGTCAAAGACCAATTGCTGCCTAGTTAAATCACATGTTGGTCTCTCATATGTCTTAGGGACATCAGATAATGAATTGTGTTTGCCAAAATTCGTCCTTTCACCCAACTGCTATAATGAAGAGTAACCAAATAATTTGCGGTCCTAACTATAGGATTATTATATTTTGACTATGGCCTGGTGGGGCAGAGCCAAGATTCAAACTACTGTGGGATTTCTTTTCTTACTATTCCAGGCTTCTATATACAGTGGTACCTTGGATTACGAGCATAATTCGTTCCATAAGAATGCTTGTAATCCAAAGCACTCGTATATCAAAGCGAGTTCCCCATAGAAGTCAATGGAAACTCAGATAATTTGTTCCACAGTTACTGTGTAAGGGCTTACCTTGGTTAGAGTCCATAGTGCAGAGATGTATGCTCACCCTTGCAAATACACACAGCCCACGGTAACAAGGTAAAAGGCTACCTGGACTGTGAATCTGTGCATGGGGGCTTGACAGGAATTTACCAAAGGATTGTTGAGGTGAAGTCGTAGTCAGGGATGCCAAAAGTCAGAGTTAACGATAAACAGAGCCAGGGTCAGAAGCCGGGGTCAGTCTTGGAACACTGAAACTTGAAAATAAGAACACTTGGCAATACAAGAGACACTGAACTGAATTGTAGCTCAGAGGCAATACAACAGGAGCAGTACACAGAAAGTCATGGGTTCAATACCTCCTTGAGCCACTTGGGGCGTGATCACGCCTGGCCGTTTGCATGCCACGGTAGGAACTGCGACAGACTTCTATTGTATGCAGTACCGCATGTGGCCAGAGAGGGGGGGGCACCGGAGACACTCAAAAACGCTCGGAGACCACTTGGAGCTGATTGGATGCACTCGGAGACACTCAGGAACGGAGTGTTTCCAAGTGTTTCCGAGCAGCTCCAAGTGCATCAGGGCGGCCCCAAGTGTCTTCGTCGCTCCTGCACCTCTAGCCAAATGCGGTACTGCACACCTTATTGGCTTGAATGCTCGCAAACAGAGTCAGGATTTAAAAAAAAAAATAGCTTGTATTGCGAAACGCTCGTAAACCATGTTACTCGCAATCCGAGGTGTTACTGTATATAAAAGGCCAGTGGTTTAATTAACCCAAACAGGACAGGTCATTTCCTAAAATTATTTGCAGAAAAGACAAAAAAGTTAATTTAATTAACATCGTGCTGTATTCACATCATACATTTTTTTCTCTTCTGTTAAATTACTGTACACCGTTTTTGGAAGTGATTATCTATCCAGAGCATCATATGTCCAAATAAAAAATACAGGATGAGCAGAAAGACCCCACAGCATTTATACAGCTCTTTATACAGTGCAGCAGATGGTCCCAGCTATAGGTGTTTATATTCCATATAAGCACCCAGATGCATTGCAGAAACAAGCAAACACAAAATATATCATTTTACATTCTTTTATAGAAAGTCACCTTGTCCTTTGCCCTCCCGAAGGTTATCAGTGGATTGCTAATATATATTTACTAATGTACCCAGTAATGCATGTAGCTGCCAAAGAGGCTACCAGCTGTAGCAGAGTTTGACATTGCAAGGACTTATCAAATGAACAGTTATTTTTTACTCATTAGCAAATTATTCCCCTTTCATTACATGCACTGAGTCCATTCTCTTTCCTCCTGAGTGGATGCACAAATGAATACAAATGCTTTATTTTTCATTGACTGTGTCTACAGCTGAAGAGGCGATATGAGCTGTTCTTAATGGAAAATTGAGATTTTGAACTTCAGTGAAATTGTAATATATTTCTTGACTGGACCCCAGAGATCTCATTTATTTACTTGCATATGCTGATGAACATTTTGCTTATGCTACAGTGAAAGCAAAAAAAGTTAACAATTACACTAAGCTGATGTTTGCAAGGATGGCAGTAAGACTTTATTATAGAGCACCAAGTAGATTAAACGCCATGAATTTTACAATGGATCTGACGTACCTATAATTAAATCATTTTAGAATCCTCAGCTATTGTGATCATTAGCAGAGTTGCATTGCTCAAGATTATTGGAATTTAATGGATATCCATAGTGCTCATCCTCTGGAGAAATCAACAGCATTCTCATCTGATTCGTCATTCAATTCTGCATTTTGTTAGGAAACCAAACACATGTCCTTGGAGCCCTGTACGGTGCCTTTGCCATCCAATAACTAGACCATGATCATTTAGCAGGATGCCAGCAACTTAATCTGACAAATTGACAGCATCAGAGTAACTCAGCTGGCAATGTGTTGCGTGATTTCGCCAGTTAGGTCTGGACTTTGAGTCAGAGAACTTTTATAGTTGTTGGTTTGGTGTTTTATTTTAATCGGAAGATAATACTGTTTCTGCTTATCCTCTGTTAGTGGGTCAGTAAGCATAAAACATAAGTTGCCTTACATATCAACGACTTATAATTATAGCTTTTTGTAGATACTGGAGTTTTTTTTTTTGTATTATATAGAGTTGTAATATAGAGTGAAGAGAGGTTGAATTCTCTTTTTTTTTTAATTCCTGGGTTTGTTGTTGAGATTTTTTCATTTTAACTTGATTTTTTTTAAGCTTTTTTGATAATTTGTGGACTTCTCACCATATTTTGCACTAGTCTTTAACCGCTTCAGGCCCGGAAAATTTTACCCCCTCCCTGACCAGAGCGCTTTTTGCGATTCGGCACTGCGTCGCTTTAACTGACAGTTGCGCAGCGTTGCACCCAAACACAATTGACGTCCTTTTTTTCCCACAAATAGAGCTATAAACAAAAAAAGAGCTACAATTTTGAAAAAAAAAAACACATTATTTTTTACTTTTTTGCTATAATAAATATCCCCCAAAAATATATAAAAACATATTTTTTTTCCTCAGTTTAGGCAGGTATGTATTCTTCTACATATTTTTGGTTAAAAAAATTGCAATAAGCGTATATTGATTGGTTTGCACAAAAGTTATAGCGTCTACAAAATAGGGGATAGTTTTATGACATTTTTATTATTTTTTTTACTAGTAATGGTGGTGCTCTGCAATTTTTATCGAGACTGCGACATTATGGCGGACACGTCAGACAATTTTGACACATTTTTGGGACCATTGGCATTTTTACAGCGATCAGTGCTATACAAATGCATCGATTACTGTAAAAATGTCACTGGCAGTGAAGGGGTTAACCACTAGGGGGTGCTCAAGAGGTTAATGTGTTCCCTATTGTGTGTTCTAACTGAAGGGGGATGGCAGATTGCTGTACATACTCTGTATGAACAGTAGATATGTGCGCCGTCAATAAATTAATTTTGTTTTTTTCCGTTCCGTTTCGTATTAAAATTAATTCGTAATTCGTGTCCGAAATTCAATTCAGATTTGTACAAAATACGAATTTTCGCTAGGTTCGTAAACTTTTCGTAACAATTTCGAATGTTCGTTATGATGAATTTATCATTATGAGGGGCTCCCACCATCCCTGTGCTGTGCTGACTTCCTGTTTTTTTTTAACTTCATCATAACGAATAATCGTAATTAACGAACATTCTGTCCGATTCTGTTGTAACAGAATTTGGATCCGAAGTTCGTATAGAATGCATTAAGGTAAAAAGCCTTCAGCCTTTAGAACCACTTTAATTCCCACAAATCTCCATTCAGCCACAGGGAGCAAAGGAAAATCCTGTATAGTTTACGAGTTCCCAGAGACATAGCTAGCATGGACTTCCAAAGTGACAACACTGATTGGCCTACCACTGTTACGTGGAGTAAGTCACCTTCATCTCCATACCTGAAAGCAATAGCTACCACCTTCAGCTAAATGTTGCTAATGCAGTGTCACTGTTTCTCAATAGCCCACCTGTAAAAGAAGAGATAAAACACCTACCTTTTCAGCAGCCCAGGTATTAAAAATTCTACCTTTTCTCAAATGAGTCAAATACTTGCTCCCTCCTGGCTCTGTGTTTCCCAACAAAGACTTTTATGTAGTGACAAAAGTCAGCAGGAGGAAAGTGCAGTGGCCATTAGGAGAGCAAGTAATCTTCACATCTGGAAGCGTATTATACATGCAGAGGCTTTTCACCGCAAAAGGTAAGTACAATGTATGTCCATGCTTCCTTTACAGGTGAGCATTGTGTAAAAGTAATCTTGTGCTTACAGGTTATTTTATCCCCTCCCTGACCAGCCATGGCAGGTTGGCCTCTCTGGGTGAATCGTCGTAGCTTTACGTTGGCTCATCTTTTAACCACTAGGGTGCATGCTCGCATGCCCGTGCCACAATGCCTGAGCCGATGTGTGTGCCCGGCAGTCACGATGAATGGTGGGGACTGGCGATTGCTCCACACAGAGACAGAACAGAGATCTGTCACTGTAAACTGACAGATCTTCGTGCCGTCAGGGGGGAGGAGAGCAATCTGTTCGTACTAAGTATGAACAATGATTTGTCTCCTCACCCAGGCAGTTCCATCCCCCACAGTTAGAATCACTCCCTAGGTAACAAAGTTAGCCCCTTGATTGCCCCCTACTCTTAACCCCTTCCCTAGCAGTGACATTTACACAATAATCAGTGCATTTTTAATGCATTGATCGCTGTATAAATGCCAATGGTCCCAAAAATTTGTCAAAAGTGACCAATTTGTCTGCCTGTCGCAGTTCCAATAAAAATTGCTGATCACTGCCATTAAAAAAATAATAATAATAAAAATGCCATAAATCTTTCCCCTATTTTGGAGGCGCTATATCTTTTGCGCAAACCAATCAATATATACGCTTATTGCAATTTTTATTACCAAAAATATATAGAAGAATACACATCGGCCTAAACTGAGGAAAAAATTAGCTTTTTTTTTTAAAAAATTGGGGATATTTATTATAGCAAAAAGTACAATATATTGTGTTTTCTTTCAAAATTGACGCTCTTTTTTTGTTTATAGCGCAAAAAAAAATGCAGAGATGATCTAATACCACCAAGAAAAGGTCTATTTGTGGGAAAAAAAGGACCTCAATTTTGTTTGGGTACAACATTGCACGACCGCGCAATTGTTAGTTAAAGTGACGCAATGCCATATCGCAAAAAATGGCCTGGTCATTCAGCAGCCAAATCTTCCGGGGCTGAAGTGGTTATAGCAAATCTGTTGCTTTGACTGTTATTTTAGCAGCAGAAAAAAAGTTGCTAAAAGTTATAAAGGTCATTTTGATGAGGCAAAGCGAAATTTTCTGGTAGAACGGTACCTTACTCTTTCTCTTTTCTCCTCCTACCCATTCCTTTTGTCCAGTGAGGTAGCCCATTATAGCAATGGTCCCAAAGGGATATACTGTATGGTGAGAGGAGTCCATAAGGTCTAATGCTTCTTGGACTGGTTAGAGCTTTGCCTGATCAAGACTACCCAGCATTCAGGTAGAGCAGAGGCCCTAAAAGCTGCCGCAAGTATTTTATGTCCTTCTAGGCACTTCCAATTTATAGCTGTCAGCAGCTTGTTTTTTTGGTAAAGTGACAGCTACTTTAACATTACCAATTCCCTGGTTAAACATTTATAAATTGGAGGCAACTCAAGCAAAATAAGTTGTAGTTTTGACAAAGTCAGGGGAAATGCATCTAAATAAAAATAACTATTTTTGCAATCTTGTAAAATAGACTTTTTAAGTGGGCCCTGGAAGCAAGTGTAGCTTATCCCCTGACAACATTTTCAAGGTTGTCATTAAAATAACTGTAACTGTTGCATATTTAAAAGGAGAATCATTTGAGTTTCATTATGAATGGTGCTGAGAGCACTTGCTCTGAGAAGTAGTTCAGTTACAAGAAATATAATTTATAACAAAGGGCAAATCTAAAATGCTGTTTTTGGATGAAGATGGCCTTGAGACTGGGTTCACACTTGTGCAATGCCAGACATTGCATGTGATTCACACCGCATTGCTGCGCACATCACATGTGATGTCTGTGTGATGCAAAGTCAGCCATACAGTTTGTACGACTGAAATTGCATTGCATTCGAAACCAAAATGGCGCAGGACCCTTTTTTGGTTTGCACTGGAATCGGATCGCATGGGTCTTCAATCCCATGTGATCCGATTCCTGTCTGATTCCACAGTTTGCGATGCGATCTGCGATTTGAGGGTGTCAATAACTTTACATTGACACCCACAGCAGAGAGCCGCGTGAACTGCCTGCGAGTCAGATGTGATAAGATCGCACCAGTGTGAACCGGGACATAAACATTTTCCAACATTCCCACCTCGTTTTGTGCTGTGTAGGATCCTTCATTAATGCCTTGTACACACGATCCGAAAATCGGATCACCGATCGTCTGACATTTATTGCTTGCTAGTAGAAATTGAATAGGTTACTAAAGTTACGAAAATTCTCGTACGACAGAATAAAAGTGATGTGATGTGTTGTAGTGTATTTGTATGGTATTTTCAGACCACAACTGTACTGATTAAATTAAAATCCTATGATCTGGTATCGGAAGAGAACATTTTTCGTGCTTGTCCGATCGGAAAAAATTGGATGAACTGTCGTGATCGGCTATCGAAAGCTGTATACTAACGATCAAGTTATCGCACGATCGGTTTGAAAGCGGTATTTTGTGTACCGTTTTACAGGCCAGTACACAGAGTCGTTCACACTTGCTATTAGGGGCAGACTATGAATTCCTGTGTGAACAGCTGTGGGCAGGAAACCCTATAAAAAGCAAGAAGAGAGGCTGACAGCACCTGCAGCCATTAGCATGTAGTCAGACTTGCAGCAATTATCTGCATATGATTGACCCTGGCAGCAAACTGTTTGCATTCAAGGCTGATCATCTGCATGTAATCGCCACATTTCTGCTTACAAGTGAAAGGCATTAGGCGCTGTTGGCCTATCATTGCTTTGCATAGGGCTTCATGTCCACAGCTGTATGCATAAACCCTGACAGTCTCCTGCAGGAATTCTAAGGCCCCTTCCAGACAAGCTTTCTGATCAGGTTCACCTGTCAATTTTTCAGACGGACCTAATCGAAAGCGCCATGTGGGTCTATAGGCAGGTGGATGTAACCTGAATTGTTTCTGATTACACCCACCTACCTTTGAGTTCCTCTAGGTCCAAAGAAAAAAAAAAGAAAAATGGAGACGCACAGTGCCCTTTTCTGTTTTTCTGAACCTAGGTTTGACAGATCAGAGGTAGCCTGTTGTAGCTAGACACAAGTCAGTTTACATCTGGATGCCCTTAGAGCCATCATTGGTCTGCCCCACCCAGCGTGTCCACTACTGAGCAAAGCATACAAAGACCATGTGAAAGGGCCTTTAGTCTGCCCCTAATTGCAAGTGGACTTTTAGTCTGCCTTCAATCTACCTAAAACTAAACAGATATAAAAGATACACATTAATACAATTCTTTATTAATACATCATTATTTCTTTGTATGCAAGCAGTGTAAGTGCGTGTGTTTGTCTTCTCACAGTCTATATACAGTATAGCTTGGACTTGGAGAGAGGGGACCAGCACAAGGGGCCAGTCAATTGTGCTTCAGTGTGCATGTGCCAATAAGGAACATGCTATTAGGAGGAGACTGATACAGAAATTAGCTAAACAGTGTACTGCTTCTCCTTTCACTGTCCAGTCATAAGAGAGGGAAAATACATGTAAGGATTATTTAACTACTACAGAGAAAAATCTAAGGCCTGGGTGGACAGAAATACAAATCCTTTTGCAGGTAAAAATCTCTATTTTGTGTATTTAGCTGTTTGCCTATAGTTTAAGTTTACAACGGCTCTTACACTGAATACATGTGGAAAACATTTGGATTAATGCTGCATACACATGAGCAGATTTTCAATCAGAAAAATCTTGGATGGTTTTTCCGACGGAATTCCGCCCAAGCTTGGCTTGCATACACACGGTCACACAAAAGTTCGCTGAACTTTCGACCGTCAAGAACACGGTGACATACAACACTACGACGAGCCTAGAAAATTAAGTTCAATGCTTCCGAGCATGCGTCAAATTGTTTCGAGCATGCATAGCAATTTTGCACGTAGGAATTGCTACAGACGATCAGAATTTCCAATCTGTACTTTTTCTGACCGAAAAATTGAGAACATGCTCTCAATCTTTTGCTGGCTGGAATTCACCCAGCAAAAGTCCGATGGAGCATACAAGGGGTCGCATTTTCCGACCAAAAGCTCTCATCTGTCTTTTGCTGTTCAAATTTCCGATCGTGTGTACGCGGCATAAGAGCCTAAGTGAAATTACAGCATGATTTCAATGACTCATAATTGCAATTGTACCGTTGTCTATTTATTTATTTTCGATGAACAAGCAATAAGCAATCAATCTGTAATGGAAAATGTGAACCCTGTATCGAGTTTAAAACTCAGAGTATTCTATTGACTATTGATTAATGTAATTCTAATGTGGATTTCAAATGATGCTTTAAATATGAAGGACAGATCAGTGAAGGAAAATTAGGCATAACGTGCTTTACATTGTAAGTGAACAGAAGAATGTTTATTGGCTCATTTATATAAAAGCCTATATTTAAAATTTCAGCTGACTTTTTTTTTTTTTTTATGTTAATTTAAAAATAAATTTAAATAATTCATCATGAACATTTTCGACTGTGCACTATGAAATAGTTTAATATGGAAGCAGAAATTACATGCAAAGGGATAGAGAGGGGGGATAGTAGGATAGGGATTATAGCGGTGCGAAGATGCAATATAGAGTGGTCAGGGTTGACTAACAATTCAATGCTCAAAAGATTTTTTTACAAAATAATTTTATTACATACAATTACAATCATGTTATAGACAATACCATGATTGTAATTGTATGTAATAACATTATTTTGTAAAAAAATCTTTTGACCATTGAATTGTTAGTCAACCCTGACCACTCTATATTGCATCTTCGCACCGCTATAATCCCTATCCTACTATCCCCCCTCTCTATACCTAAATACCTAAAGGGATGAGGTGCTGTATAACCTAGTGGATCCTCTCTGCCCTTTTTTATATACTACATGCAAAGGGACTTTACTGGTCCCTTAGGATATACAATAGACCTGAGAAATTTGAATGTATTGGTACAGAATGTCTATCCAATATTCAGTGTACAACATGTGTGCAACATTTCTCAACTAGGGTTCCTGCAGAGGTTGCTGGGGATTGCTTGACTAACCATTAAAATAAAGATCAACTATCCAACAATATAAGTGGCCTCTTGTTCCACTGACCATAAATGTAAGATGCCCTTCTCCACCCACCTTCAATATAGGTGGGCATTTGTCTACTAACAACTAGTTAAAGAGAGGCCTAACTCCACTGACCACTAATTTAAGGGGACATTACAACGAATTTTACGTTCTGATCATTACAAGTGATCGGTGTTAAAAATTATCAATTTTGGGTGTCAAAAACAATAGACACACTAAATTATTTGTTTCTTTATGATTAGATCTACAGCTTATTAATTCTGTCAATTGTACTTTGAGCCGTAGATGTAATTATTTTAGGGAAGGGAATTCCTGAAAACTTTTCAAGTGATCCTCTGGGTTTAGAAAGTTAAGGAGGACTGCTATAGACATTTAGCAGGACTGAACCAGTAACTGATAGATATAACTGTCTGACAGGTTTACAGCATACATATTAGATATCTGTTAGCGGGTGCAAAGGCAGGCACAAGGGGTGGTGGCATATACCTGCAAAAGCTATTGTACATCTCAGTGCTGAGCCACTCTCAAAAGTCAAATCTCCACCATTCTGCATAGCATCAGAATGTGCTGGTCCCTCTTCCATGCACATTCTTATTGCCCATCACTATGATGAGCTGCCTCATAAGCCTGTAGGAGTGTGCGGAGGCGGTAAGGGGATTTGAAGGAGTGGGCCAGCTTCATTATTGCAAGTAACTTGATGTGTCAGAGCTTTGCCAGTTCTGCATAGTTGTGCATTAGGCATTGTACGTTATACCTGTTGTAACAATTCGACGGTGTGGCCGGATGCTCACAGAGCCAAAAGATTAGATTCTCTTTGATCGCCTCTATGGCCTTGGAGGACTGGACTAATGTCATGACATCACTTTCGGTCCAGGGTGGAATTAAACATTTTTTTCTTAAAAAAAAAAAGTTTGATCTTTTACTTTTAAAGGTAAAGGGGGGATCTGGGGTCTTTTTGACATCCTTATTTCTATTACAAGGGATGTTTACATTCCTTATAATAGGAAGAAAAGTGTTAAACAAATAAAAGGGACAGTGTAAAAAAAATGTTAAAGCACAATTTTAAAGCGTTTCATGTTAGGTATCTATTTACTTGCCATAACATCATCTTTCATATTATACAAAAAATTGGGGTATAGATTGTGTTTTTTTTTTTATTAATTAAAATGTATTTTCTTTTTTTGAAAATTGCGCTTGAAAAAGGGCTGTACAAGTACTGTGTGACATAAAAAAATTGCAACATTTGCCATTTTATTCCCTATATATAAATATATATAATGTTTGGGGGTTATATACAGTATATATATATATATATATATATATATATAATGTTTGGGGGTTATATACAGTATATATATATATATATATATATATATATATATATATGTTTGGGGGTTATAAGTAATTTTCTATCAAAAAATACTGATTTAACCATGTAAACAAAAAGTGCCAGAAAAGGAATGGTCTTCGAGTAGAATCAGGAGTTAAATATAAAAACAGGGCTGAGCAAGACTGGGACACAAAGCACCCATCAGCCTCTGACATACAGAGAAGCAAAGTACAGCGTTGGTATACAAGTGCTGCAAAAACACAAGGGCTAGGATGCAGATAGGAAGCCTAGTTTAAACAGAATGGAGAGATGGCAATGATACAAAAGCATTAGGCACAAAGTGCATTAAAGCATTTTCCACTATTTTTTCTCTCTTACCATTTAGATGTCTCCCAGGACAAGGCGTCATGGCTGACTGTATGGTTTTTGAAGTGTTAGGGTAAACCTGTCCCAAGGTCTGTCCTCAACATACAGTACCCTTTGTTATGACAGACAGGTACATCTAGGTACAACTGACAGTTAAAATCTGCCTCTACATTACAGACATAAACAAAGAGAACTATGTGGCAATTTTCTGTCTGCAATGTCCAGAACAGAGCTTTCAAAAAAACGTAAAATGCTGCAATATGCACATTTTTTTTAAGTTATGCTAGGGGAATGAGGCCATGTCACAAATATAGAGTAAGTGTTATCCCAATTTGGCTGCAAAAGTGGGAATACACTTTAAACAGGGAAGACAGGCATGTAATAACTAGGACAAAGCAGA
Source organism: Lithobates sylvaticus (assembly GCA_028564925.1). Lineage (NCBI taxonomy): Eukaryota > Metazoa > Chordata > Amphibia > Anura > Ranidae > Lithobates > Lithobates sylvaticus. Next base: position 77,389,722 of record CM053027.1, read on the forward strand.
AAAGCAAACACAGACTGAGATACTATCTGACAAATCAAAGAAAGAACTAGAAGGAAAATACAAAGAAAACAATAGAAACCAAGAAATCCTATAGAAATCCAGTAAAAATAGGCAGGCATATGGGAGGTAAAGGATACATTGCAGTCCAGTTTTATCTGTATAACCACAGGTCTAAAAGGAGTGTGCACACTAAAAGAAAATCAGGCGAACGATCGTCTGATTTTCCTCAACGTTTAATGGAACTAATGTATGACAAAGGCTTGCTTTTTGTTGTTTATTGTTTCTGATCATGCACAGTCTTTCGTATCCGATTTTTCTCGTATGAAAACCGTACAAAATCAGTACATATTAAACAAAAATTGTTTGTTCACATACAAGAATTTTTTTTGAGTCTGTCCCTTTGGAGATTTTCATTTTGAATCAGATGTCGAAAGTGATGTACACACTATTTGAAAATTTAATGATCGTGCGTCGTATGGAATTTTTTCTTTTCTGATTTTCTCATAGTGACTACACAAAGAATGTGTTCACACTTCTGTAAGCAAGTGTAGCTTAACCACTTGCCGCCCGCCATATAGCAAAATGACGTTGGCAAAGTGGTTTAGTTATATTGATTGGACGTCATATGACGTGATCAGGATAAGGAGCCGGTGCGCGCCTGCGGGGGCGTGCAGCGCGGTAATAGGTGGTGCGGCGTATCAGTCTGACACACTGCAACTCCGATCTAAGTAAACAGTCTCTGACTCTTTACCACGTGATCAGCTGTTCCCATTTACAGCTGATAACGGTGTAAACAGGAAAAGCCATGTATTGGCTTTTCCTCACTCACGTCTGTCAGCAGCGAATAGAGGAGAGCCGTTCGGCTGCTCCTCTGACAGGGGGGTCTGCGCTGATTGATTATCAGTGCAGCCCCCCCCCAGGATGCCCACCCAGAACCACCAGGGACGCCACCAGGACCACCAGAGATGCCCACCACTTGTGACTACCAGGTATGCCACCCATGGCCACCAGGGATGCCAATCAGTGCCCACAATTAAAGCCAATCAGTGCCCACAATTGATGCCAATCAGTGCCCATCACTAATGCCACCCAATCCGTGATGCCCATCAGTGCCATCTATCAGTGTACATCAGTGCCACCCATCAGTGTCCATCAGTTCCACCTATCAGTGCCTATCAGTGCCCATCAGTGCCACCTATCAGTGCCCATAAGTGCCACCAATGCATGCCCATCTGTGCCACTTATGCATGCCCAACTGTGCCACTTATGCATGCCCAACTGTGCTGAATATCAGTGCCACCTATCAGTGCCCATCAGTGCTGCCTATTAGTGCCCATCATCAGTGCCCATAAGTGCCACCTAATCGCTGCCTATCAGTGCCACCTTATCAGTGCCTGTCAGTGCAGCCTCATCAGTGCCCATCAGTGAAGGAGACAACTTACTTATTTACAAAGTTTTGTAACAGAAACGAAAAAAAAAATGTACCTTTCAAAATGTTCGTTTTTTTAATTTGTTTAGAAGAAAATAAAAATCCCAGAGGTGATCAAATACCACCAAAAGAAAGCTCTATTTGTGGGAACAAAATGATAAAAATGTTGTTAGGGTACAGTGTAGCATGACAGTGTGTAATTGTCATTTAAAAAGCGACAGTGCTGAAAGCTGAAAATTGGCCTGGGCAAGAAGGGGGATAAATTGCCCTGTATTGAAGTGGTTAATATAGGTTAGGAAGAGATTACCATTGATTGCTGACAACAGCAGAAGCTTTTTTGATCTTCAAGAGCCCGTTGTGTATAATTCAGTTCCTCTGCTTACATCATCTGTTGTTGTTTGATGATTACAGTTCTCTTCTTTGGTGGTCATAATGTGCACTTCTTTTGTTTTCTTGAAGTTGATTTTATACCTTTAGAGAAATAGTCACAATGGAGAAATAGTCCACGTAAAGAACCTATAGCTTCACTTTGACGTTTACCAAGTTGAATCTTCTCATCACCTAATGAGTACAACATCAAGCAAATGTCCTCCAAAGCATTGTTTAATCAGTGTTTTATTATATAACAATATCTTCTTCTGCCCCCATATAGTCAAGTTGCAGAACGAAGGGGAAACATGTATGCACTTTAAACTTCATAGCTAAAAAAAAAGATAAACATACTGTAGCTAAAAATTGTGATTGGGTATGTGGATACATATGGATCCTGACCATGAAGGGCTTAATGGCCTTTTGTACATTTTTTCTGTTTTTCATGCAGCAAAATAAGTTGCAATCCTTTTTTTCTTTTCTCCTGTGAGCTCAAATGAAAAGCTCTATTCATCTGTCAAGAGACCGATTTTAAAAAGTAACGTCACAGGAAATTAGATTTATTCATATTAACCATAATTTTACTAAATGTCTATTTAATCTTGTGTCTAATGCTTTTCACTTTAGGTCAATAAATGTTCTAACTTAAATTAAAATTCTTTTGTGTAAGACATAATAACTGTATGTAAAAATGTGAGCTTAAGGATCTAAGTCCCATTGGCAATCAAGTCACCTAATTTCCAATTTTACACTTACTTTGGAGAGATTTTTCAAGTGATAATCCAGACTACATTAATGAAGAGATGGTTAAGTATTAAAAAACCTACCTGTTTATGCACTTGAGGACTGAACTTTGTGAACTAATGCACGCAATATGCATGCAAATAATATCCAGACAATAATTTGTTAAAAGCATGGTATTGAAGGTTGATTTGCCTAGTTATTTAACATTAGTAATAAATATTAAATGAATTTGGCACTTACAATAACTTGTGAAAACTATTTTCAATAGATAGAAAATGGCCAAAGAGAAACCACTAGTGAGTGGACATGACTCTAGTTAAAGTGATTGTAAAGGTTTGTGTTGTTTATCTTTTAAATATTATTATTATTATTATACACGATTTTATATAGCGCCAACAGTTTACACAGCGCTTTACAATGTATAGGGGGGGACAACACAAGTACAGTACAGTTCAATACAAAAGGTACAGGAGGGCCCTCCTCGTAGAGCTTACATTCTAAAGGGACGGGGTGGTAACAACTGTGCAGTTCGTTTTGCATGGAGTGGCCCTGAACACCGACTTATGGGGTCCCTCAGCGGCTCTCACGGCTCCTCCTCTTATCAGATAACCTGAGTCCAGCATTTGCGTCCATAGACACGAATGCCGGACTCGGCCCAGCCCCCGGCACCCGCATAAGTGGATTTTATTGACGGCTGTGGGAGCCAATGGCTGCGCTGCTATCAATCTATCCAATCAAGAGCCAAGAACCCCAAGCAAAGGAAGAGCGCGGCTCTGCCAGGTGAAATTCCAGGGCTCAGGTAAGTAGAACGGGGGGGGGGGGGGCTGGGGGGCTGGTGACTGCCAGGTGTTTTTTTCACCTTAATTCATAGAATGCATTAAGGTGAAAAAACACTTGTGTTTAAAACCCCTTTTATTCAAGCAGCATTTTACTCTGACAAAGAGCATGTTATGCAGACAGAAAATAGCAGAGTGAGTAAATAGTTTAGAAATACAGCATAGGTACACATTATTATCTATAAGTAGGAAGTTCTAGAGACCAGGGACCTCTCCATCTTGAGGATATTCATTCAAAATATGTTTTTTCTTTTGTTATTCTGTATGTTATTAGTATTAGTATGTGAGTTAAAAGATCATTTTGTTTCCCAAATATACATCTCTGATACTGTACAGAGTTTTCTCAGTATATCTTTTAGCATGTCAATAACTGCTCTGTTAAAGATGATCTTCAGGCATTGAAATGTACCTTTATGGTGGGGTACCAGAATAGGGGTACTAGAATAAGGAGAACTGGGGGCGTGGCTTGGCGCACAACGGTAATGGACGCACATTGAGAGAGCTCCAGCACACACACAGCCTTTCCCTGCCTAATATCCGACCTACCAAGAGGGGATCAAATACCACCAAAAAAAAGCTCTATTTGTGGGAAAAAAAGGACTTCAATTTTGTTTGGGAGCCACGTCGCAGGGCCGCGCAATTGTCAGTTAAAGCAACTCAGTGCTGAATCGCAAAAAAATGCTCTAGTCAGGAAGGGGGTAAATCCTTCCGGGGCTGAAGTGGTTAAAGCCATGCTATTAATGCATGTGGCACACACACGGAATATCAAGGGCCTTTTCTTGTCCATGGATGCGGAGAAAGCCTTTTACTGTGTTGCTTGGGGCTTCATGCTGGCTGTATGAGAAAGGGACACACCCACACGCAGTGGGCGGTCGGGAAGCGGTTAAGAGATATAAGCACTCTCTATCAAAACACCTACTCAATGCGGCCAAGTCCTTAATTCTTTTACATTGAAATTCTCACCGTGTTCCCTCCATTGCAGACTGGCTGCGCAAGGTATCGGACATTCATGAAATGGAGGAGACTCTATCACAGGCCAACAATAGGGTTGATAGTTTCCATAAGACTTGGCAACCCTGGCTCTCCTTCAAATACCCCCAAGCCTATGAAGGCACCCTGACACCCCTGAATACATAGACAACATATATAATGGTGACCTTACAGACCCTGCAGCTAGGGGGCATCTAGGAACCCTTAACTACCAAGTTTGAAGTTCAGGGGACCTATGGCTGCAAATGAGCACAGTGAGGCTGCAAATGGGCATTGTTGACCCTCTTTTCCACTTACAGCAGCTGCGCATTTCTCACCATAGGCTTATACTGGAGTCAATACGTTTTCCCAGTTTTTTGTGGTAAAATTAGGTGCCTCGGCTTATATTCAGGTCGGCTTATACTATACATTCAATTTTCCTTTAATAAACTTTGAATGGAAAAAAGAATAAGGAGAACTACTTTTCTCACCCCCACTCTGGTAGGCTCCCTTGACCTGTGTGACAGATACTATGCTGCCACCTCTCGTTGATGATTAATAGCCCTGTGCTGTATGAGATGATGCCAAGGGACCACGCACATCTTGAAGCTCTGGATGACAGCAACGGGGGTAGGGTAAGTAATGCAGTATTGTTCATCTGCTCCTCCATAATGATAATTTTGTGTGTGTGTATGTGTGTGGGTGTGGTGGTGGTGGTGGTGGGGGGGGGGGGGGGGTACAAGAGTACATTTTGCCTAATTCCCAGAGTTCAGCCATAAGCCATTTCACTGTAAAACTTTGCCTGAACTATTATAATGTCATAGTGTATTTATCTGACTTGGACAATAGACTGAAGGTTGAAGACTTTCTACACACAGAATTAGGACCTTGGTAAAGTGTTATTTCCAAATTAATAATATTTCAGGGCAAAGGAAACAATGGAGTGGATTTTTACACTTTTGACCTTTATCAGCATTGATGCAGCAGTATGTATTGCCTAACTTGACATTTGCTTAACATATAATTGGTAAAAATTACATGCTGATCGAAAAGTTCAGATCTATTCATGTCAAAACATCCACCATAATGTCTAATGGGTTAAACAGTTCTAAATGATGATTTGAGTTGAGATAGCTGATATCATTCTAGTTATATACATTCTTATTTTTACATACCATGTTACTCCATACCTTCATACTATTCAGGAGATAACGTTTAGCATCTGCGGTCTTCTGGAAACAAAGTCATGCAATTTAATCAGCATCCAAACCGATGAACAAAAATGTAATATATTGCAGCTTACCAGCCTTTAGATGTGACTGCTGGTTTAGTTTTCCTTTTCTCTGGCTTTTTCCCTTTTTTTTTTTTAATCAGCGATCTTGCTAATAACACATTTCTTTTTTCTGGGTGGCTACACTCACTTCTCCGCTATATCTGTCAAGGAGTTACATAGCCACCCTTGGACAAGAGCATTGCCAACATGTGGAGATGGTAGTGTTAGATGGTCTAGTAGATTTAGTTGGACTTTTATAGGTCACTAATATATGAACGCCTAATTCCAAACAACACTTAAGCAGTTACAGCAACATTAACAAAATTATTTTTTCTTTTACGAGACAGGAAGTCCACCTTTTTATTGTTTTCTGTTGTGTTTGTGAAATATTTTCACTGATGTTATTATAATCCCTTTAAACAGAAAGCTGTATTTTTTTTTTTCTGGTCACCCCATGCTTTCCTACATTAAACCAAATTTATTTAACTCATTAAATATTAACATATCTAATTTGCAAAATCTGATTTTTTTATTTTATTATTTAACAAAAAATAATAAGTCTAGGTGCATAGGCAAATAAATTCATTCTTTTTAGTCTCTCATTAACTCTGGCTCTTATTCAGTAAGTCAGACAGTTTGCAACATCTTAAAGCTGAACCAGGCAGATATAAATAACACAAATTAATGCAGTTCTGCAATCATTATTACACCATTAAATGTATTTTTGAAAAGGTACCTGAATTTGGCTTGGTATTGGCCTTTACAGCAGAGCGCAGAGAGGGAAATGCAGAGTGATGAAGAGATAAGCTCATCAGGGTGCTGCTTCTTTGTTCACTGTCCAGTCACTTGGGGTTGGGTGTTGCATAGCTTCAGCAGAGAAAAATCAGTTCTGACCTGCCAGTGAACAAATCCACCATACCATCATAAACCGTAAATCCCCTTGTTGCTTCTTACCATTTCACTGATATTTGACCTATCACCAGGGGAGAACATTTTTATAATATTGTCTAGGGGGATTAGAGAGAGAACTATATAGAGCTCAGGTTTATATATATATTGAAGACCGAGGAAATGCTTCCTCCTTGCAGCATTTAACGAGGATGTAATTTTCCGAAAATGCTCCTCTCAAGATAGACTGAGAGACTGTGGGGTTGATTTACTAAAGGCAAATAGGTTTTTCACGTTGCAAAAGAATGAGGCGAAGCTCTGACTTCCATCAGCCATTCATGTGTTTTTTTTTTTCTTTTCCTTGCATGTGATTGGATATTCTTTGCAAATAGTTTTTCACCACCACTTTCATTAGCTTAGAAAAAATTCCCTCCAAAGTGAAAATTTCCTCAAAAAGTGTACAGTATTTGACTTTAGCAAATCAACTCAATGCCTTACCTGAATCACTTAATGGATACTCAGAACCTTTGAATGTTTTTTTTTTTTTATATTTTGTGACATTTCAGAATTGCATTTGTGTAAACTTGTACAGCTATTAATAGGCATGCTTTTACAGACCAAAAATAGCATAAAAACGCTAAAAATCGTTTTTTTTTTTATTATTTGCTTCCTTATGGTCTGTTAAATATACAATTAAAAAGATTTAGTTATATCTGTTCAGCAAGGGCAAAAAATGGCTGTTCATCCAGCCAGAAATCTTGTGAGCTTATAACTTCCTTTGCTCTTTTCCGCTGCAGGCAGTTATCCGTTATTAGTTAACATTGTTCCCAGCTATCTCTGTTGACTACAAAACACCCCACCCTATGTTATAGAGAGGGAGAAATGTTATATAGTCCTAAAACGCTCTCTTCCTAGGGTGACAACCTTGCTCCTCCTAGATACAGCATGGTTGTCACCCTAGGGCAGGAAGTGTTTTCCTGGCAGATTAAAGTAGAAGTAAACCCTCTGGGACCACTTTGACCTACAGGTAAGCCTAGATTAAGGCTTACCTGTAGGTCCAGTAAATATCTCCTAAACCTACATGGTTTAGGAGATATTTAGAAAAGAAAAGGCACCGCTGTAGACAGCAGCGTGCAGGCGCACTGCGCATGCCGAGATCACGGCGATATGCCGCTCTCATGCACATGCGCGGGAGTGACGTCATCGCCACTCCAGCGAATCACAGCGCTGGAGCAGCGAGACCCGGAAGTCACTCCGGCCCTGGATGGCGGCGCAGAAGATCGTGGATGTAGACCACTACGGGGGCTTCGTTCTCAGGTAAGTCATTCATAATGAGCTAGTATGCTATGCATGCTAGCTCATTATGCCTTTGCCTTGCAGGTTCCTATTTTTTTTTTTTTTTAAACGGCTTTACTTCCTCTTTAACCAAGTAAAATTAAGAAGAAAACAATGTAAAAAAAACAAACAAATGCAGCTACCACATCTAAGGAAAGGTAATCTGAAATACATTACATTTTTGTGTTGAGTTTAGATATGCTTTAAAACTGCAAAGTCTGTTAGGTGCCCATTGTGTTTCTCCACCAGCGGTACCTTTTCTGGTTAGCAGGTCTTTCTATAAAACCATGAAATCTGCCAGAAGAAATTCCCAAATAAGAAGCGTATTTACAAAGTAACTCTCTCAAATTCATGACTCTTTCCTAGTAAGTGCACTACAATGTAATGACTTTGAAGAGCTGAGAAATCATAGGAATTTCACCAATATTACCTTTGCAGTCAGATAGCCAAATAACAAACTGTGTTTGAAAACTCCCAAGGAAGGTGATGCGCTACTCAGACAGAAAACTCGAAATGAGAGAGTTCCAATCCAGTTTTTTCACAAAGTGCTGAGAGCAGAATTGTGAGCACAGCAAGAGGTTTAAAGTATAACAGCCTTGAGAAAGTTTTCCCTCCCAGCATATCACAGCTTTCTCACTTGTCATCCTTGGTTTTAAGACTGCTGCTGAGTTATATATTTTACTTTTATTTTTATTTTTTTGATTTTGTGATAATGCCATAGTTAATTTGGATTGTGCTGCTGTGTAATCCATTGTGTATACACTTCTTAAAATAAAGTTAGTGTACCTTTATATTAGTTTCCTCTCTTGTCTGTTACTTACAATTATTTAAAATTTCTGCAGTGGATTTCTAGGCCTAGGACCTTTTTCTTTTTTTTTCTTTTTTTTTACCTAGGCAAAATATTTTGTGAATAGCATTAGATTTTGTATCATCAGACCTTTCACATATCACACAAGTCTAGGGGGACTCATCAAGTAGCAGTCAGTCACTCTCTCTTTCTTTTTTCCTTACTTGTTCTCCACTTTTTATTATCATCATTCTAATACATTGCTGAAGTTTCAGTCACAGGCATTGTCTACTTTTCTGTCAGAGGCTATTTTCAGCTTGGAGTTTACAAACTTACGGTATATACTCGAGTATAAGCAGACCCGAATAGAAGCTGAGGCACCTAATTTTACCACAAAAACCTGGGAAAACATTTTGACTCGAGTATAAGCCTAGGGTGGGAAATACAGCAGCTACTGGTAAACAGTGCTCATCTGGAGCCTCACTGTGCCCATCTGCATCCTCATTGTGCCCATCCATGCAGCCTCATTGTGCCCATCTGCAGCCTCAATGTGCCCATTTGCAGCCTCACTGTGCCCATCTGCAGCCTCACTGTGCCCATTTGCAGCCTCATTGTGCCCATCTGCAGCCTCACTGTGCCCATTTGCAGCCTAACTGTGCTCATCTGCAGCCTCACTGTGCCCATTTACAAAATTGACGCTCTTTGTTTGTTTATAGTGCAAAAAATAAAAACCGCAGAGGTGATTGAATACCACCAAAAGAAAGTCCTTTTTCTGGGAAAAAAAGGACGTTGATTTTGTTTGGGTGCAACGTCGCACGACTGCGCAATTGTCAGTTAAATCGACGCAGTGCCGAATCGCAAAAAGTGCTCTGGTGAGGAAGGGGGTAAATCTTTCCGGGGCTGAAGTGGTTAACAAACAAATGTTTACAAACGTTTCTAGATGCAAACGCGGCTTAACGCGACTAAACGCGGCTAAATGTAAGTTTTTAGACGCCGGTTTCTAGCTGTCAAGTTAAATCGTTCAGGAGAGGTTAAAAAACGTCCTGTGTACATGAAGCCTTAGTGGTAATGGTTTAGAGATTTTTTCACTGTACAGAAAACAGAAAACGGTGTCTTCAATTGCAATGGTACAGGAAAGGAGATCAGAGAATGTGACTGTGAAAAATGAAAAAAATCGGGTCATAGATGAAAGCAGAGCCTGGCCTGTGCCTCTGTGCGTAGTACGATGTAATGTTTTAAAGTGGAAAGCGCCTTTAAAATGGTTGTGTTTCAACATCTTAAGCAATGTATTTTCTGTTCTGCAGTCTGGACATTATTAATGACCTCTGCACAAATTTGTCAAAACTGCATTTCTCCTATGTTTCTAAAGTAGCCCTAACAAACCATATTTATGGATATTCTCATCTCAGCACAAAAACATAATTGCTGTCTGAGGCAATTAGACTGAACCTCCTGTGCACATGTCTGCAATGTTAAGGTCACCTGAGGTGAACATTCACAAATCCCCCACATAGTTGTTCTTTTTGTTTCTTATTCTTATTCAACAAATCAAGTGTAAATAATAAAAGATTCAGACTAAAAATCATGTAATACAAATTCGGCTTGGTAAGATATTACCTGACCCCATTACATTAAATCGGATTCTGGTTATGGCTTGCTGTATTGTGCATAATCATTGTACTTAGGCTTATTACATATGTCCTTTTCTATACAGAAATGTTATAAAAGGCTGAGAGCAAAAGATTCTAGCTGTGCCGGTTGTCCAGCATTCACCAAGCTACTGGAGCCTTCAAGATTGCCCTCAGACTAATATTCCAACAGGATCATTATTTTGCCGTATTGTAATCCTCTTTGGTGTCCTTGGAGATTCTATCTAGAGAGGAACTTATGCCCCATACACACGGTCGGAAATTCTGACGGAAAATGTCCGATCCGACCACGTTGTCGGAAAATCCGGCCGTGTGGGCTCCATCTGACTTTTTCCGTCTGAATTTCTGACGGAAAAAATTTGAGATCCTGCTCTCAAATTTTCCGACAACAAAGTCCGATCGGACCTTTTACGATCGTGTGTAGAGAATTCAGACGGACAAAGTGCCACGCATGCTCAGATCAAATTATGAGACCAAAGATATTGGCTACTAGCCTCTACGTAGTTCCGTTGTACGCAATGAACGTCACCACGTTCAGAATGATTGGATTTTCCGACAACTTTGTGTATGCAACACCAGTGTCGGACAAAATCCATCGGAAAAAATCAGACGGATTTTGTGGTCGAATTTCTGACCGTGTGTATGGGGGCTTACACTATATTACCAAAAGTATTGGGACACCTGCCTTTACATGCACATGAACTTTAAGGGCATTCCAGTCTACAGGCCCATACACACGATCAGACTTTTTGACAGCAAACATGCAAATTAGCTGTTTTAAAGCAACATCCGACCGTGTGTACACTCCATTGGACAAACTTTTTCGTTTTTTTATCGGACAAACTTTCTGCCAACAAAAGTCCGATGGAGCAAAGTCCGATCGTGTGTACACAAAACCATCGGACTTTTGTACAAAGTACAAACACGCATGCTCAGAACCAATGCAAAAGATCAGACAACAATACAGAAGTTGACCAAAGGTGGCGCTGGAGTATTTGAACGTCCTCTTTTGAAGTGTCGTCAGTACGTTGAAACGTCACTACCTTCACGTTTGTTGCCTAAAAAGTCAGATTGTGTGTATGCAATACAAACTTGGAGCCAACGCCCTTTGTACAAAAATCCACGGGAAAGTTTGTACAAAGTTTGATTGTGTGTATGAGGCTTTAGTCTGTAGGGTTCAATATTGAGTTGGCCCACCCTTTGGAGCTATAACAGCTTCAACTATTCTGGGAAGGCTGTCCACAAGGTTTAGGAGTGTGTCTCTGGGAAGGTTTGATCATTCTTCCAGAAGCACATTTGTGAGGTCAGGCACTGATGCTGGACGAGAAAGCCTAGCTTGCAGTCTCCGCTCTAATTCACCCCAAAGGTGTTCTATAGGGTTGAGGTCAAGTTCCTACACTCGAAACTCGCTCATCCATGTGTTTATGGACCTTTCTTTGTGCACTGGTGCACAGTCATGTTGGAACAGGAAGGGGCCATCCCCAAACTGTTCCCACAAAGTTGGGAGCATGAAATTGTCCAAAAAGTCTTCGAATGCTGATGCCTTAACAGTTCCCATCACTGGAACTAAGGGGCCAAGCCCAACCCCTGAAAAACAACCCCACACCATAACCCCCCCCCCCCCTCAACCAAATGATTTGAATCAGTGTACAAAGCTAAGTCCATAGAGACACGGATGAGTGAGTTTGGGGTGGAGGAACTTGACCTGCACAGAGTTCTGACCTCAACCTGCGTTTCTGGAAGAATGGTCAAACATTTCAATAGACACACTCCTAAACCTTGTGGACAGCCTTCCCAGAAGAGAGGACAAAATGGTGAGCCAACGTATAAAGCTGTGCTTGCATGGAGAAGGAATCTTCCCTGCCCCTGTTATTAAAAAAAAAATCATAAAAAATTTTCAGATTTCATTAGCTTTGGTTTAATCTACTAACTAGGTGTATGCCAGTGGTCCCTGGCTCCAATCACCAACCTTTATGGTTCTCAAGGATGGCAGTTACAAATACAGATTGATAAGGCAGTAGGCTGCAGTTTTTACCAGAATGGTTACATAACTCATTAGGGTTCATTAGGGTAAAGTGCAAGACATTCTGAATAATATAGTTGAAACATTTAATGCCATTAGAATTACATTTACTTCTCGATTTTACGTGTTCCCCGGTGTGGTTGAATAGCAAGCTTAAAGTGGAACTTCAGTAATTTTTTCATCTTTCCATCTATTAAATCTTCTGCCCTTGTTGTTTTAACTTTGGATAGTAAAACATTTTTTTTTTTCTGCCAGTAAATACCTTATACAGCCCACTTCCTGTTTCTTATAAAAAGACAAAAAGCAGTGCCTTCTAAGCTTGGCAATTAAAACTGTTTAATTTAGAAAATAAATAGGTGAAAGCACACTCACAAACAAGTGATGGACTTGGGCATGTCTTATAATAACATCATCCGCGCTGTCCCGGAGGGGAGAGCTGTCTGGTGCCTGATGTAGGTGGCTGGGATGTCTGTGTGTACTCCTTTGGGCCCGATCACAGCAGTGGAACTCACGTTCAGGGTCGTCAAGGATGAAATTCAGCACACACAGGAACACAGCTACAGCAGTGTCATCACTTCCGGGTGCAGGGTCAGCGGGGCGGTGCACGCGTTTGAAGCATGCGTGCTTCTTCCTCAGGCTCAGAAACGTCCTGTTTCTTGTCCGGTAATTAGGCTTATGACATCATGCACAGCTCTCTCTCTCTCACTCTCATCAGAGTTTGCCAGGAAGGGAGGGGGATGAGTCATAAGAGGGCCAATGAGAGCTGCAGGGCTGGGGGTGTGCCTCTGTGTGTCTGTATAAATCCAGGAAGTGAACACACGGCAGCTTCAGCTGCCCACAGTAAAAATGGATGCAGCCAGACTCAGTGGAGGGAGATTTCTGCATCATATCTGGCAAGTACAGAATCGCAGTATATATAAAATAATATGCAAAGTGGTTGGAGGGAAGCTTCGGGAATGGCAAAGGTGTTTTTATTACAAATTATGTGAACAGACTGCAGTTCCTCTTTAAGTAGGAAAAAAAAAACATTTAGGTTATTGTGACTAATATTTACATTCTTATATATAATAGTGTATGGTATGGTACATTATCTTCTAAAACTGACCTGTAAAATCCAGTTTGTGAATACCCATGGGAGCGATAAAAAAAAAAGTAACCATGGCTGCATTTGTAAAATGCATTATTTACAGTGCAACATGTTCTGTTAGTACAATATAAGGATATCAAGATGCTATCTGCACAGTGCCGGAACTGAAGTGGCACAGTAGAGAGAGATAATAGAAAAAAAGGACCATGCGTGATGCTGGTATAGCCAGTGTAAAGGATGTGCATGCAGCATGCATTACTCTTCTCATGACGGCTACAGTGCCTACAGAGGTAATTCCTGAGAAAGTAATTGACGGTAAAAGTTTATAGGGCAATAAAAGTTTAATTTAGAGTAGGTAATAATGTGCCTATCTATATGACAGGGCTTTTGTTTAGATTGTGTTGTATCCCACCAGGATTTAGATAACTGGTATGAGCAGAAAGTGCGTTGCATAGAAGAATGGATTAAATATATGTTGATGATTTATGGAATGCACTCGTGCGGAGCTGTACACTTAACTTATTACAATATTTAATATTTAAAACATCAGTCTTGGGTATTTCCCAGTATGCAGCTTTTGTATAGCGTTTAATTTATAGGACTGTCGATACCCTCTAACCACCTCACTCAATATTATTTCCATTTCTACAGCCATCATTAATAATGGCTTTTATTGCAGAATTTGGCTTGTAGTTCTTCATTTGACATTTATTTTCTGTTGCTTAAATCTATTTTGTTCAGAACTGGGGGACAGAACAAGGAAAGAAAATCATCCTTTTTTTTTTAGATTTTATTAGTTATATTGTAAACACCATGGAATTTGGTTGACTGGATAGTACAGTGGTCTAGAAATGATTGCTGTCTTTTAGTGTCAGGGTTCTGATTTGGTTCCCAAAGAGAATGTATCCACATAATTTGTATAGGCTTTCCACATTTGCCTTGGTTTGCTCACACTGTCCAAAAAATACCTGATAATTGAGCAAATGATTTTTATTAAAGGATAAGATCTTCTTTTGGAACATGCTACATGTTGCTTCTGGCCAAGCTTCTCTGGACAGTAGATGGGTGTACCTGGGCCCCACTGTTTTCTGCCAGTTCTATGCTGATGGCACTACTGTACATCTTCAGAAGTTGAAGGGAAGTAAGCATGATGTGTCTTTCATCTGCTGCATTAGGTTTCCTTGGCTGACCACTGCATTTATGGTCCTCAACATTGCCCTTTTCTTTGTGCTTCTTCAAAAGGGCTGGAACAGCACATTCTGAAACCCCCGTCTACTTTAAAACATTTGCCAGGGAGAGACCTTGCTGATGCAGTATAACTACCTTGTGTCTTGTTGCTGTGCTCAGTCTTGTCATGGTGTATGGCCTGTGACATGAGACTGTCTTCCACAACCCCACCTTAGAAGAAGTTTGGCTGTTCCCCATCCAGTTTGAAGCCTCCCACACAGCTGTTCCTGGTTTCAGTTAATGACTGTGTTTCATCCTACTGTCAGGATCACTTAAAGCCGAGTTCCACCCAAAAGTGGAACTTCCGCTCATTGTACTCTTCCCCCCCTCCAGTGCCACATTTGGCACCTTTCAGGGGGCAGGGGGGACAGCATACCTGTCTTTCACAGGTATGCTTTCCCCACTTCCGTGAGCCTCTGCCGTGGGTATTGATGTCACAGCTTAGGCTTCCTCCTCCCTCCTCCTCCCGCTGTCACTGGGCCAGTAGGAGGGAGGAGTGGAGCTTCGCGCATGTGCAGTAGGGTTCCCAGCGTGATGCCGAAAGGCAATGGAGGCGGCAGCACCTGACAGCTGATGGAAACATCAGCTGCGGTGCCGACATCACTGGACTCCAGGACAAGTAAGTGTCTGATTATTAAAAGTCAGCAGCTGGAGTATGTGCAGCTGCTGGCTTTTAATTTTTGCAGCGATGGGTGGACCTCCGCTTTAGGTGCTCCTGCTCCTCATTCCAGCATCCAGGTTTTGGTTATTGCATTCTCCCTGTTTGTGTCCACCTGCAAGGTGATTGATATGGTCAATCACCTGTTATAAGCAAGCCAAGTGCTCTGTCCCTTGCTTGTGATAGAGACAGTGATACCTGCGTTGTTCCTGATCGAGCCCCCTGTTTGGCTGCCCTGTTTTGCTAGTTTGGATTTCCCTGTGTATGACCTGGATCTGATTTTGGACTTTTCCCTAAACTCAGCCTGCCTTTTACATGGAATGTCATAGAACCACGTTATCTGTCTGCTAACTGCAAGTAGTCTGTTTGCTTAGTTTGCATCTGCCTTGGCATGGTAGCCAGGCACTATAGCATTGTGTATAAGTCCTGAGGGCAACCAAGTTCCAGTAGGCCTGCTTGCCTTAAGGGAAAGGGGGGCTGCTTTAGTTGAAGCACACAGTAGCTAGCTATAGTGTCTGACCACCTGCGTTGGGGTAGACGTGACACCTACATATGAAATTGATGATCATTTGCAAGTGCTTGGTATAATTGGTTACTCATACACCTGACTCTAATCCTACAAAATCCCTGACTTTGTGCAAGTGTGCGAGTGTAAGAACTGATGCTGGTTTCAAGCCAAAGGGTGGTCACACCAAATATTGATTCGATATACATTTTTCTTCTGTTCACTTACTTTGCATTTTTGGAAACTGATAAAAATAAAACAATTAAAATATATATTTTAGAAATGCTTCCTTACTTTACAGCATTTAATCCCTGCATAAATACGTGTGTATTTTTATTTTTTTTTTTTACAATCATAATAATCATTCCTAGCTGAGCATAGTTTTATATCATGGATTTCTGAAAAGGAAAAAAATACTTAGTTAATTTTTCATGTATAAAATATTGCTTTAATTTAAACATGTCTTTCCTGGATCTACAGTATGTCAAGGCTTCTCCATCAGTCTTGATTAATGGCTGTATAATTAAAATCCGAGTGTTTCCGCTGAATGTCTTTTGGCAGAAGACTTCATGTGTTCACCTTCATGTATGCACATGCATTCACCTTCAGCATGTAATTGAAACTATATGTTGGATGTCTTCGAGAAAGCCCACTTCTTTTTTCATTGAAGCCAACTTTGGCTTGTCATAAGAAAAGCATGACTTAATCATTTAAGCAGCTCTTTCTGCGTATTCAAAGTACTTATGGCAGCATAAATGCTTTATTTAAAAAAAAATTTATACTTACCCCCAAGGTTCTGTACTAGTATATTAGTGCAAAAGTCAGCTATTATGTTCAAACATTCTCAGAAAAAGCTATCTAAGAACCTGATTAGGTGCTTAATTTAATTAATATTTCAGTGGCAAGACACAACTAATTTTACTTCTTGTTTATTTGGGTTAGAGCTAATTAATTTGTTCAATAGGAAACAGTAACACACTTTCTTACAGTGTTTCTGTCTGAATGCATTATGAATAAATGAATAATTAAAGAAAGCCTAAACTCAAAAAAGACTACCGTGTTACTGCCCTAAAGGAAAATGTTGTAAAATGGGAAATCCCAGATTTCTCTGGCAACAGGCTTCATGGATAGTTACTAAAGCCATTGGAGATTGTTTGTGAATAGTGTCATATAAAATCACTGCCATGGAACTGTACTGCTTTCCTGGTTTATTTATTTTACCATTGCCATTGTAGGGGGATACACTATTGTGGCAAACATTGAAACAAACGAACAAACGCATCAAAGCCATTATATGCATTCAAGTTATTTTCAAGACTGCAGCATCTATCGACAGCATCTAATTCTTGGAAAATTAAGGCTGTTCAAATGAAAAAAAATAAAACCTTATGATACAGTCAGTATTGGAGTGGGAAGAGTAACTTTCTGAACACTAAGCTTATTGATAGAGGTTTTATATTTGTATTGAAGCATACAAGCATACCGCACTTTTAAGTACATAATGGGGTTTATTTACTAAAGCTGAAAAGTGCAAAATCAGGCTCACTTCTGCATAGAAACCAATGAGCTTCCTGTTTTATTACCAAAGCTTAATTGAAAAAGCCGAGGTTATAAGCTCATTGGTTTCTATGCAGAAGTGAGCCTGATTTTGCACTTTTCAGCTTTAGTAAATAAACCCAATTTTGTACTTAAAAGTGGAGTATGCCTGTACTTTTCTTTAAATATTAGGAAGTTACAAGGGCCTCTTTTTAAAAGAGAAGTATGTTTTTTTTTTTTTTTACATTCGTACTTACTTGGTGGATGTAGCATCGGTCCAATGCTGCATCTGTCCACCGGCGCCTTTAACACTGAGAACCGAGCGATCTAACACCACCAATCGCTCGGTTTTCACAGCTTCCCGAGCAGAGAGCTGCTGACTGTCTGCCCCCTCCCAACTCACTGGAGCGCTGAGCTGTGGAGGGGGCAGGAGCGGCCGGCTCAGGCTCTCAGCGGCTTCCTGAGAGGCTGAGCTGGGTGTCGGTCCAGGAGACTGATAGATCCTGACTCCATGGTCGTGATGACATGGAGCCTGGAGCGACTCAGTGCTGTCAGCAAGAGTGGACTTCAGCCCGCTGTCTGCTGAAAACAGGTCACAGGAGTTCAGAATGATCCACAGGAGAAGTACAACCAAACGAGCTTTGGCTGTACTTCTCCCTTAATAACAGCTTTTGAATAACCATCAACTTTGTGATCCTAAAGCTAACATTGAACTTTAACCACTTGCTGACCGCTCTATTGCAGTTTTACTGCTACAGGGCGGCAGCTGTGTACTGGATCACGCTCACGTTTATATATATATATATATATATATATATATATATATATATATATATATATATATATATATATATATACATGATTTATAATTACCGCCTGCAGGGGCCATGCATGTGACATCGGCATGTCTCCGTCACGCTGCTTTTGCTGTGAATATTCACAGCAGAAGCCGGGCACTTGATGGTGGTAAAGAACACAGAACGACGATCTGCCTATGTAAACAAGGCAGATCGCCATTCAGACAGGGGGGAATTGATAGATTCTGTGTTTCTGCAAAGCCGGGACTAGAATCCATTTCTTTCTCTAGTAAAAACAGCACAAGTGTACACCAAAACACTGGCTAGACACACATTTAACTCTTTGGTCGCCCTCGATGTTTAACCCCTTCCCATCCAGTGTCATTAGTACAGTGACAGTGAATATTTTTAGCACTGATCACTGTATAAGGGCATTTTCACACTGCTGTGTAGCAAAATCTCGGTATAAATACATATGCGTTTTTACCGTGATATTACTGTGTTTCAGATGCATTTGATGTGAGTTTCTGGGTTGCCTGCACTTGTGAAAAATGGACATGCGACTCAAAAATGCAAAATCTTGGTGTGTTTTTCCAGTGATTTTGCTGCAATTTTCATTCATTTCACTGGGAAGCTGCATTTTTGGTGCATTTTTCAAACCAAAGATGCAGCATAAAAGACTTTTCAAAACGCACTGCACCATTAACGCAGTGGAAAAATCCCATAGGTTTTAAAGGGAAACATTTTTCTTGCAAAGAAAAACACGCAAGAAAATGTATCAGTGTGAAAGGGCCCTTAGTGTCACTGGTTCCCAAAAGCGTGAGTTAGTGTCCGATTGTTCACCGCAATATCGCAATTTCACTATAAGTCGCTGATCGCCACCATTACTAGTAAAAAAATAAAGAAAAATTCCAATATATATCCTATAGTTTGCAGACGCTATAACGTTCACGTAAACCAAGAAATATACACTTATTGGGCTTTTTCTACCTAAAACATTTAGCAGAATATATATTGGCCTAAATTTATGAAGATGTTTTTTTTCAATTTTTTTATTGGATATGTTTTATAGCAGAAAGTAAAAAATATTGTTTTCCTTTTTTCAAAATTGTCGGTCTTTTTTGTGTTTATAGCGCAAAACATAAATAACACAGTGGTGATCAAATACCACCAAAAGAAAGCTCTATTTGTAGGAAAAAAATGGCATGATATTTAATGTAGGTAAGGCGTTGCATGACCACGCAATTGTCAGTTATAGTAACGCAGTGCCGTATCGCAAAAAGTGGCCTGGTCCTGAAGGTGGGTAATTATTCCGGAGGTCAAGTGGTTAAACAAATGGGGTTGGGAATGGAAGACTATAGACACCTTATGTTTGTTTTTGTTTTTTTAACTTGGTGGAATTGTGTTTAATATAGATTGAATATATTTTTAAAAGTAGAACACCTTTGGGATTAATTAGAGTGGAGACTGCGAGCCAGGCCTTCTCGTCAACATCAGTGCCTGACCTCACAAATGCGCTTCTGGAAGAATGGTCAAACATTCCCATAGACACACTCCTAAACCTTGTGGACGGCCTTCCCAGAAGAGTTGAAGCTGTTCATGAAGCAGAGGGTGGGCCAACTCAATATTGAACCTTACGGACTAATGCCCCGTACACACGGTCGGAAATTGCGACCACAAAATCTGTCGGATTTTTTCGGACGGATTTTGTCTGACACTGGTGTTGCATACACACGGTCGGACAAAGTTGGCGGAAAATCCGATCATTCTGAACGTGGTGACATTCGTTGCGTACGACGGAACTACATAGAGGCTAGTAGCCAGTAGGTTTGGTCTACTAATTTGATCTGAGCATGCGTGGCACTTTGTCCGTCGGAATTCTCTACACATGATCGGAAAAAGTCAGATGGAGCCCAAATTTAAGAGCAGGAAAAAGTCTGATGGAGCCCACACACGGTCGGATTTTTCAACAAAATGGTCCGATCGGACATTTTCCGTCGAAATTTCCGACCGTGTGTACGGGGCATAAGACTGGGATGCCATTAAAATTCATGTGCATGTAAAGGCAGGCATCCCAATAGTTTAGGTAATATAGTGTATCTGGATTAAGGGTAAAAGTTGCAATCTGGGTTGTATTTTTTTTTTCTCAGAGTTGAGCTTAATCCAATCATTTATTGCATATTTTTTTGTTCATGGCCCACATAAATGGGGCATAGTAGTGTTGGTGGCGTTTACTTTGTGCCAAATGGTATCCCTCTTTCTAATTTAAAAAGTTGTGGGTTATTTGAAGGGGATATGAGCTGCTATCAACATGCCAGGGGACCTATACGCTTCAGTACGTTTGGACATATGGCCATATGTTTAACATTCGGGTACCTTATAGAAGAGGACTTTTTTAAGGTTAAAGTGAGAAAAAAAGAAAAACACTGGCTGAGTAGATGCTGTTTTTGGATTTTGGCAGGCCGTGAACTTTGGCACCAGAGATGGATTCTATCACCTCTAGTTCATGTTTCTTTTTTCCAAATGCTTTATTTAGTGCTTCCACTGAATCCAGAACAGCAGAACAGTACAATGTAACAGTAAACATAAATGATAACATAACAGAAAATAAAACAAACATTCAGGAAGATTTAGTTGACTCAATAGGTCAAGCTCCATGTGTTAACCTCTCTGCACTGCCGACAAACTTCTGGCTTTAAAAAAATATAATAATCATATCCATGCACTACATCTGTGATGGAAATGCTTAAAGGCAGCTAATACCAGCATTTATACCAATCAGACATCATAAACAAGGTCACCAATTCTTAGAATGGCAAAAGTTCAACATGCTTATTATATAGAAAATATGCAAATTGTCCACGTTTGAGGGAAACAGGATAATAGCCCTTGTTGACCGGCTCACTAGTTTTGACAGCCGCTTGAGTTACGAGCGCTGGGCACCTGCTTGTTTGATGTACAGGCTGCAGCTTGGAAGGGATCAGTTAAATAATGCCTTTTGCACAGGCTATTAAATTGCAGACAGAGGGAATGCAACCAATCTGTTCAAAATCTGACTTGCCGAGCCCTGCAAGGGATGCTGAGAGGAGATTGATTGACAGAATTTCCGTAAACTGGAGGTCTAATTCAAACTCTCCAAAACAAAACTTTGTTTGTCTTGGGACCAGCAAGGATTTGTTAATATTCTCTTTTCAGTGCAGTGAGAAAGCTGTCTTTTCTTTTGCTGGAGAAAGTTCTGCTTCATTCACTGCAAAGAACAAGATGGTTTTAGATTGAAGTCAACAGTAAAGAAAGACTGGCAGCATCTGACAATGTGCTAACGTACATTTACATATATCAGTCAGTACCACAGTATAATAAACGTACAAAGGGCACAATAAGACTGAAAATAACAAATGGAAAAAAAAAAAGAAAACAATTAACAGCCTGAATGTAATCAAGGTGATGTTGTTTACATGATAAACATGTACTTCAGCATACAATTGAGCGTCATTTGTGGGCTTTATAGGTAATATCCATAACCTTGATAGTAGTGACATATTCAAGCAAACTATTCTTGTTAGACAAAGCAGTGTTAATCAAACCTCTGCAATGCTGGGCCTGGGTATGAGTGAGAACAAAGCTTGGGGAAGGGGAGGGGGAGACTGATTCTTCATCTATCAGTAATGTCTGTGGGAGCAGAAACCAAAGTTGTGTCAAAATATTGTATTTCTGAAAAAATTATAATATAGGGCAGAACAATGGAATGAAAATATTTTAAAATAGTTTTATGCTATATATATTTTATTTTAATATATATATATATATATATATATATATATATATATATATATATATATATATATATATATATTTGTGTGTAGGGATCCTGTCTAGGCTGTGATGATCTTTACTAAAAAAATTTACAGCTAGTTTGTTGTGTTTCTTCCTAGCCCAGGACATTGATTGCTTCTGCCTGCTGCTATTGTGTGTTCACTCCGGCCTGATTCACACATATTCAGTTTGCAGTTTGCATATTCCAGGTGCATTTTGCGTTTTTCAATACACATTTTTGATCCATTGAAGTCTATGGAACCAAAAACCAGAAAAAAGTCCCTGGCCCTTTCAATAAAATACACAAATGTGATTTACATCCATAGGAAACAATGTCAAATGGACTGTAGTGTGTTTCTGCATAACTGAAAATGCACGAAAAAAAAATGCATCGGTATGAACCAGGTCTCCAATAGGTAGAGTGACATATTGCAATATATTTGGTTATAAATACTTTTCTGCCTTAGTCAATCAATACGTTTTTTTTTACCGTGATGTAAGCTAAGGTAGAGGATAAATATTTGGGGTGACCTTCTTGAAGGGTCTTCCTGACTTGCAAGGATTTCGATATAAGGGGTCCTTATTCTCCCAAACCTTTGTCAGGAGGAGGTAAGCCAGAGTGAAGCAAGGTTTGTACTCCTGGGGGGCCTGAACCTGGGCCTAAGGAATCCAAATCTAGCCTGGGGTAGAGGCATGGTAAACAGGAAAGTGACTATCCAGAGGGATTATCTTCTGAGGAGTCTACTGTATTGTATAATGTCCTGGAGAGATTGGGAGGAGCTGCTGCCAGGGAACATCACATGGAGATTTCTGTGGATCAGCTACTCAGGGTACATGTGATTGGGCTACTGTATATATTTTCAAGTGTTTTTATGAGATATTAACAGGCTTTAATTCAGATTTTGCATAAGGTCCCAGAGTAGTGAAGCTACACCCCTGCCAGGTCAAAAAATGCATTAGAACGTTAAATCTGGTATAGGAATCGTTAAGGAGTGGGCAATCAAACAGTTGAAAATAACAATGAAACTCCTGTCCAGAGCATTCAAAATTCAGATTCATCTCCACATACAACAAACTCATAAACACAACGTGTTTTTCTATTTTTGCTCTATGGTCCTGTGAGTTAATGTATTTTCCTTGCCTGAAGCAGATGGCAAAGTTCTAAATATATTGTGTCTCCAGGTAAATGAATTCTGGTTATGTCAGTCCCATTTTATTTGAAGTACTGTAGCAGGGCATGGGGGTTAAGCTGTAAAAATGGACAGTTTTAGACTGGGAGATTATGATCAGAAGCAAAAACCGATAAAGTTTGTTGATGGAAATTTTGCACCATGGAATATGTTTGCCAATAGATATTGACATTTGTATAAATCACTTTTATGAACACCTAAATCAAAACACTAAGTATTGTGAGAGGCAGTATGAGGGGGGGTAGATGTGTATTGTATGCATTAAAAGAGATTTTGTCAAATATTACCCAACCTAACTCTACTGATACGTTTTGAGAGTTTTATAAATTGGACACTCTGGACATGGAAACCTCCAGATAATTATATTGATTTCATAGTTATCTTGGATTTATCTGTGATTGAGGGCTTACAGCTGCTGTGACTAGAATAGATATCATTCAGTTATGCTGCTTCTAACTTATTTTTTTCCATTTGCAAAAAGAGCCAAAGTATTACAGTGAAATCTGTGTGTTGGCAAGCAAACCCAGAGACTGGATTTAAAGGGAAGATATTCTATATTAACTGACAGGTTTCTATTTTAACTTTGCTTTATAAATGCTCCATAAAACATATGGGCTTTAAAAAATATCTGGCAGGAATATGCTGTCCTACATGAAGTTATCTACAGAGACAGAGGGCTCAAACATCCGCTGTATTATCGGGAATGTTAATAAACGTTGTCTCTGCTACAAAGTGCGTCTGGATATTAGGCCTTAACTGGCCTGATTTTGATGGAAACAAGGGTTATTGTGGCCCCATACTGGTCCATATTAGGTTCGGTAGAGACTGGCATGCGGAATGTGGTCAGCACATGCAAAAATTAAATAGTTTGAATGGTTATTTAATCTGGTCCCTGGGAGAGCAGCTAAATACACATCTGAACTACATGCAGTATATGACAACTCATTCACCAACACAAGGATTTTTTTTTGTTTGGTGCTATCAGCTTTGGCTTTGACCTCCACCCACCACTGCAGAGGCAGTACAGCTTGGTCATTTACACACAGCAGCACAATGTTAATAGGGTCATTCCTTTGTTTATTCAACATGATCACTGTCAGCACATGGGCATTGCAGTGTAGCCTAATTGGCTCCTGGTGCTGACCCTACCTCTCCTAGCCTTTTGAAACGGGGGAAGAGGTTGATAAAAAGACAAAATCAGGGTCAGTCAGTGTGCATTAAACATCTGTTAACATAGTATTTTCAAAAGTTGACCTTTCATAAGTGTGCGTGAGATTTAGGCTTGAATCCAACCTGGGTTTGAAACAAACCCAGCCTGTTTGCCATTCATGGACCCTCTGAATTATTGTTGGCATTTATGGCAGTTCACCCACACAAATACCCTGCATAGCTGTAATGTAAACACAGACCCTGGAACCTCAGACAACATCATTGACCAAATATGGCCATGACTATATTTGGTCAATGATGTCCCCTGGGGTCCCAGATCAGTGACCGGAATTCATTTTCTCTATATTAATTTTATATCAGTGGCTCAGAAAGCACTGGTGCCAAAACATGAGCTCGGCAACCAGGGAACTAACATTCTCAAAAGAAGAGGTCAGCAATGGCAGCCTACAAAATTATCTGGTACTTTACTTTACCAAAGGCAAATTAAATCAGTGGCTCGGAAGAGACTGGCATGCAGGCCAGCATGGAGCATTGATATAATTTAGCATTTCTATTTTCTGCTGGTGTAGGATATAGAGATATTTAGCATCTAATGCAATATTCTTGTCTGTCTTCTGGGAGATCACTGAACAAGAAGTTGACTATGTGCTCCAAATGAACGCCTCTTATCATATTACTATCACTTTAAAATAGCTACTGTTTATATAATCTCATTTCAGTTTTACATATAAGAAATCATCAGATTTTTTTTTTTTCAATAGTTTTTTTATTGGTTTTGTCAAATAATATGAAGGAAGATAAAGAAAAAAGAACAAAAACAATAAGCACACTTTTGTACACACAGTTATCTGCTTAATACGTTAAAGTACAATAGTAATGTATGAAGGAGAAGGCTGTGAGTTATTCAGTTTTTTTTAATGAGCTTTTATATTTGTCTGTCATATTTCCCATTTCTTGTCGAATTTTGCACATTGGAGAGAGATAATTGCTAGTAGGAGTTCAAGGGTGTAGTGTTGTTGGACTATTCTTGTTACATTAATAATGTTGATGGTGAGGGCATTTTTTCAGTTGCGGAATACTAGAGAATATGGGAGATGACAGACCTTATTGTATATGGAAATGTTTCTGTTCCTATGTGGAGTATTGCAAATGCAGGGTTAGGGGGGGTTATAATGCCTGTGAGTGATGAAATCATTTGGAATACTTGGTACCAGAAGCTAATTAAGCTTGGGCATTCCCAGAACGTGTGTAGGAGGTTACCTGCCTCCTCCTTCCAGGATGGTTTCCTTGTGTTGAAGGACAATGTATTTCTGAGTGCTAGTAGTACACCACCTTTTTTATGTCCGGGCGTGCATGCCAAAAACACATGAGGATAGTCTCTGTGTGAGCATTTCAGGGTTTTAGTCAATTGGTAGTGGGTCTCTTGTGCACATAGAATGTCAGCTCTGTGTTTTTGGACCTCAGACCACATGGGGAATCTTTTTGGGGGGTAATTTAGGCCCCTGGCGTTAATAGATAAACATGTGATGGTCATGAAAGATATATAAAAAATATATATATAAATTATAGCAAATGAAAAAGGGTGCCTCAAACAAAATATACTTTTGTATCTATACAAAACAGGTGCATATATTAAAGTATTAATGACAAGGGGTATATATACAGTTGGGGGGCTATATCCAGCAGCTTCCTGATGACGCAGACACATATGCGAAACGCGTAGAGGCTGCTGGGTAGCATCAACAACGCCACACTGGTCGGCTAGCACACAAGGGGGTAGACGACACAGCACAAGCGGTTTTCTGTGACTCGAGGTCCCCCTATACATGGCTGGAGAGGCTCAGTGCCGACTTTGAGGGCACAGGAAAATGTGAGTGGAATAGTTCTCTTGTCTTTTAGATTCATTTGTTAAATAAATTGTTTGGATATATTACACTATGGGAGCATCTCTTTATTATTTCCCCTGAGAATGGAGGACGCCCCCTGCACTAAATCTATTTGGATCCTTTGAGTGAAGAGTAATCAAAGAGAAGGAGTGGTTATCCGGCCAATTAAACCAAATGCTCATTACTCACCTAAATCTGGTGAGTGGCCATTTTCTATGGTGGTGGATTCACAGGGTGATGAACACAAATTTTTGAAAGTACCAATCACTAGTCATTGCATTGAGGGGCACTCACTCGCCTTGTAGTGACCGGAACGTCGGTGGTGGCAACACATGGACTTTTTATATATAGTTTATGCTTATATACCATTTGGGAATACAATTATTTTTTAAAACAAATTTTCTTAGCAGGACTTGGACTAAAAGGGGGGGTTTGCTTTGTGTATATTTTTTTCACAGGATTGTAACATTGTGGTATTGTGTTTTCCTCCTACAGGAAGTGTGGTGGGGGCACACAAAATTTTTTTTTCCCACAGGACTATAGATAGGATTGTATGGTCTTCACTCGTGTAGAAAACCACCTACAGGATTGTACCATATATCTTACACTCGCATATATGAGTGTCTAGCGTTGCTCGGCAATTTAGAGGCATATTAGTTCTTGTCACTACAATTTTTATTTTATTTTATTTTAGTTTTTCTTTCACTATTCAACAATATGTTCTATATTTATCTCACACAACATAGGACTGGCCGAATCCTTTAAAGGGACCAGTAGTTGACAGCAGCGGTAGGAAATAAGCCCTTCAAACATAGGGTTTAGAGGATATAAAAATAATTTTTTGATTGGCGCAACTCTCTCTATCATCTTAAATCTAACCAGTAACTGAACAAATAGTTCTTTTACTTTCCAGAGTGCAGCCTTCATAGATATATTTAATACAGGAGTTGGCGCCGGTACCCCTTTCTGTAATTTTATGTGATGGTCATGGATGTGGATTAGGTTAAGGTGTGCAATGTTATAGTGCAGGTACTCACTGTGTCTATAGCTTCTCTTCTTGGATGATTCACCTCCGCTTGATGGTGTCAGAGTAGGTTGTGTGTCCACAGTAGGGGTGTGTATCGTTTTCATGACTTTTCCGTGCGCTTCGAACATGGTGCATAAAGAACAATAGTAAAAAAATAAAAACACAGTTAATGAAAGAAGCATATATAGAACGATAAAAATAGGATCTTTGAACTGATCTATGTGCAGACGTAATTGCTGTAAAGAATCTGGAGAGAAAAAACAGGGAGTTAAACTTGGAATCCCTGTGTCCGGAGAGAGATGTGGGATTTTTTATGCATCTTGCTAGCGAATTTCCACCCGGAAAATCCACTTTGCACTGAAAGTGCACTTGGAAGTAAAGTCGCTGTAAATCCGAGGGGGACATGCAAAGAAAATAAAAAACAGCATTTTAGCTTGCATATTACTGGATGATAAAATTAGCAGAGCTTCCCCTCATTTCAGATCTACCCCTTAGATTTAAAGTGACTGCACTTCCAAGTGCACTTGCAGTGCAAAGTGGATTTGCCTTTCGTGAATAACCCCCTATGTGTCTTGTTATTGAAAGCTGTTGCTCTTAAAATATTGAAAAGCACGTTTGAAATTACATTATCACGGTAAAGTTTTTATGAACTTTCTGTGACTGCATTTAAATATATGTTTCCTTTGCTCATCACTTTATTTTGTGCAGCCTTGAATCAGTCACGATATTCATTTGCATGGGTTTAAGGCTGCAATTACATCTTCCTAGCTGCGCGCCACTACAAAATGTGTTGCGGTTTTGTGAATAAATGATAATAATGCTCATAAAATAAATGTCATAATAGCATTAAAATAACCTCAAGCAGCATGAAGTACAAAGTCACAGAGAAGTGTGGCATCGAGCGAGAAATAAAAATGGCCCTTTATCTATTAACTTATACATTGTAATGCGCTAACCCACGAGGGAGCCCCATTGTTGATTCAGGACTTTCTCCTTGGAATATGGACACACTCCATTAAGGAAGTTCACTTACTGCCTAGACCTAATTACGATAACATCAGGGTTAATAAGATCTCACAAGGAAAATTGGAGGGACCATAATATTCTGTGAGCAGCAAAATTGATGTGATGTGTACTGTGACTTATAAACTGTGATAAAAGCAACAAGTCGTGTGTTTGCATGGAACTTGTATCATTATTATTATTACTGGTCTCAATATTTCTTTAAATTACAATGATTCAATCAAAAGGGGTTGTATGGCTCAGAGCAATGGAAAACAAAGTCTTACATTGGAAATAAGGGTGTCCAAGATGAGGTGTCCTCCCATACACCAATAGACAATGTAGTCATCAGGAAAAAGAAGCAGCTGGCAACTCCATAACATCAAGCGTGTTTATTGTAAAGCCTTCAGTGAGTACAGTCAGTGACAGACGCGTTTCGGCGATAAGCCTTGTTCACAGCACATTCTTTGAATTGCAAGCCTGGCTTTTCATAGAAAAAGTAGTATACTTAAAATGTAAAACCTTCACTTAAAGTGAAGGCAAAATAAAAAATCATGATAAACCTTTGTGGGTATTCTAACTATTGTCTTTAAAATATCGCGAAAAATTGGGATCCTGACAGTCTTCTCCCTTCTGGTGCAAATACTTCTATGCTGTCGGCGCTATCACTGGTTCAGACGTGTGGTAGTGTGGACAGACATGCACAACTTGGCTAGCAGCGGGAACAGGAGGAGGTAGTGCAAAAGCACAGCAGGTCTACAGTTTTGTAGTCAGTTTTTGTTGTCATCAGCTGACCTGCCCATAGCACTTCCCTTCCCCCATTGGGTGACAGACGTTCTCATGCCAAGACTCTGTCATGCTTACCCCTAATGCAGGTGGTCAGACACTATAGCTGGCTACTGTGTTCTTAACCTAAAGCAGCCCCCATTCCCATAAGGCAAACAGGCCTACCGGTACTTGGTTGCCCCCAGGACATATATACAATTCTATAGTGCCTGGCTATCACACCAGGGCAGGCACAAACTGAGCAAAGCAAATGGGTACTTGCAGTTGGCAGACATGCATAGTGGTTTAATGACAGTCAAAGGTAAAAGGCAGGTAGAGTTCAGTGAATAATCCATATTCAATCCCCGGTCATACACAAGCAAATCCAATCAGCAGAGCAGACAAATGGGTAGCTTGGAAAATGTGTTACAAATGCAACATCACAAGCATGACACTACAGGCTTGGCTGGCTTATATCAGGTTTGGTCTCCACCCAGAGTCTGGTCACAATCAATCACCTTGCAGGTGGACAGACAGACAAGGAGAATGCCACAGCCAAAACCAGGATGCTGAAACTAGCAGCTACGATGGAGCAGGTGCACACACCCTCCTGACAGACTTACTCTAAGCTCGCTGTAGGCAAACCTTGGGAAGAATAGAGTAAATGTGATGTTGGCTAAGCACTCCATCACCTGAACAAGTATATGCTTCACTCACTAACTATCTGTGGATAGTGTAAAAAAATAGTGGTCACATGACTTTTCATAAAAAAAATATATATTTAGATATTTTTAGCATGTAAATAAACTCTAAAATGTAACCTGCCAAGCTTATACTTTCCTGTACCGGAATCAGTGAGCTAAACCCTGGTAGGGCCCCAGAGCCACATGTCAAAATGTTCTGTATATAGAGGATGACACAAGCATACAACACCTCTTAAAGAGCTCAATGCTGAAGAGGCTTGAAGAGCCTTTATTGAACTAAAGGAAGGTAGAAGACACAGACCTCTGGAGAGATGAGTATAAGACTCTTTCACATAGGTGGCCAGGGTTGTTGAAAACCGGTGGCTGAGCCATGGTTGTTACTTCCCCCAGCTGCTCTTCTAAATTTTAACATTATGGCTGGACAGGGCTGAACACATATTAGGGCCGCAGCAGTTTTAACATGGCTTGCAGAGTTTGACAAGTGCAGCCTGTGCATTGAGGCCAACGGGAGTGCACTGTAACTGGGAGCCAAACATGTGCCCAAATGTTGGTTGGCACTGCCGCCAGTGTGAAAGAACCCTAACACTCTTCTGTTGCAGTGACATTTAATCTGGATTTCTTTTAGTGATTCACTTTAAGTGAATCATAATAGATGGCACTCAGATGTCCCACTACCGTGCAACCATCAAACAACTGTTATTTATTTACAAATAACTCCAGCACAGACACACTGCATTGACCGCCACAAAATGAAATCCGTGTCCTCCTGCATTTGCATACCATCAGTTCACATGCACTTTTTCATGCAATAACTCCTGTAGTCTTTATTTGCATGGCAGAAGCTTTGTCACGTATGCAAACCTTCTCTGTGTAAGGAAATGTTGTAATAATTGAATTTTATTTAGGTAAATACCACATTACCAAGTTACTCTGTGGAGAAATGCTTCAGAGAATGTGCCAAACCCAGCAGAGGAATAAATAAATGAACATTCTAATTCTAATTAATTAACCTTTTCCAGATGTTCTCTATTCTTTGGGGAAAACAAAATGTGTAGCTGCAACCTTTAACATCTGATTATATCGAGCATCAACCTTCTCACACAGTGTTTAGGATTTCTCCAAATCTCCTGTAGCTGAGTGCCAGTCAGGGTGCAGTTGGTGGTCTGTTTTGCAGATGTCTGGTTAGTTGTTTAAGTCTAAGTTCTAAGTAAAAAGAAAATCAGCATGCTTTGTTGACTTGAATTTTTTGAAAATAATGATTTCCGTACTGGTAGATCTTGTTGTGACACAGTTGATGTGAAGGCTAGATTTGTTTAAGGACTGTTTCACACCAGGTCTATTAAGCAGTGTTTTTCTGCACGCTTCCACTCATGTATGAGATTATAGAAAACATTTGTTTTTTTTCCCCTATTTTGAATTTAGTTTCAGCCCACAGGGTCCAAGCTGAATGCTGAGCTAACTGGGAGGTTACTTACAGGCTAAGTGGGAGGGGCGCCTATGCATCTTCTTCCTGTGATCTATAATTCGTCTCCTGAAGTACACTAATGCCGCGTACACACGATCGGAAATTCCGCCAGCAAAAGTCCGATGAGAGCTTTTGGTTGGAAAATGCGACCGTGTGTATGCTCCATCGGACTTTTGCTGGCGGAATTCCAGCCAGCTAAAGATTGAGAGCGGGTTCTCAAGTTCCAATCGTAAATTCTGAACGTCTGTACCAATTCCGACGCGCAAAATTCCTACTCATGATCGGAAAAAAATTTGACACATGCTCGGAAGCATTGAACTTAATTTTCTCGGCTCGTCGTAGTGTTGTACGTCACCGCGTTCTTGACAGTGGAAAGTTCAGCAAAACTTTCAGTGAAAGTTCTGCTCAAGCCAAGCTTTAGCGGAATTCCGTCGGAAAAACCATCCAAGATTTTTACAACGGATTTGCTCGTGTGTACGCGGCATAACAGAATTTGTGCGATCACCACTCTGAAGATCAGCAGTACTTGGGTTGTATTGCAGTGTTGACAATGAAGGTGAATATTCAGGGACCCGATTAGAAATGTGTTACCCCCTCCACAGGAAATGTGTGTACTACATTGATTCGGGCAGATATTGGGAGGTATACTTTCAGAGATGGGGAAACAATGATAGATCATGACTGTGTGTATTGGGGAATGTATATAACATATTTAATTTTGTATGTAAGTTAAATGACAAAGTTGTGCTGTCGAACAGAACAGTGTAAATCTCAGGACTGGATGAATAGAAATAGAATATATGACAAAACCACTCCTGTTCATGTATTTCATCTGTGTATTTAGCAGTTTGCCTGCACTTTGCCTTTGCACTTGAAAGAATATGAATGGGTTGCATGTCAAAGACAATTTTTATCAAATATGGATATGTTATGGTTATGTGTCACAATTCCTATAAATATTCACGCAAAGCCCCACTGTTAGTCTATCTGTAAAGTGGCCATCCTTATAGAAGTGTAATTGCTTCAACTGACCAAGGATTAAACTCAAGAGCCGCATCTTTAAATTAGGCGATCATAGATACGTATGTCCATGTCTGTATAGTCTTGAATTCTGACACTATACAGATATGACCATACTTATGTATAGTCTCTTTTAAAAGCTTGTCTCCTTGCAAAACCTAACCTCCCTCCCACCCTCCTCTAACCCAAGCAGTCTATTTTTTTTATTACTTTGTGAAGCATTTTATACTTACCTAAGTCTAATGGCCTGCTCCCTCGTTTAGTCCATTTTTGGGTGCAGGTGACCAGTAATCCAGTGCTGTAAATGTGCTCCTGATGCCTGTTCCCCAATGGTTCCCCCGTGCTGACATCATTGCCTGCAGGCTCTCCTCTGGATCTTGAAAAGACTCTGGTGCTGGGCAACCAATCGGAAGTGTCCATATCACCCAATGAAGACTCTGCCTCTTGTAAAGAGAAGGCAAAAGAAGACCCAGGACCACAATGTCACATGATTGTGGCTTTAGGTGCCTTAAAGGGACATTTTGGTAGGGTTTTTATTTTTTTAGGTCAGCAATTAGTTAGAATGGAGGAGTGTTGTGGTAGTTGGGGGTGGACAGTTTGGAATCCACCTTTAAGATGAGACTCTTTTGTTTGAACAATGACTGGATTTTCCATCCCTCTTGTTCACAATGTCGGATAGACTGAACCAGTTCAACAGTGAATTATACAGACGTATGTTACATTCGGTGAAATACACCTGAAATAAAGCTAATGATATAATTACATACCGCAGCACGGTAAATATTGAAAAGACCTATTGAGTTTTTTTTGTCCGGCAATTTCTATATTCTGACAGTTCATTACAATTTAATAATCACCTACTTTTGCTTCATACACAGTCTTACAGTGCCAGCCTTAGTTTATTGGTATGAATGCCAAATTGCTCTTATTAATTAAAAAGATTGCTTGGGCAACAGCTTTTGACAATGAATTTAACAATATTTAAATTTGGATGCTCACAACACAACCGCTTTTCCCTAGATTATTTAATCATTGCACTGGCGTCATCATGCACGCTCCCATGTGTGGGGAGCTTTGTTAAAAAACCCAATGTAAGGTTGTCATAAGATAATCAGGTATATTTGTTCTCAGGGGCTGTTTGTCTATGATAAGGGGACCTTAGACTTGTATTTGAATAATAATTCACATACGTAAAAGGGAAGAGGCTTTGTAGGTTCCATTCCTGGTAAAAGCAGGACCCATAGGATGGAAAAAGAGATAAACAAAAGACAGTAAAACCCACAGCATGTTTACTATGCAGGCAGTAAAATCAACCATACTACACACATTAAATACTGACAGTAATGGGAGGGGGGAACGGCTAAGGTGTTTTTAAAGCCCAACTGAAAAGTTAGTTTAAATCAGCTAAAAATATTCCAGATCAAAGGAAAGGAATTCAGGGTTTTTATTTTTTTATGTACCGTATATACTTGAGTATAAGCCGACCCGAATATAAGCCAAGACACCTACTTTTACCACAAACAACTTGGAAAATGTATTGACTTGAGTATAAGCCTAGGGTGAGAAATGCGCAGCTACTGTAAGTGGAAAAGGGGGTCAACAATGCCCATTTACAGCCTCACTGTGCCCATTTGCATGCCTCACTGTGCCCATTTGCAGCCATAGGTCCCCCAAACTTCAAACTTGGTAGTTAATGGTTAAATGCCCCCTAGTTGCAGCCAAAATTTGGGGTCTCTGGACCCAAAGGGTCCTGAAATGACATTGCTGCAGGTGGACACAGTTGACCTTTTCTGCTGCAGAAAAGTGCTTGACTCCAGTAAAAGCCGAGGGGGGCACTTTCAGCACAAAAAAAATGTGCTGAAAAACTCGGCTTATACTCGAGTATATACGGTATACATTTTAGTTTGTTTTCTTTCTAAAGCAACCACAGCCTAAGTGTAAAAGCCTGTCCCCTGCCAACAGCTGCAGAGTAGGAGCTTTGCATTCTGTGTGGAAGCCGTGGTCATATTGCAGAGGTCCAACACTCTCCCCTACTAAGTCAAGCCTATAGATCTACTGTACATTCAGCTAAGCTCATGTTTTCCACTGATTGGCAAGCTCTAGCTATGATTCAGCAACAGCATGTTGGACTTATGGCAAATTAGTAAGGTTGCACATTTTGGGAGGAGTTGATGTGAAACGGCCAATGAACTGCTGCGTTTACATGATTGAATACAGGAAGGCTTAACTTTAACAACTAGAATTAAACTTGTTTTTCACCTTTAAAAATAACTTTGCTCCTCTCCATCCCACATCCCCTCTTTTTTGCAAAAAATAAAAACCGCAGAGGTGATCAAATACCACCAATAGAAGCTCTATTTGTTGGGTAAAGACACCCATTTTATTTGGGTACAGTGTCATACAACTGCGCAATTGTCAGTTAAAGTAACGCAGTCCTGTATCGCAAAAAATGGCCTAGTCATGAAGGGGGGGGGTAGGTCAAGTGGTTAATAATAGAACCCTTTATTGGGTAAAGCCGTAAGGCACACTATGCTATTTTTTTTAAAGGACTGACATAGTAGGTTTGACTTACTAAAGACAAATACACTTTTTACAAGGGATTTGAATGAAGCAGCATCAATTTTCACCACATTCAATAAGTTAAGGGAAAATTGTCTTGCAAAGTGAACAGCGTACTTACAGCATACTTATTTGCCTTTAGTATCCAAGTGAACAGTGTACTTATTTGCCTTTAGTATCCAACCCCTTTGTTTCCATCATCAGCTATGAACTAAGTGGTGATATTAAAGCTTACAATGCTGTAGGGAAAAAAATCCTCCCTGCACAAAGGATGCTTTTAAACATAAATCAACTAATTGGTTTGTAATTACAGGGAAGTGTAAATGCATAGATCAGTTCTGACCATTTTTCATGTACATGTTTATAATTAACATAAAAAATGAATTTCATATCATGTATCCATGCCCCACATCATGCCTGGGTGATCAATAATACAAAGTGAAAAAGAAACTTGTATTTTTCCTGCCTTTTCCTCCTTTTATCCAGAATCTGCACTTGGCCTTCTTATGACTCCAAAACCAGTGAGAGCCACTATCCATCTATCACACCTATCTCTTACAAAGAATTCCATTATGGTCTCCAGCCCATCAAGTGTCTGCCACTATCAAGAGGTCTATAATGCCTTCTGTATTCACAGCTCATTCATAATCTCATTGTTCGTGTTCCTTCTCTCACCATGACAGACTCATCAATACCAAACACATTAACCTTGTGCTGTCTATTAGGGCTGCATATCATTATTTCCCTCTAATACTGCTTTCTTTTCTATATCACTTATGCAAATCATTGAAGAGTAGGCAATGACAGTGACAGCATGCAGCGTGGATCTTGGGTGTACACTGTGAGCTTGCTTATGCCTATTTTTATTTGTAATACCAAAAACATAAGAATTGTTATAAAATATTAAACTTTTTAATACAAAGGAAAATTAAGCAATCAGTAAATGTTTTTATTTCAGCATCATAGTGCACTGACGTAAATCAAAGGTAAGTCCAGATTGGTTGTTTTTGGGTTTGCCCTTCACACATAACTGAAGGCAAGTAAAGTTGCCCATACACTAGGGATACACCGATACCTATTTTTTTTAGCGTACGAGTACCAATGCTTTTTTTTTTTTAGTACTCGCCGATATCAATTACCGATACCTACCACAACTGTTTAGTTTACACTTCAGATGTCAGTAATGGTACAAAGTATTGAAAAGTTATTTACACATGAAATAAATAATTTGTTTTTACATTTTGCACGATTTTCGATGTGAAGCATGGAGGAGAACAAGGATTTAATTAAGGCTGATTAGAGTAAATTAAGGGTTAATAAGGGGTTAAACAGAGGAACATTTAACCACTTAAAGACTGAGCCTCTTTCTGAGATTTGTTGTTTACAATTTAAAAACATTTTTGTTTGCTAGAAAATTACTTAGAACCCCCAAACATTATCAATTTTTTTCTAACACCCTAGAGAATAAAATGGCGGTCACAACGTATTTGCGCAGCAGTCTTACAAGCATTAAAAAATAAAAAAATAAAATAACAGTAAAGTTAGCCCAATTTGTTTTCTATATATTGAAAGATGATGTTACGCTGAGGAAATTGATACCCAACATGTCAGGCTTCAAAATTGTGCCCGCTCGTGGAATGGCGACAAACTTTTACCCTTAAAATTCTCCATAGGCGACATTTAAAAAAATCTACAGGTTGCATATTTTGAGTTACAGAGGAGGTCTAGGGCTACAATTATTGCTCTCGCTCTACCGATCGCGGCGATACCTCACATGTGTCGTTTGAACACCGCTTTCATATGCGGGCGCTACTCACGTTTTCATTCGCTTCTGCACGCAAGCTCGGCGGGACCGGGCCATGTTTAAAAATATTTTCTTTCTTATTTATTTTACCTTTTATTTTTTATTTTTACACTATTCTTTAAAAAAAAAAAAAAAAAAAAAAAAAGCTGCTGCCATAACAAAGATATTGCTCTTCAATGTTAGGAGGTATATCGGCGTACGGCAGTCCGGAATGGTTAATAATTTAGTTCATCCCTTTGATCTGTAGATGAAGAAACAGAAAGATACAATGTTTTCTTTTGAACTTTTTTCCACAGATAAGCAGTGTTGTCAATAAACATTGCCTGGCTGCTTTTTATTTTTATTTTTTGAGAGCTCCAATTGCTGAACTTCTTTAACATTTCAGCTGTAAACAGGGGAGCCCCACTGACAGCTGAATGAGTCATCAGTTGTTAAGGATGTGGTGGCCCTGCTTCTTAACCATCAATAATTTCCGGCTTCTTTTTTTTTGTTACATTTCAGCTGTCAGTGGGGGAATCCCGCTGACAGCTGAAAGAACCGAGTCTGAAAGTATCGGTTTCAGGTATTGGTGCATTTTGAGGCATACTGATACTTGTGCAAATGCTTAGTATCGGCACTGATACCAGTATTGGTCTTGGTGCAACTCTACCATACACTAACAACATTTCTGAAATATTTTGTTCTCAGATAGTTTGTTCAATTCTCTAATTGTTATTGGGGTCAAATTGACATTCGTTTTTGACTGCAGTGACAAAAAAATTCAAAGGAGCAGGATATAATTTTTTTCTCTAAATAAATATCAAATATTGAATGTTGATCCAGTGGGGATTCCCCTTTTTTGAAATGAATAAAGTACAGGGATGTGGAGTAGCATTCCCAGACCCCTATAGACATACTCAGTATGGCAATACCATAAGGTGTTGCTGTAATGTGGAAGAATTGGACATCCTTATTGGCTATATGACATCACAGTTGGATTCAACACCATAACAGGTTATAGGCTCCTCACTCAGAAACAGGGAATCTGCCAAGATTTATTATAAATATTTCACATGCAGGCTATTAGAGAGTCTGAATGAACCAAGGGATCAAATGAATGATTCACAATAAACACCCATGCATTGCAAATATTCCAATGTTCACTGTAAATGCACGTTCAATAAAACAGTTAACTCATCCACACACTTTATTGCTAAAAGGTCCATAGGCATTTGATAATCATCAGCTGATCTACAGGATTTCAGGCACTCAGAATATATAGGGAACCTATAAATACTAATGTCTAACAGGTTTAGAGACGGAGGGTCAAAAGTACATCTAAAACATACATATTTATAAGACAGCCAGCCAGCTAATAAGCATCTATTTAGTCAGATCATGCATTCATGTCAATGGTCATCCTTAAACTTATTAGGTAATTACTTAATACCTGTCCACAAAGTTTTTGTCTCAGCATCCTGTAAATAAACTAGACAGTAGCATTTTCATCCACCTTCTGTGATTAAGGGTATATACTATATAGAAGCATGACAGATAAATATGTTAAAGTGATTGTAAAGGCAGAAGGTTTTTCATCTTAATGTATTCTATGCATTAGGATAAAAAACGTTCTGTGTGCTGCAGCCCCCCCTAATACTTACCTGAGGTCCAGCTAGATCCAGCGATGTTGCACAAGAGACTCAGCTCTCCGGGACTCTGCTCCTCATTAGCTGAGACAGCAGTGTGGTGCCATTGGCTCCCGTTGTTGCCAAAGTCAGTAAGCCAATGAGGAGATAAAGAGGGCAGGGCCACGGCTCCATGTCTGAATGGACACAGAGAGCTGTGGCTTGGCTTCGGTGCCCCCATAGCAAACTGCTTGCTGTAGGGGCACTTAACAGGAGGGAGGGGGCAGGAGCACCAAAGAGGGACCCGAGAGGAGGAGAATCTGGGCTGCTCTGTGCAAAACCACTGCACAGGGCAGGTAAGTATAGACATGTTTGTTATTTTTAACGGAAAAAAAAAAAAAAAAAAGACTTTAGTATCACTTTAAGACCTGGACACCTCTTACAAAATAACGAGACTGAGACTACTTAATAGCAAGACAACCATGTAGCTATACTGTATTACCAAAAGTATTGGGACATCTGCATTTACATGTACATGAACTTTAATGGCATCCCAGTCTTAGTCCGTAGGGTTCAATATTGAGTTGGCCCACCCTTTGAAGGTATAACAGCTTCAACTCTTCTGGGAAGGCTGTCCACAAAGTTTAGGAGTGTGTCTATGGGAATGTTTGACCATTTTTCCAGAAGCGCATTTGTAAGGTAAGGCACTGATGTTGGACGAGAAGGCCTGGCTCGCAGCCTCCTTCATCCCGAAGGTGTTTTATCGGGTTGAGATCGGGACTCGCTCATCCATGTCTTTATGCACCTGGTTTGTGCACTGGTGCGCACTATTGTTGGGACAGGAAGGGGCCATCCCCAAATTGTTCCCACAAAGTTGGGAGCGTGAAATTGTCCAAAATGTCTTGGTATGCTGACACCTTAAGAGTCCCCTTTACTAGAACTAAGGGGCCAAACCAACCCCCTTAAACAACCCCACACCATAATCCGCCCTCCAGTGCACAAAGCAAGGTCCATTAAGACATGGATGAGTGAGTTTGGGGTAGAGGAACTTGAATGGCCTGCGCAGAGTCCTGACCTCTACCTAGTAGAACACCTCTGGGATGAATTAGAGTGGAGACTGTGAGCCAGGCCTTCTTGTTCACATCAGTGCCTGAATTCACAAATGTGCTTATGAAAGAATGGTCAAACATTCCCATAGACACACTCCTAAACCTTGTGGACAGCCTTCCCAGACGAGTTGAAGCTGTTATAGCTACAAAGGGTGGGCCAACTTAATTTTGAACCCTACAAACTAAGACTGGGATGCCATTAAAGTTTATGTACATGTAAAGGCAGGTGTGCCAATACTTTTGGTAATATAGTGTATAATATATTGTACCATATTTGAAAAGTCAGAGGATCTTTGTAATAGGAGATTACATTAAAACATTTAGGGGCTCCTCAAATAGAATTATGGGAAAAAAAGTTGAACTTGAAATATTATTATTACAGTCAATCTACAAACCAAGGGTAGTTTCATACATTCAACACAGTGAGAAGCCAACAATATATTACCCAAAACTGGCATTCCATAATTATTGGAAAGAAAATTAAATAGGATATCACAAGATATGTACTGAGAATTAATCATGGTTCCTCTTGTAATTATATTTTCAGAAGGAATTAATTATGGTTCAGTTCATTCCATAGGATAGCTATCTCCAGTTTCCATTTCCATGTCACATTAGACATATTCCACAGGAATTATGTTGCACCCTTGGGGTAGTCGGGTAAACTGCTCAGCTGTAATTAGTTGTACTTTAATTTACTGGGTTAAAAGAGAAAAGTAAAATAACAAGAATTTATTGTGTTGTTACGAAAGAGATACAGTACTTACCATAGCCACAGCGATTTGCAATACAGATCAGTATGCTCTCTAACGTTCTAAGGACTTGCAGGAAAGTGCTCATCTTAAAGATACATTCTTTTCTAAATGGAAAAATTTGAGCCTCTTGAAAACAACTATGATTTTCCCATGTGTCTGCTATACACAAGTTCAGAGCACTGACATCCCACCACTTATGCCCCGTACACACGAGCGGAATTTCCGTCCGAAAAATCTTGGATGGTTTTTCCGACGGAATTCCGCTCAAGCTTGTCTTGCATACACATGGTCACTCCAAAGTTCTCTGAACTTTCGACCATCAAGAACGCGGTGATGTACAACACTACGGCGAGACGAGAAAATTAAGTTCAATGCTTCCGAGCATGTGTCAAATTGTTTCCGAGCATTTTTGATTTTTTGCCTGTCCGAACTGCATACAGACGATCGCATTTTCATATAGGAACTTTTCCCGACCGAAAAATAGAAATCCTGCTCTCAATCTTTTGTTAGCTGAAATTCCGCCAGCAGAAGACCCATGGAGCATACACACGGTCGCATTTTCCGACCAAAAGCTCACATCGGTCTTTTGCTGGCGGCATTTCCGATCGTGTGTACGTGGCATTAGACACATTGGGGGTTATTTCTGCAAAGAAACCAATCAGCTTCCATTTTTTTTTTTTTGCCAAAGCTTAATTGAACAAACTGAAGTTAGAAGCTGATTGGCTACCGTGCACAGCTGCACCAGGTTCTGAGTGTTCCAGTTTTAGTAAAGCTACCCCATTGATGGAGCACTGTATCGGTATGCATTGTATATTTATACTAGGCTTTAGAAGTAGGTAGGGTGGTAGGTAAAATCTATAATTCACATCTCCTAGAAACCAAAGAGATTAAAGAGAATTTAGAAAGGGATTACATATATATGAGGGACAATTCCATTACAGCTGGTATTCCAGTGTTTTTTAGTGCAAAATTCCAATTTCACCTAAAACATTTGAATCCCCCCTCCCCCACACACACAGAATACATTTCCTTATTTTAAATGGTTAACTCTCTGTATACCATACTGTACCATACTGTACCAACTGCTTCCATGACATTTTAGTAAATGTACACATGAATACAGAGTAAAATCATAGTGTTTTACAGGCGTAGTGAAAATGTAGAGTGTTTTTGACTTCTGCATGTAGTGGTATGGAAATGTAATTGTTGTCTTGCATTTAATCGGAGAAAAAAAAGAAGGTTGCTTGTCCCGTTCTTGTTTTTCTTTTGCCCAGCAAAGAAAAGGTTGCCATTATAACAGAGATGAGTGTAATAATATAGGGATGGTCAAGCTGCAATACCAGCTTTCACCTACAGGAAAATCTGAATTAAGTGGGCATGTTCAGGAAGAGGGCCTCAGTTCAGAAGCAGTGGAAATCATTGTTTGTTTTGGTCTACAAGGACAATCTGATTAGTTGCCAAACACTATTAATATTTGAAAAAATGCATTCAACAGAAAAATGTAAGAGAGTTTAAAAAGCCTTTCAGCAATTGCTGTAGCTTTCAATGAATTAGAAAATGCATAACCTTAAATTATGTAAGCTTTCTGGTGACTTTTATTCTTACTATACATAGTTACATAGTAGGCCAGGCTGAAATAACACACAAGTCCATCAAATCAAACCCATTTGTGTGATTTTATGTCAGTATTACATTGTATATCCCTGTATATTACATTTTATATCCCTGTATGTTGTAAATTATCGATGCTCCCCGCTGAGACCACCGCCTGTGGAAGGGAATTCCACATCCTTGCCGCTCTTACAGTAAAGAACCCTCTACACAGTTTAAGGGTATTGTGGGGTCACCAG
Source organism: Lithobates sylvaticus (assembly GCA_028564925.1). NCBI lineage: Eukaryota > Metazoa > Chordata > Amphibia > Anura > Ranidae > Lithobates > Lithobates sylvaticus. Next base: position 77,431,557 of record CM053027.1, read on the forward strand.
TACGGTATTTGTACATTGAAATCATATCCCCCTCTCAAGCGTTTCCTCATAACTAAGGTCCTCCAATCTCTTTATTCATTTTGTTGCCCTTGTCTGGAATCTCTTCAGTTCCAGTACATCCTTATTGTGGACTGGTTCCCAGAACTGGACAGCATACTCCAGGTGCGGCCGGACCAGAGTCTTGGAAAGTGGGAGAATTATTGTTTTATCTCTGGAGTTAATCCCCTTTTTAATGCATGCTGATATTCTGTTTGCTTACTATAGTTCACCTGTTTGCTTACTTTTTCCTTATACATTCTCCTTATTTTGATAGACCAGGTGCACACTATAACAGAAATCAAGAATTATCCAGAATTCCATGACTATATCCATAACCTTGGTATTACCAAAATTTGATGTGTTTAATACACACTGGCAAACCACAATTATATGACTCAAGATTGTAAGTGTGACTATTCAGTAATTGCTATACCTCAACCTATATTAGGGCCCATATGATAAGACTCTATAAGTCTTTGTTATACCCAAAATGAGAAAGATCTCAAAAATATCTCAAACTGATCTCAGATGCAAGCAGAATGCATTTGAAATCAAGCTTCCTTTGTCCATCAACCAAAGATCAAGTCCCATTGACAAAGGCCCTTAGTATTTGTGTAAGTGCTAAATACTTAGGCCCCTTTCACATGGGTGCCTCCATAGAAAGGAATCGCTCCGATGATCCCCGATGATCAGGCGGATGACAGGTCCATCTCCACTCACTCTGCAGAGCGAGACTCTATGGATCCGATCCGCCAGATGGATGGATGGATGGATGGAAAATAGGATTTTGTGGACAGGATCGGATAGCAGAAGTATCAGTGGACATGTCACTGCTGACATCTGCCGCTCCATATAGGAGACGGGAGGGTTCAATCTGAAAAACCGACAGGCGGACCTGATCGGACAGCCTGTGTGAAGGGGCCCTTATGCTGCTATTAGAAAACTAGTGGTGGGTATAAAATCATAATTTTTCTATCACAAGCCTTATTAGGCACATCAGGTGATGTGCTGCCCTGTGCCTGTATATCAGCATCTTGCAGTGTTAGTGGCTGGTCATACTGATTTATTACTTTGTACCCGCTCACTGAGTTTACCTATATGAGCATCTTAAAGTAGAACTAAAGGCAAAACTTTGGTTAGAGTAAGGGAGGGTTATAACCCCTGTCAGGTTTTTCTTACCATCTGTGTCCCACTGGGGAGATTTCCTTTGACTTCCTGTCCCATAGTCAAAACATCTGTAGGGTTGGAGATTACACTGGACTGACTCAGTCGGTTGTAAGTCGCTGGTTAGGTGATGGTGGGGGTAGAATGGAAGAGTTCTCATCCAATACTTTCTGCCCCATTACACCAGGAAGGAAATGGTGAGCTTTTTTTAGGGGCCTGGGCTGCTCCCTCCTCTCCTACTCCTTCATAGTCAAAACAGGAAGTGATAGGAAATCCCTTCTTAAATGAGGACCACCAGCACTGTTGTCCCCATGTAAAGATTCCCCCTCTATTCCTGTTTTGGGGACAACTCAAATTTAATAAAAAAAAATTATTTTCTTTAACCTTCACTCTGAAGGATAAATAGGGAATTAGAGATGGGGAATTTCCCTAATGGGGACACAGACAACAACATAAACCTGACATATATTGTAATCCCTCTACATTTTATCATAAAAAAAAAGTTTTGCCTTAGTTACGCTTTAAAAGTTTTTTTGTTAACACAACTTAATTGTTTTTTTTTTTTCATGGGCTAAACATGCACAAAGCATTACTATGAAATTAATGTAAAAATAATTAATAGATCCAGACATTGTTTATAACATATAACAATATATAACAATTTTGACTTTTCCTAAAAAATAGAAGCTTGGACAAGGTTCCTCCCACCTTTTTAGCCCCTCTATCCACCCAGAGGATCTAATTCCCTTTACACTTAAAAACTATATTTGAAGCTCTCTGGTTCATGTATGGGCTACAAGTTAGAGGCTGATTTAGGTTCATGTTCAAAAATGATTGTCACCAATAGTAAAGGAGGTCTTTGTCTATATTGCCTATAGAACTTAACTATAAAAAGTCTGAAAGCATCCATAAATTGCACAATTCACATTACTCTGTGCAGGAGTAAAAATACATCTAATTTTGTTTCCGAGTCATCTTCAGTAATCCCCTTGTGCATTGACAATTTTGTTTCATGCGTTCTATACCTTGGGTTAGTGACAGGACGTGGATTCATTGTAGTTTGATCTTGTATCTTGAGGTTTATGCTGACGCATCAGTTCTTTAAGTTTTAGGTGGAGTTTGTATTATAAGCCTGTAAAGCAATTTCATCTGCTGGCATGACATTTGTGCTAAGTAAGCTATCTGAAAAAAGTTTCTGTTCTCTTCATTTTAAAATATCAGGCGTGTTTTTTTTTTTCTTTATTAATAGAAGGTCATGTAAAATAGGTGAGAGGATAATCAGACAAGAATTTATTATACAGACAGTTGTGTAGTAAACTATACGAGATGATTAAAGACCAGAAAGATTCAACACATCAGCTAGTTTTAAAGATTAAAAAAAATGAAAAAAATCACAACATTGTATTGATTAAAAAAAAAAAAAAATGAAAAAAATCACAACATTTATTGACAGCAAATACTTTATTTCCAGTAGTTGCAATTTAAGATATTAGCTACATTGCCACCTACAGGTCATATCTAGAATGTGTTATTACCATGTATAAGAACCATGTGTACAACAAGCTTTTACAAAGCTTGCTTAAAGTACTTTGTTTAACTTCCTACTGGAACTAAAGTTTTCTTTAAAAGATAAGTGCACCCTAACACTAAAATCTCTACATCTACAGACATCCACAATCTAACACTAACCTATCTAACCCCATAAGGAAGAAATCAGTATACCGTAGTATAAGCTGACCCAAATTTAAGCAGAGGCACCTAATTTTACCACAAAAAAACTGGGAAAACTTATTGACTCGAGTATAAGCCTAGGGTGAGAAATGCGCAGCTACTGTAAGTGGAAAAGAGGGTCAACAATGCCCATTTGCAGCCTCACTGTGCCCATTTGCAGCCATAGGTCCCCCAAACTTCAAACTCCATAGTTAAGGGTTCCTAGATGCCCCCTAGCTGCAGCCAAATTTGGGGTCTCTGAACCCAAAGGGTCCCAAAATGACATTGCTGCAGATGGACACAGTTCACCGACTTTGGGGTCCCATATCTCGGGGCCACTTAGTGCTAGGAACTTAGTGCAAACCCAGTGGAACTAGCACTACAACATATCCAAATTTGGGGTTCCTAGTACCAAGTGGCCTTGAGATTCGGGGCCCCAAAGTCGGTTCGGAAAATGTCATTCTCTGTTGCAGAAAAGTGCTTGACTCAAGTATAAGCCGAGGGGGGCATTTTCAGCACAAAAAATGTGCTGAAAAACTCGGCTTATACTCGAGTATATACGGTACATACCTTTTTTGTAGTTGTTCCAACCCAATCCCACACTGAGCTGTCAGGTGTGGCTTCTCTGTGGAGGCAGGGCCAGAGGAAGCTGACAACGGAAGCCCCATAGTAACTCTATGGGTGACGTCACCCATAGAGGACTGTATCCTCTGCAGAGCTTCCACCGCTGGAGACCGGATTCAAAAAAGGTATGCATGCTGATTTCTTAAAATATGTAGCAGAATACATATTGGCCTAAATTGAAAAAGACATTTGATTTTTTAAATTGTTTTATTTGAATGTGTTTTAGAGCAGAAAGTAAAAAATATTGTTCGGTCGTTCTTTGTTTCTAGCGCAAAAAATAAAAACCATAGAGGTGATCAAATGCCACCAAAAGAGATCTCTATTTGTAGGAAAAAAAGGACACCAATTTTATTTGGGTACAGAGTCGCATTACTGCGCAATTGTCATTAACGCAGTGCTGTGTCCCAAAAAATTGCCTGGTCAGGAAGGGGGGTAAAGTGATTAAAAATAGTCAATGTTGATTGGGAGAGTGGAGTTCCACTTTAGTGCATTAGTGTAATTTCAGGCGTTGTTTTCATACTTTTTCAATCTGCAGCTTTCGTTAAATAAGACCTGGGGATTCGGTCATAAGGCCCTTCTTTAGGCACTTCCTTTTATAGGGTGACAACTTTCTCCCAGTTGAGCTCTTGCTATGTCACTTTGTCACATGTGCCCCTAGTGGAGACTGCAAGCAGTCATGTCAATGCACATTGTGCAGGCATGAGTCTGTGTTGTCATTTTCAGTAAGCAGAGCTGCAAGTGCATGTAACAAGAAGTGGCTGAGATAGGTTAGAAGAGATCAGCTGTGTTCAGATCCAAAAATGGATGGAAAAAAATACATTTTATGGAAAAACAGAACATGGCAATTATATATAATACACAGGGGTTGATTTACTAAAGACAAACAGACTATTCATTTTGTAAGGGAATTTTCCCTTAGCGGTAAATGAACATTTCCCTTAGCGGTGGTGAACATCCACTTTTACAGAGATTGTGCATGAGTGGGTGATGGACCTCAGTAGAGATTCCCCACCAAGCTCTGGGGATAATTCTCTTATAGAGTGAACAGCGTATTTGCCTTAAGTAAATCAACCCCACAACCATTTAAAGTCATTGTAAACTCCTGAAATTAAAAATAAACATGGCATATCCTTCTACAGTGTGTATTTGCCTCGATTTTTAGCAGTTATTGTGGACCCGGCCTGCTTGTTTCTTACTCTGCCATTTGCATGAATCATTTCTGATTTTTTTCCAAAATCATGCAATCCTTGGAGACGGTCCCGACCCCTCTAGCACCCAGCAGGTGATTGACTCAGGTCTCAGATTACACTCAGCTCTGTGCTGGGTGCTGTGCAGTGTGTGACATCAGATCCCCATCTCCTGCAACTTGGAAGCTGCAAAGTACCATCTAAATGATGTACTTTGGAAGCATGTAAGGCAGATACACAGGTACAACTCCTATAGGAGGATTTAATTTACCACTGTGTATTTATTGACACTTTTACAAAATAACTGTTATCTGGTTATGGTTTACATCTATTTTAATGTATATTCTTATTTTTTTACATAGTGTTGGAAAGTACATGTTTGTACGGTTATATGAAAACCTTGTCTTGCCAATTTCTACTTCTTCTGGGATCAGTGGTCACAAAGAGACGTACGTTGTACCTGTATGATCTTTGTACCTTAGAACTCAGCTATATTTTTACAATTTTGTAGGTCCCAGACCCTAGCCATAGTGCTTGGTTAGATTTATCTTTTCTTTGATGATGTGATCAAAGAAAGATAGTTGGCCTGCTTTAGGAAAACTGAAGTTTAGCACAAAAGCAGCTGCTACCAGACCAACTATGTTTTGCTTCTAAATTTACCCACAGGATCTTCAACTAGGAATTGGAATTTGTAGTTAAGAACAACACCTTAAAGGGTAACTCCCCTCTGGGTGCTTTATGTACATTACAAGGATTATAACGAACTTTGTTGCAGATTTATACCTTTTGTTATTCTGAAGAAATCCCTTTGTGTTTGTCTGTGTCCATGTGTGAAAGTGAATCTAATGGGAGTGGTTTCATAATTATCAATCAGCTGCTGCACCTGCAGGGCACTAATGAGGAAAAATGAGGGCCTGCCTCCCTTTAGATTTGATTTCCTATTGGGAGTACCTCACCAAAAAAATTAAATTTTTGTTGCAGGGGATGCCTGAAATCTGACTTGTATCTTAATGTAGACTTCTGGGAAAATCAGTGAGCCAATCACACAAGCAGGAAATTATGTTTCTGGAGGTGTTCTGTACACATTCTGTGTACAGAACACCTCCAGGTAACCATATAGAGCTGGGAAAACCCTTAAAGGGTAACTCCAATTTTGAAGGAAAAATAGCAAATATAATATATAAAAAAAAAAAAACATAGCGTATACAACTGAAACAAAAGTCATATTGTAATTGGATGTTATTAAAATAACCTTTCCTTTTAAATCTGCAGCCACTGCAATTTGCTGTACAATGTAATGCAATATGGCTACCTGGAGGTGTTCTCTACACAGATGGTGTACAGCAGTGGTTCTCAACCTCAGGCCTCAAGTACCCCCAACGGGCCATGTTTTCAGGTTTTTCTTTACTTTGCACAGCTGCTTTAAATCATTATCAATGACATGGTATTGATAAGAGCTATTTTATTTAAGGGAAGTTCTCAAAACATGGCCGGTTGGGGGTACTTAGGGGGGACTGAGGTTGAGAACCGCTGGTGTACAGAACAACCCGAGAAATTTCCTGTTTGTGTGATTGGCTTACTGATTTTCCCAGAAGTCTGCACTAAGATAAAAATCTGAATTTTTGGCATCCCCTGCAACAAAAATGTAATTTATGTTGAGATACATCTAAAGCAAAAAATCACATCTAAAGGGAGGCAGACCATGCAACTTTCCTTAGAACCCTGCAAGAGCAGTAGCTGATTGGTAATTATAAAATCTCTCTAAGACCCCTTTCATACTGCCAGGGGGCCACTTTAGCGGTAACGCGCTGTTAGTTTTAGCATCGCTTTACCGTCGTTTTAGTGTCGCTTTTCGGCCTCTAACAGGGCACTTTTAGAAAGGAAAAAGACACTGGCTGGAGATGATGTTTGCTGCTCACCCCTGGGGTGTAAAAACAAAAAAAAGAAGGAGTCCCCCCAAGAGGAATTGGTGGGGTTTTTAGGCAGCGTTTAAGAAATAAGTTCTCTGAAAGGTAATGTTATATTCTAAATATGAATCTTTATTGGATTAAAGATGTCACATGTGACATATAGGTAAAAATAGGAGACATGGGTCCCAAATGAGTAAAACAATACAGAAATTTTTCAAGAGGATTTACACTAACAGACAAAAGACTTTTACAACAGTATAGTTTACATAACCAAATGTTGGTGGTAAAAGTGAACCTGACGCGTTTCGACCCGTTTTGATGGAGGGTCTTCCTCAGAGGTGATTTTGTCTGTTTGAAAGAGAAAGGGTAAGAACAACATATTGTAACAATCCTTAATTTACATATATTTGTCTCCAATTGGCCTTTCACATCAGGGAGTGTAGCATATTATCATATTGTACTATGAAATATTTACCCAGTGTGTAAACTTCTTGTAGATTACTCCTTGTGTGTGGTGGGGTTCCCTCTGGGTCGGTGTGCTCCGAGTCCTAGGTAGTGTCCCGCTACAACGCCCCCAGCGGGCGCGCGGCAGGCGAGGCGATCCGACAACGGGACTTACGAGGGGTCACATCCAATGAGTAGGCTTCCCACGGGTCCATACGTGGGCCAAGCAGGCAGGGGAGGGGATGGGAGGGGAGGAGGGGAAAGAATATGGGGAAGGAAATGGGAATGGGGGTTCCTTGAGTTCCCCCGTTCTGCACACCTGTCGTAGGATCCAAGATCATATACTTAGATGTATGTCATAAGGGGTTGCCATTAGGAATAAACAATGTCTGATACATTTGAAACAGTGGTAGGGAGAAATGAAATTGTAAAGTAAAGAGTGGTTATGCCATTTCCGTGTATTTCCAATGGTGCCGATTTGTATGTTACTGTATCTGAGCTCATGGCTAAAGAAAAGAAGGTAAGAGACCGAATAGGAGAAGGGAGGGGAGGGGGGGGGGAAAGAGGGAAAAAAGGGGGGGGGAAGAGAGGGGGAGGGTGATGTGTGACAGATGGGAAGTGGAGTGTGAGAGGGGGGGGGGGGGGGGTTGTGAGGAAAAGAGGGGAAAGAGGGGAAAGGGGGGGGGGAAAGGAGGAGGGGGGGAAATGTGTGACAGATGGGAAGTGGAATGTGAGGGGGAGAGGGTGTGAGGAAAAAGGGGGAGGGGAAAACCAGTGGAATGAGGAAAGGGAGGAAGGGAGGGAGGGGAAGAGTGGGGAAGGCAATACATGGCATGCACATGTATGGATGGACGTTGGGATGATGCCGCATCCACATGGGTGGAGATGAAGGGGGGAGGGTGGGATGTGGCAGGATAGGACGGTGGAAGGGGAGAAGGGAAATGTTGAAGGCAAGGTGGGGAAGGGGGAATGGTGATAGGGGGGAAGGGGGAGGAATGGAGAGAGGAGAAGAGGGGGTGAGAAGATGGGTGGAGTGAAGTGCCAAAGTGGCTTGTTGTGATATCAGTCAAAGAGCTGATGCTCAGTTGGTGCTATACTAGTGATACTATAAGTCGCTAGGACGAGAGGGCCAATTTGAAGGGAGTGGAGAAAATGCCAAATAGTGTGGGTGTGAAATGAGTGGGGGGTATGCGATGGTTGCCATTAGGTGTGGAGTGGGGGGATGTGAGTTAGGGCCATGTGGGGGTGTGGGTATGTGTGAGTGTGAAATAAGTGGAGACATGAACAGGGAAGCCATGCAAGTGTGTCAGATACCATATGGAAATATAGGATTACCTAATGAAGTTGGTGTATCTTGCTCAGGCTGCGAGGTGCGTTTTAAAGCCCATATGTTGCAAGCCAGAGTACGCTGTATGGGTTGCGAGTTCCAAAGACGGGATGCACGGTCTGGGGATAGAAACAGGGTCATACACTATGTCTGAAGTTGGTTGTCCCTGAGAAAAGGCATAGAGCTAAAGGGGATTATACTCACTGTGTTTGTATGGCGTGGTTCTTGGATCATCACATGGAGATATGTTTGCTGAACCTCTCCATGTGGTATTTATGGGTTGTACCCAATTAAAGACAGGTGTGCATATTGAGACACCATGTGGTGTCAATTAGGGCCCTCTCAGGGCGTCCCCGGGAGAGGGGAGGGACAGGGAAACAGGGGCAGATAAATGGGAGGAGGGAAAAGGGGGAAGGAAGGGGAGGGGGTATGAAGGGGCATCCCCTCCCATTAACCATTCCCATACCTGCAAGGCCCAACTGTCCGTGGGGGCCATGACGGCATCGTACGCCGTCTGGAGTGGCCTCCCCGGCGTCCGGGAGGTCCTTCCGGGGTCGCATCAGCTACGCAATCGTCGCACTGGCGCGACATCCTGCATCACGCGCATGCACGTGGCCACGCGCATGCGCAGTGATCAGGAAAGGTCCGATTGCGTTCCGGGACGCCGCCAGCAAGGGGAGTGGTCCCCTGTCAGGGAGCTTGAGCCCGCCCAAGCCACCCCGAGGGAACGGGATTGGAGGAGCTTGGATGGTGGGCGCTCCTCCTTACCCTTGCTGTGAAGTCACGTATGGAGGAACACCCCACTACCGCACGTATCCACCGGGGTAGGGGAAAGGGGCAGGGGCGCCATCCAGGGACTCAGACGCCCACTCAAACCACAGGGGGAACCCTGAAGTGAGGGAATATTCCCTTATGTTTGCTGCCTGTATGGTGTGGCAGATGGGAGAACATGTCTCCATGGTTACTTTTATTGTCACATTCCCACTGAGTATGTGGGTCATAGCTTGTAATTGTAAACATATTAGTATACAACAAGAGCATATTGAACATGTTGAGAGAACAGAGGACATGGAATCTCTTCAGATGGCAATATCCACAATTAGTATATGGTTACATTGTAAATTGTTTCAGATGGTACATTGTTAATATTGTTCATGTTTAACAGGGCACTTTTAACCCACGCTAGCAGCCAAACAAAGGGTTAAATGTGCCCGAAAAGTGCTGCTACTGAAGCGCTTTGCAGGCGCTTCAGCAGCAGTGCCCATTCATTTCAATGGGCAAGGGCGGTGGAGGAGTGATGTATACAATGCTCCGAAACTGCTCCAAAGATGTTGCTTGCAGGACTTTTTCTAACGTTCTGCAAGCGCACCGCTCCCATGTTAAAGCACTCGGTCTTTCTCATTGGGGCTGCAGGGGAGGCATTTTTCAGGCACTTTACAGGCGCTATTTTTAGCCCTTTAACGGCTCAAAAATGCCTTCAGTGTGAAGGGTCTTATTCACATTCACTTTGCAAATGGGCACAGACAAACAGCTATTTCTTTAGAATAACAAAAAGTAGGAATCCGCAACAACGTTGGTTAACATCCTTGCAATGTATGTAGATCACATTTTTTTCTCAACAAAAAGGGAGCTATGCTTTAAAGTGGTTGTAAAACGGAAAATTTATATCAAATACTTACCGTAATTTTCCTTTCCTGATAGGCTCCATGGCAGCATACGTGTGGGTTGGCCCCGCCTCCATAACTACCCAATAGGACCCCTCTCCCATAAATCTTTGCTCCTGGCTGCTATCCGTGTTCCGTAACTAGCCTACTCCAGACATTTGGGAGGGAACTCCTGCTGCCATGGAGCCTATCAGGAAAGGAAAATTACGGTAAGTATTTGATATAAATTTTCCGTTTTCCTGACAGGCTCCATGGCAGCATACGTGTGGGAAATAACTCGCCAAACACACCCGGGTGGGCAAAATGTTGAGCAAAGAAAACCAAAATGTATTTATCATTGTCCACCGACAATACTTGTAAACCAAAATTAATAGAAGACAGCGCAGCTGGCTCAACACAATAGTGAGATACAAAAAAGTGTTAATTGTGGACCAAGAGGCCGCTCTACAAATAACATCAGGCGCCACATGCCGAGAAGCCGCCCATGAAGTCGAGATGCTCCGTGTTGAATGAGCCGTCACTGCCTCAGGAGGAGCCAAGCCCTTAGCTCTGTATGCCCTTTGAATAGTCTGCACAATCCAAGTGGAAATTGACCTAACTGACGCTCGCATCCCTTTGTTCTTGCCATGAAGAAGGACGAAGAGGAATTCCGTTTGCCTGACTGGAGCCGTTGCTTCCAGATACTGCTTTAAGGTGTGACCTACATCAAGAGGATGAATATCTTGGTCATTTGATGTTTTGAAGGTAGGGAGTACAATCTCCTGATTCTCATGGAAGACCGTGGTCACTTTTGGGTTTGACCCTAACATTGGAATCAGTACCACTCTGTCTGCAAAAAAGGTCAGAAAGGGTTCCTCTGAACCAAGATTGCTGATCTCCGACACCCTTTTCGCTGACGTTATTGCCACTAGGAAGATAGTCTTACGTGTGAGATCCTTAACAGACAAAGGTTCAACAGAATCTTTCCCAAGATTTGACAGAAAATCCAGAACTAATGGAAGGTCCCATTTGGGGAACCTGGGTCTTCTTTGTGGTATGAGCCTGATGGCACCCTTAAAGAACTGACGAACTACGGCGTGATTCGCCCATGAGACTCCCGTGAAGGCCGAGATGGCTGACACTTGTACTCTGGCTGACTGCCAGAGATAAATCCAGTCCAGATTGAGGAAAGCTCAGAATATCATGAACTGCTGGAGAGTTACGAGAATTTCTCTTAATGACATGTGTACAGTAAACCTGGACCATATGCGCTCGTACACCCTATTAGTACTTCTTCGTCTGGCGCTAAGAAGGGTTGGAATAGCTTCTTCTGGGCAACCAAGGGCTTCTAGCCTTCCCCTCTCAAGAACCACACCTTGAGGTGTAGACAAGATGGGCATGGGTGTAACGTTGTGCCTTGGGACAATAGATCCGGCCTGAGAGGTAGGGGAATTGGGTCTCGATAGCTGAGGAGCAGCAGCAGAGGAAACCACGGCCTGTTGGGCCAGAATGGAATGACCGCAATGATCTCCACCTTTTCTGTTCTGAGTCTCCGCAGAAACTGTAGAATCACCGGGACTGGAGGGAAGGCATAGGCCCTCTGGAAATCCCAACTGGTCGTGAGAGCATCTATCCCGAATGCCTGAGGGTCCTTGAACCTCGCAAGGTACTTGGGCATCTTGAAATTGCACGGGGAAGCGAACAGATCGACCTCCGGAGACACTCCCAGTGTTAGGAGCCACTCGAAAACTTCTCTGTGAAGGGACCACTCGTTGTTGTCCAACTCGACCCGAGACAAGAAGTCTGCTTGCACATTCTGGACCCCCGGAATGTATACTGCCAAGATGTTGGCTAAGTTCTTTCGAGCCCAACTCATTAAAGGCTCCACTTCTTGTAACAGGGACCAGCTGTGAGTCCCGCCTTGTTTCCTTATGTATGCCACTGCCGTTGTGTTGTCCAACCTTAGCATGACGGAAGAGTTCAACACTAGATGGCGAAAGGATAGGAGTGCCTGAAAGGCTGCCCTCAGTTCCAGAATGTTGGAGACGACTCCTTGGGACGGGAATGTCCACCTGCCCTGAGCCACATCCGAACGGCAATAAGCGCCCCACCCCTGGTTGCTGGCATCTGAAATCACAGTGATCCATGAGATGGGAATAATCAAAATGATGGTTGCGCAGGATTCTTCCCTTGAAGCCACCAGAGGAGAGATGTCCTCATAGATGGGGTAAGAAAGATGCGCTGATTCTGATTGACAGAGTTCCATTGATGCAGAAACCCCTTCTGAAAAAGACGAGTATGCCACTGGGCCCACTACACCATGGGAATGGTTGCTGTCATTGTGCCAATTATTTTCAGGCACTGGGGAGCAGAAGGTGAGAAGATCCAAGAGCTGCAAGAATCCTGTCTCGGATCACCACGATTTTCTCCTCTGGGAGGGAGATGGTACCCTCCACGGTGTTGAATTGAGCGCCCAAGAACACAAGGGACTGACACGGTTCCAGCTGACTCTTCTCTAAATTCAGGAGCCACCCGAACTTTTGCAGGGTAGAGATGATAACCTCTTTGTGATCTAATAGCTGATCCTTGTTCTGAGATAGTAAAAGCAAGTCGTCCAGGTAGTGGTGGAGATGAACACCCTTGACCCTGACAAGAGCCACTACCGCCAATAGCACCTTGGAGAAGATCCGGGGTGACGTGGTTAACCCGAAGGGTAGACATGTGAACTGTAAGTATTGGTTGCCTACCGCAAAGCGGAGGAATTTGTGAAAGTCCTTTGTCACAGGCACGTGAAAATACGCGTCTTTCAGGTGGATTGATATTAACCAGTCTCCCAGGTGTACCGACTGCTGTATGGTAAGCAGGGACTCCATCTTGAATTTTTCCTTGCAAATGAAGGAATTGAGATGGGTCAGGTCTATTACTGGCCTCCATGTGCCGTTTTCTTCTGCACCAAAAACAGGGGTGAATACATGCCTTCGCCCCGTTCTTCCTCTGGGACGGGTACGACTGCGCCTTGTTCCAATAAACAGCTCACATAGGTCAATAGGACCTGCCTTTTCTCTTCTGAGCCTGGAAGAGTTGTAGGGATAAATCTGAGTTTTGGAGTGTTGCTGAAGACCCATTTGTGACCAGACGACACCGTCTTTGCGGTCTGATAGTCCCGAATTGAGGCCGCCCAAACATGTTTCCCAGAGGAACCACCTTTAGAGGCCTTCCTAAAAGAAGACTGCCTGGACCTCCATGTCCTGGAGAATTCCCGGCCAGGTTTGTAGCTGCGTGCATCCCTGGCACGATCCGCATTCTGCCTTCTTGGAAAAGAGCGTCTTTGGTTTTGAGGACGCCTGTCCTGAGGGAGAAAACCAGATTTCCCACCTGTGGCCCGGGATATGGCAGAATCAAGCTTATTGCCGAATAATGAGGACCCTTCAAAGGGGATGCGGCACCAAGCCTGCTTAGATGCAGGGTCTGCGAGCCACGGACGGAGCCACAACGCACGGCGTGCTGAAACGGCTGCCAGCATAGCCCGAGACATCAGGCGAATGACATCAATGGATGCCTCCTAATCTCCTGAATAGGAGAGTCTTTTAGCCGTGTCCATTGAAATGCCTCTCAGGTATTCTTCAATGCTGTCAGCCCAGAATTCTATGGCCTTTGACACTGCTGCAATCGCAAGCACTGGTTTGCACGCCATCCCTGAGGTCAAATAGATTCTCTTCAGATCTGAATCGATCCGTCTCTCTAAAGGATCCTTGAATGACACAGTATCTTCTAAGGGGAGAGTCACATATCTCACCAGACGCATAAGCGCTGCGTCTACCAGTGGAGCTGACTCCAGGTGCTTCACATCTTCTTCCTTAAAAGGGTACAGTTTAAGGATTTTAGATTGCATGGAACTCTTTTTGTCCATCTTGCTCCATTCCTCTGAAATAATATCACCCAATTTGGACAGAAACGGAAAAAAATTGGCGCTCCTTATTGAGCTGCTTAAACAATTTCCTCTGCTTTGGGGGGGAAGTGATAGGATCTTCCCACTTCAGAGCCTCTCTCATCGCCTTCACCAGGGAGGGAACCAGACCATAATCAAACCCCAATCCTGGATCTTCCGGATCCGATTCACTGTCTGAGACAGGAGCCGAGTGGCGGCTAGGCTGGGATGATTCCCATGTCTCTTGTAGTAACCCCTCTCCCACTGTAGGATCTAATGGGTCAGGTGGGGATTCACATGGCTGTTGGGCTTCCCTTTCCTGCAGGGATTCCTTTACCACTCGCCTCACCATTACTTCTAAGCGCTGATCAGCGCCGTCTCTTTCATCCGCTACTTTGGCGAAACAATGGTCACATAGGGATTTATCCGCTGGCACGGGCATCCTGCACCCCCAACATGATTTCTCTGGCCTCTTGCTGGAGTGAGCCACAGGGGGGCGAGAATAATCCCTGTCACGCTGTTCCGACCTGGCGGACCTATGGTGGCTGGATTTTGAGGAGGATTTGTGGTGGTGCGATTTTGACGATCCACTGCGTCTATAGGCACTAGGTTGTGGATCAGATTTGGAAGGGCTGTGAACACAGAAAGACAGACAGAAGGGACAGGTCATACTTGCTGCCTATGCTTACTCTCTTCAACATTAAAAAATACAAAAGATGTATTTAGAACCTACCTAACATGAGCAGGCTGGCCACTAGGGGGCAGTGAAGCATCCATCATTGCAAAGACAAAACACCTGACGCTGTAGTAACAAGAGAAAACATTTCAGACCTCAGACCAGACAAAAAGGCACATATCCCTAGCATAAGGGATTGTTCCTACCTTGCCCAGCTTTGCAGGTTTTTGAATTTGGCGCCCGTGACATCATCGGCGATGTCAGACGCCGGGTGCTCAACGCGCATGCGCGAGAACCAAGCCTCGCTCTCATGCCGGGTCCGCGCATGCGCAGAACGCCCGCGAACCCGGAAGTTGAAGAGAATAGTTTGCTGGAACGCAGAAGCGTCAGCAAACAGCATGGAACAGCAATAGGATACAGGAAAAGAAGATAATCAATGGGCACACACATAAACACTGCTGCCATGGAAAGATACAGACTCACCGCTCCACCAACGATCACTTGGCCGAACGAATCCACGCACACACCGGACCTCCAGCAGATAAGGGCCACCTGTAGCAACAGGTAAACAGGCCGGGCGCACTTTAAGGTAAGACAACCATTTCTTCAGCGCTACTCTGCAATTACTCTCCATACCCTGCTTAACAGTCAGGGCCTATCGGAGGAAACAATTCAGTCATTCGGCCGATCGATCGCTGTGAAGTCATCTTCAGGTAGGAGAACCACATGGTCCTACGGAGGAGGACAAAAAAGGAACACGGATAGCAGCCAGGAGCAAAGATTTATGGGAGAGGGGTCCTATTGGGTAGTTATGGAGGCGGGGCCAACCCACACGTATGCTGCCATGGAGCCTGTCAGGAAAGAAGGTTTTTTTTTTTTTTATCTTAATGCATCTATTCATTAACCACTTCAGCCCCGGACCATTTGGCAGCCAAAGGACCAGAGGTCTTTTTTCAATTTCGCACTGCACTGCTTTAACTGGTAATTGCGCGGTCATGCAATGTTGTACCCAAACGAAATTGGCGTCCTTTTCTTCCCACAAATAGAGCTTTATTTTGATGGTATTTGATTGCCTCTGTGATTTTTATTTTTTGCGCTATAAACGGAAAAAGACTGCAAATTTGGAAAAAAAAAGATATTTTCTACTTTTTGTTATAAGAAAAGTCCAATAAACTCAATTTTAATCAAACATTTGGGCCAAAATGTATTTAGCCACATGTCTTTAGTAAAAAAAATGCCAATAAGCGTATATTTATTGGTTTGCGCAAAAGTTATAGCGTCTACAAACTAGAGTACATTTTCTGGAATTTACACTGCTTTTAATTTATGACTGCCTATCTCATTTCTTGAGGTGCTAAAATGGCAGAGAAGTACAAAACCCCCCAAATGACCCCATTTTGGAAAGTAGACACCCCAAGCTATTTGCTGAGAGGCATGTTGAGCCCATTGAATATTTTTTTTTTTTAGTCCCAAGTGATTGAATAAAGACAAAAAAAAAAAAAAAAAAAAATGTTTTCAAAAAGTTGTCACTAAATGATATATTGCTCACACATGCCATGGTTATATGTGGAATTGCACCCCAAAATACATTTAGCTGCTTCTCCTGAGTATGGGGATACCACATGTATGGGACTTTTTGGGAGCCTAGCCGCGTACGGGGCCCGAAACCCAAGCACCGCCTTCAAGATTTCTAAGGGTGCAAATTTTTGATTTCACTCCTCACTACCTATCACAGTTTCGAAGGCCATAAAATGCCAAAATAGCACAAAACCCCCCCAAATGACCCCATTTTGGAAAGTAGACACCCCAAGCTATTTGCTGAGAGGCATGTTGAGCCCATTGAATATTTTTTTTTTTAGTCCCAAGTGATTGAATAAAGACAAAAAATAAAAAATAAAAAAAAAATAAAAAAAAGTTGTCACTAAATGATATATTGCTCACACATGCCATAGTTATATGTGGAATTGCACCCCAAAATACATTTTGCTGCTTCTCCTGAGTATGGGGATACCACATATGTGGGACTTTTTGGGAGCCTAGCCGCGTACGGGGCCCCGAAACCCAAGCACCGTCTTCAGGATTTCTAAGGGTGCAAATTTTTGATTTCACTCCTCACTACCTATCACAGTTTCGAAGGCCATAAAATGCCAAAATAGCACAAAACCCCCCCAAATGACCCCATTTTGGAAAGTAGACACCCCAAGCTATTTTCTGAGAGGCATGGTGAGTATTTTACAGCTCTCATTTGTTTTTGAAAATGAAGAAAGTAAAGAAAAAAAAATATTTTTTTTTCAATTTTCAAAACTTTGTGACAAAAAGCGAGATCTGCAAAATACTCACCATACCTCTCAGCAAATAGCTTGGGGTGTCTACTTTCCAAAATGGGGTCATTTTGGGGGGTTTTATGCCATCTGGGCATTCCATGGCCTCCGAAACTGTGATTGGCAGTGAGAAGTGAAATAAAAAAATTACACCCTTAGAAAGCCTGAAGGCGGTGCTTGGTTTTTGGGGTGACGTACGCGGCTAGGCTCCCAAAAAGTCCCACACATGTGGTATCCCCGTACTCAGGAGAAGCAACAGAATGTATTTTGGGGTGTATTTCCACATATGCCCATGGCATGTTTGAGCAATATATCATTTAGTGACAACTTTTTGTAAAAAAAATATATATATTTTTTTTTTTCATTATTCAATCTCTTGGGACAAAAAAAAAAAAAATTTAATGGGCTCAACATTGCTCTCAGCAAATAGCTTGGGGTGTCTACTTTCCCAAAATGGGGTCATTTGGGGGGGGTTTGAACTGTCCTGGCATTTTATGCACAACATTGAGAAGCCTATGTCACACGTCAGCCACTCTTCTAACCACTTGTAGACAAAGCCTTTTCTGACACTTTTTGTTTACATGAAAACATATTTTTTTTTGCAAGAAAATTACGTTGAACCCCCAAACACTATATATATTGTTAAAGCAAAGGCCCTACAGATTAAAATGGTGGGTGTTGCATTTTTTTTTCCACACAGTATTTGCGCAGCGATTTTTCAAACGCATTTTTTGTGGAAAAAATACACTTTTTTTTTATTTTAATGCACTAAAACACACTACATTGCTCAAATTTTTGATGAAATAAAAAATATGATCTTAGGCCGAGTACATGGATACCAAACAGGACATGCTTTGAAATTGCGCACAAACACGCAGTGGCGACAAACTACATACATTTTTAAAAGCCTTTAAAAGCCTTTACATGATACCACATTAGATTCACGGAGGAGGTCTACTGCTAAAATTACTGCCCTCGATCTGACCTTCGCGGTGATACCTCACATGCATGGTGCAATTGCTGTTTACGTATGACGCCAGACCAACGATTGTGTTCGCCTTTGCGCAAGAGAAGGGGGGGCAGGGGTGCTTTTTTTTTTTTTTTTTAATTTTTTTTTTTTTTATTTAGCTTTTTTATTTTATTTTAAAACTGTTCCCTCCATTTTTTTCTTTTGTTATCATTTTTATTGTTATCTCACGGAATGTAAATATCCCCTATGATAGCAATAGGCAGTGACAGGTACTCTTTTTTTGAAAAAATTGGGGTCTGTTAGACCCTAGATCTTTCCTCTGCCCTCAAAGCATCTGACCACACCAAGATCGGTGTGATAAAACGCTTTCCCAATTTCCCAATGGCGCGGTTTATATCCGGGAGGGGGGACATTCCCTCCCACTGCTTGTAAAAGCAGTCTAGAGGCTAATTACCCGCTAGAATTGCTTTTACATGAAAGCCGATCACTGGCTGAAAAGAATGATACCAAGATGATACCTAAACCTGCAGGCATCATTCTGGTATAACCATTCAAAGTCCAGCAACATACTGGACATATATTGTAATCTTTATTTTTCATGCAGCCTCTTGGCTGAACGAAAAAAAGAGATTGATTGGTGGGTATGCCCACCATTAGAATACCTCCCTTCATCCACCCACTTCTAATGATGGGCATACATGCACCATTTATATATGCCGAAGCATGGGGGCATCCTCCCACAAAAGTTATGCCATGTACACACGGTTGCACTTTTCCACGGGGCAAGGCTCCGTCGGAATTTCGACCGTATGTACGCAGCATTAGGAGCCAATCGCTCCCCCCCCGGCGGCCCCCAGGCTTCGGCATATATGCTCTTTTTTTTAACTGTGGTGGTGAAATCACCTCCTACAGTGTTGGAGTCGCGTCTTTATGTATCGTGGGAGCAAACGCTGTTGCTGTCAAGATAAATAAATCCGCGCTGCAACTGAATGGCGCACCTGAAAACAAAAAAATGGTTAACACTAAAACACAGTAAACAAAATTACATACCTGAAAAGCAAGCATGATAAAACATAATAAAACATTGCAGAATAGAATGGAGTAAAAAAAGAGCAACAATAGAGAGAGAACAATAAAACGACAACTATTTTTTTATTTTTTTGAGATTTACAGGTAAAAAAGCTCCTGACTGTTAGCGACTGAATCAAAACGCTACCACAAAAAAACTGTTAGCGATCGCAGGGATCAGGCCTGACTCTGCGAACGCTGCAGTTATGTGTGCTTAGTGTTTTCTAAATGACAGTGATCGATCAATACTGCACTTGGGTGGGCTGGGCTGGGCTGGGCGGAGGGGGAAAACGCAGGTGCTAGCAGGTATCTGGGCTGATGCCGCTAACAATGCGTTTTTTTGGAACCCTAAACTGCTGGGACGCTAGTATAGATCTGATCAGATCAGATATTGATCTGTTCAGATACTGTACCACTAAGGGAGGTGTATGCTTTGTGCGTGGGTGTTTGCGGTGCTGGCACTAACCTGGGGCGACGCAGACCTTATTTGACCCTAAAACCTAATTGATATCACCCGCCGGGCGATCAGGGGGTTAAACCGTTATTGGGTAATAAATGGCGGGTGCCCTGACAGTATAAAAAACAAACTATCTAACCAGCGTCACCCGTAACAGTTATACGGTGATCACTGGTGAAAGGGTTAACTAGGGGCAATCAGGGGGTTAAAACCTTTATTAGGTATTATATGGGGGTACCTGACGCTATATAAAAACCTGACGGGGAACCTAAATAACTAACTGGCTAACCAGCGTCACCAGTGACAGTTATACTGTGATCACTGGTGAAAGAGTTAACTCTAGGGGCAATCAGGGGGTTAAAACCTTTATTTAGGTTGTAATATGGGGGTACCTGACCTATAAACCTATTTATGAACCTATATAAACCTGGCGGTTACCTAAAAAAAAAACTGGCTACCTAGCGGCACCAGTGACACTTATGCAGCGATTAGAAAAACGATCGCTTAGTGACACTGGCAAAAGGGGGTGAAAGGGTTAACTAGGGGCAATCAGGGGGCTAAAACCTTTATTTAGGTTGTAATATGGGGGTACCTGACCTATAAACCTATTTATGAACCTATATAAACATGGCGGTTAACCTAAAAAAAAAACTGGTTACCTAGCGACACTAATGCAGCGATCAGAAAAACGATCGCTTAGTGACACTGGCAAAAGGGGGTGAAAGGGTTAACTAGGGGCAATCAGGGGGTTAAAACCTTTATTAGGTAATATATGGGGGTACCTGACGCTATATAAAAACCTGACGGGGAACCTAAATAACGAAATAACTAACTGGCTAACCAGCGTCACCAGTGACAGTTATACTGTGATCACTGGTGAAAGGGTTAACACTAAAACACAGTAAACAAAATTACATACCTGAAAAGCAAGCATGATAAAACATAATAAAACATTGCAGAATAGAATGGAGTAAAAAAAGAGCAACAATAGAGAGAGAACAATAAAACGACAACTATTTTTTTATTTTTTTGAGATTTACAGGTAAAAAAGCTCCTGACTGTTAGCGACTGAATCAAAACGCTACCACAAAAAAAACTGTTAGCGATCGCAGGGATCAGGCCTGACTCTGCGAACGCTGCAGTTATGTGTGCTTAGTGTTTTCTAAATGACAGTGATCTATCAATACTGCAGTGGGGGGGGGGGGGGGGGGCTGGGCGGAGGGGGAAAACGCAGGTGCTAGCAGGTATCTGGGCTGATGCCGCTAACAATGCGTTTTTTTGGAACCCTAAACTGCTGGGACGCTAGTATAGATCTGATCAGATCAGATATTGATCTGTTCAGATACTGTACCACTAAGGGAGGTGTATGCTTTGTGCGTGGGTGTTTGCGGTGCTGGCACTAACCTGGGGCGACGCAGACCTTATTTGACCCTAAAACCTAATTGATATCACCCGCCGGGCGATCAGGGGGTTAAACCATTATTGGGTAATAAATGGCGGGTGCCCTGACAGTATAAAAAACAAACTATCTAACCAGCGTCACCCGTAACAGTTATACGGTGATCACTGGTGAAAGGGTTAACTAGGGGCAATCAGGGGGTTAAAACCTTTATTAGGTATTATATGGGGGTACCTGACGCTATATAAAAACCTGACGGGGAACCTAAATAACTAACTGGCTAACCAGCGTCACCAGTGACAGTTATACTGTGATCACTGGTGAAAGAGTTAACTCTAGGGGCAATCAGGGGGTTAAAACCTTTATTTAGGTTGTAATATGGGGGTACCTGACCTATAAACCTATTTATGAACCTATATAAACCTGGCGGTTACCTAAAAAAAAAACTGGCTACCTAGCGGCACCAGTGACACTTATGCAGCGATTAGAAAAACGATCGCTTAGTGACACTGGCAAAAGGGGGTGAAAGGGTTAACTAGGGGCAATCAGGGGGCTAAAACCTTTATTTAGGTTGTAATATGGGGGTACCTGACCTATAAACCTATTTATGAACCTATATAAACATGGCGGTTAACCTAAAAAAAAACTGGTTACCTAGCGACACTAATGCAGCGATCAGAAAAACGATCGCTTAGTGACACTGGCAAAAGGGGGTGAAAGGGTTAACTAGGGGCAATCAGGGGGTTAAAACCTTTATTAGGTAATATATGGGGGTACCTGACGCTATATAAAAACCTGACGGGGAACCTAAATAACGAAATAACTAACTGGCTAACCAGCGTCACCAGTGACAGTTATACTGTGATCACTGGTGAAAGGGTTAACTCTAGGGGCAATCAGGGGGTTAAAACCTTTATTTAGGTTGTAATATGGGGGTACCTGACCTATAAACCTATTTATGAACCTATATAAACATGGCGGTTACCTAAAAAAAAAAATGGTTACCTAGCGACAGCAGTGACACTAATACAGCGATCAGAAAAACGATCGCTTAGTGACACTGGCAAAAGGGGGTGAAAGGGTTACCTGGGGGGCAATCAAGGGGTTAAACCTTTATTAGGGGGGGGTGGGGGGCTACCTTGGACCTAAAACTAACTGCACTGACAGTTATTACAGTCACACTGACACTAAATGCAGTGATCAGTAAATAAATGATCACTGCAATTAGTGACACTGTGACTGGGGGGGGGGGGGGTGATCTGGGGGTGATCTGGGGTGACAGGGGGGTGTTTTGTGTGCCTATGTGTATTGGTGTCAGTGTACTGTTGGTGCACTAACCTGTGTGTGTTGACTCCTCGGCGTTCCGGTCACATAGACCGGCGCACCGAGTGTGACATCACTTCCTCTGCCTGTGTTTTGATTGACACAGACAGAGGAAGCATCTGATTCGCCAGGAGCGATCGCGAGGGGGTGGCCAGAAACCACTGGCCGTCCTCTCATCCCGGATCGCTCCTGAAGCGATCCCGACCGTCCCCGCCGGCCGGGGGGGGTCCGATCGGACCCCCCACGCGCCTGAAGAATGGCACGTACAGGTACGTGGTTCTGCCTGTACGTGCCATTCTGCCGACGTATATCTACATGGGGCGGTCGGGAAGTGGTTAAGATAAAAAGCTTTATGTGTGTAGCAGCCCCCTTAACACTTACCTGAGCCCCATCTCTGCTGGTTTCCACTGCTGTCAGTCAAACTCAGTTAGCCAATCAGGTGAGATGGGGCGGGGTTGAACCGCAGCACCATGTCTGAATGGACACACAGAGCTGCAGCTCGGCTCGGGTGCCCCCATAGTAAGCTGCTTGCTATGGGGGCACTCAACAGGAGGGAGGGGCCAGGAGCACCAACCAGGGACCCGAGAAGAGGAGGATCTGGGCTGCTTTGTGCAAAACCACTGCACAGAGCAGGTAAATATAACATGTTTGTTATTTTGATATAAAAAAAAACAAGACTTTACAATCACTTTAAAGCTGAACTGCAGATTGATATAAAAGACACAAATTTGTGAAGCTCTGTGCTCATTAATATATAATTAAATATATGTTTACATGCAAGATATCTAAGCACCTGACTAAGATTTTCTATCAGCCTCTGCCCCTGTACAGCAGAGCTCAGACAGGGATAGGGGGAGGCAACTCAAGGAGCCAATCAGATTATGCTACAGTGCTAACAAGAGGCATACTGGTAGGAAGGAAGAACAGAGTGACGGAACGATGAGCTCCTCAGTCTGGAGTCTGCAGACCAGGCCGGTCACAGGGAGTCATGAGGAGCCACTGTAGCTCATTGCAAAGCTTGATTTTCACTGATGAAACAATACAGAGGCTGGCCTTGCTGCACATTCTTATGAGATCTAGACATGTGCACAACAAAAAAATTCATTTATTTTCGTTTCGTTTTTTTCGTTTCCATTGATTCGTAATGATTCGTAAATTCGTAAGTCGTCGGTGTTCGTATTCATAACGATTCGTATTTTCGTAAAAGTTATTTTTTCGTTGATTTGTATTTCCGTTAGTTTAATTTTCGTACATTTGTAACATTCGTAACATTCGTAGATTCATAATCGGAGCATAATTCATAATGTTATGTAATGTGTATGCTATTATTACATTTTAAGAGACACGAAAAATTATGAATCGAAAAAAAAAAGTTACGAATGTACGAATTTTTTCGTTCAATCCATTCGAGGCACGTTAAGCAGCACCATTGTAAGGGACACGGAAAATTACCAATTCAACAAAAATTTTTTTTACGAATGTACAAATTTTTTCGTTCATTTTGATTTTCGTTGTTCCTGTTTTCGTTTTTCGGATTTTCTTCATTCGTACATTCGTTGTTTCTAATTAGTTTTTTTCGGATTTTCTTGTTTTCGGATTCGTTCGATTCGAACGATTCGTTATTCGTTAAAATTTTTAGCGAATCGTTCGTTCATTTGTATGAAAACTAATGAACTAAAATAACGAAAAAAAACGAAAAACTAAAAAACGAATTGCACATGTCTAATGAGATCCCTTATTGTATGTCTGCCATGCCGATCCAGAGGTTTCCATACTTTCTGTGTCATTAACTCAGAACAGATCCAGATATTTTACAAGATTCATGCGTGTTCAGTGACTCCCAACATATCAATGACAGAGACACCAGGCAATGAGCATTTTCAGAAGCAGGTTAGCAGGCTTTTATTCTCAGTACAGTTATAGTTGGCTGTCGCTAGTAGTTTTAATTTCCACAATTCCATTTTTTTCACTAAATATCTGTTCTGAAGAAAGCAGATGTTACACCTTATGTTTGTGCCACTTGACTATTTTTGAATTATGCAAACCAATTCATGCATAAAACTAGTGTGAAAATTTGTTCCCATTTAATTTGTACAACATATTTAGTACAGCAGATCAACCCTCAATTAATAAAACATGGACGTTACGTCTCTCTTGCATGTAGAAGTTTTAGATTATTTTAGATATACAAACAACCTATAGTGAGGCTGAGGATCTCTACTTTTCCTAATGAGATAGAAGACCAGAGGAATGTTTTAATATATTTTGCCTTCACTGACTCCTCTCTCCACCATCAACATGCTAATGACATTTTTAAAGGATCTTGGTTTTGGTAGATCATAAGCTCAATAATAGCATGCAATGCCAAGCTGCGGTTTCCAAAGCAAGCAAAGTCCTTTCTTGTATTAAGAGAGGTATGGACTCCAGAGAGAGAGAGAGAGAGAGAGATATCATTTTGCCCCTGTTCAAATCATTAGTAAGACCTCATCTGGAATATGCAGTTCAGTTTTGGGCACAAGTTCTCAAAAAGGATATCGGGGAACTGGAGAAAGTGCAGAGAAGGGCAACCAAACTGATAAGAGGCATGGAGGAGCTCAGCTATGAGGAAAGATTAGAGGAACTGAATTTATTCACTCTTGAGAAGAGGAGAATAAGGGGGGATATGATCAACATGTACAAATATATAAAGGGTCCATATAGTGAACTTGGTGTTGAGTTATTCACTTTACGGTCAACACAGAGGACAAGGGGGCACTCTTTACGTCTGGAGGAAAAGAGATTTCATCTCCATATGGAAAGGTTTCTTCACAGTAAGAGCTGTGAAAATGTGGAATAGACTCCCTCTAGAGGTTGTTCTGGCTAACTCAGTAGATTGTTTTAAGAAAGGCCTGGATACTTTCCTAAATGTACATAATATAACTGGGTACTGACATTTATAGGTAAAGTTGATCCGGGGAAAATCCGATTGCCTGTAGGGGGATCAGGAAGTGATTTTTTTCCCCTGCTGTAGCAGATTGGAGCATGCTCTGCTGGTTTTTTTTTTTGCCTTCCTCTGGATCAACTGTGGGTATAGAATGGGGTATATTGGATTGTACAATATTTTTTATTTTTATGGTTGAACTGGATAGACTTGTGTCTTTTTTCGGCCTAGCTAACTATGTAACTATGTAAAGTGATTGTAAAGGATCGTTTTTTGTTTTTTTTTTACAACAAACATATCGTACTTACCTCCACTGTGCAGCTCGTTTTGCACAGAGTGGCCCCGAACATCCTCTTCTGGGCTCCCCCGGTGGTTCTCGAGGCTCCTCCCCGCATCAGATAACCCCCTAGGACAGTGATGGCGAACCTTGGCACCCCAGATGTTTTCGAATTACATTTCCCATGATGCTCAACTACTCTGCAGAGTCCATGAGCATCATGGGAAATGTAGTTGCAAAAGATCTGGGGTGCCAAGGTTCGCAATCACTGCCCTAGGAGAAGCGCTCTCCCCCACAGTTAGTAAGCACTCCTTAGACACACATTTAACCCTTTGATCGCCCCTGATGTTAACCCTTTCCCTACATGTGTCATTAGTACAGTGACAGTGAATATTTTTTTTTAGCACTGATCAGTGTATTAATGTCACTAGTAAGCACTCCTTAGGCACACATTTAACCCTTTGATCGCCCCCTGATGTTAACCCCTTCCCTGCCAGTGTCATTAGTACAGTGACAGTGGATATTTTTTTAGCACTAATCAGTGTATTAATGCCACTAGTAAGCACTCCTTAGGCACACACATTCCCTGCCAGTGCATATTTTTAGCACTGATCACTGTATTAGTGTCACTGGTCCACAAAAATGTGTTAAAAGTGTCAGTATCCCATACTTTGTAGATGCTATAACTTTTGCGCAAACCAAGCAATACACGCTTATTAAGACACAAATATGTAGCAGAATGCAACTGATGTAGAAATTAGATTTTTTTTATTTTAATGTATGTGTTTTAAAGCAGAAAGTATAAATTTTTTATTATTTTTCTTAAATTGTCAGCCATTTTTTGTTTCTAGCGCACAAAATAAAAAAAACGCAGAAGTGATCAGATACCACCAAACGAAATCTCTATTTGTGGGGGGAAAAAATTACATAAATTTTATTTGGGTACAGTTTCACACAACCGCGCAATTGTCAGTTAAAGTAACGCAGTGCTGTATTACAAAAAATGGCCTGGTCAGGAAGGGTGTAAATCTTCCGGAGCTGAAGTAATTATAGGAACCCAATATAAAATTAGATTTCAGGTAATTGTAATATCAGTATTTAATCCTACTTTTAGTGATTTTTGAATTTGTGAGTATCTGTACTAGAAGGTGTTTTTCTATTTGCCTAGAATTCTATGTGATGAATAGTATGTCTTGTTTTGACACAATCTTATATTATACGTTACGCCTTCATCTCCCTCCCTATATAGTTAGATTCTATTCTTTGCTCACTGTAGTCTGATTCTAATCTCTGCTGTAGTTTACAATCTTTGTAGCAATTACATCAGAACGTATTCATCTTGAAACCTGAACTCTAGGCAGCTATAAAAGACCACAAAGTACTTCTGCGGTTTAATCATTTATACATCATTAAGGCCCCATTCACATATTTACATATTGCTTAACAGGAACGTGGGTTCTCACTAGCAATTAGAAAAATAGGATTCACATGCATTTCCGTGTGTTGGGCAGCATATTCACTTGATTGGGATGCCCTGTGTGCGTTTGTCATACAAATTTGGTCCCTGAGCCATGCGTGATTTTACACATGCGTTTTCCCCAATCATCCACGTGTGAATGAGGCCTAAAGCTGAAATAAAAATATGTATAAAATATGTATATGCTATAAAAATGTTTCCCTATACAGCTTTAGTGATCTAACATCCTGTAATGAAGGTTGTTCCATGTCATGCAGGTAGCTGAATCCCATGGAAATCTTCTATGCAGAGTGCCCGGTCCTCTTCCTGACTCTGAACCTCCAGCACTGTAGAAGTTAATTGGCTCTGGTCTCCATGCTAAATTCAACAGAAGAAGCTCCTGGCGGGAGCTCCTTTCCTCTCTCATCCATTGATAAGAGCCTGTGCGTTTATTACCGTAACTTGTAATGTGATTTTTAAATGGAGGGGGGGGGGTGGGAAATATTGTTATTCATCAGACTTCGTCCATTCACAGACCATGTTACATGCTGTGTAATAAACACACAGGCTTCTCTCAATGAATTTGAGGGATGAAGGTGGCAGGACCTATTGAATTCAGCCCAGAGACCTAAACTTATTAATACCTGCAGTGCCAAAGGTTCAGAGACAGGAAGAGGACCGGTCATCCTGAACAGAAGATTGAAACAGGATGCAGTGTAAGTATCTGATTTGATCTGCTGTCAGCCTCTTGCAGTTCTTGTATAGCAGGCCTGGACTGTGAAAGGAAGAAGCAGTGTAAAGGCCCATACACACAATCAGACTTTTTGACAACAAACATGCAAATTAGCTGTTTTAAGGCAACATTCGACCGTGTGTACGCTCCATCGGACAAACTTTTTCGGTTTTCATCTGACTTTTGTTGGCTGTGCGAATGGACAAATTTTCCGGCAACAAAAGTCTGATGGAGCAAAGTCCGATCGTGTGTACAGAAAACCATCAGACTTTTGTACAAAATACAAACACGCATGCTCAGAACCAATGCAAAAGATTAGACAACAATACAGAACTTGACCAAAGGTGGCGGTAAAGAGCAAAAAAAAAAACACGTGATTTGGTGAAAGTTGGCTGAAAAAGTCCTGCCGTGTGTATGCAATACAAGTTCACGGCCTATGCCCTTTGTACAAAAATCCACGGGAAAGTTTGTACAAAGTCCGATCGTGTGTATGAGGCTTTGGTTCATGTGCTGACAAAGAGCATCCTGATGGGAGGAGAAAGCAGAGTGACAGATGAACTCCTCACTGTGCTGCTTCTCTATTCACAGGCTGGGGTGGGTCTAGGGTGGCCCAGGCTCAGTGGAAGTGGATTGAATGATACTGGTTCTCAGACTGTGTGTATCTAGTGTCAGAAAAAAAGTTTGGCTGCCATGGATAACGTAACTCCTGTGCATGCACATAGGGGTTCATTCATTCCAGCACCAAGACTGTACAGTGTACATTCTAAGGGCTTTTTCACAGGGGCAGCAGTCTCTACTGCCTTCTGAAAAGGGCGGGTCACAATTTAGAGGGTGGTACAGCAGCAGCTTTCAGGCCTTTTTTTAATGCCAGATTTTGTATTGAAATACAGTGCCGTAACCACAAGTCAAGTGTTTGGGTGGCAGTTGTGACATTGTCTTATTGACTCCAACATGCTGTCTCCAAAACTTGAAAAGTTTAGTTAAATTTGCATGTGTACCAACCCCTTAGGTTGCCATGTTAGGCCTTGGGTGGTCAGTGGAGGGGCACTAAATATACGTGGATCAACCGCCAGTTTTTACCTCCCCTATGTGAAAGAGTCCTAAGGAAGATTACAAATAGGTAGGTATGTTTGTTTTACTGTGTACCTCTTCTACAATAGAGAGTCTGCCTTCTTGTAATTATTTAATTGTTTGCTTTAAAGTGGAACTAAAGATCCACTGTCAAAAACTGTCATCAGGTAGGCTCTTTATTACAGAAGAGACATACAAATACACCTACCTACCTACCTGCCTGCCTGTCATCTACGGCATATCAATTAAGCTGCCCCAGTGCAGCTCAGCTTACATCACCAGCACTTCTCTGCACAGGGGTGACGTCATCCCGCGCCGGTCAATAAAGATGGAAAAAGGCCTGTACCCAGCAGAAGTTTCAGCACCAGTGAAGGACAGGGACTGCTGAAGGAAAGTTTAACTCCACTTTAAGTGTGCAATTAAAGTTAAACCTTACTCAAAAATAATTATGTTCCACGTTATAATTATGCTACCAAAATTAGATTGTGATGTAAATTGCCTACCGCATTGCCCTTGTTTCTTTGTGTCGGAGGCTGCCATTTTGCTGAAGCCCAGAGCCCCTGTTCAGCAGTAAATCTTTAGGCTGTTTGCTGTCTCTAGTGGCTCTGATTTACAGCAAAATGACAAAAATGGCAACTAAGCATGTACAGAGCAGGGTGAGACAGCGTATTACTGGATTTTAAACAGTATAGGCACTTTTTTACATATTTTTATAAAAGGGGCCAGCATGAAGGGATCTAGCAGGACTTAAAGAAGAAGTAAACCCTGGTAGGTTTTACTTCCTCGTTATTTCCCTGCAAAGTTAAAGCATAATGGGCTACTATGCATCACATAGTAGCCAATTATGTGTCACTTACCTGAAACCAAAGCCTGCGATGTGGCCGCTGTCCCCACTAGCAGCGAATGTACATCTTCACCCCTCTTCCTTCTGGGGCCACGAACTCCAGCTCTGTGACTGGCTGGAGTCGCGTGACGTCACTCTCACGCATGACATCGCAGCATGACCCCTATTAGAAGCGGCACGATCTGCCCTTTCTAAAGTGCTGTAGACATCGGCGCGTGCACCGTAGTAGCCCATGGCTTTTTTGTAAATATCTCCAGATATTTCCAGCACCTACAGGTAAGCCTTAATATAGGCTTACCTGTAGGTAAAAGTGGTTGTACAGGGTGTACAACCACTTTAATTTCCTGAGTAAAGTTTCACTTTAACTAGCTTTTTGTGGCTGACAAGGGGTGACTTGAAAGGGGAAGTACCTGTACCTATTCTCTGAGAAAAAAAGCCCTACTGACAAGAATCCACACTACTGTACAAAGTCTGTAGAAACTCAACACATTTTTTTTTAATTTCCAAAATCCTAAAATCAATAGAGCATGTTGAGGTTTGCCAAACCCTGTACACATGCATGAGTTCTGGCAAGGTCCTCTGCTTTGAAAATCCCTCTTATTTATTACTCAGTCTTCAATATGTATCATCTGGGGGTCTCGTGAAAGGAATCTGTATTATTTCCCTCAACTGTAGCTCTTTACATGCAAACTTGATAAAGAAGGCCTTCAAAAGGCAACCGCAGCAGAATTATCCTCTATCTCTCAGTCTTCGCAAAGGTCTCAGATACACGTTTCCAATATAATACTCAACTTTTCTGTGTGCACACACTGAATTTATTATTTATTGGTCTATGATTAACTGCTCCGGGCTCCACACAAACATGCATATTTGGTCTTTTATTCGACTGGCGGCAATTCGCTTTATTTTGATACATTCATTTTACAGTAAATCATGGCTGGTGACTTTTGCCTGACCAAATCCAATCAGATTCTTGGCGTACATTTCTTTCTTTCCAGAGTCATACATATAGAGTACAAGGTTAAATCAGTTTCTGCAACCTTACATGCTGATTCACCGAAGAGATGGTAATGTAACCGGAGTCAGAAAAATGGATTTCCTTACATCTCCTCTTTGTTCGCAGTGACTTCCACTATCTGATTTTAAGCTAGGGTAACCTCAAAGACATTGCCGCTGCTATCCATCTGGGTAGGGTGTGAGCTTTATCAGTAGGCCGAAATGCAGCCCACCTCGCATCCCTTTCTTACAAATCACAAATCTTTTTTTATTGTCAGCGTGGACAGCTCTGTGTGTCTACATGTTCCCCTTTGTTCCTACGTCTATTTGAAGTCTGTGAAAATAATCCGTTTAGACTCTTGTTCCAAGTAGACAGTGAAACCTACCAAAGTAAAGAGTTTTCTACAAGAGAACTATGCAGTGCTGGGATTATTGTAGTATGTTAAAGGCTTTATGTTATTAGAAAGTTGTTGAAGTTTAAAGCTGAACTCCAGGCAAACAGCGCAATGCACAGTTGAAATACATACACAGGCTTATTTGGCTGCCAAGGAATGCGTATATCTGTTCAGTAGTAATGGGATTTACAAAGTCTTTCCAGAAAGGCATGGACGATTTAAGGATACTTTATTGCTATACAGATTTTTCAGACTTATAGTGCCTTGAAAAAGTATTAATACCCCACATTTTGTCATGTTACAACCAAAACGTAAATGTATTTTATTGAGATTTTATGACCAACACAAAATGGCACATAATTAGGAAGTGAAAGGTAAATGATAAATGGTTTTCAACATTTTTTACAAATACATATGTTAAAAGTGTGGCTTGCATTTGTATTCAGCCCCCCTGAGTCAATACCACCTTTCACTGCAATTACAGCTGCAAGTCTTTTGGGGTATATCTCTACCAGCTTTGCACATCTAGAGAGCGACATCTCTGCCCATTCTTCTTTGCAAAATAGCTCAAGCTCTGTCAGATTGGATGGAGAGCATCTGTGAACAGCATCAAATTTTGCCAGATTCTCAATGGATTTAGGTCTGGACTTTGACTGGGCCATTCTAATGCCCCGTACACACGGTCGCATATTCCGATGGAAAAAGTCCGATTGGACCATGTTGTCGGAAAATGCGCCAGTGTGTGGGCTCCATCTGACTTTTTCTGTCGGAATTTGAGATCCTGCTCTCAAATTTTCCGACAACAAAATCCGATCAGACTTTTTCCAATCGTGTAGAGAATTCCGACGGACAAAGTTCCACGCATGCTCAGGTCAAATTACAAGACCAAAGCTATTGGCTACTAGCCTCTACGTAGTTCTGTCATACGCAACGAACGTCACCACGTTCAGAATGATCGGATTTTCCGACAACTTTGTCCGACCGTGTGTATGCAACACCAGTGTCGGACAAAACCCGTCGGAAAAAATCCGATGGATTTTGTGGTCGGAATTTCAGACCGTGTGTACGGGGCTTAACACATTAATATGCTTTGATCTAAACCATTCCATTGTAGCTCTGGCTGTATGTTTAGGGTTGTTGTCCTGCTGGAAGGTGAACCTCTGTCCCAGTCTTAAGTCTTTTGCAGACTCTAATGCCCCGTACACACGAGCTGAAATTCAGCCAGCAAAAGTCTGATGAGAGCTTTTGGTCCGAAAAAGCGACCATGTGTATGCCCCATCAGAGATTTGCTGGTGGAATTCCAGCCAGCAAAAGATTGAGAGCATGAAAAAGTTCCGAACGGAAATTCTGATCGTCTGTACCAATTCCGACACGCATGCTCAGAAACAGTTTGACGCATGCTCAGAAGCATTGAACTTAATTTTCTCAGCTTGTCATAGTGTTGTACATCACCGCGTTCTAGACGGTCGAAAGTTCAGTGAACTTTTGTGTGACCGTGTGTATGCCAAGCTTGAGCAAAATTCCGCTTGTGTGTACGCGGCATAACAGGTTTTCTTCTAAGATTGCCCTGTATTTGGCTCCATCCATCTTCCCATCAACTCTGACCAGCTTCCCTGTCCCTGCTGAAGAAAAGCATCCCCACAACATGATGCTTCCACCACCATGTTTCACGGTGGGGATGGTGTGTTCAGGGTGATGTGCAGTGTTAGCTTTCCACCACACAATGGGGGTTATTTACGAAAGGCAAATCCACTTTGCACCACAAGTGCAAAGTGCACTTGAAAGTGCACTGAAAGTGCACTTGGAAATTCAGTCGCTGTAAATCTGAGGGGTAGATCTGAAATGAGGGGGAGCTCTATTGATTTTATTATGCAATCATGTGCAAGCTAAAATGCTGTTTTTTATTTTCCTTGCATGTCCTCCTTGGATCTACAGGGACTGCACTTCCAAGTGCACTTGAAAGTGCAATTTCAAGTGCACTTTGCACGTGTAGTTTGCACTTTTAGTGCCAAGTGGATTTGCGTTTAGTAAATAACCCCCATTGTTTTTAGTATTTTTAAATAACATACGTCTAAAAACAGTTATGGCTTATTCCAAATAAACAATAATCATTAAATGTTTTGCATACAGTATGTTCTACTATTTATCTCTTTTACCTACAGCAGCACTTACTGGATGGAGGGTTAGTACTCTAATGCCCCGTACACACGAGCAGATTTTCCGTCGGAAAAAAGATGTTTTTTCCGACGGAATTCCGCTCAAGCTTGTCTTACATACACACGGTCACACAAAAGTTTGCTGAACTTTCGACCGTCAAGAACGCAGTGATGTACAACACTATGATGAGCCGAAAAAATGAAGTTCAATGCTTCCGAGCATGCGTCGAATTGTTTTCGAGCATGCCTAGGAATTTTGTGCGTCGGAATTGCTGATCGGAAATTTTTCAATCTTTTGCTGGCTGGAATTCGGCCAGCAAAAGTCTGATGAGGCAGACACATGGTCGCATTTTCCGACCAAAAGCTCTCATCGGTCTTTTGCTGGCCGAATTTCCGATCATGTGTATGCGGCATAAGTCAATCAAACCTCACTGCACAGCGCTGTCTACCTAACACGAGAGATTATTGACAGGATTAGAGAGCAGAATGCAAAGGTTATCAGTGTGCTGCTGCTATTTTATTGGCCAATCACAGGGCAAGACGGGCCATGGACCAGCCAGTATTGCTCAGACGAAGAGTAGTGGTCTGCAGACAGGTCCATGATTATGCCAAGTAGTTTGTTGGGGATACCTGAATCCCACAGTCGGATTTTAACAATGTGGAATTGGAACTTTATTAAAATAGATTTTTGACCTTTTCCAGCCAAAGACTTGTGCACAAAGCGCCTGCATTTACAAATGTGAAAAATTCTAATAATTGAATTTTTTCTTATGTTATTAATATATTTCTTACTTACTGCAATGGATTTTGCTGTCAGTTCATTACAAAAACAATAGACACATAGGAATATATTTCATATTTGGTGTTGAACTCTCGTAACCATGAATACGAATGTGAGAATAACCTCATCTCTGGAATACTTGTTTGTGTTCCACACTTGAAATAAACATGTCATTATTCTTAGGATTTTCTTTTACGATCATTAAAAATGACATCTGAACTGAGATATTGGTTTCTTGAAAAGTACATTATGTCTTTTCTTCACGAACAGTGCAGGTTTGATCCCTACATTCTACCATTATCATTGTTTATTTGCAATTTGACTTTTTTTTTTTTTAGGTTGTCACAAAGTTACATGTTTTGTATTGAACCGGGCATTAGATAAAATGTGCACATAGATGATTGCATGCTTTGTAAAAGAGATGAGTGCATAATCCAAAATCCACTTTACAGGCAGTTCGCCAATTCACTCCAATGATCTGCCTTTCAAAGTTCCAATCCTCCCATAATTTATTATCTCCAAACTATCTTATGTGAGCTCTTAAAGGTCTCCTTTTAACCCTCACTTCTGTATGGAATGAGTACTACACAATACTTTCAGTCATGTTCACCACTCTATGCACACTACAAATTCCATAGACCATAGTCCATAGTCTATCCCAAGAGCAAGAAAGAGAGAATGGCTATGTTCCTACATACAGTGATGCCGCATACACACGAGCGGAATTTCTGACAGAAAAAGTCAGACGGGAGCTTTTCATCGTATATTCTGATCGTGTGTATGCCCCCATCTGACTTTTTACGCCGAAAATTCTGACGAACCTAGAAAGGGAACATGTTCTAGATTTTTCCTATGGAAAACCGCTCGTCTGTATGCTGTTTCGACAGACCAAAAACAACGCATGCTCTGAAGCAAGTACGAGACGGAAACTATTGGCTACTGGCTATTGAACTTCCATTTTCTAGTCCCATCGTACGTGTTGTACGCCACTGCGTTCTTGACGGTCGGACTTTGGTGTAACCGTGTGTATGCAAGATAGCTTGAGTGGAATTCCATTGGAACTCTGTCGGAAAAACCTTCAGAGTTTATTCCGACGGCAAAACCGGTCATGTGTGCAGGGCATGAGATCATGGAGAATGAGTGTAGCCGCCCTCTAAGGCCCCTTTCATCCGGGATGTCCGATGGGTGGGTGCGCGTGTCTGTTTTTCAGGTGGACCCGATCGGACCCTCCATTCTCCTCTATGGGCAATTGGATGTAAACAGACTTGTGTCCATTTACACCAGGCTACCTCAGATCCAGCAAAAACAAACAGAAGGGGCCAGATCAGATTGGAGGGCAGACAGCTGGTCCATTTACATGCGACTGCCAATAGAGCAGAGTGGGTTGTGTCCATGTCCGCTCTGCATAGGCGGAGCAGACGAGGACCTGTCATCCGGCAGCTCCACTCAGCTCAGCAAGGGATCAGCGTAAAAAAAAAAGGAATTTTGAGTTAAGTTAAGAATCCATAATTAAATGTTTTTTTTTAACTGGAGTTTAGTGTCACTTTAAGTAGACCAGACATACATTGTTATGGCAATTTTCTCTCTTCAGCCCTTGGCTTTCTGTCCTGGACTCAGAATTACAAATAAAACAGACAGTTCCCAGGCATTATTTGAAGAAAACCATTTTTTCATATTATTTAATTTTCCAATACAGGATTTTGTTCTGGGAGGGAAATGCTGCTTTACTTTCATGAATAATGCTTGATATCCAAGTTTCAGAAGAAGCTGCCTGTGCATGAATTGTTAAAACACCTGTTCCAAGCAATAACTGCTGGATATAAGGACAGAATAAGTAATGATAATTTACATTTTAATTAGCCTTTCAGAAGAGCTGCAAGTTCAAACACTGAATTCTGTTTCGTTAAAGCATCATTGGAAATGTTTTTTTCTCATGGCAGTCATGGGCTTTCCATGGAAGAAAACACTTGTGATCGCAGGTTTTTAAAGGTGGTATACATAGTAGGGTGGTAAAAACATAAGATCTGAAATATGTCAAAAAAGAGGAGAAATAATTTTGCATTTGCAAAACTAATTTAATTTGTCACATAGAATTTCGTGGCAAAAAGATTACCTATTTAGTGTGATCCTTAAATGAAAAGATATTAGAGACATATAAAGCAAAATAGAATTAGAGCCTATTTTACACGCCGTGTCATAATTGTGCATGACATGAATTATATAATGCCTTCTATATCTTCTGCCCGCACTTTAAAGCCTAACTTCACGTTTAAAGTCCCTTTTTATAGTTCATTTGGGACAGATTGGCGCAAGCGAACCATTTACTGCACTAAAAAGTATGCCTAATGTAGCCCCAGCTACATAAAATATACATCGCTATGCTTCGGCAGTGGGACAAGCACTTTCCATCCCACTACCAGAACAAACCTGAATGATGGGCTCAGAGCTGCCCAGTCAACCAAAGGCAACTTTCTCTGATTGGCCGAGGCAGATGATGTCATGATCTCTACCTCAACCCATCAGAGGAGCCTTTGTATTAATTCTTAGAATACAAAGTTCCTTATGAGTAGCTGAGTAATGCTCAGCTCATCACTATTTTGTTCTGGGCATGGGATGGAAAGTTCTTATCCTGTTGGTAGAGCACAGTGCTGTATACTGTATGTAAGAAATTGAGAAAAAATAGAACTGGAAAAATTGACTTTATAGGCACCTCTGATAAAAGATATACATTTTATTAAACACACCACATAAATATAAAAACAGAATTTAAGAAAAAAACGTAGTTGAGAAAACACACAATAGTCGAATATATATGTCTCCAAGACAGCCGTCTACATTAAGGGTGTACTGGTGACAACCCCAAGTATTGTCATGACAGCCAATTACAAAGTATGAATTACATGAAGCTCTAATACTGCATGCCGTTCGTGCAGTACATTCAGCAAGCATTTGGACTACCTTGGACCACATGAACTAATTAAAGGGACATTAAACATGGAGATATGCTGTAAAGTGCCCCTGTTGCAAAAGTTGCCCCTGTAAAGAAGAGATATTATACTTATCTGTCCCGCTGCCGGCGTCACCAATTTTCTAAATATCTTTAACATTTGTGTGGCGCATGAATCCATGCCATGTTAATACATGTTGCATTCTGACAGTCCATTCATTTTGAACAGGCTGCCGATGCACCCCAGCATGCCTGAAATCGTATATGGCCCTTTTTTTATAATGAGACATATGGTAAAGCACAAGCATGCTTGGAGCGCACTATAACACAGATGTTTTTGGGTGCCATTCAAAATGTATCGCACTACAGCAAGTGGTTATTGCACCTCAACAGTGTGAAACCCATCATAGGAACTTCACTGCTCTTCATCAGATGCATGCTTCAGGAAGTGTATTTCTGGTCACCTGCCAAACGGCATGGTTCCTTGCTGGCCCCTACATCACTATAGGACTCAGAAGTGACACAAATCTGATGGAAGGTATCCTATCACTCATTTGGGGTGGGGGAGAACAGGAATCCTACATTCCTGGAAGTTTGTCAGGTGAAAGGGATTCACCAGGTTCCTTGAAGGGACCATGGGCTAGTAAATTGTGTACCCTCACTAGCCTTCTAAAACAACCTAAAGGCTTCTCACCCAACTGCTTATTTGCCTTAGCATGACAGCCAT
Source organism: Lithobates sylvaticus (assembly GCA_028564925.1). NCBI lineage: Eukaryota > Metazoa > Chordata > Amphibia > Anura > Ranidae > Lithobates > Lithobates sylvaticus. The sequence goes on from CM053027.1 coordinate 77,469,050, forward strand.
AGTCTCCACTGCCATTTGCCTTCTTAATGAGCCCCAGACACTCAAATGGGCTTGCTCTCCTAGTGTCTCCAGTCCAGTCCAGTGACGCTACCTTTCAAGTTGTGTCAGTGTTCATAATATCACAAAGAATTTTGAAAATAACACCAGCTGTTAAGGAAAATAGCATATATATATATATATATATATTTATATATATATATATATATATATATATATATATATATATATAAGAGAATTGTTAATTTAATTCTCAAAGAAAATACTCTCAGAATGCCGTGAAATTCTGTCACCACAACCCTGTGCAGTCATCCAATCATGTGTCATCCAACCATTATTGTTCTTTGCAGCTGATTGGGTAGATTGGGTATTCAAAGTGGCAATAGCTTTACCTTTAGTAATTTGATCCAAAAGTGTTTTAGGCTTTGAATAAAGGCCTTAGATCATTTCTACAGTGGATGGGCAAACCAACATCTCCAGCGGGAGACAAACTTTTAGCATTTATCCCACAAGCAGCTGGCCTGTTCTTTAAGTGCCGGTTCACACTTGTGAGATACGGGAACCCTGCAAATCCACTGTGTGTTCCCGAATTGCACCCGACTCGCAAGGCAGATCACACTGCCATATGTGGACTGTGGGGAGTGTCAGTACAATGTTAATGACACCCCCATTTCAGCTCGCATATCACACTGCAAACTGACAGTTGGGATATGAATCGGATCGCAAGGGTTATGAACACCCATGTGATCTGATTCTGGTACGGGCCTTCTGGGAAAGCTGTCCACAAGGTTTAGGAGTGTGTCTATGGGAATGTTTGACCATTCTTTCAGAAGCGCATTTTTGAGATCAGGCATTGATGTTGGACGAGAAGGCCTGGCTCGTAGTCTCCACTCCAATTCTTACCAAAGGTGTTCTATTGGGTTGAGGTCAGACTCTGTGCAGGTCAGTCAATTTCCTCCACCTCAAACTCACTCACCAAATTCTTTATAGATCTTACTTTGTGCACTGGTCCAAATCCTTTGGCGGAGGGGGATTATAGTGTGGGGTTGTTTTTCAGGGGTTGGGCTTGGCCCCTTAGTTCCAGTGAAGGGAATTCTAAAGGCGTCAACATACCAAGACAATTTGGACAATTTCATGTACCCAACTTTGTGGGAACAGTTTGGGGATGGCCCCTTCCTGTTCCAACATGACTGCGCACCAGTGCGCATAGTAAGGTCAATAAGACATGGATGTCTTTGTACTCCTCACCTGGTTGCTGCCACACACGCTTGACACCATCTGAACCAAATAAGTTTATGTGGGTCTCATCAGACCACAGGACATGGTTCCAGTAATCCGTATACTTAGTCTGCTTGTCTTCAGCAAACTGTTGGTGGGCTTTCTTATGCATCATCTTTAGAGGAGGCTTCCTTCTGCCATGCAGACAAATTTTATGCAGTGCGCCCTGACAGGCTGACCCCCCACCCCTTCAAACCCTGCAGCAATGCTGGCAGCACTCTTACATCTATTTCCCAAAGACAACCTCTCGATATGACGCTGAGCACGTGCACTCAACTTCTTTGGTTGACCATGGCGAGGCCTGTTCTGAGTGGAACCTGTCCTGTTAAACTGCTGCATGGTCTTGGCAACCATGCTGCAGCTCAGTTTCAGGGTCTTGGCAATCTTCTTATAGCATAGGCCGATATTTATGTAGAGCAGCAATTATTTTTTTTCAGATCCTCAGAGAGTTCTTTGCCATGCGGTGCCATGTTGAACTTCCAGTGACCAGTATGAGAGAGTGAGAACAATAATACCAAATGTAACACACCTGCTCCCCATTCACACCTGAGACCTTGTAACACTAACGAGTCACATGACACTGGGGAGGGAAAATTGGGCCCAATCTGGACATTTTTACTTAGGGGTGTATTCACTTTTGTTGCCAGCGGTTTTGACATTAATGGCTGTGTGTTGAGTTATTTTGAGGAAACAGCAAATTTACACTGTTTTACAAGCTGTACACTCACTACTTTACATTGTAGCAAAGTGTCATTTCTTTAGTGTTGTCACATGAAAAGATATAATAAAATATTTACAAAAATGTGATGTTGTGAGATACTGTATATATATATATCTATATATATATATATATATATATATATATATATATATATATATATATATATATATATATATATATATATATATATATATATATATATATATATATCTATATATATATATATATATATATATCTATATATATATATATATATATATGGTTTAGAGCCCTACGGCCGATATGACTAAAGATGACATACAGGTTTAACACAAACTTACCAACATGAAATAGACCTGAAAGTGTGCCTTGGTCTATCGTATGGTACACCAAAATAAGGGGGCATACCCTAGATAAGGAGCGATGAGATGAGAGTAGCTATGAAATGATGTGAATTGAGTATTCTGTTTGGAGTAAGAACACTTGAGAAATGCCCTAAAAAGGGGAAGGGAGGGTGGGTATCTCGCACAGGAAACCGACAAAGACCGGCAGCCTGTGGGCTGATTAAATACCCTCCAGGCTCCTCCCATAACTTCAGGCCACCATACTGGCCTTCTAATATATATATATAGATATATATATATATATATATATATATATATATATATATATATATATATATATATATATATATATATATATATATATATATATATATATATATATATATATATATATATATATATATATATATATATATATATCTATATATATATGTATACAGTGCCTTGTAAAAGTATTCATACCCCTTACAATTTTCCACATTTTGTCATGTTACAACCAAAAACGTTAATGTATTTTATTGGGATTTTATGTGATAGACCAACACAAAGTGGCACATAATTGTGAAGTGGAAGGAAAATGATAAATGGTTTTCAAAATTCTTTACAAGTAAATATGTGAAAATTGTGGTGTGCATTTGTATGCTGTCCCCCTAAATCAATACTTTCTAGAACCACCATACGTTTTCAAGGCACTGTGCATATATATATATATATATATATATATATATATATATATATATATATATTTATTTTTATTTATATATATATATATATATATATATATATATATATATATATATATATCAAATCTTCTGAATAGACCCCAGTGTAAAAGTGGTGAGGGAGAGGTGAATTTGTTATTCACCACTTTATAATTTTGCTCGTAAGTCAATTCAAATCAGTTTAAAGAGAACTCCCATACACCACCTGAAACATTTTCTTCAGTTCTGCGGCCGCATGGTAGCCTTGTAATAGATTATGCACACTGTTGATGCTGTGAGCGTATTTACTTCACAAAAAAAAGCACTCCCAGTAGTGGGAACCGATAAAGCCGAGGCAAAATTAATTTAATTACAAAAAATATATTTAGTTTAGCAAAACTATGACTGTGAGTTGTGTCAAAAGTTTACCAGAAAGATGTACAAATCTGCTCGGTAAATAGACTCCAAAGCTGTGAAAAGCTGCTGCTCGGGGGAACACATGGCTCACTATTTAAATTCTATTTTGAGTTCTGCAGGGAGTGAAAGCCGAATTAAATGAGATAGCTTACAAGAGAATGTCAGTGTGAGTGTTTGCATGCTACAGTTTAACCTATCAATCTGAGAAATGCTACATTCATACAATTTATAATCTTCACTGACTTCATTTATTTGTACCCATTTCTCTGCTGGATAAAGCAAAGGTCCTTGGCAAAGGCTTCCCTTTGGCTTTAAAAATAAAAAAGACCTAAACCTATTTAAATCTACATCATAACCATAATAAAAAATTCTGAGTATGGGGTTCCCCCGCCTCAAACAAGCATGCACATGTGAAATTATTTAAAATAAAATCACTGTCTGTAGCTGGTATGTCTCCACACCAGTATTCAATACTTAATAGCTGACTTTAAGGCTCCTTTCACACTGAGGCGCCTCTAAACCTGCCAGTAAAACACTGAGCGCTTTTGTAGAGCTTTTCAGGCATTTTGAAGAGCTTTTCAGGCTCTTTTGAAGAGCTTTCCATTCATTTCAATGTAGAGGGGCTTTTTTCACCGCCCTGCCAGCGCACTGCCCCAGTGTGAAAGCATTCATTGATTTTAATAGAAATATGTTTTTGTGAGCTTTTCAGTTGCTTTTTTTAGCGTGAAAGCTCCTGAAAAGCACCACAGTTTATTAAGAGTTTATTTATTATACAGTTTGTAGACAGCTAGCTCTAGTTTCTAGTTACTATCTCTATGTCTTACAGTGCAATCAACATCCTGTCCGACAGGATCCAATGTAATGGTTTAACCCCCCTGGCGGTATTCCCGAGTGTGGCTCGGGGTGGATTTTCAGTACCAAAAGCGGTAACCCCGAGCCACACTCGGGATCGCATCGCCGGATCCAGGCAGAGGTTACTTACCTTGTCCCAAGGATCCTGCGATGTCCTCCCCACACTGTGTGCGAGCCGTCCTTTGCTCGACCCATCATGGAGCCGAGCTCCGTTCCCTGCGATTGTTGCAACGCACGGGGACAGAGAACGGCGCCAAAGTCAAAAAGTAAAACACACAATACATATACAGTACACTGTAATCTTACAGATTACATTACTGTAACAATTTATTTCACATACCTTTTGTCCCTAGTGGTCTGTCCACTGCATGCAGTTTTATATTATAAATACTGTTCTTTCTGCCTGGAAAGCGGAGATTGTCCATAGCAACCAAAACCGTCCCTTTACATGAAAAGTGGTTTTAGACCAGCTAGAAAACAGTGAAAAAAAATCGGAAATAATCATACCGCCAGGGAGGCTAAAGGGATCTGTCATTATAGGAAGAAAATTTAGCCTGGGAAAAGTAGTAGCTGTATGCAAGTTCTTTGTTTTCTATCAGAGTTGAGGGAGCCACAGCTATTTGATATTTACAGGCATGTTTGGTAGCACGTTCTTGTGGTTTTATCAACTGAACACCATCAGAGCTTTTTCCGACGAGAATTCCGACCGTGTGTATGCGGCATGAGAATCTGCCAGATGTCTTCTGTCAATCACAAGGGAAGTGGACCTGATGAGGAACTAGTGTCTATGAATCAAGCTCTGCCCTCCCAGCTTAAAAAACTCCCTCGCCACTGCAATGACTGACGGCTGTTTCAGGGGGAGGAAGCTCAGTAGCTCTCAGGACAGAGCCTCAGTGCACCTCCTCATATTTTGGGCACCCCCAAATTCATATACCTGTTACAGCAGGTACATAAATCTATCGCCTGTACCAACACATGAAGACACATTGGAATTTTAAAGAATTTCTTAGACACTTTTTATGAATTTCCCTATATGTCACTGCAGACAAAGTAGTTATAAGGCAGCCCCTGAGTGAACATAGAAAACATATGAGGGATATGCTATATGACACCAAGAAAACAAAAATGTCACCTTCAGCCCACTGAATAGATGAGGATTCACCCTGTTCTTTTACAGTCTACTTTTGTTTTGTTTTTTTGTTTTTTTCATAGTGAAATCAAGTTGTGGGGTATTCTCTTACATGATGCAATATAAAATTGACTTTTACCAGAATGCTGCTAGCTTATTGGTACTACCCTGTTTCCCCCGAAAATAAGACCTAGCGTGATTGTCGGTGATGGCTGCAATATAAGCCCTACCCCCCAAAAAAGCCCCACCCTGTTTCCCCAAAAATAAGCCCTACCCTGAAAATAAGACCTACAAGGATTATTTGGGGGGTAGGGCTTATATTGCAGCCATCACCGACAATCACTCTAGGTCTTATTTTCAGGGAAACAGGGTAGCAATTTGAGGATGGAAATATGTAAGCTAACATTACAAACTTGGTGTTACAAAAGTGTTCTTGCTTCAATACTTTTTTATTTTTTGACTCAGAATAGATATATTCACGTTTGTTCTGGATTAGTGACTTCCGACTTAGAAATCAAGGATGGGAATAACATTTTAAATATGATTCAACAGAAGTGGATTGAATATGGCTATCCTGGCAAGCCCCCTTTAAATCTATCACTTTCTAATTTGCTTAACTTTTAAAAATGATTTTCTGTAGAGAAGATGACTGTTTTATAGGGATGTTTGGTTATTGTGTTTCACACACATCTTTGATGAGGTAGTATTTTGAGGTCTGAACAGGTGTTAACGATTAAAACAGTCTTTCCAAATGAATCGCCTTTCAAAGCTTACTGGAGTTTATTGAGTCATACGTGAATTTGTAATTTGCGACAACTCATTAACATGCTAATTTCCTTTTCATGGCAAATAAAAGTAAAATACTTTTTTTCTGAAATAAAGCCTTTTTTCCAAAATAGGAAAAATCATTTTCCTTTGCATATTCCGTATTTTTCAATGTCCTATATTCTCTATTTTAGGAATGTACAGCTTCTAAATATTGTTTTTTACATAACATGGAAAAAAAACACTATAAAGTTAAACAGAGTTCGCTTAAACTTAAAACAATCCAGTTTTCGTAAATAAACCCCAATATGTCCAATTTTCCTTTTTTGAAAATCAAATTATTACAGTATATTTGTTTTATAACAATGATAATTGAGTGACTACTTTGCTTTTTACACTGATATATTTCATTTTCAAATAAAAGTTTTTAATGGCTACATGTTAAGGAACACAGTGTACATACTAGCTAACGTGTTTCAGCCTCAACGGCCTTCCTCACAGCACAGAATAAAATGAGAAATCACAGTTTATATAGGCTCCCAAACCTGCTCCAAAATTGTTGAAGGAGACAGGACTAATTAAATAAAATCAATGAAAAACTAACAGAGTAGAAATAAAAGACTGTAGAATGTAGAAAATATAAATAGGAGAATATCGAGTAGCCAGCTTGTTTTAATTATGGACTGAATATATCTCCCCTAGCACCAAAGCCAAAAGTCTCGGAGTCATCTTCGACTCAGAGATATCAATGGATGCTCAAATAGGATCAGTAGTCAGCGTCTTGCACCATCTTCTCTGTCTGCTACGTAGACTCATCCCCTTCATTCCAGAAAAAGAGAAAGCAGTAGTAGTTGGAACAATCATCAATTCCCGACTCGACTATGCTAACTCCCTCTACATAGGACTACCCAAATACCAGATTGCACGCCTACAAGTCGTCCAAAACATAGCAGCAAGACTAGTCACTGGAAAAAAAAACTGGGAATCCATCTCCCCAGCCCTAAGGACCCTTCATTGGCTAACCGTTAAGGATCGGATCACTTTCAAGACCCTCTGCCTCACCCACAAATGCACACAAGGAAACGCTCCTCAATACCTATGTGAGAAAATAAATCACTACACACCCATCCGCAGACTTCGATCAACTAGCCAAAACCTCCTCCTCATCCCTAAATCCCGCTACAAATCCAAGGGAGAACGAAGATTCGCAGTCCAAGGACCTTGGCTATGGAACGCTCTACCCACTGACATCCGCATGGAAGAAAACCATCTGGCCTTCAGGAAAAAACTCAAAACCCACCTTTTCTAACAAGCAGGAAGCACAGGACGGATCAAGCGCCTCAAGGCGATTCAGTTCGCAGTTGCAGCGCTATACAAGTCTTTCATTCATTCAGGGATGGAACATCTCAGCTAGACCACCGGTCTTCAGCTACTGAATCCTGAATAAAGCAGTTGCGCTTGGGTATTGTTTTCTCATTCATTGCACTGAATTTCAACTAGTTCCATTGCTGACTTTATTTTTTAATTCCTTTTCTGTGTTTTCATACTGATAATTGGCTTTTCAACAACTCTTCTGCATTGTGAACCTTTGTCTGTGAACATATAGGGCCATAAATGCCAGTATCACTCAGTACAGAATTCCCCTCAGCCTGCGGTACCGCAGCCTGCGGTAGACTTTGACAGACTGTCTACAGTGGTAAACACTGCACTGGCCTCTCCTATTTGCACTAAAATGTTGGGAGGGATGCATTGCAGCTGAACATCAAAATGTGCAGGGGGTTAAATTGGTATGGTTGCTAGTGGATTAGCCTAGCCACCTTTCCCATCTCCCTGCCTCACTCCTGACATGTGCAGTGCCAAACATTTTGGGGTTTCAGAACTTTCCACAGACAGGTGATGGAAACATTGCTACATGCTTCTTGGCAAAGGTAGTTTACTAAATCGCCCCCCCCCCCCTGTGTTTTGTTTCCTTGGATGTGAAGGGTAATTAATAATGGGAATATTGAAGGACATTTAACTAATTTAACTAAGAAATTGTCAATATATATGAAACAATATGGTCCTCTCTTGAAAATAGTTAATTTTCATCAAAGAAAGACTATAGTGAGCTACCTGTAACCTAAAACATCATCTTGTTTGGGAAATGACATCTATTTTTGCTGCTTTGGAATCATTTAAATATTCAAAAGACAAATATCAGTAGGATAAATCCTAATAGAGTTAGGAAAAATTGCTATCAACAGTGAATATTACTGTCGCGTTTTGAGTGTTGTGCATATGCATCTGCAGAAAAAATTGCCTAATTTGATCACTAAGGGCATCCTGTTTCTCTAGGACAACACACACGCTCATACTGCTCACTACACTACTTGCACATTGCAGAGATATTGCCACATCCTTCTTACAGTCCGGACCTTGCTCCTTATGATTTCCACCTGTTTGGACCCCTAAAACCTCCACCTGTTTGGACCTTCCCTCCTTGGATTGCATTTTGGCACTGATGATGAAGTTAAGAAGGCTGCCCTAGGATGGTTCTAGGTGTACTGACAAATGTTTCTATGCTGAAGCTTTTCAGGCATTAGTTAAATGCTGAGATAAGTGTATAAATGTAGGAGGAGAGTATGCGAAAAAAATAAATGAAGGTTCCACTCCTTGAAATTTGTTCTTTTATCATATACAGTGAACTCAGAAGTCCCAGTTTGACTTGAACGCCCCTCATACAAATGTTAATAAACATTAAAAAATATGGCTGGGTGGATTTACTAAGTAGACGTTTTTCACCTTGCCTAGAAAACCCAGAAAACTAGAAAAAAAAAAGTTTCATTCAAACACCCAAGTAAAGAGCAACTAAGACATAAATACAAGGAATGAAAGAAAAATGCCCTGGATGACATTGAATGCTTAAAACAATATTGTTCCTAGATGTGGGTAAAAATTAAGCCTTTCATTTCCATCCATCACCTCCTGAACCCCTGACATGTCTGGTCTCTACAATGTAAAAAGACACCCAAGTATATAACAGTTATCGGAGGAACCATCAGAATGTAGCCTACGTTATCATATATCACATTTTGACTCTACTAAGATGCTGCAATAGACCTTTTTTATGTTCTTTCTGAAGTTGGAACATCGGGCAAATATAAATACACGCTTTATTCCTACTACTGATTCATTCAAAAAATATTAAAAGTCTATTCAGATCCACAGTTGTGCTCATAAGTTTACATACCCTGGCAGAATTTATGATTTCTTGGCCATTTCTCAGAGAGTATGAATAATAACAAAAAAAAATTCTTTCACTCATGGTTAGTGTTTGGCTGAAGCCACTTATTATCAATCATAATAGCAACAGAAACTACCCAAATCACCCTGATCAAAAGTTTACATACCCTGGTGAGTTTGGCCTGATTAATTCATAAAGCATTAAAAGTCTATTCAGATCTACTGTATGTCTTGCAGGGATGTAAAAAGAAGTAAATAAAGATGTAGCTGCTGCCACTTTGGAGCAGCAATTCACCCTCAAAGCAAAGAAGTTGCACATGGACGGGCTTTTCTCCTGTGTATCTGCTCTGTGGCCTGTGATTAGAATTAGAAGGCTGGGAGGATGCCAATTTACTGCTGGAAATGGGGAGCTGAATGAACTGATTTGCTGAAATAAAACAGAAACTTTGAGGATGAATCCTTCCGTAGTACCTGAATCTCATTTGTTGCTTGTTAAAATTATGTAAATATTTGATTGTCCATCTTTGCCTGACCATGGTTTAACTTTAAGTCGGTATATCTCGTATCTTTATGAATTTCCTGTCTGGTGCTGTAGATTAATTCACAGACTTTTTCATATCTACTGAAAGAAAAATGTCAAGAAAATTTGTAGACTTCCATCTTCACACTAAAATGTATAAAATTATGAGTTTGTCTTCGCTGTCACAATAGTTTCTATTTTACAGCTAAATTGCCAACTTGGCTGATTTGCAATAAATACTACTGCAGGCAGGAGAGAGATCTACAGTCTTCATGTCAAAGGCTTTTTACTAAGCCTCTCCATTGACAGCCATGTCTTCTTAGCAATTAAGAGCCATTCAATCTTTGCACAAGCAAGGTGTATATGATTTGAGTGCATTGTCGATACAGCCCAGGATGTATCAATTGATTTTAGCTGCTCTATCTATATGTATAAAGCAGGTGATCGCAACTCTCTAAGCACTAGCAATAAAGATTAACCATTTCCATTGTAATGGAATGTAAATAAAAAAAAACAAAGAAGCACTTTTACTTGAGGACTTGAAGAGCAGGGCTCATCTGTGAATGCTTGACCAGAGGAAAAATATAGGAATATAATTCCTCCTGAAAGAATAGAATGTTAACCATTATAGTTCAAATTAAGATTTTTTGTTTTTATGATTCAATGGTAGAAGCTGCCATTGCTCACTTGTTCATGAAGACGCAGACTCCAGGGATCCATCTTCTAGGTCAGTGGTCTCCAAACTGTGCTCAAGGGCCAGATGCGGCCCTTTGCTTGCCTTTATCTGGCCTTTTGGTTCACTATTCTTCCCAGTGATACTAGACACTATTCTACCCACTGACACCAACAATGGGGCACAATTTCTCCCCCTAATACCAAACACGGGACAACATTTACTCTCACTGATGCCAGAGAAATACATTTCTATTCCCACTTGTCGCAGTCCGGCCCCCCTAAAGTATGAAGGACAGTAATCTGTTTAGAGAGTTTGGAGACCCCTGCTCTAGGTCACTAAGCTGGAGCTAGCATATTCATATTATGGTATTTTGCCCTAATACTGAATATGTCTAATACTGGTTGGTGTCAATGAAGTAAAGACCAAGATAAAGTCTAAATGGTTTCTATCTAAAAAATAAATAAAAATGTATATATATATTTTTCTAAATATTTTACATAAAAGTTTTAGTTTGCAAACAAACTTGTAATGCAAATTCTTCTATTGCACGTTGTTTGTAGGAAAGCCCAGCAGTGGCTGATCTCTTGTAGACTGCCTCTGTCTTATTGGACATCCATTCAGATGTGTGTGTGTGGTAATTAAACAATGAATAGTTGGGGGTCAATATTCACATCACAGAAGTAAAATAAAACAGCAAAAGGGGCAGAGAGCAGTCTTGACCCTGCCACCTACTGGCTACACCAGATAACTGGGAAATATCCACACGCAACATGCAAAAATATAACATCTTTTCTTCTCAGTCCTATTAGTTCTGCTATAATATATAAATAATAAGATAACCTTTGATAGACCTTATCAGATAATGTATTTTACGATATTGTAACAGGTTGAACAAGTTGTCAACAGTAAAATGTACTTAGAGATGCTTATTAGAGATGATTTTCTAATGCTCTAGCCACTTGCCGACTGCCGCACGCCAATATACGTTGGCACAATGGCAGCAGTGGGCAAATGGGCGTACCTGTATGTCCCTTTAATTGTTGGGGCTAGTGCGCTCGGTGTGTCTCAGCGATCATGTCACGGAGCCGCAGAATGGGGAGATGCCTATGTAAACAAGGCATTTCCCCGTTCTGCCTAGTGACATGACAGAGATCACTGCTCCCTGTCATCGGGAGCAGTGATCGCTGTGATGTCAGTGGTAGCCCATCCCCCCACAGTTAGAATCACTCCCTAGGACACACTTAACCCCTTGATCGCCCCCTAGTGTTTAACCTCTTCCCTGCCATTTACACAGTAGTCAGTGCATTTTATAGCACTTATAGCACTGATCGCTGTATAAATGACAAAGGTCCCAAAATAGTGTCAAAAGTATCCGATGTGTCCGCCATATGTGTCCGCAGTCGCGATTAAAATTGCAGATCAACATAAAACTATCCCCTATTTTGTAGACGCAATAACTTTTGTGCAAACCACAAAAAGTTATAGAAAATATATTTTTTGGGGGATATTTATTATAGCAAAAAGTAAAAAATATTGCTTTTTTTTCAAAATTGTTGCTCTTTATTTGTTTAAATAAAAACTGCACAGGTGATCAAATACCACCCAAATAAAGCTCTATTTGTGGGAGAAAAAGGACGTCAATTTTGCAATTTTCGCACGGCCGCAAAATTGTTAGTTAAAGCGACGCAGTGCCGAATCGCAAAGTGCTCTGGTCAAGAAGGGGGTAACATTTTCTGGGGCTGAAGTGGCACTGGTGATATTTCTGTGACTATAGGTTATATTTGTACTTAGTTATATGAAACTAAAATATAAGTACATTTTTTAATTAGATTTTGCAAGTCTTGACATTTTAGTGGTCATAAAACCAAAATATTTTATTGTGAATATAGTTTAATGCTATGATTACCAACTAAGGATGAGCCCGGTGTTCGATTCGAACCCATGTTCGAATCGAGCACCGGGTGTTCGCTCGCTCGGCGAGCCCAGAACTATTGGGGCCGCTCACATCAAATTCGTGTGATGCGAGCGGCCCCGCAATGCATTGCGGCCCGCGCAGTGCAATGCTGGCTGATGATTGGCCAAGCATGCACTGTGACCCCGCATGCTTGGCCAATCACAGCGCCGGCAGCGAGGAGAGCCATAATTGGCTACAGGCAGGATGCCTGTAGCCAATTATAGCTCAGGGGCTTTAATACACGCCCCACAGTATAAGAGGCCGCCGCGGCGGCGGCCTCGCATATTATGTTTCACTCACAGTGTCAGCGTGTCAGTGTGCTGCTGACTGCTGACAACAATATGTGCTCTATTTCTGGGGATATGTGTGTGCATGCTGTTAGAACAGCATTGCAGTATCACATCTGGGGGGTGTCTATAGGTAGCCTGTGAAGGGGGCAGGTTTCCTGTGCTTAGAACTTTCCCTGCAAAAAAGTGTCATTTTTGCAGGAAGAAAGCTATTTAAATCACTCGCGGCTAATGAATTGATGGCTCCTGTAACACAGAGAGCTGTCATTCATTAATAAAAAACAAAAAAAAAAAGCGTAGGGGTCCCCCCAAATTCAATAACCAGGCCCTTCAGGTCTGGGATGGATATTAAGGGGGTTCCCAGCCAAAAAAAAAAAAAAAAAAATGGCGTAGGGTCCCCCTCAAAATCCATACCAGACCCTTGAGGTCTGGTATGGATTTTAAGGGGAACCCTAGCCAAAAAAAATGGCGTGGGGTCCCCCTCAAAATCCATACCAGACCCTTATCCGAGCACGCAACCTGGCAGGCCGCAGGAAAAGAGGGGGGGACGAGAGCGGCCCCCCCTCTCGCCTGAACCGTACCAGGCCACATGCCCTCAACATTGGGAGGATGCTTTGGGGGTCTAAGACCCCTAAAGCACCTTGTCCCCATGTTGATTAGGACAAGGGCCTCTTCCCCACAACCCTGGCCGGTGGTTGTGGGGGTCTGCGGGCGGGGGGCTTATCGGAATCTGGAAGCCCCCTTTAACAAGGGGACCCCCAGATCCCGGCCCCCCCCCTGTGTGAAATGGTAAGGGGGTACAAAAGTACCCCTACCATTTCACCAAAAAAGTGGCAAAAATGGTAAAAATGACAGGAGACAGTCTTTGACAATTCCTTTATTAAAATCTTCTTTCTTCTTTCTTCATCCTTCGGATTCTTCATCTTCTCCTTCCTTCATCTTCTTCCATCTTCTTCTTCCATTTTCTTCTTCCTCCGATCCGCTTCTTCTTGCGCTGGTCTTCTCGTCCTTCTCGTCCGGCATCTTCTTCCGTCGGCGTCGGCGTCGGTGTCTCTGTCTCTTCTTGGGCCGCTCCGCGCAATGGGAGGCTCCCGCTGTGTGAGGCTCCGCTCCGTCTGACAGGTCTTTTATAATGGAGGGCACCTGGTGACCCCGCCCCCTCTGACGCACAGGGACGTCATGGGGAATTCCATGATGGCTTTCCCCATGACGTCAGAGGGGGGCGGGGTCACCAGGTGCCCTCCGTTTTAAAAGACCTGTCAGATGGAGCGGAGCCTCACACAGCGGGAGCCTCCCATTGCGTGGAGCGGCCCAAGAAGACACCGACGCCGACGCCGACGGAAGAAGATGCCGGACGAGAAGGACGAGAAGACCAGCGCAAGAAGAAGCGGATCGGAGGAAGAAGAAAATGGAAGAAGAAGATGGAAGAAGATGAAGGAAGGAGAAGATGAAGAATCCGAAGGATGAAGAAAGAAGAAAGAAGATTTTAATAAAGGAATTGTCAAAGACTGTCTCCTGTCATTTTTACCATTTTTGCCACTTTTTTGGTGAAATGGTAGGGGTACTTTTGTACCCCCTTACCATTTCACACAGGGGGGGGGCCGGGATCTGGGGGTCCCCTTGTTAAAGGGGGCTTCCAGATTCCGATAAGCCCCCCGCCCGCAGACCCCCACAACCACCGCCAGGGTTGTGGGGAAGAGGCCCTTGTCCTAATCAACATGGGGACAAGGTGCTTTAGGGGTCTTAGACCCCCAAAGCATCCTCCCAATGTTGAGGGCATGTGGCCTGGTACGGTTCAGGCGAGAGGGGGGGCCGCTCTCGTCCCCCCCTCTTTTCCTGCGGCCTGCCAGGTTGCGTGCTCGGATAAGGGTCTGGTATGGATTTTGAGGGGGACCCCACGCCATTTTTTTTGGCTAGGGTTCCCCTTAAAATCCATACCAGACCTCAAGGGTCTGGTATGGATTTTGAGGGGGACCCTACGCCATTTTTTTTTTTTTTTTTTGGCTGGGATCCCCCTTAATATCCATCCCAGACCTGAAGGGCCTGGTTATTGAATTTGGGGGGACCCCAACGCTTTTTTTTTTTACATTTTTTTTTTTTTTTTTATCAATGACTTTTTTTTATGAATGAGTTTCAATGAATCACTGTTCTCTGTATTACGGGAGCCGTGAATTAACATTAGCCGCGAGTGATTTTAAATAGCTTTTTTACTTTCAAAAATGACACTTTGCGCAGAGACAGTTCTAAACACGGGAAACATGCGCCCCTTTACAGGCATACTATAGACACCCCCCAGGTACGAAATTTAAAGGAATATTACACTTTTATTGTTTCAATTTAAGCATTATTAAAATCACTGCTCCTGAAAAAACGGCCGTTTTTAAAAAAAATTTTTGCATTGATACATGTCCCCTGGGGCAGGACCCAGGTCCCCAAACACTTTTTATGACATTAACATGCATATTAGCCTTTAAAATGAGCACTTTTAATTTCGAACGTTCGCATCCATTATAACTAATAGGGTTCTAAAGCTCGCACGGACTTTAGGTCCGTTCGCGGGTTCTGGTGCGAGCCGAACGGGGGGTGTTCGGCTCATCCCTATTACCAACAATACACAAGTAAAAGAAATCACTATGAAAAAATCCACATACAGTATAAAATATGTAAAAAAAAGTGTAGCATTTAAACTGAAGTAAATATTGGTCTCAGAAGAGGTGATTTGATGCAAAAACATAGCAAGAGATAAATGTTTGTCTGTCTGATAAATCTAGGTCAGTATTGTAGCAGAATTCGCTGAAGTGTTTAATCTGTATATATTACATAATCCACTGAGCATCATTTTATAGTGTCTGCCTTCCATGGTTTGTGCTGCCCCATAATGTTACATCATTTTGCAGAATCTTTAGTTAAAACTATAAAGAACGTAGTAGGAAGTACAGACGTATTTATTCAAAATCCAAAAGAGGGTACCTGGGATTTGATTGATTGCTATGGACAACCACTCTCCTGTTCCAATAGTAATTTTCTTTAGTTTTATTTAATTTAGGAGAGCAGCTGTAAATAAAAGTTAAATCCCAGTTCCAGGCAACTAAAAAAGTATCACTTGCCGTAAGACTGGGCCTGCACTGCAAGGGTTTATTGCTCATTTTGGTCTAGGGTAAAAAAATAGTACCCTATCCTTTGCCCCTGCCCACAGCTGGACTAGTTCTCCCACATGCTCTAGTGAGCTAGTGTCCTGAAATCATCAAGACCAAAGGCAGGGTTGATAACCCTGCATTGGACATGATGACACTGAGACATTGTCCACCACCAATGTGTGGGGGAGCGCCATCTGCTCGGGTAGAGGAGTCTCAGGTGAGTAAAACTGTTTCTCCTCTCCTCTAGACTCCTCTAGACAAAACAAGCTATTAACCCTTGCCATGTGGGCCCAGCCCCAATGCAAGTAGTATTTTTTTAGTTGCCTGAAGTTGGGCTTTACATGAATCTTTGTTCCTGCTGGTTTTGGATTAGGTTTGGAAATACTTATGCTTTTAAAGCTGCCTCTGTGCTGCTGTGGATATTTTCTCTCACCTTCTGACCTGGTGATCCTTTGACACCAGGATAGAAAGTTATGAAAATTCAAATATGTTACAACTGTCATTAAAAAAGGGAAGTTTCCTTAACCGCTTCCCGACCGGCGCACGACGATGTACGTCGACAGAATGGCACGCACAGGCATAAGGGCGTACAGGTACGTCCCCTTTAAGATGCCGCCATGCCATCGAGCGCGAGCCACCGGCAGCGCGCGCCAGACGGGACCCCCATGAGTCCGGTCGTGGGTCCCGCGGACTTGATCGCCGCGGGGATACCTCACTGGAAGGCTGAACGGGGAGATGCGGAAATAAACAGCATCTCCCCATTCTGCCTAGCAACTAGTGATGCTGATCTCTGCTCCCTGTGATTGGAGCAGAGATCATCATTCACTAGCTTACAGCCATGCCCCTCTAGGAACACATAACCTCTACACTGCCACCTAGTGGTTAACCCCTTCACTGCCAGTGTCATTTACACAGGAATCAGTGCATTTAAATAGCCACGTTGCACGTCCGCGCAATTGTCAGTTAAAGCAACGCAGCGTCGAATCGCAAAAAGTGGTCTGGTCTTAAGCCAGCAAAATCGTCCGGTCTGAAAGTGGTTAAAGTGGATTTATACTCACCTCCACTCCAGCACCTCGGTGTCTATGATCTCCTTGACTGGCAACTTACATCTTTGACAGGTCTTCTTCTGGGTACTGATTTTCAGCCATTTTTATTGGCTGGGCTGAGATACCATCATTCTTAAGTTTATTCATCTCGGCAGATGCTGAAATTGTACACTGAGCTATGTAGGTAAGATGTTTTAATGTAGACGAGACAACGGCATTGATTTATTGCAGGCAAATAGACTGTGCACATTGCAAGGGCAGTTGTACTAATTTCCCCCAAAGCTTAGTGTTTGTGGTGAAGCTCTGCTTGTTTCCATTATCCAATCATGAGCAAGCAAAAATGCTGATTTTAAATTTTTTTTTAATTTTTCATGCACCTGATTGGTTATTCTTTATAAAGTGAAGCTTCCGTATTCACAAAGCTCTGGGGAAAATAAATGCAACTGCTCTTGGAAAGTGCATAGTCTATTTGTCTTTGGTAAATCAACTCCCTTCTAAGTTTTTTTTGCATTAGAAAAAAATGTTCACATTTTTTTTCCTATTACCATTCCACTTTAATTGAATAAAGTGAGATTTATCCTTCACTTTGAGGAAATTACGTTACACTTTCTGCAATATCATCAAAAATCTCTGCACTTGCCGCACACAGTGGTAACTTGACAAAAGTACCAAACCTGCTCCAACTCCATAACTAGAAAAAGCTTTGGATGGTGTTACACTTCTAAAATTACCAATGTTGTGCCATCACCTTTTTTGCATTGAAAGAAAATTAAGTGTAACTAACGTTTAAATATTTATTAAACAACTTTCATTTATTGCATTTTTGTAGCAATGTAACAAAACAGAAAGTGCTTTGCTAACCAGAACAGAAAATCGTAGAGGTAAAATAAGACCCAACATTAATTGCTAAAAAAAAAAAAAAGATCTAAAAAGAAAAAAAAAAAAAGTTTGTGATGGCAGCCTATTGCGAGGAAAGCTCTTCATGTTCAAATACTGGAAAGGAGAAGAAAAAAAAAAAAAGAAAATCAATTTGACTATTGGGTGGGATGCAGCTTTCTACAGAGTGAAGTAATTAGAGATAAGTAGATGCATAAGTTCCTCCAAAACTCTTTAACATTCATGAGATTGTGCGGAGTTCTGGAGTCTGAATGAAAGTTACCAAAAAACATTTGTCACTAGCCAATAAAGTGAGTCTTGTGTGCTGAATGGCAATTAGAAAAGCTCTATGGTCACTTGGCAACAGGGATGGAAAGTGTTTGTGATATAGTAGAATTAGAGCTAATCACTGTAAATATATTATTTGCTAAATTGACTGTTGATATACTGGCTATGGAAATTAGGTAAGTTAACTGCTTTTGATCTTGTCACTTAGCTTCAGAGCTTCTCCATTTTCTCTAATGATTTATTAATCTGTAGCTTATTATGTATTGATTTGTTTTAGCATTATATCTACATTTTATTGCAGATAAACAAAAATGGGGGTGATTGATATTGTGTGCAATCTGAAAGAAAATTATTTGTTAATATAGTAAAAAGAAAGAAGGAAACTATGTTGAAATTCAAAATAACTGTTGTCGGTAATTTGGTGATATTGGTCTGTTACTATTTTGGGCTGCCTCACTAGCCAAGAAGAAGGTATGGGAGGTGGTGGTGTTGGAACTGCACCCACTTAGAGCAGATCAGAATGTAGGCACAATGAGGGCATTGAGCTTGCTGTAAGAGTTTTCACCTCTAGGTGCCTTCACTTTATACCTATTGGACGCTTTTTTCCTTTTAAAG
This sequence comes from Lithobates sylvaticus, assembly GCA_028564925.1. Classification (NCBI taxonomy): domain Eukaryota; kingdom Metazoa; phylum Chordata; class Amphibia; order Anura; family Ranidae; genus Lithobates; species Lithobates sylvaticus. The sequence continues at coordinate 77,487,854 of CM053027.1, forward strand.
TGACACAGAGTCGCTTTAGGCATAGATGATGAATATAAAAGAAAAGTTCAAATGAAAGGATCACTCTCTTCACAGGGATCATTCAGACAGGGGGTTTAGATGGCCTCCATGCACATCTGCTGTCAGATGTGCCTCTGCATTTGGATGTAGATGTGCCCTCTCCTACCTGGATGTCAAACTTTGACATGCAATGGTGTCAGTGTTGGCACTGCATGTCCATCCACTTCTATGAGTAGCATACATGCAGTTCCAAGGTTGACACGTTAGCGGCTCTGCACAAAGGATGGTCTAATTTGCCCACGCAAGACCCCAAAGTAACAATACTTATAATATTTAGTATAATATTTAACCAGCTCAGCTGTCACACCTGCACTCCCCATATGGACTGGAACTATTTTTACATTTCTGCTATGGGCCTGTTTATTCAGCTATTAAATTACTTTGTCATTACTAAGGCTCCATTCACATCTGAGCGTATAGATTTTCTGGCATTTTTTAAGCTTTTTTGCAGCTTTTTTTTAAAGCGTTTTACACAGTGGCTGCCCATCCATTAGGGGCGCACGGCCCGCCCCCCTCCATCCATGCGTCCAGCCCCCTAATCTACATGCAGGGTGCCAGACACATAGATTCCAATGGGGGGGGGGGGGTTGAAGCACATGATTAGAGCCAGAGGCTCTAATAGGGTTCAAAAACGGTGAGCCCACCAAGTTGTGTGACAATAGCGAATGCATATTCACTATTTTCACACTGATTCTCCTCCTGGTCAATCAGGAAGTGGGTCTGAGACCCGTTTCCCGATTGGCTGAAAGGAGCAGCGTTCCAATCCACCAAGGAGGAGGGAGGAGACAGAAGCCACCGTGATGCAGAGGAGGAGAGCAGAAGAAGGGGAAGCTGCCCATGATGCTGAGAAGTAGAAGCTGCCGCCCATCGCCTGGGTGAAGCACTGCCCGCCATAGATGGGATAAGTGCTCCAATGCTGTTGATGCCCCGACCGGACATCTGTTTGCTGCCCCCCAAAAGTTGATGTTTTTGCCAAGGTGTTGCCATGCATAGCACACACAGTGTCCACAACAAACTAAAGATGACATTCTTTGTCAAATGCAGCTAGCAATGATTATCTTAACCACTAGCCAACCAGCGCACGCTGATGTACGATGGAACAATGGCATGGCTGGGCAAATGGGCGTACAGATACATCCCCTTTAAATCGCAGCATTGTGGGCACGCCCTCCGTGACCATGCCCACGGGTCCCGTGGACTCGATGTCCGACAGGGGCCCCGCGATCGTGTCATGGAGCAGAAGAACGGGGAGATGCTTTTGTAAACAAGGCATTGTCCTGTTCTGCCTAGTGACATGACAGGGATCTACAGTGATCGCTTTCGTGTCAGTGGTTACTAATCCCCCCCCCCCACAGTTAGAACACCTCCCTAGGACACACTTAACCCATTGATCGCCCCCTAGTGTTTAACCCCTTCCCTGCCAGTGTCATTTACACAGTAATCAGTGCATTTTTATAGCAATGATCTCTGTCCCAAAAAAGGGGGCAAAATTGTCCGACGTGTCCGCCATAATGTGACAGTCACGATAAAAATCACAGATCGCTGCAGTTACTAAAGAATAATAATAAAAATGCCATATTATAGCTAAAAGTAAAAAATAAAAAATATTGCTTTTTTTCAAAATTGTTGCTCTTTTTTTGTTTATACGCAAAAAATTAAAACCGCAGAGGTGATCAAATACCACCAAAAGAAAGCTGTATTTGTGGGGAAAAAAGGACGTCAGTTTTGTTTGGGTGCAACGTCAGGACTGAAGCGGTTAAAGGCTAAGTTCACCTTTGCAAAAATATAATGCACATATTTTTTCAGAAAAAAGAATGTGCATTTAATTTTTTTTCTGCAGGAGCCTGGAAAGCATTGCACCCACAGTCAATAAATCACGGGTGCAATGTGGGTTCCTGCAGACTGTGCTCCAGTTTTCAGAGCTTTCTGTTTAAAACCATTAGTGCCTCCTCAGATCATTGAAACTAATAATCTGTTTGTCGCAATGGCAGATGGTACTTGTAGTTTTTTTCATTCACTAAGATCTGTGAATGAATGATACGATTGTGTGGGCGGAGCCCCACACAGCTGTGCTGTTTTTCAAACGTGACACCAGGTACAGCAGGGGAGGAACCCCGCCCACTGTCATGGGAAGGGGAGGGAGTGGGCAGGAGCTGGGACATGTTATAGGTTCCACCTTAAATACGGGTGGAACATGTAACATTTTCCAAGGGTGAACTTATCCTTTAAACTGGCAAAATATTAAAATATTGCTACTTTGCAGCCATACCAATTGTTCTTTACATTTTCTTGTTTGGAGGACACTTCAGAAAAATGAATATCCTGCTTATGTGATTTAGTGACTGCTTTGTCCCTATAGTTTTTCTTAATACAACATGAGAATCATGTTTTTACAACAAGCAGACCTTACTGCCTAGCACTCCTGCTTTTGCAGGCTTAGAAATCAACTAAAATGACTTGTTTCAGTATTTGCAGAACATAAGCAGGTAAAAATGTATAGTGCCATTTGCCAAAATATTACCAAACAAATATATATATTTTTACTTGAGTTTCTTTTTAACAGTTATGTTCAGTAACTGTCCCCTTTTTCATTGCTCTATATTGCTATTATCTCTGGGGAAATATGACAGCCCCTCCCAGCCATCCCTCCCCTGGGGTGTTACATTTTAGCAGATACTGCAGGTTTTTGCATTCGTTTTTCATTTTTTTTTTTTTTTTTTTATTTATTTAGGATGCAAGGCTTTCTGTGTTGTACTTGGCTTCCTGAGGCAGGTTCAGCAGGTTTATCTTCACATATTACAAATGATGGTGAGCACAGAGAGAAAGTGAGAACTATTCTGTTTTATATTCAGAAGAAGGAAACTTGCAGAGGATAAAGCTGATCTCAGAAGTGTATTGGATGGGATATTGCTGGATTAGGGATTGCCTGTGGAAATTTAATGACTGGATCCACAATGAGAAATATAAGTATACATGCGTCACGTTGAGTTCTATTTAAGAGTGTCAGCAAATAGCTAAGAACCTTTGTCCATCTTCTGACTGCTGCCTTCCTTCAAGTACACAATAGTCCAGTCTGGGTTCATTTAAGATCTCAAGGAATGATTATGAAATTAAAGTATACATACCGCTTAGTTTTTTGTTAAAAAAAAAAAAAAAGTATACATACCGCTTACATGTCAATGACAATGTCATTAGTATAACAAGCCACAGCAGGTTGGTGATGTTTGTACCTACTGTTTTTTTCTGGCAAAGTATGTAGATAGGAGTAGGAGTTTAAAACCTCATCTGTCTTATTGCAATGTGTGGCAAGGTAACCATGCAGATTACATAGTTACATAATTAGTCTGGTTGAAAAAAGACACAAGTCCTTCTAGTTCAACCCAAAAAAGGAAAACAAAAAAAATATATATACAGGAATTTTTTTCAGCAGGAACTCAGGGGAATGCAGTTTTGGCACCTCCAGCGATGAATGTATGTAATGGTAAGGATTGCTGGGGTATGCTGGAGGGTCTATTGATGCTGGCTGCTGGGAGTAGGGATGAGCCGAACACCCCCCGGGTTCGGTTCGAACCAGAACCTTCGAACGGACCGAAAGTTCGCGCGAATTTTCGAACCCTATACGTTATAATGGACGCGAACGTTCGAAATCAAAAGTGCTAATTACAACGGCCAATATGCATGTTAATGTCATAAAACAGGTTTGGGGACCCGGGTCCTGCCCCAGGGGACATATATCAATGCAAAAAGAACTTTTAAAAAACTAACGTTTTTTCGGGAGCAGTCATTTTAATGATGCATAAAGTGAAAAAAAAAAAGTGACATTTTCCTTTAAATATGGTACCTGGGGGGTGTCCAAAGTATGCCTGTGAAGTGGCATGTGTTTCCCGTGTTTAGAACTGTCCTTGCACAAAATGACATTTGTAAAGGAAAAAAAGAAGCCATTTAAAACCACTTGCGGCTTTAGGTTTGATCTTAAGTAGAATCTGAACAGGTACATTATGAAGTGTAGCTCCATCCCAAAAAAAATCTATTTTTAAGCTTTTTGGAGAACATAGGGAGGGGTTATCACCCCTGTAACATTTGCTGTCTTTGCACATCTGTTCAGAACATGTCACCTCACTTTCCGTCCCAATGACAAATGTTTTTGGAAAAGTGGGGTTTTAATTGAAACAAGGATTGGTGATAAAGTATCAGTAGAGAGGAGATACCTTTTTCCCAAATTAAATCTAACAGGATAGAATTTCCCTTCCTAGGGGTAGATTTCCTCTCACTTCCTGTTTTCTCTTTCCATTTGCAAGTAGGAGTCGTTTGTAAGTTGGATGTTTGAAAGTAGGGGCCTGGCGTATATACTCTGCAGAAATTTGCCCTATTAGATGTTGGTGTAGCCACAAGACTGGTGGGCACAGGAATGGGCCCTGCTGTGAGTTAATAGATCAAGATTTGTAATTGCATGCACCTGTTGAACAGGGCAGAAAAATTGGGGGTGGTGGTGGTGGTGGTGGTGGACGGTTTTGCCACAAGACTGTAAGCTCTCACAGTTACTCTTGGTGGGCGCAGGAATGGGCCCTGCTGTGAGTTATTAGATCAAGATTTGTAATTGCAAGCACCTGATGAACAGGGCAGAAAAATTGGGCCTTTGGCGGTGGTGGTGGACGGTGTTGCCACAAGACTGTAGGCCCTCATAGTTACTCTTGGTGGGCGCAGGAATGGGCCCTGCTGTGAGTTATTAGATCAAGATTTGTAATTGCAAGCACCTGATGAACAGGGCAGAAAAATTGGGCCTTTGGCGGTGGTGGTGGACGGTGTTGCCACAAGACTGCAGGCCCTCATAGTTACTCTTGGTGGGCGCAGGAATGGGCCCTGCTGTGAACTATTAGATCAAGATTTGTAATTACCCGCCCCTGTTAAACAGGGGCTGAAAAATTGTGCCTTAGGCACTGGTGCTGGTGCCACAACACTGCAACCCCTCACAGAGACTGTACTTGGAGCACAGCAGTCACACGTGTTGCGAAGCATTTTTTTAAAAAATTGTAAGTACACGCCCCTGTTAAACAGGGGCTGAAAAATTGTGCCTTAGGCACTGGTGCTGGTGCCACAACACTGCAACCCGGCCCTCACAGATACTGTACTTGGAGCACAGCAGTCACACGTGTTGCGAAGCATTTTTTTAAAAAATTGTAAGTACACGCCCCTGTTAAACAGGGGCTGAAAAATTGTGCCTTAGGCACTGGTGCTGGTGCCACAACACTGCAACACGGCCCTCACAGAGACTGTACTTGGAGCACAGCAGTCACACGTGTTGCGAAGCATTTTTTTAAAAAATTGTAAGTACACGCCCCTGTTAAACAGGGGCTGAAAAATTGTGCCTTAGGCACTGGTGCTGGTGCCACAACACTGCAACACGGCCCTCACAGAGACTGTACTTGGAGCACAGCAGTCACACGTGTTGCGAAGCATTTTTTTTAAAAATTGTAAGTACACGCCCCTGTTAAACAGGGGCTGAAAAATTGTGCCTTAGGCACTGGTGCTGGTGCCACAACACTGCAACACGGCCCTCACAGAGACTGTACTTGGAGCACAGCAGTCACACGTGTTGCGAAGCATTTTTTTTAAAAATTGTAAGTACACGCCCCTGTTAAACAGGGGCTGAAAAATTGTGCCTTAGGCACTGGTGCTGGTGCCACAACACTGCAACACGGCCCTCACAGAGACTGTACTTGGAGCACAGCAGTCACACGTGTTGCGAAGCATTTTTTTAAAAAATTGTAAGTACACGCCCCTGTTAAACAGGGGCTGAAAAATTGTGCCTTAGGCACTGGTGCTGTGGCATGGATCATTGAGGAGGAGGAAGAGGATAGTCAGTGAACATAAGAGGACAGTCACTCAGCATCAGCATAGGCAGTCTTGAAGGGATGTGACATTAAAAATTATTCGGTTATATCCGCCTCAGGTGCCTGGTAGCTGGTGGTGATCCAAGACTGATTCATTTTGATGAATGTCAGTCGATCAACCGAGGCGGTGGACAGGCGCACCCTATGATCAGTCACAAATCCTCCAGCAGCACTGAATGTGCGTTCGGAAAGAACGCTGGAGGCAGGACAGGCCAGTAGCTCAATTGCATACTGTGCAAGCTCTGGCCAGTGATCCATCCTCAGGACCCAGTAAGCCAGAGGATTTTCGGTGGGAAAGGTGTCCAAGTCTGACCTTGCCCCAAGGTATTCCTGCACCATGTATATCAGACGCTGGCGATGGTTGCTGGAACCGATCATACCTTGGGGCTGCGGACTAAAAAATTGTCTGAACGCATCGGTCAGACGTCCACCTTCCCCACCGCTCCTTCTGCCACTGACCGAAGCCTCAGCAACTCGTCGCCCAGGACCAGGAGTTTGTAGCCTCCCAGTTTCTGGGAACGCGTTGCACAGACCTTTCTGCAAGGCCTCCCTGAGATGTCTCATCCTCTGCTCCCTCTGCGACGGCAAGATAAGGTCCGCAACCTTACCCTTGTACCGCGGATCAAGGAGAGTGGCCAGCCAGTAATGGTCCCTCTCCTTGATCCGAAGAACACGAGGATCCTTCCGCAGGCTTTGCAGGATCAGGGAGGCCATGCAGCGTAGGTTAGCTGAGGCATTCGGTCCGGAGTCTTCTGGGTCACTGAGGATGACATGATCGCCAGCCACCTCCTCCCAGCCACGTACAAGTCCACTGGCTTGTTGGGACTGTACATCATCCCTAAAAGACTGCTGCTGCTGATGCTGAGTGCCAGGCTCCACCTCCATGCTCACACAATCCTCCTCCTCCTCCTCCTCCTCCTCCTCCTCATCCTCTTCCTGTGTGATGGGTGGGACAGAAGGAACACTGTCCGGATAAAGGGGGCCTTGAGAGGCAAGGAAGTCCTCCTCTTCCTGCCTCTGTTCTGCCTCAAGTGCCCTGTCCATTATCCCACGCAGCGTATGCTCCAACAGGTGGACAAGAGGGACAGTGTCACTGATGCATGCACTGTCACTGCTCACCATCCTCGTGGCCTCCTCAAATGGTGAGAGGACAGTGCATGCATCCCTGATCATGCTCCACTGACGTGGGGAAAAAAAACCAAGCTCCCCTGACCCTGTCCTGGTGCCGTAGTCGCAAAGGTACTCATTGATGGCCCTCTGCTGCGTGTGCAGTCGCTGCAGCATGGCCAACGTTGAGTTCCACCTGGTGGGCATGTCAGATATTAGGCGGTTCTTGGGCAGGTTCAGCTCCTTTTGCAGCTCAGTCAGCCGAGCACTGGCATTATAAGATCGGCGGAAATGCACACAGACTTTCCTGGCCTGCCTCAGGACATCCTGTAAGCCTGGGAACCTGCCCAAGAACCGCTGCACCACCAGGTTGAGGACGTGAGCCATGCAGGGCACATGGGTGAGCTGCCCCTGTCGCAGGGCGGAGAGGAGGTTGGTGCCATTGTCAGAAACGACCATTCCTGGCTTAAGCTGACGTGGCGTCAACCACCTCTCGGCCTGCCCCTGCAGAGCTGCCAGAACCTCTGGCCCAGTGTGGCTCCTGTCCCCCAAACACACCAGCGCAAGCACGGCATGGCATCTTTTTGCCTGCGTACTTGCGTAGCCCCTTGTACGCCTACGGAGCACCGCTGGTTCCAAGGACAGAGCACTGGAGGAAGAAGAAGAGGAGGGGGTGGAGGAGAGAGGTGTGTCACAACCAGTAGCAGTAGTCGCGTTTTGGAGGCGTGGTGGCGGAACAACCTCCAACACTACTGCACCTTGTCCTGCATCCCTCCCAGCTGCCAATAGAGTGACCCAATGGGCCGTGAAAGAAAGGTACCGTCCCTGTCCATGCCTGCTGGACCATGAGTCAGCGGTAATATGCACCTTACCGCTGACCGCCCTGTCCAGCGAGGCATGGACATTGCCCTCCACATGCCGGTAGAGAGACGGAATCGCCTTCCGCGAGAAAAAGTGGCGTTTGGGAACCTGCCACTGAGGAACCGCACATTGAACAAACTCACGGAAGGGGGCCGAGTCTACCAACTGAAAAGGCAGCAGTTGAAGTGCTAGCAATTTAGCAAGGCTAGCATTCAACCGCTGGGCATGTGGATGGCTGGGAGTGTACTTCTTTCTACGGTCCAGCAGCTGGGGCAGGGAAATTTGCCTGCTGCATTCGGACGTCGGTGTACTGCAAGTACTTGGTTGTGACACACCGAATTCTACACCTTCAGTCCTCTCAGAGCAGCTTTCAGAGAGGACTGAAGGTGTAGTGGGGATGGAGATCCCAGCTGAGGAGGAGCAAGGAGAGGTCCGCTTAGTTCTTTGGTGTGGGTCTTTTATGTGTGCCTGCCAACGAGCTGCATGGCAGGTCGCCATATGTCTGGTCATGCTTGTCGTGCCCAAGCGGCTGATGTTTTGGCCACGCGAGATACGCTTGAGACAAATATTGCAAATAGCAGTGGTGCGATCTGCTGCACTCGTCTCAAAAAAGGCCCACACCAAAGAACTTTTCTGATAACGTGCAGAGGCAGCGCCCTGCACAGGCGGAGCTCTGCGGTGTTGTACAGTTGCTGTGCTGGCCTCTACCTGGCCTCCAGGGGGCATCCTGCCTCGTTGGACATGTGACGCCGCATCCTCCTCCTCCTCGTCCTCCTCCTCATCCTCTCTCCCTTGAGGCACCCACGTGGAGTCAGTGACCTCATCATCCCCTCCCTCTTCACCACTAGAGCAAACCTGGCAGTAAGCTGCAGCTGGTGGAACTGTACTGCCAGATTCCTCAAGCTGGGTATCGTCATCCGAGCCTTCGAATCGTTGGGCATCCTCCTGGAGCATGTACCCAACACTGTGCTCAAAGAGTTCGGGGGACTCCTCAGGAGGACATGGTGGGTCTAGGGAAGGGGTGGCTGATGATGCTCTGTCAGTACCCTGAGCCTGGGTGAGAGAGGATGAGGAGGATGAGGAGGGCTTGGTCATCCATTCTACCAAGCCTTCAGCATGATGCGGCTCCACATGTCCAGCTGCCGAAAACAAAGACGCGCGTGTCCCATGGCCACGTGCTGATGACGATGCACGACCACGTCCACGTCCACGGCCACGTCCACTAGAAACAGAGCCTGCCTGCCCTGTGTTCTTGGCTCTGCACGCTCTGCCTCCCCTTGGCGGTCTTCCAGCCATTGTAGTCGGTAGTCCTGTGGGTGCTGCTGAGAAGAAAATATAGGAGCTCTGTGTGATGCCACTAACACACTAGAAGTCCTATGGGTGCTTCTGCAAAGAAAATAGAGGAGCTCTGTGTGATGCCACTAACACACTAGAAGTCCTGTGGGTGCTGCTGAGAAGAATATATAGGAGCTCTGTGTGATGCCACTAACACACTAGAAGTCCTATGGGTGCTTCTGCAAAGAAAATAGAGGAGCTCTGTGTGATGCCACTAACACACTAGAAGTCCTGTGGGTGCTTATGCAAAGAAAATAGAGGAGCTCTGTGTGATGCCACTAACACACTAGAAGTCCTGTGGGTGCTTATGCAAAGAAAATAGAGGAGCTCTGTGTGATGCCACTAACACACTAGAAGTCCTGTGGGTGCTGCTGAGAAGAATATATAGGAGCTCTGTGTGATGCCACTAACACACTAGAAGTCCTATGGGTGCTTCTGCAAAGAAAATAGAGGAGCTCTGTGTGATGCCACTAACACACTAGAAGTCCTGTGGGTGCTGCTGAGAAGAATATATAGGAGCTCTGTGTGATGCCACTAACACACTAGAAGTCCTATGGGTGCTTCTGCAAAGAAAATAGAGGAGCTCTGTGTGATGCCACTAACACACTAGAAGTCCTGTGGGTGCTTATGCAAAGAAAATAGAGGAGCTCTGTGTGATGCCACTAACACACTAGAAGTCCTGTGGGTGCTTCTGCAAAGAAAATAGAGGAGCTCTGTGTGATGCCACTAACACACTAGAAGTCCTGTGGGTGCTGCTGAGAAGAATATATAGGAGCTCTGTGTGATGCCACTAACACACTAGAAGTCCTATGGGTGCTTCTGCAAAGAAAATAGAGGAGCTCTGTGTGATGCCACTAACACACTAGAAGTCCTGTGGGTGCTTATGCAAAGAAAATAGAGGAGCTCTGTGTGATGCCACTAACACACTAGAAGTCCTGTGGGTGCTTATGCAAAGAAAATAGAGGAGCTCTGTGTGATGCCACTAACACACTAGAAGTCCTGTGGGTGCTTATGCAAAGAAAATAGAGGAGCTCTGTGTGATGCCACTAACACACTAGAAGTCCTGTGGGTGCTGCTGAGAAGAATATATAGGAGCTCTGTGTGATGCCACTAACACACTAGAAGTCCTATGGGTGCTTCTGCAAAGAAAATAGAGGAGCTCTGTGTGATGCCACTAACACACTAGAAGTCCTGTGGGTGCTGCTGAGAAGAATATATAGGAGCTCTGTGTGATGCCACTAACACACTAGAAGTCCTATGGGTGCTTCTGCAAAGAAAATAGAGGAGCTCTGTGTGATGCCACTAACACACTAGAAGTCCTGTGGGTGCTTATGCAAAGAAAATAGAGGAGCTCTGTGTGATGCCACTAACACACTAGAAGTCCTGTGGGTGCTTCTGCAAAGAAAATAGAGGAGCTCTGTGTGATGCCACTAACACACTAGAAGTCCTGTGGGTGCTGCTGAGAAGAATATATAGGAGCTCTGTGTGATGCCACTAACACACTAGAAGTCCTATGGGTGCTTCTGCAAAGAAAATAGAGGAGCTCTGTGTGATGCCACTAACACACTAGAAGTCCTGTGGGTGCTTATGCAAAGAAAATAGAGGAGCTCTGTGTGATGCCACTAACACACTAGAAGTCCTGTGGGTGCTTATGCAAAGAAAATAGAGGAGCTCTGTGTGATGCCACTAACACACTAGAAGTCCTGTGGGTGCTTATGCAAAGAAAATAGAGGAGCTCTGTGTGATGCCACTAACACACTAGAAGTCCTGTGGGTGCTGCTGAGAAGAATATATAGGAGCTCTGTGTGATGCCACTAACACACTAGAAGTCCTGTGGGTGCTTCTGCAAAGAAAATAGAGGAGCTCTGTGTGATGCCACTAACACACTAGAAGTCCTGTGGGTGCTTCTGCAAAGAAAATAGAGGAGCTCTGTGTGATGCCACTAACACACTAGAAGTCCTGTGGGTGCTGCTGAGAAGAATATATAGGAGCTCTGTGTGATGCCACTAACACACTAGAAGTCCTATGGGTGCTTCTGCAAAGAAAATAGAGGAGCTCTGTGTGATGCCACTAACACACTAGAAGTCCTGTGGGTGCTGCTGAGAAGAATATATAGGAGCTCTGTGTGATGCCACTAACACACTAGAAGTCCTGTGGGTGCTTATGCAAAGAAAATAGAGGAGCTCTGTGTGATGGGACTAACACACTTCAAGTCCTATAGGTGCTTCTGGGAACAAAGTATAGCTCTTTGTGTGTGATGGGACTAACACACTTCAAGTCCTATAGGTGCTTCTGGGAACAAAGTATAGCTCTTTGTGTGTGATGGGACTAACACACTTCAAGTCCTATAGGTGCTTCTGGGAAGAAAATATAGCTCTGTGTGTGTAATGGGACTAACACACTTCAAGTCCTATAGGTGCTTCTGGGAAGAAAATATAGCTCTGTGTGTGTGATGGGACTAACACACTTCAAGTCCTATAGGTACTTCTGGGAAGAAAATATAGCTCTGTGTGTGTAATGGGACTAACACACTTCAAGTCCTATAGGTGCTTCTGGGAACAAAATATAGCTCTGTGTGTGTGATGGGACTAACACACTTCAAGTCCTATAGGTGCTTCTGGGAACAAAATATAGCTCTGTGTGTGTAATGGGACTAACACACTTCAAGTCCTATAGGTGCTTCTGGGAACAAAATATAGCTCTGTGTGTGTGATGGGACTAACACACTTCAAGTCCTATAGGTGCTTCTGGGAAGAAAATATAGCTCTGTGTGTGTGATGGGACTAACACACTTCAAGTCCTATAGGTGCTTCTGGGAACAAAATATAGCTCTGTGTGTGTGATGGGACTAACACACTTCAAGTCCTATAGGTGCTTCTGGGAACAAAGTATAGCTCTTTGTGTGTGATGGGACTAACACACTTCAAGTCCTATAGGTGCTTCTGGGAAGAAAATATAGCTCTGTGTGTGTAATGGGACTAACACACTTCAAGTCCTATAGGTGCTTCTGGGAACAAAATATAGCTCTGTGTGTGTAATGGGACTAACACACTTCAAGTCCTATAGGTGCTTCTGGGAACAAAATATAGCTCTGTGTGTGTGATGGGACTAACACACTTCAAGTCCTATAGGTGCTTCTGGGAAGAAAATATAGCTCTGTGTGTGTGATGGGACTAACACACTTCAAGTCCTATAGGTGCTTCTGGGAACAAAATATAGCTCTGTGTGTGTAATGGGACTAACACACTTCAAGTCCTATAGGTGCTTCTGGGAAGAAAATATAGCTCTGTGTGTGTAATGGGACTAACACACTTCAAGTCCTATAGGTGCCTCTGGGAACAAAATATAGGAGCTCTGCCTGCCTGCCACGAACACACTACAAGTCCTATAGGTGCTTCTGGTAACAAAATATAGGAGCTCTGCCTGCCTGCCACTAACACACTACAAGTCCTATAGGTGCTTCTGGTAACAAAATATAGGAGCTCTGCCTGCCTGCCACGAACACACTACAAGTCCTATAGGTGCTTCTGGTAACAAAATATAGGAGCTCTGCCTGCCTGCCACTAACACACTACAAGTCCTATAGGTGCTTCTGGTAACAAAATATAGGAGCTCTGCCTGCCTGCCACGAACACACTACAAGTCCTATAGGTGCTTCTGGTAACAAAATATAGGAGCTCTGCCTGCCTGCCACGAACACACTACAAGTTCTATAGGTGCTTCTGGTAACAAAATATAGGAGCTCTGCCTGCCTGCCACGAACACACTACAAGTCCTATAGGTGCTTCTGGTAACAAAATATAGGAGCTCTGCCTGCCTGCCACGAGCACACTACAAGCCCCTCTTTGTCAATCAATCTTTGTAACTGAATCTATCTAACTCAATCTCTGCAAATGAATCTCTCTATCTATCTAAATGCAGCAGAGTGTCACAGAAACAGCCTGCTCAATCTGCGCCGGAACAGCATGTGACCGGCGCAGACGGCGTGGCGGCGTTTTATAGGGGGGGGCGTGTACTACAGCCCCTGAGCTGTAATTGGCTACAGGCGTCCTGCCTGTAGCCAATTATGGCTCTTCGAGTTTCCGGGGCTGTGATTGGCCAAGCATGCGGGGTCACAGTGCATGCTTGGCCAATCATCAGCCAGCAATGCACTGCGTCGGCCGCGCCGGCCGCAATGCATTGCGGGGCCGCTCGCATCACACGAACGTGATGCGAGCGCCCAAAATAGTTCTGGGCTCGCCGAGCGAGCGAACGCCCGGTGCTCGATGCGAACGTGGGTTCGCATCGAGCACCGGGCCCATCCTTAGCTGGGAGATCTATTTTTGTGTGGAGGTCTATTGTTGCTAGTGGGGGGCTTACATTTCTGTTGCTGGCTCCTAGAGGGTCTATTGATGCAGTCTGCTGGGACATCTATTGTTGCTGGGGCGGATTTTTTTTTGTGGGGGGGTCATCTATTGTTGTGTGGGGGATCTATTTTTGCTGGGGTGAGGTCTTTCATTGTTGGGATGGGTCTATTGTTGCTCACTTAAGGGGATCTATTTTACTGTCTTTCTTGTTATCCCAACCCAAGTTCAACCCAAAAAAGGGAAAAAAAAAAATATATATATACTGTATACAGGACTTTTTTTCAGCAGGAACGCAGAGGAACACAGTTTTGGCACCTCCAGCATTGCTGGGATAGGTCTATTGTTGCTCACTTAAGGGGATCTATTTACTGTTTTTCTTGTTATCATTAACAAATTCCATGCAAATGACTTAGTAGCAAAAATTTATTGAGTTCTGTATTCTATAAAAGGGGCCGTACTGAGAGGTTGGTAGGATGTGGAACCAAGGAACGGTGCTTAGAAGCAGGTAGGGAGCAGAAAAAAAGGGTGAAGGTCGGAGTTCCAGCACCTATTCTCTGAGAAAAAAAGCCCTGCCTGTATATACAATCCTTTAACCACTTTCAGACCGGACCAATTTGCAGCCAAAGGACCAGGCCCCTTTTTGCGATTCGGCACTGCGTCGCTTTAACTGACAATTGCGCGGTCGTGCGACGTGGCTCCCAAACAAAATTGACGTCCTTTTTTTCCCACAAATAGAGCTTTCTTTTGGTGGTATTTGATCGCCCCTGCGGTTTTTATTTTTTGCGCTATAAACAAAAATAGAGCGACAATTTTGAAAAAAATGCATTATTTTTTATTTTTTGCTATAATAAATATCCCCAAAAAATATATAAAAAAACATTTTTTTTCCTCAGTTTAGGCCGATACGTATTCTTCTACATATTTTTGGTAAAAAAAATCGCAATAAGCGATTATTGATCGGTTTGCGCAGAAGTTATAGCGTTTACAAGATAGGGGATAGTTTTATAGCATTTTTATTAATAATTTTTTTTTTATTATTAATGGCGGAGATCTGCGATTTTTTTTTTGTGACTGCGACATTATGGCGGACACATCGGACATTTTTGACACATTTTTGGGACCATTGTCATTTTTACAGCAATTAATGCATTTAAATGCATTGATTTCTGTATAAATGACACTAGCAGTTTAGGGGTTAACCACAAGGTGGCAGTGTAGGGGTTAAGTAGGCCTAGGGGTGTGTTTTTTACTGTGGGGGGGCGTGGCTGTCAGCTAGTGAATGCTGATCTCTGCTCCAATCACAGGGAGCAGAGATCGGCGTCACTAGTTGCTAGGCAGAACAGGGAGATGCTGTTTATCACGGCATCTCCCCATTCAGCCGCTCCGTGAGACGATCGCGGGAGTCCCCGCGGCGATCGAGTCCGCGGGGGCCGCGGCCGGACTCACGGGGGTCCCGACCGGCGCGGGAGCGTGCCGCTCCCGGCGCGCTCCCGATGGCACGGACAGGCGAAAGGAGGGACGTATATATACGCCCTCCTGCCTGTACGTGCCATTCTGTCGACGTATATCGTCGTGCGCCGGTCGGCATGTGGTTAAACACAATCCCATACCCACAGTTGATCCAGAGGAAGGCAAAACACCCCAGCAAAGCATGATCCAATTTGCCCCAGCAGGGGAAAAAATTCCTTCCTGATCCCCCAAGAGGCAATCGGATATTCCCTTGATCAACTTTACCTATAAATGTTAGTATCCAGTTATAATAATTACATTTAGGAAATAATCCAGACCTTTTTTAAAGCAATCTACTGAGCTGGACAGAACCAGCTCTTGAGGGAATCTATTCCCTTTCACGGCTCTTACTGTGAAGAAACCTTTCCGTATTTGGAGATTCGATCTCTTTTCCTACAGATGTAAAGCGTGCCCCCTTGTTGTCTGTGATGACCTTAAAGTGAGTAACTTAACACCAAGTTCACTATATGGACCACTGATGTATTTATATCTTAATCTTCTCTTCTCAAGAAAGATGTATATTGGGTGCCCCCTAGTGCTATGTCTTAATGCTAGTGTGGTTGTCCTCTCTCTCCTGTGCTGCTGCAGCCCCTCGTATGTGAATAACTGCCTTCTGCATTTGGCTCATATATGGAGGCTGGAGAATTCAGGCAAGAATAAATGTCACCACAGGGTGCCTCCTTGTGCATATTTGGGGGCACTCTCTTTGGCAGTAATATGTGACAACGTTTCTTAGTCTGGTTGAAAAAAGTCCATCTAGTTCAACCCAAAGCAGGAACAAAAAAATTATATATATATATATATATATATATATATATATATATATATATATATACAATCCTATAAACACAATCCAATAACCACAGTTGATCCAGAGGAAGGCAAAATGCCCCAGCAAAGCATGATCCAATTTGGATTTGAATTTAATCAAGTTGATTTCAATCACAATTTAAATCACTAGTAAAAATTCTTTATTTAAATCAACTTGATTTAAATCATAATTTTTGAAGAGCAACTGTCATTTCTGTCCCGCAGCAGCTCCTCCTCTGACTGTTGACTCACCAACAGTCCCATTCACTTTAATAGGACAACTGGTGATGCGGCAGTGACACAACAAGGTGAGGGACGTGGTGGCAGCAGGTGAGTGGATGCCCACTAACAGTCGTTGCCATGATGGATCTGAAATGATAGGTGCTCTTTAAATGTAACTCATTCTTGCTGGTAGTTAGAATCTTTAATATTTGCTGTCTGGTTAGTAAAACAGTGATATCAGAACCAATTTTAAGTTAATAGGTCAATCACACATAGTTGGAGAATTACTCAAATTATTTTATTTAATTAAAACAATAACATTGCCAGTGCATGTTATCTCAGCTTGCATTCATTGAATGAGTTTACCAAAAATTTCAATGTTGCAGAATATACAGCCTCATGTTACATAACTAAGCGCCATTTCATGCTGAATAAGCAAAATTACTAATGTAACCTAAATAAAAAAAATATCTTTAGATAGAATTTTACTCCAAAAGCATTTTATTAAAATACATTTGATAAAAAAAAGATCAGATTTAAATAAAATAAAAAAAAAAATCAGATTTGTTTCATTTAAAAAAAAAAAAAAAACGAAACAAAATTTTTATCCACACTGGTCATTTTTCTTCTCCCAGGGGTAGTGCAGAAGGACAGTGAAGTCCACATGACTTTCTATCTCTGTTATAGGTAAGTACAAGAACTCAAAAACAAACAAAAAAAGTAGATGTGATGTAGGGAGTGGGAAGGAACCTGAGCAGACACTTTAAGAAATGCCATAAATAAACAATAAAGCAGAACAACGTATCGGTAAGCACCGTCTTGGCAATCGTAAGGCCCAAAGGCTCTTCTACTGGTAGCACTGGGGATGCCATGAATGCAGTTAGCTGATCGCTGCCATGCAATATTGTTTTTCCCTTAATCACTTTCAACTCGTTGACAACCTTCTGCATGTGTATTATTTATTTATAAAAAGATGGCCCAGAAAGTGATTGCAAAAGTGCAAAGATCAGGCAGAAGTTCTATCGTTTCTGGGAAAAAGACATGACATTTTTAGTTCTCTGCATTGAGTGCTGATCCGAATGTCTGGTATTTTAAGCTAGAATGCACTGCAGAGCTCATAAGCAAACATGAGACTAGCATACTAAATGTTCTCCAGCTCTGTAACAATCCTGAACAGGGAGAAGCATGAACCAGTCATTTATCACTGCACGTTGAATCTCTTATTGACTGCACTGATCTGTATGACCTGTCCAAATGGTTACCGGGTCCATTTATAATTGAAGTAGATCCAAGGGGAAGAGGTGTGTAACAGCAATAAATAACAATATACCATACATAACCACTGCAAAATATGCCTATATTAAAACTGAAGTGGTAATCACCCTTATCCCTTACTTATGCATAACTAATTAGATTTTGGTACACCTTTTTAGCATATTTTTTTATATATTTTCTACTGTTAATGGAAAAAAAGATTTCATTATTATACTTTTATTTAGAAAGCATCATCCAGACCCTCAGCTTTGCCTAGTTAGAACAAAATTCCTTTTCTTTTTACAACAGATAAATAAGTATTTGTATTAGGAAATATTTGACTATTATGACTACTCAGGCAGGGGCTCATTTAAAGTTTAAACTTGGGTTTCTATGTAGTAGGGAGTAGAGACACTTATTATCCGTGGGCCCAAGGAGGAAGGGGATAATGGTGGCACAATGACTCTGGGGAGCAGACAGAGCTCCGAGAGCCAGACAGTACTGCTTGTTTGGAAAGGGTTTTCATAGAAGGCTGGAGTGAGAGTGATAGATCCAATCAGGCAGTATGCAGGCAGATTCATCAGATTAAAGGAACATCTCATGAAAAAAAATAGGAAAAATATGAAGGCTGTCATTGTTGACGTCTGCTTCTGAAAAAAATAGTTGCCTGTCTATTAGGTGGATGCTCTTGCTTCAGTATCTTGAGTCTCTGACCTTAAAATAAAGATAACAACTTCAGATTTTTCTTTGACTTTCCTGATCTACATACTTGTTCTGAGCCAGTGACTCAAAACATAATAAAGCCATTGGGTCAGTATGACAGCCCGACAGTTAGAATTGTAAGAAAGAAGTGAAGATTAGCAGCCACCTTATTCCTTTCGTGATTATTTATTCCATGACTTTTATTGTAGTATGTGCCTTACAACATCATATCCTAGATTGCCTGCTGTGGACCTATATGATTAAATTGATGGCAATTGTTGTGGTGGCCATTTAACTATTTTGACGTTTATTATTCTAGCATATTTAGTACTAATTTGTAAAGAATATTATAAAATATTAGACATGTGCACACTGAAATATTTTGTTTCGGAACTTCGTTTTCGTCCGAAAAATAAATGTAATTAGTTACTCCCGAAATTCGTTTTTATTTATTTTGTTTCGTTAAAAAATGCATTCGTCTGAAAATCCAAAATAATTAAGGTAGAATCTGTCTTTGAAGGCTTATGGTGTCTGTCGAATGTTTTAAGAAGATTCGATGGAGCAGATAAACTGTACGAAGCTGCAATCGTACATTTTCGGTCGAATGTTCCGCTTAAAAGCTATAGTAGAATTCTAATGTTGTATGACACTAGTAATAATTATATTTATTAATTATTATTACTAGTCAATCAACATTAGAATTCTTCTATAGACTATGGGTGGAGCATTGGACCATAAATGTCCGCTCGTGCCGACTGCTTCATCAAATCTTTATGTCTCTATAATGTTGAATCTTTTCTCTCTATGTTGAAACTTTTCTCTCTATGTAGAATAATCTTGAACTAATAGAGCTAAGGTTAGGCACATTTGACCACAGGTTCGATGGACACAGGCCGCTATTGTCGGCGTCATGTCGAATCTCCTATCTATATTGAACTGTTGCAACGAAAACGAAAATAAAGCATTTGTTTATGTCGGATCTTTCGTTTTTAACGAAAATACCCAAAATTCGGACGAAAATGCATTCGGATGAAAACGAATGCACATGTCTATAAAATATAGGATATGGACTTAAAATGGTTGTCTGTCTTGGTACTCTGCTGGCTATCAGTGCCCATCATTGTAAGATCAAATTCAAAATAAAGCAACACAGAAAGTACCATATGTTAAAAAATAAAATGCTTGATGCACCACACTCTTTAAACTCGAAAATTAATAGATTTTTTTTTTAAGCCATGGCTTCCTTTCCAAGTTCAATAATCAGTTGACCTTGGACATTTTGATAGTTCTAGTGCCTCCTTGTTGCATTCTAAATGCATTGAGGATCTAATGCATTCTAATTGCATTCTGAGTCTAAAATGAAAAAAAAAATATATATATATATATATATATATATATATATATATATATATATATATATATATCAGGTAGAATAGGACACTTTTATAATGACAACTTGCAGATCCATAACATTTATCCTCACTTCCTGTCTGGTTAAAGCCATTGTCAGTCTAGCAGTTATAAGGTGAAATCTCTCTAACGGAGCCTCCAGACTATGCTAAGACTATAACAGGGGTTTCCAAAACAAAATGTAAAAAGTCTCCCTGTTATATGATATCTAGATATCACTTATATTTCTTTCTATGATAGAGCTGCTTTTGAATATACTGTTATAGAACATGATCATCACCGTTTTTTAAACAAATCCATTACCCGGCATGTAACATGTTGTTGTGTTATATAGTATGACTTTGTCATGCAATTTACTACCTGACCTGTCAGATATTAGTCCTGAGAGGGTGGGCTTACCAAAATGGCCTGTGAACTTGCATGTCTCAGGTGGCTAGTAGACAAACTTTAATATATACTCATGTCATATAGTGTGCTTTAAAGGAATTTCCATCAGAGGTAAAAGTGTCAGAATGATAAATCATCAGAAAGATCGTTTTATATATAAAAAAGACTATACAATTGAATATTTTTGATTAACCCTGTGAAGCCTCCAAACTTCACAGAATGTGTGTGTGTGTATATAGAGAGAGAGATATATAGCTATAGAGAGAGAGGTAATAATAATAATATATAATATGATTAATATAATTCACTTATGCTTGTTTAACAAAGCATTACAAAGGGTCAAAACTAATTTTTATAAAAAAAATAAGATACATGTTGACTGATGTACATGCCCACACTGACAACCAATGTGAGTGGGCACTACACTTTTCTTTCCTGGAAATTTTTATTATTCATTTCATTATTCATTTCATTTCATGATTATTAAGGAATCCTCATTCTTTATTATTTTATTTACAATTCTGTACAACCTATTAGTCATGCCAAGGCCCCATGATGCGTAGATCTTATAGGTTTAGTTCCCAGGACCTAAAAACTATTTCAAGGACTTTGTCCATGGTAGAAAGGTTTATTTTTTTATTTTTTTCTTCTGTCTTGTTTTTCCATCCTCACCTTTTTTTTTTTTTTGGTCTTCCTTCCTGAAGGGGAGAGGAACGGAATTAAAAGTTAAAGGTTTACGATCAAAACAATATAAGTCATACTTATGCTCGAAACAGGTTGATACTTTTATTTTAACTATATTTGAATCGGGTATAGTTATATGGGTTATAGAAAGATGTGACTTAACACCATTCATGTATTTTGATATATAATTAATCGTATAGTTTTTCTATTTTGAAATAGTAATAAAAAAAGTATTAAATACTAAAAAAAAAAAACATAGAGGTTAAGAAAGGCTGACCAATGCCCCGTACACACGATCGTAAATTTGGCCAGCAAAAGACCGATGAGAGCTTTTGGTCGGAAAATGCGACCGTGTGTATGCTCCATCGGACTTTTGCTGGCGGAATTCCCGCTAGCCAAAGATTGAGAGCAGGTTCTCTATGTTTCGGTCAGAAAAAGTTCCGATAGGAAATTCCGATCGTCTGTACCAATTCCGACGCACAAAATTCCTACGCATGCTCGGAAACAATTCGACACATGCTCAGAAGCATTGAACTTAATTTTCTCGGCTCGTCGTAGTGTTGTACGTCACCGCATTCTTGGCGGTCGAAAGTTCAGCAAACTTTTGTGTGACCGTGTGTATGCAAGACAAGCTTCAGCGGAATGCCGTCGGAAAAACCATCCAAGATTTTTCCGACGGAAATTCAGCTCGTGTGTACACGGCATTAGTGGTTGGATGAAAGATTTCTTATGATGGTATAACAATTTTGGCCCCCCAAATCTGCTTTCACTATAAACATTGTTTGTGTAGTCACCGTGAGTGATCACATTGTATAAGCCTCAATGGGGTTGATTTACTAAAACTAGAGAGAGCATAATCTGGTGTAGTTCTGCATAATAACCAATCACCTTCCAAGTTGTTTTTTTTTTGTCAAAGCTTAATTCAACAAGCTGAAGTTAGAAGTGATCAAATCATAGCATATCTACATACATGGCAGTATCCCACACAGTGGCTACACCAGTTGCATCAGCATGTATGTTTTTGTTTACTGTTTTTGTTCTGTAAAAGTGATATTTCTTCGTATAGCCAGTCTCATACTGTTCATAAGTATTTTATATTTGGTATATTTCAGATCATTCCTTTCCATATGCCATGTCGAAGAATCTATCACATAGACATATATTTCTAAGTATGTGCCATAGCACATAAAATCTAGGGCAACCTATATAAAATAACAGCTTAACAGAAAGTAGTAAACTTGATTTGCAGCAGTGCGCACTGTTATCTGCTGTACATCTACATTACAAGGCAGAGCCTGTGGCCAAAAGCTATTCATCCGACCAAAAATATTGTTATCTTAATATAAATCCCTGTGTTTTTTTTTTCCTTTTCTTTTTTTATGTCTTTGTTCCTACGTGTGTACACCAGAAGAAAAATGTATATTCTAAAACTAATGTTCTGCCTTTTTTTTTTACCTTTCCATAAGCATTAGGTCAGCTATGGAACATCATTTTCATTTATTATTGTCTGGTAAGGCTGCACAGAGGATAATGCAGTTCCAATTACTCTGTGGTTATGTCGCTGCATGGCTGGTGTGCTCATTTTCCCGACCGCTTGTTGCCTAGAATTACTCCTGTATAATTAACATATCTCCGTTGTTGTGGAGCAGGAACAAATGAAGCATTTCTGCTTGTTGAAAACAACACTCATAAAATTCTAAATAAACAATTAAAATGAAATATCCCATTTTCTTCCCTGAATTTTTTTCAAAAGTCTAATGTTTTCTTGTGTAATTGCAGTGGACTTTTCTCATGTCCTCCCTCCAGCTGTAAATATTTAACCAGCTGCCTTGATATTGTGCTATGTGAATGGCAGTTTGGTCTGTTGGGTTCCCTTGTTTCCAGAATCCTCGTGGTGCCCACTGTCAGCACATTCTTACAGGTTGCTGATGAAAACAGCTATCCCCTTGTTGGTGATAGAACGATGTGTGCACAGATGGCCAGGGGTTTCTTGAATTTTTTTCTAGCAAATGTTTAAGTAGCACAGCTACCTAAGAACCTGAGATAAAACTGAGCAACAGAATTGTAAATACCAAAGTGTCCAACAGACTTAGATTTTATCAGACTGGTTAGGGTCCATGCACACTGGCTTAAAAATTGCTGCTTCTACAGGAGTTTTATGTTTTGCCTGTAGAAGCAGCTCAATGTTATCCTATGTGTTCATCTACATTAGGACAACTAGAAGCATATTTTAGGCTCAGCGCTTAAAGCAGAAGACAAAAACCCTTCTGGTTTGTGTTTTTGATTGAAGCTTTCTGGCAGAATAAAACATGCCAAACCCGCCTAAACTGTGTACAAAAACATTATATGAGCATTTTTTGTTTTTATCTGTCAAGGGAACTGGCATTTATTTTAATCCAAGTGTGCATGGAGCCTTAAGTGTGCATTTGAACATCTATAGTAGACAAGAAAGGGTCATAGCTAAGTTCTTCTGGTCCAAAATTCAAAATTCAAACTACCTACTTTACACATAAAACGGCTCCCACATTCATCAAACATCTGAACATGTAGTCCTTTGTCTATTCAGTTGTAATATCTTAATTAGTAACTCACCAGGGTCCTGCCATAGCAAGCACTTCCAGGTTGCATGCACATAGTTCAGCTTCCTTGTAAAATGCCCTAGAACAATGGTTCTCAACCATGTCCTCAAGTACCTCAAACAGGCCATGTGTGCAGGTTTTCCTTTATCTTGCATGGGTGCTTTAAATCAGAGTCAATGGCTTGGTATTTCGGACAGCTTATTTATCTAAGACAAATTCCCAAAGCATGGCCTGTTGGGGGTACTTGAGGACAGGGTTGAGAACCACTGCCCTAGGAGACCTGAAACCTTGAACATTATGTTATATAAAAAAAAAAACACAAGTCCATCCAGTTCAACCGCAAAAAAAAAAAAACGTTTCCTGCCTCTTTTTACTCATATTGTCTCCTATGCGTTCCATTGGTTAGTGAGGCTGTCCATCATTGATGTGCCAATAGCAAGGTTGAGGAGGTAGGAGGATGAGCTCTAGAAAACAGATCTGGTTGAGATTTACGTAATAGAGCATTCCAAGTCTTAGTGCTCAAAGTTCGCTGTAGTAGATGCAAAGGCACCTGGAGGTCTTGCTTTGGCATGGCAGCGGCTTTTTTAAAACATTTTAATAGCTGTAGGTAAACGCCAACAATGAATGTTTCAGAGTTGAATTGACTCAAGGAAAATGTTCCCACTGAATAGGTCAAATGTTCCTGCATGCGAGTCTGTAGAACTATAGGCCCTTGTGATATGCTCCCTCCCTTTGCCTAATGGCTCATAGAGGGAGTGGCATAACACAGAACATTCTGTGAAACTTGGCTACTTTGACTTTATTAAACGTCAGATTGAGGGCCTGATCACATCACAAGCATTCCCAAGTTTTATGCAGATTGGCACACTACAAGTATGCATAACGTATACCTGGTAGACTATAGAGGAAGTTGGAAGTCACTGTAGTAGTTGGCGCTACTATAGTGATAGCCACAATCCCCAGAGTCCTGCCCAGGTTCTATGCTAGCAGCTGCTTCAATCCACACTGACCACAGGGGGTCACTCGCATGGCACTGGTGTTTTTTCAGTGAATACAAGCTGTTCTCTGATTGGACAAGTTTGAGAGGAAGGGCAGTGATGTCACAATCTATCACTGTAGCAGTACCAACTATGACTGTGATATCCAGCTTCCCTAGTAATCTATTAGAATTAATAATGCATACTTACATTGTGCCACGTTGGACCAATGTACGTATGCAATACAAAAAAATCAGTACAGCTGAGTACAGCTTTAAGAAATATGTGAGCCCAAGGCAAGTGAAGGTTGTTCCTTCATTTAATAAAATAACAAACCCCCAAACCGTCCTGTTTCCTAGAAGTCTAGCCCACTACGTGCAGTACTTGTCATTTCAATCAGCAAAACTTTTCTACCTAACCCCCACCTATATACTGTAGGTTTTAGGCAGGTTGACAGCAAGAGTACCTCTGCACTAATTATAGTGACGGGCAGCAGGACTTATTTTAGAGATCTCTCAAACTCCCAAATGTCAAACTCTGCCAATGTCACTATGTAGGTGGAATTTGAAAGGAAGGGTCTCAGTGCAGTACAGCAATGGACATTAGGACTCTAGGACTGTCGAGGGCTGTTGGTGGGCCCCCTTTACCTGGTGTCCATTTTGTTTTCTACGTCTCACTTTTTTCAAGTGCTACCAAGTGTTCTCAATACCCTATCCAAAACCCACTAATTTGGCTTTCAAAATTTTTCCAAAATGGCTGTGCAATAATAATAGTATGGTACTGTCTAGCTATGCTGTTGTCAATGAGCCCAAGGATAAACTGAACGGACTATATGATTGTAGCATAATTGTGGTGTTTATCTGGATAGGATTAGCAATTCAGTGACTGATTTAATTATTGCCTGGAGCTACATATTAAATGAGCCTGTATATCTCTTGTAATGTCCCCGTCTAATAGTGCAGAGCCTTTGTATCTATAAAAACGGTTTAGAGAATTTCTAGACTTCCATTTTTAACACTAAAAATGTATAAAATTATGAGTTTGTCTTTGCTGTCACAGTAGTTTCTTTGTCACAGCTAAATTGCCAACTTGGCTGACTTGCAATAAATGGTACTGGAGGGAGATCTAAAGTCTTCATGTCAAAGGCTTTTACTAAGCTTCTCTATTGACACCCATGTCTTCTTGGCAATTAGGAGCCATTCAGTCTTTGCACAAGCAAGGGGTCTATGATTTTAATGCATTAATACAGGCCAGGATGTGATAATTGATTTTTAGATACTCTATCCAGCATGTATTGTATAAAATAGAGAATCACCACCCTCATATTAAAGGAAGCCTGTACTGAAAGAAATATTGATGCTGCCATTGATGACCTCCTTTAGAAAATGCTAGTTGTCATAGTCAGGGGGGAGTTCAATAAAGCATATAGGCCTATTTACTAGCCATAGTTTCCTGTAGAACTACCTGAGCCTAATTCAGGCAAGCATTTGTACCCATTTCGGTAACATTACTGTCACGTGCACCAAACTCAGGTAGGTCCAACTAGTGCTGCCTTATGGACCTATCACTATGTCAGCGAAAAATTCTAAAATGAATATCCTTCAGTTTGCAGATTAGGAAACGAATAGTAACTTAGACCAGCGATGAACTGGCATACGAAGGTACAGCAGTGCTCAGAGTGTGGCATTTTTGTGCTGGAAAGCTGTCATGGATATGACAGTGTCCCACACAGGGATTTATCCCAAGCCCCATTGAATTGTCAGATTCCCCATTCCAAAGCTGAAGGTAAACAATGAGGCTGGGGATACCAGTGATTGTAATTACCCCAATATAGAAATGCCCAGGCTATAGTGTCTGTTGGGTGGGCAGTACCTGATAGGAAATTGAAGGACTAGATCAGTGCCAGGACAAGGTCATCCAGTGGCCAGGGCAATAAAACCAAACTGCTCCCTTCCTTCATTATGTGCAAGCTTAAGGGAGGCTACCCCCAGCAGCCATCCGCTTATCAAAGTGCCTTATTTTAGAATGAGCTCGCTGGCGCCCCCATCCATACAGTAAACCTCTCCCCCTGCCCACGCCTTGTCCCGGCCTATAATTAGACCCCCATCACGTCCGCCTTACTTTTGATTGACAGTGGATGACAGTGGACAAATTTGAAAGCTGCTATTGAATTGAATAGAAGCTATGGATCTGCCCACTGCTGCATGGAATTTCAGTGTGGCAGCCCTGCTGAATTTTAAATGGTGTCTGGGACCGTTTATGAATTCCTCTGATTAAGTCTTTGACCTGATAAGCATACAGTAAGTAAAATCAAGTAGCTAAGACCATTCAAGGGCTAAGACCATTTACCACTGACAGAGGTGCTCAGCTTTTACGAATTCATGTAAAACTTTATCCCGAAAGGAAAAAAACTGTTTGCTGTAACTGCTTATAAAGTGATAGCTGGAGTTTGGCTTTACTTTGTTAGGGTATTTAAATCTGCTAATGCATCTAACACTCCCCTCCCTCCAGATTAACAAGGCTGCTGAGAAAATATACACCCTGTGCTCCTTGTATGTATGATGTATGAATCTCTACTTATATCTACTGTAATCAGACAGCTGTAGCACCCACAACTGTATAAATACAACTGTATCTGATTGGATGCAGTCACTGTTCAGCCAACAGTTTTCCACCTACCCAGCTCCTTTGGTTTTTCAATCAAAGTTTGTTGAGGAGGGTGGCGCTACCTACAGCCCAAATTTCCGCGGCTTCAGCAGTATTTACTAACCACCTTGAGAGTGGCCAATTGTGTTAACACAGCCCAGATATGCAAAGGAAAAAGGCCTTTGGATATAATTTCAGTGTAGTGGTACCCCAGTAGGGGCTGCTGAGTGATTGTGGCCCACTTGTCACCCTGCCCAGCCCGGCATTCACTTCCAGACACTCCAAGACAAAAGTCCATCAGCTTTGTTTTTTTTTGTATTTTATTGAGGGATTAGAACTTGGATGGGGTTAAGGAATTCATGGGATGCCCAAGACAAAGATTCTTGCATGGTTTGGGGCATTTTAGATACTATCCTCCTGCACAACACTTGCTGCAGACTATCACTTCTTCTCCCTCCAGCACAAGTCTTCAGGTGCAGCTAGCACATGGTTGGGCCTAACTCTGGTTTTAGCCAGGCCTTAGCAAAGTTCCTTATTACAGGCAGGGACAGCAGGTCCCCATAGTGTAGCAAAAAAAGTTCTGGTGCTAGCTGCCCTCTTTGGTGGACTACTGATCCCAGTCAGCCCTTTACAGACCCTGACAGCCCTCCCAGCTGCAGTGGCCCAACTTTCCCGCCAGTAACATCACAGTCTCTCCCGCTGGCTCTACATCAATCTCAGACTGCACACTCCCAGTCAGCTCCTGCATGCCTCTCCCAGCTCTCCTGATTTGCCTGCCACATACCGACACCTGATGGATCCCTCCTGGAGACTTGTTCGGCAGTATTCCCTGCTGTCCTCTCCTACTCCTGCTCAGGACAGCCCTTGGGTTGTATGGGGTTCCTGTACAGCTCCGAGCCCCTGTCCCAAGGTCACCCCCCCCAGACTGGGCAGCTTCCTCCAAGACCCCATCAGCCTAATACTCCATCTCCAGTTCTTCTACCCGAACAACTCCTCCCCAGCTCGGCTGACTCTAGGTCAGTGATGGCGAACCTTGGCACCCAAGATGTTTTGGAACTACATTTCCCATGATGCTCAACTACACTGCAGAGTGCAAGAGCATTATGGGAAATGTATTTCCAAAACATCTGGGGTGCCAAGGTTCACCATCACTGCTCTAGGTTTTTAAAGAGGCCTGCCCCCTGCCAATCCAGGTTGGGGATTGGTCAGGGCTCCCCAGAACACCCTAGACAGTTCTACCCTTCTTCCCCACCTTCCTTCTAGAAGCCTCTAGGAAGCAGAAGGGATGTAACCAAAAGATGAAACTAGCTGTGAGTCACCAGCCAACGCTAAGCCCCTCCCAGCCCCACATATCAAAACAAACAGGCCTAGCTTTTAGCTAGGCCTGCCTAAATTTACCGGTTTCGACAAAAATCTCACTCTAGCACCTACACTAGGTAGAGGGTGCTACATCAGTTTTGTTGCTGTATGCTTATTGCAGGGCTGCCATTTTAATGAAAGTCCGTTATTTTTTGTTTATCTCTGACTGATTTGTTTCTCTGGAAAGAACTATGTTATACCAACTGAGGGTCCTCATTAATGGGCGTTCCACACTGCTAATTAAAATGCTGTGCTGTCAGAATCCTCTACACACCAGCACAGGTTACATTTGTATTCATTTCAGCAAAAGTTCCATCCGTGGTGCTTTGTTACTGTCGAGTTAAGAACTCTTGGTGTGTGGTCTCCGCTGCAGCTCGTGTATCATGTCACCCTGCGATTGTTCAGCTATTCTTGGGCTATGTCTCTATTCTTTTTTTTAATTTTTCAGATATTGCATATTATAAATTCAAATTAGGCAATGTCTATGCTATTTTCAGATTCCTTTTTACACTTTTGACAAACATTGGATATTTATTACTTAATTGGTGCAGGGGTTCATGTGAAAATCCCATTTTAATGAGTTATTTTGCCTTCAAGAGTAACGAAATTGCATTTATGGTTCAATAAGTGAGTCGGAGGCATAACAAGTCTTGGCATTTTTTTTACATTTTTTTTTTTTTATTATTCATTAAGTAATATTTTAATATTGGCTTTATGACCAAAATGCGGATAAGGGTAAAATATATTAACCCCTGTTCTGCTGGAGGGCGTTGCATGTACTTTCAGCAATCAGAAGGTCCCATGTTAAGTAACGGCATTAGGTTAGAGAAGTTGGATCATTAATTTTGGATATAAAGCATTTGAAATGAATACATAAAATAAAATAGTAGTATAAAAGTATACGACGGAAATGTAATCTCAGTTTGCAACATCCTGCTATGTACCCCTGCTGCGACTAGCGAGTCTAGTGAGGCACTTTATGTCTTCTCATACAGTGCTTAGGTAAGGTGGCATCTGTAAGCCAATTTTGAGTTTTAATTGGATATTTCTGTATATCAGAATGCTGACATCTGAACGACTGGATAATTCAACATCAAGTTTAAATTTAGGACTAGACTATATAATCTATTATGGTAATTTATGTCAAAATCATTTTTTCATGCAGTAAGCTCAGTTGTACCCACTTTTAAAGCGGTATTAAACCCAAAAGCATTTTTTTTTTATATTGCAGCTTACCAATTCATAGATGTGATGGCTGCATGAGTTTCCTTTTTTAGGCTTTTTTTCTTCTATTTTCATCTTGTGATTTAGCCAGCAGGTCTGTTGTTTTTCACAAGCTCATGCTCTCCAGCAGAATGTATTAGTTTATATGGTTGAGGCAAACCACTTAAATTGATTGTAAACAATCACTTTGTCAAACAACTCAATCAGTTTAAAATAGAAATGAAAGGCAAAACAATTTTGTATAGATCTAAAAAAAATATATATATATATATATATATATATATATATATATATATATAATTATTTGGAGGATTTGCAGCAGATAACAAAATAAATCATGACACTATATATGAGTGGCGGCTGGTGCTATTTTTTCTGGGGGGGTGGCAAACAATCCAGAGTGCCCCCCCTTGTCGATCGTTCAGATGGATCACCCGCACCCCCCTCCCCCTCCGTCGGTCTGTCACCAGCCCTGCACTTGCCCCATCTAGGTTGCAGGCATCGCTTCCTCCGGGTGGCAGGTTCACCTGGCGTCTCCTCCTCGGCTTCATGGTGGCTTCCCCAGTGTCTCCTCCTCCTCTACTTATGAGCGTTTCTCCTCTCGGCCAATTTGGTCTCAGGACCCGCTTCCTGATTTGCCGGGAGGAGAATCAGGAAGACAATAGCGAATATTAATTTGCTATTGTCACAGAAGTGGGTGGGCTCTGCGCCCCGATCCCACCCTTTTTTAAAGCCAGTTAGAGCCTCAGGCTCTAATCATGTGCTTCTAAAAAGAAAAAAAAAACCTCCCCATTGGAATCCATGCATCCGGCGCCCAGCATGTAGATTAGGGGCCGGGTGCATGGATTAGGGGGGGCAGTGCCCCTGCACCCCATATGGACAGGCCACCACTGCTATATATGTATCTAGCAATTGCTCCTAGTCATGTGCAAGTTACATTCCAGAAAAAAAAAACATAAAAAAATACCCTTTTTCCCTTTTTAGAAATTATTACATTCCCTCTGTTCTCAGCAGCATACGAGCTGGGGGGAGGAGAAACAGCAGTGCACTGATCTTCCCAGTGTTCCCAGTGGCTGTGCAGCGGGGGCCTGTCAGGACAGGTCTGATCATTGGAGGAGAGCACACTGACTTCCCAGCACAGCTAGAGAACTGACCACAGTGTGCTCTCCTGCCTGGTGTGGTCAGTTTTTAATAGGAAAGCAGAGGGACTGGCAGGAACACCAGGGATTTCACATAAAAGAAGCAATACAAAGAGGACAGGTTATTTGATCATACAAGTACGTGGTACAGCAGACACATATTAGGAATATGAAGTGTTGGGGTAACAAATACTTTAACACTGAAAGGGGTGCTTAAAATGATCAGCTTTTATTGATCTATGCCAAACTTTTATCCCAAAAGGAAAGAAAAACTGTTTGCTGTAACTGATTATAAAGTGTGAGCTGGAGTTTGGCCTAAATTTGTTAATGTATCTAAACCTGCTAATACATTCAACACTACCCTCCCCCAAGACTGACAATGCAAAGTACAGTTTTGCATTTAAAAAAGTCCCTGACCCTTTCCAAAAATGCAGTGGCTGAAAAAAAGCATAGATGTGAATGTGTCCCATAGGAAACCATGTTAAATGAACTGTAATGCATTTCTGCAAAAAGCACCAAAAAACACATAGGCGCAAATCAAGCCTTACACAGGAAGCAAACTTCCTAATTCCCATACTCTGAAGCTGATTAATAAGAACAGAAATTGTTTACTTTGCAAAGTGAATTTTCAATTTGCAAAGTGATTGTTAACTGAGATTAGTAATAAGGTAAAAGTCATTTATTTTGAATAGCCAATCATGTGTAAAGGGAAATAAAATCAAAGGATTTTTCTATTTTACATGATTGAATAAATCGATCACTGTAATCAATACTAAATGATTTTTGTTGTTTTTATTTACTCTTTTTTTTGTTGCAAAAATTAACATTCTTTTTGTAAAAGATTGACTTTTGTGGGGAAAAATAGCAAATGAAAAATATATATATATATTGCATACATAATTGCTACACAAGCTATTTTAAAATTGACATTATTAACATTTGCAATGTATAAAAAGTGCTGCACTATATAAGAAATAAACAAGAAATTCAAATATGTATGCAAATGTACAGCAACTGAAAATTAAACCAAAATCTGTTAACAAATGCAATAAGAACAATATTACAATGTATCATAAATAATGTCCAAAATAATCCAAAAGAGCTGAATAGACTGTGATTTCCAAGTGTGAATCATAACTATGTAGCCATACACCATTAATGATGTTTGTGATACATAGTTATGATTACTCTTGTTATTTGTTTCATTTTCAGTTGCTGTACATTGCATATATATTTTTATTTTCTTGTTTATTTCTTATACAGCGCAGCACTTTTTATACATTAATATTTTTATTGATTATACCTTTTTGTGCGTGCGGCTCAATTTTGAAGGCTTGTGCACAGAAATTTTGATATACCGTATATACTCGAGTATAAGCCGACCCGAATATAAGCCGAGGCACCTAATTTTACCACAAAAAAATGGGAAAACATATTGACTCGAGTATAAGCCTAGGGTGAGAAATGCGCAGCTACTGTAAGTGTAAAAGAGGGTCAACAATGCCCATTTGCATGCCTCACTGTGCCCATTTGCAGCCATAGGTCCCCGAACTTCAAACTTGGAAACTTGGTAGTTAAGGGTTCCTAGATGCCCCCTAGCTGCAGCCAAAATTTGGGGTCTCTGTACCCAAAGGGTCCCGAAATGACATTGCTGCAGATGGACACAGTTGACCGATTTTGGGGCCCTGTATCTCGGGGCCACTTGGGGCTAGGACCCCAAATTTGGATATATTGTAGTGGTAGTTCCACTTGTTTTGCACACCACATTTGGGGTTCCTAGCACTAAGTGGCCCAGAGATACGAGGCCCCAAAGTCGGGTCGGAAAATATCATTCTCTGCTGCAGAAAAGTGCTTGACTCGAGTATAAGCCGAGGGGGGCACTTTCAGCACAAAAAAAATGTGCTGAAAAACTCGGCTTATACTCGAGTATATACGGTATTAATATTTGTATTAAAATGATCTTTCCTTTTCAATCTGCAGCTCTGTAATTTTCTGTAAAATGTAATGCTATATGGCAACCTGCAGCCATTTCGTACATAGTTGGTGTGCAGAACTTTCCCAGAAATGTATTTTCCTTGTGGGATTGACTCACTGATTTTTGCCAGAAGCACTAAGATACCAGTCAGGTTTTAGGCATCCTCGGGAACAAACTTTTTTTTTATGGGGGGGGTAAAATGCTCCCAAATGATTAGTTACATGGTTACATAGTTGGTAAGGTTGAATAAAGGCACCAGTCCATCCAGTTCAACCTGTGTGGGTGTTAGACATGTGCGATTAGTTTCGTACGAATTGGAAATTCGTGCAAATTATTGGAAATTCGTACAAATTATTGGAAATTCGTACAAATTATTGGAAATTCGTACATTCGTACGAATCCGAAATATGAATTTTTATGCATATGAATTTTGTACGAAATACAAAATTTCGTATACGAACTTCGGATCCAAATTCCGTTTACAACAGAATCGGACAGAATGTTCGTTAACTACGATTATTCGTTATGATGAAGTTAAAAACCCCAGGAAGTCATCACAGGGATGGTGGGAGCCCCTCATAATGATAAATTCATCATAATGAACATTCGTAATTGTTACAAAAGGTTTACAAATCTAACGAAAATTCGTATTTCGTACGAATCCAAATTGAATTTCGGACACGAATTACGAAATACAAATACATTTTAATACAAAACAGAACAAAACAAATTTATTGATGGCGCACATGTCTAGTGGGTATGTGTTCATGTCAAACATAATTTCCTGTATCCCTGTATACTGTGTTCGCTAAGATACCTGTTCAAGAGTTTTTAAAAATTATTAATACTTCCCGCTGACACCACCAATTGTGGAAGGGTGTTCCACATCCTTACTTCAGTGACAATGAAAAAAAAACTACACAGTTTCAGGTTAAACTGCTTCTCCTCCAATTTCATTGTGTGGCCCCGTGTCTTCTTACACTCCCTGAGATAGTTTATTCCCTTTCCTAGAATCACCTTTGAAATATTTGTATATCGCTATCATATCTCCTCTTCACCGTCTCTTCTCCAGGGAGAATACGTTTAAAGTTTGTAATCATTCCTCATAACTGAGATCCTCCAGTCCTCTTATTAACTTTGTTGCCCTTCTCTGGACTCTCTCCAGTTCCCGCACCCCTCTCCTGAGGATTAGTGACCAGAACTGGACAGCATACTCCAGATGTGTCCAAACCAGAGTTTTATGTTACTGGTCATAGTCTGGGCAAAGTTGTACTTTAAAGTGAAACTTTTATGTGTTGCTCTACACCTTTTTTCTCTATTTTATGTTCTCGTTATCATTTATGTAATCTCTATGCCATAACTTATATTCCTTGTATTCATTTATATGTTCTGGTCTTGGAGATTTGGCTGTGCTACACTTCACAATGGATCTGACACCAATAACAATTTTTTTTTGTCATGTCCCAGATGTTAGTTCCTTACCTATCATTGGCTGATATTGTAATGTCAACTTTGTTTGTTCTCTTTATGAAACCTAAATAAAAATATTTTGAAAATTAAAGTGGATCTTGTTTAACTTACATAGAGTGGACAAGGTTTTTTTGCTCTTTGTGCTCCCTTTGTGGAGGTTTTTCCTCACTTCCAATCCTGATGACTAAACAGAAAACAAGCAAATCACCCCAATAGAGCTATGAACAGTCTGGCAGAAGTTTTAATCAGTGGCGGCTGGTGGTATATTTTTTTTTAGGGGGCGGCAAACAATACACCCGCCACCCCCTCCCCCCCAGCCGGTCACAAGTCCCGCACTTACCCCATCTAGGTCATGGGCAGCGCTTTCTCCGGGTGGCAGATGGTAGCTTCACCCTGCGTCTCCTCCTCCTGGGCTTCACGGTGACTTCCCCTGCGTCTCCTCCCTCCTCCTCCTCAGCAGCCAATAGAATTGCATCTCCTCTCTGGCAATCAGGTACAGGTCTCGGGACCCACTTCCTGATTGTCCGGGAGGAGAATCAGGAAGACAACAGCGAATATTCATTTGCTATTGTCACATAACTGGGTGGGCTACTGCGCCCCGAGCCCACCCTTTTTTGAAGCCAATTAGAGGCTCAGGCTCTAAACATGTGCTTCTGAAAAAACAAAACATTGGAATCCATGCGTCCGGCATGTAGATTAGGTGGGCAGTGCCCCTGTACCCGGTATGGACAGGCCGCCACTGGTTTTAACCCTTTTCCATTTCATCCAACACTAAAATAAAGTTATGTCTATATGTTTGCTTTTCATTTCCATTTGCATTGGAAAGGCATGTTGAATTTTGCACTTTATTGAAGAACAGTGAAATGTTTTTTTGTTTGAGCAGTATAAAAAGGGGAGTATGATTAATGTTCCTTGTGAAAGGTAACCTGGCTTTTACAAGCATGGAATAAATGAGCATGACACTAAAATACACAGTTAAAATCTGCTTTAAGTACCTGGCCTTTCAGCAGAATGTTTTATTAAAACATAATAAAATGTGATGTGTGTACCTGGAATTATCTTCAAACTTATCATTTTACCAAAATTAAAATGCCATATACATTTAATAAAGTCTGGGGTTTTTCTATCGTGGTCTATTTAAACACTTTCGCTCTGATTTTTTATTTTTTTTTATGTCGGCTTTAGACAATGGTATTATTTTTTCGCATACTAGAGGTTAGCAGGGAGTAAAGAAGCTGATAAATAGGAATAATGGTAAGGGAAAATAAAAGCAACAATAATTCTTAAATGCAACAATCATAATAAATCATAGCACAGCGGGACATGCACAATCAATGTAAACGGTAGCACTGCAAATGAGGAAAAAAAAATGCTCCATACTTTGTTTTTATATTCCCTGATGGCGGAAAAAAAAAGAAAGAAACAAACTTTAAATTACTTTTTTTTTTTCAGTATAAAGCATGTATTTATGCAAAAGGTTACATGTGGGTGACTGTTATAAATGCGGCAATAATATTACAGTGGATTATGTTGAGATACATTTAGCTAGGTGTTTGTGGATGCCCCATTGAGCTCCATGAATGAATATAATATTAATACACCCCAAAAAGCAAAGCCTCAAATATGCTATAGAGTCGGTCTCCATTCATATTGCTTGTAGGGGTACAACACAGTCAGCTGCTGCAAGGAAAATGCAACAATCAGAATTTCTATACAAGGAAACCCGTTCATATTGCTGTACCCCAGTGCAGTGGCTTATGGGAAGCAGGGCCCATATGAATTTTGTTGCATTGACATGCAGCTTAGCCCCCGTACACACGGTCAGACATTTCGACGGAAAATGTCAGATCGGACCATGTTGTCGGAAAATCCGCCCGTGTGTGGGCTCATTTTTCCGTCGAAATTTGATAGCAGGATCTCAAATTTTCCGTCAACAAAATCGGATCTGACTTTTTCCGATCGTGTGTCGAGAATTCCGACAGACAAAGTGCCACGCATGCTCAAAACAAATTACGAGACCAGAGCTTTTAGCTACTAACCTCTACGTAGTTCCGTCGTACGCAACGAACATCACCGCATTCGGAATGATCGGATTTTCCGACAGCTTTGTCCGACCGTGTGTCGAGAATTCCGACAGACAAAGTGCCACGCATGCTCAGATCAAATTACGAGACCAGAGCTTTTAGCTACTAACCTCTACGTAGTTCCGTCATACGCAACGAACATCACCGCATTCGGAATGATCGGATTTTCCGACAGCTTTGTCCGACCGTGTGTTTGCAACACCAGTTTCGGACAAAATCCGTCGCAAAAAATCAGACGGATTTTGTGGTCGGAATTTCCAACCATGTGTATGGGGGCTTAGAGACCCATAGTAAGGAGTAGTAATGCACTAAATACGTAACTTTATTTTGCCAACATATACCATATAAACAGCAGAACATATAACAGAATGTACAAATACCATACAGGACAAAGTATCAGGGTGCAACTAGAGCTTTACTTAACTACTTCAATACTGGGCATTTTCACCCCCTTCCTACCCAGGCCAATTTTCAGCTTTCAGCACTCTCACGCTTTGAATGACAATTGCGCAGTCATGCAACACTGTACCCATATGATATTTTTATCATTTGGTTTTTATTTTTTGCTAAATAAACTAAAAAAGACTGAGAAGTTTAAAAAATATATATATTTTTCATAGTTTTTTATACAATTTTGCAAACAGGTAATTTTTCTCCTTCACTGATGAGACTGCACTAATGGGCACTGATGAGGCGGCACTGATAAACTACACTGATGGACACTAATGAGGCTGCACTGATGGGCACTGATGAGGCGGCACTGATAGACTGCACTGATGGACACTAATGAGGCAGTACTGGTGGGCACTGATGAGGCTGCACTGATAGGTGGCACTGATGGGCACTGATAGGCGGCACTGATAGGTGGATCTGATAGATGACACTGATAGGTGGCACTGATAGGCTGCACTGATGGGCACAATTATGTGGCACTGATGGGCACTGGTAGGGGGGACTGATGGGCACTGGTAGGCAGCCCTGCTAGGTGACAATAATGAGGAGGCACTGATGGGCACTGACTGGCAGCACGGATGGGTAGCACTGGTGGGCACTGTTGGGACTGCACTGATAATAAGTGCCCTGTCCTCTCCTCCCGTGCGGCTGGCACAATCACAGGAGGACGTCATATGACCCAGAACTGGCCGGCTGTGCTGTAGCTGTTATTTGGTATGGGAAGAACATCCTGCTGTCACAGGGATTACAGTGACCGGGGAGCGGCTGCAGGATTGGGAACATGTTAATTCCCTAACTATCGTTGGAACGTGTAATATGTTCTCAAAGGTGAACTTATTATGCCGGTGGCACAGTGGTGTAGAGGGTAGCACTCTCGCCTAGCAGTAAAAATGGTCGCTGGTTCAAATTCCAACCACAACACTACCTGCCTGGAGTTTGCATGTTCTCCCTGTGCCTGCGTGGGTTTCCTCCAGGTACTCCGGTTTCCTCCCACACTCCAAAGACATGCTGGTAGGTTAATTGGCTTCTATCCAAAATTGTCCCTAGTATATGAATGTGAGTTGGGACCTTGGATTGTGGGCTCCTTGAGGGTAGGGACTGAGTATGAAATGTATGTATGGAGTTCTGCGTAAATTGACGGCACTAAATGGGTACTTTAAATAAAATAATATAATAGATGAGCATCTTAATGAGACGCAATGTACAGGGATAGGGACAATTGTGGACACTCAGGTTGGACTGGTGTCTTTAGTCAACCTTACTAACTATGTAACTTATCCTCTAAAGAAAATTATTATCCATATTAAATATATACGCTGCACAGTGTTTCAGAAAATGTTATTCTGTAGATTCTTACCCATCTCTTTTCTTTTGATATTGAAATACACACTGCATGTGCACTTGTTAAAATTGAGTGATAACTAGGCTCATCACATTGATATGATGAATCCCAGGGTTTTAATAAGAAACACAATATCCTATGGATAGCCTTGCCAAAAAAAACAAAACAAAAAAAACACCCACTGCAGTAAACCAAAAGTATTGATAACGTTTTATTTATTTTTTTATCTTTACATAAAGCTTCATTCAGACTTCTGGAAAAAATTCTGTGCCAATGGCATGAGCATATGCCAGTGTTTTGTCCACATGGCTGCAATTTGAGATGGAAAGGAAAAAAAAATATTTCAGTCATTTTTCAAACCCATCTTCATGACTGTGTGGGAAAATCTGGATCGATTCATCAACTATTAGCTTGCATACGGTTAATTTTTTTTTTTTCTCCGTTGAAAACCACTAAAAATGCACCCAACTGAGTTCCCACATCTGTAAATATTTTAACATCAAAAAAGTACAGTTGAATTGAGCATTTTTTTGGGCAGTCGGCAATAGAACCATTACCATACTGCAATGGCCAGGGAGCCTGGCTAGGAAAAAAAGGACAAGATTAAAAGAAATAAAAACTACAGGCTGCAGTAGCTCCTTCTTGGGCTGTGTGGGTGGGGAACAGCTGGTGCTTTGAAAGGGGTCCTCACCTCTTAGCGCTCCCTCTTTAAGCATTCAGCCAGTGATAAAAAGAGCAAGGAAAGAAGAAACAAAATGGGGCGCGGAATCCTAGGGGCAGTAATAAAAGAATCAGCTTTAATATACACATAGAATTTCACTTACAGGATTAATAGAATAAATTGCTTAATAAATATATGTATATATATATATATATATATATATATATATATATATATATATATATATATATATATAGATATAGATATATATATATATAATACGGTAGTGTTTTACGTCAAATATAATGTATTTGTCAGTATATTGACTGCATTTTTGGTATTCTCCAATTAGTAGTGAAGCTTGTTCTTATGAGAACATAATTATTGTATGTGTGAGGATAATATAAAAAAAATAAATAAAAACAAAATAAAACAAAGCAAAAAAAAAAAAAAATTTGATTTTTGCTTGCGTATTATTTAAAGATGAAGTAAAGCCTCATAAATAAAAAATAAAACAAATAACCCCTGCAAGACCGAGGCATAATGAGCTAGTATGCATAGCATACTTACATAGTCAGCAAAGGTTGAATAAAGACACCAGTCCATCCAGTTCAATCCAAGTGAGTGTGGGTGTGTGTCTACAATTGTCTCTAAAGTCCCATACACACGCGCGGATTATCCGAGGACCAGGTCCGTCGGATCATGTCCGTCGTACTTTGTCCGATGTTGGTTTTGCGTACACACGGTCGGACAAAGTTGTCGGAAAATCCGATCATTCTGAACGTGGTGACGTTTGTTGCCTACGACGGGACTACGTAGAGGCTAGTAGCCAATAGCTTTGGTCTTGTAATGTGATCTGAGCATGCGTAGCACTTTGTCCGTCGGAATTCGCTACACACGATCGGATTTGGTGTGATCGGACTTTGTTGTCAAAAAATCTATCCAGCAGGAGATAGGACTTTGTCCGTCAGACAATCCGATGGAAACTGTCCGATGGTGCCTACACACGGTCAGAATTTCCGACAACATTGTCTGATAGGACAGAATCCATCGGAAAATCCGACCGTGTGTATGGGGCTTAACCCTGTACATTGCACACTCACATCAGTCCCTACCCTCTATCCAAGGTCCCTATTCATATACTAGGGTCAATTTTGGACAGAAGCCAATTAACCTACCAGCATGTCTTTTGGAGTGTGGGAGGAAACCGGAGTACCCGGAGGAAACCCACGCAGGCACAGGGAGAACATGCAAACTCCAGGCAGGTAGAGTTGTGGTTGGGATTTGAACCAGAGACCCTTTTTACTGCTAGGCGAGAGTGCTACCCACTACACCACTGTGCCACCCTACTAGCTCATTATGAATTACTTACCTGAGATCGAAGCCCCCGTAGGGGTCCTCGTTCCCCTCCTCCGACGCAGCCATCTATCCCGGAGTGACTTCCGGGTATCGCGGCTCCGGTGCTGTGACTGGCCAGAGCTGCGATGACGTCACTCCTGCGCATGCGCGCTGGTGCCGCCACTAACAGCATGATCGCCGTTAGCAACGGCACGCTCAGTGCGCCTGCGCGCCGTTGTCTATGGCGCGTGCGCCGTAGACAGCGGTGCTGCTCTTTCTGCAAATATCTCCTAAGCCCTTTTAGGTTTGGGAGATATTTCTTGCACCTACAGGTAAGCCTTAATCTAGGCTTACCTGTAGGTTAAAGTGGTTGTAATGAGTTTACAACCACTTTAAAGTAGAACTCTAGGCAAAACATTTTTTTTTTTTTTCATTCTGGATAGAGCAAGGATTTGTAAGCGCTGTCAGATTTTTTTTCACCATCTGCGTCCCATTGCAGAGATTTCCCTTCACTTCCTGTGCCATAGCCGAACAGGAAGTGAGAGGAAATCCCTGCAAATTAAGGGAATTCCTTGGGGAACTAGTGTCCTCATTCGACAAATACCCCTCTATTACATTTCTGGGGTCAACCCTTTAGTACAGGGGTCTCAAGCTGACAGCCCTCTAGCTATTTCAATACTACAAGTCCCATCATGCCTCTGCCTGTGAGAGTCATACTTGTAACTGTCATGCCAATGCATCATGGGACTTGTAGTTTTCCAACAGCTTGATGGCCGCCAGTTTGAGACCCCTGCTTTAGTATATCAGCCTCACTTTTTAACCCTTTTACTGCCACAGCCACCGTAGCTATTAGGGAAGGCGGTCACAATCATGTTTATCTGTAACTGGGCCTGTGAGCTGGTTTTAATATTTTGTTTTTAAGCCACCCAATCAATTGCACAGCCTCCTAAAGTGTTTGTCGAGGAATATGGTGTCATTGTGTCATTCTGGGATTCTGAATGATAGTTGAGCTTGTTAAAACAAAATGTTCCCCAATCATTGTTACTACAAACGGGGACTTGGAAAATCACATGTGCTATAAATAAATGCTACAAGTGAGTGAAAAAATGATCACACCGCAAGAAAATGTGATTTCTCAACATGCTGTGTGAAAGGAGTGTCAGTCAACTAACTGGTACACTTGGAGCTGATGGTTATGATTTTGATACCAGAATAGTGGAGATATTTTTCTCTCCGAGTGATTTAGCATTACGGGAAAGCAGAAGTGCTTTACACAGCTTCTTTGAAGTTGTATATTTCCTCTTTTGGTGGACAGTTAGTGCGTCTGAGAAGGATTAGGATGTTGAATCAGCCTGAATGCTTTTAGCTTAAAACCGTCAATTGTAAACTTGGTAATCTGATTTTTGGGGGGTTTTATTTCTAAATTCTGCTCTGCACACAGACCTTGAATTTAAGCTTCAGTCTTATTAAAATGCTGAATTTAACAATGGTAGTCTTCCTTTGTATGTTTTATGATTAAGAATTGTGGCCATCTTAAAGAGGAGTTTCCATTAAAAAAAAAAATCAGCAGCTACAAATAAGGCAGCTGCTGACTTTTAATAATCGGACACTTACCTGTTCCAGGGTCCAGCGATGCGGGGGAATGGAGCCCCGCTCGTCCCCCCTCCGCTCGGCGTGCCGTGATTGGCTGCGCAGTCATCAGGGACCTGTCACGTGTCCCGGATGACTGACAGGAGGGAGGGGGCAGAGCTGAGCCATTCCTGTGCCGAGGGGAAGTGATGTCACCAGCCCAGGCACTTAAGGAGGAAGACTACGAGGGACCCCCTAGCAACAGGCATTTAGAGGTGAGTTTACCATAATATTTTTTTCCAAACGTTTATTTTTTTAAATTTTTTAGGAATTTTAATGATTTTTTGTTTCTTGTTGTGCAACCCCACTTTAAGTCAGAGTAACTGTCTCTGGCAGATGTATAATATCAAAGAATGCTGTGTACACAATGGCTCAGGGATACTAAACCAATATGGTGATCACATCAAAAAAGTTAGGATCAGAATTTTTTTAATTTAATTGCCATTGTATTAAGTGATGTATCAATTAGAGTGATGTAAGCATTTTCTGTTCTCCAGTAAAAATGTAAGTATATCTTAGATAGCACCAATCGTGCTGCAAGTTCGAAAAATGACATGCTAAGTTATTGCTAGACTTTCACCAAGTCCACATTGCATGACTCCAGATGAACTTTCTTTGCAAACATTCTGCAAGTCTGCTGCGAGTTCTTATGCAGTTATGTTGTGCAATAGTCATCCCACCACAGGGGGCACTGTGGCTGAATTTCCATGCTGTAGACTTGCAAAGCTCTTGCTGTAGACTCCCCACTTCAACTTTGCTCTTGCTAGAGACTTGTCAGGCAAATTTGCTACAAACTGAAAATGTGTCAACTAGAACTTGTGCTTCAAATGCTCTGCAAGTGTACAACTTGCCAGTGAAAATGTGCAGCAAGTTAACAGACTTATAATTCAACGCTGCCACAAATTTGTGGCAAGTTATCCTTGCTATCTGGGATGTAAACCCTAACCTTGTAAAACAACTCATTCAGTTTAAAATAGAAATTAAATGCAAAACATTTGTGTATAGATATAAAAAAAATATTATAAATACTTTTTTTTTTACTTTTTTATAAGTGATCACATACCCTCTGTTCTCAGCTGCATAAGGAGTTCAGAGAGCTGGAGGAGGAGAAGCAGCAGCACACTGGTCTTCCCAGTAATTGGCTGTTTGGGGGGGGGGGGACATGTCAGCAGATGTTTGATCGTTGGAGGAGAGCAGGCTGAGTTCTTAGCACAGCCAGAAAACTGACCTTGCTGTGCTCTCATATCTAGTGCAGTCAGTTTTTAATAGGAAAGCAGAGGGACTGGTGGGAACACCAGGGATTTCACACAAAGGAAGCAATACAAAGAGAACAGGATACATTTTCATACAAGTACATGATACAGCAGGCACATATAACACAATGAAATGTTTGGGTTTACATATTGCATCCATCTGTGTCATCAATTAGTGTACATCAGTGCCCACCTATCAGTACCCATCTGTGCCGCCTATCAGTGCCCATCCATGCCACCTATCAGTGCCCATAAGTTCCACCTATGTGTACCCATCAGTGCTGCATATCAGTGCCACCTATCAGTGTCCCATCAGTACTGCATATTAGTACCCATCATCAGTGCCCATCAGTGCCACCTTATCAGTGCCCATCAGTGCAGCCCCATCAGTGCCCATCGGTGAAGAAGAAAACTTATTTATTTACAAAGTTTTGTAACAGAAACAAAAAAATACATTTTTTCAAAATTTTTTTTATGTTTAGCAGAAAATAAAAATCCCAGAGGTGATCAAATAACACCAAAAGAAAGCTCTATTTGTGGGAACAAAATGATAAAAATGTAGTTTAGGTACAGTGTTGCATGACCGCGCAATTGTCATTCAAAGTGCAACAGCGCTGAAAGCTGAACATTGGTCTGGGCAGGAAGGTGTATAAGTGCCCGGTATTGAAATGGTTGAATTGAAACTGAACTTGTCCTTTAAATTCAACCATGCCTAGATGTGAATGGCCCTGTTATAAACGTTTGCTCTTCGTACTGCTGGTACCGATATGTGGAATCTGTGTACGGTTTAGCAAATCACCCTTTGTGAATTAGGCCATGTCTCCCATGATCACAGCGAGAAGTGCTAGGACAGATTATGAGACGATAGAT
The DNA here is from genome assembly GCA_028564925.1 of Lithobates sylvaticus. Lineage (NCBI taxonomy): Eukaryota > Metazoa > Chordata > Amphibia > Anura > Ranidae > Lithobates > Lithobates sylvaticus. Next base: position 77,531,431 of record CM053027.1, read on the forward strand.
GATAAAGTGCCTGTACTTGGAATCCATTATCACTCTCTTTATCCTTTTGTGTAATAATAGAATGGCAGTGTGAGGCTCGTCTTAGTATATTGAATGCAGTTATATCATACAAATTGTATATCCTTAAAAATTCTCTTGTGTGTATTTTTAGCTTTTTGTAGCTGATTTCACTCTGATGATATATATTAAGCTTACAGTGACATGTCGAGAACACTGTACTTTTATTCTGGAGCATGCAAATGAGTCATCATAGTAAATGCGCTAGCTGGGAAATCCACTTTCAATGAAATCCTTGTGTTGGGGTTTACCATTTACAATTCCAAGAATGTATTATTATACAGGATATAAAGTATGCAGTGTATTAACCACTTGATAAAGTATGCAGTGTATTAACCACATGCTGACCAGCGCACGACAATATACGTCGGCACAATTGCACGGCTAGGCAAATGCGTACAGGTACGTCCCCTTTAAGATGCTGAATTGTGGGCACGCGCCTGCCACATGCTCCATGACCGTGACCGCGGGGTCCCCACGATCGTGTCACAAAATGGAAGAACGGGGAGATGCCTATGTAAACAAGGCATTTCCCCGTTCTGCCTAGTGGCATGACAGGGATCTACTGCTCCCTGTCATCAGGAGCAGTGATCGCTGTCATGTGAGTAGTAGGCCACCCCCCCACAGTTAGAATTACTCCCTAGGACACACTGAAGCCCTTGATCGCCCCCTAGTGTTTAACCCCTTCCTTTCCAGTGTCATTTACACAGTAATCGGTGCATTTTTATAGCACTGATCGCTGTATAAATGACAATGGTCCCAAAATAGTGTCAAAAGTGACCGATGTGTTCGACATAACGCCACAGTCACGATAAAAATCGCAGATCTCCGCCATTGATAATAAAAAAAAAATTATAATAAAAATGCCATAAATGTATCCCCTATTTTGTAGATGCTATAACCTTTGCGCAACCAATCAATATTTGCTTATTGCGATTTTTTTTTTACCAAAAATATATAGAATACATATCGGCCTAAACTGAGGAAAAAATTTTTTTTTTTATATATTTTTGGAGGATATTTATTATAAAAAAAAGTAAAAATTGTCACACTTTTTCTGTTTATAGCACAAAAAAAAAAACTCAGAGGTTATCAAATACCACCAAAAGAAAGCTCTATTTATGGGGAAAAAAGGACGTCAATTTTGTTTGGCTGCAACGTCGCATGACTGCTCAATTGTCAGTTAAAGCGACGCAGTGCCAAATCGCAAAAAGTGCGGGAGGAAGCAGATTTTGGGTGGAACGCCGCTTTAAGCCCCCCCTCCCAACTGCAGTTGTAAACATGCTCTGTATATTTTAACTTGGTTTTAACCACTTGACCTCTGGAAGATGTACCCCCCTTCATGACCAGACCATTTTTTTGCTATACGACACTGCATTACTTTAACTGACAATTGCTCGGTCATGCAACGCTGTACGCTGTACATAAATAAAAATGTATGTCATTTTTTTTCCCACAAATAGAGCTTTCTTTTGGTGGTATTTGATCACCACTGTGTTTTTTATTGTTTGCGCTATAAACAAAAGAAAAAAAAACGACAATTATGAAGAAAAAATATTTTTTTTTTATTTTCTGCTATAAAACATATTCAATTAATACATTTAAAAAATAAAATTTCTTCATAAATTTAGGCCAATATGTATTCTGCTACATATTTTTGGTAAAAAAAATCCCAATAAGCGTATGTGGATTGGTTTGTGCAAAGTTTATAGCGTCTACAATCTATGGTATATATACTGTAATTTTTATCTATTTATTTATTTATGTTTTATACTAGTATTGGCGGTGATCAGTGACTTATAGTGGGATTGTAATACAACGGTCTACAATCTGACATTAACTGACACTAATGCCGCATACACATGAGCGGATTTTCCGTCAGAACAATCTTGGATGTTTTTTCTGACGGAATTCCACTCAAGCTTGTCTTGCATACACACGGTCACACAAAAGTCCTCTGAACTTTCGACTGTCAAGAACGCGGTGACGTACACCACTACGACGAGCCGAAAAAATGAAGTTCAATGCTTCCGAGCATGCGTAGGAATTTTGCGCGTCGGAATTGCTACAGACGATCAGAATTTCCGATCGGAACTTTTTCCGACAGAAAAATTGAGATCATGCTCTCAATCTTTTGCTGGCTGGAATTCGGCCAGCAAAAGTCCGATGGAGCATACACACGATCGCATTTTCCAACCAAAAGCTGTCATCGGTCTTTTGCTGGCCGAATTTGCGATCGTGTGTATGCGGCATTACTGACACTTTGTGGAAACTAGCGGCATTATACTATTGACACTAGATGGAAAGGGGTTTAGACATCTAAAGTGATCAAAGAGTTAAATGTGTTTGCAATATACATTGGGGCATTCGGGAATATCTCAGGGCATCCTTCAGAACTTTTGACGTAAGTCCAATGGCATGTAACATTGGAAAAAAGTTACTTTTTATTCTAATGACGGTATGCCACTCTTGCAGTTGGAAAGGCCATTTAGTTCTCCTCATACAGAAAACAGTAAAAAGAAGCTTGACTTTTCACTGCCTCTTAAGGTTCTTTGAAAAATAAGTGTGATGCAGAAGGGATAAGAGGCTCAGGTGGCATCTGAACTTAAACTGTTACCTATCATATTTATCCTAAATTGTTTTTACAAGGTAACGGTATTCTCCTAAGTACCCTTAAATATACATTATGCATAGCTGAACACTATTGTTAAAAATAAAACAAGAGCAACCTAGAGGGCATACCATGTAAATCCTGACTTGCTCGAAAATGATTAATTAATGAACAAAACATACAGCACCTGAATTGCCAAAAAGCCGGAGAAAGCAAATTGTGCTGAGGATCCAGAGATTGAAAGATTTGCATGTGATTTGCAGATTCATACCTTTTCTATACACATTTCCGATTCCACGCACTTATAATCCCACAAGAAGATTTTTTTGTTGAAATAAATGAATCTGCTGACATGGTCTCTTAACCCTTTTCACTGCCACCAGTGCTTGTCATACATCAGTATCAGCAGATGAGACCTCAGTGGTGGCTGGTGGTCATTTTTTTTTGAGGGGGGTGGCAAACAATGCACCCATGAGACACCCCATCTGGTCCAGTTGGTCGGTTGGGTCCAGAGCACTTACCCCATCGGGCGTCAGAAGTGGCTTCTCCTGCTTTCCTCTGCTGGCATCATGGCGGCTTCTGTCTCCTCCCTCCTCCTTGGCAGCCAAATGGAATGCTTCTCGTTTCGGGCCAATTGGGAAATGGGTCTCAGACCCGCTTCCTAGTTGGCGGGGAGATGAATCAGTGCGAAAATAGTGAATATTCATTCGCTATTGTCATGCAACTGGGTGGGCTTGGTTCGCAGTGCTCTCCCCCCCCCCCCCCCGAGCCCACCCTATTTTGAAGCCTATTAGAGCCCATGGCTCTAATCACATGCTTCAAAAAACACCCCCCATTGGAATTCATGCGTCCTGCATGGGGGCCAGACGCATGGATAGGGGGTGGTGCCCGTGCCCCCTTAATAGATGGGTCGCCCCTGGGAGACTTTACACACACTGCCGGCTGCTGTGGCATATACATCTAACAAGCTGAATGTTGGCTGTCAGTGCAAAGCAATTTGGCACATCCCTGGTACATTTGTCTATGCCCCAACCCTGTGCACCCCCACCTTTTTTCCTGAGCTTTGCTCTCCCAGCTGCAGGCCCAGGAACCCAATGGCAGGTGCTGTCAGGTAGAGGGGAAGGGGAACAGTGAATGTCCATTTTCTGATCTCCCCTACCTAGTAGGAACCCAGAAGCTGCATGCATTAAATTACTTACGGGGTTTGATTTCACTTCCCTTGGCCAGGAAAGGAAGATACCTGCTCTCCATTTGCTTCAACAGAGGGCAGGTGAGACATCAGGGGTCTAATAGACCCATGATGTCTAAATTTAAAAGAACCTGTAACAAAAAATTTTGATTTTAAAAATTGTAAAGAAATAAAATTACACCCAAGCACTTAACCCCCCCCCAACAAAAAAAATTGAGCTTTCCTCATTCCCATGTACACGTATGAAGGTAAGCACACATCAGAGGCACCTATGTATGGAAACGATTGTGCTACACATGTTACATATTGTCATGCAAGCTGGAGTGGGAGCAATTCATCTACGGCTATTATTCATGGCTGACGCTAAACAGATAACCTGGAGGGCAGTGTTTCTTAACCTTTTTTTTAGTCAAGGCACCCTTTAAAAGTATGCACAATCTCAAGGCACCCCATTCTAAAATATAGAAACTAGGCTAATAGTTTTACATATTTCAGCATCATCCACATAGGACACCCAACATTGGAGGTGATTTATTTTTCCACTGCCTCAGTCTGCCCATCTGAAAGAGGCTTAATGTGACCCTATTACTGATAGAAAGGGGCAAACAAGAACATCACTAGGTGTCCTCCTTATTAACCTTTGATATCCTCAGTTGTTAGAATGCCAGTAGCTGGTCACCACGATGCCCAAGGTTGTAATGCTGCATAATAAAGACCTGTGTCTTTGTTTAACAAAAAGGCACACTTGCTTGTTGACACTTGTTGGGTAATTTGATGCAATTTTATGGCATTTTGCCATGGTATCTTCAAAGAACCCAGAAGGCTTTCCAGGGTGCCAAGGCACCCTGGTTGAAAAGAGCAGCTTTAGAGTAATGAAGTTCCAAAGTTTGTCACTATTTCATGGACATGTGCAGTTTTAGGGCTTGACATGTTGGATATTTTCTCAGCATAACCTCATATTTTGAATTTTAACAAAAACTTTGGTAATATATTGTGTTTTTGTGCCCTAAAATTAACTTTAGTGTATTTCCTACTGAAAATTTGTACTTGATAATGAACCATTGCTCAAATATTGTGTGACTTAAAAAATTATTCTTCAGGTCTCTGCTTTCAGAACAAATATACTGTCCTTGAGTTTTAAATAATCTTCAGGTCTAAAATAATTGTTTAATCGTGTGTGCCAACAATTTTTTTTGCAACAGGGTTATGTAAGTGTCTCACCAAACAATGAATCCCCTACTGCATGGGGTGCATACATTTGGCTTGTATCCCAAACCTCTTATGCCGCGTACACACGGTCAGAATTTATGATGGAAACAGTCCGATGGGAGCTTTTCATCAGATTTTCCGACCGTGTGTATGCCCATCGGTCTTTTTCTGTCAGAATTTCCGACTGGCTTTGGATTGAGAACCTATTCTTAATTTTTCCGACGGATTTTCCGATCGTGTGTATGCAATTCCGACATGCAAAATTCAGACGCATGCTCGGAAACAATTTGACGCATGCTCAGAAGCATTAAACTTCCCTTTTATAGTGCATTTGAACGTGTTGTATGCCGTGATGTTATTGACCGTCGGAATTTGGTGTGACCGTGAGTAGGCAAGACAGTTTGAGTGAAATTCCGTCAGAATTCCGACGGGAAAACCATCAGAGCTTTTTCCAACGAAAATTATGTGTGTACGCGGCATTAGAAAAGTAGTGAGCAAATGACACACGGAGGAAAAAGGGTTACTGGATGTGGCGCTCTGGATGCTTTGAAAAAGATTCAAAAATTAAAGCTGATGTAGATTGAAATAGAAAGTATTTTTTATAAATAACGTTGAATTATGAAATGGCTTTTGTGGAAATTGTGTTTTATATATATATATATATATATATATATATATATACATTTTTTGTATAATGGGATTAAACAACAAAACAAAAACAAAAAAGAAAGAATAGCATAAAGATAGATAGATAGAGGTAAACTATTTCATTGGGAGCCTCGTAACCACTCCTTTGAATAATTCTGTTTGACTCCAGCAGCTTGAGTTGTTTAATCTACACCTCAGAATTCACTTTAATCTAAAATTTGAAATGTTATCTGGAAATAATGTGTTACTATGTTTTACGCCGCTCTGGGTGAATTTGAAGAAACACTTTAGTGGGCACTGTTGAGATTCATATATAATCTAATGATATTCATTTGCTCAGAAATTTCAGTGCACATTTTCATCCCTTTGGTACGCATGACTGAAAAATACTTCTGACAAGTTTAAAATGATTTGGTCAGTACTGATTAAGAGCTGCATGTGTGAGGCTGTAAGAAGTCATGTTTCAACACACTGGAGTCCTAAGCCTCAAATGCAATTTACCCATGTAACAATGTTACCTATTATGTTTTTATTGAATCTTACTTATTTAGGCCAGAGTTTGGTGTATCTGTTTTGTGTAGAGAATTTCCTTGCCAGTAGTATAGTTAAGGAAAATAATTGAAAAGTTCAAAAACATTTCCATTGGTTATTGAGACATACTGAGGGTTTTAATATAGACACAAACACAGGAGCATTTCTATGGTTTATTCTGGTAGTGCTCAAATTTCTGCCATTGCACAATGATTCCTATGATCTTTGCATATGTGCTGTTTACCTCAATGTTTATGGATATATGGACATCTGGGAGACTATGAGACCATAATATATACATATATATATATATATATATATATATATATATATATATATATATATATATATATATAGGGCCGTGGAAATTAAAGATTAATTCCTCGATTAAATCAATCAAAATTCTTTTGATCGGTACTCACCTCTTCGCCGGCTTCCGGGTCTTCACGGAGTTCCGTCGGAGATCCGGACATTGACGTCACCGGACTCCTCCCCCCTTACCCAAGTGCCTCCGTCTGTTAACGAAGGGAAGGGGGGAGGAGTCTGTGACATCGAAGTTCTGATTGAATGTAATGCATATGGGGGAGGAGCTACGCATGACGTCACCCGTTACTGCCCTATGGAACTAACACGATTTTCGGCTTTACATGCTGTGTTTTTATCATCTTTATGTGAGTAGTTTGTGTTTGAACACAAAAATTAAATCTTATACTTAAGCGGTGAGCACTTAGATCTTTTCTTTCTACCCATGATCTGGCGTCCTTGCTGAGATCTAAAGAGACGTGAGAGAAGTTTATGGTCCGTGTTAACCCTTTTGATACCCGCTTGCATGACCACCTGTTTGCACAGGGGTCCATGCCATAAGGTGGAGGTGGAGGAATTGTCACACTACTGTGGAAAAAAAAAATACTTACGTCAGTGCTACTGTTTGAATTTAAAACGTATTTGTGTGAACTGTGAAGTTAAGTCATGGATTGTGGACCTAGTACCACATTTACCACTGACTAATTCAGTGCACACGAACACGAACATTTTAATCAGTAACAGCCCTAATATATATATATATATATACAGTATATACCAAAAAAGGAGGGCTGTACGTCTCGTCCTGTGTAATGAGTATTGGGGAATAGACAGGATCTAATCTACCACTACTATTTCATTCCAATTAGTCACCTCAATCAAACATTTCTTACCCAATAGGTACTTTCTTTATTTGCAAATAAACTATTGAACAAGAAAGTTTTGCTCAAAGTGCAAGAAACTGTCATTTTTATTTTAAACTGAATGGGTTGTTATACATATACTTTTAATGGTAGAAAGACTCTTTTATGTACTGTAGGAGTAAAAAACATAATTGCATATGTCTATTGTGTGCCAAGGACCACATATGCATTATGTGGATTAGATTTGCCTAAATATAGTGGTGGTTTCCTATTTATACTTCCTGCCATCCTAACCCAACTGCCTTGTGCTAAAAAAAAATGTAAAAAAATATGTGGCTTCAGATGCATTTAGGATATACTGGAAAACCTTGGATTGTGAGTAACTTGGTCTGCGAGTGTATTACAAGACAAGCTAATATTTATAAATTTTAACTTCATAAACGAGCGAGGTCTTGCAATACAAGTAGGGTAGCGTACCATTTTAGTCAATGAGAGCTGTCTTAATTTGCACTACTGAAGTCGCTCCAACTTTAGTAAAGTTACTTGTACTACTTCAAGGCGACTTCTATCTGACTTGTACCCATAGACTTTAAGTAGGGTTTGTGAAGAAAAAACAAAACAAAATGCTTATGTTAAAGAAAGCTCATAGGAGCTCGAAGAAGCGCAATAACATTTTTCACAAGAGCACAAAAAAGCACAAGCTTCTAAAAGCTAAATTAAAAGCTCAAATGCCTGTCAAAGCAGCTTTTTTTTTTTTTTTTTTTTTGAGCTGCATTATGCATGTGCCCGAAGTCAGATCCTCATCTTAATTGATGTGATTTGGATCCGACATCACAGGAAGATTACCCAGGCAGAAGTTGCCTTGAAGTCACATTGCTATAATCATTTTACATATACTATAGACTGAAGGACTTATGAATAAATGGTTGTGGAATCAACCATCTGAGTTTCCATTATTTCTTATGGGGAAATTCTGTTTGATATACGAGTGCTTTGGATTACAAGCACGGTTTTCGGAAAAAGAATTATGCTCGCAATCCAAGGTTTTACTGTATAGTGCTTTCTCACAAAGTTCTAAAATACCAAAATAACTTTTTCTAGTACTGAAGTAGTTTTTGTCAACCTGTAGATAAGTCAACCTAAGGCAGGAAACAACTGTTGTATAGGCTCCCTTAGATGGCATACAAGGAAATGCAATATATAATGCAAATATCAGTATATTGCTTCTTGATAAAAAGGGCTCAAACTGTATGTATTGAGTTTAAATGCTGTACATTGCATTTGTGTAAATTAGTGCAAATTCTGCTGGATTGTCAGTGTCCGTATTGCTGATTTTCTATTTTTCTGTTTTTTTCTAGGTGAGTAAACTGCTTTTACAAATGTCATTGTTGAATATCTGATGTGAGCAACTGTTGGTGAGTAATGAAATATCTTGCTTTTAATAACTTATCAGAACATCTTCAAACAATGGACTTTTTTCAAGGTGCATTGATCATTTGTTTGAAAAACGTCGCCGGACTTCAGAGAGCCAATCCAATTTTTAGTAATGGCTTTGTATTATCTTGCTGTTACTGTTGTCCTTTGGTCTTATTTTGTATTACACAGCTGAACTGATTAGTTTTGTTTTTCTTTGAAATGTCACAGCGCTACTTGAGATAAATGCACAAGATGCATACGATGCTTATTTGAAACTTATTCGGCCTGTTTCATGATGTCCATTTAGTAGTCTTGGAATCTTGCCAAGTAACCATTGGAACCAAGCCAAGTAACCATTGTGTCATCAGTTTAGATGGTTAAAGATATGTTGTTGGTGTTACCCGAGATAAATAGAGCAAGATTTGTAATGATTAATATAGGGTTTTTATGCAAGGCTTATTTTAGTAAATGCATTTATTATTGTGATATTTGCCCAAAGCTCATGCAGGATGTAGAGCCACTGGGCATGCAAGTGTGAACAGGGACAATTAGAAACAATGGGATTCTGCATGTTGAGTGTAGTCAGGCATAGAGAAAGAACCCAAAAAATCTTGTGCAAGTGGGAAAGGAGCTAAATGCTTTCTTGTACTTAAGTATTTGTGTAATTGTATTATATGTACACATCTGTAGGTAAGCCACTAGCGCAGGGGTCTCAAACTGGTGGCCCTCCAGCTGTTTCAAAATGACAAGTCCCATCGTGCCTCTGCCTGTGCCTGTGGGAGTCATGCTTGTAACGGTCAGCCTTGCAATGCTTCATGGGACTTGTAGTTTTCGCAACAGCTGGAGGGCATCCAGTTTGAGACCCCTGCACTAAAGGGTATACCAGCAACTGCAATCATTCAGCCTGTCAGCTTAAAGTGGAACTAAATTCACCTATCCTCCTAGCCGCTGAGGATGGTGCCATCTTGGCCTGTACTTAACCACTTCAATACACGGCACCTATACACCTTCCTGCCCAGGACAATTTTGAGCTTTCAGTGCTGTCACACTTTGAATGACAATTGCGCGGTCATGCTACACTGTACCCAAACTAAATTTTTTATCATTTTGTTCCCACAGATAGAGTTTTCTTTTGGTGGTATTTGATCACCTCTGCAGTTTTTATTTTTTGCTAAACATATAAAAAAAAAACACAGAAAATTTTTAAAAAAAGTTTTGGTTTTGTTTCTGTTATAACATTTTGTAAATAAGTAAGTTTTCTATTTCACTGATGGGCACTGATAAGGCGGCACTGATGGGCACTGATAAGGTGGCACCGATGAGGTGGCACCAATGAGTGGGCACTGACGATGGGCACTGGTAGGTAGCACTGATGGGTGGCACTGATATGCGGCACTGGTGGCTACTCATGGGTGACACAGATGGGCACTGATAGGCGACACTTTTGGGCACTGAAGGGATGAAAAGATGGGTACTTATGGGTGGCACTGATAGGCAGCAATTCTGGGCACTGATAGGCGGCACTGCTGGGCACTGATGGTCATTGATACGTGGCACTGATGGGCACTGATTGGCACTGATACACAGCACTGATATGAGGCACTGTTGGGCATCCCTGGTGGCACTGGCAGTGGTAGGCATTGTCAGTGGGCACTGATTGGCAGCTGCCTGGGCATTGATTGGCAGCTGCCTGGGCACAGATGTACATTTCCATGGGGGTCTAGGGGGGCATACCTGGTGGTCCAGTGTGGTGGCATCCCTGGTGGTCCTGGGCGGCATTATGGTGGTCCTGGGTGGGATCCGAGGGGGGGCTGTGCTGATAAACAATCAGCACAGACCCCCCCTGCCAGGAGAGCCACTGATCGGCTCTCTACTCGCATCTGTCAGACGCGAGTGAGGAAAAGCCAATCACCGGCTCTTCCTATTTACATAGTGATCAGCCGTGATTGGACACGGCTGATCACGTGGTAAAGAGTCTTCGTCAGAGACTCTTTAGCTAGATCGGTGTTGCGAGGTGTCAGACTGACACACTGCCACAACAGTCGCCGCAATGCACGCCCCTGGGGGCGCGCAGTGGCTTAATATCCTGAGGACGTCATATGACGCCCAGTCAGGATATTGAAATCACTTTGCTGCCGGCGGTACGAAACAATGTACCTATATGTTGTTCGCTCTTCTTGGTCTATGGCCCAGCGCGTGCCGCCAGCGACCCACTCTCACTGTGATTGGACACAGTGGGAACCAATTAGCGGGTCACTATGGATTCCAGCCACCTGCAATCATCCAGGGGGAATGACAGAAACAAGGCAGACCATCATTCTGTCACAGGGGAGGAGAGACGTCTGTGATTCCTACTAATCAGGAACACCAACCTTTCTCTTCGTCTAGTGCAGTGGTCTCCAAACTGTGGCCCTGGGGTCGGATGCAGCCCTTTGCTTCCCTTTATCCGGCCCTTGATGCCTTATTCCTGCCACTAATACCAACCGTGGGGCACTCTTCCTTCCACTGTCACCAATGATGGGGCATAATTCCTTCAACTGACAACAAAAATGGGGCACAATTCCTCTCACTAACACCAGTTATTTCCCCCAATTCCAAGGATTAGGCATTGTTTACTCCCACCGGGCACAGTCCGGGCCCCCCCTAAAGTTTGAAGACCCCTGGTCTAGTGTCAACATCCCCCCACACAGTTAGAAAGCACACATAGGGAACACATTTAACCCTTTGATTGCGCCTGATGTTAACCCCTCCCCTGCCAGTGTCATTTATGCAGTGTCAGTGCATTTTTTTAGCACTGATCACTGTATTGGTGTCACTGGTCCCCAAAAAGTGTCACTTAGTGTCCAATTTGTTCGCCGCAATTTCGCAGTCCTGCTAAAAATCGCTAATCGTCACCATTACCAGTAAAAAAAATAGAACTAAATAAAAAGTCCCTAAATCTATCCCATAGTTTGTAGTCGCAATAACGTTTGAGCAAACCAATCAATATATACGCTAATTGGGATTTTTTTTTTTTGACCAAAAATATGTAGCAGAATTCAAATGGCCTAAATTGATGAAGAAATTCGATTTTTTTACATATTTTTATTGGACATGTTTTATAGCAGAAAGTAATAAAATAATTTTTTATTTAAAATTGTTGCTCTTTTTTTGTTTAAAGCGCAAAAAATAAAAGCCACAGAGGTGATCAAATACAACCAAAATAAAGCTCTATTTGTGGGAAAAAAGAACATCAATTTTGTTTGGGTACAGTGTCGCACGACCGCGCAATTGTCAGTTAAAGTAACGCAGTGCTTATCGCAAAAAATGGACTGATCATTAAGGGGGTAAATCCTTCTGGGGTTGAAGTGGTTAAAACTACTTTGAACTTTTTTTTGTGAAACAGTTGATGGGTTTAGGTCCACTTTAGGAGCAATTGAAGTACAATATCAGCCACATAGGGAGTGCTTGTTTTCCAAGAGTTCACTGACTCATGTATCAGAGCATATGCTTAGCAACCTTGCCTGAAATAGAATTCCACAAGCCCAAATCTTTATTTATGTTGTTTTTATGCTTAGTTATAAATGGGGTGGGGAAGGGTTAGAACCTCTATCAGGTTTTAATTCATGCCTGTATCCTGCGGGGTATATTTCCTCTGACTTCCAGACCTGGATGAAATTTGGTTACTGAAACAGGAACAGAAGAGACATTTCTTAAACAGGACGCAGACAAGAATAAAAACACTTTTGTTTAACCTCCCTGGCGGTAATCCTGAGTCTGGCTCAGGGTGGAAGTTTAGTACCATAAGCGGTAACCCCGAGCCAGACTCGGGATCGCATTGCAGGATACAGGGGAAGTTACTTACTTGTCCCCTGGATCCTGTGATGTCTCCCCGCTGTGTGTGCGAGCTCCTCCGCTCGATTCAAGACATTTTTCCCTGCATTAAGGTGAAAAAAGTCCCAGTAGCAGTATTGCTACAGGACACTAAACAAATGTATAGCACCTCATAGATATAACCTGCAGATTAAAAACATTTAAACACATAAAAAAAAAAATAGTATCAGTACACACGCTCTTATATATTATTATCTTTCAAAAAACTCAAAGCCCTGGATGACATTAACCCAGGTCTATAAACCATAACCATAGACCTTCAGCTCTGCTGAACACCCCTTTTCTCCTGGAAGGTGAAAAGCAGCATAAAACAAGGTGTCTAAAGCCATGTTTTGCAAACACATTTAGGCATGTCGAGCATTTGGGTGTTCATTCATTCCATTGGCAAGACTATATTTTTTTCTGGCCATTGAATTGATTGAATGCTCAAGTGCTCAAGTGTCAGATGTTTTTACTGCTGAAACTCTCCTCAACTCTTGCGCAGTCGTGCGACGTGGCTCCCAAACAGACGTCCTTTTTTTCCCACAAATAGATGGTGGTATTTGATCGCCCCTGTGGTTTTTATTTTTTGCGCTATAAACAAAAATAGAGCGACAATTTTGAAAAAAAATCAATATTTTTTACTTTTTGCTATAATAAAATATCCCCAAAAAAATATATAAAAAAAAACATTTTTTTTTCCTCAGTTTAGGCCGATACGTATTCTTCTACATATTTTTGGTAAAAAAAAAAATCGCAATTAGCGATTATTGATTTGTTTGCACAAAAGTCATAGCGTTTACAAAATAGGAGATAGCATTTTTAGTAATATTTTTTTTTACTAGTAATGGTGGCGATCAGCGATTTTTATTGTGACTGCAACATTATGGCGGACACATCGGACATTTTTGACACATTTTTGGGACCATTGTCATTTATATAGAAATCAGTGCTATTTAACTGCACTTATTCCTATGTAAATGACACTGGCAGTGAAGGAGTTAACCACTAGGGGGCGGGGAGGTTTGTTTACACAGACCTCTCCCCGTTCTTCAGCTCTGTGACCCGATCGCGGGACACCAGCGGCGATCGTGTCCACTGGTCCCGCAGCCGTGGTCACGGAGCTCCCAACCCGGTTAACGTGTGTAGGAGGAGTTTTCATTCTCTTCTGATTGTCCTGTGAGGATGCAGGAACCCCGACCCTCTGTCTGGACAGTGCTGATTGGCCATGTGCCGATCACATGCACTCTCCCAAGAAAAACAATTTCTCTAGCAGTACATACCAAACTCAGCATCAGCAGCTTGCCCCCCAAGGCGCTGTTCTATCAGCAGATAGATTGGGGACTTTGGAAAAAGGGGAGGATCAAAGGAGACAAGATCAAAAAGCCTTTTTACACAATGCAGAGTACAGGCATACCCCACTTTTAAGTACACAATAGGCTTTATTTACTAAAGCTGGAAAGTGCAAAATGAGGCTCACTTCTGCATAGAAACCAATGAGCTTCTAACCTCAGCTTGTTCAATTAAGCTTTGGTAATAAAACCTGGAAACTCATTGGTTTCTATGCAGAAGTGGGCCTGATTTTGCACTTTCCAGCTTTTGTAAATAAAGCCCATTGTGTACTTAAAAGTGGGGTATGCCTGTATTAACCCCTTAGGTTCCACAGTGAGTATAACAAGCATTCTTTACTGCATATACAGACTGATTTTACTGCTGTGGGTTTAGTAACACTTTAAGGCAAATAGATTGTGCAATTTGCAAGTGTGGTTATTCCCGAGTTTAGTAAATAAAAAGAAGCTCTACTGATTTCCATCATCCAATCATGTGCAAGCAAAAATGCTGTTTTTTTTTTCCCTACATAGGTTAGATATTCTTTACAAAGTGAAACTTCACCTCATTTACTAAGCTCAGGAGAAACTGCACTTGCAAAGCGCACATTCTATTTGCCTTTAGCAAAATCAACCTTAAAGTGTGTATTGTAATTCACCAAATAAAAACATACAAAATAATAAATAAGGAGTTGCATACCTTACAAAGCATAATGACCAATAACACTTTAAATATTATTGTTTTTTTTTTTTTTTGTGCTACTATGTTTGTCATTTTAATTGCTATTTGTAGGGTCAATACACCCAAACATAATACTGATCTATCTTCACCATAGTTTCCCAATCTACCACCATCTATCTTGGACTGTTACCCCTCATTACTCATCTTGGGTTCTCCATAATATAGAATACATTATAAAACATTCAATATAAGGAGCGGGATTCCCTTGTATTTGGATTTTAGGCATAGAGATCTGATTACTGGAGTTCATGAGACAAAAGAAACTATTGTGCTTTCTCTCCAAAGTTTTAAAAGGAAAAATGCTTTAAAGTTTGATATCATCACGGCGCACTTTGTGTTTGATTTTCTTTCTTCTTTTTTTTTTTTTTCTGCTTTAAAACTTTTCCTGCAAATGTTCAGGATAACTTTTGCTGTGTGATGTATTATTGCCAAGTTATTCCCAGCTAAAGCCAGTGGTTACATTTCTGGCTTGCTGGTGATTTTCTTTAATCAATAACACAGTGGATAATCATATTTTCTCTTTAGAACAGAAGTTTATATTCCAGAAATGTGTCTGCCTGCTTGCTGTTTGATGATTTTCGCTTCATTTCCACAAAATTCTGTTCCTGTTTGCTAAGTGGTAGCAGGCTGTGTCAAATAGAAATGCCAACAAATGATAATGGTTAATATTTAATGGCTACAATGACTTCAAGGTTGAAAAAGAGTCACATGAAAGCAAAACTCTTGTGTTGACAAAGTGATTTATTGCACAGACAGAAATTTTGTGCAAGGTGACTTTACTGGGCTGCATGTAATCTTGTATCAAATCTCATTGGGTGGGTGTCTTAAATCAGTTACGTGCATATTTATTGAATTAGAGGTGGTCTTGCAGACTTGTAAGGTCGCAACAGCTCTAGCAAAATAAATAGAAACCGTACGATGCCGCTAATGTGATTGTTATCAACATCTTGTTATTTTTATCAGCTGTTTTGCACGATTATTAATAACATATTTCCTTGTAGATGGATAGACAGATAGAGGGATAGGCAGCATGTTGCATCTTAGACAGAAGGAATGTAGGTAGATAGATAGACAGATAGATAGACAGATAGATAGATAGATAGATAGATAGATAGATAGATAGATAGATAGATAGATAGATAGATAGATAGATAGATAGATAGATAGATAGATAGATAGATAGATAGATAGATAGATAGATAGATAGATGGTTAGATAGATAGATAGATAGATAGATAGATAGATAGATAGATAGATAGATAGATAGACAGACAGACAGACAGACAGACAGACAGACAGACAGACAGATAGATAGACAGACAGACAGACAGACAGACAGACAGACAGATAGGTAGATAGATAGATAGATAGATAGATAGATAGATAGATAGATAGATAGATAGATAGATAGATAGTTAGATAGATAGATAGATGGTTGGATAGATAGATAGATAGATAGATAGATAGATAGATAGATAGATAGATAGAGATAGACAGACAGACAGACAGATAGATAGATAGATAGATAGATAGATAGATAGATAGATAGATAGATAGATAGACAGATTTTTTTTAATTTTACTTTAGAAGTCTAACCTCTTTTATTAGAAAGTGAACATTTTTTTTTTTTTTTTCATTTCCAAAACGGTATATATTAAAAGAAATAGAAAAAAAAAAAAAAAACACACATTTGAAACTTGTAGCTCTTCCAGTATAAATTCCTTGCATGTTATTAGATGCAGTGTTCAGCTATCTTTGGTGAAGTGTTATAAAGGCTTAAAGTTCCTATTTCTATGCTTGCTTTTGAAGAGGATGAGTCATTCAGAAAGATGCAAATTAGGCACCTATTTATACATAGTATGTCAGTGGAATCCATTATTTCACTACAAGGGTATTGTCTCAATGTGACTCTAGTGGGTTAAATGGGCACTTCATTCCAAAAATAACATACTGTCTCTATACCTGTCTACAAGGACACTTATTATCCAGAAAGCACTGTCCTTTCTGATTCCCCAGTATAGATGGAAAACAGATTAAAAACGGTGATTGGGCTTTGCATTTGTTTCTTATTAGTTTGTATATATCACAAGACAATTATTATTATTATACAGGATTTATATAGTGCCAACAGTTTACGCAGCGCTTTACAATAGAAAAAGGAGACAATACAGTTATAATACAATAAAATACAAGAGGATTAAGAGGGCCCTGCTCAGAAAAGCTTACAATCTAATAGGGTGGGGCAGGTGGTACAAAAGGTTGTAACTGTGGGGAATGAGCTGATGGAAGTGGTAGAAGATTAGTTGGAGACGTGATAGGCTTTCCTGAAGAGATGAGTTTTCAGGGATCGCCTGAAGGTAGCAAGAGTAGGGGATAGCCAGACCGGTGGAGGTAGCAAATTCCAGAGGATGGGAGAGGCTCTGGAGAAATCCTGGAGATGAGCATGGGAGGAGGAGACGAGAGAGTTTGAGAGTAGGAGGTCTTGAGAAGAGCAGAGAGGACGATTTGGGTGATATTTGGAGACAAGATTGGTGATGTAGCTCGGGGCAGAGTTGTGAATGGCTTTGTATGTTGCGGTTAGTATTTTGAATTTAATTCGCTGGGTGATTGGGAGCCAGTGTAGGGATTGGAGGAGAGGGTTGGCAGACACTGAGCGGTTGGTAAGGTGGATAAGTCTAGCAGCAGCATTCATGATAGACAATTTTATATATATATATATATATATATATATATATATATATATAGTAGAACCTTGGATTGCAAGCATAATTCTCTCCAGAAACATGCTTGTAATCCAAAGCACTTGTATATCAAACAAATTTCCCCATAAGAAAAAATGTAAACTCAAATGATTCATTCCTCAACCATTTATTCATAGGTCCTTCTGTTTATAGTTCATATAAAAAGATTATAGCAATGTTACCAGGTTGTGTAACCATACAATGTTGATCCACAAATGGAAGCCTCCACAAGGGGATTAAAAGCAAAATCCATCAGGAGCTACAGAGTATAAAAGAGAAGAGAGGAGCCTCTAAGTGTACCAATATGGTTACATTTAATGAAGGTACAACATTTAGCTACTCACATAATTGATGATTAAAAGAGACACATCTAAGTATGCAGGCATCTGGGGTAAAGCTGTCCACATAGACCATCCTCCGCACCGCCGGCTCTTACCGCTGTCAGTCTGCAATTGTGACTGGGAAGACTACCCTGCAGTAGAGCGATCTGAAAGCGAGGCTTGAAGAGCTCATGGAGTGCAAAGTGGAAGGGAGGACGTCGGTGGTGGTGAGGAGGATGGTCTATGTGGACAGCTTTACCCCAGATGCTTGCATACTTAGATGTGTCTGTTTTAATCATCAACGGTGTGTGTTGCTAAATGCTGTTGTACCTTCATTAAATATAACCAAATTGCTGCACTTAGAGGCACCTCTCTTCTTTTTTAAACTGAGTTGTGACATGACGCTACTTGTATATCAAAACATCGCTTGAAAATCAAGTCAACATTTATTTAAAAAAAAAAATTCTTGTCTTGCAAAATGCTCTCAAACCAAGTTACTCTCAAACCAAGGTTTTACTGTATATATTTCAGTTTATATTGTGTTTATGCTGTAAATGGACAGGCTCAACTGGTAGTGGCAGAGGTAACCATGCACAAGTTTCCAAGCAGGTTTGCCCTGACCTTTTTTTGGCAGGACAATAAACTACCACAATACAGCACAGTACAGCAAGTCCATAGAATTAAAAACTGCCTTGCCGAATTCCCTAAAAAAAAAAAAAACAGCACATCTACCTTTTTTAGCACAGTGCCAGTAATCATTCCTTACTCAACAGCAGGCTCTCACATTGCATCGAGAATGAGAGAGAGAGCCATAAACACCATCTGCATTTGACTGGACAGAACAGCCTGTTCATCTGCAGCCCCAACACATAGACAAGATCTTGTGCCCCAAGTCCTATGACTTCAGTTCATACCATTGCACTGCACTTTTTTTCCCACCACAGCGTGTTGTGACATACTACCCTGCATTGCGATGTGCTGTGTTGCATAAGGATGGATGCAATGTCAGTTTGTGGAAAATGTAATTAAAAAAATAAACAGCGTGATGTATCATTATGTTCTCCATGGATATACAAAAAAGATTTATTGGAAGAATTAACGGTATTAAAATAAGGATATGCCTTGGATTTAAAAGTCAGAGTTGCCTCGTCATCTTCTGTAGCACAAAAAAAAGTACAGTGTGGTTTAACCCCCAGTGTACCCTCACCCCTTAGGCCTCATGCACACGAGATGCTGTTCAATGCGCGTTCAGAGGCAGTTGGACACTTTTTTAAACTGCCCCTGAAAGCATGCAATGTTATCCTATGTGTCTATGCACACAGTCTAGTTTTTTCCCGTTTTTATACAGTTGCATTTAACCTCATTTTTCCAGAAGCAAAAAAATGCGTTCAGACACTTTGCTTTTCCACGTTTCAAACGCAAAATGCGGCTAAACGCAGCAAAACGCGCCACCCGCGTTTAGCCGCGTTTGGGCTTATAAGCCTTTTTAAAGGAACCCAATTTTTTGGACCAGAAAACTCAGAAATATGATGGTAAACAATAAAGAATACTAGAAAAATTGGTTTAAAATGTCGTAATTAGTTTAGATAGTTCATAGAGCATATATACTCACTAATGCATACATGTTTGTGAAATATCCAAGGGACATTCGCTGTGCCATCAACGGATCGGTCCAATATCGACGAGCTCTGATTCTGGACCTCTCACGCAATTTGCGACGACGTTGCTGCCAAGAGCAACATCGGGAGCATTTCCTGACATATATTCAATATGGGATCCATTTCCAAAAAAAACACAGAAAGAGAGGCAAATGCAAGTGTACAACTGCTCTCTCTGCTGCTGCTGCTCACTCTGATCAAAATGGCAGAAATAGTTAATAATACATGCTTTCTGAGCTTGGGGAGGGTCTATATGATGTTATCTTTACAAACGCTTATAGACGCAAACACAGCTAAACGCGTCAAAATGCACGTTTTTAAACGCAGGTTTCTGCTTTTTAAAACATGCGTTCAGCAGAGTTTGCATCTGCGTCTCGTGTGCATGGGGCCTTAAAATGCCATGCAGTGCTGAACCTGGTTGTAGAGAACATTGCCATTTGCTCTGAACTAATAACAGAGGCTGCCACTAAGCTCTATGGCTGGGCCTGGCCCATGCGCAGCCTCGCACCACCAGACATACCGGTATGTACTTTTACATTTTTTCTGTGGAAGGGGTGTGCAAAAACATATTTATGATTTACATAATTTCCTCAAAAATTTTCTTTAAATAATATTTCACATTGCTTGTTGGAATCTCTATCCGAAACATTCATCAAATGTGAACTTAAAGAGTTAATATGAAAGTGGTGATTTTGGCTTTCACTATAAGGTTTGGCTTTCACTATAAGGTTCTGCTGATGTACTCATAAATTACATTTTTTAAAGTGATAAGCTTTCTGAATAGTTTTGTTCATGGTAAACCTGCTTTCAACTCTCCCCCTAACTAGCATACAGGAAAAGGAAAATGAGGGTTCAGGGGGTCATTTCATTGGGGCATAAATATCCTAATTCTGAATGCATTTCCACCATTTCAACTGTTGGGAGGTTTATGAGAAGAATAGTTAGGAAAAAAATGTTAAGTTAATAATATGCACTTATATACTGTAAGCCATACACAATGGCACATTTGTCTATGATACATTTTTCTTACCTTGTGACCTGATCTCTCTATTTTTATAGTCTTATTTTTTCGCCAGCAGACACAAAACTGTTGCAGATGATACTCTGATGATTTTTCTGCTGCTGAAAAGGAAACATTCATGGTTAGTCCCAGTTGCTCCAGCTGCCTTAGGCAAACAGTAGAATGATCCTCTTTTCAATACTAACACAAATACAAAAACAATGAGCGGATTAGGTAAGACATGAAGTCTAACTAGAGAACTTTCTTGCCTTCGGCTTCCACTTTTTAAATTGAGACATGGGACATACAAGTCGTGGAGTCTACAAAATCCATAAAGTTCTTGTTCACGATGTCAAATGTTGTGTAAATTATTCTCTCTGTTTAGGTTGATCCAAGTGAATATGGTCTGAATTGTCATACATATAAGTAACGTTTTTAGATTTGACTCTGTTATCATTGTACCCAATGGAAAAAGTAAAAATAAAAAAAATGTACTATACTATATGCAGGTCTTTCTATGCTATGTAACCAATAAAATGAAACCTTTTTACATCCAAGTTGCCTTTTAAAGTGAATCTGTGCTCCAATATTGCACATTTAAATATTTATATATCCTCAACAAGCAGCGAAAGCACCATTGCCCTCATTCATCTCTGTATCTATAGACATTGAGGAGAAATACATTTTCAAAATTCACAGCAGAGGCACTGACATTTCAGCTTTTTTCTATGAGAAATCTTGCCCTCCAACCCTTTAATGTAAATAAACAGCAGGTGTTTCTAAAATGTTAGAAACTGAAACCACACTTTAGAGTCCTTGATCTTTGAGGATCTTACTAAATAAATAACTTTACAATAAAAGCATATAGAGAGATCAGTTATGGCCAATCTGTTTTGCTGCATTTTAAGGCTATAAGTGATAAGGGAAGAGAGGAAGGAAAGTCTGCCGGGTGTCTATCTCCCCCTGCAGGCTGGAGGGAGCAGAGAAAGCCTATTCCTCACTCCAGCAAGTGTCGGCAGCTGCTCCTTGGTCACAAGAATGAAATTGCGATCATTCCTATTAATGAGGAGCGGCTCCAGGACTGCGCCTGACTGGCCCACTAAGCCATCGGCCCACCGGGAAACTCCTGGTAGCCCCGATAGCCAGTAAATGCCTGTCCATAATGATAGAACATATAACTTCAGAAAATGAAAGTAGAGAATAATGAATAAAAAAAAAAAACAAGGTTACTTTCCAATTAGCACATAGGAAGGCTAAGAAAGTGGAATTTAACCACTTTAGCCCCAGAAGGATTTACCCCCTTATTGACCAGGCCATTTTTTTGCGATACTGCACTGCGTCAATTTAACTGACAATTGCACGGCTGTGCAACGCTGTGCCCAAATAAAATTGACGTCCTTTTTTTCCTCACAAATAGAGCTTTCTTTTGGTGGTATTTGATCACCTCTGCGGTTTAAATTTTTTGTGCTATAAACAAAAAATTTGGACAATTTTAAAAATACTATATTTTTTACTTTCTGCTATAATACATATCCCAAAAAAATAATAAAAAAATATTCTATTCATCAGTTTAGGCCAATATGTATTCTGCTACATATTTTTGGTAAAAAAAAATCCCAATAAGTGTATATTGATTGGTTTGTGCAAAAGTTATAGCTTCTACAAAATAGGGGAAAGATTTTTTTTTTTAAATAGTTTTTACTAGTAATGGTGGGGATCAGCGATTTTTAATGGCACCGGGACATTTCAGCGGACAAATCTGACCCTAAGTGAGACTTTTTGGTGACCAGTAACATCAATACAGTGATCAGTGCTACCATAATGCACTGATCACTGTATAAATAACACTGGCAGGGAATGGGTTAACACTAGGGGACGATCAAGGGGTTAAGTGTTCCCGAGGTGTTTCTAAATGTCAGGGGGCGGACTGACTGGGAGTAGAGAGAGATCACTGTTCCCGATCACTAGGAACAGCTGATCTCTCTCTCCTCCCCTGTCAGAATGGGGATCTGCCTTGTTCACATAGGCAAATCCCTGATCTGCCTCTCCTTACAGCGATCGTGGGTGGCCAGTGGACATCGAGTCTGCCGGACCCGCAGGTGAGCTCCCGTGGCGTGCAGTGTGTGCGCCCCCACAGTACCATATGCTCAGACTTGAGCGGGCGGGGAAAGCCATTTCCACCGGGAGGACACAACAATTATTGTTAGTGGCTATAGCAGCCGCTTGCGATAGTCGGAAACGAACATGGCAGCAGTGTAAATTTTTGTCTTAGGACTAAAATGGAATTTTAGTTTTAGTCCCATTTTAGTCTTCTGCAATTGTTTTAGTTTTAGTCGTATTTAGTTGACTAAATCTCCAGTACATTTTAGTCAACTAAAATGTCCTACATTTTAGTCGACTAAATTCTTCAGTACATTTCAGTAATTGCAATTTAGTTTTAGTTATAGTCTTTTGACTAAAATGGCATTTTAGTTTTAGTCTCATTTTAGTCTTTTGACTAAAAGGGCTTTTAGTTTTAGTCGTATTTTAGTCATCTCAGTTGTTTTAGTTTAATTTGTATTTTAGTCGACTAAAATAGTATTCATTTATTCTACTAAAATGTTTTAGTCGTTTTAGTCGACTAAAATGTTTTAGTAGTTTTAGTCGACTAAAATGTTTTAGTTGTTTTAGTCGACTAAATTAACACTGCCCCGGCAGGCTGGTTGTACCCAAGTTGATCGATCGATCAACTTGGTACATTCAGCCTGCCCATTACTGGTTCGAATCTCAGGCAGTTCCTGCTGAATCAGTCGAGATTCAAACCGCATATGGCTGGCCTAATAGAGAAGGTGTGTTACTGGCCAGATTACTAGGTGAAAACAGAGGGAAAAAAGCCAAATAAAACAAAACTGATGCAGATTCCACATCGGATGACTGGTAAGCTGCAATATATTACATTTTTGTTTTTGGGTTTAATACCACTTTAAACAAAAGAAGTATGTTTGTTCTGTCCTGTGAAGCATGCCCACATTTAAAAAAGCAGTCAAAAGTGCAGAACATTGTAGCAACCAATCAAAAGCTCTATTGCACTGGCTGCACAATCTTAATTTTGATTGCAGCCTGTGGGTTAATGAACTTTTACCTCTGTTTTTTTAATAGGCTTAAAAAAAATATGCAAACAGGAGTCTGTGCTATGACTCTATGTCTCTGCATTTTTAATAAACTGTAAAATTTCTAAAATGGAACAAAATCCTGTTCTTGGCCCATAACTAATTGACTTTTGACTTGGATTCAGGGTCCCTGTGCGTCTAGGCCACATAGGAGTCATTCAGAGTACTTTGGTTGTGGCTATAGGTCTTCTGTTAATTGATTTCCTAAGGATTCCACTACATTTTCTAATAATTATTATTAATGGTTCATTAACCGTATTCACTAGTGGTATCCTTTTTATCACAAGTGACTAAATTAGGTTTCCCCCTACGCTTACTGACTGTTTTAACTTTTATTTGCAGCTGTATGAAACAATTTTACGTGCGTGAACCCAGCCAAAACTCCACACTCCGATAATTTCAATACTTAATTTTGCTAAGACAGCTCATTTGTATGCTAATTTGCATTTCTGTAGACAATATATTAGTTACTCTAGTGGCAGCTTTGGTTATATTCCCATCCTCCATTGACATGGTAGAGGATGGAGTGAGCAGATTTTCACATGTTTTTGTTCCCAGTGAACAGATTTCCTGTAGAGTTTTTGGAGTTTATTATTTTGGTCCTGTGGGGTCTGCGATTCGTCTGTGCTTTTCCTAACAACGCTGCTTACTTTGTTTTAGCATGTACTGCACTCTCATTGATCCAGTGAGATTTTGCTGTCAATTATAATTGTGCACACATGGTATTATTGCAATTAAAATTTATAGAGTCAGAGGAGGCTTCTGTAATTATATGAATACTTAAAGGCAAGTTTTATCAGAAAGTCATTTTCATGACATTGTTTAAGAGGAAGATAATAATAAACTTTACCAGCAATATCATTTTTTGAAGTTTTTGGGGGACATTTACAAAATGGGGATCGAGTCATTGATCACTTACCACTGTTGTGCTACTAACTGTTCATTGTATGAGTCTACACATTTATAACATTCATTCATTATTTAGATTCACTCATGCATTATACCGATATTCATATTTGTTGCATTTTCTGCACATTTGCTATACTGCAAATGAAAGATAATTTGTTTGCAAATATTTACCCTTGTGAGTGTGGTGCAATTCAAACAAACAAATGTTCCTGGATTTTCCCCAAAAAAGATGTACCCTAATCTGTTTTGTTGAACCTATTCTTTATATCTTTGAAGAGTAGCTGTTGTGAATTAGGCTGATGGGTTTAGGATAATTTTCTTTGAGGCTAGCGTAGATCTATTTTACCAAAAATGAGATGCAATAAAATATTTAACCACTACAATACAGGGCACTTTCGCCCCCTTCCTTCCCAGACCAATTTTCAGCTTTCAGCGCTCTCGCATTTTCAATGACAATTGCGCGGTCATGCAATGCTGTACCCAAATGAAATTTTTATCATTTTGTTTGCACAAATAGAGCTTTAGTTTGGTGGTATTTATTCACGACTCCATTTTTTATTTTTTGTGATATAAGCAAAAAAATACCGGAAATTTAGAAAAAAAACAATATTTTCTCCTTTCTTTTTTAAAAGAAATCCAATAAAATCAAATTTTGTCATAAATTTAAGCCAAAATGTATTCTGCTACATGTTTTTAGTAAAAAAAAAGTGTATAATAATTGGTTTGCGTGATCACGGACATATGTATGCAAATGATCATGTACAGATGTGTGCAGGTGATCATGGACATATGTGTGCAGATAATCATTGGCACATGTTATTTTACTGGGACATATGTGGGGGACATAAGTTTTTATTATTTGGGGACATGTGTTTTTATTTGGGGACATGTGTTTTTATTATTTGGGGACATGTGTGTTTTGGGGACATGCATCTTTTGGGGACATGTGTGGGGACATGTGTGTTTACACTAGACTGGTGATCAGTGAGTAAAAAGCTGTAAAAAACAGCTAATACTCACTGATCACCAGCCGGCTGCAGCTCTCCGCTCTCCTCTCCTCAGCGACGACTTCCGTGTGAGGAGAGCCGATTGCCTAGCAACCAGCTGTTTGCTTACATCACATGACGGCTGTGATTGGACATGGCCGTCATGTGATCAGGAGGGCCAATCACAGAGCCCTCCTGCCGATCCGAGATGAGCTGTGTCCGGGTGACACGAGCGCATCGGGTTCACGCTGCTGCGTGGTCACGCGCGCACGCGATCCCCCTACTTCTGAAGAACGTTCAGGAACGTCCTATCAGAAGTAGACGGCTCCCACCTGGACGTGTATATACAGTGGCCGGGTGGGAAGTAGATAAATATACTATAATAATAAAAATAATATTTTTTTTTTATTTATATTATTAATAATATTACTATTATTATTGTTATTATTAATAATAATAATAATAAATAATAATAATAATAATAATAAAATAATAATAATAATTGTTGTTGTTGTTGTTGTTGTTATTGTTGTTGTTGTTATTAATAATAATAATAATAATAATATTAATATTATTAATAATAATAATAATAATAATAATAATAATAACACAGGATTAGTGGGTTTTTATGTATGACATCATGACCTTCAACATTTTGTAATGTCTTACAGGAACCTATTTATTAAGCCCCAGCAGCTTTCCTAATGCCTTACACCCTCGCTGCCCCATGGCACATATAGGACATCCTGCAGAAGCATGTTTAGCAGAGCTAGCTGATAAATTTGTCATCTAAAGACTACAGGTGTCTTTTAGCACTTAAAAAAAAAAAAAATTCTAATCAAACATAAAGCCTGTCAGTAAGCTACCAATGCTATCCAGCAAAAGCTGGAGTTATGATAAGTTCACATAGTTTAGCTTAAAGTGGTTGTAAACTTCAGACATGAAATATGAACAAAGCATATCCCTCTATAGTGTGTACTTGTCTCAGTCCAGATCATAAAGTGTTTTTTTTTTCTTCTGTCTGCTCCTTCATTCCTCTGCTTTTTTCACTTCTGACAAGCTTTGCTGACACCAAAAGAAAACATGTGACAGGAGAGGGAGCTCCAGCACACAGCTGTGACTGACAGCCCCAGCTCTGTTCCTGTGTGCTGTGTGAAGGGGGGACTGTCCCTTCCCTCCAATCAGTGAGCTCTCCTCACTGTGCTCAGTTTTAACTCTACAGCCCCCTTTTCTGACAGCTAAGACAAGCTTTATAGATCCTAGACTTTGATATAGAGAAGAAAAGACTGCAGATAAACAGATACAACTCATACAGGGGATTTTGTTTTTCATGTCTGTGTATCACCTGAGGCCAGTCACTTCAAGTGGTATGTGTAAGGATTTACAATCACTTTTTTTTCAGTATGTTTAGCATCATACCTCAATGTATTTTTTTACGCAAATTATTCTTTGTGTATGTTACAATGTTTTTTTACCTGGAGATCCTGCTGGTAAAGTAATTGCACATCCTGTTGCAGGCAGACAGATCTAAGGTACTGATTGACAATAAGCAGCAGTGCTGTCAGCCTGTCGCCAGAACAGCAATAGAGAGGAAATCGTCCAATGGGCACACTTGTTCATTTGACAACTGTCTAAGGGGCACTTCCCTGACTTTGGAGAAATTTCCTCTTTCATTTCTTGTTGTGGCTATAGAATAAAGGGAAATCCACCCAATGGCATATAGATGGCAAAAAAACAAAACAAAAAACATGGCTTTTTGTTGCTGCTCCTACATAAAATGCTAATCATTAGGGTTTGACTTGGAGTTTAATGTAGCTGTGGCATCTAAAATACCTTGTTCCATATTTGTGTAGATATCCAAACTTCACTAAGCTTGGTAACACCACATTGTTTATGTACTGACGCCACAGCTGGTGCATTAGAGCTGTACTGCCTGTGTAACAGAAACTACAGGTAATAACGCCGTATATTAAAAATAGCTAGGAGAAGGATAAACTGGCCAATAGTAAAATCACAAAATGTTATTGTATGTATTCAAAGTTAAAAACCATCACGAAAAATGTGTGTGGTCATAATATCTATACAGTAACTTCAGCTCAACATGTTTCACCATTCATTGGCTTCCTCAGGAGACTTGTGAAATACTGTACAAAATACCACTACGAAAAAAATCACATATGAGTCAATTTCGTACATTAAGTGAATATATAAATATATTTATACATCAATCAATGTCATCCATATATATTAATCAACATAATATTCAATAGGTCATCTGAATGTCCATCTTACCCCGGATGCTCAGAAAAAAAACGTTTAAAAGATCAATATGCAAGGGAATGTTGGAACCAATAGAGTTGCATTTAGGGATATCAGCGTGTCATAGAACTCTATTGGTTCCAACATTTGTTTGCATATTGATCTATTCAAAAAAAAAATTCTGAGCATCCGGAGTAAGATGGACATTCAGATGACCTATTGACTATTATGTTGATTCATATATATTGATGACATTGATTGATGTACAAATATATTTATATATTCACTTAATGTACATATTTGACTCATATGTGATTCTTCCATTTATTTGTAGTGACATTTTGTACAGTATTTCACAAGTCTCCTGAAGTGATTGTAGCCGTATTAGTGCAATTGTGACAGAGAAAATTGAGTACTGTCCGTGATACTTTTTTTATTTGCACTAACATATCATTTTTCATGGATGAGCTTTCGGGGTGTGTCCCCTTCTTCAAGGTCTAAGCAGTGCTGATTCACAAAAGTTTTAGCAGAAGGTAAAATGTTAAAAAACAAAAGGAAAAAAAAAAAGGAAAAAAAAGGAAAAATCTCTGAGGGGTAGGAAAAGAAAAACAAACACATACATATCCATACTATTGATTTGTATATGTATGTGTTTGTTTTTCTTTTCCTACCCCTCAGAGATTTTTCCTTTTTTTTTTTTTTTTTTTTTTCCTTTTGTTTTTTAACATTTTACCTTCTGCTAAAACTTTTGTGAATCAGTACTGCTTAGACCTTGAAGAAGGGGACACACCCCGAAAGCTCGTCCATGAAAAATTATATGTTAGTGCAAATAAAAAAGTATCACAGAAAGTACATGTACTCAATTTTCACAAGTCTCCCGAGGAAGCCATTGAATGGTGAAACATGTTGAGCTGAAGTTACTGTATGCATATTATAACTGCACACATTTTCCATGGTGGCTATAAAATGATGATGGTTTTTAACTTTGAATATGTACAATACAATTTTGTGATCTTATGAATTAAATTCTGGTATACTTTTTTTTATTGGCACCTTAAAAATCCTACTTTTTTTTTGTCCATATACATTTTCTGTACTTCTGGGATGTGGTGCCTTTATTCTGAGATTCTTGGCTTATTATTCAATTTCTGGCCAATAGGCCCATGTACAGTATCATTTTCTAGAAACCGTCAGTTTATTTGGTAAATGCCAACCTTGCAAGATGGCCAATTTACGACTATGAGTCATTTGCCAAGAATAACATTATACTATGTATTTTTTTTTGTATATCTAGATTTTCTGGTTTTATCTTAATGTCATGTCTTTACACTCAAGCACCGGGTTCGCACGTGTGCCAGAGTTAAGCTTGGGAACACATGCATATCCCTGACTGAGTCATTAAATTTGCCAGCAGGATATTTCTAAGCAGTCATTACTTTCATGTCATAATTTCATAAGTCTTCCCACAACACTAAGTTAGCATCTGTGGGTGTGCAATCCCTTCTGTTTCCTACAACAAACATAACTGTCCAACAGTTCGCAGTTAGCAGCTTTCCTCCCCTGTCTTTGCCTGTATCCCTCCCCTTCACAGTACGTTCTCTCTTCTCTCAACATATTTTCTCCCCCTGCTGAGAGATGCTTTGTAGAATCCCTTTCTCCTGCTCATTGTGGCAGTGCACTTATCTGTCATTTTTATTATCATACAAACAGATACTTTATGTTACCATGACAGCTGATTCTAAGAACGTAAAATAAAAAAATTTCCACCGAGAATTCGAATTCCCATTAGGATCTATTAATATTGCAAATATTCAAAAAGTTTTTTTTCTGTACATAGCAAATAAGATTACAATTTATAGTTGTCAAAAGCAAGCAAAACTTAGGGCAATGAATAAAACCGGCCAGGGAACTGCTTTAGGGAGCATTTCAGCTATGCTAAGTTCAAAAAAAGGCTTTTCAATTTACATTTCAAGTGAAGCATGAAAGCTTTATACATTCATATTGCTGGCTGTTTGTAAACGTTTCCTGGGTCCCTGAATCTGGCTGGGAAGACTTTCAGGTGTTCGGGACATCTTTATTTCCACCGAGTCCTTCCACAGTTCAGTGTACAGAGCCCTTTTATGGCTGGCCTCCGATACAGTGCTTAGACAATTTGCTTAGTAGGGTAATAAGGAATCATGGCACAAAGAGTTTTCTAAATAGGATCAAAGTTTTCTCTGCTTCACAACATGATCTGCTTATGGTCAGAATTATGAGGGGTCCACGAGAGGGTAGAGGTGATCCAAAGTTCGACTTGGCTCTGCACCCAAGATATCACAAAGCACATATCAAGAGTTCCCAGAAGCACAGAAGATGTGTTGTAGGAAAATAAAATTCATTAAAGTGAATGGCCTCAGGTGATACACAGAAATTAAACAAGTACTCCTACATAAGTTGTACCTGTTTATCTGCGGTCTTCTTTTATCTACATCCATTGAATATCCAGAATTTATAAAGCTTGTCAGAGCTGTCAGAAAACAGGGGGGCAGAGAGCTGAAATTACACTCTGTAGAGCTCAGTGAGGAGTTCATGGATGCCATTTTTCTTTTAATCATGTATTGCCAGTTAGATTGTATATGGTCAACATTATATTTAATTATGTATGAAATGCAACAATATGCATTCAATGTATGAAATGCAATAATATGGATTCACTACAAACCAGCTTGTTATAATTGTATCTTGTTTTGTAGGCAATTTTTATTTATTTGTTATACAACAATGTTGGAAACTAGTTATTCATTGGTTGTATGTGCTGTGCCTCATTTAAAGTCCCAGGACAAATAGATTGGTTGTATGAAGATATATGAAGGGATCAAGGCACACCACTAGGCCACATTCTATTTTGTCTTCTTTTTTCTACATCCATTGAACATCCATAATTTAAAAAACTTGTCAGGGCTGTCAGAAAACAGGGGGCAGAGAGCTGAAATTACACTCTGCAGAGCTCAACGAGGAGAGCTCTGAGAGCTGATTGGAGGGAAGGGACACCACCCCCCCCCCTCCATACTGCACAGGGACAGAGCTGATGCTGCAATCAGCTGGCACTTCCTCCCCTGTCACCTTTTTTCTCTTGGTGTCAGAAAAACTTGCCAGAAGTGATTCATGTTGATAGCAGAGGAACAAAGCAACAGACAGAAATGACACTTAGTGCTCTGGATTGGGACAAATACACACTATAGAGGGATATGCTTTGTTTATATATCAAGTCTGAGGTTTATAACCACTTTAAAGCTAAAACTGTAAAATTAGAAACTCAAGAAAAAGAAAAACGTTCAGGTCATCTGCTAAACTTTGCAAAATGAGAAGGAAGTTCACCAATTTGAAATAATTATCTAATAGTTAAAATATAATCATATTCTTTTTTGGACACTGCAATTAATGTTTTTGTTCCATTTGTAAAGAAATGGCATTGCCTACATACAAACAAAAGAGATCAAGATAACTGTATGATGCTAACACAGAAGAAAAAGAAATATGAAATTTATCTCCATAGCAACAGAAACATGTCATATAGTTTCGGAGGCAGTAATTAATATTTTGAAGTGACAGTTTGTTTTAACCCATCGCAGTCTGATATTTGTTCTATTGAGGGCTTCCCAAAGCCAAATACAATACAACATTTTTTGATGTTAAATTTAAAAAACTCTTCTGTGTCATTTTTCTGACAAATGCAAGTTTCTTCACCTATTATACCTATCAATTCTAACAATTTATGTAGTTTGGCTAACACAAGAACAGCATATTTCTTCCTCCAGTCCATCTGTCTCTTGTTGCATGCAGGAAACATAAATACGCCTACATGGATCCCGTGATGGGCAGATAAACTTGGACTAAGTTATTAACTGTTATGAAGACAAATTAGTAGTGAAGACAAAACATATAACTTAAAGCGGGCTTCCATTTTTTTGGGGGATAATGAAGAGCATTAAGTATTTAAATGTTAGTACTCAAGTCATTCCGATGTGACTTTTCTAAGGAAAAAACAAATTTGATTCTGTTGTCTCGGCGGGTGTCATCTTGCCTGTGGGCATGTGAAGCCCACAGGCATCCTCTTCCTGGATACAGTGGCGTAGATGTACCAGGAGGCACTGCGCGTTGTATCCCGATCTCACGCATGCGCAGTACATCGAATTGGGAGCGCCGCCATCAGCTCAGGTTCCCATCGCAACAGGCGGCGGCGTCGTCGTCGGAAGTCCCGCCTCGTTGAGATGGCAACCTAGCTCTCAAGATTCTAAATCTCGAGATAACTCGTGCCAGGCCACCGCACTGACTCCTGGGAACTATGACACAAGCTCCCAGGAGACAGTGTGGATAGGGGATATTGCGGCTATTTCCCATATCCGCGATCACATACACAGGAAAGTACTGTCAAAAAAAAAAAAATACCGTTTGGGATAGCTGAAAGGTATTAAATACATTTTATATAATATGTTAAAATCGGGTGGAGCTCCGCTTTAAAGCTTAAAGTGGAATTCTAGGTAAAAATCTAACTGTCCCCACTCCCTCCCAACATCTATGCTAACTAACCTGTATAATAACAATGTATATACTTAAATATTTTTAGGCAGCACTGGTCTGGTAATGTGATCTGGCACCACTATGTAAGCAAGCAGAGGCTGCAGGGGAGAGGAGGGAGCACCAACAATGAATGGGCCATGGAAGCCTACAGGTGATATCACTCCTTTAAGCTTTACCAGCCATTGTCCAGCGCTCCCCTGTCTCCCCTGAAGCCGGCGCTGATTGACACATAAAAAAAAAAAGAGAGAGGAAATTTATAGCTTACTATAAATTAATCAATAAATATACATATTTTCCTCTCTTCCTAAGTATTTCTATGTGGTCTTGTGTAAAATGTCTCTTTGCCTGAATAACAGACACCAAAAATGCTTGTTGCAAAACTGTACAAAGATGAAACAAGTCACCTCAAGTCAGCTCCAGCCAAAAAAAAATATTTTGCATTGAATAGAGCTGTATAGGGTTAGCACCCCTGTCTAGTATTTATTGCCATCTGTGTCCCTGCTGGAAGATTTCACTTTGCTTCCTGTCAGGACACGGGCATCTATCCAACAGGGACAACAATAAAATACATTTTATTAGAGGGAGTAAACCTGGCAACAGAGGGATTGAAATTCGGTCAATTCAGCAGGGAGCGTAGGGATTTCGATCCATCTATGGCCCACTTTTTTTTCAAATGAGATGTTATAAAATTTCCCTTTGATCCGCTGCTGCAGCCAATCAGTGAGGTGCTGATCGGTGTATTCTGACAGCGAACAACACTGTGAGAATTTAATAAAACGGGGAGAGGTTTTTCCACCCACCTTGATTGCATGGATGGGGGAATCCGTTCTTTTTTTTTGGCCAGCCTAAGAGTTAGAATATCTGATAATGTTTTTATTGCTCATGAGCCTTTCTGTGCTGGTAACTACACCATCACAGTATTTTACAGGGACAGAGTTATGCCGAGTACACACGACCGTTTTTTCCGTCAGAATAAACTCTGGCGGTCTTTCCGATGGATTTCCGACGGATTTCCGACAGAGTTCCGCTGAAACGGACTTGCCTACACACGATCACACCAAAGTCCGTTCGTTCAGAACGCGATGACGTACGACGGGACTAGAAAAAGGAAGTTCAATAGCCAGTAGCCAATAGCTGCCCTTGCGTCGTTTTTGGTCCGTCGGAATAGCATACAGACGAACGGTTTTCCGGATAGGAATTGATTCTGTCGGAAAGATTTAAAACATGTTCTATTTCTAGGTCGGTCAGAATTTTTGAAAAAAAAAAAGCTGCACACACGATCGGAATATCTGATGAAATGATTCCGTCTGACCTTTTCTGCCGGAAAGTCCGATCGTGTGTACGCGGCATTATAGGAAGTGAGGGAAAATCTCCCACAATCATGTATAAATATACAACAGTTCTGTTAGTGATATTGCCCAATACCCACGACAACCAAAGGAAAACTCATTAATCTAACTGATTGTTTTTTATCTGATTGTGGGGAATTTTATAATGGAGAAAGTAAAATCTATAGATTTTTTTCTATTTTATTGAAACTTTATACAGGTTTTTTGATATACATGAATAAAATCTGCTACAATACTACTAACATGCATTATGCTTCTTCCTGTCTCAGTCAGTCTCATGTCACTAACATACGCCTTTACCTTATCACACTTGGATTACTGAAGCTTGGCCTGTATCTGTACTGTATCTCCCATTTTACTCCTCCATTGCTTTCAGTTGACTAATTTGCTCTCCCGGGATCCATACTGCACACAACGTTCATACATACTTTTCCTTTCTTCTCATCGAGCACAGAAAGTTCTACTAAATCCTTTCCTTTATCTTTAAAGTCCTTCAACAATCTTTTACCTCTAATATTTCACTACTTATCTCTCTGCATCCTCCCGCTTGACTTCTTCGCTCAGGAAACATAAGCCCTTTTTAAAACCCTCATTTTCAAGCACGCCTTTTATCTGTGTTACTGGCACCTTGAATTGTGAAACATTTAATTGTAAGCAACTATAGTATCCCTTTATACAAATTGTATTATTATAATGGACCTATGCAAAAATCTGACCCACTTACTTTGACTATACTATACCCAACGAATAATATGAAAAATCCTGACCTTTCTTGTGGGATGTCCTTCCAGTCTCTGCTGTTTGTAGTGCCACAAAATGTGTTCCATTATCTGTGTTGTAGGCCACATTCCTCAACCTCTATACACTTTTTGAAAAATGAAAGTGTTTGTAAAGCTTATTTTCTTTTTTTTTAATATATAACAAACAAGTTTATACTTATCTTCTCTGTGATATGGAATTGCACATAGTGGCCCCATACCTCCTCTTCTTGGGTCCCCTGCGCTCATGGCCACTTCCCCTACTGAGTGCCCCCATATAAAGTGTCTTTCTATGGGGGCACTCATGCGGGCTTGCTCCCGAGTCTCACTGTCTGTGTCTATTTAGACAGACAACAGGACTCGGCCCCATTTCCCGTTCCCACTGCCTCAACAAAGCCAGCAAGACCATAAAGTTAGTGAAGAGAAGAGCTGCACAGTGCTGGATCGAAGGAGGGCCCAGGTAAGTAAAAAGAGGGTTGGGGGGATACTGATGCCTAAACATTTTTTACCTTAATGCAAAAAATGCATTAAGGTAAAAAATCTTTAGTCTTTGGAACCACTTTAAGGTTAAGTTAATGGGATGATAGGGCCTTCTCAAATACCACACATGCTTAGGAAACATAGCAGCAGAAGGGCATTTGTTGTATATATGTTTACATTGCCAATATGGATGAGTGAAAGTGAAAGTTATGTATTTTTCTGAAATTTGGTCAAAAATTGGACATTCTGGCAAGATTCACCATTTCAATGCTTTGGAATCTGCACAGTAAAATAATGGTGTTTTCTGATGTTTCCAGAGTGCATCAGGCTTTAAATATCTCCTTGGGGTTGGGTAGGCACCTTTTATTTTTATAAAATTTGTGTTAATCTTTATGTACTAGTTTTAATAAAACAATAATTTTTTAGGTGCACATTAAGTATACCTAGAAAGATAAACTGTTATGCCGCGTACACATGAGCGGATTTTCCGTCGGAAAAATCTTGGATGTTTTTTCCGACAGAATTCCGCTCAAGCTTGGTTTGCATACACATGTCACACAAAAGTTCGCTGAACTTTCAACTGTCAAGAACGCAGTGACGTGCAACACTACGACGAGCCGAGAAAATTAAGTTCAATGCTTCCGAGCATGCATCAAATTGTTTCCGAGCATGCGAATGAATTTTGCGTGTCAGAATTGGTACAGACGATTGGAATTTCCGATCAAAACTTTTTCCGACCGAAAAATTGAGAACCTGCTCTCAATCTTTTGCTGGTGGAATTCCGCCAGCAAAAGTCTGATGGAGCATACACACAGTCGCATTTCCGACCAAAAGCTCTCATTGGACTTTTACTGGTGGAATTTCCGATCGTGTGTACGCGGCATAACAGCATGTGATGGCATGGGAAAGCACATGGTTTTGAAATAAAACCATC
This sequence comes from Lithobates sylvaticus, assembly GCA_028564925.1. Lineage (NCBI taxonomy): Eukaryota > Metazoa > Chordata > Amphibia > Anura > Ranidae > Lithobates > Lithobates sylvaticus. The sequence goes on from CM053027.1 coordinate 77,567,283, forward strand.
TTAGTGATATGGCTCTGTATATCAGCAATGTCATGTCAAATAGCACCAGGATCTAAAATTGTATTTTTTTTTTTTTTTTTATAACTAAAGCTATATCAGACAGTGAACTTTTTGGCTAAGTTTGTAGTTCCACATGGCAAAACTTGCAAGTTCCATTCCGGGAGCTCCTTCGTAAGTCCAGCTTGTTCATAAGTCCAACAAAGATCAGTGCTTGTAGACAAAAGCTTTGAACACTTATCAGTGTGTTCCGACGGGGGGAGTCCTCCTGTCAGGACACAATAGCACAGCTGGGGAGATCGTTTCACCAACTTTACTTGTGTTGGTACGGCGATCTGTCAGTTTTTTTTTTGGTCCAGCCCACTGGGTTGGGTGAAAATAAAACTGTGCAATCAAGTTCAATGACATCAGACACTCACCCTCAATGTCAACATTCCATATTTTGTCCAAATGTTTTGGTTTTTCAAGGAAAAGTGACAATGATGATTACCCTGCAGGAAAAAATATAGTATGAAAAAATGACTGTTTACTTTGATATTCTTGTATTGGTTGGTTTATTCTTCAAAGCTATACTTTCTTCACCAGGCTCCTTACTAATAAGAATTTACTTCAATTGGAGTTTAAGGCTAAGTTCACACTTACAAAAAAATTCCAACGCAAACCAACACGCCTATAGCATTAATGCGCATTTTGTTTTTTGCATTTAGAGCACACTAAAAAATGCTCCCCATGTGCCCTCCAAGTGATTTTTGGGGGAAGTGTTTTTTTTTTTTTTTTCCCACCTCATTGATAATTGATAAACGCTTTTCAAGCATGTCAAGAAACATGCTGTAAAATCTACAGACATGTTTATGGCACATTACCATAGACTTGAAAGGAAGGAGTTGACAAGCTTAATTTTTGCCACGCAGAGATGCAAAGCAACGCAAACGCTACGTGTTTTTCAAATATGAACAGCTCTGTCCTTTGTCTATATTATCACTATAGGCTGCTGTAGTAGGGATTCAGGGAATGGCAAAAAAAAAATGCTTTCCAAACACCCGTTTCTAATGCCATTGTGAACTGGTCCTAATAGTGGAATTAGTAAGGAAGAGGGGGAATAAATAACAATACAAACAATGTATCTTGAAAGTACATCACTGTTTTAAAACTTAAATATAGCAAAACATGCTTTCTGTACCTGCTTGAAAAACATAGAGAGAGAAAAGATGGGGGAAAGGATATGGAGGAGGTAAGAGGAATGCCATGGCCTCCTGCCCCTAAATGGGGAACACTTTCATAGGGAAAAAAAGTTCTTGTACTGGTGTAGCAAAGATATGAGCATATAGGAGAATAAAAGTTTAAAATAACCATGCCCTACAGATCCAACAAGGTAATCCTTATTATTAACAAACAAATCCCAGTTGAGTGCTTAGAGACATTCCAAAAAGTTATCCAATAATATAATCCAAAATATTTAGAAGGACACTAATTCATTTCTAATATTGCAAATATAAAAGATCTCTTCCACATTCTTTATTTTCCAAACATTATTTTCCTTTATTTTCCCCCCTCATTTTCCTTTTTCTTTGACTCACTGATACTAGATATAGCTATGGAATGATTGGATGTTCTATTTGATAAAAGCTATTTACCCATTCACGCTTCAACTTAGATGAAGAATGTTTTTTAATGTTGTTTATTAACAACTTGTTACTAGTTGTACTGCAGCCGAATGGCACGGCTGGGCGAAATGACGTTATGTAACGTCACTTCGCCCTATGGCCACTAAGGGTGCGCACGTGCCCCTTGCTCGCCCATGGAGCCGGTGCGAGTGCCCGGCGGTCCTGATCACTGCCGAGCTCCCGCGATTACTCGGGGCACGCGGAGAATCTCAATCTGTGTGTGTAAAAACACAGCTTCAGGTTCTCTGAGGGGAGAAGTGACAGATCGTCTATTCATACAGAGTATGAACAGTGATCTATCTCTTCCCCTACACAGTCCCCTCCCCCATTCAGTTAGAACACACACATTAACCCCTTGAAAAATGCCCAGGTCCCAAAAATGGGTCAAAATTGTCCGACGTGTCCGCCATAATCTCGCAGTCCCAATAAAAATCGCAGATCGCTGCCATTACTAGTAAAAAAAAAAATTATAATAAAAATGCCATAAAACTATCTATTAAAATATACCTATTTTGTAGACGCTATAACTTTTGCGCAAACCAATCAATATACGCTTATTGTGATTTTTTTACCAAAAATATGTAGAAGAATACATATTGGCCTAAACTGAGGAAAAAAATGTTTTTTAAATATTTTTGGGGGATATTTATTATAGCAAAAATAAAAAATATTATGTTTTTTTCAAAATAGTCGCTTTTTTTTTTTTTTTATAGCACAAAAAATAAGGTGATCAAATACCACCAAAAGAAAGCTCAATATGTGGGAAAAAAATATGTAAATTTTGTTTGGGTGCAACGTCAGTTAAAGCGACGCAGTGCCGAAACGCAAAAAGTGCTCCGGTCAGGAAGGGGGTAAAATCTTCCGGGGCTGAAGCGGTAAATGACATTGTTAAAAATTCAAATGGGTATAAAATTATAGGTCATTATTAATAAGACATTTTAAATATTATAAGTGGAAAAATGTTAACCCTGTAATTGTACTTTGTGTATGGTACATGCATTTATCATTTATCTCACTTTTTTTTCGCTTTCTATGTTATGTACAGTGAAAATTAAAAAAAATAATAATAATAATAATCATGCCTACTACCTGTGCAGACTTTCTCATATCACCCTTTAATTTTATCATAGACCACCACTAATGTGAACCATATAATTCTGATGGTTTTTTCTGGATAATTGTTTCAGCTCTCCACCAAAGGTGCTCAGTAGTTCTCAGCCTTACCTCATTTCTATAGAGTAAATGGATGAATGATTTATGCAAACAATAGCAGTAAGCTGTTCTAACAGTCGACTAAATACAGCCTGTTCATTCTGAGCTAATCTCTTTTCAAGAGCACTTCAGGAAAAGGGAATATAATGTTGTGTGGGAAGAAAAAATCTGCCTTGATTGCTATACTACTTCGTTGGTCTTGGTGTTATACCGACACACTGGAAAAAGAAAAACACCTTAACAGAGTATTCAACTTGTTACAAGCCTTTTAAAGTGGGAATGCAGCATATACAGCCTAATTAATTGTAGAATTCTGGGAAATCTGCCTTTTACCCGTCATTCTAAGAAATTGTAGACCAACCAGTCTATAAAGCCCCCCTAACCATGAAAATAAGCCGAAGCCTATATTTGTTAAAATAGATGTTTGCTGTACACTTTGGCACTTTGATTTCTCTTTTATATGAGAAAGAGAAAGAAGCATTCACTAGCGGAGAGAATCCAGTGGAGTGCAGTCCTGCCCGCCCCTGTCAAATTGATAGAGTGAAGATGTTGAACTAGATAATGGAAACTTTCTATTCAGTGAGGGCTGGAATAAAGAAACCATTTCTAGTCATTCATCAGCATTGATTGCCTTACTACTTGAGGCTTAGATCAGAACTTACTCTTTACGAAGAGAGAATAAAACCAGCATGTGATCCACTGCAGAAAATGTGGTTAGGCAAAGCTTATCATTTTGTGCTAAAAGTAATCACTGGAATGTTTAACAACTTCGGGTCTTACTCAATGAATAGCGTGTGGATTGCCACTCTATTCTTCCAGTATAATTCTGAAAATACTAAGATCATGTGGGAAAAAAACCTCCTGTAATCTGTGTATTTTCTTTCTAGTCTGAGTCGTCTGTGGACTTATTTCGTGTTAGAAGTTAAAGCAGACTTTCACCCTCTTTCTGCTTTTTATATAAAATGAATGTTTACTCTCCTGACTTTCATAAATGTCATATATTACTTTCTTTGAAGCACGTTCTTTTTCTTGCGTAGGCAATAATAACTTAGTAGCACTGAATGCAGACTCCTGGAATATGAACATTACATATCTCCAGAGTCTGTAGGCAACTCCAAGAGCTCTGGGTGCCCCGATACTGCAATCCCGAGCATGCACACCCAGCACTCTACCCAGGGAACCAGATTGTTTACATGTTGTCACAGGGAAGGCTGGGTACACGTGTTGCCAATTCCACCATGCCCACCTAGAGCTCCACCTGTGGATTCATAATATTTTCATGAATGTGTAAATGTGAACGTGTAAACATTATCCTCGGGTAGAGCACTGGGTGCACTCAGAAAACAAGGAAGTGGCTGGAAAACAAGAACAATTTTTCTTAGGCCCCTTTCACACTGGGGCGGGAGCGGTGTCGGCGGTAAAGCAGCGCTATATTTAGCGCTGCTTTACCGTCGTTTTAGCATCGGTTTTCGTCCGCTAGCGGTGTGGTTTAACCCCCGCTAATGGTTAAAACCGCATATTGCCCCATTGATTTCAATGGGTAGGAGCGGTTTAGGAGCGGTGAATACACTGCTCCTTCACCGCTCCAAAGATGCTGCTAGCAGGACTTTTTTGACCGTCCTGCTAGCGCACCGCTCCAGTGTGAAAGCCCTCCGGCTTTCAAACTGGAGTGAATGGGGCCGGGTTTTTATCAGGCGCTATACAGGCGCTATTTTTAGTGCTGTAGCGCATGAAAAACGCCTCAGTGTGAAAGGGGCCTTAGCGCTGGTGTGTGCAGCTTATTGTTTTAGGGTGTGCACCCCTAAGCACAAACACAAATGCGTGTATATCAGCAGAGCAGTGGACGGTGTCAGTAGAGCAGAGATTGCTGTCAGTAGGGCAGTGGGCGGTGTCATTATTTTTTTAATTTACAATTTTATTTTCTTATTTTTTACAATATTATTTTTTAAAGCCGACACCAGTTTTGGCAATTTTACATTTAGGTATAGAGAAACTCCCACCTACCTTCAGACCAGTAGTGACCCACATCCTTTTAGAATCACGAGCACTAATTCTTTGTAATTGGAAAAACCAAAACTTCCATAAACAGATGTCACAAGAGCAGTCCATAGAAACTACACATTCAAATGTCTTATAGCCATTAATTCTATGCAATGCCACATCTTTGACCAACGATGGTCCATATGGCCTAAAAGTACTAACAAACAATGATGATATCTTGAACCATATGGGTATGCACGCTTCAGTTTATTTTTCTGATTATATTTTACTATGTTACTACAAAACAAGATCAAAGTTATATTCAAATGTATTTGTTGTATATCGAATGTGTTACACCACCTGTATTACATTTTCTGTTTTAAATGAAATACTCAATAAAAAATATTGAAGAAAAAAAATATATATTATTGTTTATTACTTTATTTTTTTTTTAATTTAGGAGCCCCGTTGGTAAAATATCAAGGGTCTATACAGAGAGAAAGGGACTGAGGAAAGAGCTTCCCCAGTCCCTTTCTCTGCAGCCTCAACTAGCTGTACTGGATAGTGAATGAACGGGAGTGTTCTTTGCTGAGTGGCTTCCTGTTCATTCACGAACAACATAAAGAATGAACACAGAAATGATCGCTACAGATCACTTGTGTTCCCGCAGCAGCCGACAGGAGGGGGGAGGAGGGAAGCTGGCAGTACTTCAGGGGTGGGAGCAGGAGGCACCAGAAAGCAGGGGGAATAGGCAATAGACATGTGCAATTCGTTTCGTTTTTTTTTTTTCGTTTTTCATTTTTTTTCCTTATTTTCGTTCGTTCGTTCGTTTTCGTACGAATGAACGAATCGTTCGAATCGTACGAATCCGAAAAACGAATCGTTCGAATCGTACGAATCCGATTAACGAATCATTCGAATCGAACGAATCCGAAAAACTGCGAAAATCCGAAAAAAACAAATTAGAAACAACGAATGTACTAATGAAGAAAATCCAAAAAACAAAAACGAACGAAAAAATTCGTACATTCGTAACTTTTTTTTTTTTTGTTGAATTGGTAATTTTTCGTGTCCCTTACAATGGTGCTGCTAAACGTGCTTCAAATGGATTGAACAAAAAAATTCGTACATTCGTAACTTTTTTTTCGATTGGTAACTTTTTTTTTTCGATTGGTAACTTTTTTTTTCGATTCATAACTTTTTTTTTTTTTTTTTTTTTTTCAATTTGTAATTTTCCGTGTCTCTATTGAACAAAAAAATTCGTACATTCGGAACTTTTTTTTGATTCGTAACTTTTTTTTTTTTCGATTCGTAAATTATTAAAATGTAATAATAGCATACACATTACATAAAATTATGAATTACGCTCCGATTACGAATCTACGAATGTTACGAATGTACGAATAAATACGAATGCGTCCGAAAATTAAACTAACGAAAAAACGAATCAACGAAAAAATAACTCTTACGAATGTACGAATCGTTACGAATATGAACACCGACGACTTACGAATGTACGAATCGTTACGAATCCGAACATCGACGACTTACGAATGTACGAATCGTTACGAATCAACGGAAACGAAAAAAAACGAAACGAAAAAAAACTATTTTTTTTTTCGGAAACGAAAAAAACGAAAAAAAAATGATTTTTTTTGTTGTGCACATGTCTAATAGGCAACACACAGCATGATTAGGGTGTGCCCGGGCACACCCGGCATACCCTGTGCACACGCCTATGGTCCTTAGTTAAGATGGATGCATGGGACAGAAGAGGCACATGGAAACTTGGTATGGTAATGTTAACCTGCATAGAAAAGCATGTTTTTGTTAAAATTAACATATACAGTGGAATCTCGGATTGCGAGTAATGCGGTTTACGAGCGTTTCGCAATATGACTGACTCTCTATGGGAGCATTGTCTTGCAAGATGAGCAGGATTCAAGCCGCTGGGGTGTGCAGTACTGCATTTGGCCAGAGGTGCCAAATGCATCTATACCCATAATCATGCCAGCCCTGGGAACATGAAGATGGTTGAGGAACCAGCGGGGTAAGGGCAGTATTGGATTCCTGTTCAGGTGAATGTATTTTTATTAAAAGTCAGGAGCTACAGTATTTGTAGCTGCTGACTTTTCTTTTTTTTTTTAAAACAGACCGAAGAACCTCTTTAAGAACGGGGTTACACCTTGACCATTTACTTCAACATGCTTGAATTTCTAACATAAAAGGCTTCAGGTCATTTTACAACTAATTACTGTATACAAGCTGATTTGAGATTCTCCAAATGGGAATATGTGTAAAAAGGTGTCAGGTTGTCAGACTTTCATCATGAAATCCATCGAAATCAGCCCTGACATTTTGTCTGTGTTAGGACACGCCATCTGTCAGTCTGTGTTATAAAAGATGCACCGTTTTCTTGTATAGCATTGCACGCAAATACTCAATGTCAGGAAATCTCAGAACACAGAAATTAATCGGACTTGTCTTTTGCCCTCCTCTGTTAAAGGAGAACATCCATCTGGAGTATCGAGTAGAATACATTGTAAGCATGTGTACTTATTTCCAGTCTGTATAAAGTGGCAACAGATTTCAGCAATTTACATTAAAAAAAAAAAAAACTTTTTTCATTCAATGCACTGCTGAAAAATAGTTTTGGGTATAGATACACAGATACAGAGGGGTTGATTTTCTAAAGAAAAATAGACTGTGCACTTTGCAAAGTGCAGTTGCTCCAGAGCTTAGTAAATGAAACAAGGCTTCACTTTGCAAAGAATACCCAATCACATGCAAGGAAATAAAAAATAAAAAAAATAAACATTTTTGCTTGCACATGATTGCGTGATATGGCTGATAGATAGAGCTACTGTGTTTTCAAATAGTCACATTTCCAGGAAAAATGTAAATGGAACTAAAGTCTGTAAATACATAATTCTGCTTCAGTACAATGTCCGAGAGCTCCCATCGTATGTGAAGACATTTTCTTCCCGTCTTCTTCCAGGTGTGGGGTCTTCAGCCATCTTGATTGGAGGTTGCAGGATGGCAACTCCTATGCATGTGTTACACTGTATGCGTTACAGTATAAAGAAGTTTGTGAGATTGCAGAGGAGATACAGTATGACTCTTCTGTTAAAAAAAAAAAAGAAAAAAACATTCCTGCTCACAATTTTTGGTGTTCATATCACAGTACCTCTTTAAACCCATCGCTTTAATGGCTTCAAAAAAAAGTTACGTTCACGGCATGCCGTAGAATGCTAGCTGTCACAATGGTTGTGCTCTCAACCAATCTGTCGAACCATCCAATGGCTGGAGTCATAACTGATCACATGTGCAGCATCATGGCAGTTGAAGATTAGACAGAGACCAAGATGGCAGCTTCCTTGGCTGAAAATGACAAGAGGGTTTACTTCCACTTTAAGTGGTGTTTTTTTGTTGTAAAGCAAATATATAGTCCAAACTTTTTTTGGATATAGTGGAAAACAATTGCATCTCCTGCCAAGTTTTTTTTTTATGTTGTGTGTGTCCTCGACAGGTAGATTCAAACACTTTGTCCTGGTAAAACATTGTAACTGAGACAGAGGTGATGGGGAATCCAAAATGTAAGGGTTTTCACTAGAAGTGAGGGTACATTTTCCAATCGGGAGACTTTATCCACTGACAAATGTTTAGATGGGGATTTCCAATCAATTGACAGAGAAGTAAAAATAAATATTTCCAATGGAACAGAGACAAACTGTAGGAGATGTTAAAGTGGTTGTAAACCCTCTCATATACCCAGTGAAATGAATAGCCTCAGATCATACACAGAGATGAAACAAATCTCCCTACATACATTTTTTTTGTTTTTTTGTTTATCTGCAGCCCTCTATTCTTTACAACCCTTCAAAAGGGCGGATTTTTGGTAAAATCCTTCTGCATCTGTGAGGAGCACAGAGGAGGGGGTGGAGAGCTGCAGTTACAGTCTGTGAGAGTTGATTGGAGGAAAGGGACACACCCTCCTCCACATACTACACAGTAATGAAGGATGGATACAGAGCTATGTTGTGAATAGACAAGCTGTGTGCTGAGCTCTACTCCCCCATCAAAAATTTATCTCATGTGTTGGGAAAACTTCTTAGAACAGGAACAAAGCACAAGAGACGACACTTATGCCCTGTACACAGTCAGAAATTCAGAAGGAAAAGGTCCGATCGGATTATGTTGTTGGAAAATCCGATCGTGTGTGGGCTCTATCGGACTTTTTTCGACTGAAAAAATTTGAGAGTAGGATCTAAAATTTTCCGACAAAAAAATCAGATCAGACTTTTTCCAATCGTTTGTAGAGAATTCCGATGGACAAAGTGCCACGCATGCTCAGATCAAATTACGAGACCAAAGCCATTGGCTACTAGCCTCTACGTAGTTCCGTCGTACGCAACAAACGTCGCCACGTTCCGAACGATTGGATTTTCCGACAACTTTGTCCGACCGTGTGGATGCAACACCAGTTTTGGACAAAATCCATTGGAAAAAATCCGATGGATTTTGTTGTCGGAATGTCCGACCGTGTGTACAAGGCATTAGAGCTTTGGAGATAGACAAGTAAACACTACAGATATACTGTATGTATGTTGTTCAGATTTCATGACCGAGGTTTACAACTACTTTAATCCTTCCCTACTCATGCAAAATTAAAATAATAATGATGACGACACTTTAGTGGGCAGTTGAAATGTGCTTCTATGTAAAATGTTTAACTTCATACTATTCTCTATTCTCTATAACTATTTAACTAGAAAATGTAGATTTTGTTGTTGATCTTCAATTATATCTACATAATTTTTGTTTGATGCTGTGAAGGATAATGCAAGTTATCCTTTTTTTCCAGGTAAAAAAAAAAAAAGTTTAGCAATGTAAACAATGAAATGTTTATTAAAAAGCACAAGATAAGATTTTTGTGTTTTTTCTAAAAGCAAAAAATAAAAGGTAATTATTAGATCTGACCAAGTATATTTATACACCTATGTTATTCTGTTTAGCCTGTATGTAAAAACGCTTCCCTTATTGTTTTGCGATAATATGATATGAAGATATTTAAGAGGGCCTTACATTATAATAGCACAGAAAGCTCATCCTCCCCTAGGTCCTTATTAACTTCCTATGACGATGGCGGCCTACTGTGCTGTCTACATCCCTTCTGGTAAAAATCTAGTGCAATACTGCATGTACCTGCTCACAAAACGCCACATAGACTTGAATGACATACACCTATATTGCACAAGCAATGTCCCATCTTTGGAACATTAGTACACAGGTGCAGGCAGCCATGCCACTAAATTTATACTGGTTGAGATGAAGATAACACAGGAGGCCACCACCCTCCGAGAAAGTGCTGATGACACAGCTTAGTAAGACAAAATGGCACAGACAGAACTACAGAATAGAAACAGGGGTCAACATTTAGATAAACTTCCAATTCTTCCAGAAAAGGGACAAATCCTTGCAGAAAATGGACAAAGGCAATCAATCGGTTCTTCACCCTAGGAACAAAAAATAAAAAATCAGCAGCTGCAAATAATGTAGCTGCAGACTTTTAATAAAATGGCATGTCCAAGGGGCCAGCGCCATCCTCACCTGGGCTGGTTCTTTACTGGTCTTCTGGCCCCTGACACTCGCATCTTTAGTGTGGGAAACCAGTTGTGACCTTACACTGGGACTGAGGCAAAAGGTCTTTTATCTTAATGGGATAGAAAACGTTCTATGTGCAGCAGCCCCCCCCCTTAATATTTACCTGAACCCCATCTAGATACAGCAATATTCACAAGAGACTCAGCCTGCCGGTGCTTCCTTTCTCAATGGCTGAGACAGCAGCATGGTGCTATTGGCTCACACTGCTGTGAATCAAAGTCAGTGAGCCAATGAGGAGAAAAAAGGGTGGGGCGGGTAGCAACTCTGTGTCTAAAAGGACACAGGGAGCTGTGGTTCGGCTCAAAGGCCCCCATAGCAAGCTGCTTGCTGTGGGGGAACTCAACAGGAGGGCGGGGCCAGGAGCACCGAAGAGGGATATGAGAAGAGGAGGATCTGGGCTGCCCTGTGCAAAACCACTGACCATGAAAAAAACAAGACTTTAGTATCACTTTACCAGAGCAAAGAAAGGCCTTCTTGCCATTAGATTTGCCTGCGTGGCCAACTGCAGTCTAATACCTATGTATGCCTCAACGTCTACTTTTAAATTGAGAGGACTTTTTTGTTAAACTGTTCTGCAAGTTGTTTTGAAACATTTTATAAAAAAGATTTTCTGTGTACGTATAAACACTTCCCTCTTATTAATTAATTTCTTTTAACTTGTTCCTTTATGGAAAGCAATCAAATGTTTTGTTACAATAACCTTCAGCCATATTATCTTTAAGCTGAGTTAATGGTTTCAGATGGTTAACAGAGATCTTTTGGGAAAAAAACAAGCAAAAGCGGATTAGTTTACTTATAATTAGCTTCTTCATCATGGTTGGATCCAAATAAAATATTTGATACAGTAAAGTAAACATTCAGAAGAAGGATCGGTTTTAGAATAATAATTAATGTCTTTTACACAGGAAGAAAAGATCATCTAAAGGTGTTACATCCATTTATTGGTTAACTGAAAAACCTTTTGCTTATTTCTTTTGTTTGTCATGTTCTTTGTCAAAAATATTTTATTTTTCCACAATTTTTTAAATTAAAACAAAGAGTGACCCCTGAAACTGATATCCCTATAGCAAGAGGGGCCCTTGCTATGGTGAAATCATCTGATATGCTCTTTAACATTGCTTGGTTGTCTCAAAGGGGGGCAACTCCCCTTCCCTGAGAACTTCTGATTTGGCAGTGGGCTTTTCCATAATTCCTAGTTAGGTCGATAGGGGAGTTACATGTAAAAAAACTCTTTATTACCAACCTCTTCTGGGTCTTGCAATATAAACTTTTGCAAAAATGAAATAGTATAAAGCCTTGTATTGACATAACAGGGCCACACATACTTGCAGCCTTGATGCTGTGGACATACCAGACTATCTGCCCTTTAAGATTGGGTGGTTCATTGAGGTATCTAATGAGGAGAGCGAAAAAAATAGCCATTTGAGATAATGATAAAATAATGTTTCATTGGAAAAATGATAAATGATTTGAGAAACAGAGGCCTTGCACAGATAAATATCTACTTCATAAAACGAAAATACAGGAAATATGTACTGTATGTTTGTGGATTCATATTTTTAGAAGCCATTTATTAACAACTGAAGTTAAAATTACTCATCCATCTTACTTAACTGTCTAATATCTTAAAAAAGAAGTTTGCATCAACTTAATGTACTTACATTGAACATTCATATTGTCCTTCTACATTAAATTTGCCCAGAATGGCATCACTGCCACTTACAGTGAATCTGAGGGTTCACTTTACCTTCCCCATATCCATAGAAAAGGCCCCCATAGGTGTCTGCTTGTATCCTTATATTTTCTTCAAATCACTTGGGTATCCCCAACGCCAGAGAGCTCTAGTATGAAAATACCAAGCACAACTCCCTTGGTCAAGCTCTGCTGATTGTAATTGTCCCCCAAATCCTCCTATTGACCTATGTAAGCATAAATCCAACTTAGAGGCCAACATGTAGGTGAGAGAGGATGGAGGAGGCCTGCAAGTTTAACCCAAGAAGCACTTTCACAATAGAGCCCCTATTCTGAAAAAGTACCTATTCTATGAGCTGGGGCTACTTTAGAAGGTAAAAGTGGGTGTGTATGCCCACAATTTCTTGGACAATGATATAGGAACTCATTAGTTATATCAACAGAATAACTGGCATCCTGGGCATTGTTATAACCAGGCACCCAGTACATGTGCCCTGCATTTCCTGCTAGACTCACTTGTTCTCTATGCTATATTGCTCACCACTGCAGCAGTTGGTATCTCTCCCCACTGCATTGCCTGTCGGGGGCAATAGATTATAGAGTCAAATTTAACTTCCTTAAGCTTTTACTCGGATCAAATTTTTCACATGTTACAAGTTGAGGGTGAGCCTTATAGGAATCCCCTTACTTGGCTGTACTGTATCTGAGATTTGGTGACTTCAGGGAGAGAGGGGGGATTTTGCTGGGGACCATAATGCTGTGATAGGAGATTTTTACTGGGAGGATAAAGATTTGTGCTCAGACTGACCCCTGTACTTTGTGCATTATGTACCACTCACCCCTACATTCCACATCCTTGACCCTTGCATTCTTGCATTATGCACTCCTAACCCCTGCAGTCTGTGCATTAAACACTCCTTGACACCTGCAGTCTATGCATGGCACACACCTTACCCCTGAACTCAGTGCTCAGTGCTTATCCCTGCTTTCTGTGTATTCTACACTCCTGGCCTTGCACATGGTACATTACACACACTGGACCCATGAACTCTGCATTACATGCCCTGACCCCTGCACTCTGTGCCTTGCATGCTGTTGACTCCTGCACTCTGTGCGCATTGCATACCCTTGACCCCTATACTCTGTGTGTTATGTACTCCTGACCCCTGCACTCTGTGCATTACTCAGAAGTATGTATTGTAGTTACAGTCTATTGGTACTCTACCAGATGCCATCTCCAGATACACATTTATTTGATGATTCCATTTAGTGGGGCCTATGATATGCCACTGAGATTCTCCATCTGTTCAACTGGGATAGCACAATGCAGAACCCCTCCCTGTATTAGGACTGTACATATGAAATATATAAATGGCTCATACAATGACTAAATATATGATCAACAGAAGCTTCAAGGCTGTGATTACTTCTCTCTGCTCTGCTCTCTCTCTCTCTGTCTCTTTTCTCTGCTCCTGGTATGTCTGCGCCCACCAGACTATGTAGGGGAGCTTTGGGTCTCATATGTTGCATATATGGATTGCACAAGCAACTTTTGTACATGCTTCTTCAATACACCTGCCCTCCTGTTATATGAGAATCGCATATAGGTATTCCCACCCCACTGGCTAATTGGGGTCAATTATCTGAATTTCCACCAGTTTGGCTCTTGTTTAAAAAAAAAAGTATTATTTTTTGATGTGGCACCTGGGCCTACCACAAATACATTTTTAGAAGAAATGCTGTAAAAATACATGTGATAAATAAATAAAATATAGTGTTCATTGTCCTAAGAACTGTTGGTAGCTAAGCAGTCCCTGACAATTTTAATGAAGTTCTTCTTTAAGGTAGTATTAGACAAATAATTAGATCAATTGTTAGTGTGAAGAAAAGCATATGTAATGGAAGTGTTTAATTGTCTAAGTAATGATTGTGCTGAGGTTTATACATGTATGTGAACCTCTCTTATTGCACAGCAAGAATTTTTTATGTGTACAAGATCAGCGGCAAATTTGTGAATGCATACAGTGAGTAGGTTCCATTTTAAATAACCATGCTTCTTTAAACCACTACCACTATTAACACAATGGGGGTTATTTACAAAAGCCAAATCCACTTTGCACTGCAAGTGCACTTGAAAGTGCAGGCGCTCTAAATGTAAGGGGTAGATCTGAAATGAGTGGAAGCTCTGCTGATTTTATCATTCAATCATGTGTAAGCTAAAATGCTGTTTTTTATTTTCCTTGCATATGCCCCTCGGATCTACAGTGACTTTACTTCCAAGTGCACTTTCATTGCACTTTCAAGTGCACCTGCAGTGCAAAGTGGATTTGCCTTTAGTAAATAACCCCCTATATGTCCACACCCACTGTCCACCACAGCAGTCTAGACATGCTGCATTATTACTCTCCTTAGGATGCCAAACAGGCTCCCTAGGTCTTTTATAATCCCGTTCCCGACTGAAACTTCTTTGTGTTCCTTGTGTGTTATAAAATCCAAAATATAGTTTGATTTCCAGATTCCCAGACAGGTAAGTGCAATAGACATTTTAAGCTACCTGCAAAACCCATATCATTTAAAATTACAGGAATGAGAAAGGAAGTCATGTCTGGCATTCTAAAAAATAATTATGACCTTTGCAGTAAAGCTTTATCCAATATTGAATGGAAACTCTTTGATGTAATGTGGCGATATGAAGTTTGATGGATGAGTAGCTCAGGATGCAGTTTAGTTGTATTGGTTCTAAAGAATGGCCCATTCGTCAGCAACCGGCAGAGCTTTTAATGAAGCTACAGGAGAATTCTCCATAAAGAATGGAAAATGATCATCAGACACAATTTAAGACACTTTCTTCCTAAGATTGCATGTCTGTAATAAGAATAAAAAATTGCAGCTCTAAATATCAAGTAGAAAGTGTGACTTGCTTCTTTTTTTTTTTTTTGGATAAAACCATCTTACATGTATAACACGCAGATCTCAAGCACGTGGCACTTTAACATTAGATGGCTCATTATACATAATGGTTATCTCCTGTATTAATATAGTTTCAATTACAAATGAATACTTTGTATTCAAATTGAACAGTATCTAATGGTCTCTTTTTGAGTGATTCCTGAGGGTAATCAACAATTTTATTACTTGAATATGGTTGAAGTTACCAGCTGCAAGGGAAATAGGATGGAGTGAAAAGGCAATTTTGGATCAGTGACTTGATATGCCAAGCCACCTTCGGGGAAGTAAAATGACTAAGTTCCTTTAAACATTAGCAAAACACATTTGTTATACCTGAGATGGTTACGAGGGGTTACCAGCTTGCTTGTACAAAAATACACATACTGACTGTATCCATCATGTGCATTTCTTTATTATATTGTAACAAAACATGTTTATAATTTAACATTATTAGACTTATTCAAGATACAAAAACATGTGCATTTGGGATGGACATACCATTTGTGCAGACTGTATAGCTGCATAAGGAACTCCAGGTACCTAGGGGGTCTGTTTATATTAGATGTGGGGATGATGGGTGCTGAGTCCACCTCCCCCTGTTATATAGACCTTTACACTGTGAATGTGCTTTTGCACCAGTAGTTGAATAGGGAACCCTAAATTGTGTTTTAATTTGTTTTGCCAAAATAAGGCTTAAATTATTAAATTGTAAGAGGGGGATACCATTCATTTTTGTTGTCCACATCTGGCTGCAGAAATGAGTGGCTGCTAGATCTATATAGAGATGGGCCGAACACCCCCCTGTTCGGTTTGCACGAGAACTCCTGAACAGAGAAAAATTTCTGACCCGAATGGCAAAAAAGTCCTCATTTTGCAGGCTTATATGCAAGTAATTGGCCATAAAAAAGGGTATGGGGCCTGGGTACTGCCCTGGGGGACATGTATCAATGCAAAAAAAAGTTTTTCAAAAATATCCTTGTGATTTTAATGATGCTTAAAGCGGAGTTCCACCCAAAAGTGGAACTTCCGCTATTTCATCTCCCCCTCCAGTGTCACATTTGGCACCTTTCAGGGGTGAGGGGGGAGCGGGGACCTGTTTTTGACAGGTCCCCGTCCCCACTTCCGGGAGACGTGGCCGCAACGCTGTCTCTCGGAAGTTCGCCCCCCTGCTCCTTCCTCCGCCACTGGGCCAATTAGAAAACGCAGCACACCTTGTGCATGCATACTAGGGAACCGGCTGTGAAGGTTCCCTTACCAGCAATGGCGGTGGCTGCACCCGGCACCCGAGATTCCCCCCATCGGATAGTGTCCGGCTCAGCGATTGTGCAGTACGGAGGACAAGGAGACCCCGAAAGTCTCAGAAGTTGAACAGCTGACCATCAGCTGTACATGGCGCCTGCGCACTTAATAGTCACTGCTTTGTAACAGGGCCCTTCGCGGGCTCGCTTCGCTTACCACGCTTCGGGCACGGCCTTGCTTTGCTCGCCATATTTTTATTCTAACTCTATGTCCACTTGGATGGTGGGGCTTGAACCTGGACTCAGGGCAGAATAAGTGCGCTGTGTAGAGCTGACGATCAGCTGTTCATCTTCGGAGACTTTCGGCATCTCCTTTGTCCACTGTACTGCGCAAGCACAGTATAGGGCGGACACTATCCAATGGGGGACAGTATTCGACAAGACACGGCAATAGAAAAATGTAAAAGAATAATGGCAAAAAAATCCATAACAGACACTTATCCAAGCAGGCAGCTGGCAAGTCAGAAAAGGGGGGGGAGTGATCACCCCCCTCTCCTGAACCATACCAGGCCACATGCCCTCAACATGGGGGTATAAGTGCTTTGTCACATTGCACATTGTTCCTATGATGATGAGGACAAGGGACTCATCCCCACAAGCCTGGGCTGTGGTTGTGCGGGTCTATGGGCAGAGGGCTTATCAGAATCTGAATCAGGGCTTAGCATGCACTATGCAGTGCGCAGTGAACAGTGCATTGCAGGGCGTTTGGCAAGGTGAACACCCACCGAATGCCCTGCAAATTTGGGTGTTCACCTGAATAGGCGATGTTAGAGACAAACTTTTGCTCGGCCCGAACCGTTCACTCAATTCTATTTCTATATTGATATAATTGGCTGGAAAGTAGATGTAGCTGAAAAGAAATTGTAGCAAGTCACTGTATTACAAGATTGTTAGAAATTGCATTCATTCTGACATGTCTGACTTTGTCTAATATGAATTTCCTAAAAATCATTATCAGTGAAAGATATTACTCACAGATACCAATATAATATGCAAAAAATAAACAGAAAGAAGGCACCTCTAAGTGCAGAAATAAAACTTTTAATATCCCAAAGGCATTAAAAACACTTACAAGATAAAGGATGAAGGGATTGCATCATGTGTAAAGTAAGGAAGGTGATCCGGCATCAGGATGGTCTCAGTATGTATCGCAGATTCCCAAGGGTGTCACTATACAGTAGCAGAAAGTCCCAGGGGGACCAGCGGATAAAAGCCACAGCTCTGAAGGCACTGGCGGAGCAATTGCGCTGTCAGAATCAGTGTGGAAAGCAAATATTTCTGTATATTTTTTGTCATTATAGATTGCTCCCCTCTTCTAGTGCTGCCCTAAGTGTATGAAGACCTCTCATCCTTTGAATACCTCCACTCAACATAGACATTTATCTGCTTGGTCCTGCTACTCAGAGTGCCCTTATACACACTCTTTATCTTGATGTAATATGCACACTACTTTCTGTTCTCCAGCTCTATTGATCCTAGCCTTATAGTTTAACAAGAGCAGCCCTTTCACTTTACTTTACTTTTTGTTATTTCTCAAACTTTTTTCATTTGAGAAAATATAAAATAGTATGCTATCATTAAAATGTACCTGTTATATCAAGACGAGATTGTAATTGCATACAATATAGTACTTACAGAATAATTCAGTAAAAAGGTAAAATGTTCCAATTTTAGATGTTTTGCCAGTAGTAGAACACAGACAACAGAGAAAAGAAATGGGGGTAAAATGTTGAAAGATTGTTAGTAATGAATCTATCAAAATACTATGTTATGTTTTTTTAGTGTTAATATTATTTGGAGGTTAAAGTGGTTGTAAACCCTTTTAAAAAATTCCAAAAAAACCTGCAAGACAAAGGCATAATGAGCTAGTATGCATAGCATACTAGCTCATTATAAATGACTTACCTGAGATCGAAGCCCCCGCAGCCATCCTCGTTCACCGCTCCGGTGGCTGATATCTCCCCGGGGGGGTTACTTTCAGGTATCGCGGCTCTGACGCTGTTATTGGCCTGGAGCCGCGACAATGTCACTCCTGTGCATGCGCACAGTACAACTGAAGCAACGGCACGTACATGCTTAAATGACATCAGCACATGCAAATACAGGGATATCTCCTAAGTTTAGGAGATATCCAGTGTGGCTACAGGTAAGCCTAATTATAGGCTTGCCTGTAGTATAAAGTGGTTGTAAATGGTTTACAGCCACTTTAAATTGAGGGGTATAGTTCTGAACAAGAGAACAGAACAGGGGAAAAGTAATGATGTCAACTGTAGCACCAAATCAGACTTCATATTTTATTATCTGGAAAATAGATACAAGGAATTCTATAGTTTTTATAAATGGGTCTGTTAAAGTGTATTTAACCACTTCAGTCCCGGACCAATTGGCAGCCAAAGGACCAGGCCCCTTTTTGCGATTCAGCACTGCGTCGATTTAACTGACAATTGCGCGGTCGTGCGACGTGGCTCCCAAACAAAATTGGCTTCCTTTTTTTCCCACAAATAGAGCTTTCTTTTGGTGGTATTTGATCGCCCCTGCAGTTTTTATTTTTTGCGCTATAAACAAAAATAGAGCGACAATTTTGAAAAAAATGCAATATTTTTTGCTTTTTGCTATAAGAAATATCCCCAAAAAATATATAATTTTTTTTTTTTTTCAGTTTAGGCCGATACGTATTCTTCTACATATTTTTGGTAAAAAAAAAATCGCAATTAGCGATTATTGATTGGTTTGCGCAAAAGTTATAGCGTTTACAAAATAGGGGATAGTTTTATAGCATTTCTATTAATATTTTTTTTTTACTAGTAATGGCGGCAATCAGCGATTTTTATTGTGACTGCGACATTATGGCGGACACATCGGACATTTTTGACACATTTTTGGGACCATTGTCATTTATACAGCAATCAATGCTATTTAAATGCATTGATTCCTGTATAAATGACAATTGTAGTGAAAGAGTTAACCACTAGGGGGAGGGGAGGGGTTATGGGCTGTGACATGTGTGTGTTTTTTTACATTAGGGGCGGGGCTGACGTCTGACGTCATTGATCGGCTTTCCCGATAATCGGGAACAGCCAATCAATGACAGGCAGAGTAGGAAGCGCGGGGAGAGGTTAGTTTACACATACCTCTCCCCGTTCTTCAGCTCCGTGACCCGATCGCGGGACACCAGCGGCGATCGGGTCCGCTGGTCCCGCGGCCGGGGTCACGGAGCTCCCGACCGGGTCGCGAGCGCGCCGCTGGTGGCGCGCGCGCGACCCACGGGCAGGCATTTAAAGGGCCACATACAGGTACGTGCTTTTGCCTGCCGTGCCATTCTGCCGCAGTATATCTGCGTGAGGCGGTCGGGAAGCGGTTAAAGCAAGATTTTATTTTATTTTTAGTTTCTAATTGAGAGAAAATATTTTAAATCTTTTTCCAACTACTATACCAGGGACAACGAAGAGAAGATTTCCCTACACCTTTGTGTAGTGACAGCTGTACAATTTTGGATAACCCATTAGATTTTGACCTGGTGACAATGGCCTGAATCTACCATGTGAAGACACAGACCAGAAAAAAAAACCTGAAAAGAAAAAAAACATGGGGTTTACCCATTAACGTCTCTATCCAAAATGAAATGTATCTGTCCAATGATGTATCTGTCCCTCACAAGCTCTAACACTGAGAACCGAGCAACATAACACCGCAGATCTAACACACCTGCTACATCAGAAGAGGTTACCTATGCATTTACCAAAAAGTCCTCTTAGATCAGAGATCACTCCTTTCCAAGACTCCAAAGAAAAATCACCCCAACTGCTAGACTTGTCCCATCTCTCCCCTCACCTCACTCAACTTCCTTACATCCCGAACAAGCAAATTCTGAAAATTCTACCCCTGTACCCGACATGGGAACACCTATAGGCGGTCCATGCCTGATAAGCCACGTAAACTTCCGCTTCCACATCAAAGTTATAACGAGTTCTCTAGCTTGAGCCGCATGTCGACACACTTTTCAGGTTCACCCATCTCCCTGTTGAGATGGAATTGCCCCAACTTTTGTTGATTTATGGAAAAACAGAAAAGAAATACCACGCTCCCTAGTGAGTAAATAATAACAAAAGTATACATAAATAGCTGCAGCTCAAAATTATGAGATATACACAAATAAACAAGTATAGAAAAGAAAAACAGGCTGCGCTTAATAACCAAAAAACAAGAAATAATTGAATAAAGATACAGCTGATGACTCATCGGTTGTTAAGGACGCGGCGGCTGAGTTCCCGGCCCCCTGCTTAGCAACCAGCTATATACAGTGGTAAAATAACAACCGCAAAACACATGAAAAATCGCTTCACAAACGCAACACTTGCCTTTCTTGTGCGGTTCCATTGAAATCTATAAGCCGCAAATCGCAAGAAAAAAGTCCCTGACCCTTTCCAAAAATGCATAGCTGTGAACTAGTACCATAGGCAACCATTTTAAATGGACTGTAGTGCATTTCTGCAAACTGCAAAATGCACTAAAAAAGCATAGGCGTGAACGTAGGGTCAATGTCCCTGCTGATTGTACACTGTTCTTTTTCCTAATTAAAATATATTATGAAAAAAAATTAAAAAATCAGGCTAAGACACTTCTAAGATCATCCAAATTTTTTTTTCACAGGTGCATTGACCTGCAGTTGAGCTCATTCTGGCCCGATCTTGACCTTTTTCAAAGCTTTATCAACATGCTTTAAACTGCTTTTGCATTCTCCTTGACTTGTTTGGTGAGTTAACCAGTTCTGACAACCAAAATCCCATCAACATAGGATGTAACCAAGTTAAACAAAGTTGGGCCCCAGTAGAACTAAATCAAATAGGGGGAACAGAAGATGCTTTTTAGGGTTATGCAATTAACAGCAGTTACCTTCTAATGAATCTCTAAGAAATAATTTATACTTAAAAAAAAAAATATTCTGCAATACCGATCCACTTCAAGTGACGTTTTGAGTTTTCTGAGATAGTTGCTTCCTTTGCCATTTTCTTAGCCAATGAAATCTACTTCCCATTTTCTGTCCTTCTCCCTGTAAAGCATTAGCAAGCCACACACTGCGGTCCCCTCTGGCAGCGAGCTGGGTTAAGGAATGGATATGTAGCTATAATGTGGAATAAATTAATTGTCTTCACCATAAACAATGAACCGTTCATTTGTTTACAAGAGCAATCAAGTCTATTGCTTACCGCAGCACATAAAAGAAAAACCTCACAATAAAAAAACAGGATTGCATTTTTCAGCAGCTTGACTCACAAACTTCCTCTGTGAACAGGGAACATTACATTCTGTGTAGGCCTAGTGCAGATTGCATCTTATGCTTTTTAATAGGTAAGGGACAAAGAATAAGCCGTTTAAGTGACGCCACATTCTTTAATTTATCTTATAAGTATTTGAATTTGATATTTTTAGGCCTATTCATACCATTCTTTCATGCATGGAAAATGCTAAGTATTATTTGCATTAGCAATAACTTTTTTTCTTGATATACAGGCATACCCTTCCCCCTTTTTTATCCTCTCTATCCCTGCGATAAAGGGAATACCCTTGAATAGTTGCCAGCCAATCATGAGAGCTGTTGAACCAAGTCTCTGAAATTCCCACAAAATCTGAGAGAACAGTATCTCTAGTTCTCACATCTTGTGTGCCAGCATCCTGGCATTGGTGATCATGCCACATAGTTTAGAGCGGTCGCATATTGTCCTCTTATTAGGTGTTCCAAGAATGCAAATAGGACTTGTTACTATACTTACCTTCGGTTTATGTGCTTTAGTCAACCTCTACCACTAATGCCCCCAATACTACCCTCTGGAATATGTTCCGCGCTGACTATCTCTACCTCTAGACCCTCCCCCCCCCGTTGCCTAGTTTAAAAGTCTCTCTAACTTTTCGGCCATCTTCAGTCCCAGCATATCTGCACCCTCTTTATTTTGGTGCAGTCCGTCCCTTGTATAGAACTGGTGACCGCCCAGTCAGCCCAGTTCTCCAGGAACCCAAATCCTTCCTTACTGCACCAGCTCCTCAGCCACTTGTTTACTTCCCTAATCTCCCTCTGCCTTTCTGATGTGGCTCGAGGTACCGGTAGTATTTCTGAGAATACTACCTTGGAGGTCCTTTTCCTCAATTTAGCTCCTAAGCCCCTAAAATTGTTCTTTAGGACAATCCATCTGCCTCTGACTTTGTCATTGGTGCCAACGTGCACCATGACAGCCGGGTCTTCACCAGCCCCTCCCAATAATCTGTCCACCAGATCCGTGATGTGCCGAACCCGAGCCCTCGGTAGACAGCATACAGTTCAGCGCTTCAGGTCTTTGTCACGGATTGACCTCTTTGTCCTTCTAAGAATTGAGTCCCCTACCACCAGAATCTGTCTTTCCTTTACCTTTGCTTCGCTTGGCCCCCACTCTCACTGGAGGAGTTCTTCCCCTGGCAGCTAGGGGAGTCCCTCAGCTCCAGCAGTGCTGGTCTCTGACTGGTTTGACCAATGTCACTCAATGGAGCATACTTATTGAGATGTTCCAGCCCAGGATCAGCCTTCCTGGCACTTTCCCCTCTAACCTTCCTAACTGTCACCCATCTACTCTTTTGTAGTGCCTGCACCTCTTTGTCTCCTCCCGCCTCTGTGTTGGCCCCTACCGGAACCTGCCAGGTATGTTCCCGGCTGTCCTTTAGTATGGAGGGTCTTCTCAGTGCTGACAGTTGCTGCCCTAGATTCAGAACCTGGGCTATCCAGCATCACTCTGACCAGCTTCCCTGTTCCTGCTGAAGAGAAGCATCCCCACAACACGATGCTGCCTCCACCATGTTTCACCGTGGGGATGGTGTGTTCAGGGGGATGTGCAGTGTTAGTTTTCCACCACACATAGCGTTTTGCTTTTAGGCCAAAAAGTTCAATTTTGGTCTCATCTGACCAGAGCACCTTGTTCTGCATGTTTGCTGTGTCCCCCACATGGCTTCTCGCAATTGAAAACGGGACTTTTTATGGGTTTTTTCAACAATGGCTTCTTGTTGCCACTCTTCCATAAAGGCCAGATTTGTGGAGTGCACAACTGATGCTGCGTACACACGAGCAGATTTTCCGTCCGAAAAATCTTGGATGGTTTTTCCGACAGAATTCCGCTCAAGCTTGACTTGCATACACACGGTCACACAAAAGTTTTCTGAACTTTCGACCGCCAAGAACGCGGTGACGTACAACACTACGGCAAGCCAAGAAAATTAAGTGCAATTCTTCCAAGCATGCGTCGAATTGTTTCCGAGCATGCGTAGGAATTTTGCGTGTCGGAATTGCTACAGGCGATCGGAATTTCCGATTGGAACTTTTTCCGACTGAAAAATTGAGAAGCTGCTCTCAATCTTTTGCTGGCTGGAATTCGGCCAGCAAAAGTCTGATGGAGCATACGCATTTTCCGACCAAAAGCTCTCATCGGTCTTTTGCTGGCCGAATTTCAGATCGTGTGTACGCGGCATAATAGTTGCCCTGTAAACAGATTCTCCCACCTGAGTTGTGGATCTCTGCAGCTCCTCCAGAGTTACCATGGGTCTCCTGGCTGCTTCTCAAATGAATGCTCTCCTTGCCCGGCCTCTCAGTTTATGTGGGCAGCCATGTCTTGGTAGGTTTGTAGTTGTGCCATACTCTTTCCATTTTCATATGATGGATTGAACAGTGCTCCGTGAGATGTTAAAAGCTTGGGATATTTTTTTATACCCTAAAACCTACCTTAAAATTCTCCACAACTTTATCACTGACCTGTCTGGTGTGTTCCATGGCTTTCATGATGCTGTCTGTTTACTAAGGTTCTCTAACAAACCTATGAGGGTTTCACAGAACAGCTGTATTTGTACTGAGATTAAATTACACACAAGTGGACTCTATTTAATAAATAGGTGACTTCTGAAGGCAATTGGTTCCACTAGATTTTAGTTAGGGATATCAGAGTAAAGGGGGCTGAATACAAATGCACGCCACACTTTTCAGATATTTACTTGTAAAAAAAATTGAAAAACATTTATGATTTTCCTTCCACTTCACAATTATGTGCCACTTTGTGTTGGTCTATCACATAAAATCCCAATAAAATACATTTACGTTTTTGGTTGTAACATGACAAAATGTGGAATATTTCAAGAGGTATGAATACTTTTTCAAGGCACTTTACAAAAGCAATTAAAATATTGCTTGTAAGACCTTGACACCATGGGCCAAAATTAGACCTCAAAGAAAGCAACAAATATTTTTAATTTTGACTTTGTACTGCCTAATGGAATTTTTTAATGATTCAATTTTACATATAATGAAATCTGCAAATTACTAATTTTTCTTCAAACAATTGTATCTTAAATAACAAAGTATTAAAGGAATAGTAGGAGAGAAATTGATATGACTACACCTATGGTTTCTGCCAGTGTATCACTGGTTTGAGGCTCTAGGTTTAAATAGTTTTGTAACCTAGGATTTCCTGCAGGATAGCCATGTAAATTGATTTATGATTGATGTATTGAGTCGTTACGCAATGTACATAGATTTAACACATCAGGACATCAGGAAGCTATTTTACCTAAGGCAGCAGGTGGCACATACAAACTGAAAGCAATTCCGGTTACTCACAGTGTTTTTATTTGATGAATTAACAATTTGATTACTGGAAAGTCATAGAAATTTGCACTTTGAAAACGAACTGAATTGTATGTGAAGAAAACATGTATTTTGCAGAGTGTGTAATTCAAAGAAGGTCCACACTAGCAATCAAGCAAAAACAAATATTGCTACCCAAGAATGGCCCCACTACCTAGAAGAAACATTACATGAAAAATTCTTGGGTTGCCAGGGAAACTTTCTTTAACCCCTTCATGCCTATGGGTAAAACAAATCTTCAAGCCCAAGCTCAATTTTGCAACTTTTGTGTTAATAAAACCTTACATATCATCACGACTACTTGTGCATCCAGGTGGATTATATCTTGTTTATTTTTTCCAAGACAAATTGGGCTTGTATTTGGTGGTAAATGGTTATAAATATCTTTTACATTTTTTTTAATTATTTAAAAAAAAAAAAAACTATCCCAAAATAGTAAAAAAATAACCTTGTAATTTAAATTTAGCTGTATATTCCTTGCTACTATCATAACCTACTAACAAAGAACAACCCAAAAGAAATTTCCGCCGGTCCACACTCTTAATACTGCTAGGATACCACATATGTGAATGGTAATTGTTGTTTGTACTCGTGGTACAGCCCAAAAACGATTTTTTTTTTATCTTACCTAAAACACACTGACACTAACTGCCACTAATACTAATAAAAAAACAAATCCTGTCAAAAAAAAATACATACCCTGACCTTTGACCCTGCCATTGACCCTTGACCTTGACCTTGTCCCTGACCTTGACCCACACGCTAACCCTGGCACTGATCTAGGTCAAACCTTGAGCTAGGCTTTTTTTGTTTCTTCTACACACACTTTTGTTTCTATCTCTGCAAGGACAGAGAAAGATACAATATATCTCTCGTCCATTCACAGACACAGAAAACACGGGGCAGGCTTCACCACGCCAATCAGAGACTATCGCAGCGATCAGGTGACCCAGAATCGGACGTTTTTGGTCCTGATTGTTAGAACAGGGTCTGGCGCTCTCAGTGAGACCCCGATCTCTGTGCTGGGATCATGCTGTGCAGCGTGCTCCCAGCACAAAGGGATATATGCAAATATGTGGCCCCATGAAAAGAAGCCCAGTCCAGTGGGGCCGCATATTTGTGTTACATCGGTGCCAAGGGGTTAACCACTTGCCGACCGCAATACATATATATATATATATATATATATATATATATATATATATATATATATATACGTTTTGGTTTGCAAGTGGTTTACTGGGCTGAAAGTGGTTGTAAACCCTTTACAACCACTTTAAACTACAGGCAAGCCTATATTTAGGTTTACCTGTAGCTGCACTGGATATCACTGCATCTGCCAACGTCATCGGCACATGCGCACTTAAGCCAACTGAAGCAATGGCACGTACGTGCCGTTGCTTCAGTTGTACTGTGCCATTCCCGGCGGCATGCGAACATTGAAAAAGCTTGAAAAAGCGCTGCACAAATACTGTGTGACATAAAACATTGCAACAATTGCCATTTTATTCCCTAGGGTCTCTGCTACAAAAAATGTATAAAATGTTTGGGTGGTATCAGTCATTTTCTAGCAAAACATACTGATTTAAACTTGTAAATGAAAAGTTCCAGAAAAGGCCTGGTCTTCTAGTGGTTGTGTTTGCTATGTAACCGAAAATAAAAGGTCCCCTTTTTAAGTGGATGAGTTTTGGATTATTTCAGCATTCCTTTACCAACTGATAATAAATCTCATCACCAGATTGATGTAGAAAGGCTTTGGATTAAACTTCTGAGTGCTCAAAGTAGTCAGGTTCTGCAGTAGCATATGTAGTACTAGACTCTCTGTATGCTTTAGTTATAAGCAAGTAGCCTCAGCAATATAAAGGGAACTTCAGGAGGATGTACTAACTTCAGGATTACAGAGTAGATGGGTTCTTCTAGTAGAGGGTGTCCCACTGAGTAGATACTATTAGCCATAATAGACTGGACTGGTTCTGTAATGGTGAAGATGTTTTGTCACTTTTATACATGGTTTCTTAAGTTAAAATGAGTGTCGTGAACATAACCTAGCATTTAAAATCACATTAGCAGGTAAGTAACTTAAATCCTGTCCTCCTAGATCTTATGTAGCTTGAAACCCTGGTGATTGAGATACCCTAGGGGCTATAAATCCGGGAGTGTGTTTCTGATGCTCATTCAAACTGAGGTAGGCACTTGATTAAGAAGCAGAATGTCTTCAGCATTATTGTCTAGTTGAATCTTCTAGCTATACCATGACCTGGTTAAATTAACAGAAAAATTAGAATACCAAAGGCTTTTTATCAGAACAGATAGACATATGCACAAATGTGCATGGAAGACACCCCAATGGGACTTTCAAGGCATAGGGAAGGCCCAGAGGGGTGTCTTCCATGCACATGTGTGCATATGTCTATCTGTATTTGGGATGTTTGCAGAACTTTTTTTTATTTAAACTCTATTAAACTCATCATCCTTGTACATTTTATCAGAACAGGGGTTGCAACTGTTGCAGCAGAGGCAAGAATTGAACCACATTGGAAACACCTGTTTCCTTGCTGCTTGATGGCTGATGCCTAAAAGATAAGTCAAGTTTTTGGTGGGATCAAAGGGGGCCCAACAACAACCTCAGTCCTCAGGAGCTGTTCTTCCATGATTTGTCCCCAGTGACATGTAACAGTATTTTAATCTCACTAACAAATAAAATTGCATAGTATACAGCGAGCATAATTTCCGCAGGGCTATGAAAGATAGACACATTAGAGGGGATTTACTAAAATTGGAGCACTCAGAATCTGGTGCAGCTGTGCATGGTAGCCAATCAGCTTTTAACTGCAGCTTGTTCAGTTAAGCTTTGACAATAAAACCTGGAAGCTGATTGGTTTCTATGTAGTGCTGCACCAGATTTTTCACACTTCCGTTTTAGTAAATCTTCCCCATTGACTACAGTTTATAGTAGAAACCAACAGTAAACCATTCCAACTGTATTAGCCATCTTTCATATAAGCAAAAACCACTGCATATGACATTTCTATAACCATTCCCACAAAACATTGTTTCATTCTATGTAATTGTGCTATATTATCTTTATCCTCACGTGTCTTGGCAATCCTTTATTATTGATCTAGTGCAACAAAGCCATCAAAATTTCATGGTGAAAGCTTGTGGCCTCATCATACTTTGTCTGCCATAATGGGTTTTCTATTGTCGAGGTGTTTGTCCTCAGTGCTTTGATAGAGCATGTCATCTTTTACAAATTTTTCATCTTTTTATTCTCCCTTTCTATCTAGCTCTTATCAAGCCTGTTGTATAGCAATCTTCCCTCATCTTCTACTGTAAGCTCCTCTCTTTTGATGACTTCACATGCTGAAGAATAAAAGTCATTGTTCTTCTAGTGTTGTCTTGGTTCATCTTGTCTCCCTGAACTCTGATTCTGACACTTTTTCGTTTGACTCTATTTTTTTACACTTAGAACTTTCCCTCTTTACTTCTTTTTAATCCTTCTGTGGGAGTTTTCTCTGGCTCATTGAAATTCCTTTTCTGTCTCGGTGCCAATCAATTCTATTTCCAATGTGTGTTTTGCTCTGCACTAAGGTCCTGGTCCCTGAACACTTTTCAAGTAATTTCCTTCTTTCAGCTTAACCAAATTCCATTTTTCCCATCAGGATGCATGCCACCCCTCTTCTTCTTTCGCCCTTTGCATTCCAGGCTGGATGTGACATTCATTCTGTTCTGTTTCTTCTAAAACATCGATGTGTGGTGTTCTCTAAATCATGACTTATACACAGCATAATCCGTCTCTCTCTGGATTAGACAGGGAAATGAATCAGCGGAGTCAGTAGTGCCCCCTAGCTAGTGTTAGAACTGAGTTGTCTTTAGTTTAAGATGGCAAGTCAGTTGAATGCCTTTAATGTGTTCTTTTAATGGATTACTTTATTTACCTATGAAAATAAGTAATTTTAAGAATGCACCCATCTCAAAACTTAAGTAGAACTATGGACAAAACTTATTTTTTTCATTTTGGATAGAGTAAAGGAGGGTTATAACTTCTATCAGATTTTTTTTTACGCCATCTGTGTCCCATTGCGGAGATTTCTCTTCACTTTCTGTCCCATAGGCAAACAGGGAGTGATAAGAAATCCCTTAAAATTAAGGACATTTCATGGGGACCCCCAGGGCACCAGAACTAGTGTCCCCATTGGAAGATTTCCCCTCTATTACTTTTTTGGGGACAACCCAAAATTTGTGATTTTCTTTTACTTTCACTTTTAATGATAATGGTAAACAGGACATATAGAGGGTAAATCTCCTTAACGGGGGCACAGACAGCAATAAAAACTGACAGGTGTTCTAATCCCTCTCCACTCTATCCAAAACCTAAAAAAAAATGTTTTGCCTTTAGTTACTCATCCTTTCTAAACTACTGCAATATTGGCTATCTAGAAGGATATACATGTCTCCTGCATGTATACTTATCTGTCAAATGTCCCCCCTCTGTCTGCTATAGGACCCGAAAAACTGCAGATTTTGTGGGTGGGTCTGTTTTCCAGGGCTCAGTGGGTGGAGTCGTGATGTCAGTAGACTCCCCGCCCACCTCTACACTCTTCTTATCAACATGCATTTTCTCCTGTGTATTTCTTACACTGAACTTCTGCTATGATCACTAACATCCAGTCAAAACCCATAAAAGTCCCCACATGACTTCATCATGCCAAATCATGCTGAGGTGTGGAACAGCCAATCCTTGCAGAGCTGCTGAAGAAAGGAGTGGGGGTGGGAATTAAAAAATAATGCATGTCTTAGGCTAGTGCACGAGATATGTAAATCACCTGTCAATCACAGCAAGGGGGAAGAACGAACAAAGTTTTCACAGTTTGTCCGTTTTATTTCACTGAAAAAAGATATGAGGATTGCTCAGAGCTGGATTAACTCTTTGTGGCAAGACTGGGCACAGCTGATCTGAAATCCCGTACTCTATATTGTGCCAGACAAAAAAAAAATCCCAATCAACATTGAGTATTTTTAATCCTCATGCTGCTAACATTAATAAACAGATAGGAAATGTATCATATTTACTTGTTTTAAACTTTTTTTTACATTTCTTCAGTTATTTCATGGTTTCTTGCCTAGGCAAATGATATCATACATCCCAGGAGTCTTCAGGAGGGGAGGAGAGGAGGGTTTTTTCTCAGCTATGTACACGCTCCTGTATGCATTCTTGAGCTAAGGGCAGATGGATTCCAGGTAGTAAATGCTACATTAATCACACTCAAGATGGCCACAGCCAGAAATGCAAGGGGGTGTTTTTCAAAGTGATTTCTCAATAAAGTAAGGAGACATGGATGGATTTGAGAGTTTGCTTTAAATTTTAAAAATTAATTATGTAGTGTTTTTTGTTTGTGGTGCTCAGATGCAGAGAAGATCCGCTTTAAGCATTTAGAGCGTAATTTATACTCAATATATATTATGTTGATTGCATGCAACAGGCATTTATAGAAGGAGGAAGGTTTTGAACTAACCTTGGAAAGTATTTTTTTTACCAAAAGAGTAATGAATGCTTGAAACAGGTAAGATAATGAGTTAATCAATAGGAAATTAATTTAAACAAGCTTGAGTTAAAACATACATCTAAATTCAGATTAAATGGTTAAAAAAATAAAATAAACACAAAATAAAGGGGGCAGACTCAATGGACCATTTGTTTTTTTCTCTGTTATATTTCTAGGTTTCTATATAAAAATCAATAGAGCAATCCATGTGAATTATTACTCAGCTGAACTCTGCTTAAATCATTAAATATACCGTTAGAAATATTGTAATTTACTTTGCTTCATTTCCCAATGACTGTGAGCACTGAAACAGACTCTTTAAAAGGGACAGCCATAAAAGCACTGTTTACGGTAGATTAGTGAATCCTATGAATGTCTGCAAGGCTTCTAATGTTGGCTGTCCCTACTAGAGAGATCCCCCTCCCTCTCTGTCCCAGTGCCAGGAGTGATGAAGTGAGGAAAAATCTTGGACCCCGACAATCATAAAACCTGACAGGGGTTCTAACCCATCTCCACTCTAGCCAAAGATTGTATCTATCTATCTATCTATCTATCTATCTATCTATCTATCTATCTATCTATCTATCTATCTATCTATCTATCTATCTATCTATCTATCTATCTATCTATATATAGATAGATAGATAGATAGATAGATAGATAGATAGATAGATAGATAGATAGATAGATAGATAGATAGATAGATAGATAGATAGATAGATAGATAGATAGATAGATAGATAGATAGATAGATACACACTATATCTATTTAAAGAAAGGAAGAACTGCAATAAATTGTGTTGTTTTTATATCTGCCTGGAATATTTTTTTTTAAGCTGGCCACTAACAAGCCCACTTGTATTCCTGGTAAATTAGTAGTGTATGTGATGTCATAATGGTAGTAAAGACCAGTGAGTACCGTACTTGTGACACCCAGGTGCATCCTACATGCTTGAATGGCACAACAATGTTTTGCTGATTTGCATGAGCAACTGGTTGCTGAGCTAAGAAGTTGAGACCCCTTAAGTGAGACAAAAGAGCTGTTACGTAGAACTGAGGTTATGGGGGGATTAAAGAACAATGACAGTAACAAGCAAGAGAATAAAAGAACAAACTTCATAAATTACATTTGCAGCATAAAAAGTCCAATTATTTTGAACTTCCAGGTTTGATGCTAATATCCAAAAATATCCAAAATCCAATAATAATATTGTTTGTAGAACAATACGTTTCATAGTTTCATAGTTTCATGCAAAGTCCATATACATTTTCAATAACAATGCAATTATTCAAAACAAGGTACACTATAAGGGGTCCCATTTTCAATTCAGCTTGACTCTGAACAAGTCATGTTGGAAGTTTCTAAAGGAATTTTGCGCGTCGGAATTGGTACAGACGATTGGAATTTCCGATCGGAACTTTTTCCGACCGAAAAATTGAGAACCTGCTCTCAATCTTTTGCTGGCAGGAATTCCGCCAGCAAATGTCCGATGGAGCATGCACACGGTCAGAATTTATGACCAAAAGCTCTCATCAGATTTTTGCTGGCGGAATTTCCGATCGTGTGTACGGGGCATCAGGGGCATATTTAAAAACCTGTTAACAATTGCAGTTCCCATTATTCTAACATGAGAGGTTCCCTTTAATGCAGCATTTTTTCGTTCGGCTTGGGGATATCTTTAAAATCTACACGTGTTTCCATTACGCATTTTGGTACACAATTATTAAAATGATATTTAAAGTTTTTTCCCCTGTCAAGCATACTCCAAGTTATGATATTTTCTAACTTTTTTTTTTATGGCTGTAGCCCTTATGATGCATATGAGATTTAAATGTTTGTTTTGGATATAAAATAAATCTGCTTTGGGAGAGATGCTGAAAATGACATCTATAAAGATGTTTTCTGACAATTTCATTTTTTTGCTGGTGATGAAATCTTTGCACTTTTATGTATGAGAGAGTGAATATGATGTGCTTTCTGCCACATACAACACATTTTTTATCATGTAAATGGCAAATAGTCCTATCTTCTTATAATGATACCACCAATGCATGCTACGTATTAAAAGTTATATTTGCGGTATATTTACTTTGGATATGTCATTCTGATTTCCCCTGATAGAAGATAAAGATGATGTACTCATGCCTAGGTGTTTTTATTTATGAATGTGTTTATTTTTTATTTTAAAAACATCTGCAAGCTATGTTCAATGGTAGATGCCATTTTTTTGGTTACAAACATATTTATGGAAATGCAAATGCTGCCCTGAATATACTAGTTATGTAAAGCATTAAACATACATGAATAATAACCAACATCTAGTGATATGTAAATTGTTATTCAAATAATATGCTATTTTATTTTTAATATTTATTTTGCCAAACATATAATCATAGGCTGGGGCATTCAAAATACATTTATGCATGTGATTGATTATTTAAAAGAAATATAGGCTAAATTTACTTATACTTTACTTTAGTAAGTCACATCTACCTTGTTGGGGCTAGTATGCATAGGCCTTTTTGGGCATCAATTTTAGAACGCCATACTTTCCAACTTAGGACCTTGAGAAAGAGGGACACCTTGGAGCAAAAAAGACATGTGATATGCACAGTTTAGACCATAATGGTCCAAGCCATGGTCCTTTAAAGTGGTTGTATGGGTTCGTTTTTTTTTTTTAACTAACAAACATGTTATACTTATCTCCACTGTGCAGTTAGTTTTGCACAGAGTGTTCCTGCTGAGTGTTCCTGAGTGTTCCTGCTGTTTTGGGGTCCCACGGCGGCTGTCTCGGCTCCTCCCCGCAATAGATAACCCCCTCAGGAACCTCTCTCCCGAGGGGGTTACCTTGCGGGCGAGCTCCCGTCTCATACACTCATACAGTATATGTCTCGGTCCAGCCCCCCGGCGGCCGTGTCATTTGGATTTGATTGACAGCTGCACAAGTCAATGGCTGTGCTGCTATCAATCTATCCAATGAAGAGCCGAGAAGACCGGGCCGAGAACAGCCGAGAAGCCAGCTCATTCTCGACGCGGGTCTTTCGAGGGCTCGGGTAAGTAAACCGGGGGGCTGGGGGACTTGTAACCATCAGATGTTTTTTCACCCTAATGCATAGGATGCTTTAAGGTGAAAAAACCGGAAGGTTTACAACCCCTTTAAGCTACGCCTAGTATTTAGCACAATTAGCCATGGCTGTTTGCAACCCTGTGGGTAGGAGAAAAAATTGTGCTAATTTGGGGTTGTAAAGGAACAATAGTGTCCACCAGAGGGTGAACAGGAACAATAGTGCTTAGTTGGGAAAAGGGAACAATGGTGTGTGTGTGCATAGGGACAAGGATGCCCAGTGGAGGGTGGAGAGGATCAATAGTGCCCAGCAAGGTTGGGGAGAAATATTTGTGCCCAGTTAAGAGCAGGGAGGAAGAGTAGTGTCCAAAAGGGATGGAGAGGAACAGTAGTGTCCAGTAGGGGTGGGAGAGGAACAAAAGTACCCAGCAGGGATGTAGGTAAGCATTGGTGTCAATGGAAATCACTTACCCTGCACAGGAGTCTGTGCCCTGTACTGCTGCTCTCTTCCGCCTCCCTCTGCCAGGGCTATACAGTCTCTATCAAGCAGGAGATCACTCGGTTCAATGATGCATCTGTCCCCTGCTGGCTCGCACACTGAGAACCGAGCAATCAAACACTGACGATCACTTGGTTCTCAAGGCTCCTTGAGCAGAGAGCTGGGGACTGTCAGTCACCTCTGTCTGTTCTCTCACTGGAGCGCTGGGCTGTGGAGGGGGCGGGAATGGCCACCTCAGGCTCTCAGCGGCACGCTGAGAGGCTGAGCCGGTGCCAGTCCAGGCATGTGGACGGATTGTGACTTCATTGTCGCGATCTTGCCTGAGCCTTGACTGGCTCTTTAACATCACCTTTAGCCCGCTGTCTGCTGAAAACGGGTCACAGGAGTGAAGAACGATCTGCACTGCTGTGATCCACAGGAGAAGTACAGCCAAATGAGCTTTCAGATTGAGATCAGTTTAAGGGCATGTTTGTGAATGCCCCCACATGTAAGCTGAATAACTGCAACTACAGTGTTTACAGTTGTAAACTCCAACAATGAACCCCTCTAATTTGCTTCCTTTTGGTTAAATATACCAAACGGGTTTGTTGTATCTGTTCAATGAGTGCAAAAAAAAAAAGTTTCCAGACATCAAGTGAGCTGATAACTTCCTGAGCAGCTCTGTACAGTTGTGTAGTCCTAACACACTTCTCATCCAAGCAAGACAATGCAGCTCTTCCTTAGATACAAAATAGTGGGTAAGCCTTGTCACCCCACAACAGAAAGTGTATTACAGCTAGACCGGTCACTATACCGCATCCTATTGCAGCTGGTTGAGGATGAGCTCACTGGCTGCTAGTAGGGATGAGCCGAACACCCCCCCCGTTCGGCTCGCACCAGAACCCGCGAACGGACCTAAAGTCCGTGCGAGCTTTAGAACCCTATTAGTTATAATGGATGCGAACGTTCGAAATTAAAAGTGCTCATTTTAAAGGCTAATATGCATGTTAATGTCATAAAAAGTGTTTGGGGACCTGGGTCCTGCCCCAGGGGACATGTATCAATGCAAACATTTTTTTTAAAAACGGCCGTTTTTTTTCAGGAGCAGTGATTTTAATAATGCTTAAATTGAAACAATAAAAGTGTAATATTCCTTTAAATTTCTATGTCTATGTCTATAGGTGGCCTGTAAAGGGGCGCATGTTTCCCGTGTTTAGAACTGTCTCTGCGCAAAGTGTCATTTTTGAAAGTAAAAAAGCTATTTAACCACTTCCCGACCGCCCCATGTAGATATACGTCAGCAGAATGGCACGTACAGGCAGAATCACGTACCTGTACGTGCCATTCTTCAGGCGCGTGGGGGGTCCGATCGGACTCTCCCCGGCCGGGGACGGCGGGATCGGGAGCGTCGCTCCTGGAATCGCCTCTGTCTGTGTCAGGAGCGATCCGGGTGTCACTAATGCAGTGATCAGGGTGTCACGTTAGTTTTAGGTCCAAGGTAGCCCCCTACCCCCCCCCCTAATAAAGGTTTAACCAGTAACCCTTTCACCCCCTTTTGGTTTCTAGGTAACCATGGCACTGTATAACTGTCACTGTGACGCTGGTTACCCCCTCGCGATCGCTCCTGGCGAATGATTGCCCCTAGAGTTAACAGATGCTTATTTCGTTATTTAGGTTCCCCGTCAGGTCTGTCCCCCTGTTGCCCCTAGTTAACAATCAAAGCGATCGTTTTTCTGATCGCTGCACAGTTAGCTTGTTTTTTATACAGACCCAATAACGGTTTTTTTCGCCCGGCGGGTGATATCAATTAGGTTTTAAGTGATGTCACGCTCGGTGCGCCGGTTTTATTATGTTTTATCATGTTTTATATCATGCTTGCTTTTCAGGTATGTAATTTTGTTTACTGTGTTTTAGTGTTAAGCCATTTTTTTGTTTTCAGGTGCGCCATTCAGTTGCAACGCGGATTTATTTATCTTGAAACCACCACAGTTACGGGTTGCACCAGGAGTGAAGAACCAGTATGTTGCTGGACCTTTGAATGATCTGCACTGCTGTGTCCCCCCTCCCGGATATCCACAGGAGAAGTACAGACCCCCCCATGACTGTCAGTCCCCCCCCAGATTTAAGTGTCAACCCTCATGAGATTTCAGATTGAGATTAGTACCCCCCCCCACCCCTAACAACCCATACCACGCCCTAAAAACCACCTCACACAAACCCCAACACCCCCACACAACATTACCACCCCACCCAACCACACAACCCACCCAAACCACCCCCCAGATCGTTTTTACTGATCGCTGCACCCTTAGCCCAACCCCCACACCCCCCCACCACACCCAACACCAAAAAAACCCAACCCCCCCCTGTCGCAAAATCTAGGTAACCCAGTTATACCACCAACCACCGAACACCAACGAAAACACCCCCCACCCCCCACAACCCCACCTTTTTTTTGTATTACTGTTACGGCCTCCCCACAACACCACACCTACCCCAACCCACACCCCACAACCCCCCACCCCCACACACCCCACCACTATACCCCACCCCAACCCCCCCCGCCCACACCACTACGCTGGTTAGTTAACCCCCACCACCAAACAAAACTAGCCTGTCAGTTAAGGGCATGTTTTGTGAATGCCCCACACCACCACATGTAAGCTGAATAACTGCAACTACAGTGTAACAATAAAAATCATAACAAAGAAAAAAAAATGGAAGGAACAGTTTAAAAAAATAAAATAAAAAAGCTAAATAAATAAAAAAAAAAAAAAAAAAAAAAAAAAGCACCCCTGCCCCCCCTTCTCTTGCGCAAAGGCGTACACAAGCGTTGGTCTGGCGTCATATGTAAACAGCAATTGCACCATGCATGTGAGGTATCACCGCGAAGGTCAGATCGAGGGCAGTAATTTAGCAGTAGACCTTACAGTGGTTAGAAGAGTGGGTGACGTGTGACATAGGCTTCTAAATGTTGTGCATAAAATGCCAGGACAGTTCAAACCCACCCCAAATGACCCCATTTTGGAAAGTAGACACCCCAAGCTATTTGATGAGAGCAATGTTGAGCCCATTAAATATTTTTTTTTTTTTTTGTCCCAAGAGATTGAATAATGAAAAAAAATATATATATATATTTTTTTTTACAAAAGTTGTCACTAAATGATATATTGCTCAAACATGTCATGGGCATATGTGGAAATACACCCCAAAATACATTCTGTTGCTTCTCCTGAGTACGGGGATACCACAAGCCTAGCTGCGTACGGAACCCCAAAAACCAATCACTTCTCACTGCAACCATGGAATGCCCAGATGGCATAAAACCCCCCCAAAATGACCCCATTTTGGAAAGTAGACACCCCAAGCTGAACCATTTTATGGCCTTCGAAACGGTGATAGGTAGTGAGGAGTGAAATCAAAAATTTGCACCCTTAGAAATCCTGAAGGCGGTGCTTGGGTTTCGGGGCCCCGTACGCGGCTAGGCTCCCAAAAAGTCCCACACATGTGGTATCCCCATACTCAGGAGAAGCAGCAAAATGTATTTTGGGGTGCAATTCCACATATAACTATGGCATGTGTGAGCAATATATCATTTTAGTGACCACTTTTTGAAAAAAAAAAAAATCTTTTTTATTTTTGTCTTTATTCAATCACTAATTAGCTTGGGGTGTCTACTTTCCAAAATGGGGTCATTTGGGGGGTTTTGTACTTCTCTGCCATTTTAGCTTCCTTTTTTGCTAAATAAATTGTTTTTTTTTACCAGACATATCGCAAAAAATAAAAATCACAGAGGCAATCAAATACCATCAAAAGAAAGCTCTATTTGTGGGAAGAAAAGGACGCAAATAACTTCAATAAAAAAAAAATCCAGACATCAAGTGAGCTGATAACTTCCTAAGCAGCTCTGTACAGTTGTGTAGTCCAAACACACTTCTCATCCAAGCAAGACAATGCAGCTCTTCCTTAGATACAAAATAGTGGGTAAGCCTTGTCACCCCACAACAGAAAGTGTATTACAGCTAGACCGGTCACTATACCGCATCCTATTGCTGGTTGAGGATGAGCTCACTGGCTGCTAGTATGGGAGTTAAAGGTAAAGAAAAATGTTTTTTAAAAGAAGTAAAACAAAAAATAGCAGAATTCACAGATTAGATTCAATAGAGGTAGTAGAGTTTTGTCAACTATAGCGTGATCTTTAAAAATATTTCTAAAATGGTCACAGTACACAGAACCTACAGGCACCCTAAGGGCTGCAATACGCGTTTATGCCCCGAGCCAATTGGCTGCTTAGCTTGCAGTTTTTAAATTAAACCATTTGCATTCCCTGAGGAGGTGTCAAAAGTGATATGCCTATTACCAATCACATCCACTACAGTTGTTAGGAAATATAGCTGGGTGATGATCACATACTGATGTCAGTAAAGTGCTAACCTGACATTGAATAATAATCTAAGTCTCTTCTATCCAACAATGTTGCATGTTACCATTTTGCACTTAGTTCATATGCAGGTTTGGTAACAACAGCATTGTGTTAATGTACAGTAAATTTAATGGGTGAGTTACTAGTATTGATCAGTCCTGGGACATATCGAACACATCAGTTCTGACCCTTGGCGCTTTCACTTTCACTTGCATTCCCACCAGGGCCGCTGATAGAAATCACGGGGCCCCTTGCAGCCTACCTGTCGGGGCCCCCTTCAGCCCCACCTCTATCCTCTTCCAGGCTTTCAGCGGCTGCAGGAGGAAATTGGAGAGATCGGTTCCTCTAGATCAGTGTTTCTCAACATTTTACCAGTCATGGGGCAATATATTGCCTCTTCACTGCCTGTCAACTGCCTCTGAAAAGCGACCTGAGCCTGGATTGCTTTTCAGAGGAATGGTATTTTCTTGTTGGTATTATGAACTGCTCTAAGAAAATCAGTTCTGCTCGTACAGAAAAAGGGCATCAGGTTTAAAAGTAGTGTGTGTGTGTGTGTGTGTGTGTGTATACACACACATGCAACTAAACACACATGTACGCACATATACACACGTACACATACATACAAATACACACACACGTAAACATACACACGCATATACATACACATAAAAATATAAACGCACACACACACAGACACATCTCTTAAACAGTAGCTGTCTGCTAAGGGAAACCTGTAGTTACACATGGCACATGGCATGAGGCTAGATTTACATAGCAGCAGGCAACTTTTTTTTGGGACAGGGGGACAAAAATGACAGATTTCTTGCCATGTTTTCTCAACAGAATAGACCCCTCACTTCTACTGTATATCCAAAATCTCCTCTCCTGTGAGAATTTATCATCTACTATAGTCAGTTATATGCCTCTTCCCTGCCTCCTGATTTTGAGCACACACACATGCATACAAACATATACAGATTGCTTGTTTAAAAATTGTCAGCAACACTGTACCTTCACTCTCCATGCCGGGTACTGCGCTGTAGGGGGAGGCAGAGAGCACAGCACACACTGCAAGACATCTCTCCCTTTGCTTTCACTTTCAGTGTAACTTTAAACAGTGAAATCAAGTTCCTGCATTGCCAATTTACACATCGGCTGAGGATCGGGCAGCCACCTCTCTAATAATTCAGGCATGGGGGGCCCACATGGGGCCCAGTCTCAATGGTGACTTCTGCAACCCCTATATGTCTGCCCCTGCCATGAGCAGAGGGAGATAAATCACTCCGACTGGGAAGGGAATATGCAGGCTGGGACTTGAGCCAGCTTGCGGAGCAGCCACGGAAGTGACATGCGCCCGAAATAGAAAAAATAGTCCCTCCCGCATGCACAAGAACATGAATACGGAGGTACCCACCGCCATTGTCCTGTCGGCCGGAAGAGCGTTGGGCGCTGTGTACAGAGTGATCATGTGAGCTGCTATCTGTGGGCTGTTTCTTCCCAACCACTGCCGCCTCTGCACTGAGGTTTGGAATGGGCTGCGTCAAATCCCACTCAGTCCTGCTCCCCTTCCTTCTTGGAAGCAGCAGCTTGAGCAAATCAATGGTGAACCTGTGAGAAGGAGACCATTAACGACACTTGGAAATGTAGTCCTGGAAGTAGCGCTGTATGGAGGCTAACGGGCTGTTCTTTATTAGCACTGTGTATACCAGTTAATGTGGTTTAGCCTTATTGTGGTCTAAGTGAATTGCTGGATTTGAGGCTAGTACTCATGTGATATAAGCTAACGTATTCCAACTTTTTTTTACCTGAATATTGGTTTGTGCATTGCATTTATCTTGTATTGCCATAATACAATTACTTTATCTACCATCAAGTTGTGTGTAGTCTATTTCCTGTGTGCTATTATAGAGTGGTAGCCAGTGGCGGCTGGTTCATAATTTTCTTGGAAGGGTGGCCCGCAGCCTCCCTGCCAGCCAGCCAGCCAGCCAACCAACCAACAAATTGCCACTCCCCGACGTTCACTCAATCGCTGCTTCCCCCGTGGCTCAATTGCCGCATCGATTGCCCATCGCCCGCCAGGCCCTCCGCCAGCCCTGCACTTACCCCATCCAGGTTGCGGCTTTGGCGGCTTCCCACCCTGGTGGTCGCTTCTTCTCCAGTTAGGACTCATGGCCAGATGGGTCTTAGGCCAGGAGGAGAAACAGAAAAACATTAGCAACTATTAATTTGCTAATGTCACACAACTGGGTGGGCTCCGGGTGCTTTGATCTGTGCCCCGATCCCACCCTTTTAAAGCTAATTAGAGCCTCAGGCTCTAATCATGTGCTTCAAAAAAAACATTGGAATCCATGCATTCCGGCACTCTGTAGGTAAATTAGGAGCTGGGCGTATACATGAGCAGCCACCACTGGTGGTAGCATACTAACATTTAAGTCATCTAGGTGTGTCAGAGAAGACAGAACAATTTAAAAAGTTGTGGTAGAACAGAGAACTCATCATACTTAGTGGCACCTGTGGGGGGTAAGCATTACATTTAAAACAAACTGCCAAGCTAAAGGGAAGCAAGGTTGATTTACTAAATGTATTTAATTTATTATATTTATTCAATATAAGCTGTTCACTTTGTAATGGAAGTGATGCTTTGTAAGGACATTTTTCACAGAACTTAGTGAATGAGGTGAAGTTCTGCTGGCCTCCATGATTTTTTTTTATTTTCCTTGCAGTTAATTTGGTATCTTTTTCAAAATTGGCATTTCTTCACATTCATTAGGCTGTGGGAGAAATTAAAGTGGTTGTAAAGGCTAAACGTTTTGAATATAGAATGCATGAAGGTAAAAAAAACATTTTACCCCAATACCCACCTGAGCCCTTTCTTGATCTAGCGATGTGCACAAGGGGCTTGGCTGTTTCGGGACTCCCTCCCCTTAATGGCTGAGACAGCAGCAGGCATCATTGGCTTCCACTTCTGTCAATCACAGCCAGTGAGCCAATGAGAAGAGAGTGGAGGGTGGGGCCTTATGGATGCATAGAGGCGGGGCCCGAGAGCGAGCATGTACCAGTGCCACCATAGCAAGCGGATTGCTATTGGGGGCACTGGTCAAAGGGTGGGGAGCCAGGAGCACCAGTGGGGGACTTGAGAAGAGGAGGCTAGGAGCTGCTTGTATGTAAGTATGACATGTTTGTTTTTTTTTGTTTTTTTAATCCAAACTTTGAATGTCACTTTAACTTGCAAAGTGAACAGCTTAATCGTCTTTAGTAAATCAACCCAGCATCTCAAGGTAAAAGAAATGGGCACTCTCCAGGTGGCCAAAAGAAGAGCTCAGTAACTGACCTTACTTTAAAGCGGAGGTTCACACAAAAATGGAACCTCCGCTTTTCCGAATCCTCCCCCCTCCGGTGTCACAATTGGCACCTTTCAGGGGGGAGGGCGGTGCAGATACCTGTATAATACAGGTATTTGCACCCACTTCCGGGCATAGATAGCAGCAGAATCTGTGGGTATCTACGCTATTCCTGTCCCGTCCCTGCTGTCTGCTGGGAAACACACAGGTCTCAGAGACAGCAGGGACCATCCGGATTGCGCAGCGTAACTCGCGCATGTGCAGTAGGGAACCGGGAAGTGAGGCTTCACTCTCTGATTCCCCTACAGAAGATGGTGGTGGCAGCATCCGAGAGCCGAGTGACAGATCGGCTTTGGGTGCTGACATCGCGGGCGCCC
Source organism: Lithobates sylvaticus (assembly GCA_028564925.1). NCBI lineage: Eukaryota > Metazoa > Chordata > Amphibia > Anura > Ranidae > Lithobates > Lithobates sylvaticus. Next base: position 77,609,625 of record CM053027.1, read on the forward strand.
TGGACAGGTAAGTGTCCATATTTTAAAAGTCAGCAGCTGCAGTCTTTGTAGCTGCTGACTTAAAAAAAAAAATAAATTGGCGTAACTCCGCTTTAACTACCACACACAGTTAATCCTCAGCTACACTCACCCAATCTTTACCACATCTAGTACGGCTGCAAAAGTGATTTATTTTTATTTTTTAATGTTTAAACTTTACCCTTTGCATTGACTTCTCCTTTAAAAATAAAATATTTCCAACATTAATCCTAGACGAGTCATTGTTTTCATCCATCCTTTGCACCATCCTGCCTTTTTTAGGACTGTTTTAAATGTTATAGATAATAACCCCCCATTGATTCACTGCCACTGGCAGTCAGCAACAGTATATTCGTTTCCCAGCCCATATATTTTAATGTATCAAAAACACGCATCATAAATATTAAATAGCAGTTCTTATGAGAATGTATTATTTTCTTGGATCCTGTAACCATTGCATAGACATTGTAGCAGAAATACAGAACAGATTGAGAACACACTTGATGGTTACCTTTTATGGCGTACAAAAACCTATTTTGAAATTGTTTACCAAGGTCACATTGTATGAATAAAAACAAATCTGACGTGTTTTTTTATTTATTTTTTTAATCCCCATCCACCTCTGTCTCTGCCCCAGGAGACTCCGCACTTGCTAGACTCGGGGCAAACACAAACTGTACATATTCCGTGCTTTATAACAGCCAATGTAGCTGCTGCCTCATTTTGCATATTTTCCAGACCATTGATGAATTCCAAGTAAATTGCAATAAAATGCAAATATCTCAGTCCAGGAGACTCCTGTCACCTCTTGTTTGTTCGCTCCTTTCCTGTAATCTTCTGTAGTTATGTTCTCGCCTGCTAAGCTGTTTTTTAAATAATACTACTTTTTCTTTTCCCGGGTGCAATCATAAAAACAGTTAAAAACATAAGCAAATATTGCCTTTGTACAAACAGGCTTTTGAAATATTTAGATTACATTTAGTCATGCACTTGTTTGGCTTCTTAGACAAGCATTGGAGGCTGAACATAATTTGTATATAGGCAGAAGTTATAAGAGGACAAAGTAATAGCACTAGAATAAATCTCTATCTGTTTATCTATGTAAAATTTGGGCATTCATTAATGCAACACCAAGCATTCAAAAATGGAAATGACACATCAAATGTACTTTCTAAAAATACGCAAAAAAAACGTTTAAATGTTTATTTTGGACACACGCTAGTTAAAGAGAGTGTATTTTTACTAAATCGTATTTTGAGTCATCATTTTATTGTTAACTATGGATATAACTCATATTTTTACCTCCTTGCTTTAATTTTTTAATTGGGTATACATCGTGTGAGATTGGGATGATTAAACTCAAGAAGTAGGTGCGCTTACAATGAGTTGCACCAGTCCAAACTGTATTTTTAGGGAGTGGCAGCCCACTTTTATTTAATAAATTAAAAGTTCATTGGTACATCAGTTGCCCACGCAGGGGTTTCTTTCACATAACATGCATAAACAAAAATACCAAGCCACCTGGCTCACTTCTTGGCAACACTACTGCTCCTCTTACCAGTCCCTTTGACTGTCTTGTCCAGCTCTCCTGGAACACTTGGCTCTCTAGCCTTCAGTCACAGCACCCCACTGGGGTTGCCACCTCATCCCTTTAAAACCGAACACATATGAATTACATAGGTTCTGTGCCTGATTAAGGTGGTAATTAAACTCCCTTGGTGCCTTCTCTGCATTAAATTAGCCTTAGAACCCGTGTAATTCATATGTGTTCAGGTTTAAAGGGATGAGGTGGCAACTCTACGCCCCACTGAATGGCCCACCTCTGGCCTAAGGACTGGGTTTCTCCTAATACCCCCCAATAAGAGCCAACCTGACTCCTGGAACCAAGACCTGCTGTCTCATGGCTTCTGACTGGGCCCTCTGACCTCTCGATGAGACCTCTGTCTCGTGGCTTCTGGTTGGGTCCGCTGACCTCTCGATGAGACCCACTGTCTCTTGGCATCTGGCTGGGACCTCTGACCCCTCAATGAGATCTCTGTCCCATGGCTTCTGACTGGGCCCTCTGACCCTTCGATGAGACCTTTGTCTCGTGGCTTCTGGCTGGGGCCCCCTGACCCCAGGTGAGAAATTCCATCTCCCACACTGGGAGAAGTCTCCAAACTGGGAGCTTTGAGCTTTCCTTAGACCTGAGTATGATATGACCCTGCACACCTGTGTAGCCTGCCAGGTTACAGGTATCTAGCAAAACCCGGACACAGGATGGAATGTCCTAATCCAAAACTACAGAATCTGGGGAAAGCTAAAAACACAGCTTTCTCCAACTCAGAAATGATAGTTCTGTACCTCACATTAACCCTAAATGTGAATCCTGTGTCACATTTTCCTGAATTCTTACAGTGACAGAGCCTCCCTCTGTCACAATAGATACATGTAGATTTGACATTAGAGAGTGCTTTCAGTGGCTCAGTACTGTCACTTGAGGAGAAAATGTAAATCTAGAATTATATAAGCTGCCTTTGTTTATTTGGCCTCTTAGGCCCCTTTCACATGGGGCAAACTCCGTTTTAATCAGCACGAGATCTGTCTGCTGATCCCCTGCTGATCAGAGCAAAGTGGGCAGATGACAGATCCCAATCCACTCAGTTTCTGCAGAGCGCATGCATACAAATCCCATTCTGCTCTATGGGCGACCAGTAGTAAAGGGACTTTGCTGCTCATTTACACCTGACTGCTCTCTGATCCTATCTTCCTAGACAGAGGAGGACAGATCCCCTTCATTTTTTTTTCTTTTAGCAGATTGAACGAAGGTAGGCGGGTGTAAACAGACACAAGTCTGTTTCTACTCGCCAGTCCATAGGGATGAATGGACCATTCGATCAGGCCTGCCTGAAAAATTGACAGGTGGACCTGATCAGAAACTTCGTGTGAAGGGGGCCCAAAGCCCAACGCCATGCTATTTTTTTTAGAGGTTTAAATCGCAGGGTTTTTTTTTTTTTTTACCTAACCTGAAATGCAATGCCATAATGTGCTAGTATGCATTAGTAGAGAACAACACAAATTAAATGGGTTATGTCTAATGATAACTATTATATTCTTGGATGGTCTTCATTGGTGCAGGATACTACACACAGTGCTCTTCTTCTGTCATGTCGACTAACGCCCTGTACACACGGTCGGATTTTCTGACGGAAAATGTCCTATTGGACAATGTTGTCGGAAATTCCGACCGTGTGTAGGCTCCATCGGACTTTTTCCATCGGATTTTCCGACGGACAAAGTTTTATCTCCTGCTCTCAAATTTTCCGACAACAAAGTCCTATCGGACTTTTTCCGATCGTGTGTATCGAATTCTGACGGACAAAGTGCCATGCTCAGATCACATTACAAGACCAAAGCTATTGGCTACTAGCCTCTACGTAGTCCCGTCCTAGGCAACAAACGTCACCACGTTCAGAATGACCGGATTTTCCGACAACTTTGTCCGACCGTGTGTATGCAACACCAGTGTCGGACAAGATCCGTCGGAAAAAATCCGATGGATTTTGTGGTCGGATTTTCCAACCGTGTGACCGTGTGTACGGGGCATTAGAGTTCTCACTCCTATATAGTGGGAGGATCGTGTCATCGATCGAGCCCTCCTCTCCCCACAAAACATTTTTTTTTAACAGAACGCAAGGAGTTCTGTGAATGGACAGGGGGAGATCCTGTCATTTACCTGCCTGCTTTTCCCATCATCCATTCACACAATGCCTCGTATTATGTGAACTGAATACAAGGCTTTTTATGAATAGAGGAGGGGAGACGAGGGGGCGGCTACAGGACATGACTGTATGAAAGATGGAACTTTCAGTCAAAGCTGAAGAAGAGCACTGTGTGTAGTATCCAGCACCAATCAAGACAGATTTAGTACTGAAAATAGATTTAGTACAGAAATCATCAGCCATCCATAGCATGCGGAGAGATATAGTGCAGAAGTGTATGTGACAAACACACTGGAGGGAGATGGCTTGGGGGGAGGGGGCGTGCAGGAAGAGGTGGTGGATTGAATCCAAAACACTACTTTAGTGTAGCACCTCTCAAGAGACTGAAGCTTCAATGGATCTATTCTCTAGATAAGGACAGCAGAGGGCACATCTGAGTGTAGCAGTAAAAAAAAACATTTATAAACATGACAATTAGCCTATTGGTTTAAGAAAGAGGCATCCCTGCCTTGAAACACATAACCACGCCCCCACACATGATGTCACTTCCTGAGCCATGTGCTCTCCACTGTCAGCCATCTTGTGGTCTCTCAGTGCTCTCCAGGGTTCCTATCCACATTCATAGGTTCCAGTGACACTGTGGCTCTAATACATACGGATGGTTAATGAATGATCGGTCCATGCTACACTTAAGCCCCATACACACGGTCGGACTTTTTCATCAATTTGGTCCGATCGGACAAGGTTGTTGAAAAATCAGACCGTGTGTATGCACCATCGGACAGTGTTCGTCGGTTTGTCCGTCGGACAAAGTCTTATCTCCTGCTGGAAAGATTTCCCGTCAACCCGGTCCGATCACACCAAATCCGAGCGTGTGTACGCTTGTCCGACGGACAAAGTGCTACGCATGCTCAGAAGAAATTCTGTGACGGAAGCGCACGGTCAGGTAAAACTACCTTTCCTAATCGACACAGCACATTCGTCACGCTGCAATGTTAAAATGTCTTTAATGCAGCGCATTCTCTTTTTCTTTACAATGCAACAAGAATGACATCTTTTAGCTGCTCCTATTCACCCGCACTTCTCACAAACTTACTTCTTTATTACTTTGCAGCATTTATACACTACATGTTTATTTTTACTCAGATCGTAATACAATCTTTCTTATTTTTTTACCCAGTTTTTTTTTTTTTTGGGGGAATACATATTTGAAGGAGGTTTTTTTCTTTTTGGAGGGGGTTTGTATGTCTCAACTTAGCAAAACCACATTATTAACATTTGTATTTCTTGCTTACATTTACTAGGAGTTTGTTGGTTGTTGGTGCCCCTTGTTAATTCTAGGATTAGTGAAATGTACCTGCCTACTCCAAGAAAAACTGTCATTGTAGAAAAGTAAAACACAATAGTCAATGATTATTTCAAATCAAAAAAACCTTTATTTAGGTCTCAGCAACAGACCAAAGAGGAACGCAGCCATGGTGAAACATGGGGAATTTGCAAAGCCTTGGACACCCATGGCAACCATCATTTTACAGACTTAAACAATTGGGGGCATGAAGACTACCTATCTAAATAATAAGGGAGCGCAATCTGGTCCTGAAGTCCAAAACATCCGGAACTGCAGCAGATGCCATCTAGGTCCCCAGGCTCTGGTACTACGAGAGGCTCCATCTTCTCTCAGACCAGACTGAGTCCAGGTTGTCACTCTCTTGTCTTCCTTGTACGCTTCCTTCCACGCCGTGGTGCTGGTGCTGGTGGGGTGGCAGAAGGAGGAGGAGGAGGCGGAGCAAGGTCACTCTCGCAAACATGTGTGAGGGGAGTCATCTCCCCAGCCATCCCCTCATTTAGTATTTTGAGGATGACCTCCTCACACATGCTGCGTTGCCCCGCCTCCATACCCGTAAATTTACTTGTAACCAAGGAGGCAAAGGCCTCCTCGTAGGTGGGTGTGGCATAGAGGGAGGCTGAGGCATCTTTTATCAGCTGGAGCGCTGACTCTCCCACCTCCCCCATGTTTTTCGCCCTTCTGTAGGGAAGGCGGAGGGGAGAGACTTGGGAGACAGTCAGGCTCCTACGCCTACCCCCCTCTTGGCTGCCACTACCCCCTGCCTCCTCCTGACTGCCACCTTCCACAGCCACCTCCTGGCTGAGGTCTTCCTGTGTATGAAAAAGGGACATAGTTTCAGTTATTTGTTCATCAAACACACACAATTCTCATCTAGTGACTGTTGCAAAATGTTTTCAAATACAAAACCATACAATTCTCAGCCCTGCAGTTTAGATTCTTCCCAAAAATGTCTCCCACACCACTGTCTGTTGATATGTCAATCACGTTAGGAAATAAGCAATTGGGGATCCTGAATTAACTGAACATCATTCATTATTCAACAAACTGGTTCCAAAACTACTATACCTGGAACAAGCTGGGCACCTGCACATATTCCTGACTGGAAGGCCCAGGTTGGTCCTCGGAAGCCTCATCAGGGGTGGCGTGCGTGGAAGGACGCGTGCAAGGAAGAGTCGAGAGTGACTTCCTGACAGTAGCCTGGTCTTTGAGAAAGTGGAGCCTGTCATAGTACCAGAGCGTGGGGACATGGACATCAGCTGCTGCAGCTCCAGATGCTTGGGACTTCAGGACCTTATTGCGCTCCCGGAAATAGGTAGTCTTCATGTTGTTGATCTTCACTTTTAAGTTTGCGACGGTTGCCATGGGCAGGGTAGGCTTTACAAATGCCACCAGTTTCAGCAGGGCTGCGTACCTCTTTGGTCTGTTGCTATAATCCCTGTGTTTTGCCTGCCATAAGAGGGGGAATTGCCGGTATTTATCAATGAAGTGTGGGAGAAAGCTCACGTTGTAGAACGCCTCCATCACCTCTGCAAGACACAACGCCACACAAAACAATATAAATAATGTCAGCCTAAACTCTCCTAATCTTCTCCATAAAGAAGCCTCAAGTTCTAATCAGTCTAGGCTAGTTATGTACCAACGTCAAATTGTACCTTCGTTTGTAGCGATCGTCTCGTGCGTGAGCTTTCTCTCCCCTCGTCTCCCAGATCGTGGCTACGACACAGGCGTGTGACGTTTTATATACACTGCGCATGCGTCAAACTCCGCCCGCCCCTGACGATCTTTCTCGTCTATTCCCCACCCCTTCTCTTTACGGCGCAGTGGGGAGAGCACATGGCGGGGACACAGCAGGTGCGCCCCAAATATCCCCCCAACGAGGAGGAGGACGAGGAAAGGCCGGAGGCAGAAACGTCCCGATCCCGGAGCCTGAAATTCAAGGCCTCCAATATGTCATTTGGAGAAATGTTGGAGATGGTGGACATATTAAAGAGGAGCGACTATGATGGGAAGTATGGGCCTTACCTCAACCCCAATGTCCGCAAGGCCAAGATCATGTCTAAAGTTGTGAGAAGGCTGTACAATCATTTTGGGGTACAACGATCCAAGGAGCAACTCAGGAAACGCTGGTCAGACCTGAAACTGAGGGAGGCCGATCAGTACAGAAAGATCAAGAGAATTCTTCAAAAAAGTAAGTAGTTGTGTTTTGTGTTTGATTTCTTGCTTGCATACTGCTCCATGTGGTTTGATTTTTACAAAGTTGTACATTCCAAAATGGCCACTTTCATGTTCGTCTGTGCATTCGATCGTACTCAGCCTCGATCTTTCTGCCACTGTCATGGTCGTGTGTGTGTCCATTCGATCGTACGCAACCTCGATCGTGCGGCCACTTATAATACGATGTTTGGTGTTTTTTTGGGGTAAAGGAAGTTTGTTCTCCCTAGAAATGTCATCCAGAATGTAAAGCCAATTTATTCAATGTAAAGGAGAGGTCACCCAGTAGCTGTTTACCCATCTGGACTCGAGAGCACTAGTGCTGGGACACCCAAACCCCCTTTTTATTAGCCTTTTCCACACATGTGCTCCAGTGGATACTAGAGGGGGGTCTCCATCACACAAACTTCTACCAAAAAGCTAGTCAGTTTAGCACCTTTACAAAGTGACTACATTCATGTAGTTGACATTTGTAACTGGCCAAACTAAAATAGTGTCCGTCACTTTCAAGCAATGTTTGTCATTTCCTATTTCTGCCCTCAATAGTTTGTGTTGCTAAATCTTCCTTTTGGACATTCTCATAGGGGAGCGAAAACTTGGGCCGTCTGAGGAAACCCCCAAACCAACACCTCCCAAAAAAGGGGAAAGAGCAGAAGCAGAGGAGGAGGAGGAGGAAGGAGAGATCATCGAACTTGGAGAAATTGTCACCACAACAGGTGAGTGTGTGAGAACACAGCTACTGGTAAGCTAATCCATGTATGGCTGCCTCATTTCCAACACCCCATTTTTGTTTGTTTGTGGTTTTTAGGTGACGTGGATGTTGTGGAAGAAAAATCGCACTTTACCACAGAGAGTGCCCACGTACTCATCGGGGAGATAATGGTCTGCAATAGAGATCTAGATTACATAAAGCAAAACATCAATGATGTTCAACAAAAAATTGAAGAACATCATTGATGTTTTAGGAAAAATATGAAAACGCACCAAGTAATTAACACACATTTGTGCCTGCTTCTGAACACATTTGCAACTTAAAAACTGTCTGAAATTTGGAACATGCACACATTGTGTCCACATGTGCTAGCTCCCACCATGGTGGATGAATGGCAACGTTTTTTTGGGGGTGCAAACACTTTACGAACTACGAAAGTGGTTGTGGTGAAGGGGTTGCACCCCCAAAAAACGACCATTCATCCCCATGATGGAAAATGGCACTTTTGAAGCTTCTAGGCATGTGTTTTCCCATCTAATGACCATTTTCAGACCCAAATTGTGTGCATGTTCCAAATTTCCACTTTTCGGGGGTGACCCCCCCATGTGATGAAGGCAAGATCAAACACACTTTGAACATATAGTCATGTCTGATCTTGTCTTCACTTTACAAAGTTGAACTTTCCAAGTTCCTAGGTTCTGTTTTGCTCCATGCCTGGTTTTACCAATTGCGGAATGTTTGTAAACAATGTTGTAAATAACCAAGATGTTGTCAGTTTTGGCGTGAAGATTGTAAACGCACTTGGGAATGTTTTCCTAGTAAACTTTTATTTTTCTAAATGTGTGGCTTCCTTATTTAAAAAACACAATGCATTATGTATGTAAAATGAAAAGGATATGGGGGGCAATGGGTGTTATTTACTAAAGGCAAATCCACTTTGCACTCCAATTTTCTTTCCCGGGGAACTTTTTCAATGCACTTGTAGAGCATAGCGGATTTGACTTATGTAAATGACACCCACAGTGCTTTGTACGAAAACACGGAGCACAGCATTTTGGAGAATACACACATGTCAGACCTGGTGATGAAAAGGAGTATTTTGGGTGTCAGTTATGCAGTACAAACCTTCTCTAGACCAAAGATTAGGTAGCAAACACACAACATGAGAATAAGCTTTTTGGGAAGAAGAGACAGTTACCTCCTTTTGCCCAGAAAGTGCATTCCCACTGTCGAAGGCAAAGGGAAAAAATGTCAAAGTAAAATAAGCTAAAAAGAAGACTGAAATGACATGAAATCATAGGTTGGTTAAAATATCAGATTTATTAAAAAATGCCTCTCACACATCGTCAGGCAGAGCAATGGCCCCCCTACCCACAAAGTACTGCATATATTGGTCCCGGACCACACGGGCATTTAGAGGGGGCAAGCCTGGACGTGCCACTCGAAGGGCTGTGAGTTCGGCATTTGGAGGGCCCTCCACATCTGGGCCAACGGGCACCACATAGTTCCTGTTATGTCTTTTGAGGAAGTTGTGCAATATGCAACAGGCAAGAACTATGTGGTTCAGTTTGTATTCCGCCAAGTTAAATGCCGTCAGGAACAGGCGGAAGCGGCTGGCCAGGATGCCAAAAGCGTTCTCGACAACTCTTCTGGCTCTGGACAGCCTGTAGTTGAAGACCCTCTGGTCCGGGTGAGGGTCCTCATCGGGAACGGCCTCATCACATGGGGAGTCAACGCAAACGCTTCATCTGCGACAAAGACGAAGGGGAGTCCTTCGGCATTCTCCTCTGGAGGTGGCAAGCACAGACTGCCACTTTGGAGACGCCAGTAGAACTCCGTGTGCGTAATGGCCCCACCATCCGATATCCGGCCGTTCATCCCCACGTCCACATACATAAACTCGTATGTTGCCGACACCACCGCCAACATCACTACACTATTAAACCCTTTATAATTATAATAGTAGGACCCCGAGTTGGGCGGTGGGACGATGCGGACGTGTTTCCCATCAATTGCCCCTCCGCAGTTAGGAAAGTCCCAACGGCTGGCAAAGTGGGAGGCCACAGTCTGCCATTCCTGTGGCGTGGAAGGGAACTGTGGAGTGAAACAAGAAAAAAAAATTAGTCACTTTGCACCTAAACATTGCAAGCAGTTTAGACAATCAACATCTTGGAACAAGAGCATTGTCTAAAATTGGAGGCTGGAAAGTATTTGCACAGAAAAGTAGAGGCTCCCCTTCACAGATTACTCACCCCCCCATCAATCCCCCCACTTCTGATGGGCCATTGGCAATAACTAGGGGTTTTGGGGGGGGGGGGTGGACAGCTAACCCTCTGCACTTCATTGATTGGCAAATGGCTCAATAATGTGGGCTAGTTTGGCCAGACCCTCTGTACTTAACACTATTGGCAGGCCACAGGAAAGATCAAATAACATTTCAACCCCCCCCCCCCCCCCAAAAAAAGGCAGGCACAGTGTGACATTATTAAATTACCAAGCAAGCTAATAGGAGGGAAAGAAGACAAAAAAATAGGAAATGGAATGTATGGAGGCAGTCCCTTGCACTACATGCTTTGCTGAATTCATCCCTAAAGATGCGCACTATAAAGAGGTAGGTATATAGTGTGTATGGACCTTGGGAAAGCCAGCAGATAAAGGATTGGTACCATCTGACAGAGCAGTTGGGGGAGGGGGTTCCTAATGAGTTTGCCCCCCCCCCCCCACCAAAAGAACAAAAAAAGGGGGCTCTACATGAAGTAAACCACACAGCAAACATTTGTGCATATTTTAGGGGGTGTTTGGGGGCAAACAATACTATGCAGCAGACAAAAGACATTGCTTAAGTGACTAGGCCATAGGTGTCTATTGGGGCAGAAGAGCATGCTGGTGAGGTAAGTGAAGGGAAAAATGCATGAAGGAGAAAAGGGGCACAGCATATTAGAGCATATTGCAATCATGGTAATTAGGGAAGGAGGTCAAAAATACAAGTCATTCGCAAACAGAGCATACATAGAAGGGAATAGTAAAGTAGAAATGTTACCTTAATATAGTCCTCCTGCAGGACCTGAATGATGGCAGAACAGGTCTCTGGAATAATGATTCCCAGGGCCTGGGGAGAGATACCTGAAGAGAACTTCAAATCCTGAAGACTTCTCCCTGTCGCCAAGTACCTCAACGTGGCAACAAGCCTCTGCTCCGGAGTAATGGCTTGTCTCATGCAGGTATCCTGCCGGCTGATAAAGGGGGTCAGCAAAGCCAAAAGACGGTGAAAATCGGGGTCCGTCATCCTGAGAAAGTTCCTGAAATCATCAGGATTATTCTCCCGGATCTCACGAAGCAAAGGCATGTGCGAGAACTGGTCACGCTGAAGCAACCAATTCTTGGTCCACATACTCCTCGTCACTCTGTTCATGGACGGGTCTTGGCTCAAAGCTAAAAGCCCGACACCAATTCCGCGTACAGCACGAACTCGGCGACGAGTACGCACGGGAAACATCGCTCAGAAGGTCACAAAAGGTCGGCTGGTCAGAACGGACAAACAGAAAGCACCGATAAACAGCAAGGCCTGAAAGAACGAAGTGAATACCAGCAACGAGCAGACAATAAGCAGTGCAAATCAAAGCGTCCTATATCAAGATATAGGCCGCAATGACCAACAAATGCGAACTGACTACACGCACTAATAAACAGATACGCACGACAAGCACAAACTGAAGAGCAGTAACGATCTGAGTCAGAAAACTGAGAAGCGCGAATCTGAAGTCACCAAACTTCCACTAACTCTCGATAAACACGGGATCAGCAGAAGGAGCCCAACGGGTGCCTGACGTGGTGCTGAACTTCCCTTTTCTAATCTCGTGGACGACGACTTACGTCACGACGTTCTTCCGGACCGGATATTCCGACAACTTTGTCCGACCGTGTGTACGCAACGTCAACATCGGACAAAGTACGTCGGACAAAGTCCGACTGACCTGGTCCGTGGATTGTCCGACCGTGTGTATGGGGCTTTAGTCTGCTGCCCCTGGTGGTGCTCCTTTGCATTACAGGTGCTGCAATCCCTCCCAAGGAAGCTCATCTTGTTCTGGGAAGGTCCATCCCCAGAAGTTGACCCTGAATGATGTTTCTACATGTCTATGCCTGATACATTGTGTTATAAGTTGACAATTGTTGTGTGAATAAATGGGTTTTTATACTGCTACACTCAGATGTGCCCTATGCTGTCCTTAGCCATCAAGGCATAGGATACTCATCTATAGAGTCACTTGTGCTGTCACCAAAAAAAAAAAAAAAATCCTGCTTTAGTGAGCAAATACAGTGAATAATTTCAAACATAGAAACTATGTTTTTAAATCATTAACTCATATTAATAAGATTATTTACATCAATCAGATATATTTACACGTACAGTGGAACCTCGGATTACGAGCATAATCCGTTCCAGGAGTATGCTCGTAATCCAAAGTACTCGCATATCAAAGCGAGTTTTCCCATTGAAGTCAATGGAAACAAAATAATTTGTTCCGCATTGACTTTAATGGGATGCAATACCGCATGTGGCCAGAGGCGGGGGGCACTGGAGAGCCTCGGAAACGGCCCGAGCACACTTCGGCTGACCTCAGCAAACCTCGGAAAGACTCCTTTCACAAGCCTTTCCGAGGTTTGCCTACTCCTGAAACGGATTATGCTCGTAAGCCGAACTGTCCTCAGGCCTTTCCGTGCATTTCCGAACGCCGACGATCTGCGCTGTTTGGCTCCGGCACCCCCCACCCCAGGCCAAAAGCGGTACTGCATACCGCTTTTGGCCTGAATCCTGCTTGTTTTGCGAGACAACACTTGCAAACAGACTTAGGATCTTTAGAAATACAGCGCTCGTTTTGCGAAACGCTCGTTACCGAGGTTCCACTGTATAGCTATGAAGTGTTAAAAAGATGATGCAATCCCTGTAAATAGCATAATGTATACGTATACATACACTAAGGCTTGGTGCATGTGTTTTATCTATGTGGGCTTACACTTTACAGCAGTATTTTTTGTTTTTATGTTTTTATTTTGCATTTTTTTCCACCCTAGGTCTAAACTTAGAAGTTTTCCATGAATGATCATTCTAGCTCAGCTCTTACTTGCTCTCTTACCTTCCTTATTGTCATTTAGTTCCCGGTACAACATGCAGGTAATTATCTGTCAACACATTTGGAATTTATGTGATTGCCCATCTACTGCTGAGTAAGGAAATTGAAGTGGGGTATTATAATACCAGTGTAATTTAGATGTCTACATCTGTCAGGAGATGATTAGGAATAAAGCAACTCCAGCTTGTGGATGTGAACACTTTATGATGAATTAGGCTTATTATCAAAAAGCCTTGGGGTTATTTTGTGTGAAACTGTAGATTAAGTTTGTCACCCCTACGATTGTTTCTTAGAGGGAAAAAAATGTATGTTAATTCCGGGCTCAGTCAGCAATTATTTCACATCTGAATGAACCCTTGCATTTTTTTTCCACCTGCACTCATTAAAGAAAAAAAAAAAAGAAAAGTAATAAGCCAGGCAAGTTATCCTGTAAAATAATATCTCACAAAGGGGCACGCGAGTTATGATCCTGAGAGCTAATTGACTTGCAGCAAAAGAGATTTGTACATATTAAGGTATAATCAAGGTTATGCTGCTTGGGCAAGGTCAGTAATCTCATAGACAGTGACAGGCAAGCTGAATGGAACTGTCACTGCCTCTGAATCACACTGTACGCTAACCCCTTTTAATGAGAGAACTGTTGAAAAGGAACTGCTGTAGTTTGCATTTTTTTAGATTATTTGTGTACCGGAGCTCTAAAGAGTGCTGCCTATACAGAACTTAGTGCACTAGATCAGAATATAAATAAGCAATGTCTTGACTGCAAGAAATGTATAGATTGCCACGATGTCACAGATTGACATAGTTACGGAAGAAGTTCGTTGAACAATAATTTATTTACTTTTAGCCTGCTGAACCTGTTGTAGATGGTTAAGCTTCATCATTGTTTGCTTGGATAACGAGGGGTGATGCCCAGCAACACAAAAAAAAAAAAAAAAAAGCTTTCAACAGATTTTCATTAGTGTCCAGTTGATGGAACAGTTTTTCTGTCTGAAGACAGATAACAGAGATTACTCTCATGCCCCGTACACACGAGCGGATTTTCCGTCGGAAACAACTTGGTTTTTCTGACAGAATTCCGCTCAAGCTTGGCTTGCATACACAGGGTCACACATAAGTTCTCTGAACTTTGGACCGTCATGAACACGGTGACGTACAACACTAGGACGAGCCGAGAAAATTAAGTTCGATGCTTCTGAGCATGCGTCAAATTGTCCCCGAGCATGCGTAGGAATTTTGCGCGTCGGAATTTGTACAGACGATCGGAATTGCCGATTTGAACTTTTTCCAAACAAAAAATTGAGAACCTGCTCTCAATCTTTTGCTGCCCGAAATTCCGCCAGCAAAAGTCCGATGGCGCACACACACGATCGCATTTTCTGACCAAAATCTCTCATAGAACTTTTTCCGTCGGAATTTCCGATCGTGTGTACGAGGCATTATGCCCCGTACACACGGTCGAAAATTCAGACGGAAAATGTCCGATTGGACCATGTTGTCGGAAAATCCGACCATGTGTGGGCTCCATCGGACTTTTTCTGTCGGAATCTCTGACGGAAAAAAAAATGAGATCCTGCTCTCAAATTTTCCGACAACAAAATCAGATCTGACTTTTTCCGGTCGTGTGTAGAGAATTCCGACAGACAAAGTGCCACGCATGCTCAGATCAAATTAGGAGACCAAACCTATTGGCTAATAGCCTCTACGTAGTTCCGTCGTACGCAACGAACGTCACCATGTTCAGAATGATCGGATTTTCCGACAACTTTGTCCGACCGTGTGTATGCAACACCAGTGTCGGACAAAATCCGTCCGAAAAAATCAGACGGATTTTGTGGTCGGAATTTCCGACCGTGTGTACGGGGCATAAGAGTGTATTTGCACTGTGACCAAGAGTTTCCTGCCAATCCAGCAACTGGAATGAGCGTCTCTACTCCTCCATTAATCAGTTGTGTGCTCCAGTTTACTTGACTTTGACTTTTTACTGACTTTCTGGGTGTCAGGACTTGAACCCACAACCTCTGCTACGTTTGGCAGTGGCTCTTCTTGTTGAGCCACCAGAGATGCTAGACAGCTCCCTATCTGACTCTTTGGACTTTCTTGCCTTGTCTATTGTTTCTGGTGAACCTTGAATGTTTGCTCTTCCCATGAACTTCCTGATTTATCCCATGTCTCTGCACCTCCTGTTTGCCAGATTATCGTGCCTTCTCCAGCTGATATTTTGCTCCTTTGTATACCTTCAGCCAACCATGGCACTACTTGCCTGGAGTTTGCATGTTCTCCCTGTGCCTGTGTGTGTTTCCTTCCATACTCCAAAGACATGCTGGTGGTTTAATTGGCCCTTGTGTGTATATATGAATATGAGATAGGGACCTCAGATTGTAAGCTCCTTGAGGGCAGGGACTGTTATAAATGTATTATATACAGTATATGTATAGCACTGCATAAATTCAGAAATCAGTTCTGTGTAAGTTCTGTGTAAGTACTGTAATAAATAAAAACGATAATGTCCTTCAAAATGATGTAGGCTCAATTGAGTGATCTTGTACCTGAGCCCATTTATGTCTTAAAAAATCTCTGTGCACAATGTGATTGCATAATTATTTTTCATGAACATTAGCATGTGAAAAATAATTTAAAGCAAATCTGTCTTTACAAAAAACAAAAGTAAAAGGCAACATTGCGATACAAATGGCAGCAGCACAACATGCCAGAACATGGTGGGCACAAGGAAATCCATGCTAAATTAGCTTTTTTTATTAATTCAGTTCATTAAAGCACAGAAATGAGTCCATAAAACAAACTGTCACTTCGTACTGATATAACAATGTTTCCAATCAAAACCGGGTTTTTTTGGTTTGAAATGTCATTATTTCAATATGGAGCGACAGTTTGCCTTATGGACTTACTTCTGTGCTTTTCCTGGACTGAGCTTGTGTTGATGAGCTTCAGCTCTACATGACAGTCAAATTCAGATCGTTGCAGGTGCCACTGAGATCTTTTTTGAGTTTCTTTGATTTGCCTAAAGTAGAATTCCTGACCAACACTAACTAGTCTTGAACATGTTTTTTTCCCCCTCAAAATATCCACGTTGAATAGCTTGTGTAAAAAAAAAAAAAATGTGTATTCTCATTTATTTTCACTCCACTATAGTCACACGATCCCCTGTATCATTCGGGACCTACTTGTGGCAGTCTCCCCCCATGTTAGTCCCCATCAGTGCTGATCTACTCACACTGTCCTCTCTTGCTCCCGTGCCTCCAGAAAGGGCTTCCTCCTGTGTGTTATGGCAGGATCTTTCCAGCACCCAAACCCCAGCCCACACTAGGGGGTACACCTGAGGGCCACGAAAGCCTCCTCAGCACTCTATCTCCATCTTCCACCTGACTGCCCCTGCTGGCATGGCTCCTGCCTATTTATGAGGTAAGCTCTGCCCCCTGCCAGACCATTACTGGGGATTGGCTGAGGCTTCATGAATATGCCAGACAGCTCCTCCTAACCTCCACCCACTAGCTCTAGAACATTCTCAAATGTCCGAAAAGCAGGGGGTGGCACCAGAGGAGCTGTCAAGATTGCAGGATGAGTTTTCATGCTCCCCTGATTGTCCTATGAGGCTGCAGGACCCCTGACCCTTTGTCTGGACAGGGCTAATAGGCCCTATGCTGATCACATGCACTCGCCAAGAATGCATGTGTATTATAGCAGAAAGTAAAAAAATATATTTTTTTTTTTCAAAATTGTAGGTCGTTTTTTGTTTATAACGCAAAAAAAAAAAAAAAAATGCAGAGGTGATCAAATACCACCAAAAGAAAGCTCTAGTTGTGGAGAAAAAAGAATATCAATCTTGTTTGGGTACAACGTCACACGGCCGCGCAATTGACAGTTAAAACAACGCAGTGCCATATTGCAAAACATGGCCTGGTCATTAAGGGGGTAAATCCTTCCAGGGCTGAAGTGGATAAACAGCCCTTAGACACACATATTGCATCTGCAAAGTCAAGCATGAAGACTGCTCATTGGCATATAACTGTTGTCCTCAGCCTTGACTTTGACCCTTACTTGGTGCTTCAACATTCATGTCAGGAATGCCTGAACTTTTCAACAAGGCTTTACCTATTCTGAGGGAAGTGAGTGCCTTCTTGAGATGTTGATGCTTTATCCAAAAGAATTGATTATGCCACTCAAGTATTATCTAGAAGGATCTATTTGGAGTATCACTTAGATTAAATTGTCTTCCTTTCATCCTTCACACTTCTTAATGTTTATGCAGACAGTCGGATATTCAGGTAGACAGTTCTCATAAGCCTCTTTGATCACGCTGAAGGGTTATTGTTTAAATGTGTTGTCAGGTTTACCTCCTATTTTTATCTTTGCATGGCAGTAAAATTAGATAAAAATCCAATTTATTTCTGTCACTTCTGTTGTAGCATTAGAATGAATAGCTAGGAATATTTTTTTTTAATATTACAATAATTAGTACTTTTCTCCTATCTAAATTGGTCCATGATTAATGTTGTGACTGTGTATTATCTTGCTGGAATAGTTTATTGTATCCAAAACAATTGTAGTGTAGTTTATTTTTACTCGTTATGTGCATCTTGTGTGTCATTTGATTTCTTACTTTATTAAGTATTGTATTTAGTAGCCTATTGTATCTAACGATAACCCTACAATGCATCATATGCATCTAAAGTGCCTGCCTAGTATCAATTCATTAAGTTTTTATATCAGTTGTCTTCATTTAAAAACAAAATAAACTGTGTATTGTGAATGTGTATTGTGTATTGGCAGAAAGCTAGAAATTGTGCCTACCTGAGTTACAAAAAGGTAGGTTCTGACACCAATTAGCACTTTATATGCAGCCTCAGTCTTATTTAAAATTATTCTAAATGTTCAAGCTTTTTTTTTTATATTAACCCCTTAATGATGGCGCCTCCCAGCCATTTAGGAGGCTTGTGATGCTGGGAGGCGGGGTATCAGATCATGTGACAGCTGTAATTGGCTGTCACAGCAGTCACATGATCGGAAAGCTCCCAATCAAAAGTAGAGATTGGGAGCTTTCCGTTAGCTGCCAGTAACTGTGCCAGAAGCGTGCAGGGCATGTTCTCTTGGTACAGCTCTGTTTACATTCTAGTATGTATATGTGTGGCCGTTCTGCGTTAAGGCCCACTCACTGAGAGGCCACATGTATGCATACTGCCGTTGCCAAGAGGTTAAAATAACAAGCTTGTTATACTTACCTGCTCTGTGCAATGGTTTTGCACAGAGCAACCCCAATC
This sequence comes from Lithobates sylvaticus, assembly GCA_028564925.1. Classification (NCBI taxonomy): domain Eukaryota; kingdom Metazoa; phylum Chordata; class Amphibia; order Anura; family Ranidae; genus Lithobates; species Lithobates sylvaticus. The sequence goes on from CM053027.1 coordinate 77,628,026, forward strand.
CTCCTCTTCTCGGGTCCCCCGCTGGTACCCCTGGCTCCCGCCCTTGCCAAGTTCCCCCCCCCCCCCCATTGTAAGCCACTTGCTATGGGGACACTCGTGCATGCTCACTTCCATGCCCCGCTCTGTGTGTTCATTGAAGCACAGAGCAGGGCTTGGCCCTGCCCCCTCTTTCTTCTCACTGGCTGTGATTGACAACAGCAGGAGCCAATGACTCCCACTGCTGTCTTTGAGCCAATGTGGAGAGAGAGAGCAAAGAGGGCTGCTGCTCTCATGCACATTGCTGGATCAAGATCGGGCTCAGGTAAGTATAAGGGTGTGCTGATGGAAGGGGGAGCTGCATGCAGAAGGTTTTTTTTTAACTTAATGCAGAGAATTCTGCTTTTACAACCACTTTAAAGCGGAGCTCCACCATAAAGTGGAACTTTTGCTCATCGGAACCCTCCCCCCCTCCGGTGCCACAATTGGCACCTTTCAGGGGGAGGGGGGTGCAGATACCTGTATAATACAGGTATCTGCACCCACTTACGGGCATAGATAGCCGCAGATTCTCCGGCTATTAGGCCACTTCCTGCGGGGCCCCCGCTGTCTGTTGGGAAACACACGGATTCCAGAGAAAGCAGGGACCGTCCTTATTGTACAGCGCGACTCGCGCATGCGCAGTAGGGAACCGGGAAGTGAAGCCGCAAGGCTTCACTTACTGATTCCCATACCGAAGATGGCGGCGGCAGCACCCGAGAGCCGATCGATAGATCAGGCTTCGAGTGCCCACATCGCAGGCGCACTGGACAGGTGAGTGTCCATATTTTAAAAGTCAGCAGCTGCAGTATTTGTAGCTGCTGATTTAAAAAAAAAAAAATAAAAATCCCTGGACTCCCTCTTTAACCTTTACAACAGCTACAGATTCACTGGTACTAAGTGGTTCAATTATTTTCAAGAGATTAAAGTGGTATTATTCCCAAAACCAAAAATGTAATATATTGCAGCATAGCAATCATTAGATGTGGTGGCTGCATTGGTTTCTGTTTTTAGATGTTTTTCCCCTTTATTTTCACCTGGCGATTGGCCTCATGTAGTAGAGTGCCTGCACTCTGGATGAAGGAGCACAGGGGCACCCTTGGACAGCAACATTGGCAGTCTGCGGGGGAGGGAAGTGTTAGATGTACTAGCAGATTTAGATACACTAGAAAACTGAAGCCAAGCTCCAGCTAACACAGCAGTTACACAACCAGTTACAGCAACAGTTTTCATTTGGATTTAATACCACTTTAATGCATTTGGACCTTTCCTTCCTTCCTCACTCTTTTCCTACCTCCCTCCCTCATCTCTTCTTAACAGACGGTTATGCAGGCCCTGTGTATGCAAAAATATGCACAATCTGCTTTAACTGCAACTAGCAAACTTTTAGGAAATGTTGTTTAGTACAGGAACAAGGTGAAAGGGCCCTGCATGAGTTTTATCCTAGCCAAACTGGTATGTTCAAGATCAGGTTATTCCCTGCTGGCAAACTCCTCTGGCACAGAAATTGATGGGAAATCCAACATTTTTGAATTGTTTTTCAATGGGGCCGTCTGTTTTGATGACAGCTGCTTAAGAGGTGTTATCCCTACTCTTTGGGGAGATCCCTTCTTACTTCCTGCTATGTTTCTAGGAAAAGAAGTGGAGGTAAAGCTCCACAATGGGAAACAAACATAAAATACTGACAGGGGTCTTAACAAACGTCACCACGTTCAGAATGATCGGATTTTCCGAAAACTTTGTTCGACCGTGTGTATGCAAAACCAACATCGGACAAAGTACGACGGTCATGATCCGATGGACCTGGTAAAAGTACAATGAAAAATGTAAAATAATTTATCTTTTTATGGAAAGGGTGATAGTTGTAAGACTGTTTTGATACCGGAAGCTTAGGTTCATTGGAAGAGTTTGTAACCCAATACATGATCGGTTGCTTAAAGGGGGATTCCACCCTAAAGTGGAACTACCGCTTTTCGGAACCCTCCCCCCCTCCGGTGTCACATTTATTTATCTTTTTATGGAAAGGGTGATAGTTGTAAGACTGTTTTGATACCGGAAGCTTAGGTTCATTGGAAGAGTTTGTAACCCAATACATGATCGGTTGCTTAAACTCCCACGGGAGTTTACGTCACCTCCTGTCCCGGCGCGCTGTCTGCCGGGACACACACGTGACCCGGCAGACGGCGCTGAAGATTCTTATTGCGCCGCGCGACTCGCGCATGCGCAGTAGGGAATCGGGAAGTGAAGCCACTTCCTGATTCCCTCACCGAGAATGGCGCCGGCTACAGCAGGGAGCCGAGCGATCGATCGGCCTCTGCTGCCGACACCGCTGGACCCTGGAACAGGTAAGTGTCCATTTTTTAAAAGTCAGCAGCTGCAGTATTTGTAGCTGCTGGCTTTTAAATTTTTTTTTTTCAGTACAATCCCGCTTTAAAGATAATCACATCTGTTAGGCCTCTTTCACAGGAGCTGCGGTCTTAACCCCCCCCCTCCAGTATAGTGATCTGCAGTGCATCACTTTTCAGAGGTGGCTGTGAAGAGGTTTACCGGCATTCAAGAGGCAATACTGCCTCTTATTTCTTTTCATGGGAATACTGCACTGCAACCATGAACCAAATGTTTGGTTACATCCCAGGTCAATCGCCTTCAATGAGTGAGTTTGACAGTTGATGCTGCCTGCCAGACTTAAAGTGAGTATAAACTTTTTTTAAATTTAAATAACAAGCATGTCATACTTACATAATACAAAAACAAACAAAAAGGGAGTTGCATGCACCTAGTGCATTACCGAAAGATATTTATTTGAATATATAAAATGGATAAAAATGGATACTCGCAAAGTGGCAACTGTCAAATAGCCATAAAACCACATAATGCTATGCAGTGCGGACACACATATGCTGTTCAGATCAAGGGGTGTAAAACTGATGTGTTTCGGGGGCGCACCCCTTTCCTCAGAGCTAAGCAGTGTGACATGCATCATCATGTCACACTTACCTGCAAAATCATTGCTCAGAGCAGCCCCAATCTACCTCTTCTGGGGTCGCCCGCCGGAGCTTCTGGTTTGCCAAGTGCGGTGGGGGCACTCATGCAGGCTCAATCCAAAGCAACACTCTGTGTGTTCACTGACACCCAGAGTACAGGCCCTGTCCCCACTCTCTGCTCACTGGCTGTGATTGACAGCAGCAGGAGCCAATTGCTCCAGCTGCTGCCTTGTCCAGCAAGGAGAGAGAGCCAAGAGAGCTGCTGCTCTCAGGCACAGTGCTGGTTTGAGATTGGGATCAGGTAAGTATTTAGGGGGACTTGAAACATAATCTCCTGCGCTCAGGTGTGGTGCTTAGGGGTAAAAAGCAAGTACAGAGCACACGTGTCTTACTGCCCTCTTAGGACTGTCGGTATCCTTGCACAAACTACAAAACAACAAAAAAGAGAGCGCACCGACCTAGTGCATTATCATAACAAAATCTTTATTAAGAAAGTAAAACAACAAGTGGGTACAGGGGGTCCCCGACTTACAAACATCCGACTTACAAACGACTCCTACTTACAAACGGAGGGAGACAACAGGAAGTGAGAGGAAATCCACCCCTAGGAAGGGAAATTCACTCCTGTAAGAGTTAATATGGGAAAAAGGTGTCTCCACTGATGCTTTATCACCAGTCCATGCTTCCCTAACAACCCCAAATTTTCAAAATCCAATTGTCATTGGGACAGAAAGTGAGGTGAAATCTTCTGAACAGGGACACAGACAGCAAAACAAATGTTACAGGGGTGATAACCCTTCTCTATGTTATCAAAAAAAAATTTAAAATAGATTTTTTGGCTGGAGCTACACTTCAAAAATGTACCTGTTCCGACTTACAAACAGATTCAACTTAAGAACAAACCTACAGTCCCTATCTTGTTTGTAACCCGGGGACCCCCTTGTACTTACAAACATGTGTTTCACACAAGCATGTCTATACACACTGATGAGACTGCCTCCAATACACCATACTTAGCTGTTGGCATGGGAAGACCTCTAAATGTCCATATATGGCTAACGCATTTTGATGGTCAGGCCCTCTTCCACAGAGCTCTGAGGATGAGGGCTTGACCCTCAAAATTTGTTAGTCATCTATGGATGTTTAGAGGTCTTCCCATGCCATCAGCTGAGTATGGTGTATTGGAGGCAGTCTCATCAGTGTGTATAGACATGCTGGTGTCAAACACGTTTGTGAGTGCCCACTTGTTGTTTTACTTTCTTAATAACGATTTAGTTAGGATAATGCACTAGGTTGGTGTGCCTTTTTTTTTGTTGTTTTGAAGTATTTAGGGGGCTGAGGGGGAGCTGATCATATAAGGTTTTTTAACTTAAAGCAGAGAATGCACTCTAAAAACCTTCTAGTTTTACAACCACATGATGAGTTAAATTTGCCATGGATGCAAAGCATTGTGGTCACACCAAGTGTATAAACCTCCCCACTCCAGGCTGTCATGTTAGAATTTAGGTGGATGGTCAAGAGATGGTAAACATTTGGAACAACAACCTGTTTTCACCACCTTTTTGCCACCCATGTAAATGAGGCCTTACATGAGCCGTGAGCCATAAAGAGTCATGCTAAAAATATGACACTAAGTACATACGTCCTTCTAGCTTTCCTAAAAAGAGGCAATGGGTATAAAGTCATTGTGTTTTAATGTGTCTGAATAATTACAGCCCTCACGGGCATGTCCATTTTACATTTCAGTTTTATTGTCTCATCTTAATTGTCCTTCCAATTCCATTTTAAACTTGGCTGCATGTTTCTGCTCTGCTAAAGACTTTCTCATCCATTATTTTTTTTATTCCGCGTCTTCTTATTTGGAGCTGAATGTTTATATAACAATGATATGCCTAGTGGATAGTTGAATATTGGATATGTTTAACAGTGCACGTAACAAGTGAGGAGAAATCCCACAGATGTTCAGGAGGACAGTGGAAAATAATGTCTTTAAAGACCGCAGCGTGATAATATTCAGTGAAGAGGCAGCCGAACAGTCCTAATGAGTTCAGTCACTTTAGCTTATCACTGTTGCAACTGTTACCTTTTTTTAGCGAATTCATCTCTGAAAACTAATTTTGTAGCAGCAACGCTGACTTTTATAGTCATATGTTCCAATTTAATCTTCCTAGAAATTGTCTCCTTTAAAGGTTTGCTGAATGCAAATCCTGCAATTTAATTTTCAAGTTTGTCATTTTTTTTCACCTTAGTACCTTTATTTCTTTTTTTTTACGATGGAAACAGAAGCACATGTACGCTGGAATTTGCCTCGTGATAAAACGTCCATTTTCCATAAAGGTCACATTCAACACAGTTAAAAGTGGATAGAACATATTTTGAGCGTCTATGGAAAATATTAACATTATATATTGAAATGTATTTGTATGTCATGTACTGAACATATGATGATTTTGATTTATGGCAGAACTGTGGTGATTTTTATATTTTTTTTTTTAATAAAACCTTTCCATTTTTTTAAGTATATACCGTATTTATCGGCGTATAACACACACCAGCGTATAACACGCACCCCAAGTTTAGGAAGGAATTTTAAGGAAAAAAAGTTTTAGGAGAGAAGTTTAGGGAAAAAAAAAACCTTACATTTAAGTGTCATTTGCAGCTTGCCCAGCGTCTTTCTGCAGCCTGCCGAGCGTCATTTGCAGCCTTGCCCAGCGTCATTTGCAGCCTTGCCCAGCGTCATTTTCAGCCTTGCCCAGCGTCATTTTCAGCCTTGCCCAGCGTCATTTGCAGCCTTGCCCAGTGTCATTTGCAGCTTGCCCAGTGTCATTTTTAGCTTGCCCAGTGTCATTTGCAGCTTGCCAGCGTCATTTGTAGTTTGCCCAGTGTGATTTGCAGCATTGCCAGCATCATTTGCCTTGCCCACATTTAAATTTCCCACCGCGAGAGGTCTGCGCACGAAAAAGACTGAACCGCCGCCGAAAAAGGCCGAAGCGCCGCGGAAAAAGACCGAGCCGATTGTTCGGCTCCGCTCGGAGTCCCGCCTCCCTGCTGTTTCGGGAGCGAGCGCAGGGAGGCGGGACTACAAGCGGAGCTGAACAGTCGGCTCTGTCTTTTTCGGTGGCGCTTCGGCCTTTTTCGGCGGCGGTTCTGCCTTTTTCGGTGGCGGTTTGGTCTTTTTCGGCGGCGGTCGCTATTCTTCGGCGCCGCTCGCTATTTTTGTCATTTTTTTGGGTGGTATCGGCGTATAACACGCACCCACGACTTTCCCCCGATTTTAAGGGGGAAAAAGTGCGTGTTATACGCCGATAAATACGGTACCTTATTTAAGACCAATTGATGCCATCACTAGTATACTGTCCAATCATTTTGATTTCCACAAGACCAAATCCCAGAGTCACATGGGCCTACAACATGCTCAAGCATTGTGTATCAGTAACAAATTAAAACAATTTAATTTTGTGTTAAACTTTTTTAAAATCCTTTGTTGTGACTCATTAATGCTTATCTTCTGCAGCTTCTTTGTAGTTTCTTCCTGTCTACACATATAGGGATTTATTGCACAACATTCCTCATCAGGTTTCCTGATGGGGACAAAAGTGAACCATGTCTACTTAATGTGTGTTCAAATGGCCACTTGTAGTCTCCTACCAAAGCCTTGTTTGACAACCTGGTGATTCAGGTGCACAATTGGAAGACTCGGACAGAGCATTGTCACACTGTAGGAGATAGTGCCCGAACATGGAGTTTCATTGCAGGATTACCAGTTATTATTTTAAAATTCAAAGTTTCAGATTTAAAAATATTGAAAGTGACTTTTGAAATGACATTAACTTTTAACCCCATTTTCTTCTTGGGTATGTTTTTTGAACAACAGCCCATTATTTACCCAGTGCCATTTATAAAGAGCACTATATAAATATCCATTGGGCGACCAATCTCCAATCTGCCCGGTAAACGCTGAGTACCAAGCTGTCTGTATTTTTTTCTAATTTGCAAAAGATTGTGGCAAAAAGTGAGATCCCGGGGAGTGGACAGCTTTCCAAGAAAGGGTCATTTTGGGAGGTTTCATAATGTCCTGGCATTTCTTTTCCTATGTTTTATAACAGAAAATAGGGAAATATTTTTATTTCAAAAACTATTGGTAATTTTTCCTTTCCCAGCAAACATTCAGTGGTTGGTAAATACCACCAAATGGAAGCTCTATCTGTCTCAAACAATTGTATAAATTATTTGGATACAGTGTTGCATGACTGAGTAATTGTCATTCAAACTCATATCACAGCACAGAAAACTGAAAAATGGCCTAGTAGTGAAATGGTATTACAGGCTGGTACTCATGTGGTTAGAAATTACCTGAAATTTTAGTGACTGGATTTACATTAAGGGGTCTAGGTATCAATATGTTCACCCAAAAAATCCCCAAGATTTACAGATTTCTCATAAGATCTGATTAGAAAATGTGTGAATATTTGATAAATACACCCCTAAATGTTTCCACTGACAGCAGAGAACTGCTCATAGAGCAGCGGGTTGAATGAAAAAAAAATTGATTGGATTCCCCCTTCCACTCAATTGAGGTGGATGGGAAAATCCTCCCTCTATGCCTTTGTAATCTGACAGCTGTTAAAATACACTGATCAGCACTGATGGCTATAGCTGTCAGTGCTGATCAAGCGGCAAAACTCTGACAGGATAGTTGTATAGAAGTTGATTATTAGATCGACTTCAGTACAACCACCCTGCCCATACCTGGATCAAAATTTGGCTGGTTCAACAGGGACTGGTCGAATTGTGACCCATGTATGTGTAGCGGACCCCTAACTTGGTCTGGAATTTTGACCCCAGGTTCTGATCCCTTAACAAGGCAAGCCATCAGGCAGAGGGTTATTCAGTCAGATTCATCCAACCTCACTCAGTCCCCAGACAGTAATCAGGCAGATGGTGTCCTTTTTTGTTGTTGTTTTTATTGTTTTGAAGAACTGGGATAGGGATAGGGAAACGCTTTGGGATACCTAGAACAAACAACTTGAAAGAGGACAATATTTTGAATCAGCTATGAAACATAAAGCATTTTCCTACACAAAAAGCAGGGGTCAAGTCCTAGGGAAAAAAGTGTGGGAACTCCCACCCAAGATCCACTCACCCACCAAAAAAAAAATGATACGCTCATATGCATGAACGCTTCAAAAGTGATATTTTTCATCCAATTTTTGTATTGTGTGTATGAAGCTTAACTGTTTAGTACATAATAAAAAAAAAAAAAACAATCCTCAATTAACATAAATACGGTAATTCTCTGAATAATCAGCATTCATTCAATTGTGCTTCCATGCAAATGTGAACATCATGTTCTGATCTTTATTGGGGAATTTTATTTTGTATATAGAAATTTATGTGGTGAGTTTACACTTTTCATTGAACAGAGTTTGGATAACACAGGGTTAAACATAAAGGTCATAAATTAACTGCACATTATCTGGACAGAATGCTTGGGGAGATAGTGATGTGTTCCTGATTAGGAGATGTATGTTAGCTTGGGGGGCTACAAACTCTGCAGGGCTCCAACACACACTCGCTGCTATTCCAACCCTTCACATATTTCCAAATAAACTTCCCTCCTGGCATTAAACTTTGCCAGGTATTGTGCTCAGCTTACCACCCCAAACTGATGTTCCTCCCTCGGCAGAATAGCTGTGCTCCTCCTCTGGGTTCTCTCATCATATGGCACTGAAGATAGAGGAGGGGGGGATTCAGCGGGACACAGAGCAAGTATGCAGGAGACTGGGGGGGGATGAGGAGACAGAAAATCAAGAGGGGCCGGCAGGGAGGTGCGCATCACGAGAGGTCTGACTAAATACAATCACTTAGCAGCAGGGACCTGATCTACCTGTCAGCTAGCTGTGATTGACAGGTAGATCAAAGCGTAAGCTGTCATGGGGCCCCTACTGGCAATGCCTGAATGGTCAGGTGTGCGGCACTTACTATTGCGAGCTGTGTCGGCAGCTGCTGGTGTAGCACCTGCCACACAGCTCGCATACTTCAAAGTCTTGCAGGACACTGCTAACGGGAACTGAGTTCCTGTTGTGGGAAAAGTACAGGAACTCCGTTCATATGCGTTCCCGCAGGACTTGAGCCCTGACAAAAAGGTAGCACATAGTTTTAGCACCAGATTTTAGCACCAGGTTTTAGCACCGTGGACTTTTCTCTGAGGCACAACCTCGGTAGAAAGTCTGGGACGATCCCTCTAACAAGAAGGGGTGTAAAGGCAACAGTCTCTCTCCTGAGAATTCTCTAAGGCCTACTTTCAGCTTCAGCTTGCCTCTGTTATGAATGCTCCCAGGAAGATCCCCTGTGAATGTTGTCTTTGATGTTGCCTTAAATGTTCTTGTGACTATAGGGGTGATCCTATGACTCTTCACTGAGCGAGAATTATTCAGGACTACTTAAGGCTCATCCTAAGCCTTGGAGGGTTTGACAACATGTCCAGGCTGGGTCACTCTCAGCATGTAAAAGGAATCTGCTACTCTCTGCTCTCAGCCTTATATACACCTGTCAGCCCCCTGCTGGCCATTCTCCTAAACCAGAGATTAGCTGAAGCTGTATCCAGGGTCAGCTCAGACTCTGCCCTTTCCTGCTAACTATGTTTCCAGAAGAGACAGACAAGTCCGAAGCTGCAGAGCTCAGAGTAGACAAAACACAATCATATCTCCACTTCTAACAGCAGAGCCAAAAACTAAATTTGCCTTACTTCTAGCACCTGACCTAGAAGGGTGCTACATATGGGTGGCTTAAGTCATGGCACCCAATTAGATTTCACTGATAGAACAGGAATTTTTATTTTGTGACTGATTGCTGGAATGTTGCATTGTGCACAACATCGTTAATCTGTGCTCTGCCTTGCTAATTAGTTCATTTTTACCTAGCTGGCATTTGTGCTGTTTGTTTCATTTGACATTTTATTGGAAAAACTATTCCGTGTTTTATGAATATTGATGTGAATTGGAAAGAAAAGTAAATATGAAAGATACAATTCATTAGGAGGACCTGTGACCAAAATGGCCAGTACTGGAGATAATATATATCTTGAGTCTGGTGACAGTTGCAGAATGATATACACAGAAAGGATGACTCAATGGGAAATTAGTTTGACTGTGCCTGGGGCAGGGCAACAAAAGTCAGCATCATCTGACCTTTACAGAGGCGGATTGGAGGAATCAAGCTGAAATAGTAAGAACCATTTTCAGTGGTGAGTTAACTCCTTGTAATCCACACTATGCTATATAGCAGGCCCAGCCTCTTAAAAATGTGTACACATACTGCATACCAGCCAAGAACTCCTCAGCTGTGAATAATATTAGCATGTAGTGAGCTGAATGGCTTCAAGTAGAAGCAAAGGCAATTGTTTTAATGTAGGCTAGAGTAAGGACAGTTAAACCCACTGTCTGTTTCCTTTTGTGTTTCTTCTGGAAGGTTTCTCTTCACTTCCTGTCCCAGAGACAAAACAGGAAGTGAGAGGAAATCCATCCAAAGTGAAGGAATCCCTGGTTGTCACCAGAACTAGAAAATGTCCCCTCTGGTGACAACCCAAAATGGATTATCGCACATAACTGTGTCATATCTGTGTCATATATTTATGCTTATGTTATTGCATCCTGTTTATCACCTCATCTTTGTATATTTTTTGGCTGTGTTTACTCACGTGGATTTGTTTCTCCACATCAACTTACCCCTTTATGTAAAATAAAATAACTCTTTATACTCAAGCAAGTGTCCTTTCCCTTTAAAGTCCCCAAAGAGGAATATACCCCGTATATACTGTATTTTCTGGGATGTGGGTTAGACCTGCTCCAGACCAACCCCAGCACCACCTTCCATATCTCTGGTGACAACCCAAGATATTTAATTTTATTTTACTTTCACTTTCATTGATAATAGTTACCAAGACAAACAAAGAGAGTGAACCTCCATAATGGGGGTACAGACAGCAATAAAATACCTCTCCACTAAAACAAAAAAGGTGTACTTTAAAGTTAACCTCCCTGGCGGTATGATTATGTCAGGAATTTTGTACCAAAAGCTGTACAATTATTTTGCATGGAAATTTGGCATTTTATATTGTAGACCTGCGATTTTTACGAAATAACTCACTTAAATCTGTCCAAACCAGAGTCTAGTAGACATTTCAGGTATGATAAAGTTTGAAACACAAAATCATAAATTATAATATAATAAATAATTATAAAAATTATTCAATAATGTAATCAAATCAAAAACACTGAAATTTGCTCAGTTGCATAATTCTCGCTGTCCTTAGATTTAGTGTTTGATGACGAATTTCCCCACAAATCGCTATCGCTCAATTCTGCAAGTGATTCTAATTTATTATCGCTGTTTTCTAGCTGGTCTAAAACCAATTTTGACATAAATGGACACTTTTTGGTTGCTATGGACAATCTCCAAATTCCAGGCAGAAAAAAATGTATTTATAATATAAAACTACATGCAGGGCACTGGACAGACCACTAGGGACAAAGGGGATGTGTAATTTTTTTATACAGTATTGTAATCTGTAAGATTACAGTACTGTATGTGTTTTGTGTGTTTTTACTTTTTTGAATTTGGCGCCGATCTCCGCTCCCGTGCATCGTAACGTCGCAGGGAACGGAGCTCAGTGGCACTCGGGCACTGTGTGAATCGAGCGAGGAGACAGCTCTCACACACAGTGGGGAGACATTGCAGGATCCAGGGGACAAGGTAAGTAACTTCCCCTGTATCCAGTAATGCGATCGGGGTTACCGCTTATGGTACTGAAGTTCTACCCCGAGCCAGACTCGGGAATACCACCAGGGGGGTTAAACTCTAAAATCCTTTGTTGTTAATGACAGCTTCAAGATGCCTCCTGTATGTTAAAACTAGTCGCATTCATTGCTCCGGGGTGATTTTGGCCCCTTCTTCCACACAAACAGTCTTCAAATCTTGAAGGTTCTGTGGGCCTCTTCTATGAACTCTGATCTTTGGTTCTTTCAATAGATTTTCTATTGATTTCAAGCCAGGTGATTAGCTGGGCCATTCTAGCAGCTTTATTTTCTTTCTTTGAAACCAATTGACAATTTATTTGGCTTTGTGTTTGGGATCATTGTCTTGCTGAAATGTCCACCCTCGTTTCATCTTCATCATTCTGGTAGATGGAAGCAGCTTTTTATCAAGAATGTCTTGGTACATTTTTCCATTCATCCTTCCGTTAATGATATGAAGTTTGCCAGCCAGCCCCACACCATGATGTTCCCACCTCCAAACATTACTGTTGGTATGGTGTTTTTGGCGTGATGTGCAGTGCCATTTGACCTCCAAACATAGTGTGTAACTCTTCTGATAATTTGTTTCACTCCTCTGTCAGAAATATTGTGAGAAGCACCTGGTCATGGTTGTTTTATGGTGAAATTATGTTCTTTCTACTTCCGGATTATGGCAGCAACAGTGCTCACTGGAACATTCAGAAGTTTGGGAATTCTTCTGTAACCAATGCCATCAGTATGTTTTGTAACAATAAGGTTATGAATGTCTCTACCCATCATAGGATGTTTCTTGTGTGACACCTTGGTAATGAGACACCATTTTATAGGCCATCCGTTAAGACTGAACCTGCTAATATTATTTGTACTGACAAGGGGCTTTTTAACTACTAATAGATTTCAGTTGGTATCTTGGCTTCCCATGCCTTTTTGCACCTCCCTTTCTTCATATGTTTAATACCTTTTCCCTGTGTCATTACCTTTTATTACACATAACTTAATTTCTGAACTTATTTGTTTTGGTTTGTATGGATTGCATGCTTATGGATATGAATGGATGTGGTGAAACTTTCATGTCAATAGCACCATTAGAAATATATTTACTTAGAAAAATTGTGAAATGTTCAACACTACAATGTAATTTACACGTGTTGCAATTGAAAACCTGTGAAAAAGTCACCAATGTGCTAATTTGTGCAGTCACCAACCCAACTTGATCTTTTCTTAATGTTATGCTGCCAATTTACACAAACTGTGTTTTTTTTTTCCTGTGTCACAATGAAGTGTTGAAAGGGGAATACTGTATAGCTCTCCTAACATAAAACACATGTTCACTTTGAACCTTAACTTAGTTACATAAAAATCACACTCATGTTATATTATTTCAATCAGTAGACTTTCTTGATTATATACTCTTGAGTAAATAGAACACTTTACACAGTCAGTCTAACCTGTAATATAACATTTCAACAGTGTGAAAAATTGTGCAAACATTATTTTGCCAGTTATTTTTATTTAATACTATTTAGTCTGTGCCTCAGTTGCAATCCAAAATTGTATCAAATAAAAAAGAGGATTGAGACATTCTAAATATTGAAAGCTTGTAGATAAGAGAGATAATCTTCTGTCTTTCATCTCCCTTTATACCATGTTGAGCATGTGGCAGTTTCTGGGACCTAAATGAAATATTAATTGTAAACAGATTTAATTATCAGGAATATTCAAACTTATCACCTGGTTGTATTTATGTATACCTACATGTTACTACTCCCCTGCCGTTTTTGTTAGATTTAAAAATGTGTTAAACTGTTAAGCTGAATGCGCAGCATTTTTTATGCGCTTTCCAATTATACTAATGTATTGTGTTTTCTGTGTTTTCTTTTCTATGCTCTGACTGCTTTGTGAAATAGGTGTTCCACAAGACTTAATGCAGGGCCATTTATTTCCACTGAAAATTAATATTTTGTTTGGTTCACTGTCTCCATTTGTTTTTCTTTTCTTCCCTTCAAAGTTATTAAGATTTATTGATCAATAAACAGAAGAGTGTGTATGTGTAAAGCTGAGAAATTCTTAAAAATGTAAGCAAATATTTTTAGCTGGTTTTATGTATATGATTGTACTAAAGCATGGTGGGGAAACACCAGTTTTTTTCATATAGCTATAGCTTTGCAGTATGCAAAGTCTTCATTTTTGGGGGCCCAAAGATGGTAAAGCTTTAAGTCAACCTATGGGGATAAAAAAATGGAGCAACCATTGCTGACACGCCAGTTGTTCCTAGCTTCTTCTGTGACTTGGATACTCCAAAAGCAAGATCCCTTGCTATAATTCCCAATGCCTGTCCATCTAACTTATGTGTCATTCTTCATATTAATAAATAGAGAATCCAAAGAGTTGGAGTGTCTCATAATGTTACAACAGCTGTGCAGACCTGGTCACAGGAGATATTATAAACTAACTATTGATTCAAAGGTCAACGAAAATGTTGTATTCTGATAACTGTATGCGGTAAATGCCTGTAATTATAATATTAAAGCGGTAGTAAACCGCCATGCTTTTTTTTTTTTTTTAAACCTGCAAGGTAAAGTTATAATGTGCTAGTATGCATTGCATACTAGAACATTATGTGAAACTTACCTTAAAACAAAGCCCTCCAATGACATACTGTCACCACTGACAGGGCTTCAATCTTCACCCGGTCTTCCTTTTTTGGTTAGCGTCCTCCAGCCGTCTGATTGGCCACACTGTGATGATGTCACTCCCACACATGTGTGGTGGAGCCGCTATTCTTGCCACAGGACTCTGAAGGAGCAGCACAGGCATGGCGTTTCTTTAAGAGCGCATGGGTCGGGCCCATTCATTCAGTAAATATCTCCTAAACGGTGCATGTTTAGGAGATATTTACTGTACCTATAGGTAAGCCTTATTATAGGCTTATCTATAGTTAAACAACAACCATGGGAGTTTACTTACACTTTAAGTTCATGCTTTATTTTTCATGCTTTTTATTTATATTTTTACTTGCAGTCCAAGCTGTCCAAAAACACAGCAACAGTGACATCTATGGGGTTGGGATAACCCAAAAAACACTGATAGGGGCTCTTATAATGGTTACCATTTATTCATATGGTTTAAACCTTTTTAGAAAAATGGAAAAAACAAACAAATAATCAAAAAATATATATATGGTTGAAAAATACACAGCTAAATCAATATAATAAACATATAGCTGCTAACACTACAATTGACGACCCACTGTGAAATAATATATTATAACAGTGCAGCGCTAAAATAGCAATACAGTGTAAACACTTAATGCATCCCACATGTGTATATCTCAATGTAAAAAATACAGTGCATTGTGCAAAATACAAAAAAATTGAAAAGTCCAACTCATAAATTAAAAAGAAGAATCCTAAAACAGGAAAAAAGAAAGAAGAATCCTGGTGCAATCACTATGGTTATGGATAACGGCAAAAGCAGTTCATGTATCATTCACTCATGTGTGGACAACCACCACCAAAGGAGATGTTGCGCTTACCGGAACATGTGGTCTCAGATACCGTCAACCACGCTTATGTAAATTAGGAGTATCGTGCTTACAAGGCAATTCTTATGCCCCGTACACATGATCAGATTTTCCGACAACAAATGTTGGATGTGAGCTTGTTGGCAGAAAGTCTGACTGTGTGTATGCTCCATCGAACATTTTTTGTCTGACTTTCCGGCAACAAATGTTGGCTAGCAGGTTCTCAAATTTTCCGCCAACAAATGTGTGCATGCTCGGAATCAAGTAAGAGCCGAAGGCGCTCGGTCTTGTAAAACTAGCAATCGTAATGGAGATATCACTTACATCTTGTACGTCACTACATTCGTAATTGTTGCCCAACATTTGTGTGACCGTGTGTATGCAAGACAATTTGGAGCCAACATCCTTCGAATAAAAATCCATAGTTTTGTTGTCGGAAAGTCCGATCGTGTGTACGGGGCATAAAGGTCTCATGTCTCGAGCTCACGTTAGGATCACCTCTAACTTTAACATGTATTCCATCGGACCATAAAAATACAAAATGCCTCCACATGTAAAACTGTAGCAGTGACATTTATTTAAAAAGGTAGAACACTTATATCATATCCAAGATAAAAACGCCTGTCATAATATCTCTAGGAGATGGACATCTAGAATGCAATGGCCTGAATAGCACTGAAACCCACTGGGGTTTGCCATTACGGCTGAAAAAGCGTTAGCTGGAGGTGGCCTTTTTCTCCCTACTATGAATTTTTTTTTTCCATTTTTCCAATTCAGTTCAATTTTATTTTTCAGGTTTGTAGTCTAATAAGTTCACCTTTTAGAGCATGTTACACATTACACCCATATTTAGGGTGTAACATGTAACATGTCCCAGGTCCAAAGCAACCAGCCAGAATTCACATATGCTGGTCAAAAAATAAAAATAAAAAAATCAGGGAATCCCATTGGTTGCTATGGCTAATGATCCCAATTTTGCTTCATCCTTCAGAAATTGCTTAAATTCATATTGGTTAATATAGGTAGAAGAACTTTGAATCACAAAGTGGTTAAAAAGTAATGACTATTCTGCCCATGTGTCTGAATCACTGCAATGATACAAGTTCTGTGCACTTAGCAACTGTATTTGTTGAGTACAGGGATTTTAACATAAATATGCCAATTACTATGCATATTGCATGCAATCTAAGCATTTGGATTTAGAGAACAATATATTCTGTACTTTTCATTACAATATTTTTTTCCGTATTGTATGTCACTTCATTTTCAATCCCTAACAGAGCAGAATTTCCCTTTCTGTTTGGTTCAGGTGTTTACAAATTATGCACATTACTTTAGGCTGGAATAGTTTATCCTTATAAACAATTATAAAATGTCCTTTCTCAGCAATAAACATGGTAAGTAAGTACACTTGTGAGCTCCAAAATATAGACAATGTGGAGAATAGCTGTGCGGAAATAATGTGTTCTCCTCCAATTAAGGAACAGACAACTCAAGACGACAATGCCTATCGCTCTAACGGCATGACAGAACTAATTAATAGATTTTAAAAAGTAAAATTTTTCTTAAAGGGATCCTGTAGTCTTTTTTATATGTGACTGTGATTGGCCTAATGGAATGCTCCAAGTGAATTTGACAATGAAAGCTACTGTTTGGCCAAAATGTATACTTACGTTTGGGATGAATACAAATAAAAAATGTTAAGGAACCCAGTATATCACTATACCATTACACTTTCTTGTGGTCCATTACCTGATCACCTGTGAACATTATTTGCTTATTTGATTGTGATGTAGGAAAGACATTCTCAAACACACCCACTCAAGGGTGCTTCAAATAATCAGTTTTATATGCAGTAGAGTTATTTCATCAAAGCCACTAGTGAAATCCTTACCTACCTTGAAAGTCAGACATATTCGCCCATTACATATATATGTGCATCTCAAAAAATTTTAATATCATCAAAACGTTAATTTATTTCAGTGATTCAATTTAAAAAGTGAAACTCATATATTATGTAGATTCATTGCACACAGAGTGATATATTTCAAGCATTTATTTCTTTTAATTTTGATGACGAAAACCCAAAATTCAGTATCTCAGAAAATTTGAAAATTACATAAGACCAATAAAAAAATATTTTTAATATAGAAATGTTGGGTTACTGAAAAGTATGTCCATGTACAGTATAGTATGCACTTAATACTTGACCGGAGCTCCTTTTGCATGAATTACTGCATCAATGCAGCGTGACATGGAGGCGATCAGCCTGTGGCACTGCTGAGGTTTTATGGAAGCCCAGGTTGCTTTGATAGCGACCTTCAGCTCATCTGGATTGTTGGGTTTGGTGTTTCTCATATTCCTCTTGATAATACTCCACAGATTCTCTATGGGGTTTGGGTCAGGCAAGTTTGCTTTTCAATCAAGCACAGTGAGACCATGATCATTAAACCAGGTATTGGTACTTTTAGCAGTGTGGGTAGGTGCCAAGTCCTGCTGGAAAAGGAAATCAGCATCTCCATTAAGCTGGTCAACAGAGGGAAGCATGAAGTGCCGTAGAACTTCCTGGTAGAGGTCTACACTGACTTTGGACTTGATAAAACACAGTGGACCAACACCAGCAGTTGACATGGCTCTCCAAATCATCACTGACTGTGGACATTTTACACTGGACCTCATGCAACTTGGATTCTTTGCCTGTCCACTCTTCCTCCAGACTCTGGGACCTTGATTTCCAAATGAAAGGCAACATTTACTTTCATCTGGACATCATTTACTTTCAAAGAAGACTTTGGACCACTGAGCAACAGTCCCACCCTTTTTCTCCTTAGCCCAGGTAAGACGCTTCTGACATCTCTGGTTCAGGAGTGGTTTGACACAATGAATGCGACAGCTGTAGCCCATGTTCTGGATACGTCTGTGTGTGGTGACTCTTGAAGCACTGACACCAGCCATAGTCCGCTCCTTGTGAATATCCCCCAAATTATTGAATGGCCTTCACAATCCTCTCAAGACTACGGTTATCCCTGTTGCTTCTGCACCTTTTTCTATATATACAGCACTCTGTGAATAGCCAGCCTCGTTAGCAATGACCTTTTGTGACTTAACCCTCTTGTGGAGGGTGTCAATGACTGTTTTCTGGACAACTGTCAAGTCAACAGTCTTCTCCATGATTGTGTAACCTATTAAACCAGACTGAGAGAGCATGTAAGAGCTCAGGAAACCTTTACGGGTGTTTTGAGTTAATTAGCTGATTCAAGTGTGACATCTTGAGTCTACAATATTGACCTTTTTCACAATATTCAAATTTTCGGAGATACAGAATTTTGGGTTTTCACTAGCTGTAAGCCATAATCAACACAATTAAAAGAAAGTAATGATGGAAATATATCACACAGTTTGCATTATGTGGCTTGACCACTATCACATTTTCTTTCAGTAGTTCTACAGTAAGGATTATGCCTTGACTGTCTGATAGAGCAATGGTCACTAAAGAGGAAAATTACATATCTGTGTGCATATATAGCTTTATGGCAGAAAACAGTAGATTATGATATACAGTATTATATTATTATATATACGAGGAGTGATAACTTAATTCCCAGAATGCCCTCGGCGTAGCACTATGGTAGAGTGTCACACAGCCATTCACACTCAAGCGTGTCCTGACATGTTCCAACCTGTACTCGCCTGGGTTGAAGATCAGTTCACTCAGTCTTTATGAAGTAGTAGACGAATCAACAGGCTTATGGTTAATATGTTATGAGGAAACCAAGTGTTTGTGAATGACATAGGGGATTTAAGAAGGGGCGGGAAGATGTCCATGATGATGGAAGAATTGGGCAGCCAAAAACTCAAAGGACGGATGCAAATGGGGACAAAGTGCGAACCCTCATACGCTCATGCTGGTGTGTTTTTTTTTTTAATTAAATGGGATAGTTCACTACGAGTTAGTACAACATGGTCATTTTGGTCAACCAACATTGTCACTTGGAAATCTTATGAAAGTTACAGGAATCTGTTTGGCCAAAAAGTCCAGAACTCTGTCCTGACAAGTGGTTTCTCCACCATAACAATGTTACTGCACAATTTTTTTTCTTTTTTACAGTCGATTCCAGGATTAAAATTGTGTATACTGTATACACTGTGTGTGTATATATATAATAATATAAATAAATATATATATATATATATATATATATATATATATATATATATATATATATTTATGTATACTGTATGTTCTGTATGTACGGTATATCATATATGTATATATATATATATATATTTATTTATTTATTTATTTTTACACTGTTTTTACATTTATAAAAGTACATTAAAGAAAAAGAGTAGAACAGGGTGCTCAAAATGTGAACATTTCATAATACCATTACATAAACATTACAATATACAAAACAGTTTCCACTAAAAATATCCTGCATTAACATCTTTATATAAACTCTGGCAAAACCGAAGCTATTTAAATCTTATAATGTACTTGTGTATGAACTCTTTTTGGTATGCGGGCTCTGGGAAAGCTGATAATATGCAAATTAGCAGTTCTGTGACTCCCGACACCCTGACAGATTAAATGTCAGTGCCACCCAACCATGTGTCAGAATGACTCACAGCAGCTGGGTTAAACACAATGGTGGCCAGGGAAGCCTGGGCTTTGTGAAATCCACAGTTACAGTTTTCTTGTTGCATATAACACAGCTAATATCTGATGGAGTGTGAGCTCCTATTGCTGTAAAATAGACGCTATATTTTTATGGATGCTGATGATATAACCCACAGGGATCAGATAAGAGGCATATTTTGACTATATTACATTCTGGTGCCTTTAAACATAAAAAGAAAGAAGTTTGTATGAAAGCTGGCTACATCCATCTCATGATATGTGGAAGTGGTAATAACAAAACAATTTTTATTTTGAAAAATTGTTTTGTTATTACCACTTCCACATATCATGAGATGGATTTTTTATTTTTAAAAAATTAAAAAATAAATAAATAGTATTGGAGAGTGGCTACCTAATGTTTGTACGTTTTAATGCCCAACTCCAGCCAAAATGTTAGATTTTTTTTTTTTTGGATATAGTAGGAAAGAGTTGTGGACTTTTTATTGATATATGTGTTGCTATTTGGTAGATTTCCACTCACTTCCTGTGAGGAGAGGAAGTTATGGTAAATTTCTCCAATGGGAGCACATACATTTAAAAAGCATATTTGTAGTAAAATGGGTAAGGGTAAGAATGTCTGATAGTGTTTTAACTGCTGTCTATGCATTCATGTCTTAGTGACAGCTACTTCCCCATTTCCTGTATTGGTGTCACAGACATGGGAAGTGAGGCAGCAATCTTTTAAATAGGGTCACAGGAAAAAGTAAAAACCTGGCAGAAATTCTCATTTATCCCCAACCTACCCAAAACATCTACCCTATCTCAATTTAACTACCATAATGTCTTTTCTTCACTTATTACCCATTCATGATATCACCTTGGATTATAGCTTATCAAGATGTGTGTAAATGGGCAGACGGCCCATTTACATCTGACCATGGAGGAGAGTGGGCTGTGTCTGTGTCCACTCTGCATAAGCAGGGTGAACACAGACCAGCCATCTGCCTGCTCAGCGAGGATCAGCGCACAGATTCCCCACTGAGTAGGCAGACTCCAACGGAGCCCACCCCATGTGAATGGACTTTAATGAGCAAATGTGCAGTTGGCATCTGTTTGAGATGCTTCTCAGATCATTCAGAAGTCATTACAAGTGC
Source organism: Lithobates sylvaticus (assembly GCA_028564925.1). Classification (NCBI taxonomy): domain Eukaryota; kingdom Metazoa; phylum Chordata; class Amphibia; order Anura; family Ranidae; genus Lithobates; species Lithobates sylvaticus. Next base: position 77,649,118 of record CM053027.1, read on the forward strand.
AGTTGACCTGCATTTGACCTGCACTTAACCTGCTTCAGTTGATTTTATAGACTTGTATAGGTAGAGAAGCAATCTCTAACAAACAAAAGCCTGTCAACACTGGCCCTAAACCAGTCTCCGCTTCTAATATTTTACACAATAAGGTCTTATGTGCACAGACATGTAGAGGCTCAAAAAATATTCAATAGTAACATTCTCAATGCTTTCTTGCACCCAGAGAGCCGCAGATGGTGTATTCCACACCGACGTGTGAGTTTCACATTCAGAGAAATACATCATAAGCATATGCATAGCTAAACACTGATACAAAGAAGCATAGATGTTTACAAGTAGAGCCTCGTACTTGAATGGCTGGCTATATGCACCACCTGCAGCTCAGCAGGAATTTTACACTTGTGGTTGAAAATCTAAATGTACATGTTCATGAAGGCTAAATAACCTTCAATCCTGGATCATCTCTGTGCAGTATACATTGTTTGAGAATTCTGTTTTGAGCTGTTTGCCTGGAGTTCCAACCTAAAGCCCCATACACACGGTCGGATTTTCCGATGGATTCTGTCCTATCAGACAATGTTGTCGGAAATTCCGACCGTGTGTAGGCACCATCGGACAGTTTCCATCGGATTGTCTGACGGACAAAGTCCTATCTCCTGCTGGATAGATTTTTTGACAACAAAGTCCGATCACACCAAATCCGATCGTGTGTAGCGAATTCTGACGGACAAAGTGCTACGCATGCTCAGATCACATTACAAGACCAAAGCTATTGGCTACTAGCCTCTACGTAGTCCCGTCGTAGGCAACAAACGTCACCACGTTCAGAATGATCGGATTTTCCGACAACTTTGTCCGACTGTGTGTACGCAAAACCAACATCGGACAAAGTACGACGGACATGATCCGACGGACCTGGTCCTCGGATAATCCGCACGTGTGTATGGGGCTTAAGACTCCCTATTAGTTAGAGAGTCTGTCCATCATAATAATGGGCCAATAGAAAGACTTCAGATTCATTTGTACATACATTTTGATGACTGCCTTCAAAATACATTTTAAAAGTGGCATAAAAATACATTGTAAACATCTTATATAATAAAAATGATTAAAAAAAAAAGACTGTAGGATGTTTTATGAATCCATTGTACTGCAACTTGACACAATACCTTGAACATCCAGACTTCCATACTCCTGTCTGGCAGTTCTCACTGTGCCTACATATTGTCTAGTGTTTCTGCACCATGATTATGCTGTAGTGAGGCAGCGAGGAAAAGCAAGCAATGAACTGTAAGCTAATGTGTCCTCAGGTAGAAATATTACTTTGCTATGCAGCACGGCTACATGTGATCAGAATTTTGCATTTCACTGGCGAGCCAGCTAATATAGAAAAAAGGAATAGCAAACAGAAAGAGTTGTTTAGCCTTTTTTTTTATTATTCTTATGCAGGATAGTTATTATATGAAGTTCTCGAGCTGATGAAAAGATAGGGCATGCAATTTAGCCTGATATGGCGATCAAGGATGGCCATCACAATTAACGTCTTGTTGATGACTGCATGTAGCAAAGCAGGTCACCAAATGTTATTGTCGGATGAAAATGAAAACATTGGCTGCTTCGTCGCAAACGTTTGCGTTCTCCGGGATTCAGACCTCATCTGCATCCTCATGTTTACAGTGCGACCATTTAATCTATTTATGTATGAAGGGATCTGTGAATCTGAAGGAATGCAATATTACAATATTATATTATATAATTATTCATGCGTTTTAGCCAGGCAGGAATTCTTTCTTTTTTTTTTTTTTTTTCCTTGGCAGGCAAAAAAATTCGACATGACAATATGAAAAATGCATCGTCTGTGTTTTGATACGTATATATTTTGTCATGATATTACTGATGAAGTGTTAAAGCCTGAAAGGGTTTTCGAAAGCTGCAGCGAATGTGTTAAGACTGTTAATGAAGCAAAAGAATCTAAGGACCAAATTAGCTCTTACACCCACACTGCGGAAAATACAGGAACTGTCTTACAGAATTGCATCATGACTTTTACCTGGGGATGTTAGTATTATGTGCATTCGAATTGATGGAATTGGAAAGACAGGCTCCCCCAAAAGACATTTTAAAAGCGTGTACCTACATGGATGATTTAAAAAAGAAAATATATTGAAATATGCACATTTAAATGTAAGGTTCTATGGGAAGATGAATGAATCACTTACATGACTAATGTACTGTATGCAACGCCTATAAGGCTTGATTGTCAGACCGGTGTTACATCGCATTTTCTCAGGAATACTGGCACAGTAATCTTCTTTCTTTAGAATACTGCAGCAGACGTGTCACTGGCATTGCACTGTGGGTAAGGGAAAAGTCAGATCAATTCAGGTACAACAAATGCTGCCTTACTGGCCAATTTAACAAGCTGTCTCTCTAATTAAAGTGAACCTGTCATGTGAAAAAATATCTGTGCTGTCACCCCAGACCCGCCTTCTGAATATGTTAGCTCCATGACTGTCATACTGATAGCATTAACATTTTGTGAGTCATTACCAGGCTTCTCTACCTTGTGAGACACTACATGACCCAGTGACCCAGTATGCAGACAGTGAAGTTGTAATTCCCAACCTGTCTACTTGTTTTGGGTCAGGGATCCGCAAGCCAGGCATGAAGCTAGCATTTGTAGAAGGGGATCAGGATGCCAATGCAGATATTACTCTGACAGTAAGTTTCTTTTAAATGGGAACATTGGTCTCTTCAAAAATCATTATTGAAACATTTACCTGAAAGTATTTTTGATGCAATTTCTTACATTTATTTGTTTGATTCTTTTATATTTCAATTATTGTATTTCATATACTGAGTCTTCCATGGTTCCTCTAGTGCAGCCTTTCTTAACCAGGGTCCCGTGGAATCCTAGTTCCTTCAGAGGTTGCTAGGGTTTCCTTGAGTACCCTCTCCCATATAACCACTGATCACCAGTGTGGTCTGTGATGGACTATGAGCACAGAGAGCGTAAATAGGTGTGAATCAAACATAACCCAATGTGCGATAGTTTATTTGGGAACATAAGCGTACAGGTGGGGTGGCAATAGGTCACAGCACAAAGAAATAGTCCACAGGGCAAACATAAATCACAGCACTGATAAATAGTCCACTGAATTGCAACATGGCACAGCATTGGGCAGGGATCTGCTGGGTCCAGTGCAAGAGAAAGAGGAGTACTGGGCAGCCTGGTCGCGAGTCAGGGGCTGAGGAAAACAGAGGGCACAAGCAGAGGGGCAACAGGGAAATGGGGCAGAGGCAGTACCTGTAGGCCCGACCACATAGGCATATGTGTCATCCAGGCAGACTGGCAGAAGAATTACACACTGGGTTCTCTAGCCCAGATACATATACCTGAAACGGGGGTGATTTTGCGTTTCAGGAAACCTGATGCTTCAAATCAGATTGCCTGGGCAACAGGCCCGCCCCCTTCCTGCACGGCCACATCAGGCATGCCACAAGGGGGCAAGCTCTATGTCTCTGATAGAGCACAGCACAGGAAGAGGAGTGCACTATGCCCACTAGATCCTGGCACCTGGGGGAAGGAAGTCTACGGCCAGTAAGAGGTAATCCACATATTGGCTGCAGTAGAGGATAGCCTGGCGCCTTGCAAAAAGGAAATGTGGAATGGAGGGAGCTGTGTGTGAGGGGCCAGATGTTGGCTACATGTCTTCTCACATGTATGTGGTGTGGGGCAATGGGAGAGACGTGTGGGGAGTAGAGAAGGAAGCCGGGCACTGTGACAGGGTCCTCTCACCATGATTACAAAGGAAAGGTAGTCATTCTCCCATTGACCACCAATCTAAAGGAGCTCTTCTTCACTGACCACCAAATAATGGGTTCTCTTAACTGAACACTGAACAATGGGACACTTTTCCATGAAACATCAATGTGAGGGAACACTTCTTTATTTTCTGACCATTAATATTATTAACCATTCATTATTATTACTTAAAATTATTTTGTTACGTAAGCTTTAGCTATACTATTTATTAGCAGGGATTCCAAGAAACCCAAAGTTTATCTCAAGGGTTGGTTTATGTTAAATAGGTTCTTTAGTGTACATCCTTATATCAGCGAATGGGTTTATCATCCCTGCTTAATGAGTGATGACATCCTCAATAATTCCCATAAACAATTTGTTGTCTTTTTGTATAAAGAGTCTGTTGTGTACAATGAGGTGAGCCATAGACTTGCATTTGAAAAGAGAAACAGTGAAGCATTGTTATTGTACAGCACTACCAAGCAGAATGCAGAGCCTTAAGCCCCATACACACGGTCGGATTTTCCGATGGATTCTGTCCTATCAGACAATGTTGTCGGGAATTCCGACCGTGTGTAGGCACCATCGGACAGTTTCCATCGGATTGTCCGACGGACAAAGTCCTATCTCCTGCTGGATAGATTTTTTGACAACAAAGTCCGATCACACCAAATCCGATCGCGTGTAGCGAATTCCGATGGACAAAGTGCTACACATGCTCAGATCACATTACAAGACCAAAGCTATTGGCTACTAGCCTCTACGTAGTCCCGTCGTAGGCAACAAACGTCACCACGTTCAGAATGATCGGATTTTCTGACAACTTTGTCCGACCGTGTGTACGCAAAACCAACATCGGACAAAGTACGATGGACATGATCCGACAGACCTGGTCCTCGGATACTCCGAGCGTGTGTATGGGGCTTTATACTGTATATATATATATATATATATATATATATATATATATATATATATATATATATATTCCAAATTAAAATCCATAAATGAGTAGAAAATAGCAGATGCACTTATTGGTCTTGGACAGCAGTAGTATGTGTGAGATCAGTTTTGTCAAGGCAAAGATGGACTGCAATCCATTGAAATGTTATTGGACAGAATAAACTCCTCTTGTATGGATTTATCTTTATATAGTCATGTTATGTCTTTTTGGCCCTTATAAGCCCTAGGTTGATATCTTTGCTTCTTGTTTATAATTTAGGACCACAATTTTTCTTTACTTACAATTTTAAATACTTCTTTTGACACTGTGGCAATTACCTTGTTGGCACAGTCCACGTAGCTGTAAGCATTACACTGCAGTAGGCTTAAGGGACCAGCACAGCATAAGATTCTATTGAATATTCCTGCAAGTGTCTCCTATAGCTGCAGGCTACTATGTTTGAACATGTCATTATGTTACTAACCCAATATGGTTTATGGGTTTAATTGTGGATTCTGGATTTTTTTAAATATTGATGGCTTACTTAGTGGTCCCTAGTTGTCTTCTGCTTTGAGTCAGTTTCCCAGGTGGTTTAAACACTTATTGTTTTCTGATGCTGAAATGTCTTTTATCAGGTTAAATAATGTTCATGTTTTATACAATGACCTATTATTTTATATGGTTTTTCGGTGTTGCTCTCAGTGGTGAAAATGTTGATTTTGTTTATTTTATTCTTTTTTTTAAATACTGTGAGTGCTATAAGAGAATGTGATGAATTATGGTTGTGGGTGGGGCTTGGCGCCTAAACACAGGGACCCTGGAGAGCACCATTTGCTAGTGCCCCCAGTGGCAGGCAGAGCGCCCTCTACACCCTATCTAATTAATATCAAGTATCATAAATTTATTAGGGGAGCAGCTGTTTTGTATTTTCACTAATTGATTTATTAGTTGGCGTGGAGTACACCACATTTTCACATATAGGCAGAGGCCATGGACATGTGAAATCAGCATTAAGGCAGTGTTCTAGATTAAAATCAAGACTCCTCCAGGAACACACTTGTTGACTCTTTATAATCCATTGCCAAACTTCTACACACACATATGCACTACGGATACACTTCTGTTAGACTTTACCTTTCCCCAGGTGTGCAGAATTTCTGAGATGATACCGCAGAGCTTGTACCAGTCTTGTACCTATAATCCATATGTTGCTATTGGATACAACCCATGGTTGTTCTCCTCATGAGGCCTCAATTCATGAGGCCCCTAGGAACTACATGGCATTAGGACGGCCCCAGTATGTGGAGAACCAAAAAAGGAAGAACTCCGGACAGCCGCACACAGCCGCACTCCGGACAGCGGTGGTTGTTTGTTTCTTATGTGGAGAACCAGTCATTAGTTAAAGGGGTCAAGCATCAAACTTCTTCACAACTAGAGTCTCTGTCTCCCATGCCATGTCACCCGCTTCCTGGCTGGTTGATAGATTAGGCACGTGGCACATGTAGAGAAGTCATTAGGAACAGCAATATAGCCTCTAAAGGAAATGTGCAGTGCTCATTAAAACTCTGTACTGTATCTTCTCTAATTTCTCCTGTCCCCTTGATTAAGCCCTTTTTTTTTATATGCATATACGCATCCCTTTTATGACTTTGTTCTTTGTTCTACTCAAGTAGTGAAGGTAACAAAGAAACCATTCTCCAAGACATCTCCATCACACATTCCTGACAAAGTTCTCTAAGTGGCCTTTTTCTAGTGCCAAGAGGTAGTCATACCTTAAAGGGGTTGTACAGGTGCAAGGTTTTTATCTCAATGAATCATTAAGATAAAAAGCCTTCTGTGTGCAGCAGCTGCCCCAGCACACCCTAATACTTACCTGAGGTCCCTTTCTGTCCAGCGATGTCCACAAAGGTCTAAGTCATCCGAGATTCTCCTTCCTAGTTGGCTGACACACAGCAGCGGCGCCATTGGCTCCTGCTGCTGTCAATCAAAGTCAGCTAGCCAATCCTGAGAGATAGGGGCCGGGTCGGGCTCAATGTCTGAATGTTCACAGGGAGCTATGACTCAGCTCGGGTACCCCATTGCAAGCTGCTTGCTGTGGGGGCACTGAACAGGAGGGAGGGGCCAGGAGCAGCGAAGAGGCACCCGAGAATGGGAGGATTCAGGCTGCTCTGTGCAAATGCAACAGAGAAGATAAGTATAACATGTTTGTTATTTTTACTAAAAAAAAAAAACAAGCCTTTACAATCACTTTAAGTAGGTGGTAAAGTCCTTCAAAAGTTCTTCGCAAGGCAGTAAACCCATAATGTATTAGCAATTATCCACAACAGGTAGTAAATCTATAACTGGCAGCATAAGTTTATATAAGTTCATATAAGACCATCCAAGTACATACTCCTTGGAACCCGGACAGGGCTCCCAAAAGGGGTGATAACCCCGAAGAGTAGGGCTTACATCTTAGCAGTTCAGTCCCAAAGAGCTCTGTATATATGTTTTGTCCAGCAGAGGGTGGTACTCTTCAGAAAAGCCTGGGAAAACAGGCTAGCAGAGTTAACCCTTACCTACTAAACAGCACCACCTCTGTTATGCAACATTAACTAAGCAGTGCAATTACACAACAGAAAATACATTTAACCCTGAATAATGCCAACATAACCAGCACAGAAATACCCCACCTGCTTACATGGTTTGAGGGTATTGGAGCTAAAATGTTAGCATCAAATATTTGTAATGTTAAACTCAAGCATGCTAAGCAATGTGTAAGTTTAAAACCCACAGTGTTAACAGGCCTTACCATGATAATACCTTCATCTGCTTTTCTCTTCTGAACAAGAACCCCATCTTTGTTCAGCATCTACTTCTGGACTGAGGTGCTGGCTCAGAAATGACACAATTATGTAAATCCTGGTGTCTGTGCAGCTCTTGGCTTTACAATTATCTGACACAGATCAGCCCCTGCTGCAGCTTTTTACCTGGACTTGTTAAAAAGTTAGATTATTGCAGCTTGATCACTGGAGAGAGGAAACTTGATAAAGAAGACCACATCACCTCAGTAAGGTTACTGAAAGGTCATCTTTTAACCGTGTGGCTTACCATTAATCAACAAGGCGTTAGCAAGTAATAGATGCTGTCCTCCATTGCTACCGCTTTTTCATGGCAACTGTATGCGGTAGCCTGTGATAGTGATCACTGCAGCCATTGGGATGTCCTTCGTTAGAATACAGTGACTGGAGCTGGTAATCAGTTGATCTTTAGTGCCCAGAGCCATCCCGTTCCTCAGGAGAATTGTTTTTACACAGAAATGTTCTTGCTTTACTGGTCTTAACTCAGGATAGGATATTGGTACAATGCATAAATATATTTATATGAGATTACTATAGTTATGTTTATGATTTAAATAATTGTGTAGCCAATAATGGCACAGGGAAATGCTGCCTTTTTGTCTCTGCCACCTCTGGTCACAGGTTTACTTTATAAATTTAGCCTTGGGCACACATTCCGCTCTCCTGCACACTCTAAAACAGGTAATAGGTGCTACAGATGAATTCTGCAATGACTATTTTGTTGTGACCCTAATTTGAAGTTTTCATGATATCCAGAGGCACTTCAATGGCAGTCTCTGATCTATTTTCCAGTTATTTAACCGACAAAACAGGCAAAATGCAAAACAGAAAAGTCATAGTAAAGTCACAGCTCCCAATCTGCATACTTATACCAAAGCAGGGCATACTCATTCCAAGTACTGAACTCAGACTAGAATGGTCTGTTAAACATAAATAAAATTAAACCCAGTTTGAGAAGTGTTTATAGCAAAGGTTACATACCCCCAAAGTTTTTTTCCCTAAAGATATACCATTATTGTTTTCTGCTTAAAAAATTTCTCCCATCCTTTGATTGCACATGTACTGTTTCAGGGCCCTTTATTGCACACACCTGGTGTGCCAGGATTCTCTAAGGCCCCTTTCACACTGGGGCGGGAGCGGCAGCGATGGTAAAACAGCGCTATATTATTCTGGTATAATGTAATATATAACTGGTATATACAGTTATACACTGGTATTCGGCCACTAGCGGTGCGGGTTTAACCCCCGCTAGCGCCCGAAAAAGGGTTAAAATCCCCCGCGTAGCGGGGCTTTGCAGCGGTATTGCCGCGGTATTACCGTGGTGTCCCATTGAAATCAATGGGTAGGAGCGGTATAGGAGTGGTGAATACACCGCTCCTATACCACTCCAAAGATGCTGCTAGCAGGACTTTTTTGACCGTCCTGCTAGCGCACCGCTCCAGTGTGAAAGCCCGCCGGCTTTCACACTGGAGTGAATGGGGTCAGATTTTTTCAGGCGCTGTACAGGCGCTATTTTTAGCGCTGTACCGCCTGAAAAACGCCCCAGTGTGAAAGGGGCCTTAGTGGTGTGCTGGTTTATGTCAGCCCCCAGTGTTCAGCACATGCTCAACCTCTACCAGTGGCGACTGGTGGGTTTTTCTTTTGGGCGGGCGGCAGCGTGGTACTTACAGCACCCCCCCCCCGATTGGGGGGGCTCTAATCAGGAGCTTCAAAAAAACACCCCCCCCATTGGAACCCATAGTCCGGTGCACTGATATGTAGATCAGGGGGCCGGATGCATGGTCGGAGGGGTGGTGCCCATGTGCCCTCTATGGATGGGTCACCACTGACCTCTACACAGGCAGCTACATACCAGAAAGAGGAGCACAGTAGTTCAACCTAAATGGCACTTTGGCACAAATGTTTGGTTGTCCCCAGAAAAGTAATTTAGAGGAAATCTTTTTGCTAATGTGCTAATGAGATGCTAATGTAAACAATGTGTAAATAATGTGACACTGTCACTGATCATAGCTCCCTGTAATCGGGAGTGGTGATCAGTGATGTGTCACGCGTAGCCACGCCCCCTAACAGTTAGAATCACTCCATAGGACACACTTAACCCCTTTCTAGCCAGCTAGTGGTTAACCCCTTCACTGGCAGTGTCATTTTTACAGTAATCTGTGCAATTTCATAGCACTGGTCGCTGTAAATATGACAATGATCCCAAAAATTTGTCAAAATTGTCTGAAGTGTCCGCCATAATGTTGCAGTCAGGATAAAAATCGCAGATTGCTGCCATTTCTAGTAAAAAAAGAAAAAAAAATAATAATAAAGGCCATTAAACTATCCCCTATTTTTCTAACTTTTGCGCAAACCAATCAATAAACGCTTATTGCGATTTATCGGCCTAAACTGAGGAAAAAAAAAATCGTTTTTTTTATATATTTTTTTTTGGGAATATTTATTTTTTTCAAAATTATCGCTCTATTTTTGTTTATAGCGCAAAAAATAAAAACCGCAAATATGATCAAATACCACCAAAAGAAAGCTCTATTTGTGGGAAAACAAGGATGTCAATTTTGTTTGGGAGCACTTTTTTATTTTCTGACTATTAATATTATTATACATTCATTATTATTACTTAAAATTATTTTGTTACCGTAAGCTTTAGCTATAGTAATTATTAGCAGGGATTCCAAGAAACCCAAAGCCAAATGGTCCGGGGCTTAAGTGCTTAAACGAATATCTGCCAATCTTACCACCCTTGTTCAGGCAATACCTGTTATGGGGTGACAACTGTCCCCTAATTCTGTCTCTGTTTGTCGCTTGTCACATGCATCCCTGGTGGAGACTACAAGAGGCTGCGTTAACTCATTATGCTGGGGCATGGTCCACATTTGTCACTATCAGAAACTCCAGAGGACTGATGGTCAAGAGCAAAGGTTCAGAGCAATAATGTGCAGCAGATGCTGGAGCAAATGCATTTAGACAGGACATGGCTGAAAGCCTGCCATAGATTACATGTAATGAAATTCAACAAAGGTTAAAAAAAAGATTAGGACGGTATTTTATAAGAAAAAAAAAATGGTTGTTTATGATACACATTGATTTAGCAAACTAAATGTCATTCAGTTAGGGTTTAAAAATTGTTTATCCAGCTCAGTTCCACCTTTTTAACTATGTCAAGTTTTTTCATCAAGTCAAAAACGTGTTTTACCACCACCTTTACAATTCAATAATAGACTAAAATATTTTTTGCAAACCAAGCTCCATTTTACCTCCTGTTCCTATTTAAACTAAGAAGCTCCCGAAAAGTCAATGACACTTAATGGATTGAAGCTGGCTCACGCGTCTTCCCGAGTTCACGTCAATACTATATTTTCTTCCCAGGAAACCCAGGAGAGAGTTTCTTCAATTCTATTTTAGAGATATTTAAAAAGTAGTAGCAGCACAGCAAATTTCCCATTCGATATTTCCTATATTTCCCATATTCAATATTTGATAAAGCTGAACTGTATTGTGCTTATGGAAACAGGATGACGTTTTACTCGTTGTGCTCAATAGCACATCATTCATTTGGGTACTAATTGGGTTACTAACTGCATTTTTAATCATTATTTCATTTTGATGTAAATGGAACATTACATTTTTAACCAGTCGCACCTGTAAGTCAGGGGAGGAAAAAAAAAAGAAAAGAATCCACAAGTGCTCTACAAAGATTAGGGGATTATCAGCGTGCTGCATTAGAGGAAAATCACATCTTTCAAACTAATTACCAGACACACATTTGCTACTGGATAGTGGATGGCAACCGTACACTCAGAGTTTCTCAATTATAACGGCCCGCCAGTGAGATGCAATTCCTGTTATTGCTCCTTAAGATGCGGTTGAAAATGGCACAGTCAATGCCGAATAGAACTTGGTTTTGTTATGCTTATTTGAAGGTTATTTTGAGGAATGAAGGAGCTGTTCACCCGCCCTCTCAATTGTACAAACAAATCAGAATGATTGTAAGCTTGGCTGCATAATTTTCAAAGCTACCAAATACATTCTACTAATATAGCTTGCAATTTTTCACTTAAAGACTAGAAAAATATCAAAGTATATGTAAAGCCAAAACTTTTTTTCTTAATTTTGAATGCATTAGGGAATAGTTTAAACTCCTGTGATATTATTTATTTTTGCCTTCTGTATCCCATTGGTGATATTTCCCTTAATTTCCTATCCTTTACATACAACAGGAAACCACCATGGACAAAAGTTTGGAGAATATTCATTTTCACAAACTTCTGTGTTTTTGGATCTTTTTGTCAGATGGTACTGTGGTATGCTGAAGTATAATTACAAGCATTCCATAAGTGTCAAGGGCTTTTATTGACAATTACATTAAGTTTATGCAAAGAGTCAACATTTTCAAGACTTCTGCAATTCGCCCTGGCATGCTGCCAATCAACTTCTGGGTCACATCCAGATTGATGGCAGACCATTCTTGCAAAATCAATGCTTGGAGTTTGTCAGTATTTGTGTTTTTTTGTTTTTTTTTTGTTCACCCACCTCTTGAGGATTGACCAAGTTCTCAATGGGATTAAGGTCTAGGTAGTTTCCTGACCATGAGCCCAAAATTTTGATATTTTGTTCCCCAAGCCACTTAGTTATTACCTTTGCCTTATGGCAAGGTGCTTCGTCATGCTGGAAAAGGCATTGTTTGTTACCACTGTTCTTGGATAGTTGGGAAAAATTGCTCTTGGAGGATGTTTTTGTAGCATTCTTTATTCATGGCTGTGTTCTTAGGCAAAATTGTGAGTGAGCTCACTCCCTTGGCTGAGAAGCAACCCCACACATGAATGGTCTCAGGATGCTTTACTGTTGGCATGACACAGGACTGATGGTAGCCCTCACCTTTTCTTCTCCGGACAAAGTTTTTTCCGGATACCTCAAACAATTGGAAAGGGGATTCATCACAGAAAATAACTTTACCCCAGTCCTCAGCAGTCCAATCCCTGTACCTTTTGCAGAATATCAGTCTGTCCCTGATGTTTTTCCCTTCTTGACACCAGGCCATCCTTGCTGGACTTTCTTGCTGGACGTTCTAGGGTGCCCTGAAGCCTTCTTCACAAATGCAGTGGAAATGTTTTTTTTTTATGGGGTTAAGTTGTTTTTTCTATGGCAAAGAGCGACTTTGCAATTAATTGCAGTTCATCTGATCACTCTTCATAACATTCTGGAATATATGCAAATTGCCATCATAAAAACTGAGGCAGCAGACTTTATGTAAATAATATTTGTGTCATTCTCAAAACTTTTGGCCATGGCTGTACAGTGGGGGAGAACACTGTTTAGACCAGCCTTCTTAACCGTTTCAACACAGATAAACCCTTGAAATAACTTTTCAAGGGAACCTCTGCTAATAATTATTATATCTACAACTTATGATACATTAGTGTGATGGTCAGTGAGAATAATGCTCCTTACATTTGTTGTCATTGGGATGAATTACCCCCTTACAGATAGCTTAAAAGATCAATAGTGTCAGTGAGGCAGAAATTGCTCATTGTTCAAGCAATCCCTAGCAACCTTTGGAGGAACCCTGACTGAGAAACCCTGGTTTAGACAGTTGTCACTGGAACTATTGTCCTAAGTAGAAACTTTCACTTCTATTCTAGCTCTGGTGCTAATTTAACATTCTGGATTTTCTTTACCATTCAGTCTCAGTGACAATGGTCACCTTGACAAATAGATAGTGTTAATGTCCCCAGCTGGGACACAGGCAGAAATAAATATATAACAGGGGTTCTAATCCATACCCACATCAAAAACTAAAAATGTACCTTTGGATAAACCTATGCTTTTGTTTGTGCCAGCAATGCTTTTAAATACATGGCCATAATATGCATAAATGAACAATATATGTGCTATTTAGGAGCTTTCTTATACGTTTGTTTAGGGTTCACTATTCTATGAAGTTGTACAACATTGTTTGGAGAGTGTATACGCATTGGCATGCACTGTAACAGTTAAAAGCTCATGCAACTTACATGTGCAATTTATCAAAGTTCCTCACTTCCATTGTGTGAACAAGCTCCTTTGAAAACAAGGCATTCTCTCACACTTAAAGTCAATGCAAAGTCTTGTTTTTTTAGTTAAAAATAAAAAAAACATGTTATACTTACCTGCCCTGTGCAGTTGGTTTTGCACAGAGCAGCCCTGATCCCCATCTTCTTGGGTCCCTCTTCGGTGCTCCTGGCCCCTCCCTCCTGTTGAGTGCCCCCAGCTTGCTATGGCAGCACCCGTGCCAAGTTACAGCTCCATGTGTCCATTCAGACACAGGGCCGTGGCCCAGCTCTGTCCCATTTCTCTTCTCATTGGCTGATGGACTGATTGACAGCAGCGGGAGCCAATGGTGCTGCACTACTGTCTCAGCCAATGAAGAGGGGAGTCCCAGGCAGTCGAGACACTGCTGCAACATCTAGGATCTAGAGCAGGCTCAGGTAAGTATTAGGGGGGCTGAGGGGGGCTGCTACACAAAGAAGTTTTTTTTAATCTTAATGCATAGAATGCATTAAGATGAAAAAAAAACTTCTGCCTTGACAATCACTTTAAGAATTTTACCAGTGCTGGTAAAAAACAGTAAATTGCTTGTGGCATGGCCTTGGATCAAGAGATTGTAGGCCAAGTCATAGTGCAATAAAAGAAGCGCAAGTTTGAAAGGGATGTTCCATCTCTTTAGGACCTGAATACATAAGACATTATTCCCAATATTACAGAATCTAAAATAATTACTTTATCACCTTTCTCATATTGATCAACCTGCCTCATATTTGACCTTCCTAAACAATTCCCTAGTTGTTTATTTAGCCTATAAAAATTGTGAGATTTCATTTAAAGGTCATGTTCATACCTGAAGAATGTCTGAGACTTTGTTGTACAGGCAGTAAATTGTAGGATGGAGAGTGACAGGTAATGAGCTGTGTTTGGGATTGTTTCAGTGCATGATGTGAATTGGGGTAAAGGTAGAGTACTTTGGTTTCGAAATTGCTTATAAAACCAACATATAGCTGTAGGGTAAACAATACAATGCTCCACCACCAATCACATACCTTTGTACTCCCAGCTACAAGTTCTGGCTCCCCAAGCAGTCCATCATCTACTTATAATTCAAGCATTGCAAAGGAATGAGGAACTGCACTCCAGAATGAAAGTAACAGTTAAAAGTTTATTAATTTGTCCAATGCAAAAGGCAAGATCACCTGAACCTCTGTCACGAACGTGTTTCACTCAGCAATGAGCTTATTCATAGAGTCAACTTTACAAATAAGCTAAATGCTGATTGAAACATGATAGAAGGTGGAGTTTCGGGTGATCTGGCCTTTTACATTGGATTGATGAATAAACTTTTACCAGCTAAGCCCCTGTTTTGGGTTCCTGAGGGGGACACCTGGGTGCTGTGGAAGCAGTGGGGACTTTTCTATGTCCAATTTCCTCCTGTTCCTCCCCCCCCTTCTCCCTACCCCTCTCATCCCACTTTAACACCCTCACCTCCTCTTTTACCTTCTACCTCTTTTTTTTGTGTATTCTACCCTTCTACCTATACCCACCCAATGTATATTTTCTCTACCCTTAATTCCTTTTTTTCCATATAACCCCTTAATTTATCCAATGATGCAGTCTAACTTCACTAGTTGATAACAGATACATAAAGACCAAACCCTTCACCCTTGTTGGGTCACGTATAGTATTAACAGAAGCAAAAAAAAAAAAACGATTTATACCAGTCCGGAACTCGCAATGACATAGGAGATCACAAAGGTTTCAATAACGAGAAAATGTATTGAATATGTTTAGCAATTGGTATAATGCCCAAGTGTTTTACACATCTACATTTGGTATCTGAAGCCAAGGCTTCAAGGCATTTTTGAATTTTACCTGCAAATTAGTTTGCAGGGCAGAGGAATACTCAAATTCTTTAACTAGTTTAAGTTATTGTTTAACGTCTGAGATGTTTGGGACTAAGGAGCTTCTCCATTTATGCATGATAAGTAGTCTAGCAGCAAACAGTATGTGCATTACCAGGGTTCTGAGATTGTGGGGAAAGATTTCAATACCCAGGCTGAGTAGAGCTAGTGAGGAAATGGGGTTCATTAGAACTCCTGTGATTTCTGAGAGAATGGTGAATACCCTCTTCCAGAAGGGATAGATATGAGGACACTCCCAGAGAGTACTTGTGTGAGAGTACTTACATGAGAACATCCAATTGTTGGAACATCCAACAATGTTTTTTGTCCAAGTTTGCAAATACATTTGAACAGGAGTCAAGTACCATCTGAGGTGTATTTTGTGTGACAATTTCCAGTAGTTAACACATTTAGATGCTTTATCATTTTAGGTAACGGCTTGTTGCCACTGGTAGTCAGAGAAAGAGGTTTGTAAATCTCTTTCATATCTTTTAAGTGCTGAAGTCTTAATAAATGTGTATTTGTTGTGGACGAGGTTTTTTTTCCTTTCACTGTATTTGTGTATTGTTGGTTTACATTTTTTGTTATACATGAGAAAAGATTCAAGTATGTAACACTTGTGAGACATTTAACCCCCCCCCCCCCTTAAAAAACACCAAAATTACCCTCAAGTTTGCCTTTCCCATTGACGCCCAAATCCACTAATATTTACCAAAATTTTAGGGAAATTAACTCTTGATTTTTTTTGTATTCCTAGACTGGGAGTTTTAACTCTGACATACTCTTCTACTCTAGTCAACCAACCACTGGAGTCAATCTCCAGTGGAAGTCTGGCAATCATAATGATTAAAACTGTAGGTAGGTTACCAAGATATATTACTTTGTGAATTTTTAGGATGTCTTTAGTTAAGAAACCACCACCACAGAAACCTATACCACAAAGGTGACTCGGAATCAATGAGGTAGTGAACTAACCCTGGAAATTTACATTTGCCTTGCTATCGCAAACCTATATCTTGAGCATACAAGGGTGATATAGTGACTATGATGTCTAAGGGCATTCATCTCTTTCCAGTCTTCTCTTTTTTGGATAGGACATATGCCAATGATAGGCAGAAACAACAGATCTTGTATTTTCTTTATATGTTATTAGTTAATCAGATATCTTCAATCAGTGTATGTTTCAGTTTCTACAAGTCTCCTGCAAAACTTTCATGGTAGTAATCTTTTTCCAAGGTCAGGATTAAATCAGACAGCACACCAGTATGCTGATCCTGTTATGTAATCAGCTTACAACAGGCTAACTCTGTGCTGTCAATCATACTAACTTTTATAACTCAGGGGTAAACTCTGATCAAGAATAAGCACACTGAACTTTCAAAGCTTTTACGGTATTACAGTAGAAGTGTTTCTGTCAGTTAAATCAGTATTAATATAGAACCTGACATGTATACAACTGTGCACCTTTGGAAGCTATTCTGTTATTGAAGCTTTTTTAATTTGTGTCATGTAACATGGCCTTCCCATACTGCCTGAAGGATTACCTAATTACGAAACTTTCAAAGCTACTTTTTTGAAAGACTAATTCTGTTATTGCAAATATGTCTTCTTGTTTCTGCGCCCTCATGTCAAAATCTCTCCTTCTTCTGTACATTTTAAAGTAGAAGTCCATGCTAGAACTTACTATGCTTAAAACTGCTTCCACCCACCTTTTAACTCCTATACTAACTACCTTGTAAAAGGAAGATGCATATACTTACCTATTCTCAGAGAGCTCCATCCGGTTGCATGATCTCTCCAGCAGATGGCTTCAAGGGAGAAGAGAGAGCACCGACAATGACTCAAATGCCTGAATGGTGACGTAATATATAGGCTTACTATGGGGCATGCATTGTCGGCTGTCCCTCCTCTCCCATGAAACTAGCCACTGGGAGCTGATCACATGACCAGACCTGAGCGCCCTAATGCCGCATACACACAATCCGAAATTCGGACAGCAAAAGACCGATGAGAGCTTTTGGTCGGAAAATGCAACCGTGTATATGCTCTATCGGACTTTTGCTGGCCAAATTCCCACCAGCAAAAGATTGAGAGCAGGTTCTCAATTTTTAAGTCGTAAAAAGTTTTGATTGGAAATTCCGAACGTCTGTACCAAATCTGTCGCGCAAAATTCCTATGACTGCTTGGAAACAATTTGACTCATGCTCGGAAGCATTGAACTTAATTTTCTCGGCTCATCATAGTTTTGTACATCACCTCGTTCTTGACGGTCGAAAGTTCAGCAAACTTTTGTGTGACCGTGTGTATGCAAGCCAAACTTGAGCGGAATTCCACCGGAAAAAACATCCAAGATTTTTGGATGGAAATTTTTTTTTTTAACAGAAAATCTGCTATTGTGTAAGCGGCATAAGAGTAGGTAAGTATAAGCATTTTCCTTCTACAGACTAGCTAGTATAGGATTTAGAAGGGGGGTGGGAAACAATATAAGCTTAGTTAGCTCTAGCTTGAACTTCCACTTTAAGGAAAGCTAACATTGAAAATTACAGGAAGAAAGGCAAACATCGCTCACTTATTTTAAAGTAGTAACATGATCTTCCAGGTTGTCCAACTTTCAAAAATCTATATATTTTTTTTTTTTTTTAATCAAGAAAAGTTTTATTGAAAAACCATGTTACAAGACAAAAATGACAAAGCAATACAGAAACAGTAATGGCGAGACAGCCTCTCACGTACATGAATAATAATAACATATTTTAAATCAACTATATAAAAAACAATACCCCAGATAGCAAGGATAACTTTCCACAAATTTGTGGCAGTGTTGAATTGTAAGTCGGTTAACTTGCTGCACGTTTTCACTTGCAAGTTGTACACTTAACAAGCACTTGAAGCACTAGTTCTAGATGTCACTTTTTCAATTTGTAGCAGATTTGCATGGGAAGTCTCTAGCAAGAGCAAAGTTGCAGTTAGTGAGTCTACAGCAAGAGCTCTGAAAGTCTGCAGCATGAAAATTCAGCCACAGTGACCCCTGTGGTGAGATGACTATTGCACTAAATAACCTAATCACTTATGGATCGCCCGCCGCAGTTTTACCTCGGCTGTTTGAAAGAGGATATTGTTTTTATTGCAGCAGCTAGCTGCCATAACCCAGGTATCCCCTTCTTCAGCGGGTTGTCCGCTACAAGATAAAAGTGGTCTCTGCAGTGGATTTGTCGCAAGATCACTTTTATCGGACGCGGAAGAGAGGGGCCCCCCCTCCCGCCGAGATCTGGTGCCCTCCGCCGCATACCGGAGCCGTCGGCAACGGCAGAGGCGATCCAGTCCTTTCGCTTGCTGGGTATGGAGACGAGTGTGGGGAAGATGTCAATACGTCACTTCCGCCCACAGCTCTTACAGGGCCTTTTTTTTTAAATGACAATTTTTTTTTAAATGACAATTTTTTTTATTGCATTTTAGTCCAAATATGAGATCTGGGGTTTTTCTACTACAAGGGATGTTTACATTCCTTGTAATAGGAATAAAAGTGAAAATTTTTCTTTTTTTAAAAACAGTGTCAAAATAAAAAATAAAAGGTAAAATAAATAAGAAAAAACTATAAAAAAAACAATAACAATAAAAAATTGGAGCATGAAAATTTGAGTATATCCCACTATAATGTGATAATGTGTACTAGCTTTGATGCAAAGTACCAAGTCTTGTTTCACCCTCATCTCTCAATTTTTTGTGTAAGGAACTGCACTGGAGTGTGGCAAAACACATCAAAAACATACTGGAACCCATTTAAACACACCAGAGACCAGAAACTCACCCCCTTTTCTGACCAGCCGGGCTGCATGATCGGATAAGGGTCTGGTATGGACTTTGGGGGGACCCCCACGCCATTTTTTAGGCGTAGGGGGTTACCCTCAAAATCCATACCAGGCAACGGGGCTCGCAAGGTGTCAATCTCGCCAATCAAAGCGTCGAGATTGACTTCCTTCTCTAATCCCGTCGTACCTGGAGTCACGTTCAAAATTAATGGACTTTACTCCGTGTGTGTGGGCAAGTCCGTTCATTTGCATACAGATGGGCGGACTTCCCGACAGGAACTGGGTCTGGCGGACTTTCGGCGGGAAGATTTAAAACATGTTCAGAGAATGCGCCCCCCTACACGGCGAGCACAAAATCACATACAAGTACCTGATTTTGCTCAGCTGGGCCGCCCTGCCACAGTATATTGTGGTGGGCAGTCTGAAAGTGGTTAACCCTACACTTTTCTTTTAAATGTAAGTGATTTTTAAGGTTACATAGGAAATTGAAAAGGTCCTAAAACAATTTTGCATCTATTGGAGCTACAAATTGATTGTGTAATTTCTTGAAATTTAGACTGTAATGCCGCGTACACACGAGCGGAATTCCCGTCGGAATTCCGCTCAAGCTTGTCTAGCATACAAACGGTCACACAAAAGTTCTCTTTCGACCGCCAAGAACGCTGTGACGTACAACACTACAATAAGCCGAGAAAATGAAGTTCAATGCTTCCGAGCATGCGTCAAATAGAGAACATGCTCTCAATATTTTACTGGCTGGAATTCCACCAGCAAAAGACCGATGGAGCATACACACGGTCGCATTTTCCGACAAAAAGCTCTCATCTGAGTTTTGCTGGCAGTATTTCCGATCGTGTGTATGGGACATTAAGCTTCTATTGATTATGTAAGTTATAAAACAATGTGACATCTAACATTCTTTTAAACTTACAATATGGGTAGGTTATTTAGCACAGAGCTGTCTTTTCTGCTTTGCATATATCTGATATAAAATAATTTTCTGCTGTCATTCTTCCCTTAGCCTGATATATTTTATTTTTTATAATGCTCTTTAGTTTGTTTATTTTGCATAAACTTTATGGCTCTAGTGCACTTCAAACAAAAGGTAATAAACCAACAATAAATGTGTTTTAATGTTAAGTGATGCTTTCTTTTGTAAAGAATGTAATGTGATCAAACAAATGCTTAATTACAGAGATGAGAAAGTACCCAGGAGCACTCACACCTCCTTTACCCTTTGTATCAGACTCTTTCTTCTCTTCTATGTATTATTTTAGTTGTATTACAACACTACTGAATGAATATATGCAATAATGTGCCTTTAAGACATATTTTACATTGAAGTGCTTGTGGGTGTTCCTAATAGTTTGATAATCTTAAAAATTATTCCATCTGGCTATCGGGGTAATAAATATGCTGAATATCACACCATCCCTATTCTGAGTCAGCACAAACAGATGACTTGTTGTTACTTTCATTATTTCCATTGACTCCTTAGTAAATCTTCCCTTATGACAAATTAGGTCAATAATATTCTGGTCCCTCAAGTCTAAACAGCTTCAAGCTAACATGAGCAGATCAATTAGGTGTTATTTATTGTTTATAGCCTCAACGTCTTAAATAAACTGCCAGGACAAAACTAGGGAAAAAAGTTCACTTGATAGGCACACAAATTTTGTTAGAATGGCAGATGGAAAGAGATAGGGCAAGAAAGGGAAATGTATATGCACAAAAGAAGGAAAAGAGGATAAAGATATTGAAAAGGAGATTACTGTATATACAGGAAAATACGCCGTTGTATAAATGTTGTAACAGGTTAAAAGTGTAAAAGTAAACAGGAACCCTACAAATATAACGGTAAGTAAAGGAGAGTGATTAGCATCATTATTAGTATACAGGATTTATATAGCGCCAACAGTTTGCACATCGCTTTATAATGTACAGGGGAACAATACAATTACAATACAGTTCAGTACAGAAGGGACAGGAGGGCCCTGCTCGTAGAGCTTACAATCTAAAGGGAGAGGGAGGTGGTACAAAAGGCAATAGCTGTGGGGGGGTTGATCTGATGGAGGTGGCTCAGGTACAGGGTGCTGATAGGGTATCAGCATATCCCAGAATGAAACAATTTTAAATTAATGTCAACTATTTCACGTGGTGCTCTAGGTGAGATCATCTCCAATGAAGCAATTAATTGCACCAGCAACAGGACTGCCTCACACTGAGATGCAAAATAACATTCTTCTTTTATTTAAAATAGCTAGGAGGAACAAGTTTAAGTCCGACATATTTTGAACTAGGCAGAGCGCTTTCTTAAAGAATGTTTTTTATTTGAGAAAGCGCTATGCTTAGCGTGAAACATATCAGAATAGAACCTGTTTCTGCTGGTTATTTTAATAAAGAATATTATTATAAAATATTTTAATAAAGCATGTTTGTTATACTCAATGTGGAACCAAAGGGGTTAATCATCTACATTGTGTAAAAAGGCTGTTTGATCCTATCTTTTCTGACCCACCCCTTTTTCCACTGTCTTCAATTCATCTCCTGATAGTACAGAGCCTTTGGAGTCACTCTGCACATGCTCAGTTTGGTGTTTATTGATATAGGGGTTTTTTTTTTGGGAGAGTGCATGTGATCAACACAGGGTCAATCAGCATTGTCCAGACAGCGGGTCAGGGGTCCTGTAGTCTCATAGGACAGTCAGAGGAGAATGAAAAACACTCTTCTGACAAGCTTAATCCAGACACTGATAGAAATCACAAGACTGCTATATACTGCTGATGAGACAAGGTATTTAGCAGTTTATATTTACTAAAATAATTGTCTTTCCATGTTCTGTGTACTGTGGTAGACCAGATATAGTGAATGCAGGGTCCTGGGTTTAATAACACTTTATGTCTCTAACCGTTCTAACCAGTAGTTACAGTACATTAAACTGGACTTCTTCTGTAATTTTGAATACATTTTGCAGCTTATTTAAGATGTCTTTAGTTCCAGTGAGTGTCAGGAACATATCCCAGCATTTATAGCAATGCAAGGGCCTAAACATTTATGGAACATTTGTGGCAACAATTTATGTATCAATCAAAGGATTAACACTTGTTACATACTTCCTGGCACCACTAAACAGGATTATATAATTTGAATAAGGTATTTACCAAAATGATTAGATCTTCTATGTTATTCTTTGACAAATTCAAGGTGATTCGTTTAATGTGAATAGGAATAAAAACCGGGCTAATACATAGCATAATACACAAACAGTGCAAGCAGCAGCTCTCCTGCGAGATGTAAACACAGTCCCAATATTATATAACTTTTCCGAGTCATGCTAATTATTGAAAAATAAATGTCCACAAGTGATGTAATAATTAATCCTGGTGAGTATCACCGCCATCCACCACCTTGAAAAGTGAATCCATACGTCAACACCACCACCACCAGAGGCTGAAAGACTTGCTTACCAGCTCACATGGACCTTTCACCACAAGAGGTCACTAGCACTTGTGGCTCTATACCCAGCCAAGGCCTTTTATGATTTCTGAGGGTCTTCCCCCATTGACATATCAATCTTCCTGACACAGTTTTCATAGGAGTACCCCAAAATGAAAAAGGCTTCACATAGTGTAAAATCATAAAAATTTATTCTACATATGCTAAAAAATGGCACTTCATCAATGATGCATATACTGTATAAATGCCTTAAAATCATATGCGTCGGCCGACACACATACAAACAACTCGTCCTTCCAGGACTCAAGGGTTACGGTGACATCAACGTGTCACTTCGCCCTACACGTTTCATCATACAATGACATCTTCAAGGGGCATGGGCGGCATGCTGAATCACCACTTGATATACACTACAGGTCAGCCAAGCCTCGATCTGAGCCTCGTGTGACCATACTAAACAACAGTATGAAACTGAACTATGACCAAATCTTACGTGTGGGGCTATAATTGATGGTTATGTTAGTGGCACTCAGAACTGAAGAAGTGGCTTGGATAAGCTGCAAAATGTTTTTAGAAATTGTTCACACGAGATGTGTTGGGGCTACTCTGGCAGTTTTTTCCAATGCAGCCCCAGTGCTTATGCTGTCAGTTCATAGCACAGCACTTTCGTTCCATGTGCCACAAAAAAAGGGTACTGCATATGATACTTTTTTCAGAACAGCAGGTTGCATTAGGAACTGCTGCATGGGAACACAGCTGCAGTGAATAGAACTGTGGTGAAATATAACTCGTGGGATATTTCAGTAAAGTTCTGTGAAAAAACATACCAGCGTGATAAGCTGGGATTGGAGCATCAGCACTGTGATCTCCCAAAACACAGCCGTGTGATCAATGTGGCTCCCTGGTGTGAAGGTGCCCTTAACATTACAGAAAAAAAATCCAGTTGAATAGGGCTAACTTCTGCTAGATAATTTGAAACTTAATTTTTTTGTATGCACATAAAAGCAATGCAACAGTATTTTGTGACAGATCCAGTGCTCACAGATAAAATTACACATTTTGACCCAGATGAGTTTTATTTTACTGTGAGTACTGGATCTCTTACAAAATGCTGCTGTACTGCTTTTAAATAAATACAATAAAATAAAGTTTTACATTTTTTTGATTCTGGGGTGTGAAGATCATTTTTTTTTTGTTTACAAACTTTTTTATTGGGTGCTAAAAATGGTACAAAAAGAGTACAAAAATATGTTGAAGCTTTAACAGTAATAAAACGTTTTACATATGTAACATTGAAGATCATTTTTTGAGGGATTTCCGATAGGTATCTGGAGTGGGGCTGCTCTGTGCAATACCACTGCACAGAGCAGGTAAGTTTAACCTTTAATATCACTTTAAAGTGATCGTAAAGTCTTGTTTTTTTTTCTACAAAAATAACAAACATGTTATACTTACCTCCTCTGTGCAGTTGGTTTTGCACAGAGCAGCACAGATCCTGGCCCCTCCCTCCTGTCGAGTGCCCTCACAGCAAGCAGCTTGCTATAGAAGCACCCAAGTCATAGCTCCCTGTGTCCATTCAGACACTGAGCCCCGATTTGTCCCTGCCCCCTCTCTTTCCTGATTATCTAACTGACTTTGATTGACAGCAGTGGGATCCAATGGAGCCGCTGCTGTGTCTCAGCCAATCAGTTGGAGAGTCCTGGATGCCCGAGAAACTTGTGGACATCGCTGGAGAGAGATGGGACTCAGGTAAGTATTAGGGGGTGCTGGGGTGGGGGGGGGCTGCTGCACACAGAAGGCTTTTTATCTTATTGTATAGAATGCGTTAAGATAAAAAAGTGGAAGTATCTCACCAAAAATTCAATTTTTATTGCAGAGGATGCCTACAATTGTATATTTATCTTTGTGCAGACTTCTGAAATCAGTCTGCCAATCACATAAGCAGGAAGTTACTGTTGGTGTTCCCTTCACCAGTGGTGTACAGAAGGGCTTCAAGTTGCCATATTGCATTGCAATTTTACAGAACATGGCAGCTTTGCAGATTGAAAAGGAAAGGCGATTGTGTAGCATACTACATTATTTTGTTCTCATTTGTTATTTTTTTCCCATGAAAGTGGAGTTATCCTTTGAGGAAGTGATTGAAAGTTAATAGTTATATTCCTCAAAGGATGGGGTGGGGGGTCTGAAGATGGGTGGCTTATTAGTCGGTGCAGGGAGAGGTCACACTAATGCTGCGTACACACGTCCGGTTTTCCCGTCGGAATAAACTCTGAAGGTTTTTCCAACGGAGTTCCGCTGAAACTGTCTTGCCTACACACGATCACACCAAAGTCCGATCGGCAAGAACGCGGTGACGTAAAGCACGTACAACGGGACTAGAAAACTGAAGTTCAATAGCCAGTAGCCAATAGCTTCCGTCTCATACTTGCTTCAGAGCATGCGTAGTTTTTGGTCCGTCGGAACAGCATACAGACGAGCGGTTTTCCTGATAGGAATTGGTTCCGTCGGTAATATTTAGAACATGTTCTATTTCTAGGTCCGTCAGATTTTCAAAAAAAAAAGTCAGATGAGGCACACACACGATCGGAATATACGATGAAAAGATTCCGTCTGACTTTTTCTGTCGGACATTCCGCTCGTGTGTACGCGGCATAATATGATGCTTCATCCAGCTGCCAACAAATGAGCTACAGACTCCTGATAATTTTCCCACTCTTCAACTCTATTTATTGTTAATATTGCAGCTTTATTTGCGGGGTTAACCTTTCCAGCGGTCAGATGATTTCTGACTGATGTCCACAGCAGACCTTTGACTACGGTTTTGTAGTCAACTGTAAAGCCCCATACACACGGTCGGACTTTTTCATGGATTCTGTCCGATCGGACAAGGTTGTTGAAAAATCAGACCGTGTGTATGCACCATCGGACAGTGTTCGTCGGTTTGACCAACGGACAAAGTCTTATCTCCTGCTGGAAATCTTTGCCGTCAACACGGTCCGATCACACCAAATCCGATCGTGTGTACGGTTGTCCGACCGGACAAAGTGCCACGCATGCTCAGATCACATTACAAGACCAAAGCTATTGGCTACTAGCCTCTACGTAGTCCCGTCGTAGGCAACAAACGTCACCACGTTCAGAATGACCGTGTGTACGCAAAACCAACATCGGACAAAGTATGACGGACATGGTCCGACGGACCTGGTCCGCGGATTGTCCGACCGTGTGTATGGGGCTTAAGTTTGTTTGCTGTTATTGTTGGAGTACCTTCTTGTGTAAATCAGTAAAGCTGTGGCCTTTCCAGCTAACAGTTTGAATGTCTTTTATTGGAGGTGAAATAGTGAAGGTGTATTCCATTTAATAGGTTTTATACAAGGCTGTTATGACTATGCCTCTAAACAGCCATTGACACTGGTAGCAAGAAAGATAATCATTTGTAATAATATAAACCTGAAAGAGATTTAGAGGGAAAAAAGGTAATAGAGGTGGTAGAGAGGGCAAATATAGGAATGAGGAAGAAAAAAAGAGGAAAAAACAAGCTTTGAGAAGAACAAGATGGATTTAGAATGATGTCTGTGCACTTCCCAAGTCTTGGTGAACCCTGCTAGCAACATTAGCTTACTTTGCATTGCTATGTGACTAATGGAATCAAATGTGATTGGTTTGCTTAGTCTAAGCATTAGAGATATAACTGTTCTGAGAAATATTAATGGCAAAATAGCGAAAGATACATTGATAGAAATGAAAGGGCAACAAAGAAATGGAAGGCCACACAGCAAAAAGACGATAGACAGACTTCCAGCCACATCCAGTTCTCTTTAGTATTCTCTTTCCATTAAACATGTGTACTGAAATGCTGCATATAGTTTACATATGTCAGGCATTACTCTTGTTCTGAATGAATGACTCAGCCACGCTGCCTTCCCTGCCATTGATTTTGCAGGCACCTGGGAGGAGGAGTTGACAAGTTAGTAAATTGTTCAGGGAGTAAGCAAGAGCAGAGTTATGTTCAGCACTTTTTAAGTCCTCCAAGGATGTCTCTGTCAAGAACAGCCGTCAAGTGGTAATCCCCTTTTGGTAGGAAACTTGTCACTACTTGTGAATTTTATCTTGCTTTGTGTCTTTTTTCTCCCCTTCAGAGTTTTAAATATATGTGATTTATGCTTGATTCTTATACAATATTTTAGATGAGACGATCTCACCAAGGACTTAAAACTATGTGTATATTTTTTTGAAGACCATGTAGTAGTAATCTTCGATAAAGTAGAAGCTTCAGTAATACACAACAAAGCTTCTTGTTCAAAATGCCAACATTTTTTTCCAGCTACTAGATAAAGATGAAGAAGTTTAAACAAGGTCATATTTGTTTTATGAATAATTCTCAAGGAAAAAAACATTTGCCAAGTAGTCGCTTGTTAGAACAATAAAACCAACTAGAAGAATTTTCAAATCACGTGCAAGAATTGGTACTGAAAAATTACAAAAGCACAATCATTTTTTTTTCATCTGTTAAAATTAGGCAATTTTAGAAGTTATAATTTTTTTTGGGTTACCTTTTGTTTCATTCTATGTTTTGTTTCATATTCCCTAAAGGTGCATTGTATAAATCTCTCTGCAAAGCTGTATAGGCAACTGTATTTATTTTGGATTACTACAGACAGCACTTAACTCTAGGCATTCCTTTACTTAAAAGGACCTTCTATGTGGAAGGTGTACCCAAAAAGGCAAGCAGATGACAAGGACTAGTCACCGATATTACAAATGGTCTCCAGCAGGCTGTCTCCTCAAATAGTAACTTACCGTGTCCTGTTCTGCATTCTGCATTGTGTATCTGTGTGATGGTTGCCATTTTGGTGGAGGGGCTTGAGCTTTGCGTTTTAGAGCTGAGGATGTCTTGAATTATAATATTCAAAAGCACCAGCAGACCTGCAGAAAGCAGATATTCACAGAATATATGAAGGAAAAGTACGGAGGTGCATGGACAACAGGTCCTGAAAAGATCAGTGCTCATCAAAGACGGGACATCACCTAATTTCATCCAAAATTATGTGATACTAGTAATCAAAGGCACAGTGCATTGGATGTTTCCACACTGCCGATATACGGTTACAAAATAGTAGTGCTTAGGCACATTACATTTTAGGAAGTCTGCTGCTATTTTTCAATTTTGTTGCCCTTTCATTTCTAATGGTTTTGCACATAGCAGCTCAGCTCCTCTTCTTCTTAGGTCCCCCGCTGGCACTCTGGGCTCCCCCACCCCTGCCGTGTGCCCATATAGCAAGCAAGCAATTTTATTCTTGTGAATGCCTGTTAGCTGTTCAATTACTTTGTAATTATTGTTTATGATAAGATCGTATGTATGTCTGGCATGTTTTTGATGCTTACTAAATAAAACTTGATTTCAAAATTGGATATATCACATTGATATTCCATAAAACCCATTTGCTAAATTCTCATATAATCTTTAACAGGTCATTTCAAATGTCTATTTGTGTGGGTTTCCTATAGATGCTCCAGTTTTTTCTTATAATCCAAAAACATAAAGGGGGAACTTCAAAAAAGCTGCTACTTTTATGGCTGTAATCCTCTGTATTGCACCAAATTCATGAAGCATGTGCAATACTTTTGGTTCCAATGGCAACTCTTGCACAAAATTCAGTCAGAATCACTGAATACAATACACAAGCTCTACTGCTGGTGATGCCATCCAAGGCTGAAAAAGGATGCTTGTTGTTGGGATGTGCAGTCCCTCAATATTTTTAAGGTTGATAGACATAAGCCAGGAAATTGGTGGACTCAAACACTGAAAATCTTTATTGGCTTCCCAAGTACTTGGGTAGCCAATAAAGGTTGTCAGCGTTTCAGTCCACCGAGTTTCCGGCTTGTGTCTGTCAACCAAATTCAGTTAGTTCAAAAATGTGCCACTTTTACAATGTAGTTCAATGAATGTGCCAAATTCAAAATACAATTTGTATCTTACAAACATATCTTAAAACTAACTCTCATTAGGCGTACAACAAAAGAAAGTGTCTCACATGCATTCTAAAAATGGTGTAGCATGCACCAAACTAAAGTACAAGTTCTAGGCAGGTACATGAATTTGGCAAACACATGAGGCAAACCTAGACAACATTACAAAAAGCAGAGACTTCACCCTACCGACAAAGTGCCGTATAGTCAAATCTATGGTATTCCCAGTAGTAACATATGGCTGTGAAAGTTGGACCATAGGGAAGGCTGAACCCAGAAGAATTGATGCTTTTGAACTATGGTGTTAGAGAAGACTCTTGAATGTCCCTTGTATGGCAAGAAGATCAAACCAGTCAATCCTGAAGGAAATCAACCCTGAATATTCACTGGAAGGATCCTGAAACTGAAACTCAAATACTTTGAGTAGCCACCTAATGCGAAGAGAGGACTCATTGGAAAAGACCCTGATGATGGGAAACATGGAAGGAAAAAGGAGTAGAGGATGACAGAAAACAAAATGGATAGATAGCATCATCGAAACAATGAACATGAAGTTAAGCAAGCTCCGGGAGGCAGTGGAGGACAGAAAAGCCTGGCGCACTATGGTCCACGAGGTCACAAAGAGTCGGACAAGACTAAATGACTGAACAACAACAACACCACCACATGAAAGACCCTTTTGCAAAATCTGTCTACACCAGTCTTTATGAATTCCAGGGATAGTTTTGTGACCCCACTTTGTGCATGTGTGTGTATATGACTTTGGTAGAGATATTTGATTGCCATGTGCATTTGTAAAGACCAGGCTTATTTCTGACATTTGTTGTTTACATACTGAAATCAGTATTTTTTGCTAGAAAATAACTTTATAAACCTTACAAACTTTACAAACCTTATATATATATATATATTTATATATATATATATATATATATATTTTTTTTTAAGCAGAGACTCTAGGGAATACAATGGAGATCATTGCAATATTTTATGTCACACTGTATTTGAGCAGCGGTCTTACAAACACAATTTGTTTGGAAAAAAAAATACACTTTTTTGAATACAAAAAAATGAAAACTGTAAAGTTAGCCCAATTGTTTAATATACTGTGAAAGATGATGTTATGCCTCTTAAATAGATACCTAACATGTCATGCTTTAAATTGCACACGCTCGTGGAATTGGGACACACTATGGTACTTAAAAATCTACATAGGCATAAAAATTGTTACAAGTTATTTGTTTAGAGATACAGAGGAGATCTAGTGCTAGAATTATTGCTCTCACTCTAACGATCACGGCGGTATTTTGCATGTGTGGTTTGAACACCATTTACATTTGTGGGCACGACTTACGTATGCGTTTGCTTCTGCGCATGAGTTTAGAGGGATCTCTCCCACCACCTCTAAAAATTATTCTGTGGTGAAGTTGCCGCTGGGATCACTTTAATGTGAAAGAGAATCGCCCACTGTATAAAAAAATACAGAGGATATATCAGCTAGCTGCTGCCATAACCGCTGTATTTAACGTCAAATTAATCACGTATATATACAGTGGGCCTTCTGGGAGTGGCTTTAATGTCTCTTTAATCTAGAGCAGAAAAAGTATCAGAACTTTATAAATCAATAAATAAAATAAAATTATTTCTCACTCTTCCTATGAGTCTGATGTATGAAACTGTAAGTGATCACAGTAAAATAAACTGTATGTGGCAGTGTTCTTGCTCAGTTAAACTGCAGCATCACAGTTGGCAATGTTTTAAAGTTTGTAAAAGTTGGATAAATGTTAAATGAGTTTGCCAAAAAAACTTCAGTTTTCAAGCTATAAAACAAATAGTGGTGTTATATTAAAATTAAATGGCTGCAGAAAGGCTTAGAAGGGTACAGCCATTTTTTTTTACTGAAAGCTACAAAATTTCAATAAATGTTATGGGCAAATGCATCAAATTTAGCATCAATACAAGGAAAGTGTTTTTTTTTAACACAGCTACAAGCAGGCTGCTCAATTTACATTAATACTTCAAGCCTTGCAGCTATTTCTTTACTTGTGTGCCTTACATATAAACATTAGGAATCAGTTTTGCTGGTAGGTAGGCACGAGAAGATCTTTTTTTCTAGACACTATTGATTTTTAGACTACTCAAATTTATTTCAATACCATAATATTCCAAAATGTTTTAAATGTACTAAGAATGATGGCAGTTCTAGTGGAGCATCTGTAAAGAGGGAATATAGAGGATTACTCTTCATTAATCCTCCCATATAGATACCTTGCTGATTTCCTGGTATGAGATCTCACACTGCTCCAACCTGGTCAATCTAATGCAGTGCGCTTGTGCTGGCGTGAGGAGATGGGTCATCTGTGACGCATCTCGTCACGCCACCGCAAGCGCACTGCACAGCTTGAGGACAGCGGGAACCATTTTTTAAATAGACTGCCAGGACGGCCAAAACACAGACAGATGTTATACACGTCGCAGTGCTTCATTTACACAGGCAATGGAATCACAGCGATCATGCTCTCTGGATGCCTGGGTCAGAAGTGAGCCCCAGGATTCACCAGATTCGAGCAGCGTGAGATCACATACAAGGTATCTATATGGGCTATGTAGGAACGAAGAGAACACAGTTTTCCTTGGCTGGGTGAGTGTCCCTGTGCCCTATTGATCCCCTACTAGATGCTGGCTGTTTTCAGTATTTGATCTATGGTAACTATATAAAATGCAGACTGTTCTACTGTTTGACTACTGAACATACAGTTTGATCTGTGTCAGGAGCACTGAATGAAGGACTGTGCTAGGCTAAACTTTGTCAATGCATTTACAGTCTACTACAAACTGATGCATGTCCCATGAAAAAGATACGGACATCAATAGTATTTTTTCTGGACTAATCTATTCAATACCCAAGTCCTCATCTAATATACAACCCATTCCTCAGTCTTTAGCAGGTAGTAGGCAGACAGTGTGGTGGTATGTGTATATCCTGAAGGTATTTGTTACCAGGATTTAAGTGCCCACTACATTCCCACCGTCTGCCTCACATAGGGGTATACTTTAAAGCGGAGCTCCACCCTAAAGTGGAACTTCTGCTTATCGGATTCCCACCCCTCCGGTGCCACAATTGGCACCTTTCAGGGGGGAGGGGGGAGCAGATACCTGTATAATACAGGTATCTGCACCCACTTCCGGGACGAGATAGCTGGAGCTGCCCTGCCCATATCCAAAGATGCCCCGTTGTGTCTTGGGAAACACAGTTCCCAGGACACAACGGGGACCAATAACGACGCGCAGCGCGACTCGCGCATGCGCAGTAGGGAAACGAGCAGTGAAGCCGCAAGCTTCGCTTCCTGATTCCCTGACAGAGGATGCCGGCGGGGGCAGCCGAGAGATGAGCGATCGCTCGTCATCTTCTGCCGACATCGCTGGAACAGGTAAGTGTCTATTTATTAAAAGTCAGCAGCTGCAGTATTTGTAGCTGCTGACTTTAAAAAAAAAAAAATGTCAGGTGGACCTCCTCTTTAATACTATGCTTAACATGTGTGCTTGTAATCTGGTCTGACATAATGTTCTTAATAGACAACGTTGTCTCGTTTTTAATTTTCATTTAGGTGTTGGTGATGGGACCCAGTTTCTGTATCTTGATATATGATTGGGCAATAAAGATTTTTCTAATTTAAGCTGCTTGGTCTGCCCGTGACTTACTTTTTTCCAGGGATTTATTTTCCCTGATTTATTTTTTCTTTGCATTTAGATTTTGAGTCACAGAGACTGCACCTAATTGGGGAGTCAGCAATATTAGAGATACTGCATCCACATTTTTCTATTCATCTATTAATTAGTGGTGCAGTGTTTTTAGTGAGCATATGGTATGTTCTCCCTTTGTTTCTGTGTACTGTGCAGAGGGAGGGGGCTGTGTAATGTAAAGGGGGTTGCATAATGTAAAGGGGGGCAGCGTAATGTGCAGGGGGGTCTGTGAAATGTTAAGGGGTCTTTGAAATGTAAAGGGGGTCTGTGTAATGTAAAGGAGTCTGTGTAATGTGCGGACAGGCTGTGTAATGTGCAGAGGATCTGTGTAATGTAAAGGGGTTTGTGCAATGTGCAGGGGGGGGGGGGCTGTGTAATGTAAATGGGTCTGTGTAATGTGCAGATGGGGGTGTGTAATGTGCAGAGGGGGCTGTGTAATTTGCAGGGGGTCTGTGTAATGTAAAGGCGTCTGTGGAATGTGCAGGGGGGCTGTTTAATATGCATTGATATTATGTTATTTACCTAATAAGTGGTATACATATTAATTAAAAAAAATTCTGAGCTACCCTTATTTTACTTTAAAGTTCTTTATTTAAGAAAAAAAAATCCTGAAACTTCCCTCTTAAAATTAGAGTGCGTTTTTATACACTGATAAATATGGTAATTTTTACGTGCAGATTTTTTAAATGCTCCCTCTAGTGGTCTTCTGTATATCAGAGATTGGGATTAGCAAATAAAACCTTTGCTGAGAAGAATACTGTACAAAGGATGCTACAGAATAAGATGATTGCATAGTGTATTAGCGATTCTTTCTTAAAATATAACTACAGGAAGATATAAAACACAAATACATGCAGATCTGCATTCATAAGCACATCATTATTATTATTTTTTATTTTTTTATGAATGCAAGCTATGAAAGCACCTGGATTTTAATTGGTATAAGCCTGGTGCAGTCCTTTTACTACAGAGTTTAGAGTGGAGAAGAAGGAAGCAGCACAATGAACCTATAAAGTGTGCTGCAGTGCAAGGAATATGCTGATAGGAGAAGAGAGCAGAGTGACAGAGAGTTGATCTCATCAGTTTCCTGCTTCTCCTTTCACCATGTACAGGCGATGGGAGGGGTGAGACCTGTAAGTGTTACTGAATTGCAGCAGAGAAAAATCAAGTCTCTTCTTTACCAGACAGATCTGTGCTATGTGGTAACACTATGTAAATCTGAGGACTGCATGGACAGAAATACTAATTGTTTGATAAGCAAAATAGTTCCTTCATATGTACAGTAATGTCATATATATATATATATATATATATATATATATATATATATATATACTGTTTCCCTTTTAAACCATTCAGTTTGTTTTACCTTCTAGTAACACTTGTAGAAATTAGGCTGGGGAATTTACAAAGGTGTAATAATGCTTCTGGCAACATCCATCACAGACACTCTCTGTACCGTGTTCGAAATTAATGTAATTCTTTTGCTCTGTTAACACTTATGGGGATATGAGTTCTCAAAAATAAATTTATAAAAATCCTGTAGCAATAAAATGACTATTAATGCATAATATATGTAATGTCTATAATTATTGTTGGACACTTATTTTATTGGACCTATATATTCTATGCTTTTTTAGTTATTTTGTCATTTAAACTAGGCATAGAAAAATTATAACACATATTAAAAATATAATTCTTTAATACCTCTAGCTGATTTGCTTTTCTGGGTCTGGTATATAATTGGCATGTTTCATTGAATTGTAACATTTTATTAAAGAAGAAATTCTGTATTACATAAACAATATTGACAAAAGTATTGGGACACCTGCCTTTACACGCACATGAACTTTAATGGCATCCCAGTCTTAGCCCGTAGGGTTCAATATTGAGTTGGCCCACCCTTTGCAGCTATAACAGCTTCAACTCTTCTGGGAAGGCTGTCCACAAGGGTTAGGAGTGTGTCTATTTGAATGTTTGACCAATGGAATGTGGACGAGAAGGCCTGGCTCGCAGTCTCCGCTCTAAATTATCCCAAAGGTGCTCTATCAGGTTGAGGTCAGGACTCTGTTCAGGACAGTCAAGTTCCTTCACCCCAAACTCGCTCATCCATGTCTTTATGGACCTTGCTTTGTGCACTGGTATGCAGTCATGTTGGAACAGGAAGGGGGCCGCCCCAAACTGTTTCCACAAAGTTGGGAGCAGGAAATTGTCAAAAATGTCTATATTGGTTTACCAATCCTCCTATCAATATGACATATTCACTAACACCTTTTGTTTTTACCTTTTGCTTTTTTATAAGTAATTAGTAAAATGGTTTAATTTATTTAATTTATTATATTTATGGGTTTGTTACCAATTTTATATGAGGCTGCCTTCAGGATCTCATTTACTTAATGGTATGTCATTGCTACCTTTTAATGTAATTTCCTCTAATTGATTCAGTTTTAATAATTTTTATCTATTATGAATTTTGTTAGTATGCCCTGTTCCAATAGAGGCTGCTGTTGTCCTCTATGGTGGGTGTCCCATATAAGAAATTTAGCCACCTTCGTGTTTCTTTTAGATAGATAATTTGAGCGATTGCTTTAATTGTCATCATCTATTTTGGATTAATTGGACATTCATGAGATTTATATTTATATGCTGAGGTCCCAGAAAGGTAATGGTATACATGCATTAATCCATATAGGGACGCTTGCCCATTTAACTTGTGGTTGCGTCTCTGTAACCACTCATTGTCATTCTACTTATTGGGTATTTTAGATAGCGGAATCAGTTAAGATGTAAAACATTTTCATTTCAAAACAAATTGCATACCTAAACTAGGCAATATTCACTATCCCAGATCATGCATCAAATCCCATGGCTAAATCAAAGATAATCAGAGATAACAGACTCCCTGGTAGACCCCGAAGGCCGCTATCTCTTCCTCAAAGGTACCCTATGGAACAGACCAATCACCTTGGCCAACATCTACTCTCCAAATACCCAGCAAGTTCCCTTTTTACGTAAAAAATTACATCTCTCCTTTCCTCATTTCAAACAGGGATATTGATACTAGGTGGCAAATTCAATGTCTCCCTCATTATGGATTCCTCCACAGGCCCTATGCCAGATACACTAGCAACTTCACGACTTACTATAACACGATACATGGTGCACACTACACCCAACAGAAAAAGACTACTCCTACTTTTCAGCTCCACACAATAGATATTCCAGAATCGACTATTTCTTCATGACACAACAGGACCTACATTTTTTTAACCAAAGCCACGATCTAACCCATGTTTCTTACAGACCACCACCCCATATGCATCCTACTGACATTTCCAGAACATACATAAAGATCAACAGTGTGGCGCCTAGACACCTCATTATTGACAGACCAAGCCAACATAGATCACCTATGCTGGTGTCTCACATAATATTTCCAGATAAACAACACCCCTGATACACACCCCCTAACTCAATGGGAAGCACATAAATGCACCATTATAGGAGAACTCCTAGCTCTCGCTGTGAGGCACAAACACCAGAACCAAGTTTACATTCAAAGATTAACAAACCAGATTAAGAACCTAGAAACCACACACAAACAAACACAAGCTGCACAGGCTCTGCAGCAACTCACACAAGCAAGGACGCTCCTATTAGAGGAGTTGAACCAAAGAACAAAACGTAAATTTACTCTAACGCGTAAACTATTTTACAACTACAGGCCAAAAAAGCTTACCATACGGTGCGACAAATACAAAAACCCGATGGCAACCACGCCACGAGCAACGTAGACATATCCTCAAGCTTTGAACACTACTACCGAAACCTATACAATCTTTCACATTCACATCTATCCCAGATTCCCCTAATATCGACAGAACCGCTAATATGCCCCCAAACCGCTATCCCCGGATATTGCCTAGTCCTTTGAAAACCCCATTTCTAGTGAGGAACTTGCACAAGCGATTAAACAATCAAAAGCAGGAAAGAGCCCAGGCCCAGATGGTCCAAACTCCGATCTCCGATTGCCCGAACTCCTTCAATTTACCAATGACCCCCCACACACCGTCTTTTGGAGGCTCACATAACCATGCTACCCAAAGAAGGGAAAGACCACACCCTAATAACTATCGGCCCATATCCTTCCTCAACGTGGACACTAAACTCTTTGCGAAAATCATATCAAATCGACTCATCCCACACATCCCGTCACTCATATCCACAACACTACTGGTAATAAGGCCTTCAATCTCCACTATTACTTAACATTGACCCAACTAAGGGGCTTCTTTCTATCACTAGATGCGGAGAAGGCATTCGACAGTGTGGCCTGGGATTACATGGCAAAGTCCGTTTGAGCTGTTGGTCTCGGAGACAACATGCTTAACCTGATCCTGACTCTCTACACGACCCCAACCACACAAGTAAAAGTCAATCCCCTTCAAAAATGGAACTCGTCAAGGATGTCCCCTATCCCCACTTCTTTACGTTCTCACCCTGGAACCATTCTTCAATTGTCTCCAAGTTAACCCGAACATCAAAGGTGTCATGATATCTGGGCACAAATTTAAAATTTCAGCATTTGCAGATGACATATTACTATTCCTCTCAGACTCTCATGTCACCTTGCCAAACCTATTAAGAGACTTTACTCACTTCCAAAAAATCTCCAACCTCAAAATTTATTTTGACAAATCATATGCACTAAATATCTCCTTACCAACATAACAAGTGTCTCAATGCCAAAACAACTTCCCCTTTGTCTGGAAAACAAACGCAATCACTTGTTTAGGGATCCAACTCCCATACAATCTCTCCGACTTATATCCTATGAACTTCGCCACAACCTTGACAACCATAAAACAAGACCTAAAAAATTGAACTTTCTCCTGGTTTGGAAGAACCGCTATAAAAAAAATGAATGTCCTCCCGAGACTTTTATACCTCATGCAGGCCATACCTATATACTTACCCCCACCTTTTTTTTCCACTTACAAAACCGCTTGTACTAAAAAATTCTATGGCACAACAAAAATCCACAAATCAAATATGAACACTTGACATTCCCCAAATCCAAAAGGGGCATTAAGCTTCCAGATCTGAAGAAATACCATAGGGCTTGCCTTTTAATTAGAATAGTAGACTGGAATGTCCACAATTACCTGGAGGAGACCTTATAAAATATCCCTCTTGCCACAACTCCTTGGCTACTTCTCAAACATGTTTCAACAGCCATCACCCATGCCTAGTCCCATGACCCCGATTCCCTCTAATCAAGATTCCACCCCCCCTCCCCCGGATGCCCATGTCATTTCTAGCCAAATCATGGCTACATGTACATATTTTGGCTAAAAATTTTTTTACAAAATGGCACCAAACATTCTCACGCAGACCTAGCCTCACAAATGAAAGACCAGAAATTCCCACTATGGACATGCCTCCAACTACAACACTTTCTCACAAACCCAAAGCTCAAATCACAATGGTCTAGACAACTCACACCCATAGAATCTTTTTACTCTGAAAAGACCCCACAAAGACACCTTGTTTCCACCATTTATGCCCTACTCACGGCAACCTCTCCCACAAAACACAAAACATGTCTCTACTGGGAGAAATAACTCTCTCTAGATCTTTCCAGAGGACCAGTGGAGGCAAATATTTGAGAACACTCTCAAGGGCTCAATAACGGTATCAGTCCAAGAAAAAGCCCTTGTAACAACTAGAGATATCCTCCACCTCCCCCAGGTACCAGCCTCCATGACATCTCCTTCAACACTGTCCCTCGGGGTGGACTGAGGATAGGTGGGCTGAAGTTCATGGTAACTAGGAGGCTCACGCCCTCACTGGATTGGCCTATCTTACTTGTCTCCACACAACCCTACCTCCCCTCCCCTCAATTCTATGGAATTTCCACCAGATCTCTTCCCTTACCTCCTTCTCCCCCCCTTATTAATACCCCCCCACCTTCCCATCTTTTACAACCTCTGAAATATGACCAATGGCCCTAACCAAGGCTGATAGCAGATCCCCAGCCACAACCACTTATAATACAGGCCATTCGACACCAGTAACACTGGTAACACCGGAAGTACATCCACCACATCGCCCTACAGAATCACGAATAACTAATCTGTTTCAAGAGCACAGCTCTACCGGCAACACAGCCCATATTAAGGCAACCCTTATGTTTATATCACTCTCTAGCCTTAAAGAAATGACCCCCCCTTTTTTTTTTTTTACCCTTTCTATGTTATTCGTTATTCAATAGATCAACGTACTCATATGTTATCTGTTATGTTCTACACTTGCCATACAACTGGTGAAGACGTCTCGTTGTTTTTGTGGATTCTGACCTTCAGTGTACTCTCAGGCTGTTGGGCCCATGTACCCTATGTTTTACCCTATGTTCTTCCTATTTACCTACTTTTATATTTCCTCAATAAAATATTTTGGAAATAAAAATAAATAAATAATAGAGATCTACTATATGATGACATTCAGTGACCTGCAAGGGTTATTGTTGGTTATAAGCCACCATACAACCGTGTAGAGTACCCAACCAGTAGTACCACAGATATTGCAACAGGAATAGCAAAGGTAGCAACCACTGTCTCTTAGCCATAGTTGGCTCAAATATAATCCTTTTAGGGATGCTTCTGGTGGGTTCCTTCATTGCACCAATGGAACCATATCTAGGGGACTTAAAGTCCAGTGGTTTTGTTGTCATGCTTTTGGTCACAGTGTATGGTATAGTAGAGCAAGTAAATTGGAAAACTCCTGAAAGGTGATACAGAATTCTTGGGGAGATGTGTTTTTTGACCCATCCTAATTCTATTCCAAGTGATTGCTGGGGTTGGGTTTTATTGATAAAACGCTGCCCAGGTATACAGGCCCTGAAGTTCAAAGAAAAGTGGATTTTGCCCATCAAGATATAAAGAGTGAATTTTACTCATCAAGATATAATGATAGCTATAATAACGTAAAACATTGTGCCAGCAGTGGCATTGAAGCCTCATAATAAACTGTCAATGTTGGCAAAGTCCAGTTAAAAATTAACTGCAACAACTCTGAACATTGACAAGGTGAAATACCTCCTTTTCTTTGGTTCTGATTATTTTTTACGGAGCAGTCTGCCCATACACCATGTGATTTATATAAGCAATACAAGCACTGCAATTGGCAACTACATAGACCATGATATGTGAGTGTGGAGATAGTCCAAGACATTTTTCATCTTGTTAGAATATGTCTTATGACCAGCAATCCATCATTGCCATTCCTATGTGAAAACAAAATGATTGTTTCACTGCCAGGGTTACCAACCATCCAGAAATATACAGACAGTTAAACTATCAAGATAAGGTGGTCTATAAAATCTGAAAAATATCCATAGAAAGTGTTGATTTTGCCAGTTGGATAGGCACATTTTGTATTCTGTCACTTAGGTCACAGGCATAATAGCATGGACATCGTAAATCAATGTAGGGTGTGTGGAGGAAGGGGCACCAACAGCCAATGGGAAGGCAGAAGAGTTGGCCGTATGAGGTACATCAAGGAGTTTATTGCTTGCAGCTGGTTTTGGGAGCCTGTAAATGGAATCAGTCTACCCACACTGCTTGCTATCCAACATCTTTCATAAATGTACCATATGTCATGCCATCTCCAAGAATGCTAACATTAGGATTCATATTATGTAGGAAACAACAGTGGTGGTATTTAAATAATTTGTTAGCATTGTCAGACCCCGGTTTGTGCGTTATTGAAGAAATATGATTACAATGCATATACAGTGCTATGGTTGGTTTTGTTGCTTCATTAGGTTTTGACTTTTGTTTGTACTTTTGTAAGGCATTTAAATATTTTTTTTTTCTTTTGTTTCAATAATTTGTATTGAAAATATAAGTAGAAGAGTGAACAGTCATTGTCATAGATCACACTTTAATTAAGATACAAATTATGGGAAGTACATTGTAGGACATAGTTGTCAATTATGGTCAAAACATCAAAACTATAACAGGTGCTGAAGGTAAGGCAAGGTGTGCAATCCAATACCCCCAGACACCCCATATGGGTGCATACTGTGTCATGGGGGGGGTCGTAGAACACACCTCTCCTATTGACTTAGTGAGGTTTTAAGAAGTACATTTTTAACAGCTTAGAATAACATTAACAACTCGTATCAGAAGATGATAGTAATACAGCAATAGAGATTGTGAATCTTTCAAGTATGAGGTAGTGTATGAACTGGTATATGTCAAAAGTACTTGTAGTACCTTGAGTGTACCAAGTAAAGCATGAGTACTTGTAGTGAACTTTATGTAACTTTTCTAAAAGAGAAATTAATAAAATAAGGTAGGGTAAATTAAAGTAAAGAAGGTGATCATGAGGGATAGGGGAGAGAAAAGAAGAGGGGAGGGAGGTAGGGAGCAGTGAGATAGACTAAATAGTCATAGCAATTTGAATCAAGTGCGTGTTAGTGATATCACAAGATTATCAGGGGTGCCAAAGATTATGGATTTTAGAGTACGAAGGTTTTCCCTTCAATAGGATCGATTCATACGCGTAATGAGTGTGGACTAATGTTACGACTTCTGTCAAAGTTGGGACTATGTTCGTTTTCTACTGTCTAGTTATGAGTAGTCTGGTGGCTAGGAGAATGTGTGTAATTGCTAGTCTGAAAGAAGGTGGTAGTAAATCAGTGTTCATATTCAGTATGACTAATTGTGGAGTAAGTTTGATGGGGAGGTGAAATATATCCTGTATAATGTGTTCCACCTCGTTCCATAGGTTTGTTAAGGCTGGACAGTACCATAAAATATGGAATAGGGTACCTATTTGGTTACGTTCTTTCCAGCAGGTGGGTGATGAGTGTGGGTGGAATTTGGCCATTCTCTGTGGTGTCAAGTACCATCTCATATGTATTTTGTGAGTTAGTTCCCATAGAGAGGTGCAGCTAGTGGTTTTATAAACTGAATTTAAAGCGGAGCTCCACCCTAAAGTGGAACTTCCGCTTATCAGATTCCTCCCCCCTCCGGTGCCACAATTGGTACCTTTCAGGGGGGGGGGGGGGGTGCAGATACCTGTATAATACAGGTACCTGCACCCACTTCCGGGACTATCTAGCCGAAGCTGGCCCGCCCATATCTGAAGATGCCCCGTTGTGTCTTGGGAAACACACAGTTCCCGGGACACAACGGGGACCAATAAAGACGCGCAGCACGACTCGTGCATGCGCAGTAGGGAACCGAGCAGTGAATCCGCAAGCTTCACTTCCTGATTCTCCGGCAGAGGATGGCGGCGGGGGCAGCCGAGAGACGAGCGATCACTCGACATCTTCTGCCGAGATCGCTGGAACCTGGAACAGGTAAGTGTCTATTTATTAAAAGTCAGCAGCTGCAGTATTTGTAGCTGCTGACTTTTAAAAAAAAAATTTCAGGTGGACCTCCTCTTTAAGGCCGTTTGCCATTGTTGTTCAGAAAAGTTTAGCTGTAAGTCTTTCTCCCAATCTACATATGGTTTAGATTTGTGGAATACTGTTTTTTCTTGCAATGTAGAGATCACTGGAGTAGTGATGTTTACTTCATAGACTTCCAGCTTCCAGGGCCATTGACCAGGTATTTTTATTTTTATCATAGTGTAGTATTTTAAATAATGTGATAAAAAAAAAGCAGCAGCAATAGCGGTTACACTCACATGTTGAAGTGCCTGGCCTGGCACTAGCTGTATTCAGCGTGTGCAAGTCGGCTAATCTTCTTGAAGACCCCAATCATGGCAAAACATATGTCGGAGCGGAGGATACGCTACTTCTGGGTCCTAATCTGACACCCCACACTAGGCTTTGCCCTCCGGAGAGAGACGCGGAACGCACGCCATCCTCAAGGGATTAGCCGACTTGCACACGCTGATTACACCGAGTGCTAGGCACTTCAACATGTGAGTGTAACCGCTATTGCTGCTGCTGTTTTTATCACATTAATTAAAATACTACACTATGAGACCTTTATCCTTGTCTCCTGTGTAGTCATTTTTCACATCCTAGTTTCATCTCAAGCGGCCATTGGAGTGGAATTGTGCTGTCAGTGAAATCAATCTGGTATTCTAAAAAGCGCTTTTTGACCATCCTGTAAAAAGGGGTCAAACATCTCTGTTGAGTGGCCACCTTCCTATTGAGAAGTTATATATCAGAGCATTCTACTTTGGTGTTGGGATTTATCACATACAGACTTTTAGCTTGCTACGTATGCAATTTATTTCATCTGTGTCAAATTTTTATATTGGATGTTATTATTGTATTTTTATTCTCAGCCATTCGTGGTTTTCACTGAACATTTATAGCGCCTCACCCTCTAATTACATATGTAAAAATATGCCATACCTGGAATTTACCTTTAAGTTAACATATTGTTGTATTAAATGGAGGTATTGTTTATTGGTCTACACTTTTGCTTTAAGGTATCCATAACTAGCATTTCATGGTAAAATCTGCTAGCTGGGTCATGATCATCTTATCTTTTTTTTTTTTTTTTTTTTATATTTATCTGGAAAATAGGTTTGAATGCATATAATCAAATTAGCTTTACAGTTTTAAGCTACTGATTTTTTAATTTATCTGGGTAACTAGGAAGCCTTAAAATTCTTTTGACTGGACAGAAAATGAATAGATGCATTGGGTTGCTTGGAAACCTCACATATTGCTTTGTCTTACGGTCTGGTATATGAAACATCTGCTTGACCCTCTCTCATGATTGGCACAGTTCACCAAACAAAGGCAAGCTTTTAAATTGACAAAAAATTATGCTTTGATTTGTTTTTCAGTTTCCATAATAAATAGTTATTGTTTTTTATATATATATATTCATAGTAAGTTACATATAGTAAAAAAAAAACTAGGGGAAGAAGGAACAACTAAGTATGGGGTTCAGGATGAGAATAAATATGAGGTGGGTAGATTGTTGGGGAAAAGGAAAGGGCAGGGAAGGGAATAGAAACAAGATAATGGGCTATTAAACCACCTGGTTGGTCATTAGTAGTAGTAGTAAGATGGAAGGGGAACCCTTGTAGGTGTCAGTAAAAGGATGAAATTCAGCAATTTCAGCAGGGACCAGCTGAGTTTGGATCGGTGCATAGCTGTCCCTGTTGAACAGAGGTCAAGCATTGGATCATCTTCTTTCAAACAGACAAGTTGGAACGCTTTTCCTGATCAGTGGCTGTAGTTTCTGTGGGTCCAGCTGTCAGAATACGATGTCTCAGCTGGGGGGGGTGAATTCCTCCATGAACCGCGTTTATGTGGACAGAGGATTCTATTCATTGGGTTTTGTTCAACCTGCTCATCTATGGCCATCTTAAGAAACAGATAGATCCCTACCAGCATTTCTTGAAATTCATTAGGTTATCTCTGACAGATAGCTGAGAAATGGGGTGAAGGAGTTTTTTTTGTAGGATTCAAGTGTTGTGCAGTTAAATAGTTAAGCCCAGTGGTCTAGGCCTTGAAAGTATCCCATTTCCCAGGAATACATAGGCTGCAGAATTAGGTCATACAGAGTCTACACATTGGTGATATAATGAGTTGAATATTAATGCCTAATAAAGGCACATGTGGAATATTGGGTGAATGGTTAAGTGCAGCCACTATAAACAAAGAGTAAAGTAGAAGGAAGAGGGGGGTGGGTGGAGAGGTGAGAAGAAGAGGGAGGACATAAGAGGGCAAGTGGGAGGTTGACCAAAGAGGTTTGGTTTCCATGCACAATGACGTAAGAAATAACGTAAGTAAAATAGGTTCCTTATCCTATTATGTTATTAATGCTATTTTTTGCAGTATCCCTAAATTACTGGGCATTCCCTTTCTTTT
This sequence comes from Lithobates sylvaticus, assembly GCA_028564925.1. Classification (NCBI taxonomy): domain Eukaryota; kingdom Metazoa; phylum Chordata; class Amphibia; order Anura; family Ranidae; genus Lithobates; species Lithobates sylvaticus. Next base: position 77,693,464 of record CM053027.1, read on the forward strand.
ATATATCTTGGTACCAATGAGAAAGATGTAGATGATATTTTTTTATATAAGGTTGACAATATCATCAGTGGTGTGTGTTTTTTGTAGAAAATATTCTTCTATTGTTCAATTTCTTTTATAGTGTGTACGGGCTTGGTGGGAGAAACGTAGATTATATACATATTGTACCTGTTTGTGTCTCCAACAGTCCATTGGGTGTGTTCCATATTTGGATCTGAAATCTTCTAAAGAAAGAAGAAGGGTTCACTTTAGCAAATAGTTAATAAATGCTCTACGATCCTGGAAGGAGCCATACTGAGCCAATACAAGGGCGAGTTCCGTAGCCATTTTAAAATTTTGTGATGTAAAAAATATTTAATTTTATTCATGACAATCAGTATTGCTTTTCTGTAACCACCAAAAAATTTAAAATGTTATGTTTTATCCCTGGAAACAGTTTTCAGTGTGAGCCCTCTACCCCTGTAATTATTTAATGCCTCTGTCCGAAGTTTGCACAGAGATTGAGGTAAAATGACGAGCAGCCTAAAAATCTCTAAAAATATTGTTTGATCTATTGGAATTTTTATCTTCACTGACATATTTGTTCAGAGAAGTAAGCATCTAAAATCTAAACTGCTGCTGAGGATGGTAACAATTAGGTCATTAAAGAGGCAGAACCTCTTGACTTTAAAATCTTCAAAATATTTAGTCAACCCGCAAAGGAAAACCTTTTCTTTTTGACAAAATTGGACAAAGTTTTACTTTAAAAAACACAGCTAATGATTTAGTAATATTTTTTTTTCCTACAGCATATAGGCTTATGAGCTACTGTTCCCACTGAGAGCACTTGTCCCAAGTAGTTTACTGGCTTTCTTTGCACAGGTATCTTGGGTTCAGTTTTCATATTGGGTTCTGAGAAGCTTATATGTTCTCACTATGTTTGCATTTATTTGAGGTAATGCAGAATGCATTTGCACAATCACTGGCACCACTGAACATGCAAGCAATACTTTTTTCACTAGCATGTACTATATCTGTTCTATTTGACTGGTATATGGAGCCCCTTCTACATATTCAATATACTGGAAAGTTGGATGTTGCTGTTGGTTGGGAACATCACCCTGTTCTTTTATTTTGCATTGAGTATTTGATTGCTGTTTCTGAGGTAGGTTTTGGCAAATCACCTTTAAAAGGGCCCTTCCAACGCTCAGCGGGGTATCTGTCTGCTGATGCCCGCTGAGCAGGCAGATGGCTGGTCCGTGTCTGCTCCACTTATGCAGAGCAGACACAGTCATCTCTTCTCTATGAGCGATCAGCTGTAAATGGACCGCCTGTCCATTTACACCAGACTGCCATCCGAACCGATCCACTGGACGGATGGGGAACGGATCCCCATCCATCTGTTTTTAGCAGGATGTCGGCAGGTGTCAACGGACACATGTCTGTTGACACCCACTACTCCATAGAGGAGACTGGATCTGATCGGGTCCACCCGAAAAACTGACAGGTGGACCCAATTGGTCCGCTAGTGTGAAAGGGGCCTTAAAGTGCAAGAGGTTTATTATCATTTTTAATCATTTGTATCACAAACATTGATTCCCCTACTTCCTGAAGAAGCTGACCTTGACCCAAGAAACACGTTAAAGTTTAATGTTTCGCTACGCATTTACTATGGAAATATGTGTATATAGATCTGTATCTGTGACAAAAACTGTGATCTTACAAATAGATTAGTGAATGATTTAGTATCCAAAAAGTCTTGTTTTTTGTAGGATAGGAAGTTTTTTCTAACTTGTTTTGAACCAAGAATATTTGTTAAACAACCTTAAATCAGAACTCCAGACAAAAATGAACAAACAAATTAGCCAATAAAAAAAAAAAGAAGAAGCTTTTTTTGCTGCAATACTGTCTATAGCTGCCCCTGCTCACTTCTTCCCCTACTAGATATCTTAAATCATTTGAATTGAATTGGGCCCAGCATCATTCAACCCTCTTCCTTTGAGCCTAGACCATCAGTGACTGTACAGTGAAGAAGCGGCACAGTGTTGAGTTCATCGCTCTGTCATCCTGCTTTTTCCTTTTCTCAGCATTTTGTCAACATGTGAATTGATTGGCTCCTTGTATTGTTTTACTCTCATGTCTTAGCTCTTATATAGAGGGATTTAAAGAGACTGATACCAAGTCAAATTCTGGTACTTACACTACTTGATTAACCACTTCAGGACCAAGGCTATTTCTGACACTTGTTGTGTACAAGTTAAAATCTGTATTTTTTGCTAGAAAATTACTTAGAATTTTTGCCAGGTGATAGATTTATAGTAAGTTGCATATAGTAAAAAAAACCTAGGGGAAGAAGGAACAACTAGGTATGGAGTTAAGGGGGAGAATAAATATGAGGTGGGTATATTTTTGGGGAAAAGGAAGGGGCGGGGAAGGGAATAGAAACAAGATAATGGGCTATCAAACCACATGGAAAACAGTAAAGTTAGCCCAATTTGGTATAATGTGAAATATGAGGTTACGCCGAGTAAATTGATACCTAACATGTTATGCTTTAAAATTGTGCACACACTCAGGGAATGGCGACAAACAATGGTACCTAAAACTCTCCATAGGTGACCCTTTAAAAATTTCTACAGGTTACCAGTTTAGAGTTACATGGGAGGTCTTGTATTGTAATTTTTGCTCTTACTCTAACGATTGCGGCAATAACTCACATGTGTGGTTTGAACACCGTTTACATATGTGGGCGTGACTTGGATATGCGTTCGGTTCTGCACACAAGGGACAGGGCACTTACATTTTTTTTTAAACCCTATTTATTTTACTTTTTATGTTTTATTTTTACACTGTGCCTTTAAAAAAATGTTTTTATCACTTTTATTCTTATTACAAGGAATGTAATCATTAAGAGGCCCTGTAAGCAGGACAGGGCATCTTTAATGTGAGATCTGGGGTCAAAAAGACCTCAGATCTCACATTTACACTTAGTTGCAAAAAATTTAATTTTTCATTTTTTTGTATGTCGCTCTGGTCCTCCAAGGGCATAAAGTCAAGTGGGGACCATCCGATGGGATTACTTTTATGTTAAAGCGGTTCGCCCACTGTGCAAAAATATACTGGGGCTATGGCAGATAGCTGCTGCCATAACCTGGTATTTAACACCAAAATAGCGACGTATATCCACAGTGGGCAGTCCGGTAGTGATTTTTAAAAATACATTTACATGCATACAATTCATGTTGAATGCCGGGCTGTATTCGTTTGTGTCTTTTATAGCTTTCCAGAGTTCAGGTTTAGTGGCCATGTTACAGTAGCCAACTTTTGGTACTGCACAGACCCCTAATAGAAGGCAGAATGACCATCATTGACAAACAGTCCCTCTGGGTTCCTGAATTGTCATTTTACTTATTTATTTTTTAAGAATTCTGATCTTTTTTAAATCAAAGTATGTAGGTATGTAAAGTTTTCTTTGGGGTTCTCCCATCATATATCTTATCAAAGAAACATATCACTTTTTTTTACTGAGCCTAGAGAGTATGTGGGTATGAATGTCATGCCGCGTACACACGATCTGACTTTTCAACGGACTAGGTCTGACAGTCTTTCCGACGGACTTTGCATCAGAGGTCCGCCGGACTTTCAAACAAACAGACTTGCCCACACACGATCACTCCAAAAGTCAGACGGATTCGAACATGATGACGTAGGACCGGACTAGAATAAGGAAGTTCATAGCCAGTAGCCAATAGCTGCCCTAGCGTCGGTTTTCGTCCGTCAGACTAGCAAACAGACGACCGGATTTTTTGACCGGACTCGAGTCCTTCGTAAAGATTTGAAACATGTTTTATTTCTAGGTCCGTCAGACTTTTGTGAAAAAAAAAAGCCTGCTGGAGCCCACACACGATCGAAATGTCCGACGGATTCCGGTCCGCCGGACCAAGTCTGCCGGAAAGTCCGATCGTGTGTATGCGGCATTACAGGAATGATAGATTGTCCACCAGTGCAAAGAATAATATTAATATTTCTAAGTACTTAGGAAAGTGCTGTAGAATAAGTCACCATCAATGACTTTATAACAATGATAATAGTCATTTTTTTCTGCCTTAATGTTGATTTAGCATTGTTACCCATTCAGTAATTGAAAGTCAACTAAGTGACTCCATTGTTGGTTTAGAAATAAGGACACTTTATATTTTCTCTTACAATGAATGCCTGTGTTCATAATGGAATATATAGAAAACTAACCGTTCACATAAAATTGCGTTGATATTAAAATTATAACTTGTGTCTGTTCTACTTTACTATTGCTTTATTACTTCAAGTGGCTATTACCTTGGCGATCATAATGAACAAAGCTCACAACAATTCTAATCCTTGTATGTTTCCTGATAAATAGCCTTTAGGGGTAAATTTACCTAGAACTGCATCTCCTCTTCTTTTCAAAGTGCTTGTTGTCCAACCATCAATACAGAATTTTATAGTAACAACCGGAGCCTGCAATAAACAAGTGCTTCCCTAATTTTAGTTCCAGAGAAATAGGAAAGAAAAGTCACAAGCAATGCTGACACTGGGAGCTGCAAATTCTGAATTCTCTTCCAAGACGGCATTCTTAATAATACATACCATTCTCTGTCTGAATTATTCATTTTAATATTCTTTTTAAAGTATATTTTGTATTAGACGCTTACAGCCTTAAATTCATTTTATGTATGCTCATATTCTGTTGTCAATTCATAGAGGTATTCTGTATATACTGAACATACATATACAGCATACATAGAGACAGACAATGTAAAAGAGAGCACAAAATATGAACACTGTATAAACCCATAACTTTATATTAAAAGTATAAAAAAAAATCTTGTTATTTACTCGTAATGGGATTTTGTGTGTTCAGACATATAAACACTAAAATAAGCTATGGCTATTTTAAAAGATGCACTATAGTTGAGATTAGATTAGATGTAAATCCTTTTTAAAGCTGAACTCCAAACAATAACAATGGAAATACATACATCGTTTTTAAAGCTGAACACTAGAAATACATACAGTGTATATAGAAGCTGTTCTACCTGACAAAGGATTTGTATATCTGTTCGTCCGTTCCTAAGATTTAGGCCCTAATAGACAGCTGAGCCATGTGACCTGACTTTTCTCTTTTACAGTTAAGCAAAACAGCTAGGTCACCTCCCTGCCCCAACCTGTGATTAGACAGTGAAGGAACCACAAAAAATTGATAATTTATAATGTCATCTCTTTGATCTCTTCTCCCGTCAGCATGTTCTTTATTAGCAAATGTACATACAGGACCCTTGATTGGTCCCAACTACTTCCGCTTCCATTTTAAGAGAATCCATATGTTGGACTTTACTGGTACCAAGAAGGGACAGACACACAACAATATATAAAAAATTGTATATTGTAATACAAAACATTAAAAAATGATTAAAAGCATGAAAGAACAAATCCTTATCAAGCAATGTAGGCCATATATACTATCAACATAATTAACTTTGCTGAAATATTCAAGAGGTTGACGCGTTTCACATCTATAAGCTTCTTCAGTACCTTCTAATGCCCCATACACACGGTCGGAAATTCAGACCACAAAATCCGTCAGATTTTTTCCAACGGATTTTGTCCGACACTGGTGTTGCATACACACAGTCGGACAAAGTTGTCGGAAAATCCAATCATCCTGAACGTGGTGACGTTCGTTGCGTACGATGGGACTACGTAGAGGCTAGTAGCCAATAGCTTTGGTCTTGTAATGTGATCTGAGCATGCGTGGCACTTTGTCCGTCGGAATTCGCTACACACGATCGGAAAAAGTCCGATAGGACTTTGTTGTCAGAAAATTTGAGAGCAGGATCTCAAACTTTTTCCGACGGAAAAAGTCCGATGGAGCCCACACACTGTCGGAATTTCCGACAACATGGTCCGATAGGACATTTTCCGTCGGAAAATCCGACCGTGTGTACGGGGCATATGTCTTGGCTGCAAACAAAAGGCATAAACATCGCTTAAACGGTATGGCAAAGAGACGGTCAAAAAGCGGGTGTCCTTATAAAACTTGTGTGGCTGACAGAACCACAAATAGTGGCTGGAGGTAGTACTTGATAATAAAAAATGGTTCTCAAAACTTAGAAAGATGTCATAGATAAGCTCTGATGTAAATAAATAAATATTAATGGTATGCCGCACCAATATGTATAAATCCTCCATCAAGATCATTGCCTGGTACACATCTGCAATCACAGCAGTCCTACATCTAGTCCCCCATTAAGGTTGATAAGCGTACATCCACAGTATCTCCACTAGGTCTGTCCACAATATCACCACATGTGGCAAATACAGCAATGCCACATATCAAGCCAACTGAGAGACACCTCTATGTTTACATCCTGCCATTTAACCACTTCCCGCCCAAGGCCATCATATGACATCCTGGACTTTGAGTGGAGATATTTGAATGATGTCTGCAGCTACAGGCATCATTCAGATATCTTTTTTTTCTGTGGAAGAAATGATCTGCACTCTGGTTGCTCTTAAAATGTCTTCATTTTATTGAATAGCCACAGTGAACAAACGCAGATTAAGTCAGTTGACGCGTTTCAGCCTATAAGGCCTTAGTCATAACCATATTACAGACATAAAACTTTGAAATAAATAGTAGCTCTAAAGACCACATGCTCCACTCATTGATTGTCTTAATTGACCACAGGCAATTATCCAAAAAACATAAAATTAAAAACACATTAAATAAAAAATATTAAAATAATAATCCAGTTTTTCAGCACATTTTTTTGTGCTGAAAATGCCCCCCTGGGCTTATACTGGAGTCAAGCACTTTTCTGCAGCAGAGAATGACATTTTCTGACCTGACTTTGGGGCCCCATATCTCGAGGCCACTTGGTGCTAGGAACTTCATCATTGGATATGTTGTAATCAGTCATCTGTAGCAATGTCATTTCAGGATCCTTTGGGTCCAGAGACCCCAAATTTTGGCTGCAGCTAGGGGGCATCTAGCCAAGTTTGAAGTTCGGGGGACCTATGGCTGCAAATGGACACAGTGAGGCATGCAAATAGGCACAGTGAGGCTGCAAATGGGCATTGTTGACCCTCTTTTCCACTTACAGTAGCTGCGCATTTCTCACCTTATGCTTATACTCGAGTCAATAAGTTTTCCCAGTTTTCTGTGGTAAAATTAGGTGCCTATTCGGGTCGGCTTATACTCAAGTATATACGGTATGTGAAAAAAAAATCCAGAAGAGAGAAAGGAAAAGATAGACAGGAGGCTCTGGGGAGAGGCATTCCTAATGTAAGTGCAAGTCCAGATCCCACCTCGGTTTACCCCCTGAGGCAAGAAAAATGGCAACCTGCTTGAAATATCCCATTTAAATCTTTATCTGTATACAGTATTGGCGGATTCTTTTTTATTATTCTGACTATTTGATGAAAATGTAGTTATAAACGTAATAGGTTTGCCTGTTGTTTTATTTCTAGAGTTGTAAGGTTTATAATGTTTATTCTTATGTTTAAACTCTCTCTTGATTTTAGTCACATCTGACAGTAATTCCTCTCTGTCCATTATCAAAACCCTTTCCAGTCCTTGGTGTATAACAGTTTTGTTATAACCTCGGTCCAATAAGAGATGATGAATGACCTTGCATTCCAGCTCAAAGGCTGAGTCTGTTGAACAGTTTTCTTTGGCTCGAATAAACTCCCCATAAGGGATGGCATTGATGGTGTGGGGTGGATGACAACTGGCTGCAAAAAGTGTAGTGTTACCAGAGCTTGGTTTCCTATAGGTGCTCATAGTTGGATCACCCTTTAGGGTTATGTCTAAAAAGTTGATACTGAAAGCATCATGCTCAATTGAAAAATGCAAATTTAACTGATTGTCTTTAAGGCATTTCCAAAATTCATGAAATACTATAGTATCACCATCCTACACCATCACAAGTTCATCAATATAGCAACCATACTATACAATCTGCCTGGCAAAGAGGTTGCTGGGAGAGAACAAAAATTGTTCCTCCCACCAACCCATGTAGAGATTCGTCATGGACACTGAGAATCTGGCACCCATCGATGCCCCACAGCGCTGGACATAATACATGCCATTGAATAAAAAATGATTGTGCTTTAATAAGAGCTCAGTGCTTAACTATTTATACTCCTATGTTGAAGATGATATTGGGTGGCCTGCAATCCAGCGCTGTGGGGGATCGACAAATAAAGTGCCCTCTCATCCAGTGTAGCCCACACATAGGTAGATGTCCATTTGACAGATGTAATATGGGATAGAACTGTGCTCCTATCTCTAATGTAGCCAGGCAATCTGTGTAATAATGGCTGTAGGCGCCGGTCTACCCATTCTCCCAAACGCTCCAATAAGGAACCAATTCTGGCCACGATTGGTTGTCCCTGTAAATACAATCAATTTTGTGAATTTTGGGGAGATAATGGAAGACCGGCACCACAGGTTTATCCACATAGAGATACTCAGCAGTTTTGGATGAGTTGATTGAAATGGCATAGCGGGATTGTTGGACAGGGGACGATATGTATTACTGTCACTAAGCTGATAACTTCAGATCTATATTGTTCCCTAGTCATCACCACCACTGCTCCTCCCTTATCTGCTTCCTTTATTACTAACCCCTTATTGTCATTTAACTGCTGTAGAGCCTGTCTCTCTTTCTTAGAGATGTTAGTTTTTATAGATGTTAAGCTATATTCAATTGTATCAATTCCCCCTCTTTTTTTTTCTGCCGGCGACTCCTTGCACCGTAAGAACAATCATAGTGGCTGTTCAGCCAGTTCATTGTTTTTACAGGTGGCGGAAGGAGACGTCCCCACCCTTCGGTGCTTCTACTGGCTCGCCCGTGTGATCGGCGAGCCAGAGAAGGAACCATATCTTGTGGTCTGATGAAACCAAGATAAACTTATTTGGTTCAGGTGGTGTCAAGTGTGTGTGGCGGCAACCAGGTGAGAAGTACAAAGACAAGAGTATCTTGCCTACAGTCTAGCATGGGGGTGGGAGTGTCATGGGCTGGGGCTGCATGAGTGCTGCCAGCACTGGGGAGCTACAGTTCATTGAGGGAACTATGAATGCCAACATGTACTGTGACATACTGAAGCAGAGCATGATCCCCTCCTTTTGGAGACTAGGCAGCAGGGCAATATTCCAACATGATAATGACCCCAAACACACCTCCAAGATGACCACTGCCTTGTTAAAGTAGCTGAGGGTAAAGGTGATGGACTGGCCAAGCATGTCTCCAGACCTAAACCCTATTGAGCATCTATGGGTCATCCTCAAACGGAAGGTGGAGGATCGCAAGGTCTCTAACATCCACCAGCCCTGTGATGTCATCATGGAGGAGTGGAAGAGCAGTGGCAACCTGTGAAGCTCTGGTGAACTCCATGCCCAAGGGGGTTAAGGCAGTGCTGAGAAATAATGGTGGCTACACAAAATATTGACACTTTGAGCCTAATTTGGACATTTTCACTTAGGGGTGTACTCACTTTTGTTGCCAGCGGTTTAGACATTAATGGTTGTGCGTTATTTTGAGGGGACAGAAAATTTACACTGTTATACAAGCTGTACACTCACTTTACATTGTAGCAAAGTGTAATTTCTTTAGTGTTGTCACATGAAAACATATAATAAAATATTTTAGGGCTGTGCAAATTGAAGATTAATTCCTTGATTAATTGTTAATTTTTTTGATCGATCAAAATTCTTTTGATCGGTACCCACCTCTCCGCCAGCTTCTGGGTCTTCAGGGAGTTCCGTCGGAGATCCGGTGACTTCACGGACATCAACGTCACCGGACTCCTCCCCCCTTCTCCAAGTGCCTCCGTCTGCTAACGAAGGGAAGGGGGAGGAGTCCGGTGACGTTGAAGTTCTGATTGAATGGAACTAACACAATTTTTGGCTTTACATACTGTGTTTTTATCATCTTTATGTGAGTAGTTTGTGTTTGAACACAAAAATGTAATCTTATACTTAAGCGGTGAGCACTTTTCTCTCTACCCATGACCTGACGTCCTTGCTGAGATCTAAGGAGACATGAGAGAAGATTATGGTCTGTGTTATCCCTTTTGATACCCGCTTGCATGACCACCTGTTTGCACAGGGGTCCCTGCCATAAGGTGAGAGTGATTAGTTAGACCGGAGGTGGAGGGATTGTCATGCTACTGTGGAAAAAAAAAAAATGTATTTGTGTGAACTGTGAAGTTAAGTCAAGGGATTGTGGAAACGAACTAGTGTCCGGTGATTGTATATAGTGTATACCACATTTACCACTGACTAATGCAGAGTTGCAATGCAAGGAGATCAGCTAAAAGTAGTTGGATCTGTATGTGCGTTATAATTAATTGAAATTAGTCGATTAATCGATTAAAAAAAAAAAAAACGATTAATCGAACACGAAAATTTTTATCAGTAACAGCCCTAAAATATTTACAAAAATCTGAGGGGTGTACTCACTTTTGTGAGATACTGTATGTATAGCATGTTACCTTAATTGCAAGTGCATATGCCATATCTGCCATTCCTTAACAGTATTCAAGATACCTTCAAATTGCTCCTTCCTGAAGAGCAGCAACAGTTTCCAGAGGCATGTGTGTCATGTGTCCTAAGACGCACATTCTTGAATTTTTTATATCAGCATACATACACTTTGCCAATGCAAGCTGCTTCCCTCATCTGAATACTTCTTCCATAATACAGGTCTCTTTGAGCACAATTTGTATAGTTCACAACCAAATGAAACCCGTCTCTAAAGAATTAACATCTAGTGATGTTTTCAAAACCATTAAAGGAATCTCCTGTTTAACCAGGAAATAAATAGCTCTTAAAAGTGTGAAAATATCACTCGAGAGGCCAATATCAATATAAAAATGATTTCAAATAAAGGAAAATACCTGCCAATACACTAAGCCATTTCTTAAAGTATCCAAATAGAGGCTTTGGAAATTCAGAATCACAGTTATCTTTAGTAAATGGAAGCATTTTGTTTTGTAACTAAATTACATGTCAGAAATCCGGATGTGTGATCGAACATATGAGAGACACTGGCTAAAAGGACCAGCTACTGAAAATGGAAAAGAAAGCGAGAGAGTAAATAGAAAAGCATGTGGGATCATGGGTCACTCATAAAACCACTCTCTTGAGATAATAGGAAGTCAGCTCTGTTGTGAAAAACCTTCCTTTAAATTGGCCGGATTTTTTCGTAACTAATTGGTTTTATTGCCTCTGGAATTTTGCGTAGCAAAAAATATTAATTATGAGGTTTAATTTACTTTATATGAAAGGAAGATTAAGTGGCATTGCAAGTAAAGCAACAGGAAACTGATCTGCTGAAATAAGGAGATTTGAATATCATCTGACCTAATAAAAATAAAAACTCCAGTTTGAATATTCTTCCTGCCTATATGTTCCAAAATAATTCATGGTATCATATTGCCTATTTACAGGCTGCATGTTTGCTTTTGGTCATTTCTATTACACTGGGGCAATAGGAAATAGTAGTTCACATAAGAATGATAAGGTTGTTTCCATAGCTGGTAAACTCACAGGAAGTGATAAGGATTCTGCATTTTAGCAAGATCCGCCGGTATTTTCTGTACTTGCGGAAGAAGTTCTTAGCCGGAAATTAGAAAATGAATGCAGTCACCACATCTAATCACTTGTAAGGGGCAATATATTTCATGTTTGTTTTGGGTTATGAAACCACTTGCCAACTGGGCCAATTCTAACATTCATCTCCTACATGTAAAAACCTGTGTTTTTTTGCTAGAAAATTACTTAGAACCCTCAAACATTATATATATATATATATTTTTAGCAGAGACCCTAGAGATCACACAGTATTTGCTCAGCGGTTTTTCAAATGCATTTTTTTTCAGAAAAAAACATTTTCATGAATTAAAAAAAAAACAAAGCACTAAAGTTAGCACACTTTTTTTGTATAATGTGAAAGATTATGTTACGCTGAGTAAATAGATATATTTTTACACCTTCCCATGATTTTTTTTTTATTCCTATTACAAGGAATGTAAACGTCCCTTATAATAGGAATAGGGCATGACAGGTCCTCTTTATGGAGAGATCTGGGTTCTATAAGTCCCCACATCTCTCCTCTATGCTGGAAAGCCTGAGATAAAAAAAATCGATCTCAGCTTCCCAGCAAAAAAAGGCAGTGTTTACATCTGCCGGCGCAGGTCGTGACGTCATGAACTTGCTTCCGGCCCTTGAGGGTCATAGAGATGGCCGGGGACCATCTGGTCCTAGGTCAGCTCTATAGTAAACCGTTGCCACTGGCCGTTTCATTCTCTGGCTCCCCGATAGCACGAGAGAGACTGGAGGGTGGCGGGAAGGGGGGTGTTGTATGTAAAAAAAAAAGCCGCTATGAGGGCTTTTACATTGCAGGGAATCGCTGGCATCGTGGGCATCATTTAGATATCACCACTTAAAAAGCCCTCCCCTCGTTCCCCGCTCCGCTGGACCCTGGGACAGGTAGGTATCCGATTATTAAAAGTCAGCAGCTGCAGTATTTGTAGCTGCTGACTTTTAAAAAAAATAATTTTGTGGGCCCTCCTCTTTAAGTGGTGATATCTGAATGATACCAGCGATTCCCTGCAATGTAAAAGCCCTCATAGTGGCTTTTTTTTTTACATACAACACCCCCCTTCCCGCCACCCTCCAGTCTCTCTCGTGCTATCGGGGAGCGCCGTGATTCGACGATCAGTCATCTGGGACACGTGACAGGACCCAGATGACTGTGCGCTACCGAGGGGAAGTGATGTCAGTGCCCGGGCACTGAAGATGGCAGACTACGAGGGACCCCCTAGCAACAGGCATTTAGAGGTGAGTAAAAACAATTTTTTCCAATTATTTTTTTTTCTTTTTTTTTATGATTTTTAAGCCAATTTTTTTTTTTTTGGTGGCAAAACCACATTGAACCCCAGAATGTCATATGACGGCCAGCGGTGGGCATGTAGTTTAATTTAGGTTTTGGTGATGTGTGTATGATAGAACCAAGTCCATCACTAAAATACTGTGGGGTACAGCACTGCTTTCTCAAAACCAGAAGATATTTTTCCATCATACTGGTTTAAAATGTACAAAAAAATATTCTTTTTCATTTTAGGTTAGTGCATGCAGACATGAAAATCATACTAACTTACAGGGCCACCTGGAATTTATGGTTCATAACACACAGTTTAAATGTAAAGACATGTATCCAACTTCTTTACTGAGATTCCCATAATATTAGTTTTCTTCTATCCATGGAATCAATGGATTAGGGCTGCATACATACAAATATATACGCCACAGATAGCTGAGCATCATACAGTGCATATCTGTTATATATATATATATATATAATTTTTTTTTTGGAGGGGGGTTGTTTTTTTTTTTTATTGATTTGACAATTTCAGAAATGTCTGTGTTGGCTTTGCTGCATATTTAAAATCAGACATGGGTGCTTAGTAATAGGAAGAGAGTTCCATTTATTTTTGCACCAATACAGGAAAGAGAACAGGTTCATGTACAAGAATGTATTTCTGAAGATTCAGGTGTAGAAATACATGATTAGGAATTCAAGACAATAGTGCACATAAAGAAATGACCCCAGGATCATGACATCTGACACAAGCAACACTGAACAAGACTTGTGCTAGAGCACAATAATAAGGCTACAAGATTAAATGTCACCAGCAAGGTAAGGAGCATGTCTATCCAATTTCCCTATGACTTGTAGGTTCTTTAATTATATACTCCATTCTACGTCCGCAATATCCAATAAATTGATTTCAGATTAAAATAGTGTTGGATTTATGTATGCAGCAATACCTAATCATCTAACATATATTTTTTTATATGCCTAAAGATTTCAAGTTAAGCAGTATAAAATTAAATCTAAATTCCAGTTAAAAAAAAAAAAAAACAACTAACGGCTTAGTAATAGTAACAATTAAAACAACAGCTTTTGCTGCAGTACTTACCTTCAATCCAGAGCAGTAACTCCTTTTGGCCCCTAGAGGTCCTCAGTTTTCAAATTTAAATTACACTTCCTCTAAGCCCAGTCTGTCATATATCCGCCTCCTGGGGGGTGTTAATACACAGACTGGGCTGCCGTTTAGTGCAACAGAAAGGTCTGCCCACTGCTGCTGACAGAAGAGAAGAGGAAGGACCTCATTATTAATATTAGTATTACGCTATACGTTGAACGTAACGTTTTTAAGTTCCGGCAGTTGGTTTATGTCCAAATTGTATACTTCTATCCATACTTTAGTAGACAAGAGGTGAGTGTCACCTAGAATGGCAAAGATGGGAATTAGGTATGAATTAAGTCAGAATCTCAAGGCAATGCAGACAGAAATCCAATCATTAAGGTCAATGTCTTCAGCAATGATTAAATAGCTAGCCAGGACTCTCCCTAGGAAAATGCATGCTAATAATACATCCTTTAGATTTATGGATGTATAATCAATGCGATACCACATTGGACAGGACAGGCTTGACAATGACTAGGATAAAAAAAATCCTGAGCTTCTATTCTACTGAAAACCATTAAAGGAGCACCATCTATTAGGCAAGTATCTTGAGTGTATTGTGTGAGGATGAATAGCTACAGTTCCTTTCAGCACTATCAGGTGAATGCGTGAGAAAACAATATTTTGAGCTAATTGTGTTTTACATAAATCTAATATGGGTTAAACTGTTATTCACTTTCCACAGGAATAACGTTGCCTCAAAGGCCCTTGAACGTGCATGTTTACATGTATGGGTCTCAGTTTGTACATGTTTTGCACATGTTTTTAGTCTACGAGGTAACACTGGGTTGTCTTAGTTAAACAGTCCCATGGTCCAGGACATGTCCTATCACATAATCAGTGGGTAGTTGGCAGGCCAACCTCTTTGCTATAGAAATGAACAGGTGGCCACCAGTGCCATGTTTTCTGTCATAGTAGTCATTGGGTGGCCTCTGAAACAACTTATCTGCATGATAATAAATGGGCCATCACCAGAAATAGCTGTCCAGGGTGTCTTGCATTTGAGGGCCTCCCTCAAACCACTGACACCAAGGCATTTTTTACTCTTTTTGACACTGGGAAATTTGGATTAAAACATTTTAAAAGAAGGCTTTTATATTATGCCTCTTTAAGCTTTGCCCAATATTCATAACAGTGTAACCATGGGTACTTTGTCGCATGTTATCTATATGTCTAGGTGTGCCTCTTTCTCAAGTTGTGACGTAGATATAGTAAACAAACACTCATTGTGTCTGTATTCAGTACATACTGTATATTTACTGTGTGTATATATATATATATATATATATATATATATATATATATATATAAAATATATATAAAATATATATATATATATATACAGTATCTCACAAAAGTATGTACACCCCTCACAATTTTTGGTGGAGGAGCGCAAGGTCTCTAACATCCACCAGCTCCATGATGTTGTCAGAGGAATCCAATGGCAACCTGTGAAGCTTTGGTGAACTACATGCCCAAGAGGCTTAAGGCCCTGCTGGAAAATAATGGTGGCCACACAAAATATTGACACACTGGGCCCAATTTGTATATTTTCCCCTAGGGGTGTACTCACTTTTGTTGCCAGAGGTTTAGACATAAATGGCTGTGTGTTGAATTATATTGAGGAGACATCAAATTTACACTTTTATACAAGCTGTACACTCACTACTTTACATTGCAACAAAGTGTCATCACATGTCACATGAAAAGATATGATAACATATTTACAAAAATGTGAGGGGTGTACTCACTTTTATGAGATATTGTGTGTGTATATATATATATATATATATATATATATATATATATATATATGCACAATATATTACCAAAAGTATTGGGATACCTGTCTTTACATGCACATAAACTTTAATGACATCCCAGTCTTAGTCCATAGGGTTCAATATTGAATTTGCCCACCCCTTTGCAGCTATAACAGCTTCAACTCTTCTGGGAACGCTGCCCAAGGTTTAGGAGTGTGTCTATGGGAATGTTTGACAATTCTTCCAAAAGCGAATTTGTGAGGTGTGTAAAAATTCCCTTGCTATATGTGGAAAAATTGCTTGTGCAAAAAGTCCACTCTTATTGCCATAAAACAGCTGCAATAAAGCTTTAATGATTCCAGAAATATTTAAGGGATATTTAGGTACACAGAGGATGTTGAAGAAAGGGTTGCACTGAGGGATGGAACCACTAAATATGTACCTCAATAACTGTTGAATGGCAATAGGAGTAGACTTTTTGAACAAATAATTTTTGCAATGATAGTACTAAATCACTTTCTATATAGTGCACACTTTATTGAGTTGAATTCTTGCACTATTTACACAAAGCACTTTTGGCATATGTTAAATTTAAATATAGATATTTAAAACAGTTTTTATTCATGTGCATATTGTTTTAGGATGTATATACAGTATATAGTGCGGGCTTTGGTATCCTAACATTCTATTTTAAATTCTAAAACATTATTTTACAGCAATCATTGTACCCTTTCAGAAATATTATAGCATCTGGCTGCTAAATGACTGGTAAATGGGTCACAACACAACATTTTTGTTGCATAAATTGACTTTAATGTGCATACCTGGCTAGGAAATTCTTCATATTAAATATACAGTTTTGACATCATCTTATTTAGAGCCTCCTCAGTTTCAGATTTCAGATTTCAGATTTCAGATTTTAATTAGAGGTTTCATGGGATTAATCCCAGAAATGAGGTGACGTGTGATGCTATTGGAAGGCTTTAAGTGGAGCCATTGCTGTTTGTATATGAGAGGTACTTTTTGAATTGGGAGATGTCTTCTAATTTAGTTTGGGATCCTTACCCGGATGCCCCCTCGGAGGATTCCCTGGAAACTGTTCCAAAATGTCCCAACAAAAAAAAATGAAGCCAAACCATCATGGCCCTGTGTGAAAAAGTGATTGCCCCCCTTGTTAAAACATACTATAACTGTGGTTGTCCACACCTGAGTTCAATTTCTCTAGCCACACCCAGGCCTGATTATTGCCACACCTGTTCACTCAAGGCATCACTTAAATAGGAGCTGCTTGACACAGTAAGGTCCACCAGAAGATCCTTAAAAGCTACACATCATGCCGAGACCCAAAGAAATTCAGGAACAATTGAGAAAGAAAGTAATTGAGATCAATCAGTCTGGAAAGGGTTATAAAGCCATTTCCAAAGCTTTGGGAATCCAGCGAACCACAGTGAGAGCCATTATCCACAAATGGCGAAGACATGGAACAGTGGTGAACCTTCCCAGGAGTGGCCGGCCGCCCAAAATTACCCCAAGAGCGCAGCGACGACTCATCCAAGAGGTCACAAAAGACCCCACAACAACGTCCAAGGAACTGCAGGCCTCACTTGCCTCAGTTAAGGTCAGCGTTCATGCCTCCACCATCAGGAAAAGACTGGGCAAAAATGGCCTGCATGGCAGAGTTCCAAGGAGAAAACCACTGCTGAGCAAAAAGAACATCAAAGCTCGTCTCAATTTCTCCACAACACATCTTGATGATCCCAAGACTTTTGGGACAACATTCTGTGGACCGATGAGACAAAAGTGGAACTCTTTGGAAGGTGTGTGTCCAAGTATATCTGGCGTAGAAGGAACACTGCATTTCAGAAAAAGAACATTATACCAACAGTAAAATATGGTGGTGGTAGTGTGATGGTCTGGGGCTGTTTTGCTGCTTCAGGACCTGGAAGACTTGCCGTGATAAAAGGAACTATGAATTCTGCTGTCTACCAAGAGATCCTGAAGGAGAATGTCCGACCATCTGTTCGTGTACTCAAGCTGAAACGAACTTGGGTTCTGCAGCAGGACAATGATCCTAAACACACCAGCAAGTCCACCACCGAATGGCTGAAGAAAAACAAAATGAAGACTTTGGAGTGGCCTAGCCAAAGTCCTGACCTGAATCCTATTGAGATGTTGTGGTATGACCTTAAAAAGGCCGTTCATGCTCGAAAACCCTCTAATGTAACTGAATTAGGACAATTCTGCAAAGATGAGTGGGCCAAAATTCCTCCAGGACGCTGTAAAAGCCTCATTGCACGTTATCGCAAACGCTTGGTTGCAGTTGTTGCTGCTAAGGGTGGCCCAACCAGTTATTAGGTTTAGGGGGCAATCACTTTTTCACACAGGGCCATGATGGTTTGGATTTTTTTTCACCTTTAATAATAAACACCTTCATTTACAAATTGCATTTTGTGTTTACTTGTGTATATCTTACCTGTGTAGGTAATGTCTGCCAAGAAAAGCATGAGTTCATAGTTTCTTAGAGGGAACATCTGGATTGACCTTCTGGCATCCAAAAATAGGCTGCATTTAATTAATCTTGTCTTACTAAGCATGCCTTTCATTCCTGTATGTGGTTGCCCTAACTGGAGATTTTTTTTTTCATTTATTTATCAGATTGAAAAAAACTAAAAGAATAAGTATAAGAAGGAACATTGTTTTTAACCTGAAGAAGTATGTTGGTTGCTTTACAGCCAGTGTTATATCAGTTTTGAACTTAAGAGTACACAGCTTTGCAGGGGACATTTCGCTTCTAGACTTTCGGTACATAGAAAGTGAGAATACATTTTTTGAAGGTGAGTGAAAGTGTTCTCCTAGACATTGAATGAGTGTCCTTTGGAACATTTTAGCTCACTCCTATTTTAGTGACAAACAGAGGGATAATCTCCCCAGTGTGAACACAAAAAGCAATAAAAACCTGATAATGTTGACTATAGATACACTTTAAAGAATGTCTTAATCATCGTATGATGTCATAGCAATATTATTAGTTATGACTCTATTTCTCTAAATTTTCTGAATCTCTTATTCTCTATTTGAACTGACTTTTATAAAGTAAATAGATCTTTCACTGAAATTACTCTTTCACCGTATAGGTGCCCACTGTTTCATAGAATATTAGTTTCATCTAAGTTAAGCTCTTGGAGACCTACTTTGAGCTGAGACATCAGCACGTTAAATCAAACCATCTACACAGAAGCTATGTCAAAATTGCTGTCTTCACATATTTTGCATTGTTATTCTTCACTGAGCTGATGCTCAGGGGTCAGATTAGAGTTCATTCAACCAGAGCCTTCTCAAAGATGATAGCCAGCCTCAGGACACATTTTTAAGTTGAGATTTGCAGAACAGCCACTTGGAGTTCATTTGACATTTTGCAAAAAGTGAGAGCTTTACACCAAGAGACATGGAGGCACTTTTTGTCCCTGGAAAACACAACCACTTTATCTCAGTTTACATCAATACCGTTATTTCTCAGAAGGTTATGGAGCAACATTTAGCTAATCAAAATGGCTTACACTTTAAACTCAGTTAGGGCTAAAGCTAGATTTAGCAGACAGTACAGTAGGCCTTTGGTAGTCAAAAAGTAGTTACCTATACATTTTTGTATATTTATTTACTGGTAGCTTGTAACAGTTCTATGCCGTTTTACAGTATAAAATGCAGGATTCACAAATCAAACTTTTTTTTTTATTAATTTAGCTTTCTTTTCAAATTTTTCTACACACAAACACCCCTTTTGCTGTAAAAAATCTTAACAATTTGCAGCACTTTCTCATGCACATTGTATTATATTGGTGCATTTCTGCACAGTTTCTTTTTCTGCTCTTACTGAATTATTGAACTGGAAAACAACTGCACCATTGGTCATTATTTTCATTTAGGAAAGATTTATGATTTATGATTTTGGCTTGATAGGGAGTACTCCAGTTTGGTTTGAAAGGACATGGAATATCTTCGTAGATTACATTTGGTATATTGTAGTAGAGAATTAGGACATGGGGGGAAACATATGTTTTAGCACAAAGATTCTAAAGTTTGCTTTAATGAGGACAGGGCTAAGAGACCCTAAGTCTACAATAGAATGATACCTAATAACCAGATTTAAATATTGAGGAGACAATAGGTAAATTGAAGGTAGTGTTTGAATGGCTAATTCAATGTCTGCTGCTAAGTTTTGGCCCTAAAGTCACAGTTTTAGTGTCATTTGGTGGTACTAAGCCGATTGCTAAAGGATGGACAAGATGGTAAAAAACAAAATGCTACTTACTGTTGTTCAATGTAAATGAGAATGATTTTCCATTTTAGGAAGAAATGCCTGTCTGAAAATACAGTTTATAGAGATGGCTGATATGGAGAGCACTATTTAATTTTTATTGAAATAATAGTTCACTTCATGCAGCCTTGAAATGCAATTAGCCCAGGGCTACTGTATGTGTGTATATATATATATATATATATATATATATATATATATATATATATATGAAAAATACAGTATGTATTTCACTTTGTAAACCAGGTTAGTATTAAATACTGCAGATGCGTATGGTGGAGTTATGGGCTTCTTAGCTCTCTGTTGAGAAAAATTAGAAAATGCAACTAAATGACTCTACCTCTTCCTGTTTAAAAAAGCCATGTGGACCTTCACTCACAGATGATGAGTCTTCAAGTGCATTAGATGTGCTCTATATTAAATGTTTATTTGATAAGTAAAGGTTTGATGCTAAATAAAAAAAAAAAAAAAAGTTTATTGCTATTTAATACTTGGGCTACACAGAAAAAAAAACTGCATTTGTATGGTAATCATGTTTATTACAATTACTGAAACACATGCACAAACCGACTCTACAAACTGCAGATTGGTTCATTAAATTTGCTCTATCATTACAATTTTTTGTTCTAGTGAATCATTTTCATCCGAATAGTAATTTCACATCCAGAGACCTAAGCAGGGTATCATACCAGTTTGAACTGCATAAAAGATGGTGAATTCGAGTCCTTATAAGAAATTGTTTGCAATCAGGTTGTAATTTACATTTTCAGGTGTTTTGGTCCCATGTATTGTGTGACTTATGGGAAATGTATCTCCACTGGAAATTTAATTGGTCAGGGTTTAGTCAATAAACTATGGTATACAAAAGGGAAACTGTGAAAAGAATCCCTTCCACCAACATATTAAAGGGCTGTTTAACACTTGCCCTTGCTATGCTGTTGAGGGCGATAACAGTGCAAATGCTGAGTTAGCACTCTCTGAATTCCTGAACTACCGGTCAAGCTAATTTGTTTTATAAGTATGCATTCAGTAATCAACATTACTGTATAGAGGGCATAATTCTCTTCAAAGTAACACATTTTGACATTGAAGACAAGTAAAATAGAATATTTAATATAAATATATTCCTTTTTTGTTTTAGCATCAGATGTTTAACTGAAGAACATAAAACCTGGAACACAATTCATTTCAGTAATTGCAGCAACTGTTAAGGAAACAGATGCCCTGAGTGAAAGTAGAAAAAAGTCTTAACCATGGTGACTTATGACACTAAACAAAAAATAACACTACTGCTTAAAGTGTATCTAAAGCCAAAACTCGTTTTTTTTTTTTTTATAGAAGGTAGAGAATGGTAGAACCTATGTTGTATTATTAGAACTGCATACGTTCCCACCTGGAAGATTTGTATTGGTAACCATCACAAAGTCAGGAAAAGGTATAGATGTTGCCATTGCAGAACTAAGCATAACATATTTTGCAATCTAGTTTTTTAATTTTTAAAAATTCATATTAGGTTGATTGTTTTTTCCAATTGATGATACTTTGAACAGTAGCATATGTTTGTGACCTCTAGTCACCTAGAACTTGTATTGCCAATGTGCATTAGCCATACTTTTTCATATTAAGTTCATGCATTATAGGCAATGGGTAAGTGTACCACTTATAGATATGTATTACATGTCACAGGGATCACATTACTTCCCCTGATAACACCCTTATTGTATCTTTCCTATTTTTCAGTTGTTTTTTTTTACTTTATAGTATATTTTTCACTGAAAATTTGGCTACTACTGTGCAAAATCTAAAAATTTGCATTGGCCACCATATTATTTTCCAGGGTCTCTGCTTTGAGAAAATATGTATTGTTTTGGGGGTTTTAAATAATCTTTAACCTAAAATTTGCCTTTAAAAAGTATGCAAAAAAATGAAATAAAAAGGCAGAGAAAAAAAAGGCATTACTTTAAAATGATCAGCTGCAGTGACTAGGAATGTCAAGAGCTGGAATTGGTTTTTGGTGCAATTAGGAAGTTTTAAATTCAATAATGCTTCTTTTGGATTTTCTCGTATTCTTTCACCTATTAAAGTATGTAGTATTCTATTAATATCTGTCCAAAATTGTTTAATTTTGGGACAATCCCACCAATATGTATGAAGGTTTCTTTTGCTTGGCAGCCCCTGAAGCATTTGTCAGATATCAAAGGTTTAGACCTGGCTAGGTGTTGGGGAAACACATACCAACTCATTAGTAGCTTATAATTAGGTTTAATTGCAGCATTATTAATGGAGCAATGTGCAGTGGTGTGCCATATGTAATGCCAATCTGTACCTTCAATAACTTTTCCTAGATCATCCTATTCACTGCAGCCAAACAGACTCTGGTGAAGGCATGGTGGTCCCCTATACCAACCGCCACCCAAGTCAAAAATAAGATGATGTGGTATATGTCCAATGAAAAACTTGCTAGTGTCCTTCATAATAAATCCCATAAATTTGAGAAAATCTTGTCTCTTTGGATAAAATCCTATCTTTCAAAAGACTTTGAGGCTGGGTTCACACTGCAGCACGGAGTGGCTCACAGCAGGGGTCCGGTGCGTCCCTGGTTTCAGGTCCCATTTCAACACAAATTTTTGACTGAATTCAGACCTGAAACGGACCAGAAGACGCACAGAGCTTCTATGCAATTCCCACCAGAGCCGCTCTGGAGATGTGTGAAGTGGCTCCATTGAGAGCCATTCACAATCTGCTGACATGCGAATTGGATGCAGTGAAAACCTGCATCCAATTCACAATAGTGTGAACCCAGCCTGATAGGTCTTTAATGAATCTCACATCAACATTTATACATGTATCTATGCTAAAATAGTGCTACAATATTTATAACAATATGATTTATATTTAATTCTAAAACTGTATTGCCATTTATACTATAATTTGACTTATGATTGATAACAAGATAAACATACAATATATGTGCATAGCTACTATTCTATAAATGTCTCTATATACATCTTTTTTTTTTTTCTCCTGTATTATTGTTTAATATTTTAATAAAAATGTATTGAACTGAAAAAGGATCAGCTGCAGAGAATAATCTTCTAGTAAGTTGAAAAATCACTTAAAATTATATTTCCTAATTCAATTACTTAACCACTCCCCGCCATCCGCATGCAAAATGACAGGTGCAGGGTGGTTCTGTTATCCTGACGGTGTGTCATATGACGTCCAGCAGGATAAACTGCCCCCTGCACCTGCGAGGGCGCGTAGCACGGCGATCGGTATTCTCTGATCTTGGTAAAGAGCCTATGACGTAGGCAGGAGTAGAGGAGAGCCGATCAGTGGCTTTCCGTACAGAGGGGGTCTGCGCATTGATTATCAGTGCAGACCCATCCATGATGCCCACTAGAGCCCACCAGGGATGCCAACCCATGCCTACCAGGGATGCCAATCAGTGCCCATAAAGGATGGCAGTCAGTGCCCATTAGTGATGCCTATCCGTGCCCATCAGTAATGCCTGTCAGTGCCTCCTCATTAGTGCTGCCTATCAGTGCCATCTATTAGTGCCCATCAGTGCCACCCATCAGTGCCCATCATTGCCACCCATCATTGCCGCCTATCAGCACCCATCAGTGCCACCAATAAGTGCCCATCAGTGCCAACTATAAGTGCCCATCAGTGCCACCTATCAGTACCCATCAGTGCCACTTATGTGTGCCCATCAGGGATGCCTATCAGTGCCCATCCGTGATGCCTATCAGTGCCCATCAGTGCTGCATATCAGTGCCTCATCATCAGTGCCCATCAGTGCCATCAATACAGTGCCGCCTCATCAGAGCCCATCAGTGCCACCTCATCAGTGCCCGTCAGTGCAGCCTCACCAGTGAAGGAGAAAAATAACTTATTTACAACATTTTATAACAGAAACAAGGAAAACTTATTTTTTCTTCAAAATGTTCATTCTTTTTTAAATTTGTTTAGCAAAAAATAAAAAAAACAGTGGTGATCAAATACCACCAAAAGAAAGCTCTATTTGTGGGGGAAAAAATATAAAAATGTTGTGTGGGTACAGTGTTGCATGACCACACAATTGTCATTCAAAATTTGACAGCACTGAAAGCTTAAAATTGGCCTGGGCAGGAAGGGGGTAAAAAGTGCCCTGTATTGAAGTGGTTAACATTGGTTGTGTTTGTACCTACAATGTTCCAATCACTTTTGAGTTTGCTACACTTTGAATCTCCGAAAATGGTTTCTAACTATGCCCAGCTCTGTACTTA
Organism: Lithobates sylvaticus; assembly: GCA_028564925.1. Lineage (NCBI taxonomy): Eukaryota > Metazoa > Chordata > Amphibia > Anura > Ranidae > Lithobates > Lithobates sylvaticus. The sequence continues at coordinate 77,717,871 of CM053027.1, forward strand.
GCTTGGTTTAGGGTAGAGGCATGGGTCTCTCCAAAAGAGTTAGTACAGCCTTGCTCTCCTTCTGCAATAACGTTCCCCTACTGTTCTGCAGACAATGACCATTTCCGACAATTTCTGTAGGGAAGGGGGACTACAGCATGGAAATATCTGCTGGTTGGGTTCTGACAAAGGTGACAAGCCAGTGATCAGGGTCTAAATATCTCAAAGCCATCTCTTCCTTAAAGTTGGTACTTCTTAAGTGTCTTAATGAAGACTACATCCTCGTGCTTTAATACCAGTTCTGGAAGCAGCTGTGAAGGTTTGCACAACATAATTATGAGCAAATAATATGGGTGCTTTTAGAGATGGTATTAACTCATGTGAGTGCCTGACAAGCATCTGCCACTACAAAAACTCAGCTGACACCTGTGCAGTACAATAACCCTGCTCACCCAATGTGTTTACAGCTTAGTAGAGTAAATATAATAATTCCACCTTTTATCAAATGTTAATGATAAATGCAGCAGTAATAATATTTTATTTATATAATGGTTTTCGCTGTGTCTTTCTTCTATGTATGATATATTTTCACACTTTACTCAGTTTTTGCATGTGAAAAATGATCGTTCTCAATTGAGAGTCCGACAAATGTTTTGAAGGATCCAAATCCCCCCTTTCTGCCCTCTCCTAAATCATATCCATCAAAGTCATTTTTGATTTACTGAGCAAGCGGCGTAATAAAGATGAATAGTGGCATTGCTCTGGCCTGTGGTTGTTGAGGGGACTGTGTCATTATAGTGCTCATAGTCAATCACAATTTAACACAGAACTTTTGTAGGTTGTAGCAAAGGAAACATCTAGAGATTAAGATTAAATGTTTTATTTTATTGAGATATATACTGTAGTTTATCATTTGATTTAATGTACTTTTTTATTGGCTATGGGTTGATCCTAGTCTTGCCTACTGCATACTACATTACATGCACACTCACCCATCTGCCATCCCCTTTCCCACACACAAACACCCTACTATGGGTAAAATACATTATTACACTGATTCAAGAAATGCTAGTAATACTTGGTTTATTAAAGCGGTTCTTTGCTCTGAAAATATTAAAAATAAAAGAAGCCCCAAATACTGTAGCTGCTGACTTTTAAAAAAAGGGCACTTACTTGTCCAAGGATCCAGCACTGTACTAACCTGGGTCGGTTCTTTGCCAGGCTTTGGATCCCCGGCACCGGCATGTTGTATGTGGGAAACTATCTGTGACTCCATGTGGCTTCACAGCTGGCTTCCCACTGTGCATGCATGAGCCACACTGCACTGGGTGAATTGTCTGCATCCTGCTGGGACCTGTGACGTGTCCCAGAAGGCTGTGTACAGGGAGAAGATGCCTAGGTGATCCGACTGGAAGTTGGAGCAGGTACTCACCAAAATTAGGTACCCGCTCCCTTCAAAAAAAAAAAAAAAGTTCAGAAAGAAGAAGAGGGGGATAGAGGACATAAAGCAGAACTTGCCCTAAAGGATGAAGTTCTGCTTTAATTGGTGTATTAAATGGTAACATCGCTACCACATACAGTGAGTCCACTAATCCCACTCTTTTCCATAGAAAAGTGGCCCATCCCTTTAAAGTGTTACTAAACCCACAACAGTAAAATTAGCCTTAGGGGCACTTCTCTAGAGAGTTTTTCTTTTTGGGGGAGGATGCAAGTGATCAGCACAGGGCCAATCAGCACTGTCCAGACAGAGGGTCAGGGGTCCTGCAGCCTCATAGGACAGTCAGAGGTGAATGAAAACTCATCCTACAAGCTTTAACTAGACACTGATTGAAGTCACAAGACTGCTTTATACTGCTGATGAGAAAAAGGTAGCAGTTTATATTTAGTAAAATATTTGCATTTCCATGTTCTCTGTACTGTAGGAGACCAGATATAGTAAATGCAGTGTCCTGGGTTTAGTAACACTTTAACTGGCCTGTTAGTGGGCCCTGAGGACAGGGTTGATGACCACTGCTGTAGGAGACCAGATATAGTAAATGCAGTGTCCTGGGTTTAGTAACACTTTAACTGCACATTGAAAATCAGTCATCATTAAAATTCTTGGCTTTCTAATCTGTACAGACAATTTTCTGTTAATTCAGAGAAAGAGCATTTTTGAGCAGAAAAAAATATCTATACAATGTAGCAGAGCAAGTGAAAACATACAGTGGAAGAAAACATACCCACAATAAAGGCTTGTACATACCATAAGAAAATCGGGCGAACATTTTTGTCCAAGGAACTTTCATACGATTTTCATATAGAGTGTACACAATTTTATTCAGCCGATTCCAACCTTCTGAATGAAATTTCCGAAGGGACAAGCTCCAAATTTTTTCTCGTACGGGAACAGAACGAATGATTTTAATTTAATGTGTACCGTTTTTGTGTGATTATCATACGAAAAAAAAAATCAGAAACAAAAGACTGCGCATGATCAGAAACAATAAACAGCAAATACAAGGGTTTTGGTATGAATTTTTCCTTCATCAGTTCCAATTTGCTATGAAACAACGAGGGAAATCAGACGATCATTCGCCTGATTTTCTTATAGTGTGTACCCCACTTTAGGCAAGAGCAATGAAGCACCTTACATCACAGGTAATATTTCCTTTCATATTGCCTAACAAACGACCTATTTACTAATCAACTCCCAGATTCAATAAAACATAATAAAAAAAACTTCTTTGTAAGACTAGGGGTATTTAATTCACTGTGGGGTTAGTTAGAGCTTAGTGAATGAGGAAAAGCTTTGCCGATTTCCATCATCCAATCATGTGCAAGCAAAAATGCAGTTTTAATTTTTTTCCTTTCACATGATTGGGTATAATTTACAAAGTGAAATCTTCTCATTCACTAATCTCTGGGGAAAATTCACTTTATAAAGTGTACAACCTATTTGTCTTTGATAAAGCAACCCCTGTATGTTGAATGCATAGAAAATTTTTACTTTCTGGTCCTGTGACTAACACCAATTTTGGCAGTTTTTCTCTTACTTCAGCACTGGAGCCAGTCATTTGATTATAGCTGGTAAACCTTGCCACTTAGCACACAAAATAGTCTATGTTGGTGTACACCGCACTGGAACCTTCACAAATCTTCAGTTAAATTTCCAAAAATCCCTTCAATGCGTATAAATGACCTGGAGGGGATTGTTTTTATCTCAACAAAATTGGAGCTTTAGTTTATCAACCAGTGTATCTCACCTATGCTAACCTCCGATTAAGTCTTAGACATTACACAGTCCTCACTGAACAGCTCTTCCTACTTTACTTTTAATGATCATTTTTTTTAAATACTTCCCTGTTTTTACAGTATATGTTGTTCTTTCTTTGATACTTACATTTTCTAATGCAGTGGTTATCAACCTTTTTGAGACCAGGGCCTGGTAAATTCTTCCAAAACCTTTTATACCCCAACAATAGAAAATAATCATTCACTAAAAAGTATGGGATTGCAAAATATGTATTGAAATGTTGAAAGGTTTCAGGATGGGGCTGCAGAGTGTGTTAGGGGACTCTGCAGCTGACTTGGTTGCCCTGTAAAGGTTGAGGTTTCTGGAAGGGGCCAGGGAGCACTATGGGAGATTAGGGGACACTGGGGGACACTGTTGGAGGTTGGGAGGGTACCATTGAGGGTTGGAGGCTATGCATCAAGTTGGAAAGAAAGATTGGGGAACAGTTGGAGGCTGGATGGTTCTGTGGCAAGTTAAAAAGGCACCGTGGGCCATTGTGGGAGGTTGGGGGGCACGTTGGGAGCTGGGATACACCAAGGTAGGTTAAGGTATCTTCAGCTAACTGGAGGCCCAGGTGAGCGGAGGTCTAATATACTATACTAAATGGGATAAAGAAGGTTTCTACTGTAGTTCACATGTATAATTCTTCTGTAGCTGTTGTAAAATGCTGTCTTTTCAACTGTAACCTGGTTTACCACTTCCGGATCTCTCATATTGGTAATAGATGTCAATGATCGCCAATTTGTAAATGTCTGGTCAGTGGACTGCAAAATACCAGAGCTCAGCCCTTCTCCGAAGGCTACATTAGGAACCACTAATGGGAAATTCTCTAACGTTTTAGAACATAATTTTACTTGGCATTACTTTGTATTGCCAGATGACTCATTTTCCCAGGAATAATAGCCAGGTAATGCATTTCTTAACTGTGGTTAAAATATCCTTCGTCACAGAGGTGAGTTTAAGTTCACCCTTAATGTAAGCAGAATATATTATTACTGTGCACTTTAGAGCAGATGATTGCAAAGTTAAAGGACCACCGTTGTGAAAAATATTATATTTTGAGAACGATACACCATTAATACATGTAATGATAGTATACGTTGTTGGAATTTATTTTTTATTTCACATGCTTTTATTTATATTTTTCTCCATATTTATACGTGGACCAAGCTGGCTTTTGTATAGGATTGTGGCATGGGTTAGGAAAACTTAAAACACTGCCAGTGGTGCCCTAATTTTTTTTTATATATAATAAAATTGCTTGTTGCAACTGCTCAGGCCCCTCCCTAGGAATGTTGGTCTTTTTGGGAACTAAAAGGATTTTTTTTTTATTGGTATGGTCCCAGGTACAGGGTTCCAAGAACTCCAGGTACAAAACAACACAAATGCAATTATGGGGGTCCTTGCTTACCTCCTCCAGTGGCTGCGTCCTCTCATGATGTCTGTGGCCTTGAGGGTAAAAAATTATCTAAAAACCCAGGCTGCCAGCACTTTACACTTTGGAGCAGTTATAAAAAAAGAATCAACTGAATTAAGATGTGTTGATAACTATTGTATAGTTATACATTTTCTTAATTCTGATCTTGATGTTGATTCATAGGAATAAAGCAGCAAACATTTTTATTATATACAGTCTTATACTCGTATTCTGATTGTTTCTTGAAAAAAAAAAATGATGCAACATTGATGTGTGTGTGTCCAGCATCGGACCCTGACAGAGTTAACAAAAAAAATTCAAAGGTTGTTTTCCTGATGTATTGCCAGTCCTTTGTTTATTTCATCAATAAATACAGCATATTTCTGCAGACAAAAGCTGGTACATCATTGCTTTAGTTGGATTATAGTAATTTTGCCAGTTGCCTGTGCAATGCAACTATATATTTAGACTATTTTTGGGAAAAGTCTTTCAGATGCAAAGGCCTTGCTAATTGTAGCTTTAATGGAAACAGCATAAAATGACAACATGGATAAATTGTACATATGCATCTTGTATTTAGATGTTACAGAACCAACAGCCAAGGCCATCAATACAAAGCCAGGGAACAAGAACCAAACACCAATTACTGAGAGTAGGGTAATTTCCAGAGTTACATTCCCTGTTTAGAAAGACACTCTTGATGCTTACAATATTGTGTAGAATGTATGCATGGAAATAACTTTGGTTATATCTTTTGGACTTTGTGACTCATGCACTAATGATACTGGATTTGTGGAAGGGTAACAAAGGCCAGGATCAAGATCGCTAAGGGTTTTGTTTGGCAAGATGTGGGAAAGATTCATCTTTTACATATGTTTATTCTGTTCCACATTGTTTTATAAAGGAAAGTCACAGTATACTGTAGTATAATATATATATATATATATATATATATATATATATATATATATATATATATATATATATATATACCATATTTATTGGCATATAACACACACAGGCGTATAACACGCACCCCAATTTTAAGAAGGAAGTTTAAGGAAACAACCCCTCCTCCCCAGTACACAGCCCCCCATCCAGTACACAGCCACCTCCCCCTGCACAGTACACAGCCCCTTCCCCCTGCACGGTACACAGCCCCCCATCCACTATACAGCCCCCCTCCCCAGTACACAGCTTCCATCCAGTACACCTGCACAGTACACAGCCCCCATCCAGTACAACTCCCCCTGCACAGCACACCCCCCTCCCACTGCACAATACACAGCCCCCCATCCAGTATACAGCCCCCTTCCAAGTACACAGCCCCCCATCAAGTACACAGCCCCCTCCCCTTGCACAGTACATAGCCCCCCATCCAGTATACAGCCCACCTCCCCAGTACACAGCTCCCCATCCAGTATACAGCCCCCCTCCCCAGTACACAGCCCCCCATCCAGTATACAGCCTCCCTCCCTAGTACACAGCCCCCTCCTCCTGCACAGTACACAGACCCCATCCAGTATACAGCCCCCCTCCCAGTACACAGACAATATCCAGCACACAGCCCCCCTCCCCTTGCACAGCAAACAGCCCCCATCCAGTATACAGCTCCCTCCCCAGTACACAGCCCCCCACCCAGTACACAGCCCCCTCCCCTTGCACAGTAAACAGCCCCCCATCCAGTATACAGCCCCCTCTCCAGTACGCAGCCCCCCTCTAGTACAAAGCCCTCTCCCCCTGCACAGTACACAGCCCCCATCTAGTATACAGCCCCCCTCCCCAGTAAACAGCCCCCCATCCAGTACACAGCCCCCTCCCCCTGCACAGTACACAGCCTCCCATCCAGTACACAGCCCCTCGTCCAGTATACAGCCCCCCTCCCCAGTACACAGCCCCCATCCAGTATACAGCCCCCTCCCCCTACACAGCCCCCCATCCAGTATACAGCCCCCCTCTCCCTGCACAGTGCACAGCCCCCCTCCCCAGTATGCAGCCCCCATCCAGTATACAGCCCCCCATCCAGTACACAGCCCCCATCCAGTATACAGCCCCCCATCCAGTACACAGCCCCCATCCAGTATACAGCCCCCCTACCCTTGCACAGTACAGAGCATTTTAATGTTCTGCGTACTTTTGGAGACCAGATATAGTGAATGCAAGGTCCAGCATGCATGAACCCTAAGGAATATCAGTCTGTTACTTGCAGTTAGGGATAAATGACTAACCCTCAGCTTGAACTAAGTAGTGTGCAAAAATAAAATTGTAAATCATTAATAAATAAAAAAAACATAGTAAGGCCTTGTTCACACAGGGCCCCTGCAAGGCCATATTTTCCTATACAGCAGGGGTCCTCAAACTTTTTAAACAGGGGCCAGTTCACTGACTGTTGGGGGGCCAGACTATAGTTTGAAAAAAATATGAACAAATTCCATGTATCTTGGCCCTTTTTTAAATATTGGTGCTACATTAGCTTTTCTCCAATCAGCTGGTACCATTCTAGTCAGCAGACTGCTCGGTAAAATTAGGAACAATGATCTGGCAATTACTTGACTGAGTTCTTTAAGGACCCTCGGGTGCAAGCCATCTGGCCCCAGTGACTTATTAATGTTAAGTTTTTCAAGTCTATTTCTAATTCTGTCCTCTGTTGAGGACATCCATGAGGATGCTTTCTGTGACGTGTCATGAGGATAAACATTGCAGTTTTGGTTACTGAAGCCCCCCAATTCTCTCCTAAAGACTGAGGAGAAGAATACATTTAATACCTTCGCCATCTCTCCATCCTTAGTAACCAGATTCCCTTCATCATTCTTAATGGGACCAATATGATCTGACCTCCCTTACTATTTATGTAACTAAAGAATTTTTGGGGATTTTTCTAACTCTCCTCCGCTATGTGCCTTTTGTGTTCTATCTTAGCCACCCTGACTGCACCCTTACATTTCTTGTTGCATTCTTTGTAAAGTTGGAATGCTGATGATGATCCCTCAGGCTTGTATTTTTTTAAGGGCTTCTCCTTTGCTTTTATATGCATTTTTACATTGGAGTTAGGCCACCCAGGACTTGTATTAGCTCTTTTAAATGTAATTCCCATTGGAATTCACTAGCTAATGCCCTTTTTTAATATTCTCTTAAAGCATACCCATTTCTCCTCCATGTTCTTTGTTCCAAAGATTTTATCCCAATTTGTATCTTCTAGCAAGGCTCATAGTTTAGGGAAGTTGTCTCTTTTGAAATTCAGTGTCTTTGTATTCCCCCTATGTTTCCTATTAGTGTGATTTATACTGATACAAATTGACCTGTGATTGCTTTTTCCTAAATTGCCCCATATTTCCACATCCGTAATCAGGTCTGTATTGTTGGTAATCAGTAGGTCTAGTAACGCTTTGTTTCTAGTTGGTGCGTTTACCATCTGACCCATGAAATTGTCCTGCAAGACTTTTTGGAACTGTTGAGCCTTAGATGAATATGCGGTTCCTTCCACCCAGTCTATATCTGGATAATTAAAATCCCCCATTATGATGACACTTCCCATTCTTGCTGCTAATCCAAATTGTGATAGGAGGTCAGCCTCCGCCTCCTCCTCCTCCCTCTGGTTAGGGGGCCTATAGCATACTCCCAGTATTACTTTCCCCTTAAGCCCCATACACACGGTCGGACTTTTTCATCAATTTGGTCCGATCGGACAAGGTTGTTGAAAAATCAGACCGTGTGTATGCACCATCGGACAGTGTTCGTCGGTTTGTCCGTCGGACAAAGTCTTATCTCCTGCTGGAAAGATTTCCCGTCAACCCGGTCCGATCACACCAAATCCGAGCGTGTGTACGCTTGTCCGACCGGACAAAGTGCTACGCATGCTCAGATCACATTACAAGACCAAAGCTATTGGCTACTAGCCTCTACGTAGTCCCGTCGTAGGCAACAAACGTCACCACGTTCAGAATGATCAGATTTTCCGACAACTTTGTCCGATCGTGTGTACGCAAAACCAACATCAGACAAAGTATGACGGACATGGTCCGACGGACCTGGTCCACGGATTGTCCGCGCGTGTGTATGGGGCTTTAGTTTCATCCCTTTGCAACTCTACCCATAAGGATTCCACCTCCTCCCTTGCGCCCTTAGTGATGTCATCTCTCACATTCACTTGTACATCATTTTTGATATACAGACATACCCCTCCCCCTTTTTTCCCCCTGTCTATCCCTGCAATATAGGGAATAACCTTGAATGGTTGCCAGCCAATCATGAAAGCTGTTGAACCAAGTCTCAGAAAATCCTACAAAATATAAATCCTCCTTGTACAACAGTAGCTCTAGTTCTCCCATCTTGTCTGGAAGACTCCTGGCATTGGTGAACATGCCACGTAGTTTACACCATTCACATACAGTATACCTTTTTGGGTGTTCTGAGGTTGCAAATCACAGACCCCCCCCCAATCACAGATCCCCATCACAGACTCCCCCAATCACAGATTCCCCATCACAAAGCCCCCCATCATAGATCCCCATCACAAAGCCCCCATCATAGATCCCCATCACAAAGCCCCCATCACAGCACCCCATAACAAAGTCCCCCCATCATAGATCCGCTCTTAACAGATCACCCATCGCAGATTCCTCCCATCACAGATTCCCCATCACAGATCCCTCCCATCAGAGGTCCCCCCCATCACAGAGCCCTCCAGTGGTATTATACTGCCTTGTCCAGGAGATCATAGAACTCCCCCTCCCCTCTGCTACCTTAATCACACAAGACACGAAGCATGACAGGTCCGGACAAAGGGCGGGACTTTTTAAGTAAAAGGCAGGTGATTGATTGCTGGGACCACCCCGCTGCCTAGTAACCAGTCACCCGCTTCTTAACTCCAAAAGCCCCGCCCTTTGTCCGTACCTGTCATGTTTCTCGTCTTGTGTGATTATGGTAGCAGAGGGGAGGGGGAGTGCTGCGATCTCATGGATGGGGTAAATCAGCCTGGCGGGCTGCAGTTTGAGGACCCCTGCTAAACAGGCAGTCCCATTAATGTCATTTGGGATGTAGCAACTACACAAATACAGCCGTTACTCCCAATATAACATTATGTGGGTCCGGGTGCATGTCACTGAGCTCACACTTGGGGTTGATTTACTAAAACTGGAGGGTGCAAAATCTAATGCAGCTCTGCATAGAAACCAATCAGCTTCCAGGTTGTTTTGTCAACGTTTAATTGAACATAGGGTATGACCACACGGCTCTCCTGTCAGTCAGTTTCAGTATGTGTCTTCCCGGGTCACATCGCAGCCGATACCATCCAGGAGTCGGTGAGAATGATACACGCTGTGCTGTACAAAATTTTTTATTTACACGCTGTTTTATCTAGTGTTTCTTGTAAGCATATATTATTGTGTGTGCGGGTTTTAATCCAATTGAATCCAGAGGCTGGAGTCCCCCCCCAAGTATAAGGAGATAAAGGGCTCTAGCGCTTTTGACATTTCACCGTTCCTGGAAGAGTTTATGGACAGGAGATCATCCAACAGTGTATGGTGATACAAGGCTTCTTTATCGTTCATCGTGCATGAGGTGTCTTCTGGTGATGGTATTCAGATGAGGAGTCTTTTTCTTTGCCGCTGAGGGGATACAGAGCCTTACATATACCATAAGAACTTTATCTGGATTTGTTTCTCCGCATACCAATTGACTATTTATGTGGCTTTTAATGCCATTGTTTGCACTGAATATCTCTAGTTATTCTGCTAGTGCTGTTAGTGCTGGGATGATTATTACCAATTTTTGTCTTTGCATATCTTATCAATTGTTGGCTTATATAATAGCTGCTATCGTGCATTAATCTGTTTCTATCCATTTGAGCGCTGGAATCAGTGACATTTAGTGCTTCTGATACTTTTTTTGTTTAATTGAACAAGCTGAGGTTAGAAGCTGACTGGCTACCATGCACAGCTGCACCAGATTTTGCACTCTCCAGTTTTAGTTAATCAACCCCCATGATTCTTTGTGGTGTACGGTCCTTATCTCAGTCTGAAGGAGCCCTTAGCTTTAGTTATGTAAGGCCCCAAGAGAAATGTGCCTCAAATGGGAAACAATAAGCCTCAGCCGTTCGGAGCAGCACAGACAGTTTCACACACCTAATGAGGCCTATGATATCTTTTTTTTCACTAACTAAAAATAAAAGCTCCAAAGTGCTCCCCATGGCTCCAAGCATACACAGAGAACAGGAGGCTATGACAAGAGGCAACGATTAACTGCTGGTCCCTGCTCACTTCTGTCTATCTGTAAACTCAGGAAATGAGCAGCGGTGGGTGTTTTTCTTGCTGTGAACAGCATATGAAAGGGTAGAACTTAAAATACCCAGCTCAGCTGGTATCGAGGCTGGAAATTTTAGTCTTAACCTTTCCAGAGCTGGCACCAACCACTGAATACAAATATAAGCTGTAACTATAAAAAAGGAAATGCCATAGTTTTTTTTTGTTTTTTTATAGTACATATTGTTTTCTGTGAAGGCTTCCTTTCAATGAACGGGTCTGTTTCTGTGTACCAGAAACTGTGCAAAGAATCAATGTTTTTGAAATATTACATGAGCAATCCGTGCAGCATCCCATAAAGTTATTATCACAAAGCTATGAATGGCTGTGATGAGAGACGTGATTAAATATTTAAAAATGTGAGCTTGGCTTGTGGATTCTGGTACCTTTACAGAATAGATTTTTATATTCATGCCCAGATGGCAATACTTTAGAGCTGACCTTCTCCTCACAACAGTGATCAATAGTAAATGCTATTTGTACTTTTCTACTGAGAACAAAGCTGCTAGCGTATAAAATCACTTTAATGTGTTCTTTTTTCTATTTTTCTGTCTGCCTGGTCTTTAAAGGGACAATGCTTTTTATTATTAGTAGTGTTATTATTACTGTTAGTATTCCTTGTTTCCTTGCAAGGGTGTTAAGGGTATAGTCCGTTTATAGTCTGTTTTACGACCTCTCTCTCTCTCTCTCTTGCTCTCTGTATATATATGTGTATATATATATATATATATATATATATATATATATATATATATATATATATATATATATATATATATATGCCACTCAATAAATGTGTGTGTGTGTGTATATATATATATATATATATGTATTGTGGAGATGCAACCCCATCTCACAGGTGCATATAGGCAGTATATGGCAGGAATGCTAATTACACACCTGTGGGCTGTGTTCATAAACGTCCCAGGAAGAGAAGTCTGTGCTCAGACTTGGAGACGGCTCCGCCCAGCAGACAGGAAGTCTGGCCAGGAGGTCGGGAGAGTTCCAGGAGAAAGAGACAGGAGGTCTCGAAGCCTAAGATTGCAGGTGGCAGTCTGTGCATACGTTTGAAGCAGGCAGGTGTAGCCTGTGACTAAAGCAGCATGAAGCTGACAATGAGTAAGCCAGGAGGCTATTGTTTTGGAGTACAGTGATGGTGGAACCCCCTGTGAGGGAAGATTTCTGTTTGTTTGAACTTTTTTATTTCCTTTAAATAAAAGTGGGCTGCCATGCCCTAAAAACACAAGTCTGGAGTGGCACGTTTCTGGAAAATCGCATGCACCACTTGTACCTAATCACCCCGGATCGTCACAATATATATACATTTATTGCGTGCCATTGTGGTTAGCACTTATGCCGTGCAGTACTGGGGTCCTAAACTTTGGCCAGAACATTAACTGCATGGGGATTGCATCTTCTCCCTATGTTTGCATCATTTTCCTCCCACACTCCAAAAACATGCTGATAGGTTGATTGGCTCCTGTCTAAATTGGCCCTAGTATGTTTGTGCAACTTGGCTATGCACGTATGCTATCACATTCTGTGGTTCTGCATACCAGTCTTCATCCAAGCAATAGATGAGGGTTGAGGAAAGTCCTAATTTATTTATATATTCTGTGCTTTAGCCTAGGTTCACATTGCTGCGGGTTACAAATCGTGCAAGTTCAGCTGAACTCGCACGATTTCAACCCGGCAAGGCAGTCCGACTTCAGGGGCGATTTGACATATGTCGACGTCTGTGCGGGTTACTGCACAGATGCTTATACAAATTGCCCCCTGAAGTCACCACAAGTAGTACAGGAACTACTTTTGGGAATCAGTGCGGCACCACACTGATTCAGACAGTGCCATTGCTGGCAATATCCGCCGAATTGGTATGCGATTTGACATATCAAAGGAGAACCCCACGCCAATTATTATTTTTTTTAAATGGCCTGGGGTCCCCCCAGAATTCATACCAGACCCTTATCTGAGCACGCAGCCCAGCAGGCCAGGAAGGGGGGGCCAAGCGAGCAACCACCCTAACCCATACCAGGCCACATGCCCTCAGCATGGGGGGTGCTTTGGCACAGGGAGGCTTTGGTATGTGTCCTGGTATGGTTCAGGAGGGGGGGGGGGGGGGGGCACTTGCTTGTCCTCCCCTTTCCTGGCCTGCCAGGCTGCATGCTCAGATAAGGGTCTGGTATGGATTTCGGGAGGGGTCACATCTTTTTTTTTAAAACTTGGCATGGGATCCCTTATAATACATCCCGTGCCCCCCAAAGCCCCCCCCCCCCCATGTTGAGGGCATGTGGCCTGGTATGGCTCAGGAGTGGGGGGTGCTCACTCGCCACCCCCCCTTTACCTGGCCTGCCGTGCTGCATGCTCGGATAAGGGTCTGGTATGGAATTTGGGGGGACCCCACGCTTCTTTTTTTTTTGGAATTTTCTATTGCCAGCATTGGGGAAGCAATGGGGAAGCCCGCTGACAGCTGATGAGTCATCAGTTGTTAAGGTGGCTTCCCAGCCCGCTGCTAAACAACCAGCTATTCTTCACACAGAATTTGAATTGGTCGATCATTTTTCGACCAATCGAATTTGAATCTTTCTGAAAATCTGGAATCCGTTAGAAAATTTATAAACAAAATGAAGTTTAATTAAAAGTAAACTAAATTTTATTAAAACAAAATGAAAATAAACAAATTCTGAAATGACACTAAACGAATTAGGAAACAAAATTAGTAACATAACAAATATATCCGAAACAAAACAAAACAAAATTTTCCGTTCTGCACATCTAATAGTCTTTACTGATACTGAAGTGATATACACCAACTTCTGATATACACTAATTTCTGAGTCCTGTGCTGAGCGGCTGCCCTGCCAAATTGTGAACATGGCCAGGTTCTCGCTCTGCATTGATAACATTCAGGGAACACTTTGAATTTTCCAAATGAATGCAAAGCAAATGGATGAGGTGGAGATATAGGACGGCAATGTCACAATGTCCACCTCATCCAATCAGAGAACACATAGATGGACTGGAAAGAAAAGTGCAAAGCCCAGACAGATTCCCAGCAGAGGTGGACTGACGGTGTTCCTGCTCGGAGTGTCTTCCCAACACTAATGGAACATGGAAGTACAAAGTGAAGAGCTGGCAACTAGTCCTTCTGAAAAAGTCACATTGTTACCTCGAGTGGAGTGCAAAACTACAGTGGCTTACGCTTTTTGGCAATAAGCCTTAATCATAGCCATGGCTATGATTAAGGCTTATTGTCGAAATGCTTAAGTCACCATACTTTTACGCTCCACTCAAGGTAACAATGTGGCTTTTTCGGAAGGACGAGTTGCCGGCTCTTCACTTTATATCTCTATAGATGGACTGGAGTCTTTATTCAACCTTACCAACTATGCAACTATGAATTCCTTGAGAAAATGCAACTCTGCATGGAACTCATGCTAAGCGAGTAACCTCCTCTGATAAGTAAGCATCAGGGCCATTGCTTGGCATGGGACCCAGAAGCTAGTGGAGATCACTACAGGGCTTTCCAGCTTTCACAAGGATACAACAGGATATAACATTATACAAGGATATAACATTATGCCTAGTTACATTGCTCCAGGCTGGACCAATGTAATTATATACAATTATCCATACCTAGAATTCATCTTTAAGTTTTTATCATATTGCAGGTGTTTGTATTGGTATGATCACATTGATTTTTTTAAAGTGTGGCTATTGCAGATTTAGATTATACTTTTAATGAAAAATATAAATAAAGGGTGCAATAGACAAATTATAATAAATATACAATGTTAACTAATTAATAATGTGCATAAAATATTAATAAATCTGAAATGTCCATAACAAACATTCGCAATCAAATCTTCTTGTATATGCTCCAACAACGTGAATTCTAAAGTGCAGTGTGCTTCAAAAATCTCACCTAAAAGGTGCTTCACCCAAAGTGATAATGAAATGCGCTCACCAGATGGCCTTGGCTACAAAGCGACCATAAAGCATGAGTGTAAAGAGAAATCCTCGATTTAATAATATAGCCCCTTCAGGAATCTCATTCTATTCAATCATCCATGTGCAGGAGAGACCTGATCCCAATCCAATATGTAATTTTTAAACGTAAAATTCTTCACCTTATGTATCCTCTAAATCATTTATCCAACTTTCATCAAGTGATTCTGGGGAATTAGCTCTGCCACAAAGAGCAACAAAAGGCAGGATTTTGTAGCTTGTACTTTTAATGTAGAAGAAAAAAAGGTGGTGGTGGTGGGGGGTTGAAAGATGAAGAAAGCAGTATCCAACTCACCAGTAAGTAAGAGGTTATCCTATAAAAAGGTTCATTTCTCAACTTGGTCACATAAAAAATTGGTTACGGATTCATTGCAACCAGCCAGCCTCTCGCTACTGAAGCACCAATTTTTTTTTTTTACTTAGTTTTGAGCAGCGTGCTGAAAGACTAGAACCCCTGTCTCGTTTTTATGGCTGTTTGTGTACCTGTATGGTACATTCACTCTCCCTTTGTGTTGATGACCATTGTCATCAGGACTGAATGTAAAGGCCAGCATAAAATTATAGTTTCAACAAGAACAAAAAAAACCTGTGGGACTTTAAAGAGGCAGAGAGTCTTCAAACAATATAGTTTTTGAGAATTAAATATCAGTTTGGTTCGCACCAGAACATGCGAACAGGCAAAAAGTTTGAGCGAACATGTGAACCCTATTAAAGTCTATGGGACACGAACATGAAAAATCAAAAGTGCTCATTTTAAAGGCTTATATGCAAGTTATTGCCATAAAAAGAGGGCTTCCAGTTTCCGATAAGCCATCCACCCACAGACCCCGACAACCAATGGACAGGGACCCCAAAGCACCCTCCCCATGTTGAGGGCAAGCAGCCTGGTATGGTTCAAAAGAGGGGGGTACCCCACGCCAATTCATTTTCTTTTTACATTTTGGCATGGAGTTTCCCTTAAAATCTAAGCCAGACCCAAAGGGCCTGGAATGGGTTTGGAGGGGGGGAGGGGTGTTTTTGTTTTTTATTACTTCTGCCATAGGGTTCCCCTTAACCACTTCAATGTATTATATACTCTGCACTGCCTGCACTGTATATGTATATATATATATATATATATATATATATATATATATATATACATTGCCTGCACTGTATATATATTCTACACTGACTACACTGTGTATATATATATATATATATATATATATATATATACTAAACTGCCTGCACAGCACTAACTAACCTGCCTAATCTAGCTCAAGTTCTCTGTCTCCTCCACGTATCACACTACATATGGCCGCAGTGTAAGCAGCCTTATATAGTGTGCCCCCCCCCCCTCCAAACACATTTGTGTGACCGTGTGTATGCAAGACAAGTTTGAGCCAACTTCCGTCGGAAAAAAAACATGGATTTTGTTGTCGGAATGTGCGATTGTGTGTACGCGGCATTAGACTGTTGTCGCGGGAACTAGTGTCACAAGTTCTTGTTCTGATGGCTATTCAAAATGTTGGATTCACCCTCATGTTCATTTTTGGCAACATTGATTATCAGGATAATTGGAGAATGTAACACAAACAGCATTAACAAATCTGGTAGTGGTATTAACTGTTCACTGCTTTACCAGAATGAAAAAAAATATTAAAAAAAGTTTTGCCATAACTTTACAATAAATCTCTTGTGTTAAAAGATATCAATTTACACAAAGGTTACTCACTGCATTGTATTTTTTTATTATTTTGCTAGTATTTTCTCAGCAGTATATTGGGGCATGCTGAACTTTGTATTTATTTGCAGCTTTTGATATTAAACCTTTGTTTTTGTTTTTTTTATAAAATAACAAACATTTTTATACTTACCTGCTCTGTTCAATGCTTTTGCACAGAGCAGCTGCGATATTCTTCTTCTGGGGTCATCATCAAAAAATACCACTTACAGATATGTACAGCTAATAGTTTTGTATGCATCTGTATGCTTAACACACTGCGTTCAGCAGCCAAAGAAAAAAAAAAAAGCAAGAACAAAGCTGAGCCCAGGCCGTGTTTTATGCTGTACACATGTAAACATTTGTGCTAATGTTTACATGCGTACATAAATCCTATTGCCCATTGCCAATGCTCAGGGCCTTCATGTAAGTATTAATGTGTAGCCAGCAGAACCATTGCTGCTGATTACACACTACTGAAGTGTACATGAAAGAGTCATTCTTATAGCAGTACATGCAGAGAATGGCCTCACCCTTCAGTCATTCAGAATCTGTCTTCATTCCGTGCATGTACGGGTCACACGAATGACAAATTCAGGGCCAGCATGTAAACATCAATAGTGTATAATCAGTGGCGGTGGTGGCACCGCTGGTTACACATTGTTGATATTTACTTGCTGGCCCTGAGCAGCAGCAGCCAGAAAGGTCAATTATTACTGCATGTATGTAAATGTTTGCACAAATGTTGCATGTGGTCAGAGCAGAGACACATTTTAATGCAAGATCTTGTCTTCGTAAAACAATACGGTCTTGTGAATGGGGCTTTAAGTTTTTCCTCATCTTTAATGGACAATTATACTTTTGTGGACACTACACGTATGTTTTTTAGAGTACAGTTCTTTCCTTTTATACCTCCTCAACCCTCTTTGTAATAGTATATATATATATACCGTATATACTCGAGTATAAGCTGAGTTTTTCAGCACATTTTTTTGTGCTGAAAATGCCCCCCTCAGCTTATACTCGAGTCAAGCACTTTTTTGCAGCAGAGAATGACATTTTCCAAACCGACTTTGGGGCCCCGTATCTCGGGGGCCACTTGGTGCTAGGAATTTGGTGTGCAAACCCAGTGGAACCAGCACTACAACATATCCAAAGCTGGGGTTCCTAGCACCAAGTGGCCCCGAGATACGGGGCCCCAAAGTCGGTTTGGAAAATGTCATTCTCTGCTGCAGAAAAGTGCTTGACATTTTCCGAACCGACTTTGGGGCCCCATATCTCTGGGCCACTTGGTGCTGGCTCCACTGGGTTTGCACACCAACTTTGGGGCTCCTAGCACCAAGTGGCCCCGAGATACGGGGCCCCAAAGTTGGTCAATTGTGTCCATCTGCAGCAATGTTATTTCGGGACCCTTTGGGTCTAGAGACCCCAAATTTTGGCTGAAGCTAGGGGGCATCTAGGAACCCTTAACGACCGAGTTTGAAGTTTGGGAGACCTATGGCTGCAAATGGGCATTTTTGACCCTCTTTTCCACTTACAGTAGCTGCGCATTTCTCACCCTAGGCTTATACTCGAGTTAATAGGTTTCCCCAGTTTTTTTTGGTAAAATTAGGTGCCTCGGCTTATATTCGGGTTGGTTTATACTTGAGTATATACGGTATATAGGATGTATACCGCGTGCTGTCTACCACACCTGTGAAGTTATTTATATATATATATATATAGATATATATATTATCTATCTATCTATCTATCTATCTATCTATCTATCTATCTATCTATCTATCTATCTATCTATCTATCTATCTATCTATCTATCTATCTATCTATCTATCTATCCATCTATCTAATCTATCTATATCTATATATATATATATATATATCCATATATACATAGGTGGATGCATGTATAGTGTATATGTATATGTATATATATATATATATATATATATATATATATATATATATATATATATATATATATATATATATATATATATATATATACATATACACATACACACACTATACATGCATCCACCTATGTACCGGCCTGAAGTTATGGGAGGAGCCCGGAGGGTATATAAGCAGCCCAAAGGCCGCCGGTCTTTGTCGGTTTCCTGTGCGTGATATCTGATACGTCAGACATCTAGGACCGACTCGTTCGAGACAAGCGCTGTTGGTGCCGGTTCGTGAGCTCCGTTTCGTCTGTCCGTCTCCTCTTGTTGCAGTCCCGTGTCCGTGTTCGTAAGTCGTGTTGTCCCTTCGTGTCGCACTCGTGTCGCCGAGTCGCAGTTTCGTACAAAGAGTCTGGTTCGGCTGTCGCAGGTAGGGCTTCGGCTCCCATGTTTTACGTTCTCATGCACTGCTTATCATGTCACTAAACTGTGGTCTGCGTAGCTCACGAACCACGCTCTGCTTGTCTCGAAAAAACTAAACACTTACTCGCACGTTTTTGGTTGTACACGATCGGGAGCCATCTAGCGGCACGCACATTCAGGGCCGCCCGCCACTACATTCCGACCGATGCCGCATCCGGCACTCAAGGGTTCCCCTTTCGCGGTCGTGCTACGCAGTCGTTCAAACGTGACTCATGCACGGGTGCCGTTCGCACTCACACGTATCGTTCATGTCCTGCCATTATTCGAATCGGTGGCGCCAGCGAGCGTGCCGAATCGCTATTCACGTTCCGAAGCACTGTTAGCATACTAATTGTACAAATCACTTTGACCGTGTCGAAACATTTCACGTGTTAGCATGACAATCATTTCATCATTTCAAACGTGGCCAACGTATCAGGCCATTCGGTCATGCTAAATCATTTCGCATCAGTTGCAACAGGGTGTTCATGCCATCGCTTCCATCTTGGTCCGGTCGCATCCATGCATGCTCCGATCGGGGCGACCCAGATGCACGACTACCCGGCCTCATTTCGATACATGCGCCAAGGGCAGAATCACATCACTGGTTACGTACGTTCTTGATTCTTGCCCCTGTCATGGTATATCATTTCTGTCACCTTACCACGCCCGGCTTGTATGCAGTCACTTCCCTTGCACTGATTCGGGTCGGCGTGCCCCAGGCCGGCCTCATTTCAATACATGCGCCAAGGGCGGAATCGCATCACTGGTTGCGTACATTCCTGATTCTTGCCCCTGTCATGGTATATCATTTCTGTCACCTTACCACGTCCGGCATGAATGCAGTCACTTCCCCGCACTAATTCGTGTCGGCGTGCCCCAGGCCCGGCCTCATTTCAATACATGCGCCAAGGGCGGAATCACATCACTGGTTTGCGTACATTCCTGATTCTTGCCCCTGTCATGGTATCTCATTTCTGTCACCTTACCACGCCCGGCATGAATGTAGTCACTTCTTCGCACTAAATTTGTGTCGGCGTGCCCTAGGCACGGCCTCATTTCAATACATGCGCCAAGGGCGGAATCGCATCACTGGTTTGCGTACATTCCTGATTCCTGCCCCTGTCATGGTATCTCATTTCTGTCACCTTACCACGCCCGGCGTGAATGAAGTCACTTCTTCGCACTTAATTCGTGTCGGCGTGCCCTAGGCACGGCCTCATTTCAATACATGCGCCAAGGGCGGAATCGCATCACTGGTTTGCGTACATTCCTGATTCCTGCCCCTGTCATGGTATCTCATTTCTGTCACCTTACCACGCCCGGCGTGAATGAAGTCACTTCTTCGCACTTAATTCGTGTCGGCGTGCCCTAGGCTCGGCCTCATTTCAATACATGCGCCAGGGGCGGAGTCGCAAAAAAAAAAAAAAAAAAAACTTTGATTCTTGCCCTTGTCATGTTATAGCATTTCTGTGTCACCTTACCACGCCCGGCGTTAATTGGTCACCCGCTTGTACGAATTCGCGCCGGCGTGCCCTAGGCCGGCCGCATTTCTACAAAAAAAAAAAAAAGGGGGGGAGCTTGGAGTCGGACCCGGTGGCAGCTGAATGTCACAGTTCGGCCTCAGCGTACCTAGGCAGTCGGCCTAGTTTCATGGTGGCCTCATTCGGTACGGGCTCCAGAGTCCGGCCCACAGTCACCCCCATACGGTACGAACGGGCCGGGCCCTGTCACGAGAAGTTCATTCAGTTAAGGCAACGTGTCAAGTCAGTCGTTCGTGTTGTCATCTGCCATTTGATCCCATTGCGATCTCGGCAGTCGACTCAAGTCACTATCGCCTGTTGTTATCATCTACGTTGGGTTCCGTCGCTCTGGACGGCAGCAGTTTTAGGCTCTTAAATAGGTACTTTTTCTCACACTCTCTCAGGTCAGTCGGATTCAGTAGGTCCACCTGCGCCAACTTGATCAGGGTTCCAGCAGGTAAAAAAAAAAAAAAACACAGGGGCACGGGGGGCTCCTGCTTTCTTGTGGCAGGTACGTATATCATAGGTGACACGTCCAAACTCATTTCTTGTCACCTTTTAGGCCCAGCCTGCAGACACGTGACCAGTCTACCAAGTAACAGGTCTTGGCAGCCGCCATGTCGTCAGTTGGCAGCGATGACCTCACCACCCCGCTATCTCCGGCGTCAGCCTCCGAGGCTGGCAGTGTCCAGTCTCTTAGGGCGTGGACAATTCCCAGGCTGTCCGCCGAGCTGAGACGCAGAGGGATACCCTTCTCGTCCACGGCCAGGAAGGCGGAGTTATTCAGGCTTCTCTTCCCACCACCGGCCGCAGCAAGCCCCAGCAGCCAGCAGGCGTCTCTGGAATCGATTTCAGCCGCCGTTGCCCAGCTACACACCCTCGTATCTTCCTTGTCTTCCTCAATCGTGGAGGTCCAGGACAGGGTGTCTCGTCTAGAGGCCAGCCCGGCTGCCACGGTTCCGGACCCCGCGGTGGTCCCAGCCATCAGTGCACCGGCCGCAGGTAGTGAGCTTGCCACGCCTACCGTTCACCCTTCCCACCTGGTGCCACCCAGCGTAAGGAAGGACATTCTAGAGGGCAAAGACGTTAATCTGGCCTCACTCTTGATCTCGGTCCATGACTTGGCCGAGAACAAGGCCTACACCTGGGGGGATGTCTCGGTGGTGTTGAAAGCGAAGGATCCGAGGCTCAACAGGAAGCTCACGGTGCCCGAATTCACGCTCGCTTTCGGCATGTTTAGAGACGTGCTGTGCTCAGCCTCCCCCGGCAGACGGGAAGAGCTGGACCTCTACCTCCATTTGATCGTAGACCTGGGCCACAAATACGGTGGCTCAGCGTTCTACGACTATCATCGGTCCTTCTCGGCTAAAGCCGCAGCCAGATTCGCACAGTTCCATTTGCCAACGGACTGGAGCGTAGTGGACACGGAATTGTTCTGCCGCCACTTCGCAGGCCTTCGCTCCCCGCTATGTGCTGTCTGTCAGTCAGCATCCCACACCACGGTCTGGTGTGCCAACATAGCCTCTGTCCGTCCAATAGCTAGCACGGCTTCTGCCAGCACGAGCCAGGCTCAGCAGGCCCCGGTGCAAGGGCAAAAGGTGGACAAGTTGGGACGTCCGGTGCGGATGGTTGGGGGAGCCGCTATCTGCAACAATTTTAATTATGGCTCCTGCAATTTCAGCCAGTGCCGGCTCTTGCACGTTTGCACCCTATGCCAGAGGGCGCACCCCAGGATCCTGTGTGAGGTCAAACAGAAGAGACCATGACTAAGCCGGGTCAATGTCCTTTGGCTCGGCGTTTACCTGACCTCACACCCCACTCCGTCGCTCGCCAGCTACCTCATCCGAGGCTTCATGGATGGGTTTCATACCGGGCTCATCACCCTGCCCCACTCCACCCACGAATGTCCGAACCTACGCTCAGCAGCAACAGATGAGCCAGCGATTGACGTCCTTTTGCAGACGGAGTTGGATCGGGACTTCATGATAGGCCCGTTCTGTCAATCTCCCTTCAGCATCTGGAGGGTTAGCCCTATCGGGCTTGTGCAGGGAAAGTTTTCAAATAAAAAACGTCTGGTGTATGATCTGTCAGCGCCTCATTCTTCCGTCGTTCCCAGTCTCAACTCGCTCATCCCCTCCGAGGAGTTCTCGCTGAAGTACGCTTCGGTAGACATGGCTATCCAGGCCATTCTCAGGGCAGGGGTGGGTGCTTGGCTCTCGAAGGCAGATATATCTGACGCCTTCAAGCTGCTGCCCATCCATCCTTCCCTGTGGTGCTGGCACGGCATCAAGTGGAGGGAGCGATATTATTTCGCGACCAAATTGACCTTCGGGTCTAAAAGTAGTCCTTGGTTGTTTGACAAGTTCGCCGAGACCCTGGCGTGGATCCTTCTCCATGAGGCACAGTGCCACGAGGTCATCCATTATTTGGATGACTTCCTTCTGATAGAGCCGCCCGGGGTTCCCCCAGGGGACCTTGGAAAGTTGAGGACGGTTTTCGACAATCTGAACGTCCCCGTAGCGGAGCACAAGGTTGACGGCCCGGCACACAAGATCACGTTCTTGGGCGTCAACCTTGACACGTTGGCCATGCAGGCCAGCCTTCCAGCAGATAAGTTGGACCGTATCAGGACGGTTCTGCGAGAATTCACCCGGGTGGGGGGATGTACTCAGAAGCAACTTCAGTCTCTCCTCGGGATGCTGAACTTTGCTGTGAGGATCATCCCCCAGGGCCGCTCCTTCGTGTCCCGGTTGCTGGTCTTCCTGTCCTACACGCAGGACCCAGACCAGGTCATCAGGCTGGATTCTGCAGCCAGAGCAGAGCTGGCCATGTGGGAGCACTTTCTTAGTGATTGGAACGGTGTGTCCCTGTTTATCCCAGTTGTGTCCACGCAGTCACCACAGGTGGTGACCGACGCGGCGGCATCCACAGGATGCGCCGCCATTTTTGGCCATTTGTGGTTCGCCGCCCCGTGGCCTCCTCAAGCACTAGCCACACCGGGCTTCACTACTACGTCAGCCCTCTTTGAGCTCTTCCCTATTGTAGCAGCCGCTCACCTATGGGGTCACCTTTGGTCTGGACGGACGGTGGCTTTCTCGACAGACAATCAAGCCACAGCCGAGATCATCAGCAAGGGCAGGTCTAAGTCCAGGCCCGTCATGTCCTTCCTCCGCAGACTGGTCCAGCTATCCCTACAGCATCAGTTCAATGTGTACTGCTCGTTCATTCCAGGGAAGTTCAACGCAGCTGCGGACGCACTCTCCCGTTTTAACTTTATTTCTTTCTTTGAACAGGTGCCGGGAGCCTGCCGTCATTCAGCCACTATCCCGGATTGGTCACAACTGACCTTGGACTAGCCCCACACCTACGCTCAGCCACCGACATCATTAACGCCTCACTCGCCCGCAACACCCGTCGGGCTTACCAGACGGCCTGGAGGGCGTTTAACAAGTTCCTGCCCCAGCGGCCTCGCGAGTCTTCCAGCCTCAAGCAGGTCTTGGCGTTCATCGCCTACTGCCATTCACACCTGGCACTGTCACACAGCACGATACGCCAGTACGTGACCGGGGTGCAGCACTATTTGTCACTTCAAGACCCCGCAAGGCCTTCGGTGTTCTCCTGCCACGCGGTGAGGGCTCTACTACGTGGAGTTCAGAAACACCAGCCGCCAGTCAGCCCAAAGCGGCTGCCTATCACGGGGGAGATCTTCAAGGGGATGTCTGACATCCTGGATAGGTCCCCATTCGGTCTCCTCCTCAGCACCGTCCTACAGGCTGCGATTCACATGGCGTTTTACGGGTTTCTGCGGCCCAGCGAGTTCACTCGCAGCCACCCAGCCGGGCCAGTTTTGCATAGAAATAATCTCTATCGCCACCAGGATCACTACGTCCTTCACTTGACGACATCCAAAACTCAGCAGCGAGGTTCCGGAGTAGATATCCACCTGTACAGGACTCACAACAACTGGTGCCCAGTTGCCGTGTTGGACCGCCTGACGGCACTGCTGTCCGACTGCCCAGGGGCCAGTCCACTGCTACCCTTTCCGGTAAAACCCCTTAACTCGTCGCAGTTCGTGGAACATGTCCGGGTCCTTCTCGGCCATCTTCAGTTGGACCCCAGCCAGTACTCCGGGCATTCGTTCCGGATCGGGGCGGCCACGACAGCCTCAAGACAGGGGGTTCCGGACCACGTGATCAAGAAACTGGGTCGGTGGAAATCGGCCTGCTTCTCTCGCTACATTCCTAACCCACAGTTAGAGATGGCTCAGGCCTTTGCTCGACTCACTCAATGACATTACCTCTAATAAATAATTATCCCCTACCTGAAGGTTTTTGCCCCCTTATTTTTGGCGTACCATACGGTAGACCAAGGCACACTTTCAGGTCTATTTCATGTTGGTGAGTTTTGTATTGTTCCTAGGTGTCATCGTTACTCATGTCGTCCGTAGGGCTCGAGACCATAAATTGGAAGGCCGGGTACCGGCCTGAAGTTATGGGAGGAGCCCGGAGGGTATATAAGCAGCCCAAAGGCCGCCGGTCTTTGTCGGTTTCCTGTGCGTGATACCCACCCACCCTCCCCTTTTTAAAAGCCTCTTCCAAGTATTCTTACCCCAGACTGAATACTCATTCCACATTATTCCATAACTACTTCTTATCATTCTTTATCTAGGGTATGCCCCCTTATTTTTGGCGTACCATACGGTAGACCAAGTCACACTTTCAGGTCTATTTCATGTTGGTGAGTTTTGTATTGTTCCTAGGTGTCATCGTTACTCATGTCGTCCGTAGGGCTCGAGACCATAAATATATATATATATAGATTATATATATATATATATATATATATATATATATATATATATATATATATATATATATATATATATATATATATATATATATATATATATATATATATATATATATATATATATACACATATATATATATATATATATATATATATATATACACATATATATATATATATATATATATATATATATATATATATATATATATATATATATATATATATATATATATATCATGTTTATTTATATATTTATTTATAGTTTCTATCTCTTTTTCCTTTGAAAAACACAGAAATAAATATATATACAATATATGTATATTGACTTTAATGAATAGCTTCAATAAAACTGCCATAAACATTATTGCTGCTCAAAAAAAAAAACTATTTTACTTCTTGCTGATCTTAAAATTTCAGGTGTGTTTTTAGCATCTTAACAATTGCATAGATTGAACTAATACATTTATTCAGAAATCTATTACAACTTCAATATAGCTGCTTTGTTTTAAATTAGCATGCTGATTTATCTTACTGTAGTCCAAAACATTAATTTTTAAATGTGCAGGAGATGATAGCCTTATGAATATTATACTGTTTGTTCTATTTTTTTTCTTACCAATTTCTGCAGATTGATCTCAGTGTGAAACAAAGAGAGACAAATATCTTAAATGGGTTCTTGCAGGGACAAAAATTGAAACAAGTTTACTTCATTGCCATGTGCAAGATATTTTCCACCAATAAATAATACATGCTTTAGAAGACAGTACCAAGCATATTGGGCCTGATTCAGTAAAACGTATGCGCATAAGCTGGCACATCAATTGTGCATGGACAAACACATCCTCTCAAAATTTACCATAAGGCCACAATGCACGCAGATGCATGCACATTCTAGCACATACAGTATATACTGAATTTACTAACAAATGTGGTTTTCTATTGAATGTATGCTCCAGTGTTCAGTACGCTGGATAAGATGTAGTGCACTTAAAATAAAACAGATTTTCTCAGTTGTTAGCATTTCTATATGCACATACCATCTATGAATAAAGCCACACAAAGTATGTACACCTATCATTAAAGCAACAATGTTATCATTAATAAAAAACAAAAACAAAACAAATAGTAATCTGTGCAAAAAAAGGTATAATACACTTACTTGATTGTGGGCAAGTCTTCATTTTGCGGTGTTGAAGTTCTATGGAAATAATAGAATCTTTGGCATCCAACACCCTTCTGAGTATGACAGATGCCTGGTCATCTGCTGCACTCTGTAGTTCCTTCTTCCAGCTTCTATGTCATTGCTCTGTGACCAGGCATGTGGCACAGTTGATACATCCAATGTCCAGCATCAGTCACTCGCTTTGCCTGGCTCCCAGAACTATGTAGATATTGTTGAACAGGTGATTATACCACCCAATGTCCCTGGCATAGATCAGTTGCTGGGTTCTGGAAAGATATCCCAGCACCCTATAGCAGGATATGTCCCACAGGACCCCAGGATTTTGCTGAAATCCTTGGACAATCCTTTGGGATTTAGGAATCCATTATACACAGTGGCCATGTGTTAGGAAAACACAAGTAAACACAGCAACACCATAAATTATTATAAGTTACTTTTTCTTTACTAAAAGTGCCTTATTCAATCAGTGACGCTTTCAAAACCAAATCGGTAGAATTCACACGAGTCATTGGTCTAAAAAAGCCCCCTTTATTGTGCTGGTGGCAAATGGAAATCCAAAATAAGAGCATGATTATGTGACAACCCCATCTCTGTGACAACCCCATCTCTGCTTCCACCAAGTCACATTGAAACTCCATTAATGATTGCACTTTTTTATATTCAAAGCCCAACTCTAGGTAATGAAAAAAAGTATCCCTTGCTGTAGGGCCGCATCCACAATGCAGGGTTTAAATGCAGGTCATGTGGGTCTAGGACCCCGATGTCATGAAGACAAAAGCAAGTTCCCAAGTCCCTGCACTGGACGTATTGATGTCAAGGGTTAGTGCTTTGCCAGAGTGTGGGGGAGCGCATTGGCCGAGGGAACGCATTGGCCAGGGGAGCAGAGGATCAGGTAAGTAAAGATTACCAATTAGGCCAAGTTTTTACAGAGTTGGGTTTTATTGCTTCCTTACTGTCTACTTGTTATTTACTGCCATAAATATATAGAGTTTGTATATATATATATATATATATATATATATATATATAAATAAACATTTTTAATTTTTTTTTTATTATTATTATTTAATTATATACAGGAACATGTTAATTGAAAGAACTTCAGAGATACCCACCGGTATCAAAACACAAGGATTTATATTGTTTTTAAAAATGCTGGTTCCAGAGATAGTATGCAGATCAAGCTCCCCAACTTAACTGGCTGTATACTTTCTTAACCACTTTAAGACCAGCCTCGTTTTGGATTTTAGGTGTTTACATGTTTTAAAACAGTTTTTTTTGCTAGAAAAAAACTTAGAACCCCCAAACATTATATATTGTTTTTTTTCTAATACCCTAGAGAAAAAAATGGCGGTTGTTACAATACTTTTTTTCACACCGTATTTGCGCAGCGGTCTTGCAAGCGCACTTTTTTTGGAAAAAAATCACTTTTTTGAATAAAAAAATAAGACAACAGTAAAGTTAGTCCAATGTTTTTATATAATGTGAAAGATAATGTTACGCCGAGTAAATTGATACCCAACATGTCACGCTTCAAAATTGCGCCCGCTCGTGGAATGGCATCAAACTTTTACCCTCAAAAATCTCCATAGGCGACGTTTAAAAATTCTACAGGTTGCATATTTTGCGTTACAGAGGAGGTCTATGGCTATAATTATTGCTCTCGCTCTACCGATCGCGGCGATACCTCACATGTGTGGTTTGACCACCGTTTTCATATGCGGGTGCTACTCACGTATGCGTTCGCTTCTGCGCACGAGCTCGTCGGGACGGGGCGCTTTAAAAAATGTTTTTTTGTTTTTCTTATTTATTTTTCTTGATTTTATTTATTTTTACACTGTTTTTAAAAAAATGACATTTGAAAATTCCTCTTTAAGAGGTATGGGCGGAAGTGATGTTTTTGACGTCGCTTCCGCCCTCCTATGGTATAGAGATGAGTGGCGGCCATCTTAGCGTCACTCATCTCTATGCACAGGAGGAGAAAGGACCCGATCACCTCCGCCGCTGCCGACGGTTCCGGTAAGCGGTGGAAGGCGCGGAAGAGCGGCGGAAGGGGGGGCACCTCTCCCGCCGCCGATAACGGTGATCTCGCGGCGAATACGCCGCGATGACCACCATTATCGGAATGCCGACCGGCGCCTGAAGAGATGGATATCTCGGTTGTGGCAGCAGCTGCTGCCGTTACCGAGATATCCCTCTTCAAAAAAGGGACGTACATCGTCGTGCGTCGGTCGGAAAGTGGTTAAGGCAGAGCCTCACCTGCCATGAACATAACAAAAAACAAAAAAAAGATCGACTTTGAGGGTTGTAACTCAGCGACCTGTGCGATCTACCCCATGACTGGTCAATTTGGGGCTCCTATCATCTATGGTTCCAGAGATACGGGGCTCCTTGTGCAGCCTGTCAGAAGCTACATACATAGCGGACAGTTTAAATACAAGCTGGCACACTCTGTTTGCAGCAGACTGAGAGGATGAGCTCACAGTGTCTCTCACTTCTTGTCAGAGGCACTGAGCTTAATGGATAGCTTGGAGCCTTGGACCAATGGTAAAGCACCATTGGACCAAGCTGTCCAATAAAATAAATGTATCTGGCTCTGATACTAGCCAGTGCCTTACCAGCCACTGACCTCGCCGCACGTCTCATACCTCCATCTGCCAGTGCATGCATATCAATTTAGGTTCTATGTTTGGCTGTTGCTCCTCACAATATATAGCTGAATTAATATTTAGTGTATTTGTAGTATTATTTTTTGCTCTGCTATGGCATGAGCTAAGCATCAAAGGACAGTTTAAAGTGGTTGTAAGCCCTTACAACACACTCTTTGCTACAGGTAAGCCTATAATCAGGCTTACCTGTTTTATACCCTGGATATCTCCTAAACCTAAATGGTTTAGGAGATATCTCCTGTATTTGCACACGTCATCGGCACATGCGCACTGAAGCAAACCAAAGCAAGGGCACGTACGTGCTTCAGTTAGACTGTGCCGTTACCGGCGGCTCCCACAGAGGAGTGACGTCATCCCGTCTCCGACCAATCACAGCGTGTGGTACCCGGAAGTAACTCTGGGAGAGATGTCGCCGGCCGGAGTGGTGAACGAGGACCCTGTGGGGGCTTCAATCTAAAGTAAGTAATACCGTTGTCTTGCAGATTTTTTTTTTTTTTTTGCTTGGGTTTACAACCACTTTAAAAGGGTGTAATGTTCCTAAATTCTATATAAGCTGTTTCCCAATTCCAGACAAGTGTCATTGTTTGTATTCATTCATTTTCACAGCTCCTCTTTTTTAATAGAGAATATTCTGGATTTAGTTGAGGTCTTCTTTAAATGTTCTTGTTCTCGTAAGCAGCATAAAATCTATTTATATAGCAGAGTTGGTGATTTGCGAGCAAGTCATGGTGTGGCTGCATTGGAAATTGATATTTCCACAACCTACACATTTTCTAATCATGTTGCCACCCCATAGTTAATTGTACTAATTTGTTTACACCACCAGACTGAATGCGTTTATGAGGTGAATGTTCATCTAGGAAACCACATGAGCTGCTGAAGGAGCAATGCGAACTACCAAACTGATCTCATAACAGGACTTAGTGTATTAAATCTAGAATTAGGGAATTGTGCTTGTTACGATTTGCAACCCATGAGATTTTTATGTTAATTTTCTCAATTTTTCGAAAAAAGCTGAAAATGTTGTCCTACTATGACCAACACAGAAAAAAGAACTATAGGCGATTTAAAAAGGTACTCATCCTACTTAAAGTGATATTAAAGGCTTTCTTTTTTTAAATAACAAACATGTCATACTCACCTGCTCTGTGCAGTGGTTTTGCATAGAGAAGCCCTGATCCCCTCAGGCCCCTCGCTGGCACACTTGGCCCCTCCCTCCTGCTGAGTGCCCCCAGAGCAAGCAACTTGCAAAAGGGGCACCCAAGCAGCCTTGTTTCTGAGCCGCGGCTCGCATGTCCATTTATATATAGAGGCGTGGCTCGGCTTTGGCTCCCTGCTCTCTTCATTGACTCACTGGATGTGATTGATTGCTGTCTCAGCCAATGAGGAGGGAAAGTCCCGGAAAGTGGAGGCTCTTGTGCACATTACTGGATCAAAAAAAGGCTCAGGTATTAAAGGGGCTGGGGGGGGGGGGGTTACCTTTATGCATAGAATGCATGAAGGTAAAAAACGTGAGCCTTTAGAACCACTTTAAAGTAAGTTCTAATACTTGTACCTATATAATAATAAAAGAGAACATACTTATCAGTCCCTGGAATCCAGGATTGTCTTCCTTGCAGCTGAATGCCCCAACCTGCTTCTGCGCCATAATCTTTAAACCCCATCCACCTGGTTTTCATCCCAAGCATGTGCAGACATGTTGTAGGTTGCAGGTCTTTGAGATCTGCCAGGGCTTTGTGGCATGTCTGCACTTGCACGAGAAATCCTGCAAATGCACAAACATGCCACAAAGTCTTTGCCAGGCTTTTGGGGTCTGGGGGAAACCTGTGGCCTCTCTGTACCTGTGTACGGGATCCGACAAAACACTATGCAGTTAAAGCAAACACTGATGAGTTAAGTCATGTATTAAAATTGAATTAAAGAAGTTTAAATCTGGTGATTTTTACTCTATTGCAGTTTTCCCTGCGAGGGAAGGCGGGCAGCACTCAGAGTCATAGGGGTGTTCTGCATACAGGTGCTCTGATAGGAGGATAAATCAGAGAGATGACATCTTCAGTCTGTTGCTGCTCCTTCCATGTTAATATACAGGCTGTGGGTGGAGAGGTGAACAAGGTGTACTGCTTAACTGCATTTTGGAGGTAAAACAACTTCCAGCGTGTCTTTTAAAACATGAACCTATTCGTTTTTTCTGATGTTTAGCTTTTCCAATAACCTAGTACATAGATGAAACTGAGCCTGAAGCTCCACCTGATGGCTGGAACTGTAATTATAAAATATTCACATGCAACAATTCTTATTTACCTGGCTATAAAACAAGCAAAAAATATGTATAAGCCTTGTCTGTGGAGGTTCTCATGTATCCAGGTCATGGTATAGCTAGTAGTATTTAGTCCCATTCAACTGGACTTTTTCTGTGATGTTTTGGATCTTTTCCAAGGCAGTTCGTCAGTTCTAATGAGCATCAGGCATTAGAACGAATGTAAGTCTTAAAGAATTTATATAAACACACACTACACATTCCTTTTAAGAATTTAGTGTACATGTGTCTAGAGAAAAGAGGGGTCCAAAATTATATCCATGCACAGGATCAGGATCCTTAACCGCTTGCCGACCGGGCCATAGCCAAAAAACGGGTACAGCGCGGTCGAATAACTCTGGGAGGGCGTGCTATACCATCCTCCCAGAATCGCCCCCTGGGGCACGCACCTGGGAATGTCCATGACTGTTGGGTCTCCTAGACCCACCGTGTCACGAATCGGGGTAAAGGGCTAATAACAGTGGCCCTTTACCACGTGATAACTCCATCTAATGACGGAATTATCATTTGTAAACGAACCGGAGCAAACAGGAGGAAGCCAGTGCGGCATCGCTTTGGGCTGTATCTGAGGTGCCCACAGCGCTGATCTGTGTCCATCCTTGGCTCATCCATCCATCCCTGGCTTATCCATCCACATTCATGCTCAGCCATGCTCCATCCCTGGCTCATCCATACATAATTCATGCTCATCCATGCCCCTTACCTTGCTCATCCATCCACATCCATGCTTCATCCCTGGCTCACCCATCCACATTCATGCTCATCTATGCTCCATCCCTGGCTCATCCATCCTCATTCGTGCTCCATCCCTGGCTTATCCATCCTCATTCATGCTCCATCCCTGGATCATCCATCCTCATTCATGCTCCATCCCTGGCTCATTCACCCACATTCATGCTTCATCCTTGGCTCATCCATCCTCATTCATGCTCCATCCTTGGCTCATCCATCCTCATTCATGCTCCGTCCCTGGCTTATCCATTCTCATTCATGCTCCATCCCTGGCTCATTCTTCCTCATCCATGCTCCATCCCTGGCTCATCCATCCCCATCCATTGCTCACCCATAGCTCACCCATGCCACATCAGTGATCATCAATGCCACATTCATGCCACATCAGTGATCATCTGTGCCACATCCATGCCACATAATTGATCATCCATGCCAAATCAGTGCATATCCATGCCACGTCAGTTCTCATCCATGGAACAACATTGATTATCCGGGCCACATCCATGCCACACCAGTGCTCATCCGTACCACATCAGTGCTCATCCGTGTCACATCAGTGCTCATTCTTTCCACATCAGTGATCATCCATGCCACATCCATGCCACATCAGTGCTCATCCATGCCACATCAGTGCTCATCCGTGCCACATCCATGCCACATCAGTGCTCATCCGTGCCACATCCATGCCACATCAGTGCTCATCCATGTCACATCAGTTCTCATCAGTGCCACATCCATGCCACATCCATGCCACATCAGTGCTCATCCATGCCACATCAGTTCTCATCCGTGCCACATCAGTGCTCATCTATGCCACATCCATGCCACTACAGTGCCCATCAGTGCCTTTCAAAAGTGTAATAGGGAGTCAAATTAAATGTGAAATGTATGTCCCTAGAACATCTGATGGTGCTCCTTGCATGTTGGGCCTCTGTATGTGGCCAGGGTGTGGAAAGTCTCACACATCTGGTATCGCCATACTCGGGATGAGTATCAGAAAATATATTTGGAATGTAATTTTTGCTATGTACATGGTATGTGTTAGAAATATCTTATAAATGAACAACTTTGTGTAAAAAAAATGTGTTTTCATTTAATTTACACATTTTCCAAAAACTTGTGGGAAGAAAAAGACATTTTCAAAAGACTCATTATGCCTCATAGAATCTACGTTGGAGAGTTTCCAAAATTGGGCATTTCCATTGTCCTGGTGCTCCAGGACCTTCAAAAGTGTAATCAAGAACTCCTGATGGAGCTACCTGCATGTTGGCCATGTAGAAGTCTCACACATGTAGTATCGCCATACTCAGGAGGAGTCGCAGAATGCATTTTGGGGTGTAAATGCAAGTATGCATATGCTGTGTGTGAGAAATAAGCTTTTCTTTCAAAGGTTTTTATTATTATTATTGAGAAACAAACAATAACAAAGAACAAAAAACAAGTACAATAAGAAAACACAAAAATACATACAGTCAGTCCATAGAGGCGAGTTGCTTATCAACAAGTAAATACATGAAATCAAGAAACACCAGTAGGCCAAGTGTTGATGTGTTTCGTAGCGTACTAGAAATGCCTTCCTAGGAGTACTGTGAACGTGGAGACCAAGGCCCCCCAGGAGATACCCTGTGGCACCCACTTCCCCCCGCTCCATAAAACTCTGGCTCTGGGAAGACCCCCCGACACCCCTAAGGGGATCAAACTGTGTCGGGCAGCCCCCCGAGTCCTCCGATGCATGTTCAATTCCTAATGGATGCTCACAGAACTGTGTAAGCTGCTGTGAAAAATGTGCTCGGTACAGGTGTCTCCAGGGGGAGTATAAACCCCAAAACTAGGGGCCCCTACACCGCTCCGTAAACAGCACTCACTAAATGGCCACAACAAGCCCATGGCAGGCATACTTTAAAACAGGAAATGCAATAAATAAAAAAAAAATAGAATCAGAAAAAATATATGGAGAAGAGGGTGAGGAAAAGGAGGGGAGTAGAGAGAAAAGGAGGGGGAGCCGTCTGACAGGTAGTAGGTTGGAGGGAAATTGTGGACGAACCCAGGTTATGTTTACATGCCAGGGATGAGGGAAATACCCACGTGGTTTGCCCAGGGTTCCCAGGTCGTCTCAAATTGTGCTTTGGAATCCAGGAGAATGCTGGACAATTTCTCTTGGGACATAATCCATGAAATTTTGTGTTTGGAGAAATAAGCTTTTAATATAACAATTTTGTGAAAAAAAAAATAAAGAAAAAAAATTCTTAATTTTGCCAAAAATTGTGGAAAAAAATTACAACTTTAAAAAAACTCATCATGCGTCTTACTAAATACCTTGGACTGTCTATTTTCTAAAAAAAATGTCAAATCGCATGTCAAATCACATCAATGGGAACCAGGGCTAAAACTTTCACAAAGACCAAATAATATGCACTTATTTGGGTTACTTTTACCAAAGATATTTAGCAGAATACGTTTTGGCCAAAATGTATGAAGAGAATTTAATAATTTGCAAAATTTTTATAACAGAAACAAATTCAAAATGTGAAAGCACTGAAAGCTGAAAATTGGTCTGGTTAGGAAGGGGGTTTAAGTGCCCAGTGATCAAGTGGTTAAGGTGGAACTTCACTCAAAATGTTAAATATTGCTTATTCTTTCCCTCCCCCAGCCTGTAGCCCTGGGGGGGGTGAGTACTTTTTGTCAATACCCTTTCCCATTTCTTCAATCCTTGCATAGGAGAAGATGTTATCACTCCTCCTGTCTCTGTTCCTGCCTGTAGCCTCCTGGAACACATCACACCTCCAAAGAGGCTGAAGGACGAGTCTCCCTGTGCCGCTTGATTACCCACATGTGCACTTGGGAGTCAGCTATGATACATCAGAAAGCCAGCTCCCAAATACAAGATGGTGGCACCAGGGACATACAGTGGTGAGAAGAATTGGCTGCAGAAGGAAAAGGCTACAATCCATGGGCATGGATTTTTAAAAGCCAGCAACTACAGTATTCATAGCTGCTGTCCTTTAAATTAAATAAAAAAAAAAATGATAAAGTTCCTCTTTAGGTTTCTTTATTCCCCACTGACACAGACCCTTGTCGTGTATGCAAAATGTATAACAAGTTCAAGATTTTAAGTTGCAAAACTAACTGCCGGGGGAAAAACTAGGACACTCCTCAAGACATGCAAAAGGTACCAATGTAACCTGCTAAGCTACTTTTAGGAAATGCTGATTTCCATTTAGTATATACAAAAAAAAATCCATATTTATGAAAAAGTACAACACTGAAAGTTCCAGTTAAATGGCAAGTCAAATAACAGTGCACACACATTCTTGACAAATTGTTTCCTTTTAATAATCACTTGTAAAGATTTTTCCTTAAGTGGTATTTGGTTTATGTGCTTGCAATTTAAATGACATTTCCATTTAATATGTCCTAAAAAAAAAAAAATATACTTTACAAGAAACAATAACTTCCATCTAAATAATTGTTTCTGTTCTTTATGGCTAAAATGTGCTTTTTGAACAATTTGTTTTTTCTGAAAAAGGTTGAGACTTGCAGTAAAATATGGCTGCAAAAACAAATAAATTGAGACTTGATTGCTTGCGTTTGCCTACTAAACAATTTTCTGTTTAGGAAGGCGGCTAAGACTTACAGTAAATATTGCTCTATCGAAAAAATAAAAAACAAAATTGATTCTTGATTGCAAGGGTGTAAAGCATATTACCGCTGATCCATGCTGCACAGCTCAAGCACCTTTAATATATTTTAATTCTTTGCACAATTGATACATACACATTGCCTTCTGATTCCTACTAATGAAGGGGGACGCTCCCTAACTTATGCAATGCTTACATTTCACAGACTTGCTGGAGGGCCACAGGTTGAGCATCCATGATGTAAAGGGTACTAAGAAACCCGCATCACCATTTATATTGTTTTAAATTGACCCTGTGCTTTAGAAAGAAATATGTTACCCTTGCTCGACTGCAACACATTACTACTTGTGGACAAGCTGCTGCTCTGACTGAAGTGTCTCCACACTCGGTCCACAGGGAACCAAATATAAATCTTTATTCGCTACATTTCACACATTTCATCTGTAGCAGCCTTCCTCATAGCACCATGGGCTATGAGGAAGGCTGCTGCAGTCGAAACATGTTAGCCTGTTATTTTTGTGATTTACAATTTATTGGATGACATAAGTAGGAGGCTGAATTCAACTACAGACCTGTGCTTTGCCCAAGTAGGAGCAAAAAGTTTGTTTGCACAAATTAAGTCTCACACTTTTTTTTTTTTCTTTTACAGTTTATGTACACTGTTTTATCATTGTAGGAATAAGATATATATATATATATATATATATATATATATATATATATATATATATATATATATATATATATACTATATATATATTATATATATATATATACTACCTCAATATCAGACACTTTTACGTTCTTCCTGCCCAGGCCAATTTTCAGCTTTAAGCTCTGTCACATGTTGAATGACAATTGTGCGGTCATGCAACACTGTACCCATATGACATTTTTGGAATTTTTTTGAGACATATAGAGCTTTCTTTTGGTGGTTTTTAATCACCACTGTTTTTTTTTTTGCTAAACAAACCAAAAAAAAATGAACATTTTGAAAAAAAAGTTTTCTTCATTTCTTTTACAAAATATAGAAAATAAGTAATTTTTCTTCTTCACTTATGTGCTTTGATGAGGCTGCACTGATGGGCTCTGATATCCTGCACTGATATGCTGCACTGATGGACACTGGCTGTCACTGATGGGGCTGTAAATGTCCTGTTTAAATGTAACTGTCTGAAGAAAGGAAAGCCGATAACTGTCAGTGTAAATGTCCCTCTCACAGTAAAGACAGTTATCGGCTTTCCTTTCCTCATACAGTTACAGCGCTGAGAAAAGGAAATGCTGATTGGACACAGCTGATCACATCGTAAAGAGCTAACGTCATTGGCTCTTTACCCTGATCAGTGATGCGCTATGGGAGAGACACAGCTCACCACTGATCCCTTCACTGAGTGCCCCCAGGGGTGCACATGCATGGAAAGAATGGGATGACATCATATGACTGGCTGGGAAGGGGTTAAACATCTAGGGCAACCAAAGGGTTAAATGTGTGCCTAACCAGTGTTTGTGTACACTGTGTGTGATGCTTTTACTAAGGGAAGTTATGGATTTCAATTTCTGCTTTGAGGGGGGAAAAATCTATTACTTCCCCACTGAAAGGACAGGACAGGGCTCTGCCTTGTTTACATCGGCAGAGCCCTGTTCTGTGTGTTTTCCGTAGGATTGGGGGGTGCCAGCAGTGATCTATTGCCTGGCACCCGCTGATCGACATTTGCTGTGTTTGATCACAGCACGGCCAGATCGCCGGCGGCATGTGTGCATGCCCCCTACCCGGAAGTACCAGATCATATACTAGGTACGTGATCTGGCGCAGCAGGGCCACCTTGCCGCCGTATATCTATGTTTTACGGTCAGCAAGTGGTTAAAGTTGGAGAATGAGAATATTGTTTAATGTCACTTTAAACTTTCTTTTGGGTTCCTGTTTCCATCCATGACCCCATCTGGGAGATTTCTGTACACTTCCTGTCACTCTTACACCCATACAAGAAATAGAGGGGAAATGTCATCACTGGGACTGGGAGCACATACAGTAATAAAGACATTGTCAAGGATTTTAATTCTTGTTCACACTACTACAGATTCATTTTTTTTGTCTTGGACATCTCATTAGGGACACAACAACAATAAACAAACAAAAACAAAAAAAAACAAGAAGCTATATTTAAAATGATATAAAAAAAAAGTTTTGTCTGGAGTTGGGCTTTACCCTGCAGAAGTAACATACTGGATGACATGTGACAAATGACATGTGGACAGTTTAAGCACCTAGCTGTATGTGACTTATAACGGTGAGATCCATAGTTATTACTGTCATTGCAGGGAGTAAATACATCTCAGTCTCTTTTCTCCTCACTGCACTTTCTAAGATTTATACACTCCATTTATGATGTAATGATAAGGCACAAAAAGGGCTGCAATGCGTGTCTAAATGATGTTACAAATAGCAGTAATTCTATGACTCATTTGTACACCGTACAGTAAATCATCCACTTTTAATTGACTCTGTCAAACAATATCCCGGTAGGATGTCATTTACCAATGAGTAAAGGGAAGGTGAGCCGTGGAAATGAAGTGACCCTTCAAATTAATGTAATATAGAGCAAAATATTTTCCCAGCATTAAGATATGGATGAAATAAGTGCGTGAAATCCCTGTCTCCGCTCTGATTATCATTTGTTTTGGTCGGCACTTTTGGGAAGGTTGCTAATTCAGTTTGCAACTGTATAAAATATTTATTTCATTTAAAGCAGATTTTTGGTACGTACTAAATGTTTTCTATTGTTTTTAATGAGGTTTGGTTGAATCTGTAAATCTAATATCAATTTTGTCTTTTTGCAAATTTTAGAGATTTAGCAGATATGATTAAAGTGATGATAAACCCAAAATCAAACATTTATTATATAGCGGCTTCCCAATCCTTAAAGTGTCACTACATCTACATCGTAAAAAACTTTCAATAAATACTGTATTACATGCTGTTCATACTCACTCAGTCACTATGGGATTCCTTTTCTGTATTTTGCAAAAAATCGGGTCGGTCCTGCGTTTTTCTATCTCCCCCTTCTGTCCAAGTCCCCAATGCAGTTTGGAATTGTGCAGAGCAGTGTTGGCAGTTGCTCAGTTTTCAGTTTTCAGTGAGTTTCTATGCTTGTCATTTTTTTCTCTACCACATCTAAGCAGCCCGTTTGACTATAGAGTCACACAAAACACTTTGGTAAATGACAGCCCGCTCCCTCCCTCCTTATCCATACCCACTAACCAGCTAAACACAATGGGGGCGGGATATTACAACTCCCCCATATTCTAAGACACAGGCTGGAGGGGAAATCAACCCACACCATGTTATTGCCAAAAATAAGATTTGGTATAATATATATTCTATAACCTATATATATATATATATATTTGATATATATATATATATATATATATATATATATATATTTGATATATATATATATAATATATATATATATATTATATATTATATAAATATATATATATTATATATCAAATATATATTTCCAATTTAAAACATTTTATTGATATAAAATATTTATTTTTACTCTGTATCCCAAACTCAGGACTAGAAGCTCCTCCTGCTTATGTTTCCCTGCAGACAGGCTTGGAAAGAGCTGGGTCATGTGACAGCTTTATATCAATTTGGGAAAAAGGTACAATTTCAGCTGGTGATCTGGTTAGTATCACACTCTCTGTCTAATGCCCCGTACACACGGTCGGAAATTCCAACCACAAAATCTGTCGGATTTTGCCGACACTGGTGTTGCATACACACGGTCGGACAAAGTTGTCGGAAAATCTTGATCTGACCATGCGTGGCACTTTGTCCATCGGAATTCTCTACACACGATCGGAAAAAGTCCGATCGGATTTTGTTGTTGGAAAATTTGAGAGACTGAATTGTATATCCACATGAGAAGGGTAAGTTGTACATTTGTCTACTTCCTCCTTGGAGGAGCATCAGAGGCACATCTTCAGTGTGTTTTCCCTTTGGGCTGCCTGTGCATGTCGGTGTTGTGCAGCATCCTTAAGTTAAGCTGTAGTTGTGGCAAAATGTGGAAATACAATAAATAAATAAATAATAATAAAAAAAAAAAAAAAAAAAAATAATAATAATGGAGTCACTGATACTGTTACAAGGAAATATGTCACATTTTCTTCTTTATTATTATTATTATTATAATAATACACAATTTATATAGTGCCAACAGTTTACGCAGCGCTTTACAATGTAGAGGGGGGACAGCACAATTATAGTACAGTTCAATACAGAAGGGATAGGAGGGCCTGGCTTGTAGAGCGTTTATTCTATTGCCGTGTACACACAATCGGAATTCTCATCGGAAAAGCCTTAGCTTGTGTTGCCTACACATGGTCACACCAAATTCCGACCGCCAAGAACACGGTGACGTACAACACTACGATGAGCCGCGAAAATTAAGTTCAATGTTTTCCGAGCATGCGTCAGAATTTTGCGCGATGGAATTGCCACAGACAATCGGAATTTCCATCTTTCCAAACTTTTTCCATCGGAAAAATTGAGAACATGCTCTCAATCTTTTGCTGGCCGAAATTCCGCAAGCAAAAGTCCGATGGAGCCTACACACGGTCGCATTTTCTGATGAAAAGCTATCATCAGACTTTTGCTGGCCGAATTTCCGATCATGTGTACGCAGCATAAAGGGAGGGGGTGGTGGAACAAAAGGTAATAGATGCAGAGAATGATTTGATGGGGGGGTGGCTCAGGGCTTTAGTTTGGATATCCTTTAAATACTTGTTATTGATTAATGGCAATAATTTTAGTTAAGTCGAAAACAGAGCAAATTCATTTTAATTAGATTTAGCGCATTTGATCAAGAAGAAAGCAAGGTAAGAGTACACTTCTAATTATCTTCACAGTCAGGGGACAACTTCAATAATCCCAAGAATGGGACCCTAGGCTTGAGCAAGCTCAGGGCCAATGATTTTAATTTAACACTGCTTTTGGTTTACTGACTTTAGAGTTACCTATACAGAAAGATAATTTTTCAACTGTTTTGCAATTAGCAGAATACAAGGAATGTGGGAGGGGCCTTCACTGGGTGGAAATACATTGCCGGTTATGTATTAATGGAAATAATTGTCTTCCTTAGGGGGTAAAACTCTATTTAAAGAACTATCAGTAAAAAAAAAATAGAATACTGATGCATTAATTTGTGTACAGATACTCACCTTTTCTCTGCAGTCACTTGTCTGTGTTTTAAAATAAAATCTCATCTTTAGTGAATAGTTTCCTGCTTCCCTAACCCTCCTTATTTAAAAGGTTGAGTTTTTTTTTTTGGTTTGATTCCAGACAGAGCTAAGCTGCCTCCATCCCCGTATTTACTGTGTGCACCTGCACATGCCTATAATTAAAAACTATGATTTAAAAAAGCCTTGTTGTGGTCAGTACAACTTAAGCCCCATCTGGAAAAGAATAACATTATTTCTCCCATACAGCACTCTCAGGCTAACGTCACACTTGCGACAGGTTAGTAATCCAGCTTCTGATGAGAACTCACCAATGGTAGGATCACTATAAAGGGCCAATGTTAGCTTTGCAACATTCCCTCACCTTCAACTTACATTTTAAATTGGAACTAAAGTCACCATATCTTACTCCTCTCCAATGGTCTGGAGGCAACAAGGGGCCACTCTCTGGCTATGGCATCCTCCCTGGCTCCTTCTGGATGCTGGCCTTCAGTTTTTTTTGTTGGATAGTGTAGAATAAATCAGTCATCCCAGCACACACATGCACAGCTCAATTTACATGATACAAAAGACTATGAGCAGGCAGGTATGTGTATTTTAGTGCAGAAGAGACATGGTGCATTTCTTCTCCAATAAACAGCCTGCCTGCTTATTATTGATATATATTTTTTTTGTTGCCTTTGGTTCTGCTTTACAGTATTTTAATCAAGTGACAGATGACACATAGAAAGCTGGTGATCGTTCTCCATGCGTTTTCTAGCAATCCCAATTTGAAATCCTGCTTGCAACAGGACCACATATGTGACAATATATTTAAAGTGAACCAGACATGGCTCGCTAAGACAGAAACCGATTATTACTATTTTATGTTAATATAATTGTGCATACTGTATGTATCTTGGTTTACTCTGTGCCTGACTCTTAAGTTTTAGTCAGCAAGTGAATGGTCACTCTTTATTTTTTCAGTTGTTAAACTGTCACCAGGATTCACACACTGCACACTCAGGAGCTAGGAGAAGGACTTTAGGTGACCTTTCAACCAAGAACTCAATCTAAAGAATGGGCAAGAAAACCCCAATAAGGGCCAGATTAGCCAACCATGTTATTCACTGATATGTTTCAGCAAGTTGAGGGCAGTTTGGCATTTTCCTTCATACCTGGTGGCCAAATGTTTATGGTCAGAGGTTTTTGACATGCTCACTATGCTCCAGTGGTACCAATACAGGCAACATATGCTATTCTCAATTTGAGACCTAACCTCACCAATCCATAATTTCTACTAACGAATCATGTTCTTACAATAGTCAAGCAAGGTTATGGTTTGGAAAAGAAGGACTAGAGGACTAAATCTAGAGTTACCCAGGTAACTTCATAAAAAGGGTGAAGCTGACACAGTGCATACATTCCCGGCAATCTGACTGCCATATTCCTCCAGGCTTTGTCTCAGATCTACTAGAGCTAGTCTCTCTATGGTGTCTTCATGAAAACATCCCCCCCCCCCCCCATTTCCTTGACAAAGCCTCTTGATTCAAATTCAACGACAGATTTAAATGAATGGAATGTGGAACTTTTTTGAATAGCTGTTTATATATATTGCGGAATATCAGGAATTTATTAATGCAGAACTTTAAAGCTAAATTCTTGGAATTAGACAACATTTAGCGCAGTCAAAAATTTTGAATTTTCTTTCACTTTCGGTGATAATGGTATACAAGACAAATAAAGAGGGTAAATCTCTTTAACAGCGACATAGACAAAAATAAAAACCTGACAGGTGTTGCAATTAGTCTCAACTGTATACAAAACAAAAAAATATATAATTATTTTTACCTTTAGTAATACTATGTAGCACCATAACCCCTAGGCGTGGCTATGTATTTTCTGGGCTTACCAATTACATCCTCCTTGTAGCTCATTGTTCGTTGTCTAGGGGTTCCCAGGGTTAGTACCCAGTAACTTCAGAAGCTGACACACAAAAGTCCTTTTAAGAATTTTTATTTGCAGGGGTAACGTTCAAATATAACACAGTCTCTCAGTTGGAAATAGAGGGCATGGGTGACAAAACTCAGGCACTTCAGAACTGCTGACATCAATTGAATGTCTCTTTAACCCAGAGAGTAGCCACTCGCAACTGGGCACTTCACTGCTGGATAAACCTCTAACTGTAGATTTAGCAGTCAACAAGTGACTTGAAGATTTGCAAAGTCTCTGCCACAGACTAGATTGTAACTGAAGATAAATTAGGAACTTTTCCCACGGTACCTGGATCTTTCAGCTGCCTTGGCGATACCGTAAGAAATGCGGATTCACTAGTGTCCATACAACTTCAGCTCCCAGGCTCTTACTGAGCAGCCAGCTTCTTGGCCCTCCTCTGAAGAGTCCTCCCCTGGTCGCTTGTACGAGTTGCCGTGTCTCTCCAATGCCTAGAGCACACCGGGACACCTTCAAATCCTCCTTCAGTTACTGGGCCTCGAAATAGCCAGTTCCGAGGCTCGGGAACAGACGGATCCCCACCCCAGACCATGAGGGCCTCTGGGGCTGGTCAGGGTGACCATGCTTACGGGGCATCAGATGCTCCTGGGTCCGGGAACCCCTTACGGGGTTGGTCCGGACTGGAACCAGGAATCAAAGAGCAAGCCGAACCCTGAACACGTGACTTCAGCATCTTAAATACCCCTTCCCAGACTACACAGCGGGGCCAGGCGCACCCACTGATTGGCTCCGAGAAAGATTGGTACCTAACAAATCCAACCAGGCTTGGTTCTCAGCCTGTCACAGGTGCCTCACTGCACCTATGACCAGGCAGAACTCCAGTACAGTCCAGCCAAACTGACGCCAAAGTAAAAGACCTATACAATTAACCCCCAGAACTCTGTTACAGTTCTGGAAAAACTAGATTTACATTATAGCGCACACTTTAGTAAAGTGTCGGCGCTACAACTATAAC
Organism: Lithobates sylvaticus; assembly: GCA_028564925.1. Taxonomy (NCBI): domain Eukaryota; kingdom Metazoa; phylum Chordata; class Amphibia; order Anura; family Ranidae; genus Lithobates; species Lithobates sylvaticus. Next base: position 77,761,984 of record CM053027.1, read on the forward strand.
TCTTGCAGTGCAGGGGGGTACTGCAAGGGGAGATTTTGTCTAATTCCTGGAGTTCACCTTTAAGATTACTGAAACGTTCACTTTAACACAAAAATGAATGGCATATTTCCGAGTAGGTTTTATGTTTTTGTAAAGATCAATTCTGAAGTTAGCTGAAGGCAATGCACTTAGTGGAACCCTGTAATCTTGTTCTGGAATTTGAAGCTAGGCTCTCTTAAAAGTCACCGACTTTGGCAAAGATTTCAAAACATTTTCTTTCCTCGCAAGGTATAAATATGCATAAAAAAATTGCAAATGAAACAACATAAAGCGGCAATAAAGTAAATGTGTCTAGCATTTGGAGAGGTCCATGTCAGCAAACTTTTCCCTGACCTAGATGGAATTTGCTGCATGGTGAAGATAAGTGACTTACACAGTATTCAAAGCATAGCGAATGATCACCATACAGTGCAGTGTAATTGAAATTTCCGTTCCCCTTTTGTCAGCAATAGTCTTATGACAAATGTCTGTGGAAAAAAAATGAGTTGAATTGGCCAAATTGTTATAGAGCTCACACCAAAAAAGCTATTTTATTTGATTTTTTTTATGTGTTTTTTATACAAACAACTAGCTTCATTATTTCTGCTGATGTCAGGACAGAGTAATCTGATTTCAGAAAAGAATAGAGACTGTTTTAAATGAAAAGGAAATTGTATTTTTTAATGTGTGTGGATGTGGTCATTTTAGTTTGAATAGTATTACTGATAAGTATTTTAAAAGCCATATTTTTATTGTGTAGTTGAAAATGGACTGTGGATGAAAATGCTGGGCTCTTACAGAATAGTTACAGAAACTTACAGAAACAGATCCTAGCCTCACATAGCCCATGCAAAAATGTTAAGTTAACCCTTAAAGCTCAATTGAAAAAAAAAAGAGTATGTACATATATTGAATAGTGAGAGGATAGCTTAATACCCCAGTCACATCTGTGCTATTTAACATGTGTTGCCTGAAATGCAAAAACACATGGCAAGAGTATTTCCATTAATTTCCATGGGGTGTTGGGAAATATATTACAGGTGCTTTTTTGGTGCATTAATGTGTGTGTTGGGCCCCATAGACTTCAATGGCAGTGCATGACAAACCTGCAAAAAAAAAATCATTAAATCGACTTCTGCCGAGCGGAAACAGCCACATATGGATAGAAATGTGTCCAGTACCTGCAGAACCAGTCGAATTTCAAACCATTTTTTGGAGTGTGCTAAAATAACAAGCATATAATACTTACCTACTCTGTGCAATGGTTGTGAACAGAGAAGCGCTGATTCTCCTCTTCTTGTGTCCCCCGCTGGCACTCCTGGCTCCTCCCCCCACCAAGTGCCCCAATAGCAAGTTTCTTTCTTTATGGGCACTCAGGCGTTCTCACTCCCGAGCCCCACTTTTTATGTCCATAAGACATACAGAGCGCGGCCACTCCCTCCCACTGGCTGTGATTGACAACATCAGGAGCCAGTGGTTCCCACTGCTGTATTTGAGCCAATGAGGAGGTAGAGGGAGCTGAGAGGGCCTCGGCTCTCATGCACATCACTGGATCAAGATCAGGCTCAGGTATGTATTTGGGGGGGGGGGAGCTGCATGCAGAAGGTTTTTTAACTTACCGCATAGAATGCAGTAAGTTAAAAAAAAGAACCTTCTGCCTTTACAACAACTTTAAGTTGTCAGGTCTTAGACTGCTGGTAACAGCAACAGACTGGGAAGTAGCCAAGAAAAGAATGTAGTGAGATACAACGTAAGTTAAACTGACAATTAAGTGCACAGCCAGGGAATGTGGAATGTTAATAGAAAATACTTGGTGAACAGACCAGAGAGCAAGGAGAGACAGACAGAACAATGGGTGAGAGCAGCAAAGCTATCAGACACTGAAGAAACAAAAGGCTCCAGTAAATACAAAGAATGATAAGATTCCAGTACAGCAAAGGTATAACATAACACAGTACAGAATACAGGGCAAAGACACTAGGCAACAAAGTTGCAAGACACAAAGTGCAAAGAATAAGGTAGCAAGATACAAGGTGCAAAGTAATAGAATGAGGATATACTATGTGCAGGGCAATAATGGAGCAGAATACAAGGTTCAGAATAAAAAGGGAGCAAGATAGTGCAAGTGCAATCTAATAAAGCTGTTAAACAAAGTTACAAGACAACAAGGTTGGGAGACACAAGAGGTAAAATGTTGGCATTGCAGGTGCATGACAAGTAGTTGGTCTGACAATGATCCAGTGTTAGGCTAATGGAAAAACAATTAAACAAAATGTACAGTTCTGCTCACAAGTTTACATACCCTGGCAGAATTTATGATTTCTTGGGTATTTTGACCAGAGCAGCCATACTCCGCCAAAGTTCTGTTGAACCCTAGGATTCCTCCAGAAGTTGTAAGGGGTTCCTTGAACTGTGGCTGATTGACCACCTACATTGTTCCACAGCCAACACTGCAAAACCAATGAGCTGTCTGTAAGGGTGGCATTATGACCACCACTGTAAGGGGGAATTCTTCCTACTGACCACCAATGTAAGGGGCATTTTTCCCTCACTGAATAAGTTTGTTTTAGTAAGGGTTCCCTGAGACCTGAAAATTCTTTTAGGGGTTCCAGTGTGAAAAAAGGTTGAGAACGGCTAGACTAGAGAAACAAGGGGAACAGTGTGCAGAAATGATTAATGTTATCCCTAAATTCCAGGCAGAGAACAGAAGTCTAATGGATACACATACAATAACACTAATATGTTTAAGATTTGCTGTATATCTGGTATACGCTCATTTTGGGTCAGGGATTCTGCTACAGTATTCCTTGGATTTCCACATTACATATTTTGTCTGGATCATGTCTTTTAGTTCAAAGAGTTTATCTTTGATCCATTTTTATTCTGCATGTGGTCAATTTTGGCCTTTGTATATCCCCTCATATTTCTTTCTATATGGATAGTTCTTGCAAGTGTTTGCACTTGAGTAAATTTGCTGCTAAAATACTTTTGCAGCTCTTTTATTAGTGATAAAAGCAAGTGTGTTCTGATGCTGAATAGTTAGATGTGGATAGTGTAGCAAGTGAAGTATAGGCCTCAAGGACCTCTTGTGCCTGAGCACCCACTATTTGCATTTTATCATCTGGGCCTTTGGAGTAAAGTCATGGTGAGGGAGCTAGCAAAGGTCTTAAAGCTAAATCTTTTGGATGTACTTTATTTGTGAGTCTAGGAGAAGGTTTTCCAGATCAGAAAGTTACTCCAAGTCTTTGCTAGATTAGTTATCTGATGATCAAGTATCCTTGTTTTCTTAGCTTCTTTTTCTTTCCTTATTTGTGGGACATTGAACCTAGATCTATGTGGAGTCAGTTGCAGTGACTACCGAGTGTGGAAGGTAGCTATCATTGCTGGGAGTTGCTGGTAAAAGCAAACTCATTATGCACAGGGCTGGTGCAAGGATTTATGACACCCTAGGCAAAACCTAATTTTGCTGACCCCCTCCCTTGGCTCCACCCATGACTCCAGCCCCTTTTCCCTGCCCATGTAAACCCCTCCTTTTTAATGAAATGCCCATCAAATGCCGCCTCACCAGGGCCTATCAAATGCAGCATCACCAGCGCCCATCAAATGTGGCCTCACCAGCGCCCATCAAATGCAGCCTACTAGCGCCCATCAAACGCAGCCTCACCAGCGCCCATCAAACGCAGCCTCACCAGCGCCCATCAATTGCAGCCTACCAGAGCCCATCAATGCAGCCTACCAGTGCTTATCAATGAATGTTTGCTTGCTTCCATTCATTCAGGAGTTGGGACACAGATACAGTCCTCCGCGGCTGCTGTGCCTCTGACAATTTGTGCGAACGGAGCAGCGGTAGCCTGCTGATGCTGAGAATTAGTTGCTTGCTGCAGAAAGAAGAGAGTATGAACACCAGTGGCCAGGCGCACTAGGCAGCAGGGCCCAGCGCACTAGGCAGCTTTGCCCAGTGGTAACACCGGCCCTGATTATGCAGGTCTGAGAATATGTGGCCATCACCACCAGTGGCTAAGCCACTCCTTGTCCTAGTCTGCTTTTTGTCACTATTTGAAGTTGTTGAAACAGCTTAATGATTGCTTACTGAATATGCATCAGTGTAACATTGGAGATAAAATTCTGATGATCCCCAAAGCTACTTTTTTATTTACTTATGTGCGAACATCAAATATTTTCATGTTGGAAGTGGCGCCCTCTAGCACTGAATCGGCAATGAGTATGTACCGTTCTAAGGGCTGTTTTTCAATCTTATCTCATCAGCAGTAAGAAAAAAAAGGAATTGCCAACTACTAATGTGTGTGTAATTTACTTGTATGTTGTAAAGTAGAATGTTACTGATGTTTGACTTTGCGCTCAGGCAGTAAAACTGAGATTCATAATCAGTTTCAAAGATCTGGCAGTCGATGGTAACAATTCGTTTTAATATACTGTTTGCCCTACAGTACTCCAGACAATTTTTGATTGAAATATGAAGGCAAACTGATTGTTCAAACTCGCTTACTGTGATTTAAAGACAGACACTTCTATTTATTTTGTACAGTAAAAAGAAATGTTAGATGATACCATGCTGTTTTAAAAACTGAACAAGAAATATAAAAGTGCCAGAATTGTTACAATTTAATTTATACATTAATAACTAAACAATACTATGAGGAGAAACTTGATGAATTATACCCCACTGGCAGGCAAAGCACAAAATGTAAAGGGCTCAGTTAAAGAAACCCTGTGCACAGCGTAATATGAAGGCTGCACTTGCTGCTTTATTCTACAGGAAATGCTAGCTACCTTGCTGTTATGCTGATTTAAAGCAGAACTTCAGTCCCCCTCTGTTTCGGCTCTGCCCCCTTTGGTGTTGCCAATTATTGCGCATGTGCAGTAGCGCTGAAGGGCTGTCTTCAGCCTTTGGGTCTTGACAGAGCCCTTTGGTGCAACTGCTTTTCCACACATGTGCAAAGACAGGGATGATTTGGGACTTCCCTGATAGCCATCTTTGCTCATACATGGGAAATCCCACACATGTGTAGATAGTTGGGTAGACCAGCCAATCTACAGCTATGCCACAGGGCTTGCTCAGGACCTTAAGCTCTGTGGCTTATTTGGGGGACGGGGGTAAGAAAAGATTAATTCTTGCTTAGGCGGGAAACATGCAAGTGATGCTTTGAAGCACAAATAAACATCATTAGGTAAATCAAAATAATGTCTAATTCTAAGAAAGGGAGAGGGAAGGATGCAGCACAACTTAATATGACCTGTAGGGTGGAGGCCTGCTTTAATGGCTCTAGTACTTAATGAGGAACTGCCCTAGAACAGATATTTAAGTGAAGAGCGCGCTGTTACTTCACTGACCGCATTCATTTTCTTGGTCAATTACTCTGAAATATGTAAGGAATCAGCATCACTGCCTGCTATTAACATTGCCAAAATGAGGTCAGCAATGGATCCCCTGTTTTTTTCTCAGCACAGGTTTCCTTAATTAATGAAAAATAAAATCCTAAACCTATGGGATAGGCTAAATAAACGTATTTTCTACATTTTTAAAAAATGACACTGACAGTTAACCCAACCCTTGAAATAAGCCCTTACTACTAAAGCCCTTACACTAAACTCAACACTTTACACACTAAAATAACCCTAACACCTAACCTTTATGAATATAACCTAACCCCTAAATTAAAGGCTTACCACTTACTACCAAAACGGTAGTAAACTATTTTTTAAACTGTATAAAAAAATTGGATTTTGATGGGAAACCCCCACACCAAAATGTAAAAAAAATAGCGTGGGATCCCCCCAAAATCCATACCAGACAATTATCCGAGCATGCAGGCAAGGAAGGGGGGCATGAGCGAGCGCCCCCACCTGAACCATACCAGGCCATATGCCCTCACCGACCCAACATGCATCGGTTGGTGACATCACAAGGGGCGGTGCCACCAGGTGACATTGCCAAGTGGCTCCTCCCCTTACCTATTTAAGAACTGTCAGACAGTGGAGCAGACAGTTGGCGATTATTCTTCGTCACTGGCTGAGCTTTTTTGTTTTCTTTTTCGGGTCCAGTAGTGTGCCGGGCATCATGATTGATGATGGATCTACATTGGGGGACATTGTGTTTTTTTTTAATAAAGGAATTGTCAAAAACTGTGTGTGTTTTTATTTTATTTTTGACACTTTTTTTGGTGAATGATTATGAGTACAATGTACTCCATACTCACACGGGGGGGGCGGGATCTGGGGGCTCCCTTGTTAAAGGGGGCTTCCAGATTCTGATAAGACCCCTGCCCACAGACACCCACAACCACTGCCCAGGGTTGTGGGGAAGAGGCCCTTGTCCCCGTCAACATGGGGACAAGGTGCTTTGGGGCAGGAGGGCAGAGCCCCGCACCAAAACACCCCCCCATGTTGAGAGCATGCAGACTAGTATGGTTTGGGGCGCTCGCTCTCCCCCATTTCCTGGCCTGCATGACAGCATGTTCGGATAAGGGTCTAGTATGAATTTTGGAGAGACCTCACGCCTTTTTTTTTGGTGTGGAAAAATCCATACCAGACCCAAATTGCCGGTTATGGATTGGGGGGGCCCCACGCCGTTTTTTTCACATTTTTCTATTTCCGGCAATGTTTTTTTTTTCGAGAAAGCATGCATTTTATTTTTACATGCAGACTAAGGGGACCCCCCGGGCATTATATTTTAAGGACTTTCTCATTTTTATTGTTTCACTTTAAGCATCATTAAAATTACTGCTCCTTTAAAAAATGTTGCATTGATACATGTCCCCAGGGCAGTACCCGGACCTCCATATCCTTTTTATGGCCAATAACTTGCATATAAGCCTTCAAAATGTGAACTTTAGATTTTTCAAGTTAATAGGGTTTGCGGCTCGGGTCCAAACTTTTTCCATGTTTAGGAGATCTGGTGCAAACCCAACTGGGGAGGGGGGGGGGTGATGTTCAGCCCATCACTACCGTTACCTGTGAAATGGGACACTGATTATTTTTTTTACTTTTATGTGATGTGATTAATTAATCTGGACATTTTTTTGTTTATTTATAGGTTAAATCATTGTCCTTGGGTGATGTCTTAAAAAGCCCTAGTTCTTTTTTTTGCTGTAACCATTTCTGTGTTTGGGATGATGGCAGTCCATGTTTTTAACAACTTCAGCCCCGGAAGGATTTACCCCCTTAATGACCTGACAGTTTTTTTTGTGATACGGCACTGAGTCGCTTTAACTGACAAATGTGCGGTTATGCAACGCTGTACAGAAACAAAATTGATGTCCTTTTTTTCCTACAAACGGAGCTTTTATTTTGGTGGTATTTGATCACATCTGTGGTTTTTATTTTTTGCACTATAAACAAAATTAAACAATAAACAATTACAATTACTTTTTTCTATAATAAATATTCAACAGTTTAGGCCAATACATATTCTTCTACATATTTTTGGTAAACAAAATCGCAATAAGCGTATATTGATTGGTTTGCGTAAAGTTATAGTGTCTACAAAATAGGGGATATATTATGGCATTTTTAATATTATTTTTTTTACTTGTAATGGTGGGGATCAGCGATTTTTTGCGTGACTGCGACGTTGCGGCAGACAGATTGGACACTTTTTTTGGGATCAGTGACATTTAGACAGCGATCAGCGCTAAAAATAGCCATTATTACTGTATAAATGGCACTGACAGGGAAAGAGTTAACACTGGGGAGTGATCAAGGGGTTAAGTGTTCCCTAGGGATGTGTTTCTAATAGTGGGGGATGGGACTGATTGGGAGTACAGAGAGATCGCTGTTCCTAATCAGTAGGAACACACACTTTCTCTCTACTCCCCTGTCAGAATGAGGATATGTTTGTTTACATTGACAGGTCCTGGCCCTCTGTGGAGCGATCGTGGGTGGCCAGCAGACATCGCAGCCGCTGACAACGCGCATTGGCTCCAGAGACACGCCGTGGGTGCACCTGCAATAGCTATTAAAGGGACTGATGTACAGCTACAGAGATTTGCACAGCTGAGACAACCTGCCACAATATAACTGCAGTGACTGGTCGACAAACGGTTAAACCAGGGTCACCCTGCTTCTCTCCCTTCTTTTTTGAAACCGTTGCTAATTTTACAAGGCAATACCTGGGTTTGCAAAGGCATTTGCAAAGGTGCCCACAACGTGGATTTATTTCCTTTCTGGCTATTGAGGAATATTTTTAATTAATATTTTGGTGCTTGTAGTTTAACGTTAAAGGTTGTTTTCCCTCACATGGGAGATCCCACTGTCAACAACAGATTAACAATAAAAAAAACAAAAAACAAACAAACAAAAAAAACAAGTTATGCATACACTTCAAGTGTTGAATATGCACCTCCATTTATTTGCCAATTTAAATTTGGATTCTGCTCATAATCTTCTCACTACAGACCATGTCTAGTCTACTTCCGTATGCTGCTCACACAGACCTTTCAAGTTAAGTGGTGATTTTTTTTGGTAGTTATCCAAAGCCATAAAACAATTTACTTTGAAAGATACGCATGACTTCCATTTCCATGCTTAATATTCCCACTTCATGTACCTAATATTTTGAATATGTTTACGTGCGCTCAGGCAAGTCAATAGAGTTATGATAAATGTTGCTACTAATCACTTTTCTTGGCAGTGTGCTTGTTTAGCTGGACATTGCCCATGTAGTCATTTTCTCTGCTGTCTACTCATCTAACTTTTCTGTTTGCTCCTCTTTGTATCATAAATCAGCCTATTTAGCTTAGGTGATATGTTTCAGTTTGGTCCAGTTAATGTTTTATGCAGATATTAGTTGGTTTATCTATATTCATTTATTTGAAAGTTTCCCGAAACTAGTTATGTTGTAGTAGACGCAATAGAATTGATTCATTAAAACTGGAGAAAAAGGAAATGTGAGCTGTTGTCTGCAGGTCGTTTGTTTTAATTTTATAAAGACATTAAGTAATAATAGTTAGTAGTTGCTATGGGAAACCATGGCACATTGATTCTCATTTTCTTTTTCCAGTTTTAATGAATCAGCCACAGTGCTAAAAACATTATTAGAAAAATGTGAACATTTTCAGTTGAAAGCATTTAACAGGATAAAAAAAAAATGCATATGCAGTTATCTTGGATTTTTTTTTAGATAGGCAACTCCTATCCTAATATTGATCTCTGGTTCCAAATTAATAATGAGTAACTACTGAAGTAAGGAACAGACACAACAAGATACACCCAGCACCTTTCCGAATAACTGTTCTGTTTATTTGGCGCATTTGAGGATTATTATTTTTTTTTTATAACCATGCTCATGTAGGTATGCCATTAATATTACAATTGTAAGCAGTACGTAGGCGGACTAGTTTCTTATCAAGGTCTTAGGAATGTGAGTGCTTGACAGAAGAGTTAGTATTATGATGCCAATGACATTGGCTGCAGTAGACAAAGCATACAAAATGAAATACATGTACAGTATATAGAAAGTTTAACATGTCTTTCACACAGTAGATATCTACAATACATGCATAGTTTCCCCATTGTTTTCTCCCTTTAAAGCTGAAAGATGCAAATGAAAAAAATCCATAAATGTAGTAAAAAGCTCACCTTTGGTAAACATCCTTCTCCTGTTGATGTGTTCTCCATTCGTCAACCCTCCTTGTGGTAAAGCTGTTCAAGAGTTGGGTAATTCCTATACTTCTTCTCCAGGGGACCGGTCCCCTTATCAATTTGTGTGTACAGGGTGACCGGTCCCCTTAGGTTCTACTCCATGTTTTAATTCAGGTATCATCGCGCCACTGCTGTCTAACTGTAAGAATAAATTAATGCAGAGCATATACCTGCTCTGTCTATTTTTGCTTGCCCAATCACTCTTCTCAGCATAGAAAATCCCAAATTTTGGGTTATCCCCAGAAACGTAATAGAGTGGGAATCTTCCAATGGGGAAACAAGTTCTGGTGACATGGAGAGTCCCCAAGGGATTCCCTATGTTTGCAGGTATTTCCTCTCACTTCAGCCACTCACCTCCTTGTTAAGACCAAAATGGTCCCAATACGCCTTCACCTCAGTGGGGACACAATTTCTCCAGTGGACACTCAGCAACGATAGAACGCTGTCCGTGGCATATATGCAAAAATAAAACAAAGCAACATCTAGTGCTCGCTGCTTTGTATTAAAATTTATTAGAAAAGGTAAAAAACTTACAAGTGCGGCACTTGTGACAAGTGCATACGATGAACACTCATAATACAGGTAATATACCAAAAGATGGATGACACCTCAATGATCCACTTCCAAATGCAATGTGTGGACAAGTCTAAATAACTTGCAATAATCTCTGTAAGATAGATGCCTGTTCTGTTTTTTTCTCCTGAGAGGCCAATTTAATTTAGTGCTTTTCCCATTAGGCAGAAAACATTTATTGCTGTTTAACAAGAGGTCATGCATTTTTGTAATTTCTTAATTATCAATTCATGGTGATGTTTATAATGATAGTCCGACCAACTGAGTGTTTTGGCCATGTAGCCAGGGCTCTTATTTACAGCACAGAGGAATGCAAACCTGATCATAATGAGAGCATCGCCATGTGCTCCGATATCGTTTATTAGCACAACACACATCCTGAAATAATGTCTGATCACCTTAAGATAGTTCATTGCCCTATCCAATAGCCGTGCCTCAATCACTGACACTGGGTGATTGCATTTTGCTCCAAGACCACAGCAATTATGCTAGGAAGTGTAGTTATAATGTTATTTTTAATAGCTTATCCCATTTCCATTCATTTATAGGAATGGTAATAGGCTTATTTAGAGGAAATCTCCCAGTAAAATACAAATTTGGGTTAAAATAAGTTTATAGATTTGCAAAAATGAATATACACACCAAAATTCCACTTTACCATATGTGCATATCATTTTTTAGTAAATACTAGACATGGGATCCGTCAAAAAAATACGTTTCGTTTCGTTCCGTTTTATTTCGTATCCAAAAAAATTCGTAATTCGGGTTTCGTATACGGAATTTAATTCGGATTCGTACGAAATACGGATTTCGTACGAATCGTAAGAATCGTTAATTTGGTTAACGAATAGCGACACTCTACGAATAATATCCGAAAACGTATTAAGGTTGCATAACAACAGTCTATTGTGTGTGTGTGTACTGTGTAGACAATAGCTCTGCCTATGCCTAACGTTATTCTAATGGATTTGTAAATTCGTTACTTTTTTTGGTTTGTTGATTGGTCATTTTACATGTCTCTCTTTCTCTTACAATGGCGCTGTCTAACGTGCTTCGAATGTATTCGTACATTCGTAACTTTTTTTTTTGGTTTGTTGATTCGTAATTTTCCGTGTCTCTTAAAATGGCGCTGCTTATTCTTAACGTGCTTCGAATGGATTCTTAAATTCGTTACTTTTTATTGTTTGTTGATTTGTCATTTTACGTGTCTCTCTCACAATGGCCCTGTCTAACGTGCCTCGAATGGATTCGTACATTCTTAACTTTTTTTTGTTTTTGTTTGTTCAGTCGTCATTTTTCGTGTCTCTACAATGGTGCTGCCTAACGTGCTTCGAATGGATTCTTAAATTCGTTACTTTTCTTTGTTTGTTGATCTGTCATTTTACGTGTCTCTCTCTCACAATTGCGCTGTGACTGTCTAACGTCCTTCGAATGGATTCGTAACTTTTTTTATTTGTTTGTTGATTCGTCATTTTACGTGTCTCTCTGACTCTCTCACAATGGCGCTGTCTAACGTGCTTCGAATGGATTCTCAAATTCGTTATTTTTTTTGGTTTGTTGATTTGTCATTTTACGCGTCTCTCTCTCACAATAGCGATGTCTAACGTGCTTCGAATGGATTCGTAACTTTTTTTTTTTTTGGTTTACTGATTCGTCATTTTACGTGTCTCTCACTCTCTCACAATGGCGCTGGCTAACGCGCTTCGAATGGATTCGTACATTCGTAACTTTTTTCTTTTTGGTCGTTGATTCGTAAATTTACATGTCTGACACAGTGGCGCTGCGGCGCTGCATGCGTCGAATGGATTCGTACTTTTCTAATACATCGCTGTTATTCGTAACTATTCGAAATCTCGTTTATTCTTTACTTTCGTTTTTGACATGTGCCTATAGTCTCCGCCCCTGGATGTAGTTTTGAGAGGCCGGCCCCTGGATGTAATTTAGAGAGACCGTGTGACTCCGTGTGACTGTAGTGTAGTGAGGGAGGAACAGAGAGAGAGCAGAGCAGAGAGCAGAGCAGAGACTGAGAGCAGAGAGAGTGGTATTGTTGGAGTTGTGGTTGTTGTTTTTGTGTGGACTGAATTTGTGATTTGTGTGGAATTAGAATGTCTGGGAGTGAGAATGTATGTGTGAGTGAGAGTGTTGGTTTGAAAGTTGTTGTTGTGAGTGAGAGTGGAGAGGACTCAGGGGATCGGATGAGTGGAGGGGAGCGCCGGATGAGTGGAGGGGATCGGATGAGTGGAGGGGAGCGCCGGATGAGTGGAGGGGATCGGATGAGTGGAGGGGAGCGCCGGATGAGTGGAGGGGATCGGATGAGTGGAGGGGATCGGATGAGTGGAGGGGAGCGCCGGATGAGTGGAGGGGATCGGATGAGTGGAGGGGAGCGCCGGATGAGTGGAGGGGATCGGATGAGTGGAGGGGAGAAGAGTGGAGGAGAGAGGAGTGGAGGGTCAGGGGGTGGAGGGGAGCACAGGAGTGGAGGGGACTGGAGTGGGGGTGAGAGGAGGATCAGTGGGGGGTTGAGGAGAGAGGAGGGAAGAGTAGAGAAGAGGAAGCATAGTAGAGAGGACAGGGAGAGGAAGCGTAGTAGGGGGGACAGGGAGAGGAAGCGCGGAGGGGACAGGGAGAGGAAGCGCGGAGGGGACAGGGAGAGGAAGCGCGGAGGGGAGAGGAGGCGTGAAGAGGAGATGAAGAGTGGAAGGGAGCATGGCCATGGAAGTGGAGTGGAGCGGGAGCGGGAGCATGGCCAAAAAAAGAGGCGTATGCCCCCCCCCATATCAGAAGATGAAATGTCTGACACCGGCGACCACCAGCGAACCAAACGCAAGCAGCAGCAGAAGACGATGACGTCATCAACAAGGGGGCCAGTCTTTACCCCCAGGAAAACGCTGCTCTGGTTTCCAGATCGATCAATGTCATCATCCGTGGAGGAGGGAACAGGAACAGCTGCTTCTGCCATGTGCTCCGATATCGTTTATTAGACACAGACAGACACAGAAAAGTAACATGTAAAATAAAAATAATATTAACACAAATCCTTTGAAATTTTAATTGTTTTTTTGAACAGAAATAGGGTGGTATTTGGTGGTATTTATTTGATAACCTTTGCGGTTTTTATTTTTTGTGCTATAAACAAAAAAAGAGCAACAATTTTTAAAAAAAAATAATAACAAACATATTTTTTATTTTGTCATAAAAATTATCCCCCAAAAATATAAACAAAATAAATATTTTTTTTCACCTCAGTTTAGGCCGATACGTAAAATTACGTATTCTTCTACATATTTTTGGTCAAAAAAATTACGTTAAGTGTATATTAATAATTGGTTCGCGTGATCACGGACATATGTACGCAAATGATCATGTACAGATGACTGTGTGCAGGTGATCACGGACATATGTGTGCAGATAATCATTGACACATGTTATTTTACCGGGACATATGTGAGGGACATGTGTTTTTATTATTTTGGGACATGTGTTTTTATTAGGGGACATGTGTGTTTTGGGGACATGTGTGGGGACATGTGTGTTTACACTGTGGGGACACTACACTGGTGATCAGTGAGTAAAAAGCTGTAAAAACAGCTAATACTCACTGATCACCAGCCGGCTGGAGTGATCCGCTCTCCTCTCCTCACCAACGACTTCCGTGTGAGGAGAGGAGAGCCGATTGCCTAGCTAACGGCTGTTTGTTTACATCACATGAAGGCTGTGATTCGACACGGCCGTCATGTGATCAGGAGGGCCAATCACCGACCCCTCCTGCCGATCCGAGATGCGCCGTGTCCGGGTGACACGGCCGCATCGGGATCGCGCCACTGCGCTGGCCCGCGCGCGATCCCTCTACTTCAGAAGGACGTTCCAGAACGTCAGATCAGAAGTAGACGGCTCCCACCCGGCCGTCTATGTACAGTGGCCGGGTGGGAAGTAGTTAAGTACCGTAGTTTATCGCGATTCCAAGAGCGTTTGCAATTTTAAACCATAACATGTTCGATATCTATCTATTTTACTTGGAGTAACATCGACTATCGCAATATCCCCAAAAATTGGGCTAAATACATTTACTGTAAAAAAAAATGTTTTTAATTCAGTTAATTTCTCACCTAAAATTGCTTTTGAAAGGCCGCTGTGCAAATACACACACAGTGCACATATATATATATAATTATAATGTTTGTGGTTCTCAGTAATTTTCTAGAAAAAAGTTTTGATTTTAAATTGTAAACAATAACTGTCATAAATAGGCTTGGTCCAGAAGTGGTTACCATAACTCTTTATTCTATCTTAACAGAAAGCCTGAGCTGCCATATCCCAGACCCTCCAGCATCAGCTCCTTCTGCCAGGAAGCAACGCCCCATTTCTCCTCGACGTAAGTACTAGAATACGCAAGCTGCCAATATAAAGAAAAAAGGACACAAGGCACCATCATCCACACTAAGTTCACAAACACATAAAAAAAGCTACAACCATCCATTTTTAAGTTCATACACACAGCACACACCCCAAACTAGGGGTCTACCGATTAATGGTGGCCCCTTTTTTTGTAATTATCGTTGACAAACTTACCAATATAGTGCTTCAAGGTGTTGTACTCGGGTGATGCTTGCAGCGGCAGACATCACCCGTCCGGTGCTGTTTTTTAACAACCAATGTGGCTAAGCACTAGCAGCCGCTTGTCTGTTATTACAAACAGCTGGAGGGGAAGTCCTCCCCAGAAGTGCAGTCGCTGTAAATCTGAGGAGAAACTCTGAATTGAGGGGAAGCTCTGCTGATTTTATCTTCCAATCGTGTACAAACAAACATTCTGTTTTTTTTCCCTTGCATGACTGTCCCCCTCAGATCTACAGCGACTGCACTTCCCAAGTGCACTTGTAGTGGAAAGTGTATTTTCCTTTAGTAAATAGACCCCACTGTTAGTATTGTAACCTATAATTGTTTATTCTATTACTACAATATTTGGAAATGCATCTGATCTTAGTATCTGAACGCCACTACAATCAGACAGCCACCAGTAACAGTAAGTTAGTAACTAGGGTGGAACTTAGAAGAGTAGTGAAAATAAATTCTTTGCTATATATTATAAAGAGAAAAACAAACCTATTTTTATTGAAAGCGTTTGTTTAAAAAAAAAAAAGAAAACTGTTCCCTTAAAAACTTAAGGAAGGACCACCCGCCGCAGTTATATGTCGGCTGTTTGAAGAGGACCACCATTGTTATGGCAGCAGATAGCTGCCATAACCCCGGTATCTTCTTCAGCGGGCGGTCCTCTTTCAGATAAAATTGGTTACTGCGGCGGACTTGCCGCAAGTTCACTTTTATCAGGGGCCAAAGAGGCGGTGGAGACGATCAGGTCCACTTCTGCCCTCCAATCTTAAAGGGTTTTTTTTTTTGGGTGGGGGAGAAGAATATGACATTTCTTTTTATATTAATTTTTTATTGTATTTTTGTGTAGATAATATATGAGATCTGAGGTCTTTTTGACCCCAGATTTCACATTAAAGAGGACCTGTCATTGTTTTTTTCTATTACAAAGGATGTTTACAATACATTCCTTGTAATAGGAATATATGTATATGTTACACAAATAGTATTTATTTTTTAAAGGACAATGTCAAAATAAAAAGGAATAAAATATGTTTTTATTATAATCTCTAGAAATCAATTTCTTTGAATGCTAGCATCAACATTGGCTATCTCGTCTATTTCAGATCAACAAGAAGACCTGTCAGACGGGATTTCGCTCCGGGATGAGACCGAGCTGACCCCTTTGGCCCAGAAGCAGACTCTAGGGCCACAGGAAGCTGCCCCCCCTGTACGTCCTCCACTGCCTCACCCTCCAGAGGAGCAGCCAGTGCCGCAGTTGCCACCACCAACACCGAGTCAGACAACTGTCCTGCTGACAGAGATGCGGAGGCTGGCCAAAGCCAACAAAAAAATGCAGAGGGAGAATCGTAGGTTGAACCGGACCCTCCACCGTGCCATCAGAAACCACACTGATGATATGGAAAGGATGTGGGTCCGGTTCAACCTACAACAGAACCAGGCAATGGAGCATTGCAAATTATGTTTGCTGGAAGCAATTTCCAGACACAATGCTCCATTGCCTGGTACTAGCTCTACCACCACCATGAGCAGCCGAGAAGCCTCTCCATCATGATGAAACCAGCATCCACTGCGTGCTCCAGGACCATAGCTATTTTGTTTGTTTGTTCAAATCTAATATATTATTTTATACTTTTATTTTGTGTGTAAAAATAAAGTTGTTTTGAAGTAATAAAACCAGCAGTCTTTAGTGCTTGATTTTGTTGAGGGAGGTGTTTATGTTTACAGCACACTAGACACATAGACACACTGTGATAAGCCACATTGACACAGAAATAAAAAGTTCCCTCCTCCGCCTGCTCCGCAACTCAAAAGGAGTGTTGCAAAGCGAGCTATACATTCTGTCCCCCACCCCATCCCATTCCCCATCCAAGGTAGCCAGGCAGACATATAGGACAGAATAAGGTGACAGACACTACTGTACAACTGAACATAGAAATGTTTATTAGGTCTCTCTAAAGCATAAAGCAACTCCAACAATAAATTATTAATAACTTAACTTAATAACAGTAGTTAGTTCCCTTCTGCAATGGCAGAAAACAAAAACACTCCCCTTCCCCCACCCAAACATATTGGGGCACATCAGGGCATATTGGGGCACATCAGGGCATACTGGGGCACATGGCATATTATTGGGGCACATTGGGGAACATCAGGCCACAGCGTTTACCAGCTTGTGGATTAGTATAATTACATTTGGCACATCGAACAACAATTGAATGGGTATAAATATTTTTTGGGCATTTAAGAAACTTTGATTGTGGGGAGGGACAGGGTCCAACTAAAGAGTCTAAGACCAAGAGGCCATCTCTGCTGCAGAGTGCAGACAGTCAGTCAGTGAGTTCAAGGAATGTCCAGAGTAAGGGAGGGGTACCCCAGATCACCTTAAGATAGTTCATTGCCCTATCCAATAGCCGTGCCTCAATCACTGACACTGGGTGATTGCATTTTGCTCCAAGACCACAGCAATTATGCTAGGAAGTGTAGTTATAATGTTATTTTTAATAGCTTATCCCATTTCCATTCATTTATAGGAATGGTAATAGGCTTATTTAGAGGAAATCTCCCAGTAAAATACAAATTTGGGTTAAAATAAGTTTATAGATTTGCAAAAATGAATATACACACCAAAATTCCACTTTACCATATGTGCATATCATTTTTTAGTAAATACTGTACTTACTGGTATATTAATCCTGTTGGTCTAAAGGTGATACTAAAAACTCCAGTGTTTTTTTTTTTTTTCTAAAATAAAAAAGATGTTATACTTACCTGCTCTGTTAAATTATGTGCACAGAGCGGCCTGATCTTCTTTTTCTGGGGCCCCCTGCTGGCACTTTTCTGTTCTCTGTGTGCCCCCATAGCCAGCAGTCTGCTATTGGGGAACACACGCAGGGTCGCTCCTGAGCCGGGTTGTGCGCATCCATAGACACACACAGCCCTTCTCAGGCCCACCCCCCACTCCCTCCTCACAGGATTCGATTGATGGCAGCAGAAGCCAATGGAGGCTGCTGCCTCTATGTCTGTGAGAGCAAAGAGATAATTCAGTGCTGCTGCAGACAGGCACAGTGCTAGATTGATAAATATTTAGGGAGGTGTTTTTTTTTTTTTTTTACCTTAATGCAGGTAATACATTAAGGTACAAATCTTTTGGGCTTCAGAACCACTTTAAAACTGGATTCCAGGTATAAATTTGATTGCATAGTTACAGCTTGGATCATTGTACATATGTATACGTCATACATGTGGGAAGCAGAGAACCACTCTAATATTTACCACTACTACAGTGATCACCACTGTCTTCTGAATCCTGTGCTGAACAGCTGCACTGCTGCATAGTAACCACAAAGGGCCGCTCTGTTGGCAGTGGTACCATTTATAGAACAACTTGCATGTTTCTTAATTAATACAAAGTATTCTGCAATTGGACAAGGTGGAGATATTGCTTCACCGCTCCACCTAGTCCAATCAGAACATATTGCATTCAGTGAGAAAAATGTGAGATGTTCTTTGAATGGTGCCCAGGCAATGCAAGTGGCTCCTCTGTGGTTACTATGCAGCAGAGCAGCTGCTCAAAGTGGGACCCGAAAGACAGCGGTGATTACTGTAGTAGAATTGATTCTCAGGTGCCACAACTGTGCCACAAACTGGATCAATGTAACTATGCAATAAAATACATACCTGTAATCTAGCTTTAACTCACTTCCTGTTTAGCTCCCCCCTCCAGTTACCCCCTGATTAAAGTGAAACGGTACTTAAGTTTTATATTATAAAGCTGAACTCCAGAGAAAAAAAACAAAAAAAAACAAAAGAATTACCCTAGTAGTGGATCCCTCTCCCTACTGCATGGGTTAGCTGCCTGCTGTTATTCTTATCAGCCAGAAGTATTCTTCTGTTATCCTTTACAATTTAGTTTCACACTGTTACTGGGGTTTGATATTTCATTATTCCATGGCTAAGCCTTGCCATCTGTAGTTGCCTGTAATAAAAGTGGCCAGAGAGATAATGAAATGGCAACTGGCAACGCTTGACTAGGACAAACACCAGTAATGGGGTGCAACTAAATATGAGAGGGATATAGAAAATACAATAAAAAGATAATAGCAGTCATTCTATCTATCTATGTACTAAAGCTGGCCATACATAGAACAAATTTTGTCTGGACTCTTAAAAACTGGCTAAAATTCAGGCCATGGGTGGCCCTGTTGGCATAACTCTGCCCAAAATCCTTCGACGTAAAATTCCACAAGGGGCTGAATGAAAAAAATCTAACAGTCTACAGCCCGGCTAAAACACAACTTCTACTTTTCAAATTTAAAATGATGTAGCTATGCATTTTAATTAGATTAGATTACATCTGCCAGTCATCTGCAAAAGGAAGCAACCAAACCATGAATTTAATAAAGAATATGCTGATAGCTTTTATCTGATAGATGACTGCCCCATAAATATATATTAAATACATATTGACTCTTTAAACAAGTATATATAATTTTAAGATGTACTATTATCATATTAATGAGACTTTTAATACAAATTGAAAGAAAATTAAAGTGGAATTCCAGGCTAAACCTAACTAGTCTTAAAAATGCCACCCCTCCCCCCACCACCTATGCTGAATATCCTGTGTAAGAAAGATATACTGTATATACTTACCTATTCTCAGCCGACTCCAGTCTGGTCACGTGATCTGGCTCCCCTGTATCAGCCAGTAGCATCTGCAGGGAGGAGAAGGGACTGCTAACAATGGATGGGCCATGGGAGCCTTTGGTTGATGTCACCATTCCCTTTGGGTGATGTCACCATTCACTCCTGGATCCCCCGGCTGTTGTTGGTGCTCTCTCCTGCAGCTGACAAATATGTATGTATATACATCCTTCTTGCACAGGTTAGATGGTATAGGGGGAATTTTTAAGACCAGTTACATTTAGCCTGGAATTCTACTGTAAAGTGATTGTAAAGTCTTGTTTTCTTAGTTTTTTTTTCTTAAAGTGGAGGGCCACCCTAAAAAAAAAAAAAAAAAAAAAAAATGCTTAAAAATGTTCCTAAAAATTTGGAGAAAAAAAATATAATTTTTTTTTAACTTACCAGAAATGGCTGTTGCTAGGCAGATCGTCCTAATCTGCCTCTTCCTATTCCGCGGTGATCTTCAGTCTTCTCCTCCTCGCGTCGTCTTCTAGTGAATGGGGTGCAGTGTGTTCTGGGAACTGTATGTGTCCCACAACACAGCGCGCCCCATTCACAAAGAGCTGCACGACTTGCGCATGTGCAGTAGGAAATGGGCAGTGAAGCCGCAAGGCTCCACTGACTGTTTCCCTTAGTTGGAATGGCGGCGTCGAGACCCGAGAGCCGAGGGACAGTCGGCCGACATCGCGAGCACCCAGCACAGGTAAGTGTGCTTATTAAAAGTCAGCAGCTACAGTGTTTGTAGCTGCTGACTTTTACATTTTTTTTTTCCCTGCTGGCCCTCCCCTTTAAATAACAAACATGTTATACTTACTTGCTCTGTTGCAGTGGTTTTGCACAGGGCAGATCCTCCTCCTCTCCAGTCCCTCTTTGCTACTCCTGGCCCCTCCTTCCTTTCGAATGCCCCCACAGCAAGCAGCTTGCTGTGGGGGCACCCGAGCCGACCTGCAGCTCCGTGTATCCACTCAGACATGGAGCTACCATTCGGGCCTACCCCCTCTCTCTCTCCTGATTGGCTAACTGACTTTGGCTGAGTCACAGCAGCTGCGCCATTGGCTCCCATGGCTGTCACTCAATCAGGTGGAGAGTCCCGGATGGCCAAGGGACACATGGACATTGCTGAACAGTGAGGGGGCCGAGGGGGAGCTGCTGCACACAGAAGGCTTTTTATCTTAATGCATTGAATGCATTAAAGCGGAAGTAAACCCATCGATTTAACAGTCTAAAAAAAAAGGCATGCCGTGAATGCTAACTGCACATTGGCTGTGCTCTCACCAAACAGTCAAACCATCCAATGGCTGGTGTCATAACGGATCACATGTGCAGCACTGTGGCAGTTGAAGATTAAACAGAAGCAAAGATGGCAGCTTCCTTGGCTGAAAACGATAGGGGGGTTTGCTTCCACTTTAAGATAAAAAAACTGTCTGCCTTTACAACTACATTAATGACTGTGTCCATTTAAAGTCAAAACTGTATCCTGTAACACATATGTGCACACGCACATATATAAACACACAGTTCACAATATATTTTTATCTATTTTAGTAAGAATTATAGCAACACAGAAGTATATTTTGGTTGCATTGTGTTCCGGTCTAGAGATGAGATGCAGCAGCTAAGTACATGTGTAAATATTTCAGCCGCGTGTGCCAGGGTGCAGTAACTAAATGAAATCTATCATGTAGAAACATAAAAAAGTCTGAAGAACGTAGACCGTCTGATATTCCTGTACAATAATTTCCCCTTGGACTGTTT
Organism: Lithobates sylvaticus; assembly: GCA_028564925.1. Taxonomy (NCBI): domain Eukaryota; kingdom Metazoa; phylum Chordata; class Amphibia; order Anura; family Ranidae; genus Lithobates; species Lithobates sylvaticus. The sequence goes on from CM053027.1 coordinate 77,783,281, forward strand.
GTCTATATGCATGTGGCTGGTCAACAGTGACCCGCTACCTCCTGCCCCCCCAGCCTCCAGCTCTTCTTTTGAAAATGAATCTTCTTTCTGAACACTTTAGAGTGAAATTCTCTACCTATAACATTCATAATGTAGTTTTCTCCCAGTGCGACTATAATTGCTCTACCAAGCGAAAGACTTCAGTGATGTAAAATTGATCTTTAAATCTTTTTTTTCCCCAAATTATTTAGTGATTGTTCTTGAAGGAAACGAGGAAGAAATACAAAGTTCAGCACGGTTTCCTGACCCTATATATAGATGTACTGTACATGAATAATGGCTTGAAAATGTGTTAAAATGTATTAGTCATTCAGACTTAAAGGGAATGTCCAAAAAGGTACTTATTTTAAAGATGATTCTCCTTAATCAGGAGGTGTGATCTTAGAGTTGAAGAAGCACTAAACCCATAAGAAAAAATTTAATATATTACAGCTTACCAATCTGTAAATGTGGTGGCTGCAATATCTTTCTATTTTTTTAGGCTTTTTTCCTTTATTATATATAGAATTATAATAATATAATATAATATTAATATCTGGGGGTCCTAGTAGATGACAGATTGAGCAATAGCATGCAATGTCAAGCTGCAGCTACCAAAGCCGGAAGAATATTAGCATGCATAAACAAAGGGATATACTCCAGAGATAGAACGATAATCCTACCACTTTATAAAACTCTGGTTATACCACATCTGGAGTATTCTATCCAGTTCTGGTCACCAGTCCTCAGAAAGGATGTGCTGGAACTGGAGAGAGTCCATAGAAGGGCAACACAACTAATAAGGGGACCGGGGGACCTCAATTACAAGGAGCGACTACAAACACTAAATTTATTCTCGCTGGAGAAACGCTTGAGAGGCGATATGATAGCGATTTACAAATACCTCAATGGCTATCCCAGCATAGGAAAAACTAAAACGATTCAGTCTCAAAGAGTGTTAGAAGACACTGGGCCACACAATGAGATTGGAGAAGAAGTGGTTTAACCCTAAACTGCGCAGGGAGATTTTCGCTGTCAGGGCAATAAGGATGTGAAACTCTCTTCCACAATTGGTGGTGGCTGCGGGGAGTATTGATATTTTTAAGAGACTTTTGGATGTGTATCTTAAAGAACAACATACAGAGATATGGGAAATAATTATAGACACTAACACACATGCACCTACACAGGTTGAACTGGATGGACTATTGTCTTTATTCAACTCTACCTACTATGAAACTATGAAACTTTAGGCAAAACTTTTTTTTTTTCATTTTAGATACCGTAAGGGAGGGTTATACTCCTGCCAACTTTTTTTTTTTTTTTTGCAATCTGTGTCCCATTGGGAAAATTTACCTTTATTTCATAGCCCATTGCCAAAACAGGAAGTGAGGGGAAATCCCTACAAATGATGGGAATCCCTTAGGAATGCCCAGGTCACTAAAACTATTATCCCCATTGGAAGATTTCGCCTTTTTTACTTTTCTAGGGAAAACCCCAAATTTGGAATAGATTTTTACTTTCACTTTCAATGATAATGGTAAACAGGACAAATAGAGAGGGTGAATCTCCCTAATGGGGGAAAAAACAGGGGTTCTAATCTCTCTCCACTCTATCCAAAACTAAAGAAAAAAAAAAGGGTTGCCATTAGTTATTCTTTAAGTTTCCTTAACAGACCAAGCTGTACTTGTTTAAAAATGTTAGCTGGAGTTCAGATGTAACCCCTTTATGACCACTTCAGGGTCAAATCCTAAGTCAGGGGAACATTCCAAAGAGTAGCTAACATGTTTGGACCTGCTTGAACCCTGTCACTGTATGCTTCTCAAAGGTATGACTAAACTGTGTATCTAATGCCGTGTATACACGACCGGACTTTTCGACCGAACTGGTCCGACAGAACGACTCCGTCGGACAATTGGACCGTGTGTGGGCTTCATCGGACCTTCAGCGGACCTTTTCTGTCGAAAATCAGACAGACTTTAGATTTAAAACATGTTTCAAATCTTTCGGACAGACCCGAGTCCGGTCGAAAAATCCATCCGTCTGTATGCTAGTCCGACTGACGAAAACCGACACTAGGGTAGCTATTGGCTACTGGCTATGAACTTACTTGCTCTAGTCCGGTCGTACGTCATTGCGGTGGAATCCGTCGGACTTTGGTGTGATTGTGTGTAGACAAGTCTGGTCGTGTGTACACGGCATTACAACTCACAAGTGTTCAGAAGCTGTAAGAGAGGAAAATAATCAACAACCTCCTTCCAAGTAGTCCAAAGCTACACAAATATGGCTGCTCCAGAATGCACCACTAAACACTGTATTGCAGGGGAGTGCAGTGATTATGTTCAGAAATGGGTATATGGAAAGATGTAAAACTGAATTAAAATTGAATTAGATAAAAATTGCATGTTTTTATGCCTATATAATGCATGTTCTGCTTTACGGTAAATATTAACGTATCTGCTTCTATGTGTTTGTTTTGCAGGTACGTGCTTGATGTTTTTCCTGTATCCAAGTAATAGTAAGAAAACTCTGCTTTTACGATGTGTAAAGTTTACTTGTGTTTAGTTTGATTGATATATTTGTCATACATTAATGTGTTTTCTAACGGATAATTGTGGATATAGTGAAAAGATGTTTGAACTTTAATACACTCTTTGGGGGTTATTTACTAAAGGCAAATCCACTTTGCACTACAAGTGCAAAGTGCACTTGAAATTGCACTGAAAGTGCACTTGGAAGTGCAGTCACTGTAGAACCGAGGGGGACATGCAAGGAAAATAGAAAAACAGCATTTTAGCTTGCACATGATTGGATAATAAAATCAGCAGAGCTCCCCCTCATTTCAGATCTACCCCTCGGATTTACAGCGACTGCACTTCCAAGTGCACTTTCAGTGCAATTTCAAGTGCACTTTGCACTTGTAGTGCAAAGTGGATTTGCCTTTCGTAAATAACCCCCTTTGTTTCCTTGTTTGGTGAAAAGGTTTATAATGCCACTTACAATTCATCCTATTTATAAAAGTCCCCATGGGAAGGACTTTCCCAATCTTTGTTACTATATGACAACCCATCAGATTCAAATCTGCACTGGATCAGGTTTGGGGAATGTACTTTGAAAAGGGTGTTGCTGCAGAGATTTACAGACTTCCTGAGAATGTGAATACTACAAACCTTTGGACTTCCTACCAAGGAGCAATAAGGGTGGCAACTTTGGCTCCATAAAGTCTCATGGGCACCACAGGCATCTGCAACTTATGCTCCATCGGACTTTTGCTGGCCAAATTCCAGCCAGCAAAAGATTGAGAGCAGGTTCTCAATTTTTCCGTCGGAAAAAGTTCCGTTCGGAAATTCCGATCGTCTGTAGCAATTCCGATGTGCAAAATTCCTATGCATGCTTGGAAACAATTTGATGCATGCTCTTAAGCGTTGAACTTAATTTCCTCGGCTTGTCATAGTGTTGTACGTCACCGCGTTCTTGACGGTCGAAAGTTCAGCAAACTTTTGTATGACCGTGTGTATGCAAGCCAAGCTTGAGCGGAGTTCCATCGGAAAAAACATTCAAGATTTTTCTGACGGAAAATCCGCTCATGTGTACGCGGCATCATTGGCTTTTTTTTTTTTTTTTATTTTGATTTTTATTCGATTTTTCACACATACATCAAGAATGTTTACAACAGGGCAAAGAAGAGTAAAAAAAAAAAAAAAAAAAACAACCAAACAAGGAACCACCAATAGGAGGTTAACCGGCCGTTCTAGACCCCTAAAATGCAATTAACATATACTATTTAGACAATCGTCCTTTCTCACTCAAATTCAAACATAATTTATCTCTTCTCCTCAGCCTCCTCGTTTTATAGCCCCTTTTTTCTTTTTTCTTTTTTTTCCTCCCTTTTAATTTTATTTTTATTTCCTCGGACTCTTTAACGTTTTTGATGGCCATCCAGTGGTTTCCCTCCAGGTCTTTCATTCCCCTTCTTTGGGTCTCTCTTCCCCTCATCTTCATTTCCATTAAACCCTCCCTCCTAACACCCACCCGCCCCACCCCCCCCCCCCTCCACCGGGAGAGAAAAAAAAAAAAAAAAAAAAAAAAAAAAATTATAGAGAAAAAAAAAAAAAAAAAAACAAAAAAAAAAGGGGGGGCCTTTTTTTTTTGGCATCATTGGCTTTTACTGATCTGACCTTGTCTATAACAAATGTGTTTTATCCTTTGAGTTTTCATGTACATTTGCTGCTCTTCAAGAACATATTTATACAATGAACTATGAAGGATTTCTTTTAAAACTTCTGTGAAAACCTTCTTACATAAGGCAAAATGACTGTTGTCAGTGCATGCTTTAGCAGATTCGAAGACAGTAATACATAATGACATGATTTCCATCCAAATTTTTAATTGAACATGAAAATTCCATTTTGAATACATTTCTTGATGGGCAAAATATGTTCATGAAGCTGAAGTGAATGCAATTTATATAGATTCCCTGAGCCAGTTTAATCTAATCTGATACTGGAACATGGACTGCTTTGCATTTCTGTTCTTGTCATTGCTGCAACCGTTTAGGTACTTGCATTTAAAAAAAAAAGTAATTTTTCTTAGTTTTACAAATGTTGACTAATGAAAACAGCAGGAGCCATACAGCTATCTTTTGATTTACAATTTTATTATTTATCTATTTATTTTACACTTTAAAGCGTAAAAAGACCATGTAGATCAGATCCAGCCACCAGAAGAACAATGCTCCTACTAAATATATTTTTATATACAAGTTATTTTTAAACTCTATTATACCTAATTGCGTTTAGTATTTATTTGGAAACGGCTGTTATCAAGCTGATATTTTAAACTAGACCTGTTATTTAAATTTCTACAATATTGTTTTGAGAAAAAAAAAATTTTTCGTGCCAAAAATAAAAGCATTCCTTCACCTGAGCTCCCTCATGTGACCTAACGATTAAGCAAAATATCTCAATGTCTCTGGATAACAGGAACATTGAAGGTGTTCATATTATTAGAAATTGCAGAGTATATTGTATAGTAAAACAGACAGACCCTGCTGGGCAGACATGCAGTAAAGAAAGAAAGGATCAACTAGGAAGCAAAGTCGGCATACCTAATGATTATATATATAACCGTTCCCATGTAAATATACTGTAAATTTACAAACTATATGTAGAATCAGAGTTCTTAAAACTTCAACAAGCACTAATAAGATTATCAACATTAGGCTAATTGCTTCGGTTTTTGAAAAAGCATGAAAAACACTATAGTTTTTTAAGTCCATGTTTACACATGTGCGGTGCAAATTTTAGGTTTGTTTTCAATTCAAATTTCCAAAGCAGCTGTTAAGCCATTCAGCTGTGATTTCAGATACAGTTCTGTTAAGAATGTTAGGAGTGGGTGGCCCCCGGCGTTGTTAACAATAGCTGGTTGTTAAGAAGTGGGCCGAGAAGTCGACTCATGAGCTGTCAGTGGATTCCCCGCTGACAGCTTAATGTAAATTAATGTAAAATTTGAGAAAAAAAAACTGCATGAGGGTCCCTTCCAATCCATACCAGACCTGAAGGGCCTGGTATAGATTGTAAGGGGAACCCCCCACGCCAAAAAATAAAAGAAAATGGCGTATGGTTTCTTTCACCTCAAAATCCATACCAGACCTTAAGGCCCTGGTATGGATTTTGGGGGGACCCTATATAAGTTTTTAAAATTTTGGCGTGGGGTTCCCTTCCGGTTTGGTATGGATTGGGAGGGACTCCCATGCAGTTTTTTACATTAATTTACATTAAGCTGTCAGCGAGGAACCTTTTTAAAAATTCTTTTAAAAAAGGGTGTTGGGTTTTTCCCCTAAAATCCATACCAGACTCTTATCCGAGCATGCAGCCTGACGGACCAGGAAAGGGGGGCGAGTAAGTGCTCCGCCCCCTCCAGAACCATACCAAGCCCCATGCCCCCAAAGCACCTTGTCCCCATGTTGATGGGGACAAGGGCCTCTTCCCCACAACCATGGCTGGTGGTTGTGGGGGGTCTGTGGGTGGGGGCTTATCAGAATCCCAGCCTACTCATTCACCAAAACAAGTGTCAAAAATAAATAAAAACACAGAGATAGTTTTTGAGTTTAATAAAAAAAAACAAAAAACAATGTCCCTGGTGTAGATACAGCATCAACCATGATGAACACCACCTCCGCGACTCCAAAGAAATTGTTTTTTAAAACCTCTGTACCCGTCGCTGGCTCCTGCCGTTTGACAGCTCCGCTGTCTGACAGTTCTTAAATAACTAAGGGGCAGGGCCACCTGGCAATGCCATTGAGGGGGCCCTGCCTCCTTGTGATGTTATCGACCGGTGAATGCTGGGTTGATGACATCACAAGGGATTGGTCCACCTGGTGACCGTGTTGGATGGCCCCACCCCTTAGTATTTTAATAACTGTCATACACTTGTCCTGTCAGATGGTGGGAGCCGGTAGGCTGCAATGGTTATGGGGAAGAGGCCCTTGTCCCTATCAACATGGGGACAAGGTGCATTGAGTGGGGAGCCCCCCTACCCCAAAGCACTACCCCGTGTTGGAATGTGGCCTGGTTTGGTTCGGGTTATGGCTTAGTAAACTGAGCCTAAAGCTGAATTCCAGGAATTCAGACACTTTGTAAAAAGTGAAGGAATACTTTCGGTTCAGTCCAAGGAGCTGCATGAAATCTCCTGGCCTTATCTGTATTATTTACCTTTGACTGGTTTATTGCTCTGCTAGAGAGACACCCTGGGGATCTGAGAGGAAAGAAACATACAGAACAGCTATGCCCCACCCTCCCCTCTGCTGCCCATTCACAAAAACCTTTGTATTTTGTAAATGTGTTCACATAATCCCAAGGCTTCTGTGATTGGGCAAGAGGTGGGGAGGGGCGGGAATAGCAGCTGCAGAGACTCTCCTGTTCAAGATGCAGAGCTCAGCAGGATTAGCATGGTTCTCCCAGAACTACAACTACAACTGCAGCTGTTCTCTGGGAGTACTATAAAGCTGGCAGATATAAATAATAGAGCTATGCCCAGAAGGTGTCATGCACCCCACTAGACTAAACTGATAGTGTGCCTTCATTTTTGCAAAAGAGCTATGATGCTGGCATTGTCCAGAGTCTTGGTGAAGCTGAAAACATGTTTAGAGCAGGCTCTGCCTGTAGCTGACAGTGGCATATCGTAAGCATTGGAGGCAAGTGTTAAAGCAGAAAATTTACATAAAGTTAAAGTAGAACTATGGAAAAAATAAAGGAGGTGTGGGTTTACAAAAATCAAACATTCATTAGTTTGAAGATGCTGCATATGTCCCTCAATGACTCCATTAAGGGACCATTAATCGCTCAGTTCTCAGGCTTTAGTGAGCAGAGAGCCAGTGACTGTCAGTCACTGGTTCTCTGCTATGCCCCTCAAGCGCTCACTGGAGCTCTAGGCAGGGGTAGGAGCAGCTGGCTCAGGCTCTCAGCGGCGCACATTATTATCAGGACCCCTGTAAAGCCTGAACCAGCTCTGTGACATCAGCCGATAGCAAGCTTTAGCCTGTCAATGCACACCAGTGCCATTTACTTGATCAATTTCTGAATGAACCGTCAGTACCGATCACTCCTGTGTCCATTCATCACTAAAGCAGTTTACTATGCTTTAGTTTGTTTGTTAGACTGAATAGAAGGGCTATCAGCACTTCCTATTCCTTCGTCCTTGCGGCTGATGCTGCAGAGAAAGGAAATGATGAATCTATTTTCTTAGTCCCTTTCTCAGTCTTAAATGTGAGACATCAGGGGTCTTTTTCGACCCCTGATATTTCACCAAGGCCCCCCAACAGGGTGGTTAAAAAATGTAAATACATTTTAAAAAAATGTATTCAAAAATAAGGATTTGTTCACATGTGCTCTTTATAATATCTGCCATGGCTGCGAAGCATAGCATTACAGCTGTGGGATCTGTACACCGCTAGCCAATGCCTCTGTTTCTCTGTGTTTGAGCTTTGGGGTGCACTCCTAATGCAATCGACTGCACACACCTATGCAAATTTTTTACATATATTCTTAAAATATTGCTAATTTTATAAACAAAAATACTGGAAGGCATTTTCTATCTATTATATGTAATTTGTTATTACCTTGTGCCTGCTATATTTTAGGAGAATCCAGCTCAATTTATGATTAATTTCAGAATATTTAACACTATTTATCCATTGTATTGCATATTATCAATTAAGGTTCAGAATTCTCTCTGCTGACCGTCGCAAGATGGAAATTGTATCTAATTGCTATGGGTTACTCAATTTATGACTAAGAACAACATATTAAATATAAGGGAATATGAGTTAATTTTGTACTATTTTACATATTTATATGTTTTCCTAATATTGCACATGCAGTAGGATCGATGTGACATTGCTATATATAGCAAGGGATCAATTTGTGTATTGACTCTCTAGTGTAATAACTTTAATGCCCAACTAAACACAGAATTGTACAAGAGAAATTTTCCAGGTCACGGACCTGGTGATTAACTTGGCAAGGTGGTGTGTCTTGGGCTTCCAGGATATTGTCCATTAAGTATTAAATTCAATATCTAATTACGTTACTGCTGACAAATGATTAAAGTAACATCGTTGTAAATTGAACAATAATATGTCATATTTTATGGCTGTTTTATTATTTCTTTAGTTGTGATGAAAGGATCATAAGAAATATTAAACATAGCTAAAACTCTATGAAAAAAGACTACTAACAATATATGCTCGTTAAAACACTAACCCAGTCTATGGATTGAACCTATATATTAGAGTACAAATTCATATTTATTGGTTTGAACTAGATGGACTTTTTTCAACCAGAATAGCTATGTAACTATGTAAGTATATATCAATTCTGATGTTATTTTTTTAATGATGTTAGTGCTAGTATTTTTTATGATGCTGCTCTGCATAATTTCCTCACTCACTGTTACCATCCTTATTAAAAAGTGAGATTAACCACTTGCGGACCGCCGCATGTACATATACGTCGGCAGAATGGCACGGCTGGGCAAATGGTCGTACAGGTATGTCCCTTCAAATTTGCCGCCGTGTGGTCACGTGCGCCGCCGGCGGTGCACATGTGACCCTGCCGCAAGCTCTGTGAGTGGGATCACTGGTCCCACGGACTCGATGTCTGCGGGGATACCCGCGATCGTCTCACGAAGCTGAAGAACGGGGAGATGCTAATGTAAACAAGCATCTCCCCGTTCTGCCTAGTGACACTGTCACTGATCATAGCTCCCTGTGATCGGGAGCTATGATCAGTGATGTGTCACACATAGCCACACCCCCCTAACAGTTAGAATCACTCCCTAGGACACACTTAACCCCTTCTTAGCCAGCTAGTGGTTAACCCCTTCACTGCCAGTGTCATTTTTACAGTAATCAGCGCAATTTTATAGCACTGATCACTGTAAAAATGACAGTGGTCCCAAAAATGTGTCAAAATTGTCCCATGTGTCTGCCATAATGTTGCAGTCATGATAAAAATTGCAGATCGCCATCATTACTAGTAAAAAAAAAATATTAATAAAAATGCAATAAAACGTAACCACTATTTTGTAGATGCTATAACTTTTGCGCCAACCAATCAATAAATGCTTATTGCGATTTTTTTTTACCAAAAATATGTAGAAGAATACGTATCGGCCTAAATTGAGGAAATTTTTTTTTTTATATTTTTGGGGGATATTTATTATAGCAAGAAGTAAAAAATAATGTGTTTTTTTCAAAATTGGACATACAAAAATTAGGAGTCCTTATGAGAGCAATAGGTGAGGCAAATTTTCCCAAAGGGGGGCAAAAGTTCCCATTGAAAATTCACTAACATGGAAATCCCTTTCATGTTGAAGAGATTTCCTCTCATTCCTGTTGCATATCCAAGACAGGAAGTAAGGGTAAATCTCCCTATCTGGACACAGGTGGCAATGATAACTTAAAAACTAAACTCTATTCAGATATAAAAGACACAAATTATTGCAGCCCTGTAAAATGAATATATCATTATTTTATTTTTAAATGCAAGCAGTGTAAGTACTTGTATCAGCCACCTGCATTCACTGTAAATTGGAGTATGCAAGTAAAAAGCAAAACAAGAAGCCAATTAGTTCATTCACTGAAGGCCTCATGCACACTGGACATTTTTACAGCTGATGTTTTTGGCTTCAGGCATTTTATTTCTCCAGCCAGTAGACTCCCCAGCATGTTATCCTATTTTTTCTTTGCACACATAGGCTGTTATCAGCATTTTTTGGTAGAGGTATTTTCTGGCTGGAAAAAAACCCCCCCTCAAAACTAGTGTTTTTTTTTAGGGGAGTCTTTCAGCTGTAAAACAGCTCTAACTCTGAAAAAAGCTGAAAACTGTTTAAAAACGCCCCAAAAAATTTAAAAACTTGGCTATTTTGCGTTTATCAGCATTTTTGAGCCACAAGCTTTTATGGGAGTATCGTTTTAGTAAAAAAAGCTAAAGAACGCTACAGCTCAAAAAATGCTGAAAAACTCACTCTACAGCAACAGCTTTCTACAGCTAACATTACTTGCTTTTTTATAATGTCCAGTGTGCATGAGGCCTGAAAAACACGGCTATTCTGCACTAATCAGTATTTTTGGGATTGAGCTTTTGTGGGAGTATAGTTTTGCTAAAAAAAGCTAAAAAACGCTGAAAAACGGTACTGCAAAAATACAGCAAAACTCATTCTACAGCTACAGCTTTCTACAGCTAATGCTACTGGCATTTTTATAAAGTCCTGTGTGCATGAGGCCTTATGCCGCGTACACTCGACAGGACTTTCTGGCAGAATAAACTCCGACTGTCTTCCCGACGGAGTTCCGACAGAATCCCGACCGAACGGACTTGCCTACACACAATCGGACCAAAGTCCATTAATTTCGAACGCAATGACGTACGATGGCACTAGAAAAGGAAGTTAAATAGCCAGTAGCTAATAGCTGCCCTTGCGTCGTATTTGGACGGTTGGACCAGCATACAGACGAACGGTTTTCCCGATAGAAATTGATTCCGTCTGACCTTTTCTGCCGGAAAGACCGGTCGTGTGTACGCGGCATTAGAAGTTATATGAAGAGAAAGCAGAGTGACAGAGAGATAAGCTCATCAATATACTGCTTCTCCTTTCGCCATCTAGTTCACGATGACCTGGGCTCAGTCAAAGTAGGTTTAATGATGCTGACCATCAGACGGAGGACTGAAAAAAAAGAGGAGAAAAAAGTACTATTAAGGAGGTCTCTAGGTCAGTGGTAAGCAATTGTCAGCATTTTATCTGTTGTGGAACTACAAGTCCCTAGAGTAACTGCACGACTGACAGTCACTGGGATGACTCCCAGAGGCAGACTTATAGTTTCTAAAAAGTTGGAATGATGAACCTTGCCTATATCTTCTAAAGTGAAGGCAAATATTGCTGGTTTTGTCATTTTACTATTTATTGGGCTATTTATTTTTATCTTGTTCGTTGTGGCTGGAGTTTTTTGCTTTATTAAGGGGTTTAACCCTTCCCTGCTCTATCTTAAATAATAAAAAAAGTTTTGGCTTGACATACATTTCAAGATTATATTAGGCGTATGACCATAGTGTTACTTTATTGGAATGGTGGCTGAAGTTTCATCAGTGAACATCAGTTTCAATCAGCAGTGTATTTCTGGGAATTATACTCATGGATTGCAGTGTGGGCAATGTACACATCTCTAGTGATTGCTGAATAAAGTCTTAATGTATAGCTAAAGCCAATTTTAGATGTGTTCTTGGCAAGTTCCTATAACAAGGAATCAACTGTGGCATACCTAGAGAACAAAAAACATTATCAGAAAGAAAGTAAAAACTGATTGCGGCATCTGCCAATCCTTTGCAATTATTGATGATAATTCTATAGATTATTTGTAGCATGCATCGTTCATTATTATCAGTTGTTAAAAGCACAACATTTATTAAATATTACAATTCTGCAATATATTAATAAAACAACCATGAAACGCCAGCCATAGAACTCCAAAACAAGTATCGCCTTAATTACGACACTACTAGACAATATTTAAATAGAGATGAATAAACCAGTGTAACTCCAATAGGGCAAACAGGGTAAATCTAATTCTTTCTAGGTCAGTTGAATGTTATAGATGCTCTGGAATATGCACATGACATTTTCCCATACAGCAGTTGATAAATTAAGTTGATAAATTAATGAAACCTGCTTGCTGGAGCCATGAGATATATCTTGGACAGAGCAAATTGCTATGTGGCGATTCAAAATAATCAGCTATTTGCCTGGAAGGTACTAGAAGCCCTTGGTCTGCTTTCATCTGCCTAATTTCCAGTCAATGACAAATTAATTTATTTCTGCTTAAAGAGAATCTGCCCTATATAAGTTGGGCCCAAAAAAATTAAAGCAAAGGGCAAAGGACTAGTCAGTAGTATTATCTGTAGGCTCCTGGCAGCTGATCATTTGCCATTTACGGATTTACCATGTCTAGTTCTTCAGAGCAACTGTATGTTCCCACCGCTCCTTCAGTATCACTTACAACTCTACATCCTCCTCTCCTCTTTCTTTCTCCATTGGTGTCCCCCAAGGTTCTGTTCTTGGACCTCTCCTTTTTTCAGTCTACACCTCCTCCCTAGGTCAGTTGATTGCCTCCCATGGCTTTCAATATCTCTATGCTAATGAAACTCAAATATGTCTTTCCACCCCCCCCCCCCCCCCCCCAGATCTCTCCATCTGTCTCCTCACGCATCACCAACTTACTAACAGACATATCAGTCTGGATGTCACATCACTTCCTCAAACACAACCTATCCAAAATCAAGCTCATGATATTTCCTCCCCCACATGCCACTTCCCCTGATTTCTCTAAATCTGCAGCTCAACTATTAACCCGTCCCCGCACGCCAAGGTCCTAGGTGTAATCCTGGACTCTGAACTATCCTTTCTGCCCCACATCCAATAGCTATCCAAAGCTTGCCGCCTCAACCTTCCCAGCCTCTCCAAGATATGCCTCTTCCTAACCAATATCACCACAAAGTTTCTAATCCACTCCCTGGTCATCTCCCGCCTCGACTATTGCAACTCCCTCCTCATTGGCTTACTTCTAAATAGGCTATCCCCCTTCAGTCTATCATGAACGCTGCTGCCAGGCTCATCCACCTTACAAACGGCTCAGCGTCCGCTACACTCCTCTGCCAATCCCTCCATTGGCTGCCACTCAACCAATGAATTAAATTCAAAATACTAACAATAATTTACAAAGCCATCCACAACCTGGCCCCCAGCTACATCACTAACCTAGTCTCAAAATACCAATTTAATCATGCTCCTTGCTCCTCCCAAAACCTCCTGCTCTCTAGCTCCCTTGTCATCTCATCCCATGCTCACCTCCAGGACTTCTCCCAAGCCTCTCCCATCCTCTGGAATGCTCTACCCTAATCTGTCCAACTTTCTCCTACTTTGTCCATTTCAGACGATCCCGGAAAACTCATCTTTTCAGAAAAGTCTCTCTGTCCCTTACCTAACTGTACATTTATTTTCGCCATCTGCACATCCCCCACAGTTATTACCTCTTATATTGCTTGATCCTCCCTCTTAGATTGCAAGCTGTAATGAGCAGGGCCCTCTGATTCCTACTGTATTAAAGTGTACTGTATTTGTACTGTCTAAGTTGTAAAGTGCTGTGTAAACTGTTGGCGCTATATAAATCCTGTATAATAATAATAATAATAATAACTTTAGGGCTAAAATAAAAAAGGGGGAACAGAAAGGAATTTAAAATGCACAAGAGACGTGCCATTCCAATTTTCATTGGAACAAATGTATACATTGTAAGATTCCCTCTCACCAGTTCTGATGACAAATGCAACATTTTGAATGCCCTATGAATTTCTGTCTCTTTGACCTTGGACACCATAATAAATAGGGCGACACAACATGCAAATGTAAATCTCCCTAAAGTGAGGAGAAACCATTCAGTTTTCATTGGAACAAAGTATCCATTGTAAGATTCCTTCTCACCTGTTCGGATGACAACTGTAACATTTTTAATGTCTTATTATTTTCTCTTGTCTCTTTGACAATGGACACCATGATGAGCAAGGTGACACAGACACCAAAAAGATTTTTAAAAATAATATCTTGGGTTTAGATACATTTAAGAAAACATACTTTGGCCAGCCTCTAAAATATGCCCTTTCTTTCTTATTCTGTAGTAAGTTTGAAAATTCTAGTGGGTTATAACAAAACCCTAGAAAAAAGTATTCCTTACTTTCACTGGCTTGCTCCCCACCCAATGACTTGTACTTATTCACTCCTTTTAGCTCATCATAGAATGCAATGTTTTTATGAACAATGCAGGACCAGCAATCCTGCATTTTTACATAAGGACATTTAGGGCATACCCACATTGTGGGGATGGAGGAGTGTGCTGGTTTTTATGGTAACATAGAATACAGTATTTTTTTTTGCGGTTATAAACTCCCAGACTTAACAAACAAGTTGGGCTTACTAGCGGAGGGAGGGAGCATTTTTTATAATGTGACTGGAGTTTAACGTTAAAGTGATATTAAAGCCTTGTTTATATGTTATACTTACCTGCCTTATGTAATGGTCTTGCACAAAGCAGCCTGGATCCTCCTCTTCTCGGGTCCCAGGCTGGTGCTCCTGGCCACTCACTGCTGCCGAGTGCCCCTACAGCAAGCAGCTTGCTCTGGTGGCACCCAAGCAGACACGCTCCCGAGCCACGGCGCTATGTGTCCATCCACACATGAAGCTGTGGCTTGGCCCTGCCTACTCCATCTCCTGATTAGCTCACTGGCTGTTATTGACAGCAAAAGCCAATCAGGAGTGCAAGTCCCTGGAGAGGCATGGCTCTCATGGATATCACTGGATTGAGAGGCTGCTCAGTTAAGTATTAGGGGGGCTGGGGTGGCTTCTGCACACAGATGATTTTTGCATAGAATGCATTAAGGTGAAAAACCTTGTGCCTTTACAACCACTTTAAGGTTTATATTTTGGGGAAACTTTCACATTAGGAGGTTAAGTTTACAGGCTAAGTTGAAGGTAAAAAGCAGGGTTCAATCTTGGGGTAATATTAATGTTAGGGGTTTTTTTTGGTGCATTTTTTTTTAAGGTGTTATGACAAATGCAGTAAAAAGCTAATTGAGACACTATTTCTGACATCTCTCCTTCCATAGCAAAAGTAAATTAAAGTAATTGAAAAAAGTCTTGTTTAAAAAATTAAAAATAAATAACAAACATGTTATACTTAGCTCCTATGTGCAGTTGGTTTTGCACAGAGCAGCCTGGATCCTCCTCTTCTAGGGTCCCACTTCGCTAACCTGTCCCCTCCCTCCTGTTAAGTGCCCCCACAGCAAGCAGCTTGCTATTGGGGCACCCAAGCTGAGCTACAACTCCGTGTGTCCATTCAGGCAAGGAGCTGCCGTTAGGTCCCTTCTCTCTCCCGATTGGCTAACTGACTTCCACGGGAGGCAATGGTGCGGCTGCTGTGTCTCAGCCGATCAGGAGGGATGGCCGAGGGACTCGTGGACATCGCAGGACAAAAATGGGGCTCTGGTAAGTATTGGGGGTGCTGGGGTGGCCGATACACACAGAATGCTTTTTATCCTAATGCATAGAATGCATTAAAGGGGTTGTAAAGACATTTTTTACTTTTTTTTAAATAACAAACATGTTATACTTACATCCACTGTGCAGCTCGTTTTGCATTAAAGGGGTTGCATTAAGGTGAAAAAAGGTTAACAAACGGGAACCTTTACAACCCCTTTAAAATAAAATAAAAAATCCTTCTGCCTTCACAACCACTTTAAGCCAAGGGACACCTAGGGATTCAGTTACTAAAGGCACTTTCTTTTGTGATGTGATTCTTTCTATTAAACCTTTTGGACGAAAAATTGTCGATCCATGGTGTGCTGGCGAATATGTACGCTCACTAAAGGCAAATAGACTGTAATCACTGCAATGGAAATTTCTCAAGAACTTAGTAAAGGAGGGGAAGCTCCGCTGACTTCCCTTATCCAATCATGTGCAAGCAAAAATGCTGTTTTTTTTTTTTCTTGCACAGTATTGGGTATTCTGTGCAAAGTGAAATGTCACCACACAACTTTGGGGAACATCTCCATGCAAAGTGCACTGTCCCTTGCAAAGTGAACAACCTATTTGCCCTAGGTGAATCAGACCCCTAATGTACCACAGGTAAAGTTGAACAAATGACTTTGGCTGCTTTTTTTTTGCCAAACTGATCATTTAGAAGTGTATATCCCATGACATCCTGTCTGTGGCTGCTGTTCCTGCAAGATGATAGAATCTAAAAGTGCTCGATTTCCTGCATTCATTCTTGCAGATGAGTTTGTTCTTTTCACGTCTTGGAATAATTGTACAAACTGCGTCTCCCAACAGTCAGGTTTCCTTGTTTTGGCTGAATTATTTTTGTTAAAGTAGGAATCATTTTCGACCTAATTTTCTCTATGTAACTACTTTCTATTCAAAAAATCCTGGAAAATAAATTATGCATTGAGATGATCCTTGCGAAGTCAAGAATTGTTGATATTTTTTTCAAAGGTTTGGAAACACAGACCTAAGTATGACCTTATAATTCTAAGATTCTCTTTCAAGTATCTAAACAAGCTAAAGGTACATCTTTTTTTTCTTTCTTTCTTTTGTTTTGCTTGCTTTTTTGTACTGTCATTTTTGTATGCCTATTTTTATTAGTAGTGCTGTAGAAATGTACATTTTTTTTAAATATATTTTTAGTTTACCGTCAGCAAATCATAGTTGTTTGTTGAGATAAAAAATTCAGATGGTGTATACAAGGCTTGTTTTGTTTCCCCCTGTAGAATTATGTCATTTGAAAGGAAACAATGGGCATCCATCAAAGTGAAACTTACAAGGACAACATCTCATTATTAGTAAACATTGTTTATAACCCTAGGAAGCATTTCTTCCTTCACCAAATGAAAGAGTATAAGGAAAGTACTTTTTGTCATAAGAGAAATAAGAAACATTTTATTGCATTATATGTTAAACCTTGTTTGCATATAAAACAAATATGCACAGTGATCCTTTTTTCATAAGCAATTTTTTTCTGAACTGGAATAAGTTAGGTTAAGAAATATGTTTACAGCAATTGGATGTACATAAATGTGTGTGTGTTTCGTGTTTGAGTACATAAATTCAGATGTGTAAAATTGTACTGTTACCTCTAGAGCAGGGGTGCCCAACCATGTTGCCCACGGAGCCCTCTGATGTGGCCCGTGACCTCCTGCTCTGGTATAGAATAGAAAGAAGACTGTTATTAAAGGTCAGTTTATTACTAAAATCACAGTGTATATATGGGCATATCTTTTCTGCAGTGGTTACTGGGCTGCTTTCAAACTGATCCGCAGCTGCAGAGCAGTTTACCTGCGGGTTACCTGCACAGAGCCATAGACTTCTGTTATTACCTGCGAGTTTGGTGAGCTTTCTGAAAGTGCACCAAACCTGCAGAATATAATAAAAGTCTATTGCAAACTTCAGGAAAGACAAAGGTACACTGCGTTGCAGACGTGGTGCTGGTAAACCGCAGCGCATCAGTGTGAAAGCAGCCTTGGACCCCTTTCACATGGTCAGTCCGACAGTCCGACCAATTGGACCCTCCATTCACCTCTAAGTAGTGGCAGACATAAACCGACTACCGCCAATACGATCCGCTAAAAAGTATTGTGGGCTGCGTCCGTGTCCTCTCTCCAAATGCAGAGTGGACACGGACATGCCATCCATCCTCTCCGCTCATTGTGGCCCGCGACCGTTTACCAAGTAGCTTAAGTGGCCCTCGCTCTTCATAAGGTTGGGCACCCCTGCTCTAGAGCATAGTCAACCGAATATTTTGTATGTTAGTACTTTGTAGTAATAGCTGTAATAATCATTGAATATTAGTTCCAATTGCTAATTTTGTCATTTTCCTAGAACATTGTGTAACAAAGCTTAAAGAGGAAGTAAACCCTCGTTTACAACTTTAGCTTACAGGTAAGCCTATATTAAGGCTTACCTGTAGCTAACAAGGATAGCTCCTAAACCTGCACGGTTTAGGAGATATACCTGTATTTGCATGTGCCGACGTCATGCGTCACTTGCGACAACTGAAGCAACGGCGATATATGCCGATGCTTCAGTTGTACTATGCCACTCTCGTGCGCATGCGCGTGACGTCATCGCGGCTCTGGCAAATCACAGCGCTGAAACCCGAAACCCAATACCCGAAAGTCACTCCGGCAGAACATGTCGGCGGTCGGAGGGGGAGAAGAGGACCGATGCCGGGGCTTCGATCTCAGGTAAGTGATACATAATTAGCTAGTATGCTATGCATACTAGCTAATTATGCCTTTGTCTTGCAGGTTTTTTTTTTTTTAGTTTTTTTTAAGAGGGTTTACTTCCTCTTTAAAGTGTAACTAAACCCACAAAACAGTAAAATCAGTCTGTATATGCATTAAAGCATGCTTGTTATACTCACTGTGGAACCTAAGGGGTTATTCCTGCACATTGTATAAAAAGGCTGTTTGATCCTGTCTTCTCTGATCCTCCCCTTCCTCCACTGTCCCCAACCCAGCTCTTGAGAGTACAGAGCCATGGGTGCACTCTGCATATGCTCAGTTTGGTTTGTATTGCTAGAGAATTTTTTTTTTTTTCTTGGGAGGGCGCATGTGATCTGCACAAGGCCAATCAGCACTGTCCAGACAGAGGGTCAGGGGTCCTGCAGCCTCATAGGACAGTCAGAGTACAATACAATCTCCTCCTACAAGCTCTAACCAGACACTGATAGAAGTCACAAGACTGCTATATACTGCTGATGAGAAAAGATATTTAGCAGTTTATATTTACTGAAATAACTGCATTTCCATGTTCTGTGTACTGTGGGAGACCAGATATAGTGAATGCAAGGCCCTGGGTTTACTAACAATTAAACGCAAAACAGTTGGCATGGAGACATATGTAGTACATTTGGAAGTCCCAGGCTTAGAGGTCTTTATCTGACTATGCCACAAGGTGCATTAGGAGTATCCAACAGCTATAGAACCTGTTACAACAGCTGCAAACACCTAGTACACCTTGTGGTTCCCCTTTTCATAAGGAGCCGCCTGTGTGTACAAAACTTGCCAGCCAATCTGGTCCCCTTGCCATTTTCTGGTTACCAGTGACAGCCTGTCCATAAGGGGTGCAGGAACACCACCCTTCTAATCTCTATGCACCCGGCCCCTAATCTCAATGCAGGGCGCTGGACGCATAGAGTTCTACAGGTTTGTTTTTTAGCTAAGCACATGATTAGAGCTGGAGGCTTCAAAAAGGGTGGGCTCAGGGCGCAGAGCACTGCACCCTGAGCCCACCCACTTGTGACAATAGCGAATCAACAACAGGGGCCTCAATCATGGAAAAGTTTTCATCAGTTCTTATCCATTGTAGGGCACTGTGAACTGCCCTTGACGCTAGGAAGATCAGGCACACTCTCATTCCTATTGTGATGTCTTATATTGGGTTAGTCAATACTATATTGCAAGAAGATTATTTTCCTCCTCATGGTCACCACTGTGACATCAGCCAAATGTCTTCAATTCCCAACTTAGCTCTTCTGATGGTTGCCTCCAGTACCAAAGGTTCTGCAGGTTTACTTTACGCTGAGGTATCCACCACAGGACAGTCACATGTAATAGTTCCTAAGCTATTTTAATTTCCTTTAACATCAGCAGAAACTAAGTTCAAGAGGTTGGTGGCAATAACACCACTAAAGAGTTGAAAAAAAGCTGCAAAAGCCTCCTTGTATTGTTTTCACAAACTTCTGTGAGTAGAAGAGGTGGTCCTATTATTCATCTGCCCCACTCTCTGCTCAGTGAAGACCAAGGAATGAGTGACCAATGGTCATGTGATCACTCTATTCTTGGATTTAGAGCCAGCTGGGGACAGCTGCAGCATCAAACTGATGCCATATAGGTAAGTATGTATGTTTACTTTTTTTTATTCCCGCACTTCTCTTTTCATTTTAAATCCATCACAGAATAACAAAATCAACTGAAAAATTATCAAGCATACATTGATTTCGCTTAAATCCAAACAAAATATGTAACTTGGAGATTATCAGTGCTATGCATTTAGGATTATCAGTGTCATTGTTGTGCTCTACAGCTTGTATTACTGGATTAGTCACCTACACTATTTTACTATTACAACTAAGGACATGAAAGTCTCAGCTTAAAACAATTATTTTCTATGCAGTAACAAAGGGACTGGGCACTGAGGGTAGCAGACAGTCCAGTCTGGCTGTGGCAGACATGTGATGCTGAGTAAGAGAGCTGAGGGTAAATATGGAATGTTCTCCGAAATCAACAAATAAAAGTTCATAAGAGAAACTGAACAAATGTGGAAAAAATTTGGGAAAGAGTCTGTTCAATGAAGAAAGTGATGGATAACCATCTGTTACAGGATCACCGGGGACTGTGCATACACCACCCTGGGGTAGGGGTAGGTACTGGAAAATGTGAACTTGCGTGCCAGAGGCAGTGAGTCAAACAAGCGTGAGGATAGAGATAGGAACTCTGACGAACCGTCACTGAAAATCCAGATGCAATGTGTCAATGTCTCGTCCAGCTGATGATCCTGGATTAGATCATAAAGGAAAAAGAAAAAAAGGGCCTCCGCATAGCGGAGATCAAAAATGGATGGATTTATTTAAAAAAACATAAGTACAGACATCAAGGCTGATGTGTACAAAATAGAATCAAAGTGATCACATTGAATTCCAATGTGCGCAATGTATGGAGTCGACACTCTTTAACCCACGGCCTTAAATATGTTCAGCAGGAGAATACAGGGCCAGCATTCCACAATACTCCAGCATTAGGGCATCGCTATCCATAGGTGGCACATTGCATTCTATAGCATGCCACTGGGGATACTAGCACAAGCACTGCCTGCATAACCCCGCCACTGCACCAACCATGCATAACCCTGCCACTGCACCAACCATGCATGACCCCGCCACTGCACCAACCATGCATGACCCCGCCACTGCACCAACCATGCATAACCCCGCCACTGCACCAACCATGCATAACCCCGCCACTGCACCAACCATGCATAACCCTGCCACTGCACCAACCATGCATGACCCCGCCACTCTACCAACCATGCATGACCCCGCCACTGCACCAACCATGCATAACCCCACCACTGCACCAACTATGCATGACCTGCCATTGCACGAACCATGCACAACCCTACCACTACCCTAACCTTGTACAACCCCAATGCTGCCTCTTTCTGGGTTTTCTTGGGTGCCTTGAAGCCTTCTTCACAAATGTAGTGGGAATGTTTTTTTATGGGATTAAAGGGGTTGTAAAGGTAAAAAATGTTTCACCTTAATGCATTCTATGCGATCAGCCTGGCCGTTGATTAGCTAGAGTGGATGGATTGAAAGCAGCGCAGCCATTGGCTCACGCTGCTGTCAATCACATCTTCAATGTGCCAACGTCTCGTCCAGCTGATGATCCTGGATTAGATCATAAAGGAAAAAGAAAAAAAAAGGCCTCCGCATAGCATAGATGAAAAATGGATGGATTTATTTAAAAAAACATAAGTACAGACATCAAGGCTGATGTGTACAAAATAGAATCAAAGTGATCACAATTAATTCCAATGAGCGTGTATGGAGCGGGCTCTCTGTAACCCATGGCCTTAAATATGTTCAGCAGGAAAATACAGGGTCAGTTTTCCACAATGCTCCAGCATTAGGACATCACTATCCATAGGTGGCACATTGCATTCTATAGCATGCCACTGGGGAGACTAGCACAAGCACTGCCTGCATAACCCTGCCACTGCACCAACCATGCATGACCCTGCCACTGCACCAACCATGCATAGCCCCGCCACTGCACCAACCATGCATAACCCCGCCACTGCACCAACCATGCATAACCCTGCCACTGCACCAACCATGCATGACCCTGCCACTCTACCAACCATGCATGACCCCGCCACTGCACCAACCATGCATAACCCTGCCACTGCACCAACCATGCATGACCCCGCCACTCTACCAACCATGCATGTCCCCGCCACTGCACCAACCATGCATAACCCCACCACTGCACCAACTATGCATGACCTGCCATTGCACTAACCATGCACAACCCTACCACTACCCTAACCTTGTACAACCCCAATGCTGCCTCTGCATTCATTCTGTTTAACCTTTGGCCACCACTGAATTGATGCACACAACCACGATCACTACCACTGAACTGACACACACACTTTGTTTTCTATTTTTTTCACAGCTTATCTTTCTATTGCTGTGCTAGTGCTACACGAACACTATTTGAAACATCTAAAAAAAAACATGTACCCTATATTCTAAGTAAATCGTTTTTTCATTTACCATCTAGAGACATTTACACGGGTTAAATATGTGCAGGAAGTCAGTTGGGAGCAATTCCGTCTATTTTCCATAAAAAGTAGCCTAGTTTGCAACACATCCTTAACAACACACATTTAATTGCAACATTTAATTAACCAATTAGTCTCTTAAACACTGCAGTCCATTCATGGTCTGTAATCTTCTCCATTTCGGAAATACCGCTGTAACAATATAAATTAATATAGAGTTAGCCTACAATAAATGCATTTACAGTTTAACAACTTTACCAAAGTGTTATTAAGACACTTTGAATGAAGAAGTTTGCTCCTCTATGTTAGAATGGCATACCTAAAAGTCTTAGTAGTTGGATCTTCTTTTTTTGGTTGTTTGTTTTGAGTAGAGTGGAGAAGAATTAAAATGTATGTTGGTATATATTACTTCTTGTGACTCTATTAAGAATATCTTTGATACACTTTTATTCCTTTGACATAAGGAAATTTTAATGCCCATCTCTGGCAAAAAATTTTCAGACTTTTTTTGTTAACTTTGCGGAACATTTTATACATATTGGTGTCTAGATTCCCCGCCAGCACCGATTTCAGGTGTTGGGAACCTGTAATACAGCACTGATTTTGTACCCACTTTGCTGGTCCCTGAAAGTCTCCTCACATTGACGACCTGCAGACTCTCTTCTCAAGAGAACCTAGCACTCGACAGCCAGTAGGAAGTGTCTACGTCATGGAGGCAGTGAGGGGACCTTTGATGAAGGACCCCCAACTCCTGTAAATGGAAAAAGAGAGAGGACTCAAAACCGGAGCATCACATGATCACATATTCAGGTGAGTAAAAGGGCATTTCGTTTTTTTTTTTTTATATACCAGTGATTAGTTGGGGTTGGGGTTGGGGTTACAGATTCTATGCATTAAGATAAAAAAACTGTCTTTGTGCAGCAGCCCCCCTCAGCCCCCTAATACTTATCTGAGCCCTATCTCGATCCAGCGATGTTGCATTAGAGAGACTCAGCTGTCCGGGACGATCCCTATTCATTGGCTGACTCAGCAGCGGGGCACCATTGGATCCCACCACTGTCAATCAAAGTCAGTGGGCCAATGATGGGAGAGAGCCGCTGCTCCATGTCTGAATGGACAGACACAGCAGCGGCTCAGCTCAGGTGCCCCCATAGCAAGCTGCATTCATTGGGGGGGTTTTACTATTGCATTTTGTCCTTCTGATCCTGTGTCACTGGGGTAAGAATACAGGGAAACCTTCCCAGTGGGAACTCTATCCCTTCCCCACTTATTTGCCCGAAGTTGGGTTTTTAATGATTTTCCCATTGATGCCCATCTTGCATAGTTACATTTTATTGGTCAAAGTGTGGGAATCACCACTATGATATGTCAAAGCATCATACTAAAATAGTTTTTTGTTGTTGACATAACAGAGAACCTAAAATATTAATGTCTTTTGCACCCTTGGTCTGTGCAAGAATTTATTTTTGTGTAGTAAAATTGGTTCAAACTTTTAATTTCCTCAAGCAGATTGGAAAGCACAACAAACCACTAAAGTCTCTCACAGGCCATTAATGTTTGCCAGCTTCAGGCAGTAGAATATCCTATTTTGTTCTACCGCATATACAGTACCACCTCTGTAACTCGTCTGCCAGTAAGGTCATTTCTTCCAGCTGCTTACACTTCAGCTCTCTTTCTGTAATATACCTGATTTTTCTTTAAAAGAACAAATCACCAGTGAGCATTGCAGCAATGTGAATCACCATACTTGACTTGGTATAGTAGTGTAGCCACATCGCACAGAGATTACTTGTTTCCTTATTATTTACTTGCATTCTTCCTGGCAGAAGAGAAGTGTCAGGCTGCAATGCCATCCTATCTGCTGCTACCTGGGTTTAGTGCTGTTTAATATCACCCAGAAATTTTCTGTATACTAAAGGTGTTGTCAGGATTACATTGAGGGCCCATTCACACCTATGTACACCTTATAGTTAGATTTGAACTAGCGATATGGAAAGAACTGGACCTGTGCTAAATGCAGGAAAATACATGTTTTGCTACAAAAAAATGGACAAATGTGACTATATCTTTGGTAAATGGTATTAAACCCAAAAGCAAATATTTATTATATTGCAGCTTAACAATTCTTAGACATGATGGCTGTATTAATTTTATTTTTTAGGCTTTCTTTCTTCTATTTCACCTGGTGATCCAGACAGTAGGTCTGTTGCTTTTTTAAAAGAACAAACTCTCCAGAAGAATGTATCAGTTATAGGGGTGAGACAAACCATTCAACACTAGCAGGGGTGTTTACAATGATCAGGTTTTATTTATTTATGTAAAACTTTTATCCCAAAAGGGAAGAAAACAGTTTGCTTCAACTGCTTATAAAGTATTAGCTGGAGTTTGGCTTCAATTTGTAAGTATATTTAAAGTGTTACTAAACCCACAACAGTAAAATCAGTCTGTATATGCAGTAAAGCATGCTTGTTATACTCACGGTTGAACCTAAAGGGTTAATCCTCTGCATTGTGTAAAAAGACTGTTTGATCCTGTATGCACAGATCCTCCTCTCCTTCCACTGACTCAAAAACAGGTACAGATTAGACAGAGTTACTGGAGTCAGGCTGCATATGCTCAGTTTTGTGTGTATTGCTAGTGAGTTTTTTGTTCTTGGTAGAGTGCATGTGATAAGCACAGGGCCAATCAGCACTGACCAGACCGAGGGTCAGGGGTCCTGGATCCTGATAGGACAGCCAGTGCAGTCTGAAAACTCCTCGTACAAGCTTTAACCAGGCACTGATAGAAGTCACAAGATTGCTGTATACTGTACTGCTGATGAGAATGTTCTGTGTACTGTGGGGGACTAGATAAAGTGAATGCAGGGTCCTGGGTTTAGTAACACTTTAAAACTCCCCTCCTCTAAACTGACAATGCCCCCTGTGCTCCTTCATC
Organism: Lithobates sylvaticus; assembly: GCA_028564925.1. NCBI lineage: Eukaryota > Metazoa > Chordata > Amphibia > Anura > Ranidae > Lithobates > Lithobates sylvaticus. The sequence goes on from CM053027.1 coordinate 77,808,682, forward strand.
CAGACCGGGGACATTATCTATGTTACATTAGAAATCAGAAGGCTGGCAGAATGACAAGTCACTGCTGGGAGGAGACACTGAATACATTTTGTTGCTATAATTTAAAGATAGACTGTTGCACATGCAACTACATAGGTCAGTGAGGACTTATTTTATAGTATATATGCTGCTCTTTAAGAATAAGTAAATATTTAAATGTCCATAACCCAGACACAGGTCTGTTTTAAGGGTCCTCTAGTGTTAGCTGCTCCTTAAGACTTGCACTCTGCACTCACATACAGTACAGCTGTGGCCGAAAGTTTTGAGAATGACACAAATATAAATTTTAACAAAGTCTGCTGCTTCAGTGTTTTGAGGTCTTTTGTCATATTTTACTATGGTATCTTAAGTATAAGTACAAACATTTCATAAGTATCAAAGACTTTTATTGATATTAAATTAAGTTTATGCAAAGAGTCAATATTTGTGTTGACCCTTCTTTTTCAAGACCTCTGAAATTCACCCTGGCATGCTGTCAATCAACTCCCGGGCCACATCCTGACCGATGGCAGCCCATTCTTCCAGAATCAATGCTTGCAGTTTGTCAGAATTTGTGTTTTGTTTTTTTTGTTCATCTGCCTTTTAAGGATTGACCACAAGTTCTCAATGGGATTAAGGTCTGGGGAGTTTCCTGGCCATGGACCCAAAATTCCAATGTTTTGTTCCCAAGCCACTTAGTTATCACTTTTGCCTTATGGCAAGGTGCTCCATCATGCTGGAAAAGGCATTATTCGTCACCAAACTGTTCTTGGATGGTTGGGAGAAGTTGCTCTCGGGGGATGTTTTTGTACTATTCTTTATTCATGGCTGTGTTTTTAGGCAAAATTGTGAGTGAGCTCACTCCCTTGGCTGAGAAGCAACCCCACACATGAATGGTCTCAGGATGAACTACTGTTGGCATGACACAGGGCTGATGGTAGCGCTCATCTTTTTTTCTTGGGAGAAGGTTTTTTCTGGATGCCCCAAACAACCGGAAAGGGGATTCATCATAGAAAATGACTTTACCACAGTCCTCAGCAGTCCAATCCCTAAACCTTTAGCAGAATATCGGTCTGCCCCTGATGTTTTTCCTGGAGAGAAGTGGCTTCTTTGCTACCCATCTTGACATCAGGCCATCCTCCAAAAATGTTCTTCTCACTGTATGTGCAGATGTACTCAATGCCTGCTGCCATTCCTGATCAAGCTCTGCACTGATAGTGCCCCAATCCCGTAGCAGAGTCAACTGTAGGAGATGGTCCTGGTGATTTCTGGACTTTCTTGGGTGCCTTGAAAAGCCTTCTTCACAAATGTAGTGGGAATGTTTTTTTATGGGATTAAAGGGGTTGTAAAGGTAAAAAATGTTTCACCTTAATGCATTCTATGCATTAAGGTGAAAAAACATTGGACAATGCCGGCCCCCCCCAAGCCCCCCGTTATACTTACCTGACCCCTCGAAAGTCCTGCGTTCACCCTCATCGTCCTCTTCGCCGCTCAGCCTGGCCGTTGATTGGCTAGAGTGGATGGATTGAAAGCAGCGCAGCCATTGGCTCACGCTGCTGTCAATCACATCCAATGATGCAGCGCGCCAGGGGGGTGGGCTCAGTGATACAGTGAGCGGCTATGGCCGCCAGCTGTTTAATGGGAGTGCGCCCGCAAGCACTCCATACCATGCGAGGGAGCTCGCATGAAGTTGTGGAGTCCTTGCGGGAGGGAGCCGAGACAGCCGCCGAGGGACCCCAGAAGACCAGGTTCAGGGCCAACGAGCTGCACAGTGGAGGTAAGTATAGCATGTTTGTTATTTTAGTGACCCTTAAAGTTAATTTTCATGACAAAGAGGGACTTTACAATTAATTGCAATTCATCTGATCACTCTTCATAACATGCTTCAGTATATGCAAATTACCATCATAAACACTGAAGCAGCAGACTTTGTGAATATTCATTTTTGTTTCATTCTCAAAACTTTTGGCCATGGCTGTATATACAAACTGCTTGCAAGATCCATTCTTGGGTACTGTGTGCATCCAACCCTAGTTATTTCATAGAGCTTCTCATATGAAAACTCTGTATATGTGTTTTGTAGAATTTGTAGTAATTGAGCTTCTTTATCTCTTGTCTTCTATAGTTATGTTCTCTATTGTTAACTGGATATGTCTGCTATACTCTATTTATAAAGCAGTTTGGAATATGTTGTAATTATATTTATGAACATTTTTATTATGAATTGCTCTGTAAATCCTAAATTCTTTATCATTTACAGTTGTGAGTGCATAATATACAGTATATAACATCTGCACCCAGTCTCTCTCATTAATTCAGTAGCGTCTTGTAAAAATGTTAACATTTGAATGGTATTCATCCTAATAAAACTTAAATGTTTGAAAAATAAAGCAGTGAATGTGAAGCTTTAAATTGCAATGTCACAGTACTTCTTCCTAATGTGTATGCTGCTGGTGTCCCGGGGTCAGCTGCACCTGGCAAGCATTCTTTGGAACTGTGAAGATACTGCTCAGTGAACTGTATTCAGCCAGAATGCCAGTATGCCTAAGAGGAAAAGAGCACTATATCAGTGACGTAATATATAATGCTTCCGAGTAAGTAAAAGAAGCTAAAGTAATATTGTTATTCTCTCATGATAAACTATGCCACCATATAAAACATCCAATAAACTTTAATTTATTAAGAATTAAATTTATATTGCAGTTTCAGTTTATAAAAGTTCAAAAGATTGATATCCTGTGTATGTCTACTTGGGCTGTAAATCAACGTGCCCGAGGAAAATTAATGCTAGCCATACACCAATAACATTTTCTTTCAACCTTTTGCTTAAAATTTTGAAAAAGTTGTTTATCTGACCATTAGAACATCAAAGCAATGTTCTGAAAATTCAAGATTTCAAATACAATTCTACTGGTTCCTCCTCTTCACATCGCCTGGTCCTCTTTTATCTTCCCCTCTTCTCCAGACTTTGCATTTTTCTACTCTTCTGCTTTTCTGCTCTTCTACTTTTCTGGACAACTCTTGCCTTTTTGTTTTCACTTTGTAAAAATGTTTGGGGCAGTACCCTTCTTCCCTCTAAGGGAGTCATTACAGAATGTACTATTGATGCTGTGCCACTCTGTGCTCGAGTGCAGGTTATGCAACTCATTTATTGATATTTCTGGAACTGGAATCAGATTTTATTGTCACGTATCACTTGCCTTGCATAGGCTTTTGATTTGAGTATTTGATGTTATTTTATACTCAGTCAGTGGAATGATATCTTCCTTTGTACCTGATATCCTTTATTTTGTTAATGTGGATATTGTCTGCTATGATAAAATAAAATTTGAAAAAAAAAAAATGGCCAGCTTTAAGCTGATATCAGATGGGCAACTTCTGCTGCTAGAAATTCTGCCTCTGGTGATTTGTATAAATTGCCATGGGCAGAATTGCTAAGAGGCTGCTTCTTTGTCCTTATTGAATCACTCCTTTTGTAGCTGAGGAAGCAAGATGTTGCACTCTTGCTAATGATCGAGATACAGCAGCATTCAGGCAAGAGAAAGAGTGACATTTTGCTGCATCTGTCTACCAAGGGAGCAATTCCATGTGGACAGACAGGCAATCCCCCTACCGATGATTTGTCTGTAGTGGCAGAATCACCCATCTGACTTTAGTCTTACTGCCACTCACCATATTGTAGTTACATATGGACATCAGATGACTATAGTCTTACAGAATTGTGGTATGCATTCATTTCATTCTCTGAAACATTGGTATAAAAGTTATTCTTTACACGTGTGTGGTGTGATTATTTCCACCTCCCCTATACTTTAGCTTTCTGTACTTCAAAAAGGTCAAAATATCCTTGATGCTATAATATCTTTGCTTTTCACACAAAAGAACTACTTCCTGGATTGTTTTAAGCCTTGGCTTAAAACAGAAAAAAAAAGATACAATGCTGTGAGTTTGTCAGCTTCCTTCAGCTTTTGGAATAATTTATAAAACAGATCCTAGGTTTAGTACCTATGGTTCATTCTGTTGTTATCAATGTCTCCTTATGAATGTGCTAAGCCCCGTAAACACACAGGCCGAATGTCGGGTGAGACAACTGCCGGTTAAAGAAAAACATCCAACATTCAGCCCGTGTATATGTCGGTCTATCCGTTCAGCAGTCTTTTGTCGGACGTTCATGCTGGAAAACCAATGGCCAATGGCTTAGAGCACTAATCAAAGTGTTCTGGCAGGGGGGCCATCCCCCTGTCAGAACACAACAGCTCAGTGGAGATCGCTGAACTAACCTTGCATGGTTAATATAGCGGCTCACACCTGAGCCGTCAGTTATTTTTCCGTGCAACCGAAAAAAAACTGTAGAGTGTACCCGGCCTTACTCATAGCTGTGAGGAGACTGTACCAATACTTGAGTTGTATTTAGCCTCACTATATGTCATGGCCAGGCCACACCTGCTACCACCACCCACTTTTGTCTGGATGGGCAGGGTTTTAATTTACATGCCTTTCTGTACTGCAGTTTTTTCCTAACAGTATCAGGACATTTACTCATGAATATCCTCCTCTCTCTAGGGTCAATTGTTTGCATAGTCACTAAAAACAATAGCCTAAAAATGGGAAAGACAGGTGGCACACCCTGCTACCCATACTATATGTTTCCAAGTGGGTCTATTAACCTAGAACATTGTTGCTACCTTAATAGGTAGACACTAAGTATGATGTGATACAAGTAATAAATGTAGGGGGGTACCATCATCCTTACAATTGAAATTGGAGAGAAAACTTATCTCGGTACCCAAGAGATAGTCCATTTATCCCTCCATTAGGGGCACATGAGGGGTACTCCTACGTTTTCTCTCCAAATAATAGGGAGACAGTTTAACCCGTTCTTCTAATTGTTGGTTTTAGGATATCAATGCAGATAGGGCAAACTGTTTATTGTGTCACAGAAGTAAGAGGGTCTCATCGAAGTAGGGGGATAGGAAGTTGTGTATTTAGGGTTGCCATAGTTTGGTGTAATGTTCCACTCTATCTAGGAGGATCATGTATTTATTTTTTTTTGCTTTTACATAGCATACATTTATTCTAAAGAGCTTTATAACTATCTTTCTCGGTCTCTAACTCCAACAACATTCAAACATCCCTACCACCTCTATGCAAACAAATGCAGCAAGCTGAATAAATTGTGAGTAGGATTTTAGATTGTAGGATATAACTGAAACACAGAGGAAACGAACACAGAGTGCCAATGGGGAAATCAGACCTAAGATCCCAGTTTTGTAAATAAAAAGTGCTAACCACTTAGCACCCAATGCTATAGGAAATTGGGAGATCAAAAAAGCTGTGTCTGCTATCCTTATGTATTGCCAGGTGTTATCAGTAATGGTACAACAATAATAGTAAAAACATACATTTCAATAGCATCAGAAACATCTTTAACATCTAAGTGCAATAGCAACAGCTAGAAGAAAATAAATAAAGATTCTCTTTTATTTTCTTCCTGAAAAAATACAGACTTGCTTTTAACAAAATAAAAAAATAAAGGTCACATTGCTCTACAAACATAAGCCTATGAGTTAAAAGTAACAGAGCTGACTATTGGGGAAAACAAGCAAAAGGAAAACAGGCCAGTAAATACTTGAGTCAGGTTCTTTGAGACTGTTCCCCAAAGTACAACATCCTTGTCTGTAAATAACTGAAATACACACCAGTCCCTATGGATTGACATAGCGGTTAGAAGTTGATAACCTTGATGCAGCAAGAAAGTGGTACGTTCATAATATAAATAAATAAAAAAGCGAGTTGGATGTTCACAGTAAAGATGTTTGACATTTATGTCTTCCAAATGGAACAAGGACAAAAAGATGAAAGCTGGCCACCAACATTTGCAGCATTTGGCAGGCTTGTACTTCCTCTTCAAAAATGACCACTATGGCCCATGTCTCTCATCAACAGAGGGTATGGTTTGCCATGCCACTTTCCAACCCCCTTTCTTACCCTACTGCAAGCAGTTTTTGGCAAGTGTGAAAGATAAAAATAAATAAATATTATAATAATAAAAAAAGGCTTGGAGGCAACTTTAATAAATTTGATTGTGTATGCAAATAGCTGTGAAATGGTAATATTTTACAATGAGTTAATAATGTGTCTAAAGCTGTACATTTTATCAAAATTGTTTCTAAAGTAAGAATATGTTTAGCACACCAAACACCAAACCAATACCTGGGCAACCGGTTCAATAAAACTTTCCTGCAATAGGCTAAAATGGTGATGCACTTCACAGGCCACCTACTGCTTCAACTTTTGTACTGCCTCATAGGGATCTCATGTACAGGGGTGTTTGCAGATTATGGAAATTATCCAGTAGGAAGAGGGGTACTTGGCAGCTGTGCTATACCGGCATATATATATATATATATATATATATGCCGAGTGCTTGTAAAAAAAGGGTTCTAGGGATGGTGTGCTTCAGACAGAGCTGTTGTGCTTTCATTGTAAAAAAAGACTGGGCAAAGTGAAGTGACATAGCAAACAATCACATGTCAAATTGCTGTAGTCAGATGATGAAACATATGTGACCTCTGCAGGTTTTTATGTATTTAATGCATAGAGCAGCAGAGCTCTTGTTTCTTGTTAATGCAAAAAAAAATGTTTTCCACTATGGTGTCATGTTATGAGGCTGTATTAGGTATAAAGAATGCTTAGTGAAGTCCCATTTTTGCCAGGCAACTATGCTCCATAATGGGGAGTCATACCCTAAGAGCCCTTGTTCTCTTGGGACACAGTCTCTATGTATTTGATTGGAACCATAGTATACAGTGTACATTGAACCATTGCTTAACCATTTTCTGGGTAATTGTCAGGGGAAATTGAACTTGCAGGCTGATTTATTGAAAACATCCCTTGGTTATCTCAGATTGTTTTTTCCCTTGTGCCCCAAATAATTCTGAATCTTTGCATATTTAGAGGGATCCTAAACCAGTATTAAATCCAAACGCAATAAAATCACATATTACTGTTTACTAACTCTTAGATGTGGTGGCTAGTTTTCTTTTTAGCTTGTTTCAGCCCTGAAAGATTTTACCCCCTTCCTGACCAGAGCACTTTTTGCGATTGGGCACTGCGTCGCTTTAACTGACAATTGCGTGGTCGTGCGACGTTGCACCCAAACAAAATTTAAGTCCTTTTTTTCTTACAAATAGAGCTTTCTTTTGGTGTTATTTGATCACCTCTGCGGTTTTAATTTTTTGCGCTATAAACCAAAAAAAAGCGGCAATTTTGAAAAAACACATTATTTTTTCCTTTTTGCTATAATACATATCCCCCAAAAATATATATAAAAAAATTTTTTTCCTCAGTTTAGGCCGATATTCTTCTACATATTTTTGGTAAAAAAAATCGCAATAAGCGTATATGGATTGGTTTGCGCAACAGTTATAGCGTCTACAAAATAGGGCATAGTTTTATGACATTTTTATTATTCATTTTTTTTTAATAGTAATGGTGGCGATCTGCATTTTTTATCGGGACTGCGACATTATGGTGGACACGGACAATTTTTACACATTTTTGGGACCATTGGCATTTTTACAGCGATCAGTGCTATAAAAATGCACTGATTACTGTAAAAATGTCACTGGCAGTGAAGGGGTTAACCACTAGGGGGCAATCAAGGGGTTAATGTGTTCCCTAGTGTGTGTTCTAACTGAACAGGGGAGGGGACTGTGTAGGGGAAGAGATAGATCGCTGTTCATACTCTGTATTAGCAGATGATCTGTCACTTCTCCCCTCAGAGAACCGGAAACTGTGTGTTTACAGATCCCGGTTCTCCATGTGCCCCGATCGTGGTGGCACACCCGCCCCCTAGATGGTCGGAAAGTGGTTAACAGACCAAACTCTCCAGCACGAAAGGCAGTTATAGTGTTGACACAAACCATTTAATAGTGACATGGGTGCTTAAAATGGTCAGATTTTATTCCTTTATATAAAACTTTTAACCTAAAAGAAAAAGAAAGATGATGCTGTAACACATTGAATAGTGTTACCTGGAGTTTGGCTTTAATATGTTAATCAAGTCTATCTAAATATGTGAATGCATCTAATACTAACCTCTTGACAATGCTTCTGTCCAAGGGTGACTCTGTTGCTCCTCCAGGGAAGTTCGGCTTCCCTAAGACAAAAAGTGCGTTACTGGCCAGATCACCAGGTAAAAAAAATGCCCAGAGTAGAAAAGGTGGGCAAATTATATCACAAGCTTTACCTCAGCTAATCAGGGTAACACCTTGTGATCATTGATAAGACTATAAGGAGCTCCCTGAATGGCTGATATACCTCTTCTTTTTTTTTTTGGCCAAGGGAAGGCACTAGTACTTGGCAGGAGCACAGGACTCATTACTATATGCAGAACAAGCTGTTGCAGTGTATTACTGGGCACACAGCATTCAGAACCATCTATAACAATGAGTAATCAATTGGTTCTGGTTTAAAGTCTTTTTCCAGGCAAGTTAAAGTGGAAGTAAACCCCCCTATCGTTTTCAGCCAAGGAAGCTGCCATCTTTGCCTCTGCTTACCCTTCAACTCCCACGGTGCTGCACATGTGATCCATTATAACACCAGCCATTGGATGGTTTGACTGTTTGGTTGAGAGCACAGCCAATGTGCAGTTAGCATTCCCGGCATGCCTTTTTTTTTTAAACTGTTAAATTGATGGGTTTACTTCCGCTTTAAATATTTTATCCTAAATCTCCCCCTTCCCCCTTTTTTTTTAACCTGCCTCCTGTTGGGACAAATTCTTCTTTGAAGTCCAAATGTCCTTATCACCTAGCTTCACATGGCCAGATCTGTGGCTCCCAGAAGTACAGGGAGGAGTCTGAGGGGTTATATCACATAATTAGTGCAGAAGACTGGTAGCCAGCCACAGGTAGCCAGCTGGAGTGACAAGTCTTCTCTGTAGGAAATGCTATTGGTACAACAGTAAGCAAGCAACATTTTCTAATGAAGTAAAGTATAACTAAAGGCAATTTCTTTTTTCGTTTTAGAGTGGAGAGGGATTAGCTCACCTGTGATGTCCCTGTTATGAAGATTCACTCTCTCTGTTTATCCTGTTTACTGTTTTTACCAAAAGTGAAAGAAAATTCCTGATGTTGGGTTGTCACTAAAACATGAAAAGAGAGAACATCTTCCAATGGGGACACTTGTTCTGGTTACCATGGTGACAACCAATCATTCCCTCACTTTAGAAATATTTTCTCTCACTTCCAGTTGTGGGTATGGGACAGAAAGGTAAGGGAAATCTCCCCAAAGACACAAAGATGGAAAAAAATAAATGACAGGGGTTATAGTCCTCTCTTACTCTATATAAAAGAAAAAGTTTTGCCTTTAGTTCTACTTAATGAAAAGAGCTGCAGGGTGCTTGAAGAAGTTCCTCAACAATAAATATGGGGCACTTGCTTGTATTGTTCTTCCCAATAACAATGTAATATTTTTGCAGAGGTTTACATAATCTTTTACAATGTTCCCTTTAGTCTCCTTTTACATGATTCTGTGTTAAACCTTCTCTTTCATTTGCAAAGAAGGATACATTGGGCTCAGAAAAAGAAAAATGTCTAAAGCCAACACGCTGATTTGCAGAAACAAATGATACTAGCGGCTATAGGAATTGTGTGAACGATAAAACCAGGACCACAAAATGTCCTGCTGTGTCCCCTGGGTGACATTAAATGCAAAATCATTATGTTTGACTAGAGCCTACTTAGTTGGTGACTTCACACACAAGATAAATGACCATGCAGGAAGTGCTTGCAAAAAATAAAAAAACATGAAATATGAAAATGCAGAACAATTTGCAAATGCAGTTTTTAAAACATGCTAATCGTTTTAGTAGCTAATTCCATAAGAGTTATAAAACATCTTGCTCTATGCTCTATGGGCAGCTGGATGTAAACGGACTTGTCTCCATGTACACCCGCCTACCTCCAATCTGATCAAATCCACCAAAAACAAACAGAAGGGGATCCGTTCTCCTCCATCTAGGCGGATCGGATAAGATTGGTGGTAGGCAGGTGTAAACGAACACAAGTCAGTTTATATCCGCCGCTCCATAGAGGAGAATAGAGGTCCAATCGGGTCCGCCTGAAAAACAGACAAGTGGATGCAATCAGACCACTCATGTTAAAGGGACCTTATCCCATAATAGACAGATTTTATGTAGTACCCTTTTTGACTGTGGAGAATTGAGACCTAATGTGTAGCTGAGACTTACAGCATCTTACGCATAGGGGTGAATTTAATAAAAGACTGCAAATACTATGTATACTGAGTTTGATAAATAAGGTGATGTTGTGTCGACTTTAAAGCGGTGGTAAACTCTCGCCCACAACTTTATCCCATGTAAATCAGCATACAAAATCCTAATGAGCACTGCTTGTAGCTATATCCTTACTTGCTTAGTATTGTTGTAATCCTTTTTGTTCTTTAGAATTATGTCACTGAGCATGCCCATATCTCCCCTGATTTATGGCACACTCTGTGTGTTTGTCTGTCTATTATCAGGACTTCCTACGGCACAACACTGAAATCCCATGAGACTGCATAATCACTCAGCTTCCTACTACACCCCATGCGACCATGTGACATCACATGGAGTGTAAACTTGGGCATCGGACAGCATTACTGCAGTCTTATCAGCTGAAGCTGATAAGACTGACATAGGCAAACACTAGATAATTGGCACAAGTAAATACTATGAAATAAAACAAGTCAGCTATGGGCAGGGAATCAGGGCTGCCATAGAAACGTTGGATTGAGAAGGAGGCTTGCTTAACAGTACAGGAAGTGCTCAATATAAGGGAGCGGAAATAAACTCTACTGTGGACTCAGAAAACAATACTTAAGATGGCGCTGCCTTACCCCTAGAAACAAGTTTTTTAAAGTTTCTTTAAACAGTAAGTAATAGCTGCTTTGGGCTGCATTACAGTGGCTATAGTTAATTACTTTTTTTTTTTTTCTTCCATTAAAATTTTTATTGAGAAAAGTAACAGTACAATGAATACAATCAATCGTTTCAGAATGAATATAGGAGCAGTATACAGACATATATTCTCCCTAAGTCGGATCAATGGTTATAGGTAGTAGAGGTAACCATAGTTCAGATTGTACAGTTAATACAGTATGAATATAGTAAGAGAGACATGTCTTCTGAAGCATGTAAATATAACATATAACGAGGAGATTAGACTGCAAAACAAACTAGGGGCAGTTTCGTAAACAAAGTCTAAAAAGCATGTAGGTAATTGTAGATTAACATTAACCAGGATCTGTAGTGGCCCTAGGTGTGTATAGTGATTCGACAGTCGTGGAACCGAACCGGGGCAATTCCCTCTCAACCCCTGCACCCCTATTGGGAACATGCTGTGCAGAGGGAGCGGGAAATTGAGAAACTCAAAGTATAATGCGGGTGGTGGACCACCAAAGGTGTATTGAGCCTGGGTGCATTGGTGGTGGTTGGAGATTCACGGGTAAAGAGGCATATCCAATACTTAGGGTTTAGAGCTTCCCGTGATTGGAAGAGAGATGGGGTAGGACGAATGGACAGGGGAGGGAGCAAATGAAAGTCAAGATGTAAGCGAGTAGAAGACCTAAAAGGTGAAGGGGGGGGGAAGGACAGAGGGCACGAGAGTCGGCATATGTGTCGAGTATGTCGGCAGGCGATCAAGAACGGGAGCTAGTGTAAGAGTGTAGACAGAGTGAGGACAGCACAGCATGACGGATACCTGGCCATTTAACTAGGGCTAGTACTGGAGTTCGCAGATGTGCCTTTAAGGTGTATCAAGGAGTTCCTGATACATTTGGGAGGTTTTAAAGTGGATCCAGCATGACCATATATTGCTATATGCGGTCGGAGTGTCTTTGGCTTGATGGATAATATTTTCCATCTCTGAGGTTCTTTCAATACGTTGAAACCAATCTGCTAGGGTCGGTGGAGACGTAGACCTCCAACGAGTAGGTATGCATTGTCTGGCAGAGTTGAGTAGGTGTGGAACAATGGATTTTTTGTAAACTGAGTGAGGGAGGGAGATGTGCTGTAGGAGAAATTGTGAAGGAGTAAAGTCCATAGTATACGTGGAGATGCGAGCTACGGCATCAGCAACTTTCTGCCAGAACGGTTGGAGCAAGGAACATTCCCACCAAATGTGAAGTGGAGTACCCGTTTCCAGTCCACATCTCCAACAGATTGGAGGAGTTTCCGGGTGGAATTTGTGTATTATATTAGGCGTTCTGTACCATCTGGCATAAATTTTGTAAGAGTTCTCTTGTGCTGAGACACAAATAGTATTCTTGTGTATACGTTGATAAATCATCTCCCAATCTTTACTGGAGAGATTTATGTCGAGTTCCCTTTCCCAGGTCATGACTAGCGTATTAAGTTTAGGATCAGAATCTCCAAATAGGAGCGTGTAGGTTTGTGAAACAAGGTGCCTTTGGGGGGAATCGCTGGTACATAGGGTTTCAAAAGGCGTGTGATCCCTGGACCACATAGTAGTGTCATGTCCCGCGGTGAGGTAGTGTCTGATCTGGAGAAATTTATAGAACTGAATGCAGTGATCCGGGAAGCATATTTGAGTATCGTGAAAGGAGAGTAGAGAACCATTGCGAAAGAAGTGGGAGGCCCGAAGCGTAAGGGGTTCTAGATTGTCAGTCAAGTTTCGAGAAGGTATACCCGGGGGGAAGTCTGGGTTCCCTTGTAACGGGGTCATAGGACCAGGGTATGGGGACCATTTTAGCGCCCGGGCAACACGTTTGAAAGCTTGTAGGGTAGCGCCAATGAGAGGGTGAGAAGAATAGGCCTTAGGTATCTTGGAATCTGAGATCCATGGTAGGAGGGTAAGTGGTGTGTCGTCAAAGGAGTTCTCGATTATGATCCATTCTTTGGAAATTGCGTGGACGTGCCAGTCAATTATTCGAGAAAGGTGACATGCCTGATAATATTTTTGGACATCAGGGAGGCCCAGACCCCCTTTGTATAGTTAATTACTTATTATAAGGGACTAAATGAAAAGAAGCATCAGAGTGGGAGAGTTTACTTCCTCTTTAAAGACCCAATCATGTGCAGATTTAAATAACAGGATTACTTTTGCACATGGTTGTATTATTGAAGTAAACACAGGTTTACTTTATTTACTGAGTTCAGTTAACATTCAATTTGCTGAGTAAACAGTCTCCACCCCACAATGTTTATCACAATTAGAAGGAAAAGGTAAAAATAAGCCTCTCAGTGGGTGAGCTTTAACACCGAGAGGCTGCATATATGTGGTGAGAGCGTGTGCCCTATGCGCTCCCAGCATATTCACCGGTGGGGACCGGAAAGCTATGGATGCATACTTGCGATCTGGAACATGTCACATGACATCCGCCTCCCAGTATTTAGAAGCTCTTTAAGGGCTGGAAGGCAGCAGCAGGAAGGGGTTAAAGGGACCCTATCGCACCATAAAATTTGGAGGTAAATCAAATATTTTTAATGTATACTCACAGATATTTACTTTCCAAAGTTTTATGTTTTATTCACTTGCAATGTGCCTTTGAACATTCTAGAAAATGTGACTACTCCAGGAAGAGTCAATTCCCTAGCATAACTCCCAAATTCCTTGCATGTCATAACTCTTGAACTCTGAATAAACTTATCCTAAAAGATTGATGTCTTTAGCGTGTAGCCTTCTTTGCGAGGAGCAGGGACAGGCACCCACAGCTAACACTTTTTTACCCTAGACCAAGGAGGACGAGTGAAGTTTGGAGCAGAGCTCCAAATAGTCACATAGTTATTTTCTGACCAGATGTTACCATGTGCAATTTTTGCATGTTTTTTTAAGAGGTTTAGGCCCCTTTCACGCGGGCCTATCCATTCTGCGGAATCTGCTTGCTCATCGGGGGATAGCTCTACTGTGCAGTGTGGACACGGACACAGTGCTGCTCTCCTCTATGGGGAAGTTGGGTGGAAACGGATCGCCTCTCCGTTTTCGTCCGATCCTATCCGATTCGCCAGACGGATGGAAAACAGGATCACATCCGTCTGTATTTTGCAGGCAGGATCGGATAGCGGCAGATGTCAGCTGAAGTCTGCCATTCCATAGGGGAGACTGCAAGGTCTGATCAAGTCCGCCTGAAAAACTGACAGGTGGACCTGATTGGACTGCCTGTGTGAATGGACCCTAAAACATTTTTGTAAGAGGTAATCTGAGAATTTAGTCTAAAGTAAGGTAAATGTCAATCACTAAGATAAACTATGACCATGTAAAAAGTCTTATTATTGCTCAAAAAAAGTCATTAACAATAGCAATTCTAAAAAGAAAAAAAAATTATGTGATACAAAGTAATAAAATACTTAACTCAAACACCGCCTTCTTTTTGCTTCCTGTAGATGGTGAGGTCACTGTGTCTCGGTGCTCTCCTCAGTAAGCCTAGTATTCCAATCCTGGCACAGTGTTGGATCATATTCAGCCATGAAGTGATTTTATAGGAAAGTGCTTCCATATTTCTAAGGTTGGCACAAACTAAAGCATGGCATTTCCTGACTTCAGGGCAAAGAAATTCAGACTACTATTCACCTGAATGAGAGTGTCCCTGTTGATGGTTCTTTCACTGGACTTGTAAAGGCGACTGGTGGAGCTTATTCTTGAAGTTATGGACATGACCCCCCCAGGGACCAAAAGTGAAACTAATTACAGAGAAGCATAGAGAGAGGAGCTTTTTTCTCATAAAGGTATTGGTGGACATTTTTGGGGTCTCCTCTTTTGTAGGACTCTTAAACCTTATAAGAGGATGACAGATTTATTTTAAATGACACAGCCTAAAATTTAGAACCACTGGCTTCTTAACAAGTAGTTACAGGTCTTATTGATCGGTATATATGACAGAAATGCAGTTGCGTCTGAATTATTTTCCCTTATGTTTTCATAAGTCTGCACACCCTGATGAAGCTGCAGTAATATTCTGCTCTTTGACCTTGACACAGTAAAGCTTCAGAATCATTTTGTAACAAGCAATCATGGAAGCAATTACAGACCCTTGTCCTGAGGCCACTGCAGCACAGGTGTAACTGTCTGATTGTCACTGCTTAATTATACCCGTACTTGCAAGAAGTCTGAACATCAGATAAAAAGCTATACAATATACTTCAGGTAAGTGAAGTTCTTCTTGCAAGTAAGTAAGTATAATTATTATGTGTTTGATTATTAAATGTAGAACATTTTTAGAGATACAGTAGCCTCTTTAAACTGACTAAAGAACTTCAAAGACATATAAAAAAAACATGTATATTAATTAAAGCAATTCCAAAGTTGTTTTATAGTAAATTCCCACTGCCGTTTACTCAACAGGTATAGGTGTATTTAAAAAGCAGCAAATCACTCAGCATGCATTTTCTGCAAACAAATCTTCCAGTTTCATGTGTTTTAAATGATAGCAATAGACTGGTTGGTGAAAGTCATATTCACTGCTTTCTAAATGGATCAATTGGGCTTAGTTTACACTTGTGGTTGGGGGGGTAAAAACACATAGTTGAGCCTCATTTTTAGACCAGCTGCTAAGGGCAGTCTGACTACGCCTACATGACCCACCATTTTGTATTCATAAGGTCTTGATGTCTTTACATGTATGGGATGTAAAGAAACTGCGCTATCTTTTTGCAAAAAAGGGTGTTTAGCAGCCTGCACAACAAAATATATGTTATGTAAAAGCAAATAAAAAATCAGAAAGTGTCCAAGATATGATTATTGAACATTCACGTGGGAAAATATGAAAGTAACTACGTGAAAACAAGGTCTGAAGACCAGTATGTGGGTGATACACATTCAAGTATATAGTGACTGTAAAGTAAATATTTATCCCTAAATACACCATACAATGTGACCATAATAAGAGACAACTATACCCAAAGATGGGTAATGTGTCAACAAAAAATCTCTATTTTTAAACCGTGAAACAGAATTTCATATATATATGTCTCTATAAAAATTAGTCAAAGGTAATACAAAGTGAATTTAGATATTGAAAACAAAAACACCAAGTGCGTGATGAAAAAGTGTTTGAAGCAATAAAAAAGTGACTTTGTGCGGCTTGTCTGAAGGGGTCCGTCACCAGTTGGAATGAGGCTTACCACATGTTGTGGACTCAGATAGGTTTACACCGTATGAGTCACAAGTGCTTGATGGTGTCAACTACACCGATAGGAGCTGCTCCCAGCCCAGGCACGTGGCAACAGCAGACAAGGTCTTTATTAGATGGTCCAGAGGAACTCAAGGACAAGATAGTAGGCAGTATATGGTATGGTACATCTCCCGAAGTATAACCGACAATAAAGAGAAGGGGACCATATAGTATAATACCGTCAGGCAAATCAAATTTATTAAAATCACATGGAATGGGTACTCACATGTACAGAAATGGTTAAAAGCATGGATACAGTACTGGCAGCAGTGGCATCAGCAAAACATCTCCCAACGTGTTTCGCCTCCATAGGGCATCATCTGGGGGTCTTTACATGTATGAACTGATAGAAATATTTATATTCAAATATTATTCTACACTCATTTGTGCATAGCTAGTCTCTGTCATAAATGATTGGTTCCTTCTTGTATCAACAGTGCAACGCCAGGTCATTATTTGAAGTCAAGAACTATAAAATGTATCTAAAGACAAAACTTTTTTTTGTTTAGTTTTTGGATAGAGGTCACTCTTGTGACCTGGACTGAAAGCGGAGAAAAATCCAAACTTTTTGGAATCTGAACAAGAATAGAAGGGGAAATCTTTCAATAGGGTTGTTTGTTACTGTTAGATATAAATATAACATGAACTCCCGTGCTGAAAACAATAACATAAATCCTTTAGGCCTCATACAAATGGATGTTTTTACAGCAGCGTTTTTGAGCTTTTTTTGCAGCTTAAAAACGAGACTCCATGTTATTCAATGGCCTCATACACACCATGGCGTTTTTGAGCTGTAACAGGCATTGGCGTTTTTAAAGCTCCAAAAAAAAAACCCCAGGACCAGCTCGTTCTGAGTCTCCAGCGCTAGATAGGTAAGGGGATATCGCCGCTCTAGGTAGGTCAAACAAAGGTGAAAAAACCTCTCCTCCAGTTTAGAAGTGCAGGTGCTGGCAATGCATATAGCAATAAGTGGGAAGAAGTTCTGGACAGCCGGACTCCAAACATTTTTTTGCCTTTTATTCAAAAAGTGAAATCAAAAATACATGCCACAGCAGAACGAACAGAAGAGTTGACGTGTTTCACACTAACAAACAGTGCTTAGTCATAGCTATGACTAAGCACTGTTTGTTAGTGTGAAACGCATCAGCTTTTCTGTCCGTTCTGCTGTGGCATGTATTTTTGATTACACTTCTTGAATAAAAGGCAAAACATAAGAGGCAGCCAGCTGAAGATGAGTGGGACACTAGCTGTCACACCTGAACAGGAGAGTATTTTTTTTTTAAGATAAATTCTAGGTATGGATATTTTTACATAGTTACATTGGTCTAGTTTTTAACTATGTATATACCAGTAATGGCGAACCTTGGCACCCCAGATGTTTTGGAAGTAAATTTCTCATGATGCTCAACTACACTGCAGAGTGCATGAGCATCATGGGAAATGTAGTTCCAAAACACCTGGGGTGCCAAGGTTTGCCATCACTGGTATATACCATATCTGTGGGATCCCTCTAGAAGCCAGAAATTACTGTAGTAGACAACGCTTCTCCAGTGATCTCCACTGGCTACTAGGTCCCAAGCCAGTGGCTTCCCTGATGCACAGTAAATACAGGTGGTCAGCCGATTGACACGAGTGCCATTAAGAGAATGCTTTGCATTTTCTCAATAAATGCAAAGTATTGTCTGATTGGGTGAAGTGGGGAATGTGACGTCACCACTCTTCCTCATCACTGCATTCAATCAGAAAATACTTGGCATTTATCCAAGCATGACCAATGTAACTATTCAAAAATATCCATACCTGGAAAATTTTTTAAGAGAACCCAGCATATTAGGCAAGGGGGTAAAGGGGGAAAGCTCTTCTTTAACCTTTGGAGATATGAATGCATATGCTCAGCTGTAATCTTACTCTAATTGTAAAGATACAATTCTGCTTCAAACAGTTAGCTCCAGATTTGTTGCATTGTATGAGTTGTGTTTTTTTTGTGCTTGCTATCTAGAGACAGTCAGGGCAATGTATAAACAGCAACAGGAATTATGTACCAAGTACTATGGTCTCTCTATTGCTAACCTTATTGTCAAGCCCCATTGTACAGTACATATGCACCTGTTATTGTAACATCATAATACGGGGGTTCTTATGGCACAAGCACTAATATAGAGAAACCTATTTAAACACCATATTAAAAACAAGAAATGCGTCAGCCTCCTAGAACTATTTTGAAATAAAGTGTTTTGCGACGTTCTGAATACCCTTGGCGGATTGGATGTAAAACAGCCCAAGGATTGATATTTCCCAAGACTTTGAGTTGTGACTTTGCAGAACAGATTGTGAATCTCTGGCCCATTACACACCTGCGGAGAATTTGGTGTTATATTTCTCTTGGGTCTCCCTGCAGAAGCCTAAGTCATGTTAATCATTGTCAGAACCACTTGTTCAAAATGCCAAGATGCAGTGAACCGAGCGTTCTAGAACGCAGATGACAATATGCTTCAAAATGCCATTTCATTGGAGTTTTGATTTATTTTGGAACTAATGGGGTGTACCTAAACTAAAAGCTATTTTAGCAATCATTAGTATACCTTTCACTGACCTTTCTTCGTTAATACATATTTAATTTACAAAGTTAGGAGATGTGTAAATAAAACAGGCCTAGACCACCTGTTTTCTTCACAGAGCTCTATATATTATTTATCAAGTGTCAGCAGAGAAGAGATATACCAACCGGAGGACTGCTCAGCAATCCGCATATCATTAATATTTTTACATATCTACTTATATGATCTGTTTCACCAGGGACACGCTGATCTGCTGCTCCTTCCGTCAATGTTAAAGCACCTTGGTTTTGTTTTTATACGGTATGCTTATGCATTTTTATAAACAGACCTGTAATCACTCTGGCATTGGGATATTACAGGGGCACTCTGGCTTACAGCTTGTTGTTTTTATGCAATACAAATTGCCAGAAATATTTAATATGATCACCATATGAAATATTCAACATATGTACAGACCCCCCTTTTCTACCTTTATCGCTATTTAATTATAACCTAATATTTACATGTTTATTTATTAAGTGAGCACTAGGGGCTTTTATTCTTTATATATATATATATATATATATATATATATATATATATATATATATATATATATATATATATATATATAGATAGATAGATAGATAGATAGATAGATAGATAGATAGATAGATAGATAGATAGATAGATAGATAGATTTATATATATATATCTATATATACATATATTTTTTTTATCTCAACAGTTCATGGCTTTGTGAAATCTATTTACTTTAATTGTTAATTCAATCTTTTTTTTAATATATTTCATCTTTGTTGAAACCCACTAAAATTCTGAGAAATGAAAATGCCAGAAATACTACTTAAATAAATCATGTGCTGCGCTGTCCCCTTTATGATCTGCTGAACCTGCAGCAAAAACATAAAAAAACAAAATTGTTAATTAAAGTGATGTGTCCATAAATCAAATCCAAGAATATAATAATAATATATAAGAGACTAAAGTCGTCATTCAGCTTACAACATCATATAATGTGAATATACACACATTTCATAAAATATAAATGGGAATTATTCAACTTTAGTTAAAGCTTCACAGTTTGTTTTCATCTACAGACACCCCTTATCTGCATAGGCAGTTTTTTTTTTTGGTCAAGGTGAACAAATCCTTAAATTAAAGAACACACAGCTGCCTTAAGTTGTGTTGTTTTATATCTGCCTAAAGTTAAGCTTTATCCTACATTCACACCTATGCATTTTTTAGTGCATTTTTCAGTTTGCAGAAATGCACTACAGTCCATTTAACATGGTTTCCTATGGTACTATGGTAATATTGAGGGCATGTGGCCTGGTATGGTTTGGGGGGGGGGGGGCTCGTTCGTCCCCTCCCTCTCCTGCCCTGCCGGGCGGCATGCTCTGATAAGGGTCTGGTATGGATTTTGGGGGGGACCACACTCCATTTTTTTAAAATTGTGGTGTGGGGGTCCCCTCTGAATCCATCCATCCCCAGGTCCATACCAGGCTGAAGAGCCTGGTATAGACCTGGGGGGAACCCCACGCCGTTTTGTTTGCAAATTTTTTTGTAATATTATTCCATTTTATTTTTACATTTAGTTTTTACCCTTCGAACTCCGTTGACAGCTGATGACTCATCGGTCGCTAAGGACGCGGCGGCCAGCTTCCCAGCCCCCTCCATAGCAACCAGCTATCCACAGTGTGTTTTACAGTGCGTTTAAAGAGAAAAAAATGCAGAATGCATGAAAACTCCATGCAAAAACGTATACAAAATGCTGGTTTAAAGATGCACTGAAAAACGTGCCTGAAAAATGCATCAAGTGCAGCCACATAGATGTGAACCTAGACTTAAACAGATGTAATTATAAGCAGTTCTAAGATAAATTGCACATTACCCACACATAGCTTTTCAAACTTGTGGCTTAATCAGCACCACATACAATACATACATAGATAAAAACATTGACTGTGCTGTACAGCTGTCCCTTGCATACTTATTGGTCCATGGCTATATTGAGCTTTTGTTTTCATGGGTTTCCTCCTCGTATTCCGGTTTCCATCCACAGTCCAAAGACATGCTGGTAGGATAATTGGCTCCATATTGGACCTAGTATATATGTACACATTAGCTATGCACATACGTTATCACATTCCGCATGCTGGTCTCATGCTGAACAACTGAGGAGGGTTGAAGGACACACATATAATTACTGAAAATGGCCAGAGCAGAGTAGAGCTGGCCATACACTAGTAGAATTTCAACCAACATTTTGTTGGGTTTCAAGAATGTTTGGTCGATTCTCTACTTGTTAGTGGGGCCAAGATGATGCTCATTTTCAACTGCAGCAAGAAATTTTGAAGGAGTAGGATGATTTTTGAGACCATTCACATTTATACAGCGATCACTGCGATTAAAAATGCATTGATTACTGTGTAAATGTGACGGGCATTAAAGAGGTTAACCAGGAGGGGGCGCTGTAGGGGTTAAGTGTGTCCTAGGGAGTGATTCTAACTGTGGGGGGAGGGGCTATGTGTGACACAGCACTGATCACTGCTCCCCATCACAGGGAGCTGTGATCAGTGTCAGTGTAACTAGGCAGAATGGGGAAATGCTTGTTTACATCGTCATTTCCCCGTTCTTCCTCTCCATGAGACGATCGCGGGACCCGTGATCACACTCACGGAGCTCGCGGCAGGGTTGTGCGCGTAAGGACCCAGTAGTCCAACCCACTACAGGCTGCCTGCAGAAAACTACAGGAGGAAGCAGAGACAAGACCTGTCACCCTGCACAAGGAGAGAGGGTGGCAGTGACTGGTCTTTATTATAGAAAACTCCTGCACAAAGGCTACATTTTACACTGGATTACTGCACAGATCTGGAAGAAATACACAATGCCCACAATTAAAAAATGCACATGCCTCTTGTATTTAGACTATATCTGCTTACCCTGGCGTTCAGCTTTAGTTTAAATCTTGTGGTGATGACATCAGCTTAAATTTGTGTCAAGTGAATAATAGCCTTTACATTTTGAATTGTTTCTTTGCCATTGCTCATGATTCCATTTATGTCTCAACAGTTATAAACAGCATGGAAATAATTAGTTTGAAGAGCAGAGATTGAGCACTCTTGGATTGGATGCTGTAAAATTACACTTTTTATTTAATCAGAATGAAAAGTCCCGGCCTGTATTGAACTCAGGGATACTCAACCTTTTCTGTCCCTGATGTAATAGATGTTGTTTCCTGTTCTGATTGCACGAAATAGATTCAATTATCTTATGAATTGTTAGAAGTGGATTGATGCATTATGGGCTGCCTGGTTGTCACAGGCGATGGCCAACTACAAAGTCTAATTTAAAACAAAAACAAGGTTATAACATTGCTAAGTGCTGACCAACATACTGGACTCAGTGATGTCCGTTTCCGTAGCTCCAATTTTAACTTTTTATACTTGTCATGACAATTTTGATTCCTTCCTTTTTGAGCTCTTACAGTTGGAATTTTTTTTTTTTGTAAATTTTCTCTAAAAAGCAAAGTTTGTTTTCTCAAATAAACCTCTAAGTATTGTTCTTGTCTCAGTAATAGAAAAAAAAACACATAGCACATAGACTTTTGTTTAATGAAAGTAATTCATATAATGCTGTAAATCAGAGCAGAAATTAGGGTTTATTATTTGAATGCTAAGCAGTTGAAATCTACTTGCTAGCTGCAAGTACATCAATATTGTTTCTAGTTTTGGTTGAAAAATGATCAGTTAACGTTAAACTATAACTAAAGGCAAACTTTTTACCATTTTTTTTTCTTTGGATAGAGTAGAGGGAATAAAACACGTGTCAGGTTTCTATTGCTAAATTGATATTCCTATCACACACGTTCCTGGTATTTGTGGCTCATAAAGTAGTGGGTGCTGCAGCGATCACCAGTTGGGTCCTGGAAGCATCAAACGAATGTACCTATTCGCCAGCACACCATGGATCGACAAATTTTGTCCAAAAGGTTTTAATGAAAAAAAAATCACATCACAAAAGAAAGTGCAAAGTTTCAGAGCCTCGCAGGACCGCTACGTCAGGCATGTGATACCCAGATCGGTATCACATGCCTGACGAAGGGGTCCTGCGCGTCTCCAAAACGTTGCACTTTCTTTTGTGATGTGATTTTTTTCATTAAAACCTTTTGGACGAAAATTTGTCGATCCATGGTGTGCTGGCGAATATGTACATCTATATTTCTATTGCTGTCAGTTCCCCACATTAGGGAGATTAACCCTCTCTATTTGTCCTGTTGTGCTCTTATTACAGAAAGTGAAAGAAAATACCACATTTTGGGCTGTTCCAGAACAGAAATAGAGGGGAAATCTTCCAATGAGGACACTAGTTCTGGTGATCTAACTAGGGAAATCCTAACTTTGGATTTTCTCTCACTTCATGTTTTGGATAAAGGATAGGAAATAAAGGGAAGTCTCCCCAATGGGACACATATGGCAAAACAAATCTGATTAGGTTCTACCTTTAAGTGAATTCCACATATTCCAAAAAATAGTAAACGCACCCATATTGTAAAAACCAAAAAGTGAATTTATTATTTTTTTTGAATTTGAGCCTACAAAGCATTACAATTGCAATCAGTGGGTCACAGGTGCACTGCTCTGGCTTCTGCAGACTATGCCTCCAGCTCAAGTTTGTTTCATAGTATGTGAAAAAGTAAAAAATGTGGCGCTTGCAAGATAAATGAACAATACCAAAAATCACAGTTAAAATGCACTACAATTAAATTAAGTGGAATAGAATAAATATATATATATAAATATATAAAAATCGAGTGCTTAATACAATTATTTAAAATTCTTGCTAAAAATGATTCGTAAATTTTCTGAGAAAAATATGGCGCTTTCATCCAGGCCCAGAAACCAATCCTAAGGGGGAGGAAACTCCAAAGAATGGTTCCACAGAAGCGTCTACTTAATAATATCAATATTCCAGTATATATAGCAACAGTGTATCGGACCGTGCTATATCAATATGTATGAGATAATTCAAATAAATCAATCCAAAATGAGGAAATAGCATAAATTGGTGAAGTAGATAAATAAAATAAACATGAATAAATAATGAAGTGTATAAATATAGGTGGTGAAAACGCACAACACGATGCATGAATTAATAAAGAATGGATATATAAATTAATTAATTTTCTGAATGGTACACAAATAACTATGTGCTAAATAAATGTGCAAAATGCCAAAAAAATTCAATAATTGCAAAAATTAATAGATAGGTGCAAAAAAAAGGGGGTAAATCCAATTAATGAAAAAATGCAAAAATAGCAAAGATGTGCAAACAGGCATGTGAAAGAAAGACAAACACAACCATCTAAAAATGAAAAAAAACAAATTATGACTGTGTTAATAAATGAATGTCCAGTGTGTTCAAAATTAATATACTACAATAAAGTGTCCAGTGCAATCAGGATTGCCATTAACCACTTCAATACCCGCGTATAGTCATATGACGCCCACAAGGTGGATCTACCATCCTGGGTGGGCGTCATATGACGTCCTCGGATTCCTGGCCGCCGGCGGCACGCGTGCGCGCCCGCGGCATCGCTCGGGACCCGGTGCGAGTGCCCGGCGGCCGCGATGTCCGCCGGGCACCCGCGATTGCCCGTTAAAACAACGGGACCGGGCGGGACCGTGGGGCTGTGTGTGTAAACACACAGCTCCACGTCCTGTCAGCGGGGAGGAGACCGATCATGTGATCCCAGTACAGAGGATCACATGATCGGTCTCCTCAGCTTAAGTCCCCTCCCCCTACAGTTAGAATCACTCCTATTAGGGACACACATTAACCCCTCCAGCGCCCTCTAGTGTTAACCCCTTCCCTGACAGTCACATTTACACAGTAATCATTGCAATTTTATAGCAACGATCGCTGTGTAAATGTGAATGGTTCCAAAAATGTGTCAAAAGTGTCCGAAGTGTCCGCCGCAATGTCGCAGTCACGAAAAAAAAATCGCAAATCGCCGTCATTACTAGTAAAAAAAATTCAATAAATCTATCCCCTATTTTGTAGACGCTATAACTTTTGCGCAATACGCTTATTGCGATTTTTTTTTTTTTACCAAAATATGTAGAAGAATACATATCGGCCTAAACTGAGGAAAAAAATAGTTTTTTTTTTTAAAAAAATGGGATATTTATTATAGCAAAAAGTAAAAAATATTGTGTTTTTTTTTCAAAATTGTCGCTCTTCTTTTGTTTATAGCGCAAAAAATAAAAACCGCAGGGGCGATCAAATACCACCAAAAGAAAGCTCTATTTGTGGGAAAAAAAGGACGTCAATTTTGTTTGGGTGTAACGTCGCACGACCGCGCAATTGTTAGTTAAAGCGACGCAGTGCCGAATCGCAAAAAGTGCTCTGGTAAGGAAGGGTGTTTAAAAGCCCTGTATTGAAGCGGTTAATAATAGAGCTCCCATATACGATACAATCGGCAGCTCCTGTGTAATGGTTCCTCCTACTCAGAGTGTACTCTTTGTGTGGTGGTGATAATCTCTTCCATGCAAGAAAGTGTAGATAAAAATATTTTCCCCAGCCTCTTACCTTCAGGCAAGAGGATAACCGCCTTTCAGTAACAAGAAGAAAAGGAGACAAATCACTTCCTTATGGTTTCTCCAGATACGTGTCCTTACTGCCCTCTTAGATTCTCTCCATAGGTCCCGCAGACATAGGGGCAGAAAGAGGGAGACATTCCATTGTGCAGATTTCAAAAAAAAAAAATGTATTTAAGGATAAAATAAACTTACAGTTGATAATTACAAACACAGGCAGCGGTATTAACAAAGCCCGACCCCGGCCGAGATCGTGCTTAGGTCACCTGACTCTGACTCCTAGGCACTTAAAAATTTCCATAGGCGACGCTTTACATTTTTTTTACAGGTTACCAGTTTAGAGTTACAGAGGAGGTCTAGTTTGTGGTGGAGAGTTTGAATATTTAAAATGGAATTGGATTTATATGCCCCATCGGATGTGTATATGTGTGCATGTGTGTATATATATATATATATATATATATATTTTTTTTTTTTATGACAGGCAAGCTAGGTTTTTCTCTAGGACATTGGTTCCATAGATGGACTGTGCCCAGGTGTCAATTGAATATCTCTTGTTCTCTTACAATAGATGTGGCTCCTTCTCCCCAGGGGTCATTAACATACTATTGTCATATCTGGTTATCAGGACCTGTGAGTCACCAGTCCCTCCCTTTTACCTAGGTGGAGCTGATGACTCATAGATCTTGGAGACCACCTGACAACAGGAATGTTGACTTTAGACCCTGAGTTAGTCCAAACAAAGTAACCAATCAGGATACAATGCACTTCTGAACCAATGAGGTGTTTGATTGGTAGGAGTGGGTTATTGGAACAACATAAATACCAAGAGTTGATGTTGGGAGTTTTCTCTTAGCCTGATGCTATGGACATGTGAGTTATTATGTAATGTATCCTCTCTCTCTCTCTCTCTCTCTCTCTCTCTCTCTCTCCCCCTCTCTCCCTCTTTCCCCTAGGACTTTAATATGTTTTGGTAACCTTGTTGATCAGTGTATATCTGTTGTAAACCATTATGTGGCCTTAAATATCTCCTAAGAACTATCTTTGTAAACACTGGCAACATGGCATTTATAACATCTCTATACTATGTTGGGTAATCTAAAATGTTTCTTTATCATGTTTCTTTCCCAATATAAATAAATTGTAACTGTTTTAACTATTCGCACGGTTATCGTACGTTTATATGCTTATACAGACAAAGGTTTAATCACGTTATTCGCTTATCAGACTTGTATCTATATTCGTTTAACTAAGCTTAGAAATTCAGCTTTAACAAGTTCTAGAATTGTTGCACGCACTCTAACGGACGCGCGTGCGTTTGCTTCTGAGCGCAAGCTACCGGGGACAGGGGCGTTTAAATTTTTTTTATTATTATTATTTTACTTAATTTTTTTTATTTTTATATTTTTTTTACATTTTTTTTTGGGATCACTTTTATTCCTATTACAAGGAATGTAAACATCCCTTGTAATAGGAATCTATGTGACAGGTCCTCTTTATGGAGATATGTGAGGTCAATGAGATCCCACATCTCTCCTCCAGGCTGGAAAGCATGAAAAAAAATTCACTGATCTCATGCTGACAGCCGCGATCGCGGCTTTGTTTACTTCCGGGTAGCGGGCGTGACGTAATTGTTTACTTCCGCGCCCGGGCCTCATATGCCTCTGGAAATCTCTATGCTCGTCATCCGGCAGCAGGCGATTCTTTCTCCGGGCCCCCGATGGCACAGGAGAGCCCGGAGAAGCACTGGATGGCGGCGGGAGGGGGGCATCCTCTCCCGTTGCCTATAAGAATGATCAAGCGGTGGAATTGCTGCTATGATCATTCTTATGGTGCACAAAATCGCCGGCTGAAAACAAGAATATCTGAATAATGTCTGTAGCTTCAGGCATCATTCAGATATTCCCACTGAAAGTCAAGGATGTCCTATGACGTCCTTGGGAGGAAGTGGTTAAAGAAAAAAGAAACTGGCTGCAATACTCACTTACTTTGTGGAAGGACTGAGGACATCCAGTGAGTGCAAGGTGTCATTGACCCACTCCCTAAGGAGACATCAGTACTGGACCTTGCAGTCACATATTATAATGCAGTAAGCTACCCTGACATTATTGAAGGTCCCACGCCTGAGTAAGGTTTAACAGCTCCACCAACCTGCCATTGCCTTTACAAGGGGTACAAAAAATCCTGCTACCACTCCATTTGCACCCTTGGCAGCCAGTTAATCTGACTAGTGCTTATTAGCTGCTTCCTGCTGCTCTCTACTGCTCAGCTAAGCAGTCAGGTTGTTGACTCCTAACACCACCACCAACAAGTGTGAATAAACCCATTAAACAAGAAGACCACAAAGAGTTAGACAAGATCAAAATATATTAATATAAGTTCTTGAACTTCTTTAGTACCTTTTTACGGGAAGTCAGATCCCGACACATTGAAGGCCATGTCTGCTCAAATCACCAGGAATTCAAACAGTTTTGAAGGGGCATGTTTTCTTACAATGGTTCTTAAAAAACAATCAGTTACCATTCTGTGTGACATGAGTCAGGAATGCAATAATACACAATGGTCACAACACTGAGATTTTATCCCCACTGAACTACGGAGTTCAGATAAAGTGAATGGTACAATGTGTGGTATTTTCTGTAGCATCCAACCACACAGTTACTTCCATTTTTTTTAATCTGCAGAAGAAAAAAAATGCATCTTGAAAGTAATTGGTTGCTACAAGCAACACTGCTCCTTTTCTGATTTACATTTTTGTGTCACTAAGGGCAGGTTCTCTTTACAGTGCATGCTAAATGTTCGCCATTAGCCATTCGCAGGGAAAAGAAAAACTGGCTCCATTATCCTATATATATGTAAATTCATGCAACCCAACCTATGACTTCTACTTTGAGTAGGTGTTGAGTATTCTCTTACATAAACATTTTAAAATTCAATAGTCATTTAAGTTTTACTTAGCCTCATTTGTGACCTCATTACTTCAGCACATTGTTGACTTTACAAAGACTTAACCTGGACAAAGGACAATTTTAAGCCACATCTCTATTTAAGACTATTCCATATACGTTACCCTTTACAACAGAGCCTAGTTTCATTATTCACTAAGGCCCATGTCGTACTTTGCAAACAGTTTGGAATTAATATTTCCCAAAGGGTTGAAATTGAATCCTATAATGGAAAAATGAATCGCAGTATGATAAATGGCATTGAAAAAGGCCAAAAGAGCAGAGAAATGGATAGTCATTTTTTTCTTGCGGTGCGCGTCCATCTTTGACATTTACCAGAATAGAAAGTCCCTAACGAATGCTGAAAAAGAAAGTGCTTCAATTTAATTTCTTTTTCCTTTGCTTCTCGGTTTCATCCCCATGCACTCAGGCACCAATTTGAGGTTTATAGTCCTATTTCCTAGCTGGAGACCATGGAACATGACATGAGAGCAAAATGCTACTAGGTTTAGTGATAACAGAATCCAGACCGAAAGGCCGAATTTGAAAGGTGTTTTGTCAACGGCAGTACAGATTTACTGTTGACAGTAGACGAAGGGGCTGATAAATTTCAGAAGCGCAAAAATCCCGTCGACCGTAAGAGAGATTTGCATTGTTTCACAGCATGCTCAATGCCTCTGTTTTCACACTGGCATTCAATGTTCTCCTGTCTCTTGCTCTTCAGGGATTTAATGCACCACTTACCGTGGTCTCTGTGTTCTTAGTTTTTCCTTAAACCTTCAATTTTGGAAAGTAAGTTTGAATGACAGTAGAAGATACAATTTGATCCGAAGATGAAAATTACAGAACTGAAGTACTCTCCAGAAATTTTGATCTCCCACCGGGTGTAAATAGTGTTATTCACCACATTGGCAAACACTTATAGAATTTATTTTCTCAACCTTGTCCTGATATGCTGTGTTGGAGGATGAACTTTACTCAAGGAATCTTAAAAAAAAAATCAAAAGATCACTGAGATGGCTGCTTGTATAGAGGCTGCCTGTCTGAACTTTGCAAAATAAACTAAATATTAAAACCAAGATTGATCCAAGAACAAAAAAGTTGACTGTGCACAGTAAAATGTAAGATACATATAGGATAATGTAGGTACATTCCAATTAATCTGGTCATCTGAGAACCCATGCTTCTATTGCCGGAGAGCTACTCTCAAACACACCTAGTCTCCTTGTTGGCTCTTGTTAAAAATTATTGGAACTAAGATGTTTCTTATAGCTGTGAAGCAGATTCAAACATGCCCTGAGACTATAGATGTGATTGGTGATACAGGAAACTGAGAAAGAGGTTGATACATTGCACAGACTTTGGGAATGATATCTCTAATGGACATATGAGGTGCTGTTTGCATTCTGACTGCAGTGCATTAACTCATATTAAATCCAATCTCTAGCCACAAGGTTTTATTTTGTTTTGGATAGAGTGGGGAAGAGTAAAGCTGGCCATACACTAGTAGAATTCATATAGAAATGTTTCATTTTAAGAATGTTCATTACATTTTTAAATGCTAGTGGGGTCAAATTGATTGTTGTTTTTCAAATGCAGTGACGAGAACATTTGAAGGGGCAGGATGACAATTTTTTCACAAACCAATAAAATTTTTTTTTTACAGTTTATGTGGTTATGTGGTTTATGTTCAGGAAAGTCAATTAATTCTTTCAAAAATCAGCACTTCCAAAAGGCCTTTGTCAAGCCATCAAATGTACCGAGATTATTTTTTTTTATACAAATATGGGGGGGGGGGGGGCAAAGGAACTCTGACATGGTTTGGTTTCACCCAGCTCAGTGTAAGTACACCTTTAAAGAAGAACTAAGTCACCATAATTATCTTCTCTCCAACAGCCCAAAGTCAGCGATGTGTCTCTCGCCTGTGCTGGCATCTTCTCTCCAGCTCCTTCCAGGTGCTGCTTTTCAGCTGTCTTGATTGGCTGCATAGAATGATGTAACTCCTGCTCGTATACATGAGTCAGACATCCTGGCGCACAGGCACTATGCCGGCAATGTAAATTGGGCTGTGCATAAGAAAATAAGTTCCACTGTCTCCCCTCCCCAAGTTCCTGCTGGTCTGCACCCTTGACCCACTTACATCATCACCTTTGAGGATCAGACCACAGTGAACCCTTGCTTCCATGCTCAGTGATCTATGGAAAGTTTAGTGCTCAGGCACAGTTTGCCCTCACAATGAAGCAAACCATACCACAAGTGCACTGTGTTTGGACCCACCTCTTCCAAGCAGTCCCGGGCACAGTATACCTAACCGTTCCTTGAGCACTCACCATAGACAAACAAATCAGACCAAAGGGGTGAACTGTTCCAAGGTACAGTTAAAACTGTGAGTGTGAGAAAACCCTAAAATGCTTACATAAACTTGGTGATGAAAATAATGAACATTATATTTAGAATTGCAGTTTAAATAAAGATTGCCAGTCAACATACAGTATGTCTTAAAGCTATAGTCCTTAAAATGTCTCCATAGGGTAAATAAAGCCAAAGCTTTTTTTTTTTTTATCCTTTTGAATAGAGTAAGGGAGGGTTATAACCACTCAGTTTTGTTTGTTTTTTTGCCCTCTGTGTTCCATTTCCCTTCATTTCCTGTCCCATAGTTAAAACAGGAAATTAGGGGAAATCCATACAAAGTAAGGAAATCACTGGTTGTCACTATAACTCTTGTCCCTATTGGAAGATTTCCCTCCATTGCTGTTCAGAAGACAACCCAAAATTTGGGCTTTTCCGTCACTTGTGCTTTCGTTGATAATGGTAAATGTGACAAATCGGGAGGGTGACTCCCTAATGTGGCCACAAACAGTAGTAAAAAAGCAGACAGTTTTTCAAATCCCTCTCCACTCTATCCAAAACAAAAAAAAATGTATACCTTTACCAACAAATATGTGGAATTGTGTTCATATTCAAAGGGTTAGTAAGGAATGGAAGGTCATTGTATATATTGTCCAAGCCCAAAGTAGCTGGACTTTACCTAAGGCAGGCTATATTTCCTGATATAGGCCCAAAACTTTTTTTCTTTTAAGCAGTGTGTGAATATTAGTAGGAAAGAAAACAGACACAAAACAGTGGACTAGCTCTAAATTTTGCACACAAAATTGTGTTTTGATGGGAATTCGACTTTAGGTCTAACGACCTTCAAAGATTTGTGACACAGTGAGCTCTGAACCACATGGCTGAATTCACTTGATGATCCTTTTTAACTTGGTCATACATAGCCATCTGTCTGTCCTGATAACAACTGCTAAGTGCCGTTAGCCACTATGATCTTTTTACTGACTCATAATTATAGTATATTGCCATGTGCAGTTCTGGCCAAACTCTTGGTTGTAAAGATTTTACAGATGCCCACAAAATATTGTCATTATAGCTTAACTCAAATCTTACCTGCAGGCTTGCACAGTTGTACAAACTCTTCTCCTGTACTGAAATAATTTACTGTGATTTCACTACACTTTGTAAGTTTCACACAGTGTGCATTAGAAGTTGCAACAGGTCATATAGAGCCCATGTCATTTCCTGGCTGGACGGTATCTAGTGTTCTTTCAGTCATGGAGGTTTAGCATTACATGTGGTGCTTTGGAATTCCTACTCCTCCAGACTGACATCCACCCATCAAGGCATTCTAATATCAATTTGTATCCTCTCAAACAGGTACTTGTACTACATAACTGCTGGTACATCTAAAGAAGATTGTACAGTGAGATTGTAATGTGTGGTGAGGCTAAACCCAAGAATGAAAATTGATAGTATTGCAGCTTACCTGTCCCTAGATGTGGTGGCCACTTTGTTTTCTATTTTTCCTTTATTTTAAATTGGTAATCCTTTGAACAGGGAGTGTGTTAGGACTAAATAACACTGTGTTAGGACTATGGTGTTCGTTTATGAAAGAGAGAAAGGCTGAGATTCTGATGATCTCAGGTGTGCCAGTTTATGAAGCTGAGATGAGAAGTGGAGAACATGTTCTTTTCATCATACATCATCATGCATCACCCTTCTGTCATTGAGATGGTCGGTTTATGAAGGTGAGATCTAAAGATCTCACTGGCCATCTCTGTAAAATATCTCTGTCCCAGATTCTCCAGCTCAGAGGTGGAGAATCTGGGTGAGAAGCTGCTGTGATGTGAGGAAGGAGGCTTCTTTCTTCCTAATATCAGCACTAGCGAGATTAAAGATTGATATAAATAATACCTATGTTTATGTGTATATATATATATATATCTGTGATATATATATATATATATATATATATATATATATATATATATATATATATACAGTGAGGCATATATTTTGTGATTTTGTACGTTTCCCCACTGACAAAGAAATGATCAGTCTATTATTTTAATGGTAGGTTTATTTTAACAGTGAGAGACAGAATAACAACAAAAATATCCAGAAAAAGCATTTAAAAAAAGTTTTAATTTGTGAAATAAGTATTTGACCCCTTCACAAAACATGACTTAGTACTGGGTGGAAAAACCCATGTTGGCAATCACAGAGGTTAGACGTTTCTTGTAGTTGACCACCAGGTTTGTACACATCTCAGAAGGAATTTTGTGCCACTCTTCTTTGCAGATCCTCTCCAAGTCATTAAGGTTTCGAGGCTGCCGTTTGGTAACTCAAACCTTCAGCTCCCTCCACATATTTTCTATGGGATTAAGGTCTGGAGACCCCGTCCATCATCCCTTTGATGCAGTGATGTTGTCCTGTATCCTTAGCATAAAAACACCCCCAAAGCATAATGTTTCCATATTTGACGGTGGGGATGTTGTTCTTGGGGTCATAAGCAGCATTTCTCCTCCTCAAAACACAGCGAGTTGATGCCAAAAAGCTCGATTTTGGTCTCATCTGACCACAACACTTTCACCCAGTTCTCCTCTGAATCATTCAGATGTCCATTAGCAAACTTCAGACGGGCCTGTACATTTCTTGAGCAGGGGGACCTTGCGAGCGCTTCCGGATTTCAGTCCTTCACGGCGTAGTGTGTTCCCAATTGTTTTCTTGGTGGCTTTGGTCCCAGCTGCCTTGAGATCATTGACAAGATTCTCCTGTGTAGTTCTGGGCTTATTCCTCACTGTTCTCACGATCATTGAAACTCCACGAGGGGAGATCTTGCATGGAGTCCCAGACCAAGGGAGATTGACTATTATTTTGTGTTTCTTCCATTTGGGAATAATCGCACCAACTGTTGTCACCCTCTCACCAAGCTGCTTGGCGATGATCTTGTAGCCCATTCCAGCCTTGTGTAGGTCTACAATCTTGTCCCTGACATCCTTGACCAGACCTCTGTAAAGTTATAATGTATTGTCTTTTAGGACCCATTCAAATCTGAGCAATGCAGAACTGTTGGCAGAATTGCACAATTCTATTTATTTATATTTTGGTGCAGTTTTTTAACGTATGTTTTGCTGCTTTTTTCGTCAAACATTTCAAGTCATGTTTTAAAAAAAAAAATTTATGTGCATTTTGGTGCTTTTTTAACATGTATTTTAGCTCTTTTTTTACCTGTGTTTTTGTGGGTGTTCCAGACACACACATGCAAAATGCATGTTGTCCTTGGGGTGCCATTAATTTAGGTGCCATTAATTCACTTCCCCCTAGTGGTTAACCCATTCACTGCCAGTGTCATTTACACAGTTATCAATGCATTTTTATATAATTTATAATATAATAAATATATTTGTATAAATGACAATGGTCCCAAAATAGTGTCAAAAATGTCCGATGTGTCTGCCATAATGTCGCAGTCCCAATAACAATTGCAGATCGCTGCCATTAATAAAAAAATAAAATAAATAAAAATGCCATAAAACTATCCCCTATTTTGTAGACGCTATAACTTTTGCGCAAACCAATCAATATATGCTTATTGCGATTTTTTTTTACCAAAAATATGTAGAAGAATACATATCGGCCTAAACTGAGGAAAAAAAAATGTTTTATATATATTTTTGGGGGATATTTATTATAGCAAAAAGCAAAAAAATCGTTTTTTTTCAAAATTGTCGCTATTTTTTTGTTCATAGCACAAAAAATTAATACCAGCAAAAGAAAGCTCTATTTGTGGGAAAAAAAGGATGTAGCATGACCGCGCAATTGTCGGTTAAAGCGACGCAGTGCCGATTCGCAAAAAGTGCTCTGGTCAGGAAGGGGGTAAAATCCTCCGGGGCTTAAGTGGTTAATACATCCAACCCAATGTATGTTATGGCTGAGCTTTCAGCACTGTACTGCTCTGCCGCTGTCTTCACATTGCAGGCACTTGTGCGCCTCTTAATCATCACCCTAACAGCATGGCGTTGGATGCCTATTGCTATGGGTCCTGTGGTTCAAAATCTATTCACCTGGTTAGTGATGCATGAGTGTTTTCCATCTTTTAAATAAATCAACCTGTTTTAGGGTTTGTTAGTCAATGGCTGCAAGGCTAATCTTGCAATAATGATTTCAAGGATTTACGGTCCAAAACAAAAGAAAAAAAAAAAAACACTCTGCAGCAGCACAACAGCATATTGAAGGTTATTAATAATGGATAATATTGACTATTGTTTCATTACACAATATTAATCCTGGATGGCTTGAAAGTGACATATGGTCAAGGGAAATTCTTTATGATGCAGAAGATGGGATCAGCTGTGTGAGATTAATATGGTGCACTCAAAAACCAATTCAGCTGCAAGGGTTTACACTATACAGTATATTATGGAACGTAGAAATTAAAGACTGATCAAATAGGATACATTTAAATGATTTTAAAGTGTATGTGGACGCTTTCTTTGACATACATTGCCGATTTTAATTTAGATTAATATGTCCTCTAGTGGCTATTTTTTTAGTTAGTGCAATCAGCTATACATTTATATTTTTTATTACTATAAATTATTTATTTAACAGATAATATGCAAGAGTGTATCCATAATGCTGGTTTTCCAGAACATTCCAAGTTTTCTTAACCACTTAAGCACCAGACCATTTGGCTGGCCAAAGGGCAGAGCACTTTTTGCGATTCGGCACTGCGTGGCTTTAACTGACGATTACGCCGACGTGGCTCCCAAATTAAATTGACGTCCTTTTTTCCCAACAAATAGAGATTTCTTTTGGTGGTATTTGATCGCCTCTGCGGTTTTTATTTTTTTGCGCTATAAACAAAAAAAGAGCGACAATTTTGAAAAAAAAAAACGCATTATTTTTTACTTTTTCCTATAATAAATATCCCAAAAAAATATATAAAAAAAACGTTTTTTTTTTTTCTCAGTTTAGGCCGATATGTATTCTTGTACATATGTTTGGTAAAATAAGCGTATATTTATTGGTTTGCGCAAAAGTTATAGTGTTTACAAAATAGGGGATAGTTTTATGGCATTTTTAATAATAATTTTTTTTTACTAGTAATGGCAGCGATCAGCAATTTTTATCGCGACTGAGACATTATGGCGGACACTTCGGACAATTTTTACACATTTTTAGGACCATTGGCATTAATACAGCGATCAGTGCGATTAAAAATGCATTGATCATTGTAAAAATGTCACTGGCTGTGAAGGGGTTAACACTAGGGGGCAGTGAAGGGGTTAATGTGTGTCCTAGTGTGTGTTCTAACTGAAGGGGTGATGGGACTGTGTAGGGAAACTAACAGATCACTGTTCATACTCTGTATGAACAGACGATCTGTCAGTTCTCTGCTCAGAGAACCGGAAACTGTGTTTACACACACAGTTCTGGGTTCTCGTGTGCCCCGAGCGATCGCGGGAGCCCCGCGGTGATTGAGACCGCCGGGCACTTGCATCGGCTTGGGGAGTGAGCGGGGGCGTGCGCGTGTGCCCCGGCGGCACGCCCCCTAGCGCGCCCCCATGTTGCCACAGTACAACTGCGGCGGCTGGTCAGCAAGCGGTTAAAGTGGTTGTAAACCAAGGGGAAAAAAAATAACCTATAAGACAAAGGCATAATGAGCTACTAGCATCCTAGCTCATTTTGAAATGTCACAGTAACTGAAACCCTCCTAGCTTAACATACCATAAAACGCTAAACTAATAACAATGAAATCCGTCTTTATCCCGGGTACTTTATATATATATATATATATTTTATAAATATTTGCTCCATTTTTTTCTCTATGTATTTTTAATGCTTTTCCTGCCATCGTGATCGCTAATCGTATTAAATGAATTGTTCATGTTAGTGTCTAGTTGCACTTGCAATGTATTTTATTCAGTCTAGTCAGGACTTGCTGAGTACTCTATGTCTATCACATTCAATGAACATCCTGTTCTGGAGCAAGAAAACATGAAATTCTCCAGGGCATGACCCAAGTCTCGCCAGCTGTTTATAAACTTCAACCCTTACAATCCTTGGACAGCTACATTACTATTTCCACTGCTTTTTTTCCTCTTTATTTTCTGCTTATGTGTCTGTGTATGCATTTTATATCTCAAGTCATAAAATCTAACACACCATAGAAAACTACACAAACAGACAGGCTTCTCAAACGACAGATAGTTTATACATTTAAAAGCAGTTATGATTCATGTTATAAATCTGGAGCCATCGGGAAGCTGTGACATTAAGGCTACTGTGCCCTTCACGGACCAATAGCTTTTGATAATCCAATTACATTTACAATGCTTGGAAGCTGAAAAAATCACAAGCATCAAGCTTATAAGGGAAAAAAAGTTTTTCGCTAAACATAATCTAGGATGTGGATTTCTCTGACATAAATTTTTTTAAGCATGCTGAGTATTATGCGATGAATGAAAGTTTAAATACTTTTTAAGATGCCAATGTTCAGTTTACGTAAAAAGGGTTTACGTAAAAAGAATTTGTTATGAAATACACATGTTTTAACAGTATAATAGTCATTATATATGTGTAATTGTGTTTTTTTTCCCCATTCTACAAATATTTATGGTTACAATAAAACTTGAGAAAAGAAAACTGAAGCCAATTGAAATTCTTGTTTAATGTTTCCATGACATGTATGGTCAAGTATACAGGCATACCCCACTTTTAAGTACACAATGGGGTTTATTTAATAAAGCTGGAGAGTGCAAAATCAGGCTCCCTTCTGCATAGAAACCAATGAGCTTCCAGTTTTTATTACCAAAGCTTAATTGAACAAGCCGGGGTTAGACGCTCATTGGTCTCTATGCAGAAGTGAGCCTGATTTTGCACTTTCCAGCTTTAGTAATTAACCTGTTGCCGACCACCCACCGCCATATGACGGCAGAGCGGTGCGGCTCTTGTGGCGGGCCGCCGTCATATGATGGCACTAGCTTTGCGGCCACTAGGGGGCGCGCGCGCACCACGGGAGGTGCGCGGGAGTCGCGCGCGCGTACCCGCGATTGCCCAGTAACTGAGCAGGACGTGGATCTGTGTGTGTAAACACACAGATCCACGTTCTGTCAGAGGAGAGGAGACCGATGGTGTGTCCCTTATACATAGGGACACCGATTGGTCTCCTCCCCCAGTCAGTCCCCTCCCCCCACAGTTAGAATCACTCACACAGGGAACATATTAACCCCTGCAGCGCCCCCTAGTGTTGACCCCTGCCAGTCACATTTATACAGTAATCAATGCATTTTTATAGCACGGATCACTGTATAAATGTGAATGGTCCCAAAAATGTGTCAAAAGTGCCCGATATGTCCGCCGCAATATCGCAGTCCCGATAAAAATCGCAGATTGCCGCAATTAGTAAACTAGTAAAAAAAAAATAATAATAAAAATGCTATAAATCTATCCCCTATTTTGTAGACGCTATAACTTTTGCGCAAACCAATCAATATACGCTTATTGCACACTTTTTTTACCAAAAATATGTAAAAGAATATGTATCGGCCTAAACTGAGGAAAAACTTTGTTTAAAAAAATAAAAAAATGGATATTTATTATAATAAAAAGTAAAAAATATTGTGTTTTTTCAAACTTATCCCTCTTCTTTTGTTTATAGCGCAAGAAATAAAAACAGCAGAGGTGATCAAATACCACCAAAATAAAGCTCTATCTGTGGGGAAAAAATGATAAAAACTTTATTTGGGTACAAATGTGGCATGACCGCGCAATTGTCATTCAAAATGCAACAGCGCTGAAAGCTGAAAAATGGCTTGGTCAGGAAGGAGGTGTTTGTGCCTGGTAGGCAAGTGGTTAAACCCCATTGTGTACTTAAAAGTGGGGTATGCCTGTAATTTGTTGCTTCTTGCAAAAACAACCTACATTTTTTTGCTCATTCTCTTTTCTCCAGTATTGATATATGGAGGTTGATTTACTAAAGGAAAATAGACTGTGCACTTTGCAAAGTGCAGTTGCACTCTGCAAGAGCAGTTACTCCAGAGCTTAGTAAATGAGGAAAAGCTCTGCTGAATTCCATCATCCAATCATATGCAAGCAAAAAGACAGTTTTTTTAATTTTCCTTGCACGTGATTGGGTATCCTTTGCAACGTAAATATTTACCTCATTTACTAAGCTCTGGAGCAACTGCACTTGCAGAGTGTCATTGCACTTTGCAAAGTGCACAGTCTATTTTCCTTTAGTAAATCAACCCTATTGTCTTTTGTGCCAAACCGACTGCAACTTCCTGTGGGACTTACTTGACACAA
Organism: Lithobates sylvaticus; assembly: GCA_028564925.1. NCBI lineage: Eukaryota > Metazoa > Chordata > Amphibia > Anura > Ranidae > Lithobates > Lithobates sylvaticus. The sequence goes on from CM053027.1 coordinate 77,847,637, forward strand.
CTGTGGTTAACACTTTCGCTTCCTCTCATAGAGAAAAGGGAAACATTAGTCTGACTGTATTGGAAATTTAAAATTAGTTTAAAAAACAATGCTAAAGACAAATAGGCTGTGCACTTTGCAAAGTGCAGTTGCACTCTGTAAGTGCAGTTGTTCCAGAGCTTAGTAAAAGAGGTAAAGATTCACTTTGCAAAGAATGCCCATTCATGTGTAAAGAAAAAAAAAAAGCATTTTTGCTTGCACATGATTGGATGATGGAAGTCAGCAGAGCTTCTGCTTATTTACTAAGCTCTGGAGCAACTGCTTTTGCAGAGTGCACAGTTTATTTGCCTTTAGTAAATCAACCCCTATGTGTCCTCGTTATTGCCTTCCAGGTCTGCCCTGAAGGAAATGTTTCTTATGAAGGTGTCTGTAACCGGTCTGATTTGGGCCAAAGTAAAAGCTAGTTTACTCAAGCTTCAGACTCAAAAGCAAGTCAAAAGCATAAAAAAGCAATGAAACTATTTCAGTACAGAAAAGGAGCATATACAATTGTGCGAGACTGTATGCAATGTTAGAGTTGGAGGATGCCTATGTGGACCTCTCCTTCTAGAATGGCTAGTTGCCTGTCTGTTGAAGCCCTATCGATTTAATGTGGATCCACCCACTTCCCCCTGCATGGTTCACTGAGGTTTTCTTACAAATTAGGTTTAACCACTTCATTACCCAGCCATTGTAATATGACGTCCACAAGGTGGATCTCCCATCCTGGGTGAACGTCAAATGACGTCCTACTATTCCCTGCCGCCTAGGGTGCGCGCGCCGTCGCTCGGGACCCGGTGCGCGTGCCCGGCAGCCACGATGTCCGTCAGGCACCCGCGATTGCCCGGGAAAACAGCAGGACCGTGGAGCTGTGTGTGTAAACACACAGCTCCACGTCCTGTCAGTGGAGAGGAGACCAATGATGTGTTCCCAGTACGGAGGAACACCAATCGGTCTCCTCCCCTTGTGAGTCCCCTCTCCCCACAGTTAGAATCACTCACATAGGGAACATATTAACCCCCGCAGCGCCCCCTATTGTTAACCCCTTCCCTGCCAGTCACATTTACACAGTAATCACTGCAATTTTTTAGAAACGATTACTGTGTAAATGTGAATGGTCCCAAAAATGTGTCAAAAGTGTCTGAAGTGTCCGCCGCAATGTCGCAGTCACGAAAAAAAAATTGCAGATCGCCGCCATTACTAGTAAAAAAAAAAATGCAATAAATCTATCTCCTATTTTGTAAATGCTATAACTTTTGCGCAAACCAATCTATATACGCTTATTGCGATTTTTTTTTAACAAAAATATGTAGAAGAATACGTATCGGCCTAAACTGAGTAAAAAAATTGTTTTTTAAAAAAAAGATGGGATATTTATTATAGCAAAAAGTAAAAAATATTGTGTTTTTTTTCAAAATTGTAGCTCTTCTTTTGTTTATAGCGCAAAAAAATAAAAACCGCAGAGGTGATCAAATACCACCAAAAGAAAGCTCTATTTATGGGAAAAATAGGACGTCAATTTTGTTTGGGTGCAACGTTGCACGACTGCGCAATTGTCAGTTAAAGCGACGCAGTGCCAAATCGCAAAAAGTGCTCTGGTAAGGAAGGGGGTAAAATCACCCGGTGCTGAAGTGGTTAATTGGTGTATGCCAAGGTGCTAGAGTTTACATTTCATAGGAAACCAGCTGTGAGAGCTAATTCTGCATTTATGCACTGTAGAAATGTGCACAACGGATTTTTTTTTCATTTCATTTCAAATTAATTTGTTAAGTTAATGATTTTGTTTGGTCATATTCGTTGTGTTAGAATGATTCATTTTCAGAATCTCTTTTGTATATTCAGATTAGTTTCGTATAGTTGGGTTCTTTTCATATGTTTGTTGTTCTGAATTGATTTGTATTTTGAAAGTTATTTTAGAAGATTGGCTAAATTCATTTTAATGTGATAATTTGTTATTGTAGGAGGTTACTTATGCACTATGTTTGGGTTGGATGGAGGTGGATCCATCAGAATCGCTTAATCATAACATAATTAATGGAACAAAATGAATTTTGTATTCCTTTGTTATGATTCAGAGATTCTGATGGAAACCACCTCCACCCAACCCAAACACAATAAGTAGGAATCGGTAGGAATTATTTCACTTTCATACCTTACTGTATTTATGTTTCCATTTAATATGTAATGCATTTTTTATAATAATGAAATATTTTAAGATAACATAAAAACCAAATGGATGCAAATCAATTTGGATCATTTGTTATGTCATTTTGTTATTTCGGAACCTTCAAACATTAACAAAAAGTCTGAATAAAACAAATAAATACAAATAAATGTCATTGATTCACTTGCTCACATAGCATCAATTGGCCATCTTATCCCTTAATAAATTAGGTCCAATAAATGACTGACCTGGAAAAAATGTTATCTGTCTTTTGTGCATTCTTTTTTTTTTCATTAAGTTTTTATTGATTTTTTAGGAATAAACAATAAGCAACAGCATACAACGAAATTACAGTGTGAAACACATAGCTCAAAATAGTAAATGAACAGTATTATAGTATACGGAGAACATAATATGGGCATTGCAAACAGTTATACAGGGTGAGAAGGTTGTTTGCTGACCCATATATGCCATGATTTGGAGAATTCTGAGTATTTAAGGGCATTAAATGCTATAAGATGCTCAAAGGTGTAGTTGGAGTTGACCAAATTTACTATATCTTAAACATTAGGGGATACATTTGATTTCCAGAGTCTGAGAATGGTCAATATTGTTGCTAATAGGATATGGGTGACATCTGGTATATAGGTAGGAGGGTAGGGATCAATACCAATATTGAGTAAGGCTAGGGCAGGCTGGGGTTTGGTTAGTATGCCAGTGCAGGTGGCTAACAGTTGGAATACCTGTGACCAGAAACTTGTAAGGCTAGGGCAACCCCATAGGACATGCATAAGGTTGCCTACTCGCCCACACTCCCTCCAACAAAGTTGGGAGACTGAGGAAGAGAACCTGGATAGCCTGAAAGGTGTATAGTACCATATGTTGGTGATTTTACTTGTAATTTTGTGGTAGCTTGTGGATTGGGATTCTTTGGCTATGGAACTAAAGGCAGTGCACCACTGTGCAGAAGAGAAGGAGGTGTTAGAAGGATATGTTACTAAACTGGGAGAGGTCTTGGAATGCCAATGGTTGTGAGGCTTCAGGATTGGTCAAAAGTAAAATGATATCATCTACAAAGAGGTTTATTTTGTGTACTGAATTACAAAGATGAAAGCAAGTTATGTCCGGATGTGAGCGGATTGCCTCTGCCGGGGGTTCAATCGTTAGGTTAAAAATTGATGGGGACAGTTGACATCCTTGTCTGGTACCATTGGAAATGGTGAAATGGTGAAGGGTTTTGAAAGCAGTCCAGATGCATTCACTTGTGCAGAAGGAGTGAAGGCCATAAGGCCATGAGGCCATAATGGCAGATAGGATATTAGCCTGAAGGCTGAATTTTTCCAGTGCCTTAAGCATATATAACCAGTGTACTCTGTTGAATGTCTTGAAGGGAAGGTGTTTGGTTTTTCTCAACAAAGTGTAAAAGATTGAAAATTTGTCTTGTCGCGTCTGAGGTCTGTCTCCCAGGAATAAACTCCATTTGATCTTTCTTGAAAAGGGTAGGTAAGACACACATCAGACATTTTGCTAAAATGTTGGCATTAATCTTCACATCTGTGTTCAATAGTGAGATCGGACAGAAGTTGGCAGGCGTAGTGGGGTCCTTGCCTGGTTTGGGTAATGTAACCACTTGTGCTTGAAGCATCTCCGGAGGGAAGGAGGAGGTGTTAATGGCCTTGCTAAGAACTGGATTTAGATGTGGGGTTGTACTACTCGTTTGGTAGACCATTTGGACCAGGGGATTTACCAGATTTCAGGGACTGTATAACATTAGAAATCTCCAAGTCTGAGATAGGGTTATTGAGTGCATGAAGCTGCACATTAGAGAGAGAAGGAAAAGTTGCAGTTTGGCTAGAAAGCCTTGCGTATCAACCAATGAGGGTTGGGGGGAATTAGGGTCCTCCCGGAGGTTGTATTGGGCACTATAATAATTGGCAAATTTATTGGCTATGGCTTGGGGGTTGGTTATTTTACAGTTAAGAGTTAGGTGGTGTAGGTGAGGGATTCTAGGTCTGAACAGTTTTTAATCTATTGGCCAGGCCCGGCTTTGTTGGTGTAGTGGGGGAGTTTGAGGTATCTGAGGTGCCGATTGTATTTCTCCGCAAGGAGGGTTCTCAGCTCACCTCTAAGGGAAACTAAAGAGGCTGAGTTAGATCTGGTAGGGGATGTTGTGTTTTGGGACTCAAGCAAATGAATATTAGAAGGCAGGTTGGATATTCTTGTATTGAATTGCTTCTTGACCCTGGCCCCTTGTATACAGATTCCTCATATGTAGGCCTTGTGGGCATTCCAGGGGACAAAGGATCTGATACGGAATGTTGGTTGTTAACAAAGTAATCCCGGAGTTGCTGAGACAAAGTAGTATCTTGCAATAGTTTGACATTACAGTGCCAAAGTGATGATCTAGAGATCCATTACTAAGGAGATAACCACATGGTCTGACCAGGTGATGACCAGGTGATGTTGTGTATAGAGGGGAAGGAAACCCTCTGCAGAAGTCATTTGTCAGTGAGAAATAAGCCTATACGGAATAAGAGTGATATCTGGAGGAAAAAAAGGTGTAGTCTCGTTCATTAGCATGTTGACACAGCCAGACATCATACACCCCTCTCTGTAGAAAAGATCCCGTGGAGACAAGTGCCTTCCTTTGGTAGTAGAGCTAGAGTCAAGGTAAGGGTCCACGGTCATGTTGAAGTCCCCGCACATCAGTAGTTGGCCATACGTGACCGAAGAGATGAGTTTGAAGACCTTTCAGAGAAATCTGAGTTGGGAGTATAGACAGAGACGAAGGTATATGGCTGGGAATTTAGGTCCCCTGTGAGCACGAACTATCCCCACTCATCATCCAGTAGCAAGTCTTTTACATGGAAGGAGACAGACTTGCTAATAGCCAGAAGGATTCCCCTCTTTTTTTCTGGGGCACTGGCCAGAAAGATATGCGGGTAGTCTCTGTGCGTACATTTGGGTGTAGCGTTTTTTTGGAAGGGAGTCTCTTGGACACAGTGAATGTCAGCTTTGGCTTTTTTCCAGAGAGAACCTCTTGGTTGGGTGATTAAAGCCGTTCACATTGATAGAAAGACAATTCAGCAGCATTGCATATCTATAACAAACAACAGGTGATAGGCCTGGTGCTGCTTGAAGAAAAGCTCATAAAAACAGGGAGGTTGTAATGGGAAAAAGGTGGAGAATAGCAGGTATATGGTTGGAGATCTGTGTTTGCACTGAGAAACTAAAAGATGAACTTGGTCTGGTGACCATGTATCTGGACAAATGCCCGAAATTGTCTAAAAACTAGACCCCTAATGGGGACTGTGTACAGAAACTTAGAGAACTGCATTAACAACAAGCAGGGGAAAAGAAGAATGGTAAATCTTCTCAGAGACGGGGAAATAAACGGTGTGGTAGATGAGACACTCAGGAACCTCTAGCTGAATTCTTCTTTGGAAATCTTTTGTCAGGGACCACTTGCCAGTCAGGTTGCAGAGAGCCAGGTCTAGCAGGTATGAGCTTGGGTGGTGGAGGGTCTGTTAGGTTACCCCACTGCATTGAGGCTTGCATGCCTTCCTCCAGGGTGTTGAGGCGGACGGTCGCTCCATTGTGAGTGACAGACAGGGTTGTGGGGTATTTCCACTTGTGCGGAATTTTATGATTGCGTAGTGCTTTGGTCACTGTCGCCAGATTGTTGCGCTATCACAACACACAGGGTGTGTTGTGATAGCGCTGTGGTTCTTATACCCTTTTTTCTGTGTTGTGATCCAGGAGCAGATGTACCAATGAATAAGGTCCTGGGAGATTGACCATCTGTCGGGAGGCAGTTACAATCTTCTCTTTCACATGAGAGAAGTGGACCCGGAGCAGAACATCCCTTGAGACCTCCTGAGGGAGAAAAGTGGGCTTTGGAAGGCTGTGAATTCTGTTAATCAAGAGGTCTGCGTCTGATAAAGGATATCATCTGAGTGGGCCCCATGAGCATCCACCATTGTATCAAAGGACACAGTGGCCTCAGACATGGACATTTCCACCCTATCTACACTCTCTCCCAGACCTTGTATTTCAGCTTTAAATTGATGTATGCAGGAAAGCATGTCAGCATGCAGGGACAAGTGCAGGGTCAGCAGCATGTATTTCAACATGGTATCTGAGACTGGCTGGCCTAAGGTGGGAAATGCAGCTATAGGGTCAGACTGGGATGGTGACAAAGAGGCTTGAGCTGTGCTTACCTCCATAGGACCTGCTGGATTGATGCTGCTGGGAGATTTCCTGCGGGGCTTGGATTTAGCTGGGCTGCGGAGTGATGGAGTGGAGGTCCCTGAGGAGACCCCGCTGCTATTGAAGGAAGAGGAGAGACTGACGGGGCCTGTAGCGTGGCCAGAGAGCTGGCCTCCTTGCTGTGGTCGCGGGCTGGCGCTGCCACCATTTTGTTGTAGCCCGTGGCTTTCTGACACAAAGAAGCCAGCTATTTTGCACAGCCGCAACGGGTCCTTCCTTCGGCGTGTCATACTGCGGGGCTGGAGAGATGTCAGGGCAGTGCTGGATGGCAGCTAAGCGGGCGGAGGGTCCCGATGTGGCTGATATTCCCCGGTGGCTATCTATCTATCTATCTATCTATCTATCTATCTATCTATCTATCTATCATAGCTATAGCTGCACAAAAAAAAATACACCATTTGAAATTACAATGCTAGTAGTATCTATCTATCCATTCATTTTTATTATACTATTCCTATCTATCAATATCTGTTTTAAACATGTTTTTATCTTTTTTTTTTTTTTTTCAACCAAAGGTATCCTTTAACCGCTTTTTTCCAACATAAGCCAGTGATTTCGATTATTTTTACAGGGCACTGAGAGTCACCACAATAACATTGTTCCTTGGCAATAGAATCTTGCATGGAATGTTTGGTGGTGACCTCCTGACTGTGAACTGTGTATCCTGTCATATTGTATACAAGGGAGAGCATTTAATCATTGTAACAGTGATCAGAGAATAGATACTAAAATTAAAGTGACATTTGTTTGCAGGGAGTGATTACTCTTTCAAAGGGCATTGCCTCCCCGTAGGGACTCTTGTTGACACTCTTGTGTTCTGTTCAGTTAATCAAGTTTGGGACTTTAGAAAACATCAAACAAATATTTCTGAGTACTCTTCATAAAATGTCATATCTTTTCCTGTATTGAAATTAGCCAGAGGCACAGAGTCAGAATTAGCTGCATTTTTTTTATTTATTAAAAACCTAAAATTTTAATATTCAGTTTTTCCTGCCTTTTTAGAGGCTGACTTTGACCCCAACAGGGACACCGATAGCTTGAATTCTGCCTTATTAAAGCAGAATTTTACTCTCTCTATCAACACTAACTATTTTTAATCCTTATGCTGCTAACATTAGTAAATAGATGATAATGTATATTATATTTACTTGTTTTAAACCTTTCTTTTACATACTGTATCCTCAGGTATTTCCTGGTTTCTGGCCTAGGTAAAAATTATGAAGAAAATTGCCTCAATCTAAATCAGTACATGGAGGTAGGGGCGGGTACCATCATCCTTAATTGACAATGATATATAAAAGAGGGTTGTCAGGAGCTACTCCAATAGATGACTCATGACAAAATATGGTTTTAATGGACTATCTCGGTACCCAGGGATAAGACAGTTGATTATAAAAATTTGATTTTACTGTACAAAAACAATTATTACACATGGATACAAATAGTAGTTTAAGAACACAATTGCATACAAAAAAAGGTACAAACTTTACAAAATGAGAACCCCACAAGGTAGTAAAGCCTCTGAAGATGTAGGTCCAATATGAGTACCTCTACATGTTTTGCAAATAAATGTGCTTCCTCTGGATGAATTGGCCTTATAGATCTAAAGAGAAATACAATCTTTTATTGATTTTATCACAAGATATAAAATTTAAAAGGGGGAGGGGGGAAAAATGGATATACATTCTTATACAATGAATACATAGTACTTGGAGTAAATTTAAAAGAGGTGAGTCTGGCTTACCAATGAAGACCCAGGCAGGGGCACTGTGGCAATATATAATAGATTGGGTAATCCCCTGTGTCGAACGCGGGATGCACTGAAAAAGGTGCAAATGCTGAAAAGTATTGCGATTGGGGTTATAAGCCAAAAAATGGTGAATCTAGTGACACACAAGTGCAGGGGAGTGGAAGGAAGGGAAATAAGAGCAGTGTAGTGAAAGTGAAGATGAATGAACATGAAGGAGGGGGAAGTGGGAAAGGGAAAATAAGGGAAGAAAAGAGGGAAAGGGAAGGAAGGGAGTGTTGAAGAAGAGGGGAGGGGGGAAGAGGGGGGAAGGGGGGAAATGGAGTGGAAAAACAAAAAGTGTGTTAAAGTAAAGGGGGGGGGTTGGAGAAAGGGGATGAGAGGGACAAAGGGACGTGATTATTGTGAGGAGAGTGAACTGAGTGGGGAAAGCCGTGAGTGAACAAACAACTGATAACTAAAGTAAGACCCACCAAATGTATGGCAAGTGATGAATACGGCCCGGGGATCAGTAACAAGGTCCAACCCAGGATCACTGCAGTGTTGCTGGCAAGGGTTATGCCCCTGATAAGTAGAGCACTAAAACCAGTGCCACTAAACACTTCCTCTGCAAGCAGGAGCCTGAAAGAGATATGTAGAGTATAGGCGTAGAGTAAAATTATGTCATGCACCCCTGCAGTCTTCATGGGCATTTTTTTCTTTCATCTGGAGGGGGGGGGGGGATTTCTTAGATAAGCACACCCTACTGCCTACATGCCTATTCTAAGGGCAAATCTATTCCAAGAAGTAAATGCTACATGAATCGTTTGTCCTTATTAAATAATGGGGGGTATTTTTCAAAGTAATTTCTCAACAAAATACTGCATAGAGACATGGATGGATGGTGTGTTTGCTTTTAATATAAAAAATGATTTAAAATTAATTATAAATAAAATAAATTAAAATTTCAGTTTCTGATACAGTTAATTTCTGCTTTAAGCATTCTAGCTGTGTATGGCCAGCTTAAGACTGCTCTACTTTTTTTTACAGATATTCAGATTGTTATAAATTCCCATGTAACTGCTTTTTTTAATCTGTTTATCTGTCATGTAATCAGCAAGATTAAGCAAGATTTTTACAGTGTTGTAAAGATCGGAAGATATAAAGTGTTGCTCCAAGGAACAGTCTTTCTTAAAATGTATTAATTCAAAAACTAAACTCAGATGGAATACATATAAGGAAGCTTTTTTATCTGCCAAAGGAATTGTATTTCTATCTGTCTACTTTCATGATTTACACAGCATTGCCACACAACAAAGCCCTGTCAGGCAGGGGAGGATCTGTCCAATGATCCCCGCTCAGCAGGTGGAGCAGTCGGCTGTCATCTGATCTGATCCGCCAGATGGATGAGGAACGGATCCCCATCCATTTATTTTTAGCAGACCGGATCGGATGCTGGTGGGTTTTGGCTGACCTCCACCGCTCCTTAGAGAGCTATGGATGGTGCAATCGGTTCCGCCTAAAAACTCGATCAGTCCATCAGTGTGAAAGGGGCCTTACAGGTTTCCTTCCCACCAGCACACTATGACTGGACAGTGAACCAGGAAGCACCAGCCTGATTAGTCAGAATCTGGCCACACCTAGTCCTGCCCATGGCTTTCTGGATTGACAGCACTGCCTCTGTTGCTGAAACCTTCCTACTGTGAGCTGCAGTGCCTGGAAGCTGGAGCATGTGAGACACAAATGAACGTGGACTGACTCAGTCAAAGAAGTAAAAGTATTTTTGTTGTTAACATTATAATGATTGTGCCACACATAATAATTTAATTTGGTACTTAGTTACATCACCAATCTTTAGGAACAATGTCCTTGAATTGGAGAGTGCCAAGCGAGCCAAGCCAACAGAGCGATTGGAGAACCCATTTATAAAGAATGACTACAAAAATGTAATGTATTCTCCCTAGGGAACAGATGCTTAAGAGAGGATATGATATACAAATCTTTAAATGGTGACTATATCATTAGGGTAAACTATTTAATCTAGATATGGGGGCCACACAATTAAGTTCGATGAGGAGGGGTTAACTCTTAAACTGTTTGAGGGGTTCTTTACTGTTAGAGCAGTAAGGATGTGGAATTTCCTTCCACAGTTGGTGGTGTCAGTGGGGAGTGTAGAAAAGTTCTAAAGTTTTTAGATGTGTTTCTTAGCGAATGCAATGTCAAGGGATATGGATATTGGTAGTGACATCAACACACACACATTGAACTGGATGGACCAGTGTCAACCTTACCAACTATGTAACTATGTATATTATTGGTGTAATAATGAATACAGAGCTGCATGAATTTGTGCATTTTTTTGTACTTTTTGTATTATATATACAGTATATTCTTTAAAAAAAATACTAACTTTATTATTTGATCTCCGGTCACGGTTATAGTCAGCGTTCTTCCAACTATAGAGACCACACACTTTGTATGAAGTTCCTAATCAGGAGGTCAGAACTAGAAACTTTATTCAAGATTTTTTGCTAGGTAATAATGTTACAGTGGCTGCCTACAATGACTAATACAAAAAATGTTAACCTTTGGAATATATAGGACACACATAGTAAATGAACAGCTCAAAGCAAAATTAATACAAGATTTTGAATAGTTAGAATCCTTAGCTTTCGGTAAAGATGTAGATAAAGATACTTTTGTGTTCACTGGAACATGATATTAAACAGATAAACTGAAAAATGTATATTGTTTTAGAATTTGTGTTATAGTTTTGCATGTGTCTATAATGATCCTATATTTGGCTTAATTAGCATATGGAGCCAGTGGCATGATATGCCAATTAAAGGAATAAAGTTTTGAGAAATAAAATCCATCTGCTCCCACTGTCTTTGATAGCTGGATAGGATGTAAACAGGAAAATATGTGAAAATAACGCGTAGAAGAACTAGTCTGGGAACTGCTAAAAATAGGATATATTTTAATTTATTTTTCATATTACAGCTTCACAGCACAATGCCAGTTGCAGTGAAATGAGCAAATTGTTTTGTACATGGCAGGTTCACTTTAATCTAACCTAGTTATTGAGGAATGATTGTGGAATAGCGGTTTTCATCACAGGCAGGAACATCTCTGTTCTCTATCAAATATAAACTGTATTAGATACTTCTTTTCATAGCAGGCTGGCCCAAGGAAGATTGCCATTCCTAACTTGTTGTGGTTTAAGATTAATTACCTTTCAAAATAAATCATTTATTTTACATCTTTATAGATCTCCATGTTTATTTCTGACAAAATAAATCCCATTGAGACTGCCAGAAACTGTTGATACTTTGATGTTACTTAAGAAATGCTTTGAAAGTATGAGAGGTTGGCGTAATCCTATTAGGAAATGTTTCTGCTGTGTGTTGTGCGTGTGACCTATGAACTATAATGTAGAAAGAAGATGCATTTAACATACACTTTATTATAAAAATATTTGGACACCTACCTTTGCACGCACATGAACTTTAACTACCTTAGACCCGCGCTATAGCCAAATGACGGCTACAGCGTGGATCTATTGTGCCGGGACGACGTCCATTGACGTCGTCCCGGTCACGAGCGCGGCGCACTCTGTGATCAGCGAGTCTGTGAGACTCGCTGGATCACAGATCAGTGTAAGGGGTCGATCCCGACCCCTTACCACGTAATCAGCTGTCAGCCAATGACAGCTGATCATGTGATAACAGAGCCGGTAATCGGCTTTTTTTTCCTCCTCGCGCTGACACCGACTTATCTGTCCCCACCAGTGCAGCCTGTCAGTGCCCACCAGTGCAGCCTATAAGTGCCCACCAGTGCAGCCTATCAGTGCCCACCTGTGTCGCCTCATCAGCGCATATCAATGAAGCAGAAAAATTACCTGTTTGCAAAATTTTAAACAAACTATTAAACATGATTTTTTTTTTTTTTTTTTTTCCATCTTTTTTTGTTTGTTTAGCAAAAAATAAAAACCCCAGCTGTGATTAAATACCACCAAAAGAAAGCTCTATTTGTGGGAAAAAAATGATAAAAATTTCATTTGGGTACAGTGTTGTATGACGCGCAATTGTCATTCAAAGTGTGTCAGCGCCAAAAGCTAAAAATTGGTCTGGTCACGAGGGGGGTTTAAGTGCACAGTAATCAGGTGGTTAATGGAATCCCAGTCTTAGTCCATAAGGTTCAATATTAAGTTGGCCCACCCTTTGCAGCTATAACAGCTTCAACTCTTCTGAGAAGGCTGTCTACAAGGTTTAGGAGTGTGTCTATGGGAATGTTTGACCATTCTTCCAGAAGCATATTTGTGAGGTCAGGCACTGATGTGGGATAAGAAGGCCTGGCACGCAGTCTCCGCTCTAATTCATCCCAAAGGTGTTCTATCAGGTTGAGGTCAGGACTCTATGCAGGCCAGTCAAGTTCCTCCACCCCCACCCCTAAGACATGCATGTCTTTATGGACCTTGTTTGTGCACTGGTGTGCAGTCATTTTGGAACAGGAGTTGGGAACATGAAATTGTCCAAAATGTCTTGGTATGCTAACGCCTTAAGAGTTCCCTTCACTGGAACCAAGGGGCCAAGCCCAACCACTGGAAATCAACCCCACACCATAATCCCCCCTCCACCAAATGATTTGGACCAGTGTACAAAGCAAGATCCCTAAAGACATGGATGAATGAGTTTGGGGTGGAGGAACCTAAATGGCCTGCACAGAGTCCTGACCTCAACCCAATAGAACACCTTTGGGTTGATTTAGAGTGGGGACTGCGAGGCAGGCTTTCTCTCCAACATCAGTGCCTGACCTCACAAATGTGCTTCTGGAAGAAAAGAAAGAAAAGACACACCCCTAAACCTTGTGGACAGCCTTCCCAGAAGAGCTGAAGCTGTTTTAGCTGCAAAGAGAGGGATAACGCAATATTGAACCCTATGGAGTAAGACTGGGATTTCATTATGGTCATATGCCAGTCAGCAGCTCTCTGCTCTGCCCCCCCCCCCCCACTCTAATTGAAGTGGTGGGCTGTGGAGGGGTGGGAGCGACTGGCTCACTGAGAGCCTGAGCCAGGTGCTGATCCAGGGATCCCCCAACTCTATGGTCGTGAATATGTCTGAGCCTGGACTGACTCTGTGACGTCAGCAGAAAGCGGACTTGTGGAGCACCCCATGATATATGGCAGCCAGAGCTTAAGACAAGTAAGTATTTTTTACACAGGGAAGGCAGGATAGGTGGGAGAAGGGAACCTTTTTAGGAATAGTTAATGTTAAGCTTGAATTCATCTGATTCTAACAACATCTAATCAGAATTCATCTGATCTTATTTCACCATAAATATTGGTTCTGCACTTATGAGTTAGCTCTTATTGTCTCAGGGCAGGTGCACAGAAATATATAAAGGCTGCTAGGTGGACTGAAGTTCAGAACTGTACAGGAGAGCTTTTGTTGGTTTATCTCAGACATATAAGAAGCCAAGACCTGACCTAACCTACCAGGGTTAACTTATAAATATAATGTACATTTTAGGAGACTTGGGTTTTATGAAACAGTCTGCACCGGTATTTCATGTACGGTATGCAGTTAAATGTGTAGAACAATAGGAAAAGGGACCAAACAGTGGACTGCTAAGATTTCCAGCTCTGTATATTGTCTTTCATGACTCCCAAGCCTTGTATTTCACCTGGTTTCCTACTTTTATTTATTTATGTATTTATTTATTTTATGTCCACGACTCCCATGCTTTTCTGGTCATTCTCAGGACTCGTGCCCACACCAACCTCCCCCAGGAGAATACCAGGTTTCCTTTTCTATGATCTTGTAGCCCTCTCACTAGCATCTCCAGCACTGCAGCAATTACAGTGGTACTACAATCTCTGTAGCAGGGATATTGAATGATCTTTATGATTTCACTTGGATTGTATTGCTTTATTGACTGCATTAGTACATTCGTTATTTATGTTTCTGTGTACCTGCAGTTGCTTGTTCTTGTTTAGAGATGTATTATCAAATAAAGTGGTTATTCCTTGGCTGGAAATAGTAACATTGTATCTTGAGTATTTGGCGTGATGGCAACGACGTGTACGGAGGGAAAAAGACATGCCTGCGAATACTTGTTTAATTTGGGAGTGCGATTTGCAGTTAAAACTATCGGCTTAATCACGGAAAGAATTCAGGATACAAATGACCTGGAGATTTACAGTACTGGAGCTATAAAAGATCATTGATTTCTTTGCTAAAGACTTTTATATTGAATAAGCTTTGCAAAAACTCAGGTTACAGAGGGTTTCAGAGAATCAGGATAATCAGACACTTGAGAGTTGATCAGAAGTTGAAATAGTTTAGAATTCACAGAGGCTTGCAGCATAATCACTGTAAACCGCCTCAATTGAAATTGTTTTTATTCTAAACATGCAGTCGCCCATTTAATGCATATCCTTTTGGGTATAACTAATGTTTTCATGTCTTTGACGTGAATGCTAGAATAAAATAAAGAAGTCCCTTTATTTTATATTATTATTGGTAGTAAGTCATACTTTCCTTTTTTTATGACACCCCAATGCTTCCTAATGAATGAACAATTAAACCAATTATTAACTCTGAACCTGGACCATGTACACCAGAATCCTGCACTCCCGTTACAACAGTAAATCTCAATCTCAATTAGTACAAACAAAAACAATATTACTAATTATTATTTTTTTTTTTTTACGAAAGATGTTGTAACATATGAGATAGATGAAGACCTTTTTTGATTATTGCATATATTTTTCAATTACTGTTTACATAGAATTGTGGAAATACCGGATTAAGAGCGTGAGGGTTGAACCAAGGTCGCAATTTTTTTTTAACGATTAATCGTGCAGCTCCAATATCCACTGCCCATAGTCTGTAAGGATAATTAGAGTGATTACAGACTTTTTGAATACAGATCCCAGTGGATTGAATTAAAAGGGAGGTAATGGCAAAAAGACTCTGGATGGCTGCACACCGAAAATAATTAAAATCCTGTGCTTTTATTGCAAAAACGAAGATTACATCAAATAATCCACAGCAAGGGGGGTACAAAAATGCTATGTTTGAATTAACCACCTGGGATCCGCGCTATAGCCAAATGACGGCACAGCGCAGATCTAAGATGCTGGGATGACGTCTATTGACGTTGTCCCGTCCACGAGCTGCCTGCGCACCCCCTGAAGGGCACGTGCGGTGCGCTCTGTGATCAGCGAGTCTGTGAGACTCGCTGGATCACAGATCCGAGTAAGGGGTCGATCCACCAATGACAGTTGATCATGTGATAATAACAGAGCCGGTAATCGGCTTTTTTTCCTCCTCACGCTGATAGTGCGAGGAGATAAAAAAAAAGCCGATCACCAGCGGCAGTGAGAGGGACATCAGTCCCTCTCACTGCAATGTGCCCAGGGTCCATGGTGCCCACCTTTGCCCTAATAAAAGTGCTGCCTACCAGTGCCCACTAGCTACACCTGTCAGTGTCCACAGTGCCATCTGTCAGTGCCCACAGTACCATCTGTCAGTGCCCACAGTGCCAGTGCCCACAATGTGCCTTTACATTGCCGCACATCAGTGTCACCTAACAGTGCTCATCAGTGTCACCTACCAGTGCTCATCAGTGTCCCCTACCAGTGCCCATCAGTGCCACCTATCAGTGCCCATCAGTGCCATCTATCAGTGCCATCTATCAGTGCCATCCATCAGTGCCCATCGGTGCCACCTATCATTGCCACCCATCAATGCCACCCATCCATGCCACCCATCCTTGCCCATCAGTGCCATCTTTGCTGTGCCCATCAGTACTGATTTATCTGTCCCCACCAGTGCCACCTTATCTGTGCCCACCAGTGCAGCCTATCAGTGCCCACCAGTGCCGCCTCATCAGCGCATATCAATGAAGCAGAAAAATTACCTGTTTGCAAAACTTTATAACAAACTATTAAACATGATTTTTTTTTTTTTAATTTCCCATCTTTTTTTGTTTGTTTAGCAAAAAATAAAAACCCAGCTGTGATTAAATACCACCAAAAGAAAGCTCTATTTGTGGGAAAAAATTATAAAAATTTCATTTGGGTCTAGTGTTGTATGACCGCGCAATTGTCATTCAAAGTGCGTCAGCGCCGACAGCTGAAAATTGGTCTGGTCACGAGGGGGGTTTAAGTGCCCAGTAATCAGGTGGTTAAAGTTCCAGTTCTTTCAAGTCTCCATTACTTTGCTTCAAGTTCTGATGAAGTGGGTTGTATTTGCCCCCGAAATGGATTGGCTACTTTTTACGGTTGAATTGAAAACTATTAAACTGCTTTGCATTCTTTCATCTCATAAAATACAGCAGAATATTGGTAGGGTGATACTACCCAAATAAGATTAGATTTTTTTTTTTTAGAGCTACCTGGGTGCAGAAAGGCAGTCGCACAACTGTAATGGCAATCATGAGAAAAGATGGTCCGCAACTCCTTGCTTGCTCTTTAAAATCTTCAAAATGTATTGATTCTGTTACTGTGTCTTTTATGGATAATCAATACATTTTGAAGATTTTAAAGAGCAAGCAAGGAGTTGCAGACCGTCTTTCATCTCATGGTTTGACACTTGTTTATATATATTTACATCAGAGTTGTTAGAAAACAGTAGGGCTGATATGGTGATCATTGCCTTTGTTGGTAATCAAACAACCCTACTCCTAACTCTAATCCCTTTTTTTATCAACAAAGCCATGTGATTACCATGCCATTACTGAAAACACAGTTTTGCCAATGCAAAAATGGGTTAGGATTAACAATAGGGATAGGGTATTTCTGTTCCTCAAAATCTAATATTTATTTGGCACAACAATGTTTCAGGATAGTTAAAGGAATTTCCATGACCCTCAGGAGCAATTTAAAGCCATTTGCAATCTTAAAAGCCACCTGAATTTTGTCTTCTCAATTAACTTCAATTTATTTCTTTTATAAGAAGAAATTTCGTAGAGGTGTCCTTATTTCTACTGAAATTTCAACACAGCCCAAAACTCCAAATATCATCTATCCCTCCTCGTGGTTATCTAGCTATGCAATACAAAATGTATGCCTATATGTATTGTGTTCCAAGGTAATAGCATTAGTGGGGTGAGGTGGATTGGTGTTGAACCTTAAACTCGTGATTTGTCCCTTTTTTTTATTTCTTTTGATTTGCTCAATGTGTGGTGTGCGGTGCAGTGATTGTCCAAGGTGCAGTAACTGATCACAAATGAATTGACTGCATTCAGTAATATGTGAAATTGGATAGCTAGGATATACTTTGCTTTGCATATAAGGTACTGTACTTGTGTTCCAATTTGCACTAAAGTATTTATCAAAGCTGTAAGTGTTATTCAAGTTACAGTTTAGAAAGGAAAAGCAAACATCCTGTGTTTTGGCTCAAAACTGCCTGTGCAAAAATCTGTATGGTTGGATTGGCCACACAATTACTGTGTAAGGGCACTAGACCACATTTATCTTTTAGTGTAGACCATGCTTTAATCTTTCAGTGACTTATATTGAGGTGGAAACTCTCTAAGAGGTAAAGAACAGGAAAAACTTTCAATGCTTCTCATCAGAGCTAATGAGACAAGAGTGAATAGCATAATGGACTCCATTTTACCTTAATGGCTTTTCACAGCATACATGTCTACTAAAGTACAAGCCATCCTTCCACTTCAATCCTATTTAAATGACATATCCCTTTGTCTGTTATACTGATGTGCACACATAGAAAATGTTTTAAAGGGGCAAGTCCGTTGTTTCTGTGTTATCATTTCTTGCTTTGGAAAGAAAAATCTTCAACAAGGAAAAACATCAAATGGAGTAATGTGGAACCACATAATATAGATGTTTGACACTTCATAATGAAGTTGGGCAGACCTATAAATATCACAGGATTGTGCCCCTTCTTTCCCCAATGGTTTTCCACTTCTATTGTTTTCAACTGGCACTGGCTGGTTATTTGAACTGCCTGATGTTATAAACCTTTGTGTAAGAAAGTATGTTAGCCTGCAACCTAATCTACACTAGGGCTCTTGTCAGCAGTAAATACGAATAAGTTATAACATAGCACTTTTTCAGCAAATCTACAGAGCTCTACTGCAACAGCCCTTGCTTCTATTCCTTCAAAACACAACCTCTTTACCCCACCGGGCACAGGAATCCTTCCTACAACAGACACGACGGGCAAGTGTATGACCTGGTATATTTACTAATAAAAGAAGTGGAAAAACACACATCCAGACTGTTTGCTGTTTACTGTTGGCAAATGACATTTGGCAAGATATTTGGGCAGCAAGAATGCTTTATTTAACCACATACCCACTGGGCAGTTAAACCCCCTTCCTAACCAGACCAATTTTCAGCTTTCGGTGCTCTCACACTTTGAATGACAATTACTCCGTCATGCAACACTGTACCCAAATGAATTTTGTGTCCTTTTTTTCACACAAATGGAGCTTTCTTTTGGTGGTATTTAATCACCGCTGGGTTTTTTATTTTTTGCGCTATAAATCAAAAAATACTGAAAATTCGGTAAAAAATAAATAAAAATTCTTTGTTTCTATTAAAAATTATTGCAGAGTATTGGCGAGTATTGGCAGAGTATTACAGTGTTGCACAGTGGTGGCAGAGCATTGCACAGTGGTGGCAGAGCGTTGCACAGTGGTGGCAGAGCGTTGCACAGTGGTGGCAGAGCGTTGCACAGTGGTGGCAGAGCATTGCACAGTGGTGGCAGAGTATTGCACAGTGGTGG
The DNA here is from genome assembly GCA_028564925.1 of Lithobates sylvaticus. Taxonomy (NCBI): domain Eukaryota; kingdom Metazoa; phylum Chordata; class Amphibia; order Anura; family Ranidae; genus Lithobates; species Lithobates sylvaticus. Next base: position 77,866,577 of record CM053027.1, read on the forward strand.
CAGAGCATTGCACAGTGGTTGCAGAGCGTTGCACAGTGGTGGCAGAGTATTGCACAGTGGTGGCAGAGCGTTGCACAGTGGTTGCAGAGCGTTGCACAGTGGTGGCAGAGCGTTGCACAGTGGTGGCAGAGTATTGCACAGTGGGGGCAGAGCATTGCACAGTGGTGGCAGAGTATTGCACAGTGGGGGCAGAGCATTGCACAGTGGTGGCAGAGTATTGCACAGTGGTGGCAGAGCATTGCACAGTGGTGGCAGAGTATTGCACAGTGGGGGCAGAGCATTGCACAGTGGGGGCAGAGCATTGCACAGTGGTGGCAGAGCATTGCAGTGGTGGCAGAGCATTGCACAGTGGGGGCAGAGCATTGCACAGTGGTGGCAGAGCATTGCACAGTGGTGGCAGAGCATTACACAGTGATTGCAGAGCATTGCACAGCGGTGGCATTGTATTGGCCAGCGCTGTGGGCACTACACATCCAGCCCACAGCGCTGGCCCCATCTCTCCCCCTCTCCGCTTCTCCCCTCTCTGTACCGATCGGTACAGAGAGGGGAGGGAGGAACCGGCGTCATGACGTGACGCCGGTTTGTGTACATGTGATCGCTCCGTCATTTGACGGAGCGATCACGTGGTAAACGGCCGCTATCAGCGGCTGTTTACCGTGATCCGTGATGCGCCGGGTCCTCGGGACCCGGCGGTCACGGATGTTCCCGAGTGCGCGCCCCAGGGGGCGCGCGGGAGCATGTTTCTGGGAGGACGTCCGTAGGACGTCCACTTAGAACAAGCCGACCGCGCTGTGGCCGTCTTTCGACTATAGCGCGGTCGGCATGTGGTTAAAGTGGTTCTAAAGGCAGAAGATTTTTATTTTTTTTACCTCAATGCATTATATGCATTAAGGTAAAAAACCTTCTGGGTGCAGATCCCCCCTCCCAGCCCCCACTATACTTACCCAGTACTTACCCAGTTTGCAGAAAACAGAACTATATTGAAATTAAGTTCAATAATGCACAACAAGCCCGGTGGGAAGACCACCCGCTCGGGTGTACTCACAGGATGTACAGTGTTGAGAAATAGCAGTAGATCTCAGGTACCCTGACAGCATCTGTCTCAAGGGGTGGAATGCAGCCTGGCCAGTCTGGACCCAAGTGGGGAGGCTTCCAGGATAGATGACATGTCCCTGCACTTTCCCTTCTCATCTGGAACCTCTATATGATGCTAAGCATTGTCCCTGACAGATGAGAGACCTGTCCCTACTCTATTCACATGCGAAATGCGTGCCAAACCCAGGAGTCATGGGCTTAAATAGATTCTGCCTGACCCAAGTTGGCCAGCAAAGTCACATGGGATGACAGCATCAGTTTGTGACCAAGGAGATTATAGAGGAATGAGGCTCCTCTCAACTTCCTCCTCCACCTGCATTGCTGCTACAGATGAGCGCCACCTGCAGTGAAGAAAATAGACTGCACCTTCCTACTAATGTACTCAGCTAATTATTTCCTACTGTGTGATGACAATACACAACATTTTTATGGACAGTGGTAGTGTAAGACCTGCCCAGTGTCTTTTGCTAAACCACTCAGCCACTCCCACCATCTTCTCATCTACAGCACAGGGACTATTTCACTTATAGTGCAAGAAAAAGAACTGGAGGGATAAATAGTCTCTTTGGGATAACACAAAGGAAGAGCATTGGACACAGGACAGCCCTGGATTGATGACAAGATCAGCCAGTATATTTTGCACATATAACCAATATAACAATACGTTTTTCATAAATATCCGACAGAAAAAAAGTGAGTGAATAATTGAAGTACATAGTTAGAATTTCCATACACTTTAAAAATAATAGGAAAAAAGTGGAGGGTAGTCACTGCATAGTTAAATCTGTAAATCCGAGCTGGAGTTGTCTCTGGACTTCTGTAGACAACATGCCTTTTCACCAGAACTACTAAGGATATGATGCTAAGCAAGTGAACAGGACCCCCCCCCCCCCTGCTGATTGGAAATTAAAATAGAAAATAATATACACCCATAATAAATAAAATAAATATATCCATAACCACTATACATTTACATGAAAAATCCCTTTGAAATATTTTCTCAGCAAGACTACCATGTCATTTTCTAAGATAGCCCAGGACATGTGACTCATACAAAGATATGAATGGTTGTTTATACATGTGTTATCCTTTATACTGTATAGAAAAAAATGATGATAATAGCTCATCCTGATATGCTTTTTGATATTGGTCAATACAGGTCTCTAATACAGTAACACAGTGCAAAGTATATTTCTGTGACTATGTACTGTACAATAGTAATAATCGCTGTCTATCATTTGCTATATAATTATGCTGTATGACTGCTTTTTTTATCCACATGACTAATTTTGTATATTGATTTGTCTTTATGTATTTTCATTCTTTTAGGTAAGATCCTTGATGTTCTTGCTGTGTCCACGTAATAGTAAGATATTAACATTATGTTTTACATTGTCATGTACAAGTTTTGCATGGCTTGAGTCTACTTGGTTGGTCTGGAATATTTTGTTATGCAGCTTATCTGGTTTTGGTAATTTCATAATGTAGAGTTGCAGTATCTATCTATCTATCTATCTATCTATCTATCTATCTATCTATCTATCTATCTATGTTCGTAAGGGGGAAAGGCTCAATTGAGAGTCGGCTCAATTCAGTGATAAACTATGCATGAGACAATCAGGTTTTGTCCTGCCCATTTATTCAGCAAGGCAGCAAATAAACACAAGTTTTGTTGCAGAGGGGCTTTGTACAGCACGTAAATAGCATAAAACAAACAAAACATCTGCTCATTCTGAGCAACTAATTAAACCCAAGTCGTTTTCTGACTAATAGTGTGTCCTCCAAATGGGTTCCCCAAAAAAAAGGTCAACCCATGCTTCTTTTTTAGTGTTCTATCAGCAATCAGCCTTTTTAGCCAGCAGCAGACTCTCAAAGCAGAGAGAGACAGAGCACATTTGTAAAGGCCCGTGGACAGCTGAGACTAATTATTAACTTACTACCAGGAAAGAAGTAGACCCAGGGTTGGGGACTTTATCTCAACTAAAGTTTGACAAAGCTACAGAGCTTCTAGTCTCCAGGACACAGAACAGAAATTATTAAAACCCTTGAGCCACACACCATGTATATGTGAGTAATCTAGATGCAGCATATACAGTACACTACCAAGAATCCTGTCAGCATGTACCTCACACAAGTGATGGAGAGGTGATGATCTGGCACAGAGAAACTATAGTCTACAGTGTAATTCTATTAAAACTGATGCTTGGTATAGTAGCTGCAGCAGTTAGAGTTCTAGAAAATACTCTGTGGACACAAGAAGGGAGAAATCAGTGGCATTTATGTGTAGCATTAGGTGTTTTATTCAGAGGAATCAAGTTAGCAACTTCCAGGATAAAAGTGTTGGCCTTATAAGGCGCACGCATGCTCTGAACTCGTGCCCCACCCACCACATTTTACCTCAGGAGCCAACATCATCTCCACCTCCCTGGGCTCTCGGACCATCCAGGAAGTGCTGGAATCCACCAGAACTGCCGTATGCTCCAGCTCACAGTGGATACAGCTCGCCCTGACCGGCTGACTGCTGCTGTGACAACCTCTCATTGATGAGTGTTATCAACACTTTTATTCTGTAAGTTGTTAACTTACTGCCTCTGAATAAACCACCCAATGCTACACTTAGATGGCCTTTCTCACTTCTTGTAGCTCACACAAACTATTTATCTAGCACAATACTGTATATTAAATTGACACTTAACTCAAGTATAAAAAAAATCTATTTAAGTATTGTATGTGCCCTTAAAGTGTTACTAAACCCACAACAGTAAAATCAGTCTGTATGTGCAGTAAAGCATGCTTGTTATACTCACTGTGGGACCTAAGGGGTCAATCCTCTGCATTGTGTAAAAAGGCTGCTTGATCTTGTATGCGCAGATCCTCCCCTCCCTGCACTCTCCCCCTGGACAAGTCCGGATAAGACAGAGATTTTTGAGTCAGACTGCACATGCTTAGTTTGGTGTGTATTGCTAGAGAGGTATTTTTTTTCTTGGGAGAATGCATTTGATCAGCACAGGGCCAATCAGCACTGTCCAGACATTTCCAGACAGAGGGTCAGGAGCCCTGCAGCCTCATAGGACAGCTCAGTGCAGTATGAAAACTCACCCTACAAGCTTCATCAGGAACTGATAGAGTGCTATATAGTACTGATGAGAAAAGTTGTTTAGCAGTTTATATTTACTAAAATATAGTGAATTCAGGGTCCTGGGTTTAGTAACACTTTAACTCAAAAAGTACCTTCTATTGCTCACAGTCTCAAAATCTACAAATCTTTTTTTTTTTACCTGTTATAAGGTGGCTACATTCATTCCCCATGGCCCCACTGTATGTAGGGACATAGGCACCCTCTCTTGCTCAATCCCAAGATGAACTATGGACTATGGGATTTGTTGTGTGCAAAGAACAGTGCACATTACTGCAACTAATGTGCGCTACTCATTCCAAGCAAACGGAAACAAAGGGGAAAAGGAGAAACTCGAGAGCTTGTCAGGTTGTTACACAGAGGCAGAAAAACATAGAAACATGATTTTATAAATAATACATTGTAGTGGATGTGTATGGATTATTATTGGAGAATACGGATATTATTTAGTGTCACTTCAAAGGTTTAGTGTGCAAGTGTGAAAACTACAGACTGACAATGATCTAGTTAGTGCACAGCATGTCTTATTTTTTTTATAAATAATGAACTTTAGTGTCAGTATCCTTTTTAGCCTAATTTGCCTAAATAATAAAAGAGCCTCTGTACCAATTTCATTACAGTTTTTGGCATCTAATGTCAGTAGTAATTCAATTTTTGCAGTATGGAAAAATGTGCTCCCTGCTCCAGTGCCCACAATTTATCTCCTGGCACCTGCCTGGCAGCTGGGGTTTGTGTTCACTAGTGGTCCTGGAACAGCCACAAATTCCAAGAATATTATGTATACTGAAGTCCCTAATGTTTTCTCAGGCTAAGAGGTGATAATGCCTTTTATCATGACTTCTTTTTTGCTTTCCAGTGTTATAGAAGACTCAAATATGCACTTTTATACAATATAAGATGAGAGTACAGTCGTAAAATAGTCCATATTTTCAGGAATTTCTCTCTTCCAAAGCTGACTTCCCACTATAGGTTTTGTTATTATTATAATTGTTATCACTATCATTAAAATGATAGTAATAACCATTATAATAATAACAAAACTTGATGGGAGTGGGAAGCCAGCTTTCATTAAAATTATTACATATCTAAACTCAAGAACAAAAATGTAGCCCACAGAAATAAATAGGCAAGGTTGACAACTTACGTGAAATTTCAGTGAGATGGAGAACAGAAGTTAGGAGCTCACTGGATTTTTGACAGATCAAAAGATAATTTTTTTGTACTTGCAGCATTTTTGGGGATAAACATGGCAAAAACGTCCATGCTTGAAGAAATGTACTAAATATGTTTTATATCTGTAATTATTTAAAATGTTAATCAGTAAATAATGTACGCTATAATAACGCTATAATGTTACTACCCCCTCATAATTTTCTAGTCCAAAAAAAGAACAAAAAAAATAAGCAAAAATACATTGGACCCAAACTTCCAGCTTGTTTGTCTAATCAAAGTGATGTTACTCAGCCTTCTCATGGGATCCTGGTGAAGCAGAGGATCAAAAATTGTGTGAAAATTGCTCTTACTCTTTGTAACTGTCATATATAAAAAAATATGTAAATAAATACTGCGCTTGTGTCAACTCTAATAAAGTGTATAGGCAGCAAACACATCAGTGAGATATTTATCACATTAAGGATTGGTAAAAAAAAGTGTTGCACTATCATAATGTTTGCAAGTGACAAATAAAATAAAAAAAAAAATACAGATATAAATGAAAGTGTGCATAGCAATGATAAATGAGTATCAGTCCCAAAATGATGATGGTGAGAAAATTTTGCAGCCAGAAATTAAAAATGAGTCACACTACACTCCCTTCACCACAGAGGCCGAACACCAACACATGGACAAAATGCAGAGCCCCATGGTGACAGGCAGGTCTGGCAAGCCTTTGAGAGCCTCCCCTCTAAAACCACACTCTGATAGGAGTCATGGAGCGAATGAAGGTACCGCCTTAGGGTGTACGCCACAGTGGAAATTCAGAGAAGCCCCGGAAATAGTCCTTGGTGACGAAACACGTGGGGCGAAGTGTTTATGTCATCGTGTTACCCGGAAGTGAAGACGGATGCCATTTTTACCTGCCGGACGTTTGTGGAGATATGCACATTTACTTTTTATCTATGCGAGTGATATTATATTTAATAAACCAATGTTTTTTTAAGGTTTCATGCTATTTTGTGTTTTTTCATTTACATATACCGTGTCTGAGGGTTCTGGATTGCCCCTGTGGAGAACACCCTAAGGCGTTACCTTAATTCGCTCCATGACCCCTATCGGAGTGTGCTTTTAGAGGGGAGGTCCCCAAAAGCTTGCCAAACCTGCCTGTCACCAGGGGGTCCTGGCATACTGGTAACAGCACATCTTGTCTATGTGTTGGCCTCTGTGGTGAAGGGAGTGTGATGTGACTTACTTTTGATTTCTGGCTGCTTTCTCATTTTGGCACTATTATGTGTTTGTCACTTGCAAACATTATGATAGGGCAACATTTACCCATATATCCACATGTATCAACCCTAAGGCCTCTTTCACACCAGGTGCAGAGACGTCAGAATATGAAATGTGTATAAAATTCACTAAAAACTCTTATTAAGGTCAGCTGGTGTAACAGGGACTGTTGCATCCTGGACTGAAGTGACGGGTACCTGTTGTCTGATATGACATCCCCGGTCGAATTGCCAAAATACTGTGATAACATTACTTTATCTGTTCACCGAAATGCCTGTATAATTTATATTGTTGTGCGGTTGCACTTGTTATCCTTTTGTTAAGTATGTAAAACCTTAATAAAAATTTTCAAATGAAAAAAATTAAAATAAAAAAAAAACTCACTAAAACACACATGAAAACTGATGTGATTTCGTGTCTATGCAAGTGAAATCTGTGCATCAGTTTCCATCAGTTTTTCTGCACATATGGTGTGATTAAGGCCTAAATTTACATTTGTATGGGTATCAAAAAGAGGTGTACACTATGGATTTGTCCCATCTGCCCACAGTATTGATTTCATACAGCCCAGTAAGTACTATTTTTAGTGTGTGCTGTGCCCACTTATACATGGAAAAACAAAAGAGTTTTAAAATGTGTGCATTGTGTTTACCTATCTACTATGGATAATCTTGTGCAGTAAGCATTTGACATCTGGCATAATTCAGAATTTCCATTGCATGCATTGTACTTGTGCTTACTTATCAGTTTAGGCCAGGGGTCTCAAACTCGCGGCCCTCCAGCTGTTGCGAAACTACAAGTCCCATGAGGCATTGCAAGCTGACAGTTACAAGCATGACTCCCACAGGCAGAGGCATAATGGGACTTGTAGTTCCGCAACAGCTGGAGGGCCACCAGTTTGAGACCTCTGGTTTAGGCAATGTCCACATCATGCTCAACCCTCAGCGATGTCATGTGGACTGTCATGCTAGCTTACACCTTCAAGCCATACAATTTCATATTTTTCCACGGCTCGGACAAAAAAAAAAGGTTGTGAGAAATGACCAGTAAGCCATGATATGCTTAGAAACCTTGGGCCTTAGAAAGCCTTGGGGCCAGAATCAAGAGGCTACAATGGACAATTGTGTCCAGCATGCTTTTGAGATTTTCTGAGATAATTCAGAATTTGTTGCCAGTGCAGTTGGCATGCCGACCTCCGTCTGACTTGCATTTGATGTACTTCAGCTTTTTTCGCATTCTTTTAGACTTGTATGGGGAGAGGAACATTTCTGAAGTGAACAAATTCCCATGGACACAAACTTACCATTTTCAAGGCTTAGAAGAAGATAGTATATATTGATGCAATTATTTATAATAAATGTATTTTGATGTGACGGGTTTAGAGGATTGGTAAACAAATATGTAGTTCATTGAGCATCATTTACATCCATTTACATCCTCCAAGTAAAATTAAACTTGAACTCAATTAAACCTCAACAGATAAAAAACAGTTAACATGCTATTATATGAAAAGAAAAGTGTATACAGTTGTCATATGATTCGTCTGGAAACTGTCAGGCAGAGAGAAAGAGTAAGATTAACATGGAGAGTAAAGGAATTGTTTTCTTAGCCATAAATGGAGACCTGCTAAGGTCTGAATGAGGTCTTCCCTCAGGGATTCCTGAAACAAATGCACCACATGATTAAATCGGAAAACTATACAGTTAGGACACAATATATGTGATGAATAGTGACCTTTTAATACTCATCACTCAGTCACAATAAGCATTCAATGGAAAAGCAGCCATTTTGCTTCACTAAAGGTCCCCCCATTCCCTGCCATCTACACACTTCACCATGCTTTCATAATTACATGTCATGGTTAATGAGTACTCTCATGAAAAGAGTATTTACATTCTAGGCAATAAATTGACCTGCAGTGTTGAAATCAACAAAGGTCACCGCTTTTTTTGTATGAGCTGAAAGCTGGCCATTTATTCAAGACAGGCAGTGTAAATAAAACATTAAGTGGTGGGAACACATATAATAACATGCTTTACATATGGCCAGCCTCTCTGCATAGTAAACAGCAAACCGGAGTAAACACAATTTGCTGATCCACTTTTGGATGGTGGCCATACCAGGGATAGTTATATAAGTTCACTACATCATCTTTGTTATGTAGGACAGTGGCATCTAATGAGTGCATTTGGAGCTACATGAAGCCCTAGTAGCCACTGTTAGATGGAGTATGCAAGACCAACCATTTAATCTTAAGCCCCATACACACGGTCGGACAATCCGCGGACCAGGTCCGTCGGACCATGTCCGTCATACTTTGTCCGATGTTGGTTTTGCGTACACACGGTCGGACAAAGTTGTCGGAAAATCCGATCATTCTGAACGTGGTGACGTTTGTTGCCTACGACGGGACTACGTAGAGGCTAGTAGCCAATAGCTTTGGTCTTGTAATGTGATCTGAGCATGCGTGGCACTTTGTCCGGTCGGACAACCGTACACACGATCGGATTTGGTGTGATCGGACCGTGTTGACGGCAAATCTTTCCAGCAGGAGATAAGACTTTGTCCGTCGGACAAACCGACGTACACTGTCCGATGGTGCATACACACGGTCTGATTTTTCAACAACATTGTCCGATCGGACAGAATCCATGAAAAAGTCCGACCGTGTGTATGGGGCTTAAGTGTTAGTATCAACAGTAGGGGATCATTCAAACACTCAAAATGAATCTTAAAGCCCAACTCCAGCAATTTTTTTTTTTTTAAAGAGATGTATGGCCAAAACTTGTTTGGTCATACTTTTGATGTGGGTCACAGAAGTACACTTTTGGTCTTCTGTGACCAAGAATCAGCCAACAACGGATTAAAGTCCGGTATCAGTTAACGTCACAGAGCAGCTCCCGCCGTCCTATGTATCCAGACAATAATGTTGGGATACACCTAGATGCCTGACCCACAGAGTTCAGCCTCTCAGTGCACCACTAAGGGCTTGATCCAGCCATTCACAACTCCTCACAGCCTGGTGTTCCAATGAGCGTTGGAGGAGCAGAGAATGGTGTCTAAAGCCCCATACACACGGTCGGACTTTTTCATGGATTCTGTCCGATCGGACAATGTTGTTGAAAAATCAGACCGTGTGTATGCACCATCGGACAGTGTTCGTCGGTTTGTCCGACGGACAAAGTCTTATCTCCTGCTGGAAAGATTTGCCGTCAACCCGGTCCGATCACACCAAACCCGATCGTGTGTACGGTTGTCCGACCGGACAAAGTGCTACGCATGCTCAGATCACATTACAAGACCAAAGCTATTGGCTACTAGCCTCTACGTTGTCCCGTCGTAGGCAACAAACGTCACCACGTTCAGAATGATCGGATTTTCCGACAACTTTGTCCGACCGTGTGTACGCAAAACCAACATCGGACAAAGTACGACGGACATGATCCGACGGACCTGGTCCGCGGATTGTCCGACCGTGTGTATGGGGCTTAATAGTCACCACTTTGTGCTCAGACTGGACCAAGAACTGAGTGGTCAGTGGTCACATGGACACAGTTCTTGGGGCTAGAGGCAGTTGAAGTGATGCTGCAGCCTTATAGGCGAGTATGTATATATATATTTTTTTTTTACTTCCCACACTTCTTTAGGTTTTTGATGTGGCTAAGAGTCTTCTTTTTATAGCTATTTTGACACTGACCTTTTACATAGTTACATAGTTAGTCTGGCTGAAAAAAGACACAAGTCCATCTAGTTCAATCAACTAGAGGCTGGAACCAGACTTGTGCTCAGACTTGAGTGCATCCACACTCCTTGTTACAATCAACACAACAAAGTCAGGCAACTCAGGTGTCATCCATGAATATAAATCTTTATTAGCTACATGGTGAAATTCAGCTATTTTACGCGTGTCAGCTATACAACCTTACTCATAGAAGGTAGCAATATTCTGCTACATAATTTTGGTAAAAAAATCCCAGTAAGCGAATGTTGATTGGTTTGCGCAAAAGTTATAGCATCTACAAACTATGGGATATCAGCGATCAGCGACTTATAGCGGGACTGCAATATTGCGGCGGACAAATCTGACACTAACTGACACTTTTTTGGGGACCAGTGACACCAATACAGTGATCAGTGCTAAAAATATGCACTGTCACTGTACTAATAACACTGGCTGGAAAGGGGTTAACATCGCCAGCGATCAAAGGGTTAACAGTGTGCCTAGCCAGTGTTTGTGTACTGTGTGGGAAGTGCTTTGCAGGAACATAGGATCCTTGCCTTCCCTACTGACAGAACGGCATTCTGCCTTGTTTACATAAGCAGTCTGCGGTTCTGCCTCTGTAAGGAGCGATCAGCGCGTGCCAGCAGACAATGAGTCTGTAATACCCATTGATCGGCTCTAGCTGTACATAATCACAGTGGGAGCGAGCCGCCAGCAGCGCGCATTCGCGTTCACTACACGAAAGTGCGGGATCACGTATATATACGTGATCTGGCACACAACGGCCACCCTGTAGCAGTAAAACTACTATAGGGTAATCGTGAAGTGGTTATTAATGAGTCCCAACATATGTTTAAAATATGATTGAAATGTACAGAATATATATATATATATATATATATATATATATATATATATATATATATATATATATATATATATATATTTATTTATTTATTTAATTATAAATGTGGTGGCATTATTCTACTTGAGTGGTGTTTGCTGTGAACCAACTAATAAAACAGTCCAGACAAAAATGTTGTTTCATCCACCCCTACTTTCCTGGCCTGCCAAGCTACATACTCAGATAAGGGTCTGGTATGTATTGTAGGGGAACTCCATTTGTTGTTTCTTTGATTTCGTTTTCTTAGTTTTTTTTTTTTTTTTTGCGTGGGGGTACCCTATTAACAATTATACTCTTATCTAAGATAAGAGTCTGGTATAAATGAAAGGAATTCCCAGCCATTTGTTTATAAACAGAAGTGAAGAAGTGGAAGCTGATTATTAATTGCTGGTAATTAAAACAGAGTGCTCTTTTTTTCATTTTTTTTGTAAATGTCAGTTTCACTGTAGTACATTGTATACATGGTACAGATGCACCACTTCAGAGGCAGGCAAAGGGCACCCCAAAGGCATATTATTTAAAAGAATTATGCATTTTTAATGTTTCACTTTAAACATTATTTAAATTACTGCACCTTGACAAAGGAAATTCTTAGCATTTTTTTTTTTTTTGATTTTGTACATGTTCATTAGGGCATTGCCTAGCTCGCCATGCCATTTGTGTGACGATCTGATTCCTATTAGCCTAGAATATGGCCAGAAATAATTTTTAACATTTGAAATTGACTTAATTGGGATTCAGATTAAGCACCTGAGCTTTCAATTTTTTGCTGAACATTATGTATAAACTCCCGGAAGTATAGCATGAGCTATACTATCCAGTTCAATGGAAATGTAAATATTAACCACTTACCGACCGGCCACAGTACATATACTGCGCAGGTTGGCTCTATTTCGCGAAACAACATACTTGTACGTCATTTTGTGTATTAGACAGCAGGAACGCGTGCACTGATTGGCTAGAGGGGGAGCCAATTAGCGGGTCCGGCGGACACCCGTCTCTTCCCCTAGTAAAAGCAGCACATACAGTACACATAAACACTGGCTTAGATTTTTAACCCCTTCCCAGCCAGTGCATATTTTTAGCACGATCACTGTTTTAGTGTCACTGGTTCCCGCAAACTGTCAAAAGTGTCAGCTAGTGTCCGATGTCCGCCGCAATATGGTAGTCCTGCTGTAAAAATCCATAAATGAATCCCATAGTTTGTAGACGCTATAACGTTTGTGTAAATCAATCAATATACGCTTATTGGATTTTTTTTATGTGGCAGAATAAATATTGGCCTAAAGTTATGAAGAAATTTGATATTTACATTTTTTTATATGTTTTATAGCAGAAGGTAACAAATATTGTTTTTTTATAAAAAGCGCAGAGGTGATCAAATGCCGCTAAATGAAAGCTCTATTTGTGAGGAAAAAAAATAACATACATTTTATTTGGGTACAGTGTTGCATGACTGTCCAATTGTCAGTTAAAATAAAACAAGTGCTATATTGCAAAAAATGGCCTGGTCATGGAGAGGGGTAAATCTTCTGGAGGTCAAGTGGGTAAAGACTAGGGGGTTGATTTACTAAAGGCAAGTAGATTGTGCAGTTTTGCAAGTGCAGGTGCTCCAGAGCTTTAGTAAATAAGGGAGCGCTCTGCTGATTTCTATCATCCAATCATCAAGTAAAAATGATGTTTTTTATTTTTTTTATTTCCTTGCAGAGTGCAACTGCATTTGCCTTTAGTAAATCAACTCTATAGCATCTGAAAACTGTTGAGAGCTCTTGACATTGTCTTTCTTCTGGTACTAGAGATAGTATATTATTCAAAACAATGAAAGCATTAGTTTAAATAGTTCAGGCACTGACATGCTTAGTGAAAACTTTGTATTATTATTATTATATTATATTAAATTTTTTTAAGCAACAAAACCCAAAAAAATATTTACACAAAAAATTACAGAGAAGGGCAACATTATAAGCATTTTGGTGCAGTTTTTGAGTCACATGCCCTTTGAAAACCACACCAAAAGCGCTGCAAAAGTGCCACAAAAGCACTTCAGTAACACATAGGTATTTTGGTAGTTTTGAAGTGAACCAATGGGAAAGTGCCCTTATGCCGCGTACACACGGTCGGAATTCTCGTCGGAAAAAGCTCTGATGGTTTTCCCCTCGGAATTCCGACGGAATTTCGCTCAAACTGTCTTGCCTACACGCGGTCACACCAAATTCCGACGGTCAATAACACTGCGCCATACAACACATTCGACAGCACTATAAAAGGGAAGTTTAATGCTTCCGAGCATGCGTCAAGTTGTTTCCGAGCATGCGTCAGAATTTTGCGTGTCGGAATTGCATACACACGATTGGAAAATCCGATAGAAAGGTTTTCCATCGGAAAAATTAAGAACAGGTTCTCAATCCAAAGTCCGTCGGAAATTCCAAAAGAAAAAGACCAATGGGCATGCACACGATCGGAAAATCCGATGAAAAGCTCCCATTGGACTGTTTCCATTGGAAATTCCGACCGTGTGTACACAGGATTAGTGTTTTATCTGAACTGCTACATTGTGCTTCTCATAGTGTATAGTTTATCAGGTGCTAAAAAGCAGGTTGATGGTTGAAGTGACAACTGAAAGGTGGCACTGATGGGCACTGATCAGGAGGCAGTGATGAGGTGGCACTGGTGGGCACTGATAGGTGGCACTGATGGGCACTAATAGATAGCACTGATGGGCATAGTTAGGCGGCTCTGAAGGGCCGCCTTTAAGACGTAGCTGACAGCTGATCGTGTAGTAAAGGGCCAGGATTGGACCTTTACTCTGATCTGTGATCAGCTGAGTCCCAAGAACTCAGTGATCACAGAGCGCGCCACCCGCATCTTTTGGCTATAGCGTGGACATCAAGTGGTTAAATTGTATAAATGGCAGAGAAGGAGTAAGCAGGCCCTATGTACCAAAAAAACACCAGTTTAATAAGTTTGCTGTAGTCTAATAGCACATCTCCATCCTGATACCGTTATAACATTACATTATAAACAACAAAAAAGACGTTTTAAAAAATCAACTCTATCTAGATTGACAATGCTGTTGTCCAAAGGTGTCTCCATTGCTCCCACCACCCAAAATCTACCCAAAGACAAAGAGTGTGTTACTGGCAGTGGCGGCATGTCCATTAGCGGCGCACAGACGGTCCCACATACACCCCCCCCATTCATGCTTCCTGCCCCCTGATCTACATGCAGGGCACCGGAAGCATGGATTCAAATCAGGGTTTTTTTTTTGTTTTTTAAGCACATGAGTAGAGCCAGAGGGTCTAATTGGCTTCAAAAAAGGGTGGGCTCGGGGCACAGAGCACTACGCCCAAAGCCCACCCAGTTGAGTGACAATAGCGAATGAATATTCGCTATTGTAACACTGATTCTCATCCTGGCCAATCAGGAAGTGGGTTTGAGACCTGTCACCCAATTGGCTGAAAGGAGATCAGATCAGATTGGCCGCCAGGAGGAGGCGGGAGGAGATGTAGGGGAACCAAGAAAGCAGTAATTTGATGGAGGTGGAGTAAGTGCGAGGCCCTGACTACTGAATAACCAACCGACCCCAAAAAATATGTTTTGGTGAGCTGCAGCTACAACATATTACATTTTTGTTTTGGGGTTTAAATCTGTTTTTAATAGAAATGCATTCTGAAGGACCTGCTGGTCCTGTGCTGGCCATGTGACCAAATGGCAAGGAGAAAATAACGTAATCTCTGGACTGCATAACTTCGCCTGAATATTATTCCTGTAAGCCCCATTAGCTGAGATCATGTGACTACTGCTGAGGAATAAGGTAAATGACCAACACCAAAAGCATACCTCCCAAATTTTTGAGATGGGAACAAGGGACACCTATTAGCAAAAGTATGCAGGTATAGGACACACCCCTGCTACGCCCCCCTAAAGGAGAATTATCCCAAAAAAAAAAATTTACAAATGCAGCAATTTAGAAATTGGGAAACACTTTTTGAAAGATAAAAGTGCATTTTATACACAACTATATGTATCAGCCCAAAAAGAGGAGAAAATCAGGGACAGTTGGGAGCTATGCCAAAAGCAGTAACCCCTTCAAAAATTATATTTAAAGTGTATGTATAGCACAAATCTTTTATATTTTTGTATGTGGTAGGAAATGGTTAAAACCCTTGTCAATGTACTGCTCTCTTTATCAGATTGGGGAGTTTTCAGTCCACTTCATGTCCTGGAGACACATCAGGAAGTGAAAAGAAAATCTCGGAAATCTCTACTGGGAGTAATTCCCCTCTTGGACAATGTGAAGAAATTTTTTGTATCAGCCAGAGGTCTGAGGAGCAAGGCACCACATCCCATAGACTCAAGAATACACATGGAATAAGACATGGGGACTTTTAAGGTGCCAGACAAACATACTGTGCTACATCATATTTTATAAATTCAAAACAAATGTTATTAAATACATTAACTTACTTTGTTAAAATATTTTTTTTTTCAAATAGAGATCATGTGTGATCCAAGTATACAGTACAGCGATAATTGCTCAACATGTGCCGGAAAATGACTTCTCCAGGAGACTTCTTACTTTACGGTACTAGATATGCACTGTAAGTAGAAGATCTGTTCTGTTTACAGTGAACATCTTATACAGTAAAGTAAAAAATGTCCTGAAGAAGCCATTTTCTGGCGAAACACGTTGAGCAATTATCGATGTACTTTATACTTGGATCGCACATGATCTCTATTTGAAAAAAAATATTTTAACAAAGTACCTTTTTAATGTATTTAATACAATTTGTTTTGAATTTAAAAAATATGATGTAGCACAGTATCTTTGTCTGGCACCTTAAAAGTCCCCATTTCCTATTTCATTTATATTCTTAAGTCTATGGGATGTGGTGCTTTGCTCCTCAGACCTCTGGCTGATACAAAAAAATGTCTTCACTTTGTCCAAGAGGGGAATTACTCCCAGTAGAGATTTCCGAGATTTCCTTTTCACTTCCTGATGTGTAACTTTTTAATGTATTCAATAAAATTAGTTATGCATTTTTTTTAAATATGATGTACCACAGCATCTTTGTCTGGCACCTTAAAAGTCCTCATTCCCTATTCATGCATATCCCCTCTTGGACAGTCAACCAAACAAGTGACCCCGGGCCAAAGGGAGAAGGTGAATCTCCACAGCAGGGATACAGACAGCAATAAAATCATGCTAGAGGATCTAATTCTTTCCTACTCTATTTAAAACTGCAATAATAATAAAAAAAAAAAAGTTGGCTTTATGTACACTTTAGATTGCTCATATATCACAAATCAATATACTGGAGAGGAAACGTCTTGAAGAACAGGACTCATTTACATAGAGCAGCATTTTATGATTTTGATTTGTATTGTTTGATCTGTTTACATTTTTTTATATTACGGGAAATACAATCGCATTCTTCTGCAATTATATTAGCGATTAAACTCAATCCATCATCTCAGATTTACACAACAGAACTCTTTATTTTCTCTATTCCTAAGTAACTTCAAGGTTAGAAATGCTGAAAATAACTGTAAGGGTGCAAAAGCAGCAGTCAAAGCAAAAACTTTTCATGTTGGTGCAACCATCGTGTCAAGGTGATCAGAGTCATTGGAAGAAAGTATATAGAGTTTTTCAATGTGATTATTTTATGGCACATCTGATGCTGAGTTAGCGTGAGACCTGCAAAGTAAGTTTAGCACAGCAGCCAGGTAAGGTCATTAACATGGCCACTTGCTCCCTGGAAACTTGCAGCAGGTACAGGTGATTACATCATGCCCTGCAGTTATACTACGGGGGATATGACGACCTCACAAGGTGAAAAGGATTAACAAGGATTTATGTGCCCATCTGGCTTGACAATGGGTGGCTGGTTAAGTAAATAATTTCTATGTACACTTTTTTCATAAGGCATCTTTTTTTTTCCTTGCATGCTTTTTGTATATAGATTACAAGTAGACATTTGTTGGAAAGGTCACATTCCTATAGAATGGACAGTGAGTCTAACCAGTGTTCTGATTCCGACTCAGCGTTTGCCAATATTTAATGATTTTTTTTTTCAAGGAAAAATTGTGTCCTTGCTGAATAACTAAAGGCAGACCTTAAGTCAGTAAATGTAGTTTAATCATTTACATTGAAAGCAAAATAATAGAGCACTATGCCACAGAAATAAAACTATGAGTGAAAGGTAAATATTACTGAAAAAAATATAAAATATATATATAACTAAATATAAAAAATATCTAGAAAGTCTGGCTGACCCAGAATAAATATAAAAAAAGAAAACAGAAAGTACCTGACATTAAAGGGTTAATCCACTCAAAACAGTAAAGTAAAAGCAGCTCCAAGAAAAGATGATCACTAACAAGTGAATGCTCCATCTGGAGCACCCAAACCCTCAAAATAAATAGAGACCCCAAAAATCAACCACTGAAACAAAAAGGCCAATATTCATAAATGTTTATTATACCGTACAAAAAAATAATTTTAACCTAAAAAAAATCCATGTAAACAAAAAATAAGAACTATTCCCCAAGATGAATGAAAACTTCAGAATAACACTAACTGAAACAAATGCCCATTTTCTGAAAGAAAGTTTTTGCAGCAAAAAAAAATGGCTGCTAGACAGGATAGCAGTTAAAAGTAACCGCCGAATTCAAACCAGTCACAAAATAAAGTTTTCTTAATTGCCCTTCTAAGCCTGTGGAGCATAGGGGTTTATTTACTAAAGGCAAATAGACTGTGCACTTTTGCACATGCAATTGCACTTTGTTCCAGAGCTTAGTAAATGAGGGAGAGCTCTGCTGATTTGCATCATCCAATCGTGTACAAGCAAAAATGCTGTTTTTTCAATTTTCCTTGCATGTGATTTGGGTGTTCTGTGTAAAGTGAAGCTTTACCTCATTTACTAAGGTCTGGAGCAACTTGCGGAGTGCACAGTCTTTTTGCCTTTATTAAATCAACCTATATTTCAAAGCCCATGAAGTGCATTATGGCTTAAAAAAATGATCCCGGGTGAATCTTCACATACATTTACCAAGACCACAAACCTTGAACCCACAGAATTCACCCTAAGCCCATGATACAACCAGTGTAAGTACCTAAATTTAACTTAGTATCAGCTTCCTACAGTCCACTATGAAGCAGAGCTCAGAGTGAGAGGGAATTAAGCAGCACAATGAGCCAATAAATGCTCGTAATAGGTAAACTTAACAGATTCACTTTTAAAACAGGGGCTTTAATCAGGCTATACATTTTTCCCTGCTTTCACCCTATTGACATTGTTTCATACTTTTGCCTTCAGTATCAAACTGACTTCTTAGACACAGAATGTTGCATTTTGAAAGTCTATAAGAATGTGTAGGTGGGGAGCGGTTCGGTGGAAATAGCACATGCAGTCCCAGTTCAATAAAGGAACTTTATTGAACTGAAATAATGTTGAGACAGTTTACAAATAACCTGCTGGGAAGGCAGCCCAACTGGGAAAATTCACAGTTCCAACAGGGAGTAGCCAGAGCTGATTGCGACCGAACCGACAGTGTCTGTAGAGAGGGGAGAAATGTAGCCTTCCCCTCTCGTGCCGAAACAGGCCCTAAGCTTTCCCTCCTTGTCAAAAACCTTTCTCTGCTGCTTGTTGTCCCTACTAAGAGGGATACTTGTCCCTACCCTACCAACTTGCAAAAGCGTGCCAAACCTGGGAGCTAGTGCCTTAAATAGGTTCTGCCTAATCCAAGATGGCTGCCAGAGTCTCATGGGGTGACAGCATCCCATGTGATGCTTCCCCAGTGACCAAGAAAACCATAGAGGAATTACGTTCCTCTTGACTTCCTCTGCAACTGCAGTGCTGGTGCAGAAGAGCGCCACCTGCAGTGGGGAAAGTACACTGCACCTGTATACAAGTGCCACGTGTCCACTTGCACCTGGGCTTTAATCAACCTGTCAGGTGGCAAATTAGGATGATGGAGAAGAAAGTGGCAAGTATAGTAAATACTGACTCCAACTCTACCTAAACATGCCCTCAAGTCCTCCTTCCCGCCAGACCCCCCCCCACACACACACACACATTGATTTATCACTCCATATATACATTTTTCCAGGGTGGATCTTGGGTATGGCCATGTGATGTCATGGGTCCTCTTCGTCTTCTTTTAGGTGGTGGGTGAATTTTGATTGCTGCAGAGAAAGGTGCCAGATAATGTTGAGGTGACATTTCCTGCAGCATTCTCCTCCAGAGGGTAGGGTCCTTGATGCCCTGGGCTCAAAGGAAGTGAGTTGAATAATGCTAGGCATCATTTAGCCTGGAAGAGAACCAGGTCTCAAGGGACAGTGAAAGAGGTAGGGCGAGTATTGCAAAAAGAGCTGTATTTTTTATTTTACCCATAGCTGGACTAACAATAAGAAAGATCTAGGTGAAATTAGGCTTTAACGTTACTTTGCCTAGTATGGCCATGGTACCGTTTATGTTAGAGCAAAACAGATCTCCATAATAATTCACAAGTAATCCCTTTAAATAAATTCATAAACATTGTATTAATTAAAAATAATTGTTGAATATCAGTGCCTTGTTTAACTTCTGCTGAACACACTGTACAATTACCAAAAACCTCAACATCTAGTTGCTGAAAGAAAATCAACATGTTACAGTCATTGGTAAACAATAAAGACATATGCATTGAATATGTTGGCACAATTGTTGGGTGACCTATGTGGTCTACATATATTCAGTGCCAGTAGTCAGGGTGCAGTCGGAGCTACTGAATAAACATTGTGTTCATTTATGAAACACGCTCTATAATGTGAAACTTTCACTGGCACAATCACTAATCCACATGCAAGGAGTTAAGAGATTGACAAAGATGCCTTATGTTAGAAACTGCAGGTCTTCTTGGCAACACAACTTTTGATGTGTGTGTTTTAGCTGGTGCCATTTCCTGAGACTCGCTTAATGAAGCAGACAAGCTTCTTACTTTAGTTATTACCCATTACAGGTGTCAGTCAAGTGCTTAACAAAAGGCAGGCCAATTAAAATAAAGGTGTAGTTTTTGGTCAATTTAGTCAGCATGTATTCTAAAATCATTTAATTCATTTTTTTTTTACCTACAGTCTTTACTGTGCTGCCCTTATTAAAGCACAAAAAAATCATCCCGTCCATTAAAAAAAACAAAAAAAACAAAAAAAAAATGAGGAATGATGTGGTGGGTGATGTTAAGGGAGCCATACCGAAAATCAGCAAACATAAGACTTCACACAGTAAATGCATAAATAAACATAGGCAACAGTAATTGGCATGAAATGGCTGCACTGTTTATTTTGGGTAAACCATATTATAATGTAATGCTATAGACCATATATACAGTAACTACTACTTTTACTATACCCTAATACTAATAACTGGAATAAATAAATAGCTTTAAATGTCGAGGCTAACCAAACCAGAATAAGCAATCTAGGACTCTTATGCAGCGTACATACGGTCGGAATTTCCGATGGAAACAGTCCGATGGGAGCTTTTCATCGGATTTTCCCACCGTGTGTATGCCCAACGGTCTTTTTCTGTCGGAATTTCCGACGGACTTTGAATTGAGAACCTGTTCTCAATTTTTCCGAAGGAAATCCTTTCTATCGGATTTTCCGATTGTGTGTATGCGATTCCGACACGCAAAATTTCGACGCATGCTCGGAAACAATTCAACACATGCTCAGAAGCATTAAACTTCCCTTTTATAGTGCTGTCGAACGTGTTTTATGCCACTGTGTTATTGACCGTCGGAATTTGGTGTGATCGTGTGTAGGCAACACAGCTTGAGCGGAATTCCGTCGGAAAAACCGTCAGAGTTTTTTCCGACAAGAATTCCGATCATGTGTACGCAGCATTATTGTTTGACTCCATGCACACTAGTGTTTTTTTATAAGTTCAGAAAATGCTAGAAAAAAACACTGGATGAAAAATTCTTATAATAGCGTTTTTGTGCCGGCTTATAGTAGCGTTTTAGTAGCTTTTAGAAGCTTTTAGGAGCATTTAGGAGCATTAGCAATTACTAGTAAAAATCAAATTATTAATAAAAATGCCATAAAACGAACCTCTATTTTGTAGACGCTATAACTTTTGCGCAAACCAATCAATAAACGTTTATTGTGATTTTTTTACCAAAAATATGTAGAAGAATACGTATAGACCTAAACTGAGGAAAAAAATAAATTTATATATATATATATATTTGGGGATATTTATTATAGCAAAAAAGTAAAAAATAATGTGTTTTTTTCAAAATTGTCGCTATTGTTTTGTTTATAGCGCAAAAAATAAAAACCGCAGAGGCGATCAAATACCACCAAAAGAAAGCTCTATTTGTGAGAAAAAAAGTCAATTTTGTTTGGGAGTAACGTCGCACAACCGTGCAATTGTCAGTTAAAGCGACGCAGTGCCAAATCGCAAACAGTGGTCTCGTCTTAAGCCAGCAAAATGGTCCGGTCTGAAAGTGGTTGATGTTCATAACTCTTCAACCAACCAGTGATGTGAGTCAATGCAAACTGGAGAGATTAGTATTACTAGTGTTCTTTTACAGGGGTCTTTTCATAGTAACAAATTCCAGTTGATTTTAAGGCTCCATTCACACCTAAGCGAACTAGAATTGTGCAATTTTGCCCATGATTCCAGAATCGCGGCAAAACATGGATTGCGCTTGCGATGCCATTATTTCTTAATAGCACCCCAAATGTGGTGCGATTGTGCCGCGATTGTCACGCTACAAAAACCGATACAATCACTGCAAAAATCGCAATGCCAAACGCGCCTGGCTCTGTGCCAAAATTTGGTACATGCGATTCTTTGCCGTGTTTTTGGAGCAGAGGGAGGCCCATTAAAATGAATGGTGCCACTCCAAAAACACGGCACAAAAAAGATAAAAAAAAATGTGGTGCAGCAGGTTTCGCTGCAGTACGCTTAGGTGTGAATAGAGCCTTAAACTCTTTGGTTTTGGTGGACTAATAGTGAGTGGTCAGGGAACATTTTTGACTCATTGGAATACTATAGTTGCATGGTGTTATGACTCTCTTTCAAAAGTAATGTATATTGAGAGCACTGTTGTTGTTATTATTATTTATATTAAGCTCACAGTGCCTCACAGTCCTTCAGTACGAGAAACAGCTAAGCAGCTTTCAAATCCTTAATACTTTGTCCAGAATAAAGTAATCCCCTACATTCTGTTTTTAATCGTCATTGTAGCATAGGCTCTTCCTTTGAAAGTGCTCTCTGCTGACAGTCCTTGCTGGACTGGGGTATTGTGAGGATTTCATAAAACAAAGCACAGTGATGTCAGTGCGTATTTTGCATATTTAATAAATGCATGTGCCTGCCTTTTTATAAAAATATATCTCATATGTGAATGTGCACTGGAAAGTAAAACCACCTGCTTTGCATATCATTCGGAGGCACAGTTGGTAAGATTTCTGCACTTAAAGCGGAATTTTAGTCCCCCGATCCATTTTTTTTCTATAAGCTCCCTCATAATTGTTACTACTTCCACTGCAGCATTAGGATAATTTAAGTAATGTGTTTTTTTTTTATTTTTTATATTAAATCATTACAAACTAACCAGATCTCAGAAACAGGCAGGGTCCATGGCTGTTGTGGGCATCTGAAGCCCGCTTGTCTTCATTTCTGGGATCAGGTGCAGCTGCCTACCCAGCATCTACCCAATGCCACTGCGAGGCAATGTTAATTCCGGACAGGTTACCATAGCAATGGCGCCTAACTAACCCTGTTTGTGTAACTTCCGGTCTGGAAATCACGTGAGGTTTCAGTATTAGACGATTCCCATAGAATCCAGGGATAGATGACGCAGATATCCCAGGAGTCCATGAGAATCGCCTTGTGATGTAATCGCCTAGGCGGCTGAAGCCGGAAGTGCTGCACAATACAGAAAGAAAGGTATAAAAAAATGAAATAAATGATTGCCATTTAGAATGGCAGCACAGTGGTGTAGTGGTTAGCACTTTCACCTAGCAGCAATAGGGTCACTGGTTCAAATCCTGACCACGACAACATCTGCCTGGAGTTTGCATGTTCTCCCCGTGCCTGCGTGGGTATCCTCCAGGTACTTTGGTTTCTCCCACATTCCAAAGACATGCTGGTAGGTTAATCAGATCCTGTCTATAAATTGGCCCAAGTATGTGTTTGTAAGCGTGTCAGGACCCTGTGGGGTAAACGACCACGCTATATCAACGGAGGAAAAACCATCTGCCTTTGGGAAGAAGCTCAAGACCCATCTATTCTGAAGACCCAGATGGACACTGGTGGCAAAAGCCCCTTGAGGCAATTAGGTTTGCATATGTAGTGATATACAAATTACTCATTCATTCAGAATAGCAGTGAGGATGGCCATTGGGTGGAACTCTGCTTTAAGGTCTTGGATATTCACACTTTCTTTGATCATTATGAGAAGTTCTGCCTCTTCCTGTTGGATGTTTTATTCTGATGCATTATAAAGATCTTAACAGGAGATGTCAGGACATAAAAAGGAGGAAAGGAACTCCCAAGTCTCCCAGAAGGACAGGAAGAGAGTCAGGAATTATGACAGGGGTTCAAAACAAATTCAAACATTCAAAACATATAAGAAGTCAGCGACTAAGCAGCCTCCACCGATAACCAAAATGTAACCATTGTATGGCTTGACATTTTAGAGCCCATTTACACTGTTGTGTTTTAATGTATGTGTCCAACTTCCCCGTAATAAAGATAAAGGGCAAATTTCACTATCATGGACTATGATAGTCATGTGACCGCTTAATGCATGCGATAATAAAAGTGTAAATTCATTATTGCTCGTATACATTATTTAGTGCAAACACCAAAAACGCTTGTTAAATGCTGCATAAAAAGGTAAATTCACAGAAGGAAATAAATAAATAAATGCATGTGGTCATTAAGTACTGGTCCAAGCTTGCGATAACTATGCAATAAGTATGGCAATGGTCAGACCCCGGATTTCAGGTAAGTGAGTGGTTTAAAAAAATTGGTGGGCAAGTGCAAGCTGGAGCAGGTGGGAGCTAGATTCCACTCAGGAGTTGTCTCTGGAGGCTGACAAATGGCATAGCACAGACAATGGAGCCCTTTAAATTCACTCTTCTTGAATTTAAACTAATGCAGAAGAGGAGGAGGAGGAGAAAATCTCAAGTGGTCCTTTTAAAGGAAAGATGCTTTAGGAGAGAACACATAGGGGGCTATTTACGAAAGACAAATCCACTTTGCACTGCAAGTGCACTTGAAAGTGCATTCACTCTAAACCTAAGGGGTAGATCTGAAATGAGTGGAAGCTCTGCTGATTTTATCATTCAGTCAAGTGCAAGATAAAATGCTGTTTTTTTTTTTCCTTGCATGTCCCCCTCGGATCTACAGTGACTTTACTTCCAAGTGCAATCGCGCGTGGCCGGCGGCGATCGTGCACGCCAGCCATGTGCATCGGGTTCCCTCTGGTGGCCGAAAAAAGGAAGGACATACCCATATGGGATTTCGCCCAGGAGAGCCATTGTGCCACAGTATATCTGTGTGAGCCGGTTGGGAACCGGTTAAAGTAACGCAGTGCTGTATAGCAAAAAAAATGGCCTGGTCATGCAGGGGAGGGAAAATGGTTAGTATAGAAAACATTATCTTTGTGTAATTTCTTTCAGAATGTAAAATATTCCATTGCAGGTTCATTTGGCAGAGCTTAATGTAATACAATGTGGGTGTTTTGCACGCTTAGTAAAGCCTGTTAAATAGGGAAAATAGGGATACCACAGCCAGACAGAGAGCTTAAGAGTTCACCAGCAGTAATATAATTCATATGATCCATTCGTAGACTATAAAACCATCCCCGGTGAGTTGTAATGTCAGGGACACACTGGCAGGTAATTTGGTTTTGTCCTTGCTGTTCCTGACCCAGTCACCACAATGTGTATCTGCCGTGATTCATAAAGCTACAGCTGTGATGGGAATATCATATTTTCTTACAGGCTGCCTCAGAAGCTTAGTCATAGCAAGACTGCCTGAGGCTAAGCAGCCCATGGAAGGTAAAAGCAGGCCAATGATACTCTCAGAAACACTAGGCCTTTTGGTAAATATCAGTACTGTCAGATTGCCAGTTCAGGCCAAATTTTATATAATCGAATTCAGGAGCTTCTTGTGATCCTTGTTATAGCTACTGCTGTTTTCACATGTTTTTTTATTTTTTTATTGTATGAGGCATTACTCAGTTCACTGCTTGCACCATGCAGCTTTGATTAAACTAAATGTACCTATAGATTTAAAGCTGAACTCCAGACATATATAAAAAAACACAGCTCTGTGTTTATTAACCTCCCTGGCGGTATGATTCTGGCTGGAATTTTGTGCTGAAAGCGGTACAATTATTTTGCATGGAAATTTGGCATTTTTATATTGTAGGCATGCAATTCTTATGAATAACTCACTTAAATCTGTCCGAACCAAAGTCTAGTAGACATCCCGGGTATGATAAAGTTTGAAACACAAAATCATAAATTATAATAAAATAAAAATATATATAAAAATGATTCAATAATGTAATCAAATCAAAAACACTGACATTTGCTCAGTTGCAGAATATTCACTGTCATTAAATTTATTGTTTGATGATAAATTGTGATTCAAATTTTTTATCTGTGTTTTCTAGCTGGTCTAAAATCACTTTTGACATAAAGGGACACTTTTTGGTTGCTATGGACAATCTCCAGTTTCCAGGCAGAAAAAAAAAACTTTTTATTATATAAAATGACATGCAGGGCACTGGGCAGACTACTAGGGACAAAGGGGATGTGTATTTTTTGTATACAGTGCTGTAATCTGTAAGATTACAGTACTGTATGTGTTTTGTGTTTTTACACTTTTTTGAATTTGGCGCCGATCTCCGCTCCCGTGCGTCGGAACGTCGCAGGGAACGGAGACCGGCACTGTGTGAATCGAGCGAGCGGACGGCTCGCTCACACAGCGGGGAGACATCACAGGATCCAGGGGAAAAGGTAAGTAACTTCCCCCTGTATCCTGCAATGCAGCCCGAGTCTGGCTCGGGGTTACCGCTCCTAGCTGAAAAAACGGAACCCGTGCCAGACTCGGGAATACCGCCAAGGAGGTTAAGAATAAATTCTTCTTTAGAACTGGGTTGTTTGTTTATCTTCCAGTTTTATCGTTTTATATGTTTGTTGTTTTAAATATTATAATTAGCCAGTTCCGCTCTTTGGCCATGTCCTGTACGCCCATGCATTGAAAGGGTCAAAACAAGCCATGGACGGCAGCCATGTACTCTATTCCATCTTTTTTTTTAGCAGGCTTAGAGCTTTTAGGTAACAGTGATCAGAGACGCCTATTGAACATTTTTTGGGTTTGTCTTTCATCTTTTCATGGGCACACAGTTTTGAGGCTTGACATATGCGGTATGTTTTTTTAGTTGACATGACCTCATCTTTTGTACAAAAAATTTGAATTATATTGTGTTTGTGTACAACAAAATACATTTAAGTGTATTTAATACTTAAAATATAGATCGGATAAAACTGCAAATATTGTGTTAAATAAAAATAAAAATTTCAACTATGATTCTTATTCCTACAGGAAATATAAAATGCTTTGGGGGGGTTTAAGAAATTGTTTAGCCAACAGTGCAGATTTTAACGTGTGTGCAAAAATGTAAAGATTTACTCAATGACGAGGTGTTTAAACAAGCTTGCATATAAACCTAAACTGTGTAATAACACTTCCTGTGCCAGAAAGTCTCCTTATTGTCATCTAATGGCCTTGCATTCATAATCTAATAATATACAGTATTCAGAGAAGAATATGTGGTTTGTAGTTTAGAGCAATCCTTCATAGAAAACTATGTACAGCTAAGGAGTAGGACACTTCTGGTGAGCGCTTATGTTTGTAAGTAGCCATAGCAAATGTTATATGTTTAACAATACAGAGATAAATGCAAGATGAAGCAGAGATGAAGCAAAATGAATGGCGATAAGTCTATTTCATTTTGTTGATGGACCTACTGTAAGTTAAGCCTAGTACAAATGGGCCAAATGTCGGGCGGCATTGGCCGGTTCAATAAAAGCCGTCTGACTTTCGGCCCGTAAGTACTGGAGTCGGTCTATTTCAGTGTCGAAGGGGCATGACTGAAAAAGGCCTGCCGATCATCTCCCGATCAATGCTGACCGGAGTGTTCTGGCAGGGGGGCCGTCCCCCTGTCAGAACACAATAGAACAACAGTAGAGGTCACTGTACTAACGTTGGATTGTCAGTACAGCGACTCCTCCTGAGCTGTCAGGTTTTTTCATTCAGCCCTGCTGGGCACTGATAGGTGGCACTGGTGGGCACTGATAGGTAGCACTGATGGGCACTGATAGGCGGCCATGGTGGGCACTGGTAGGCAGCACAGATAGGCAGCACTGATGGGTGGCACTGATGGACACTGATGGGCATTGATGGTGGCACTAATGGGCATTGATGGGCAGCACTTATGGGCACATGGTCAAAGAGCCGCGTTACAGAGATTGGGGTGGCGCCATATACTAGCAACACAGCGCCGCCGTGTTTTCCGCGATGCACGCCCCCGTTTGGGTGCGCTGTCATATGACGTCCCCCCAGAACGAGAGCCGCACCATCCCTCCCTCATTTGATGGTGGGCAGGTGGCAAGTGGTTAAAGTGATTGTAAAGTTTGCTTTAAAAAAATAAATAAATAACAAACATGTTATACTTACCTGCAGCCATGATCCTCTTCTCCTGGGGTCCCCCACCAGCTCTCCTCACCTTCATTGGGTGCCCCCATGGAAAGCAACTTTCCATGGGGACACCCATGTGGGCTTGCTCCTGAGTCCCACTGCTGCGTTTATTGACCCAGACAGCGGGACCTGGTCCCGCCCCTCTCTCCCATGTCACTGGATTTGATTGACAGCAGCAGGAGCCAATGGCTTCTGCTGCTATCAATCTGTGCAATGAGGAGAGAGACAGCGTCTGGAGCCA
This sequence comes from Lithobates sylvaticus, assembly GCA_028564925.1. NCBI lineage: Eukaryota > Metazoa > Chordata > Amphibia > Anura > Ranidae > Lithobates > Lithobates sylvaticus. The sequence goes on from CM053027.1 coordinate 77,894,891, forward strand.
CTGGGCTCGTGCACATTGCTGGGTCAGACAGACTCAGATAAGAAAAAGTGAGATTCAGGGGGGCAGCTGCAGCAAAGAAGGTTTTTCACCTTAATGCATAGAATGCATTGGGGTGAAAAAACCTTGAGACTTTACAATCACTTTAAGGCCTTGAGTATTATGTGCAAGGAATTTCTTATAGGTGAAGTTGACATGACCTCTATGAATTGCCTCTGACACATTGAGTGCTTTAGTTGATCTCCAGTTACTTGTAATGATTAAATGAACTGTAAAATGAACTGTTAATATGTGAGAAATTACGGTCTTACATTGAACTATCCCTTTTTTTTCTTCTGGTGATCCTACCAGTATGTCTGTTGTTTCTCAATAGAACAAGGTGTCCTGCAAATGTAGCAGTTAGAGTATTGAAACAAACCACTGACAGGGGTGCTTACAATGATCCGCTTTTATTTATTCATGTAAAACCTTTATCCCATAATAAAAAAAAAAAAAAAAACAACTGTTACTGTAAATATGTGCGTAATTTTAGTGTGAGTGTTTGGCTTTAATTTGTTAGTGTATCTAAATCTGCTGGTATATCTAATGCTCCCACAGCCTGACAATGCTGCTGTCCAAAGGTGCCCCCCGGTGTTCCTTCATCCAACGTGGAGGCACTCTTATGCCCCGTACACATGATTGGATTTTCTGACAACAAATGTTGGATGTGAGCTTGTTGGTGGAAAGTCCGACCGTGTGTATGCTCCATCGAACATTTGTTGTCGGACTTTCCGCCAACAAATGTTGGCTAGCAGGTTCTCAAATTTTCCGCCAACAATTTTTTTTTTTCCCATAAAAGTTTTTATTTGAAAAAAGGTAGCGGTACATAGTTTTCATGCAAACAGTTTGTGTTCGAATAACAGAAACAAATACAATTATAATACATTCCTACTCTCAGAAACTTAGACAGTTAGAAGGGTTGTTTACAAACGCTGAGAAAGTCCAGCCAACAAATACAGTCCGTCGCACAAAAGTCAACGCATGCTCGGAAACAAGCGATCGGTCTTGTAAAACTAGCGTTCATAATGGAGATATCACATGACTATAGAAATTCCTTTTTATTGGCTCTCCGTACATCTTGTACGTCACTACGTTCGTAATTGTTCGCCAAAATTTGTGTGACCGTGTGTATGCAAGACAAGTTGGAGCCAACAACCTTCGAAACAAAAATCCACCATTTTGTTTTCGGAAAGTCCGATCGTGTGTACGGGGCATATTACAGGAGGTGTGTTACTGGCCAGATCACCAGGTGAAAACCGAGGGAAACAAAGCCTAAAAATGAAAACGAATGCAGCCATCACATCTAATAATTGGTAAGCTTCAATCTATTATGTTTTTGGTTTCACACAGTTTTAGGTAAATATGTCCATTACATACATGTCATTTCAGCTGTAGGCTTTGAAGTTTGCAGATCAGCTGACAAATTTGCTGTTTGCTGTGCTATTTGCTTATGACCACTTCGTATGTATGTTGTAGCTCTCCATACCCTTTATAACAGAATACATTATGTGGTAGAGAACACGTTCCACACCTTCCAGATAATAGAATTCATACCGAAAGATCAAGACGACAGACCTGAAATTTTAATAGCTGGCTTCTTGCTTAGATATGCATAAAGGAGGCAGGTAAAACAGATTGTACTTTGTCATCTATTAAAATAATAATACAAGATTTAGGTCTGGGATGAGTCTCTGTTTTCGGCAGCCTCCTTATTATTGCACACACAACATCTGTTGCTTTAGGAATGGGTTTCTTATTCGGTTATATCTTCATGGATGTGTTCTGTTTCACCGCTCTTGTTTATTGTGTCGCTGTGACAGCTATACTTTTGTTATTGTTGAGATTTAACATTACCTCTCTAATTATTGTACAATAGTGACATCAAGTAGCACGGCGCTCTGACAGCCATAACTGTCATGTGTAATAAAAAGATGATGTGTCGGAAACATCTGCCAATTAATAACATTCTACCATCTGCGGCGCGTGGCGAAAGCAGCTACTTCACCTTTTATGCTATATGTGCCGATTCACCCAAAGCATGCGTAAATGAGAGCTCTGATTAGCAATATGGTGGCTAGTAACATGTATCTATAGATAGAAGCAGGTGGAACATATTATTCAAGCTGCGATTATTGGCCCATGAAAGTTGTTTACGCTCATTAACAGGCCTCTGTTCGTAAACTGCATCATTTTTATAAATTGGTTTGCGTAAAAGATGTTTTCATGACATTCATAGATGATTATGGAATAGCATTAGCAAACAATCAGAGAAAAATATATTTAAAGCTGAACTCCAGGCATGTGGGTTAAAGTGATTGTAAATTCTTGTTTGTTTTTCTATTAAAATTGATTTTTTTTTTTTTTAATATTTACCCACTCTGTGTAGTGGTTTTTCACAGGGAAGCCAAGATCCTCCTCTTTTGGGGTCCGTGGCTGGAGCTCTTTGCCCCTCCCTCCTGTTGAGCGTTTTTGAAAAGGGAATTGCCCCAGGGATAATATGGGCATGGGAGGTAAAACCAGACCATACAGAAAGTAAAAAAAAGGTACACGGTTTATTTGAGAAACATATAAATATACACTAGATATACAAAAATATAAGGATACCTATAAAAACAGTGGTATATGACACAAATGATAAACAGCAAAGATTTACTAATATACACATGAGGTCTAGACCTGTAGTCGACCAAAATGTGTTGACAGTATGCCCAACATGTTTCGGTAAAATAATATGGTGTTTATTTCCTTCTTCGGGGGCTGAGCTGAGGTAAGCTGTTAGTTCTATTGACAAAAGAAAAACAGAAAAAATAATAGAAAAATTCATAATAAGTAAATATAATAGTAACAGTGGCCGTTTCTTAGACATTTTCTAAACATGGCAAGACATCAACAAGAACGTCCTCCTGTTTTCCCAAGCCGAGCTGCATGGACACCCCCTCTCTCTCCTGATCAGCTAACTGGGTTTGATTGACAGCAACGGGAGCCAATGGTGCTTCGCTGCTGTGTCTCAGCCAATCAGGAGGGAGAGACCTGGACAGCCGAGGCACTTGTGGAAATCGCTGGATAGAGATGGGCTCAGGTAAGTATTAGGGGCAGAGGGGGGCTGCTGCACACAGAAGGCTTTTTATCTTAATGCATAGAATGTATTGAGATAAAAAACCTTCTGCCTTTACAACCACTTTAAAGTGGTTGTAAAGGCTGAAGATTTTATCTTTTTACCTTAATGCATTCTATGCAGTAGGACAAAAATACTTTCTGTGTGCAGCTCTCCCTCCCGATTGGCTGAGACAACAGCGGCACCGTTGGCTCCTGCTGCTGTCAATAAAAGTCAGTTAGCCAATCAGGAGAATGAGGGGGTGGGGAAAAACCGCAGCTCCGTGTCTGAATGGACACACGGAGCTGTGGCTCGGGTTCCCCCATAGCAAGCTGCTTACTGTTGGGACACTCCATAGGAGGGAGGTGCCAGGAGCGCCAGCGAGTGACCCAAGAAGAGGAGGATCTAGGCTGCTCTGTGCAAAACCACTGCACAGAGCGGGTAAGTATAACATGTTTGGTATTTTTAAAGGAAAAAAAGAGACTTTAGTATCAATTTAAAGTCTCTGGATGTATCCCAACAATAATTTTCAATGCAATAAACAGATGCACTTTTTTCAAGTTAAGCTAAGGGAAGAAGGTAATGAAGGGGTTAATAAAACACAATTAGGGTTAATAAGATCGTCAACATATGTATTTATTTTGATAGGTTTACATTTTACACAGAAAGTTTTACACTGAATTTACTTTCTCTTGAGAAGAGGAGATTAAGGGGGGATATGATCAACATGTATAAATACATAAGTGGTCCATACAGTGAACTTGGTGTTGAGTTATTCACTTTAAGACAGGGGTCTCAAACTGGCGGCCCTCCAGGTGTTGTGAAACTACATGTCCCATGAGGCATTGCAAGGCTGACTGATACAAGCATGACTCCCACAAGCAGAGGCATGATGGGACTTGTAGTTTCGCAACAGCTGGAGGGCCGCCAGTTTGAGACCCCTGCTTTAAGATCATCACAGAAGACAAGGGGTCACTCTTAACATCTGGAGGAAAAGAGATTTCATCTCCAAATACAGAAAGGTTTCTTCACAGTAAGAGCTGTGAGAATGTGGAATAGACCCCCTCCAGAGGTAGTTCTGGCCAGCTTAGTAAATTGCTTTCTTTCCTAAATGTACATTATATCACTGGTTTCTAATATTTATAGGTAAAGTTGATCCAGGAAATATCTGATTGCCCCTTGGGAGATTAGCAAGGATTATTTTTACCCTGCTGGAGCAAATTGGATCATGATTTGCTTTTTTTTGCCTTCCTCTGGATCAACTGTGGGTTAGGATTGTGTATATGGGATTGTATGATTTTTTTTCATGATCCCCCCCCCCCCTCCCCTTTTTTTAATGGTTGAACTAGATGGACATTTTTTTTCAACCACACTAACTATGTAACTATGTTAAGAATACTAATTTATAAATAGTGGCTACAACTGTAGCTTTCATTCATAAATTAATGAAGATCAGGACTGAGTTGTCACATTGACAAATCAACATTGCAGATTACACTGAGAGATCGGGTCTCAATCATTTGGGCTGCACTGTAGATGTGAATCTCCCAATGTGAACCATCAGCAGGCTTGCAGATCAGTAGAGACAGCCAGAGAGCAAAAGCAGGAAAGGCTTCCGGCCTCTAAATCAGTGGCCATCAACCCTGTCCTCAGGGCCCACTAACAGGCCAGGTTTTGCAAGATAACTGAAATACATCACAGGTGATATAATGTGCTGCTCAGTGATTGCAGTATTCTAGTCTGCATCTCCCCAAGGTAATACATAAAACCTGGCCTGTTAGTGGGCCAAGAAGACAGGGTTGATGACCACTGCTCTAAATGACTATCCCTGAGATGGGTGCCTCTCCTGCCCAGGGGTTAGATCAGTCTTGACACTGTGCAAACAGTTCAGTCCTGGTTGGTTTGCAGTGCTGATTTTTCCTCTTCCAAGCTGTGTCTTGGTGCACAGGGGATTGTAAAAAGTTAAATATAAAAATTGATTCTAGCTATTATTCTATGTTTAGAAATACAAGTCTTTTATAAAATACAATTACATAAAAAAAATGTATTTACAAAAAAATGCGTTTTAATGAATTTGCAATTGGATTAAATTACAATCTTTTATAGGTGCCTTAAGTGCAGCTGGAAAATGAAGGTGGCATATTGGAAAGCGATTTTTCAGCATACATCTAACCTCCTCTCCAGTAAATCCAATAGCCAAATGACATTTTGTCACCACCTTTTACCTAACATGGCAGCGAACATAGACCAATAAACTACACTACAGAGTGACATAAATGTCATATATATCAGTTTCCATAGTGCTGAATTTTTACAAACATTGGCAGCAGCTCTTTCATGTACTTTACTGTATATGACATATGTTTTTAATTGTAGGTACATTTTTGGTTTAGATCAATTAAACAAGACATATTTTTATATTGTAGATTCCAAGGCAATCTACAAGGTGCCTTCTTGATGCTGTTATTATGCATAGAGGCTGATGTAAGCTCTTTTTTTCCCTCACATCCCAACTCTCTAGCAATCCCAAGATAGCAGCTCTGAAACTCTGTAAAAATTGTTTAAACATCAGCAATGTAGAGGTGATCTTAGATGGGGTAGCCAAAGGCATTGCGAGTGTCACATTAAAAGTTAGGTCTTTGTCTGAAAAAAATAAATAAAAATCAATGATGCCCTACAGGTGAACTATCTAGAATGGAAGGTTGTTAGCAGGTGTTCTGGTGATATTGATGTAAGCATTTTCAATATTTCAGTCAAACTGCTAAGAGGAATTATCTGCCTTCATTATCATCACCTCATCAGTGTGAACTCAATGCCTATTGCAGAGAATACATGAAACTTGACTTCAAACTCAGTGTAGACTTCTGGGAAAAGCAGTGAGCCAATCACACAAGAAGGACATGAGATTTCTTTACGTTTTGGCAATTTAGAAAAGAGGATACATAGAGTAATGGAAATGGAAATAATTTTAATTTTAATAAAATGTTATGAAACTCTAGAACTGTATTGCCAATGATTGCAGCTGACCTGAGACGTTACCTTGTTTGCTGCTTCTTCTTATTTAAAGCCCATATCTGGGGTAAGGAAAATTCCTGCCTTGCAGTGGGATTGCAGTGGGATTTTGCAGGTTGCAAAAGGCTGATGCTCTCCACGTCTCCCCTATGGTCAAGCAATAGGCTGTCCCTCGGGGGTAGATGTACAATCAGCTCTAACTGATTGACACTCCAAAGACATGCTGGTAGGTTAATTGGGTTCTGTCCAAAATTGGCCCTAGTATATGAATGTGAGTTGGGGACCTTAGATTGTGGACTCCGTGAGGGTAGGGACTGATGTGAGTGTGCGATGTATCTGTGGAGCGCTGCGTAAATTGATGGCGCTATATGGGTACCTTAAATAAAATAGGGATAATTGTAGACATGCACCAACACTCACTCAGGTTGAACTGGATGGACTGGTGTCTTTATTCAACCTTACTAACTATGTAACTATGTAACTGTAACTGATTGTTCAATTAAGGTTGGCAATAAAACCTGGAAGCTGATTGGTTTCTATGCAGAAATGTGCCCGATATTGCACTCTCCAGCTTTAGTAAATAAACACCTTGGTGTCCTTATGTCCAGAGCAGGGCTAGGAGCTCTGCATTGTACTTGATGATGTCAGAGGACCTGTGACAGCTTGCGTTTCAGGTGTTGTATGGATTTTAAGGGGGACCGCATGCTGAAAAAAAAGATGTGAGGTCCTCACCAAAATCCATACCAGAACATTGTCCACGCATGCAGCCTGACAGGCCAGGAAAGGGGGGAATAAGCATGTGCTTTTTCCCCTTCTGAACCATATGACACCACATTCCCTCAACATGTGTTTCCTTTGAAGTCTATGGGGCCAAAGTCACAGGAACCAAGATATGTGTGCAAGCCGCTCAGGCTGTATGGGAATAATCCCCATGAGTAAACTCTGGTGGGTTGAGTGAAACACATTGGGGGCATGGCCTGGTGGGGGTCCAGGCTGAGACTGCCATTCACTATCACACAGAAGACTTTGACTTGATGTGCAGCTCCCGGGACACCTATCACTCTCTGCCAAAGTCACAGGAGTCATATGAGCAACTGCACTAGTGGGAACTAAATGAAGATACATTACCTTTACTTTGTTACAGACCATAGATGCCCAAAGAACATTTTTAAATCTGACAAACACAGGTGTGTGGGCTACCTCCCTCTTCTGCTGTGGTCTGTGGTTCCTGCAGCTCACCCTTACATCACTACTGTGCCCTGTTTTGACCTATGGACCAGCGGGAGAAACCACAAAGTGTATCAAGGGTACACTGGTCTCTGAGTGTGTATAATGTGAAAAAGATTTGCTTTTCAACAGACTGTGCAAACAGAGAAAGGTCAATTCAAAGTTTAAAAAAGGAAAAACATTTTGTTTATTTTTTTATTTCATTTCAGTGACATTATCTTTTTAAATATAGCTTCTTAGTTTCTTCTCCAAAAAAGTGTAAAGATCAGTGTATTATGCTAGGTCGAATCCCTATCCAAACCAATACACTTGCACATTGTTGTTTGTCTTACTAACGATTGAGTCTGTACACCACTTTTTTTCTTTTGTGAATAGTGATGTCTGAAAAAATGTTTAAAATAAAAACCCTGACAATACATTATTTTTTCTATCCGGGATGGCAGAGAACAGGGCCAGACGGAGATTGAGACAAAATTCTTGGCAGTCCTTGACATTGGTGAATCTTGATAAGTTACACTCTGAATGCTTCAGTTAAAAAAAAAAAAAAATAGAACAGACAAAAACTTGCCACAGCTGGATATAATGTATGTCAAAATTATGATTGGAAATACAAAGGAAGGCTGGAACATTGAAGATAGACTGCCACATAAATAAAGTGCTAACCTCAAGTGGAAAGTTGTGACGAAACACTAACCCACTATCAGAATGATTCAAAACTTCAAGTTGAGCTACCGCTGAGCTTGGTAATAGGTGTCTAAAATTGAAATGAGAACTAAACTATAAGCATAAAGTAGTAGATGAAATTTGGAAGCTATCATAAAAACTAAAAAAAAATCAGATTTTAAAAGAAATGATAAGAAAAGTGCAAGGAAAGTGATAATGAAAATAAAAGATTGGTAGAACACCCAGCAGAGATTAAGTATTGCAAACGGTTTGCTCATGTGGAGATGTATATCGAGGTGTAATAAATCACAGAGGCATTCAAGTAATCGGCAGATAATGAAAGGCACTGCGGGTTTGTAATTTAAATATTATTGCATATTTCTATGGCTGGAATAGAGCACTGCCAAAACTCAACTATTTGTTAGCATATTGTATAATATTACAAGGTGAGATATCAGAAGTCAGTTTACTTATAGGCAGTGGTGATTCCGAGGAAACAAGGACAGAGGCGCCTCTGGGTGAAGACGTTTTTATTTATAAACGTTAATAGACATACAGGTGTCAACTAACATTTAGGCTGAAAAATATAGGCATTGTGGTTTTCCCAACAGGGATAGTCCTGGTGACGCTCCTGAGTCCTGCTTCCTTAATCCCACACAATCTGGTGTTGTCAGTGAGGAGTCCGCCACTGTAGATGGGGTGCCGCGATGTCGGCACCCCTAGCCGATTTGTCCAACGCCTTTGGGTGCATGCGCTGGCATACTTACTATGGGAAACAGGAAGTGAAGTCTTGTAGCTTTACAGCCTGTTTCCTACTGTGCATGCACATGTCACTCTGTGCTTTCTAAATGGTCCTGCTGTCTTCTGGGACCTGTGTTTCTCCCAGAAGGCAGCAGAGGGGAAGGAGGAGGGGCTGGAAATTTGTAAATCACCATGATCATTGTGTGGTGATCTTACCAGAAGTGGGAGTGGGTACCGGGTGTTTACAGGTATCCGCTCCCCCATTAAAATGCCAAGCGTGGCTCTGTTTAATATTCAACTGCCATGATGCTGTAAATGTGATCATGACACCAGCCATTGGATGGTTTGACAGTTTGGTTGAGAGCACAACCTAGGCAATGTTTACATTCCCGCCACATGACAGAAATATAACTGTTTTTTTAAACTGTTAAATTGATGGGTTTACTTCCACTTTAACTAAAAAGGTCTCACTTTTGAAAGTGACGCAGTGGGGTTGATTAAGGCTTTGTTGTCCATTTTAGGTGCAGCATTGTTTATGCATGTTGTGTGGGAGGGAGCATTCCCCGGATTTTGCAGGAGACTTCTTTATGTAGAAAGTGGTTATGTTTGATGTAGAATAGGAGGTGGAGATGCCTTATACAAGACATGAAGTTTTCAAATTGATTACTTTCCCAGAATTGGAAATCGTTGGAGTCTTTCATGGAAGCATGTTACCCAAAAATAGACAGTTGGGCACTGCTTTAGGGTATCCTTTCACCATATTACAGGCATACCCCACTTTTAAGTACACAATGGGATTTATTTACTAAAGCTGGAAGGTGCAAAATTAGACTCACTTCTGCAAAGAAACCAATGAGCTTCCAGGTTTTATGACCAAAGCTTAATGAACAAGCTGGGGTTAGAAGCTCATTGGTTTCTATGCAGAAGTGAGCCTGATTTTGCACTTTCCAGCTTTAGTAAATAAACCCCATTGTGTACTTAAAGTGGGGTATGCCTGTACTGTGGTAACATGCGTCAGTGCACATTAAGGGCCTGTTCACACTGCCCACATGCTAAACAATCTTTTTTTCTTGATCAAATTGCTTATTAATATAAATGCGTCAAAATTACAACAGACAGGTTAGTAAACCATTGTGAGACATGTTTAAATGATATATAAGTGCTTAGGGAAGGGTTAACAATCAAATGACAGACAAAATAGAATTAGGGGTGTAACTCATCTCCCACCAAACAGTGATTAGCAAACAAGGTCAAATGTGACCAGCCTCGGGTACAGAAACCCATTGCTCGGGCCTCTAGGGAGGTGCCTGGAGGTCTCCTAGTACTCTACATTAGTAGATGCCAAGGAATCCAGGAACCAAGCACATGTCATTGTGCCACCTAGTGGTAAAGTGGGTGTAGCTTACACCCTGTATTTAAGTGTTGAACGATCTGTTTTATCATGTGGACAGCTGTCAGTTCTTGGCTGCGGTGAGCCATGATGAGAGGCCGTGTGATGAGCAAATAAGCGCATCACACAGTTTCATTTTTTACATTTTTTTTTAACTTTATAAGGAGTACACAAAGTGACACTTCATTCCCATCTGTGCACAGTAGTGCGGTGTGTTTTGCTACTTTTCAGGTGACATGCAGTTCCTGCCAGTGCGCTGCCATAAAATGCAGCCTGTCTGCATTTTCTCACAGTTCACTGCACCACACCTCCGGGCTGCATTGCAATACCAATGTGCCCTAGAGGTGAGTGGCATTTTTATTGTTTTTTTTCACAATCAAGAAATTTTATCAGAGAGAATGTAGTTTACATTGACAATACACAGTTACAGAGTAGTAATTGAAAATTAACGTCAGTTAACATTTTAACAGTTTTAATGTGAGAGTGGCATTTATCCAGTGTGGAAAAATGCAAATAACTGCACTATGTGTGAAAAAGCAAAGCACTGGTAGGATCTGGGCCATTTATTCTGAACGCAGCCTTCCAATAGATGAATGCACTAACATGCCCTTACTGAAAAATAAAACATTGAGCAATTGAGAAAAACAGAAAACAGGAACAATAGTTGTTACCTATAGTGATTATTCAGTTTAACTTCATAGAAACCTAATGTGCACTTTAAAAATTCAGTTTTTCTATATTTTATAGAACTCTCATCCTTTAAAACATTCACGTACAACACTTTACCTTTGCTCGGTATAGACATTTGCAATCTATGCTGCATCGTTTTGCTGCTTCTGTTCTTTATTTCCTGTCAGCCTGCATCTACCAACTCCAGTTCTTTCTCCTTCCTGGTGAGGCTGAGCCAGAGATCGAAGGTAGCACATTGTATTGTATATGCAGATAATGGAAAATGTAAAGAATGACCAGTCAAGAATGATTTGGCTCCCAGAAAGCAGATATGCTACATGTAACCTATTTATACCTTTCTTATTTCTAGATAAATAAGTTCCTTGATTGAATCAGTGTGCTATTTCTTTCCTCTAAAAATGCATATAATGCTACTGCTGGAACAAAGAAGGAGGAATATCTATCTATCTATCTATCTATCTATCTATCTATCTATCTATCTATCTATCTATCTATCTATCTATCTATCTATCTATCTATCTATCTATCTATCTATCTATCTATCTATCTATTGTATTTGTAGCACCCTTTTAGTACAGAGTGCTAGGTAAATTTATTTTATGTCAACTTCTGCAATCAAGTGAGCAGTGATTGTTTGGTCTGGTATGTTCAGGGTTTCACAGGCTGGGAGTTGTTTTGCTTCCCCCTACCTCTAGAAGATATTTTGGGAGCTTAGGGAGAAGAATTCAAATAACCAGCCTGAATATTGATCAGGGCCTGAATATTGATCAATTCCTGGGGAGGTGTGAACAGATCGTGACTGGGAAGCTGCTATATATTTTAAAGCCCTGGAGAGAGGGTCTCACCCCAGTAAGGAGGGTCCAAGCCAGCCCCTGAAGCAGCCTGTGGACTGTTTTGCTGTTCTGTGAGGTCTCAGTGGTAGCAGAACTGGGACCTAGAACTGATCTGGAATTGACTGCAGGACTTCACAAAAGAGATCTGGTCTAGAGAAAGACTGTCTAACTTACTGGATTTTGTCTGAAGGAGGCTGGAAGGTGGCAACTGATCTGAGAACTTGTGAGTAATGACCACAACATGATTCTTGGTGGTGGTGTGTTTATGGGATATAATTGTCAGAGGTAGCTTGGACTGAGACTGCTGTTACGGCATCCTAAAAACTGGCAACTCCCGGCCCCAGCAGTATCCTGGAGTATCTTAGAGAAGAGTGCCCTCCTGCACTGCACAGTGTTCCTGAGATTGCACTGGGTACCAACAGCTGTGCGGTGGTTCAGGGTAACTAGATGCCATAGAGACTTGCCGTATGGTCCCCAGCTGTGAGGCCTGTCTAATATACACAGTTGCTTAAGTAGAAGACTGATCTCTCACAGCCATTTACTGACCATTTGGAGTATCTCATGCCCCCAACCCTTCTCCTGTTACACGTTTTATTAACAATAAATCGCAAAAAATACAACTCCAAGACTGTTTATTGGAGCTAGAGTGATTAGACTGTTGCTAAGGTGACTGGTAGCCCTGGTGCTGTTTGGGGGAGAACCAGTTAAAATCAGCGGCTCCTGTGGGGTGCTACGCTACATATATTTTTTGTTTTCCTCCAATTTAAATTTTTATTACACTTTGTAAGCATTACAAGGAAGAAGAAAAATAAAGATAGTGCTGCATATCTATCTATCTATCTATCTATCTATCTATCTAGTCTATCTATCTATCTATCTATCTATCTATCTATCTATCTATCTATCTATCTATCTATCTATCTATCTATCTATCCTATCTATCTATCTATCTATCTATCTATCTATCTATCTATCTATCTACCTATCTACAGTATCTCACAAAAGTGAGTATACCCCTCACATTTTTAAATATTTTATTATATCTTTTCATGTGACAACACTGAAGAAATTACACTTTGCTACAATGTAAAGTAGTGAGTGTACAGCTTGTATAACAGTGTAAATTTGCTATTCCCTCAAAATAACTCAACACACAGCCATTAATATCTAAACCACTGGCAAAAAAAGTGAGTACACCCCTAAGTGAAAATGTCCAAATTGGGCTCAATTAGTTATTTTCCCTCCTTGGTGTCATGTGACTCGTTAGTGTTACAAGGTCTAAGGTGTGAATGGGGAACAGGTGTGTTAAATTTGGTGTTATCACTCTCACTAATACTAATCTCATACTAATCACTGGAAGTTCAACATGGCACCTCATGGCAAATAACTGTCTGAGGATCTGAAAAAAAGAATTGTTGCTCTACATAAAGATGGCCTAGGCTATAAGAAGATTGCCAAGACCCTGAAACTGAGCTGCAGCACGGTGGCCAAGACCATACAGCGGTTTAACAGGACAGGTTCCACTCAGAACAGGCCTCGCCATGGTCGACCAAAGAAGTTGAGTGCACATGCTCAGTGTCATATCCAGAGGTTGTCTTAGGACAATAGAAGTATGAGTGCTGCCATCATTGCTGCAGAGGTTGAAGGGGTCAGCCTGTCAGTAGTCAGACCATACGCTGCACACTGCATCAAATTGGTCTGCATGGCTGTCGTCCCAGAAGGAATACTCTTCTAAAGATGATGCGCAAGAAAGCCCACAAACAGTTTGCTGAAGACAAGCAGACTAAGGACTAATGGATTACTGGAACCATGTCCTGTGGTCTAATGAGACCAAGATAAATGTATTTGGTTCAGATGGTGACAAGCATTTGTGGCTGCATCCAGGTGAGGAGTACAAAGACAAAGACAAGTGTTTCTTGCCTACAGTCAAGCATGGTGGTGGGAGTGTCATGGTCTGGGGCTGTATGAGTGCTGCCGACACTGGGGAGCTACAGCTCATTGCAGAAACCATGAATGCCAACATGTACTGTGACATACTGAAGCAGAGCATGATCCCCTCCCTTCAGAGACTGGGCCACAGGGCAGCATTCCAACATGATACTGACCCCAAACACACCTCCAAGAAGACCACTGTCTTGCTAAAGAAGCTGAGGGACTGGTCAAGCATGTCTCCAGACCTAAACCCTATTGAGCATCTGTGGGGTATCCTCAAACAGAAGGTGGAGGAGTGCAAGGTCTCCAACATCCATCAGCTCTGTGATGTCATCATGGAGGAGTGGAAGAGGACTCCAGTGGCAACATGTGAAGCTCTGGTGAACTCCATGCCCAAGAGGGTTAAGGCAGTGCTGGAAATTAATGGTGGCCACACAAAATATTGACACTTTGGGCCCAATTTGGACATTTTGGACATTTTCACGTAGGGGTGTACTCACTTTTGTTGCCAGCGGTTTAGACATTAATGGCTGTGTGTTGAGTTATTTTGAGGGGACATCACATTTTACACTGTTATACAAGCTGTACACTAACTACTTTACATTGTAGCAAAGTGTAATTTCTTCAGTGTTGTCACATGAAAAGATAGAATAAAATATTTACAAAAATGTGAGGGGTGTACTCACTTTTGTGAGATACTGTATCTCTCTTGTGCATGTCTCAGTCTACCTTGCGTCTATATCATAAATGAAAAACTAACATGTATAATGTTGATCCATTCATAAAGCGATACACTTTGTGATCACCTTATTATGTTCTTCCCTAATTTTTTATGTGCATGTGCAAACACTACTGTCAAAACATTACTCTGGTTGCTTATCAATTACTAGGTGTAATTGATATGCAAAGCAGCTTGTTTGCGCTTTGCATATCTCAAGCTCATTACCTTTGAATATCACTCAGTAAGACAAAAGTTGGAACGTGGAAACATTTTAAAGACCATCACTCAAATTCGCTTTACTTCCTAGAGACCTTTGAAAAATAGTTCATCTAAAACGAAGAATGACCTTGGCAGTTACTGCATAAAATTCCTTTAGACTAACTCTTATTCCGCCATAGATGTATACAAGCTTAGAAGCTTTTAATAATAACAAATTTCTTTCTCTCTCCCTCTCATGCTCTCCTTCTCTTTATCTTTCTGTGTACAATGTCTTGTTGGTCACCTTTTGATTCTAAAACTGTTGAATGTCTTTATTGTTTGTTTTTACCTTTAACTTAAATTTTGCCTGTCTGAAAAATAGTGGTGCATAGAAAACAGATGTTGACTTGTGAAAAAAAAAGAAAAAAAAAACTATTTTTTTAACTTATTAACATTGCCAATGTACTGAATTAATTAGTATTTTAAATCTGTGTGATGCTTTGAGCCACTACTGGCTCTGTGAGAAAAAAAATCTGTTTTTCTATCAGATTGTCAGTTTATCCAAAGGTCATAATTTAGTGTCCTTATAATAATGCCCTTCCCTTGTAATTGCACTGCACAAAACACCCCCTACCAAAATCAATATAAACAATTCATACAACATTAAAGTTGCCTTTCAAATGGATACAGTCCTTTATTGGAGTTAAAATTAACACTGATTTATTCTTAAAGTGAATGTAAACACACATTTTTTTAATTTTTTTGGTCTGGCACAATATAGAGTATGGGATTTCAGATCAGCTGTGCCCAGTCTTGCCACACAGAGTTAATCCAGCTCTGAGCAATCCTCATATCTTTTTTCAGTGAAATAAAACGGACAAACTGTGAAAACTTTGTCCGTTCTTTCCCCTTGCTGTGATTGGCAGGTTATTTACATATCTCGTGCATTATTTTTTAATTCCCACCCCCACTCCTTTCTTCAGCAGCTCTGCAAGGATTGGCTGTTCCACACCTCAGCATGATTTTGCATGCTGAAGTCATGAGGGGACTTTTCTGGGTTTTGACTGGATGTTAGTGATCATAGCAGAAGTTCAGTGTAAGAAATACACAGGAGAAAATGCATGTTGATAAGGGGAGTGTATAGGTGGGCAGTGAGTCTACTGACATCACAACTCCACCCACTGAGCCCTGGAAAACAGACCCACCCACAAAATCTGCAGTTTTTTGGGTCTCATAGCAGACAGAGGGGAGACATTTGACAGATAAGTATACATGCAGGAGGCATGTATATCCTTCTAGATAACCAATATTGCAGTAGTTTAGAAAGGATGAGAATGGGTTTATATACACTTTAAGTTTACCAACACTATCAAATGATAATAACCACTTCTCGTGGCGGTATAACTGTGCTGTCCCCCCTCTACATTGTAAAGTGCTGCGTAAACTGTTGGCGCTATACAAATCATTAATAATAATAATATATGTGGCTTCACAGAAGAGGGTCTTCCATACAACTATGCTGGGAGGCAAAAAATGATCTATCTACCTATCTATCTATCTATCTATTACACACACCATAAATTATTTTTATGAATCAAATATGAAAATAATAAAAGGAAAAGGAGACACTTGTCTTAAAAAATATAATACCCACACACTTCATATTGCTGCTATGTGCCTGTAGTATCATATACATTGTATCCTGTTTTGTGTTCATTGCTTTCTTTAAATGAAAAGCCTGGTGTTTCTGCCAAGTATTCTGCCAGGTGTTTTGCCCCCTGTATTCCTATTTCAAACTGACGATGCTAGACATGAGAGCACATCCTTCCTAGCGTAGTCAGTTTTCTGTCTGTCCTGGGAACACAGCCAGCCTGTCCACCAATGATCAGACTTGTGCTGACATGCCCCTTCCTTAGTGTAATGCCGTTTCTTCCTAGCTCTCTGAGCTCCTTGTGCAGCTGAGAACAGAGAATATGGGATTACTTTTAATAAAAATATATATTTATATGTAGCTTTAAATAGTGTGTTTGTAATCCACAAGAGAGAACACTCTTCTGCTCTGAGGTAAATTTGCCTTGGCAGTTCAATAGGCATAAAGTGAAATACAGTACAAGATGAGCTTTCCAGCTCGCTCACCACTCCGGATACCGTCCTCAGCTCCGGGACCTCCACTGGCGGCGTCCGGCCTCGTCTGTCACAGCCCCTGCGTTCCGGTCCTCTCTCTGACGGACCGTTTGTAGGCAAAAGTCTCCGCTCTGCTGCTGCTGACAATGAGGTGTGAGAGTCTCTCTCTGCCTGCTGCAAGGCCCAGGCTTCAGGCCTTCAGCAGTCCCGGTCCGCACAGGTGTCTCCTCTCTCAATGATCCCTGCGTCAGAAGACCCGTCAGAAGAGGAAGAGGCGGTCCTTCCTCTTTCCTTTTATCACCTCCCCCATCAGCCTCTCGGGCGGAAACAACCATCCTCCCGGGAGCCTGGGGAATTATGGGAACTGTAGTTTTATCCCCTAAAAGGGGAACGACCCCGCTACACATATTATACAGTATATATATATACACACACACAAATGTTTTGCCTTTGGGTTGTTTTACAAGGTAAGTGTTCACATATACACTAAGCACCAAGAATAATAGGGAGACTTCCTACATATAACATGGGGCTGCTCAATGCTTAGACTGTGTTGGTCTCAGGTCACAAATTTCATCTCCGGATTACTTAACATAACAATATCTGTAATCCAACTATATGCCTCCTGAGTGTTCTGTCTAATTGTTCTGTTAAAAATGCATGTAAAACATTTATGCATTTACTTTCCTTTTATGCTAAAGAGCAATGCAGTGGAACCAAGCTCTATGAATAGACTTTTTCCTCCTACCATATGAGGCCAGAAGTTGCCCTCAGAGATTTTGTAAAATATGGGACCCCCTGGAATGAATCCCTATCTATATATACCACCTCTAACCCTTAATCCCTCAGTATATAAGGATCCACTGGACATACTGTACCTCCATTACAACTCTCATTTACTCATAGGGAATCTGTCACAACAATAAAGTCACACAGACATATTTCTGGCCTAACACATCGTTGTTTGTATAACACATATGTGCAGTGGCAAAAGAGTGGGCTTCAATGCTTAAACGTCACATATACTGTATGCAGCACTGGGATCTCAATGTTTTTGTGCTGAGAGCGCACTCACAGCACAGAGACAAAGCTTTCAAAGATGGCTTCCTATCATGTGACCGCTGTCCAAGCCAATCATAGCGGTCATATGAATGCCAATTCTAACCGCCTCCCGGAATACAGACCCTATTAAATGCACGCAGGGGCTGGGAAGGAAAGGGTTAATCTAATAGTTTATTGCACACACATAGAATATTACCACACCTTTCTAATACACTTGTTTTCAGTTCAGTTCTGTTCAAACAATGTTAAGGTAACACCTCCTAGTATGCTACATATTGGAGTTGATTTACTAGAGCCAAACAGGTTGTTTACTTTGCAGGGGAGTTTTCACTTTGCTTAGTGAATGGGGTGAAAAATCACTGTGAATGGAATACCCAATTACGTGCAGGAAAATTGCTTGCACACAATTGGATGATGGAAGTCATTCTCCATTCTCCTCATTCACTAAGTTAAGGGAAAATACTCTTGGAAAGTGAAACTATCCTTGGAAAACAAACAGTCTACTTGCCTTTAGTAAATCAACCAGCTCGAGTTGACAGTTGAGTTAGTGTCCCTGTGGTGACTTACAGTTCATGTGTCATATATTGCCCTTTGTCCTAACAGTATAACTGTCATAATTGTTCTTCAGAGGAATACAAATCAATAAAAAAGTTTAAAACAAGGAAAGTCAAATACAGTAGTTGCATGTGCCTTCAGAATTATTTGCCATGACCTTCAAGTAGTGGCTCTGGCCTTTGACAGTTAGATGACCTGAAAAGGGCCTAGCACTGGGAGGGCAGTGCTTAATACTGCCTTGGAAAGAAATGAATGTTCTGTATACAGACTTGGCCTAGGATCCACTGGGGCTTCAGAGGGACACAGGGATCAGTGCCAACACTATGTCACCCTATGGTACTTATAGGTATTATAAGGTGCCAGTAACTCGTAACTAGTAGCTCAATTGTTACCAGAAACAATTATTAGGTCAGGTTCACTTTAATACTTTATTTTGAAATAACCCATTTTAAACTTTTCTAGTGTTCTTTGAAAAGAAAATCCTAGGTCAGGCACTTTTCAGTATAATCTTCTGTCTGAGACATTATCTGACTTTGTCTGTGAATTTTTCTTATGAGTTGCTGTAGCTCTGGGGAAATCTTGATGCCGTGGTTCACCTATTTATTTAGGGGTGTTTGCGCTGCAGCACCGTGGAAAATCATTTCCTTTCTGACCGTTATGAAATCCCTGTTTAAACACAGGACAGGCTGACCTCCCTCCTCGGCACAGGCATCGTTTTTGAGCTTTTATATTACACAGTAGGAATTCAAGAATTAATTGTAGAAGGTTTCATAACAGATTTTATTTGTACAAAACAAGTTTGTAGCTTCCAGTCAGTCCTGAGTGCTGCATTTAATTGCCTGATTGGTGTTTTATAAACACTTTAGCCAAGCTGGCCCACAACATTTAAAAATTGCGACAAAGTATGAATACATCTGTTGAGAAAAACAAAAAAAAAATCTAAAATAATGAAACAAATATGCCTACCGTTATATTTCATATCACTGCACCCCGAGCGTGATATTTCAGCCTCTAATAGAAAATTGTTTCTTTTATGTCCGGGGACGGGGATAGTAAATTCTCTGCACTTGAGGTCCCAGGTCCACAAACCTGTTGCAGTCACGAAACAGCAGTCACGAAACAAGGCATCCACACTCCTTGTTGGATATTTAAAGTGTATGTTAAAGAGGAGGTCCACCTAAAAAAAAAGTATTATAAGCCAGCAGCTACAAATACTGCAGCTGCTGACTTTTAATTAATGTCCCAGGGTCCAGCAATGTCTGCATCCGAAGCCGATCAATTGCTCAGCTCTCAGCAGCTGCCGCCGCCATCCTCGTGAGGGAATCAGGAAGTAAAGCGTTGCGGCTTCTCTTCCCGGTTCCCTACATGAGCGAGTTGCGCTGCGCATCCTTACTGGTCCCCGCTATCTCCTGGGACCCGTGTGTGTCCAAGCAGACAGCGCGGGGGGGACGGGAAGTGGTGTAGACTACCGTGGGAGTCTATGCCCGGAAGTGGGTGCAAATACCTGTCTTAGACAGGTATCTGCACCCCTTCCCCCCCTGAAAGGTGCCAAATGGGCCCCCGGCGGGGGGGGGGGGGGTTCTGAAAAGCAGAGGTTCAATTTTTGTGTGAACCTCAGCTTTAAGCCAGAACTTTTTATTGTTGTTGAGTTAAAGGAGTTAAGAGAAAATCTTGCAACTTGGACACTTTTTCTGGCAACAACTAAGTGATATTCCATTCTACCTCTTGTACTCAGGAACTGAAGAAAAATCTCCCAAAAGGAACACAAAGACATATACGTTTTGGCTTATATACTGTATATACTTTATATATATATATATATATATATATATATATATATATATATATATATATATATATATATATATATATATATATAATATACTGTATATTACAGTATATTTGTATAAATGAGTTGGAGAGGGAGTTGCACATTGTATTTAGACAAAAATCACATTAACCAATTGACTCCAATCACTCTCCTTATAAATTGTACAAAAAAAGGGGACTGGAGTTATCAAAAGTTTTTTAATCTAGGAAATCCTTATGTAACACAATGAACTGTAACTAATCTTAACCACTTCAGCCCCAGAAGATTTACCCCCCTTCATGACCAGCCCATTGTATGTGATATGTCACTGCATTACTTTAACCGCTTCCAGACTGCCCCACATACATTTACATGCGCCAGGGCGGCCTGGGTGTGCAAAATCACGTACATGCATGTGATTCTGTGCATGCGCTTCCATTGGACACAGCAGGAGCCAATCAGCGGGTCCCGTGGCCGCAATGCCCACCACAATCTGCCAATCGTTCATAAGAGACTTGGAGCAGCGGTGTGCCGATGTAAACAAAGCACACCACTGCTCTGTCAGGGAGGAAAAGAGAGAGATTGTGTTTCAGCTAAGCTGAATAATGATCTCTCTTTTCCTCCATTGAATACCCTCCCCCCCACAGTTAGAAAAACCTCCCAGGGAACACATTTAACCCCTTTTGATCACCCCTGTAGTTAACCCCTTCCTTGCCAGTGTAATTTTTACAGTGATCAGTGCATTTTTTCAGCACTGATCACTGTATTGGTGTCACTGGTCCCCAAAAGGTGTCACTTAGAGTCAGATTTGTCGCTGCAATGCTGCAGTCCCACTAAAAATCGCAGATCGCTGCCATTACCAGTAAAAACAATTAAAAAAAGAAAAGTCCCAAAATCAATCCCCTATTTTGTAGATGCTAAAACTTTTGCACAAACCAATCAATATACGCTTCTTGGGATTTTTTTTTTTTACCTAGAATTTGCAGAAGAATATGTATTGATCTAAATTGATGAAGAAATTATTTTTTTAAATTTTTGTTTTGGATTTGTATTATAGCAAAATTGTTGCTCTTTTTTAGTTTATAGCGCAAGAAATAAAAACTGCAGAGGTGATCAAATACCACCAAAAGAAAGCTCTATTTGTGGGACAAAAAGGACATCAATTTTATTTGGGTACAGCATCACACGACCGCGCCATTGTCAGTTAAAGTGTCGTAGTGCCGCATCACAAAAAATAGCCTAGTCAGGAAGTGGGTAAAACCTCCAGGGGCTGAAGTGGTTAAATGACCATTGCGCAGTCGTGCAACACTGTACCCAAATACAATTTATGTCATTTTTTCCTCACAAATAGAGCTTCCTTTTGGAGGTATTTGATCACCTCTGCAGGTTTTTCTTATCTATAAACTAAAAATGACTGCCAATTTTGCCTAGCTATTGTGTTTGTGTACTGTGGAAGGTGCTTTTACTAGACCTGTAAGTGTCGGATCACGTACCAGGTACGTGAATCGGTGCAGCAGTGCCAGAGGCGGCTCTAGACTTTGTGAGGCCTTAGGCGAAACTTACACATGAGGCCCCACTCACTCCCGTAATAGGAAAAAAAATACAAGCACACAGAAAAGAGGGTGAGATAAAGGGGGGGGGAGTGAATCAGTGATTGAGCACAGGCAAATTAGGAGGCCGCAAGGCCCCTGTGAGTGCGAGGCCTTAGGCGACCGCCTAATTTGCCTAATTAGAGAGCCGCCTCTGAGCAGGGCCACCTTGCAGCTGTAAAATTAAGTTATACGGGCGGAAAGTGGTTAAGAAGGGTGGCGATGCTTGAATCTGTCATTCCTAAAGGTACAGTTCATTGAGATAGATGTGGATATTTATACCTGAATTAAAAAACTTTTGATTACTACAATTCCAAATTCCCAGTCCCCTTTCTTTGTGGAATATATATATATATATACATATATATATACACACACACACACACACTTTGAAGAAAACCTGTCATGGAACAGTTATCATTTTCTCATGAAAAATTCTAGCTCCATTACTTGTCATGCTAATGCTTTGGCTTTCATACTTTGGGGTTGATTTATTAAAAACAAATAGACTGTTCACTTTGCAAGGAAACTTTCCCTTAGCTTATAGAATGTGAAGAAAAAAAATAAAAAACTAATCACGATCAAAGGAATTAAAAAATAAACAGTATTTTGCTTGCACATGATTGGATAATTGGAGTCAGCATAGCTTCTCCTCATTCACTAAACTAAGGGAAAATTGTGCAAAGTGAACAGCATATTGCCTTTAGTAAATCAAACCCCTTAGAATCACAGATCAGAAACAACAGAAAAGGACAACTAGTTCAACTTTAATTTGTTGCTTGCAAGGCACAGCGGGGCATTTAGCATTTTAAGAAGCAGTTCAGAAATGGCAGCCCACATATTTTCCCTAAAAGGTTTACTTTGAGGATCTGTTCACACCTCAGCATATGGGTATTTGTAAGGCATGTGTTATGCACTGTGGGAGAAATTTCAAGATTTCAAGTTATATTATACAGGTGTAAAAAAACAGCAAGCAAAAGTTCAGTATATGGCATGTGTGTATTTGTTACCATTCATTTCTATGTACACCAATGTTTGAAAAAAAACTCTAATATGTATCAGGGAAGATCTTTGGCATACACAATGCTTTTTTATGTGCAGTGATTTGAAAATTTTTCATTTTTAAAGTAGATTTCTTCACAGAATTATGGATTGCCTGCGCCGATCTAGGTTTGGGTTTTTAAGGGAGCTGCTGAAAAGTCCCTAAAGTAAATATAAACTAAATGATATACAGCAGCATTCCTCAACCGGGGTTCAGCGGCACACTGGGGTTTCCGCAAAGACTCCCCAGGGGTGCCGTGGCAAAATGACCAATAACCTCCTCAACCAAGCAGCCAGTAAAATATTCAACACCAGTTAAGCCTTTTTTTAATCACAGCGGTGCCGGTCCGCTATCTCAAACATGCATGCAGCTGCCAGTGTCACTCAGAAAGCTGTAGGGCCCGCCCGCCCACGTACTGCCAACCAATAACATCATCATTGGTTGCTAAGGGCCGGTCGGATGCTCGCTCGCTTTCTGGGATGCGCTCTTGTGCTTTATTGGATGGGATGCTTCCCCCTCTTCTGTCAGTGTAGCTGGAGAGACACGTGCGAGGAGTGAAGGGAAAAGACATTAAACATTAAACATTTAATAAACATTTCTCCGGGCAGTGGGGGTGCCGAGAATGTAAGTCAGCCAAGTGAGGTGTCTGGATCAGGCAGGTCAGTAGATCTTTTTTTTAAAAAAAGGCTAGATGTATGCACTGTGTGTATGTATACTGTATATAAGTGTGTGTGTATACGTGTGTATACATACAAGTATGTGTGTGTTTGCGGCTGTATATATGTGGATTTATGTACAGAACGTTTATGTATGTTTATATACGTTCATGTGTATGTATGTCTGTACAATTCTTTTGATCCTGACCCCTACACTCCGTATAGTTGGAACTGCTTTTCTAAGGTAGCAGGGCTGCTCAGGGCTCGTTCACACTAGTGGTAAGGAATGCTTTGAAAAAGCTATTCATGCTTGGATCGCTTTTCAGAGGCATTTGACAGGTGGTGAGGTGGCCTCCTCACTGCCCGTTTTAACCCCCTAAATGCAGCACCACTGTGCTGCAACTACATGCATTGCACGTGGTTGCAGGGTGGTTGCAGCAAGGCCCTATTCATCAGTAATGCCTGCAGAACGCAACAGAAGGTATAATTCCTGCCATAGCCACAAAGCATTGTGGTTATAGCATGTGGACCACCCTGGCTGCTATCCGGTTCCTGCGTGTTTATTAAACCGCAGCGCCTAGGAAATGCTTCTGCGATTCCCACATCTGCAAACATGCTAAGTTTTTAGATGCGTGAAGGTGTCATTAAGAATGAATGGCAGCCCATGCATCTGTAAAGAGCAGCGCATTTTAGTTGCCGGTGCAGGAACAGCTGCGATTCCCAGTACCGCAACCACCTTCATTTGTATGAACCTAAATGCGCTACTTTACAGGCATACTAAGGACACCCCCCAGGCACGATATTTAAAGGAATATTTCATTTTTATTGTTTCACTTTAAGCATTATTAAAATCACTGCTCCTGAAAAAACGTCAGTTTTGAAATTTTTTTTTTGAATTGATACATGTCCCCTGGGGCAGGACCCGGGTCCCCAAACACATTTTTTTCAGCAGCTACAAATAAGACTTTTAATAATTGGACACTTACCTCGAAGCCCCGCTCGTCTCCCCCTCCATTCGGTGACACCAGCATTGTAACTGTGGGCTCCCGGGTGTGGCTTCACAGCCGGGCACTCACTGTGCATGCGCGAGCGGCGCCGCGCGCCATGATTGGCCCTGCAATCATCTGGGACCTGTCACGTGTCCCAGATGATTGACAAGAGGGAGGGGGCAGAGCTGAGGCCTTCCTGCGCCGAAGGGAATTGACATCAAAAGCCCAGGCACTGAAGGAGGCAAACTACAACGGACACCCTAGCAACAGCCATTTAGAGGTGAGTAAAAAAAAAAAATCTTTCCAAATGTTTTTTTTTTTTTTTAGCCACATTCATGATTTCTTTTGGGTGGAGCACCACTTTAAAGAAGACTGTACTGAGATGCTATGGAGTCTGTCATTGCTGACGTGTTCTTCTGAAGATGCTAGTTGCTAGGCTGCCAAGCTTAGCCAGTGGCTGCAATATTTGAACTCTTCTTTCAGTAGAGAGTTACTTTAAAGAAGAGCGACTGACACAGCATGAAATCTGAATGTCGAAACAAATTTTTGCCTTTCAAAACAAAAATGCTTACTCCGAAAGGCCCCATTTTTAGAACCCAATTCATCTTAAAAGCTCACTGCCTTAGAAATAATGCCAAATGACACAAGTGCTTCTACCAGTGGCTGTGATCAGAAACTGTAGATTTTTTTGCCGCCATCTACAGTATGAAGCAATCAATCTCAATCCTTGGGGAGGCGAACTTTGAAAAAAAATGTGTTTTGCACAGAGAGAAGATGTAGTAAATCAGTGTAAAAGTGATCTATTGTCAGAGGGAAAAGAATTATAGATATAGACTTCTGCTGCAGTCTCCAAGAAAGCCACACACATCATAATGATATGTTAGGAGCAAAAGATATTAGGATGTAAATACAATTCAGATGTAAGCTGCTGAAATAAATAGAATGTTTGAGGAAAGGGCAAATTCATTTTTTAGTAGTATTTATTTCTTTAAATTAATTGATTGGGTTTCATATATATTTATATACAGTATGTTATTCATGATCAAGGCTAAAAATTATTATTATTTTTTTTTTTTCATCTTACATGTATAGTTAAGGAAATATAAAATATTTACAATTTGCAGCAGCCAGCAGATGGCACTTTAGGCTTTTCACCTTTCTTACTAACTGCTGCAAAACAGCCTGTGTTGTGAATGGACCTCAGTGACAGGAGCTCAATTTATACACACAGCTGAATAAATTGGAAGGACCCGTCTTCCCCCTGTCCTCCCCATAAATATAATATTTAAAAAAAAAATATATATATATATTTATATTTATTTTTACATATTTATATATATATTATCATATATATATATATATATATATATATATTATTTATTTAGTTTTACATTACACAAGCTTATGATTAAAACTCATTATCAGTTGCCTGATACACACTACCTCCCTTCACTTTGGGCACCGCCAGCCCCAAAATGTTGTACCTGCAACATTTATCCAACTGATTGTTGCAACACATTGACTGTTTAAAACTATGCTATTTTTTTTTTGTTTTTTATAAAGATGTCACTATCCTCATTAGGCATTTTTTTCCATGTGTGTTGCTTTAGTGCGTTGGATACCATTACCCTGATTGGACCTGCAACACAAGTAAAATGCATTGTCACGCATTGTAGTAATATGTATAATTGCAGTGCAAAGATGTAAATGGCTCCTTAAAGTACTATAATAATACAGACAGGAATTGGCCTGCATGCACACTCACGCTAAACTCTTTTGGTCATTTTTACAGTCTCTTTTAAGCATTTGTACTGTCAATCTTGAAAATTTGTTTTAATTGTTTTTAGGCAATGTAAAGTTAGTTATTAGGGGAAAAAACGTGCAATATCCACTTATATATGCAATTTTCACACATTTTTGGGCATTCCCATTGGTCTATTGGGACCAAAAATGCCTAAAGCTCGAATGAAGCTCATGTATTTTTTTTTCTCACTACATGTTGCAAGCTTCAAGCAACACTACTCTCAGGTGTAAACAGTTACAATTAAAAACCATGGGATGTTTGATGTTGAGCATTTTGGAGCTTTGAGTTTTGACCTACAAAATACACAGGTGTAACTAGGGCCTTACAGAAGCAAAGAAGATGTGTGAATGACATCAAAAACGTATCCAATAGCAGGAAAAAGCAGGTTGCATGCAGCTTCTGCTTGAGGTAAGATCTTCAAGAATGGCAGACCCACACCATGCCAACATCCATAGTTATATGTAAAGGATTGAAATAGTAAAAGCGTTATACTTTGTGGGCACAACATGAGGCAAGGAAGTATATATAAAATATGAATATCTTTATTACAAAAATACAAAAAAAACACATTACATTAAAAAGAAAACAACACAACACCTTCAACTGGACAAGGTCAACAGATACCCTAGTATCAAACAGGGAGGCATGGATACTGAGTGTCAACAATTGTTGTTATAAATCAATCCATTCTAGATTTATATGTATGTCAAGAAATAGTGTCCCTGGACTCATCCAAGCTTGTATAGTCAACGCGATTCACATTAAATTGCTTCCTCAGGACAAAACTGGGTAGGTGCTGATTGACCCTGAACATAATGTATTGGGCAAAATCACACAGGACAAATTAGAGGATAAAAACATGTTCCTACAGAAGGCTAAAGAGCCACAGGTTGTTGACCTTAGGGAACCCAAAAAACAGACCCCCCAACACTTTGGTAGATTCCACTCACTGGTATTATAGTAGGATATAGGATTCTAATTAGGGTATAATAGTGTGGATATAGTATTCAAGGTAAACATTGAGGAATAGATGACTTTGTTGTGCCCACAAAGTCCTATTTTCTTTGAGAAAGTCTTTACTATCTCAATCCTTTACATGAGGTAAGATCTTGTCATAGATAATGAATCATAAAAATAAATTCCGGCAATGATTGGAAACAAAACTGATCAGTGGCTTCATGCATATGCCTAGCTTGCAAAGCTGATTGAATTGTCAAAACATCCACAGAGGCTTAGCCAACTTTTTGGCATCGCTCCCACCACTACTTGTCTCATATAGCAACTTCCTTAATTTGTTCTCCATGGTGGGTGGCTAACAGTAAGTTTGTTTGGATGGGTGGATTAATGCGTAGACCTCCAACAGGCACCCCCTTTTCCTGCTCCCAGGCTCCATAGCACCAGGATGCTTTCTGGCAACATGTGCCCAAAGGACAGTATCAAGATCCTGTCGCTGCTACTCCACTATTAACATTATATCAAATACTGTAACTATCTGAAATTTTAATATTGAACTCCAGGCAAGCAGGTATCACTTAAGTGAGCTATTTTACCTGCATAGCAGGTGACATAGCAATAGCTATAGCAGTCTTGCAGCTCCCCAGGGGCCTGGAGCTGCAAGGAGGGCCCATAAAGGGGTCTGTTGAGTAAATGTATACCTAAACTTCTGTTTGAATCTGAAAATAACACATATCCATAGCATTTAGGGGAGACTTCAGAATGGTTGTTGCTAGTCACAAATCCACTCTGCAGGTTGTGCAGTAAGATTTTGGTTAGCTTGTAAGCAGGTTAGTATTGTATGTATTTTATGTTTTCAACTATTGTGGCTTGAATTACTTTATTTGCATTTCTTTGTAGAACTGTATAATGAAATATGAGTTAATGGCACTGTTTGATTAACTTGCCCTGCAGAGAAGGCGAGCTGGTCTTGGGCTGGCTCAAGCTCTGCAGCACTGGCTCAGAAATGCTGCCCAAAAGAGAGAGGAGTATGATTTTAATGAGGAACTGTTGCTCGCAGTGTACAATGTAAAGGGTC
Source organism: Lithobates sylvaticus (assembly GCA_028564925.1). NCBI lineage: Eukaryota > Metazoa > Chordata > Amphibia > Anura > Ranidae > Lithobates > Lithobates sylvaticus. Next base: position 77,923,091 of record CM053027.1, read on the forward strand.
AATCGGCACCTACCAAGTTTTGTCCTGGGGAAGCAATTTAATGTGAAACGTGTTGACTATGCAAGCTTAGAGGAGTCCATGGACACCATTATGAGGATTTTGACAAAGAATATAACATTGTTTCCAACAGGATGAGAGAATGAGGATATAGTGCACATGTGATAGATAGGAGCAGAAAGTTGGCAGAAAATAGAGATTGTAGTGATCTGATTGGGAACTCGTTTGCCTCTAGCAAGAGAACACGCTCCCGTGGGAGGGGAGGTGTTCACTTTGTGACCACTTACAACAATACAAGATTGTTGCTATTATTAAACATTGTCTTCCTGTCTTGTATGCAGACAAAACTCTGCATGATATTTTAAGACAGGGGTGCAATTTTTCTAGTAGGAAAGCTCCTACTTTAGGCACAATGCTTTCCTTTTTGTTTTGTCCCTGCAGCACTCCCCCTCCCACGTCATGGTTAGGGGCAGTGGGCTCCTATCCCTGTGATTATACCACCTGTAAACAGTGTAAAAGGCACAGAAAAAGCAAGTCTGTTATTTCTTTTTCAACAGGTAGAACATATCCAGTTAAAAGTTATATAAATTGTAACTCAAAGATGATTGTTTATTTAACCGCTTCCCGACCACCTCACGGCGATATATGTTGGCAGAATGGCATGGCTAGGCAAAACCACATACCGGTACGTGGTCCTTTAAGAGCCTAGCCGTGGGTCGCGTGTGCGCCGCCGGCGGCACGCTCGCGACCCGGTTGGGAGCTCCGTGACCATGGCCCACGAGACCAGCGGACCCAATCGCAGCTGGTGTCACGCGATCGGGTCACAGAGCTGAAGAACAGGGGAGAGGTCTGTGTAAACAAACCTCTCCCCGCGCTTCCTACACTGCCTTTCATTGATCAGCTGTTCCCTGTCATCGGGAAAGCCGATCAATGACGTCAGACGTCAGCCCCGCCCCCTAATGTAAAAAAAAAACACACACGTCACAGACCATAACCCCTCCCCGCCCCCTAGTGGTTAACTCTTTCACTGCCAGTGTCATTTATACAGGAATCAATGCATTTAAATAGCATTGATTTCTGTATAAATGACAATGGTCCCAAAAATGTGTCAAAAATGTCTGATGTGTTCGCCATAATTTCGCAGTCACAATAAAAATCGCTGATCGCCGCCATTAATAGTAAAAAAAAAAATATTAATAAAAATGCTATAAAACTATCCCCTATTTTGTAAACGCTATAACTTTAGCGCAAACCAATCAATAATTGCTAATTGCGATTTTTTTTTACCAAAAATATGTAGAAGAATACGTATCAGCCTAAACTGAGGAAAAAAAATGTTTTTTTTTATATTTTTTGGGGGATATTTATTATAGCAAAAATTAAAAAATATTGCATTTTTTTTCAAAATGTATTTAAATTTATTAAATCTATTTTTGTTTATAGCGCAAAAAATAAAAACCACAGGGGCGATCAAATACCACCAAAAGAAAGCTCTTTTTGTGGGAAAAAAGGACACCAATTTTGTTTGGGAGCCACGTCGCACGACCGCGAAATTATCAGTTAAAGCGACGCAGTGCCAAATCGCAAAAAGGGACCTGGTCCTTTGGCTGCAAATTGGTCCGGGGCTGAAGTGGTTAATTGTATTGTAGTACCCGTACAGTATGTGGGATGCACTACTCACAATCTACGTATTTGAATATAAGGGCATTAAAACTGATACTCTTAATAGCAACGCAAAAAATATTTAAAATGTGTCTAAACACTTTATAACAGTTCATGGTGGTAATTCAGAGTCCTTTTCTTTTTGTGGTCTGGAACAGGTGAGAAGATCTGTTAGGGGGGTGATACACACCACACTCTACTCCAGCGGGAGGTGTGGTGGATGTACAGAAAGAACACTCTATTCCCTAATGGACTGAACAGTAGAATGGATGTGAATTTGTTTTTACAGTAATACAATTTGATTCCACTATGGTTTAATTTCTTCCCTTGAGTTTTCAGTCTGTGGCTCCATTTTCCCTCCCCTTCTTCTCTGGTTCCACCAAACTCACATGATTTTAATTTCAAATTGATTTTAAATTAAATTGTACCACCCCCTTTTTAGGATGAATTGATATTTTTTTCTATATAAACTTGATTTTATTGTAAACCTGTATGCTATGAGGAAGGCTCCGGCCGAAACGCGTTAGTGCTATTGATGTAGCACTGCTGTTAGTGCCTAATAAAGAATTGTAAGACGAAGCAATCGTTTTGCCGGCATTTCTTGCTATTTTGATGTTCATGGTACACAACAAGCTTGAGCACCGATATTCAGCTCATTACTTTACAATTGTGAAGTAGAGCTTGAGTGAGTCTTTGTCTACATTATAACAGTTTCTTACTCTAAAAAAAGGATGTCCTTTCTGTAATCATTGAAATACCTAATGATTATCATAATCATGGATCGGAAGAACACTAAACAACCTGACACTTCCTATGTGCCCTTGAAAAAAGCAGAAAGGTGGTTCTTTCATTTCAGAAAAGGTTAAAAATAGTTGGATAGAAGGAGAAGGGGCTGATTTCCCTTGCACAGCATCTATCACTTCAACTATCAATTTCCTTTCCCCACTCCTCCACTTAGTATATTTCATGTTCTCGAAGCATTTTAGTGCATTGTTACAGCTGACTGATTTCAACCTTGTGCCCTACATGTGTTAGATAGAAACTGATTGAAACATGTAGAAATGTGATGAAAGATTCCACGTTTTATGTTGCTTTTCTCTTTTTATCTCTTGTGGTGTATTTAGTTAGGAAGAATGCCTAATAACTGGTTGTTGAACTGTAGTTTTTGTAGTTTTTAGGTGACTGTGAGTAATTTGGGGGGGGGGGGGGGGGGATATATAAAAAATTATAATGTGAGTGTCTGTGTCTGAAGGAAAAAAATAAGCAAAGGGCCATTTATTGAATAATTCTGAGCATTGAATGGGTTCCTATCTGAGAGGGCAACATCCTGACATTATTAATAGTTCTGCTTTGTTTCCTGAAGACAGGAAGGGGAGTTATCTACTGCTTAAATTTTATACTGCTGGGAAAAAAATGCATCTTAATATATGAGTGTTCCACCTTGGAGGACCCTTACCGGTGCAGAGATCTTCAGTTTGGTTACATAATTTAACACTTACCCCTGCAGCAAAATAATTTTATGATAGTGTTTTGCTGCTGGCATTCATAGTCGAAAAAAAGATTATGCTAAACTGATATATGATTTTTAAAACAAATTGTTATGTACTGTAAGCACTAAATGCAGTATAATGGAGAGAGTCCAGAAAAGGGCAAGAAAGCTAATAAAGGGACTGGAGGATATTAGTTATGAGGAAAAATTACGAGCACTGAACTTATTCTCTCTTTAGAAGAGACGCTTGAGAGGGGATATGATTTCAATGTACAAATATCGTACTGGTGACCCCACAAAAAGGATAAAACTTTTCCGCGAAAGGGAATTTTAAAAGACACGTGACAATTCACTAAAAGAGAAGAGAGGCGATTTAACCTTAAACTACGTAGAGGGTTCTTTACTGTAGGAGCTATAAGGATGTGGAATTCTCTTCCATAGGCAGTGGTTTTTACCAGGGAGCATCGATGATTTCAAAAAACTATTAGATAGGCACCTGAATGACCACAATATTCAGGGATATACAGTGTAATACTGACATAAAAGCACACACACACACACAGGTTGGACTTGATGGACTTTTTTCAACCTCGCCAACGATATAACTATGATACACACTCATAGTTTAGCAGAACTCCAGCAAAAAACATATTTGGATAGAATAGAAAGGGTTAGTGCCCTTGTCAGGTTTTTAATGATGCCTGTATATGTACGTGAGGCGGTCGGAAAGTGGTTAAAGGCACAGGCACGTAACAAACTGTTATAAAAATTAAATTTTAATAGTATCAAAAAAGTACATATAATAGAGCAAATATATAAAAGCAATTTAAGCTAAAAGTGCTGAACTAACACACAAAGGAGTAGCAAAATGCATTATGTATATAATGACATTAGGCAAAATATATAAAGACTGATATTAGTCTTCATTCACAGTTACCAACGCATTTCGGAGTGACCTTGACTCCTTCTTCAGGGTCTATCCATTATGTAGTTTCATGTAACTATAGTATAGAAGAAGTCTAGAAGATAAAGAACGTATTATACATCTGTTATACATTTAATGGCAGCCCAAAATTGCGGTGAATGAAGCAGTTGTAGACATGATACTCACAATGCTACAATTCCATGGATCACAATTCATCAGCACATGAAGACAGTAAAGAGATATGAGTGACCACAAGAAGCCATAGCAGAGCACACCTAGTGAATAGTGGATACAAAAAAGTAAGTCTCAGAACCATGAGCGGGAAACCACAATTATGTATACTGTGACCAAATGGCATCCCTGAAGAGGGAAAAAGAAAGGGGGTAAACAGTTTGTATAAGTATATTGGTGAGACATATCCGTTCAAGGGTATATAAAAGGTGCAGAGACATATTGCAAAGTACACTTGAAATTGCACTAAAAAGTGCACTTAGAAGTGCAGTCGCTGTAAATCTGAGTGGTAGATCTGAAGTGAGGTGAAGCTCTTCTGATTTTATCATCCAATCATGTGCAAGCTAAAATGCTGTTTTTTATTTTCCTTGCATGTCCCCCTTGTATCTACAGCGACTGCACTTCCAAGTGCAATTTCAAGTGCAGTTTTAGTTTGCACTTGTAGTGCAAAATGGATTTGGCCTTTAGTAAATAACCCCCATAGTTTGCGTTTTTTCATGAAAACCAGTTAGCTTAGTTGTTAAAACAAAACCTGGCTGTACATGTATCAAATGTCTCTCATTCATCTGAATGCTATAAAATGACAAAATTACTTTTGTCGAGCTGGGAGAAGAGCTACCGACAGGGTTTGGAATTTTAGCTGTGTATGGCCAGTTTAAAAAAGAACAATATAAAAGAATATTAGAACCCTGGAAGTTATATAGTAAGCACCTTTGAGGCAGGTACAGATGGTGTTTAGGGGTTGATTTACTAAAGACAAATGGACTGTTGCACTCTGCAAGTGCAGTTGCTCCAGAGCTAGTAAATGAGGTAAAGCTTCACTTTGCAAAGAATACCCAATCACATGCAAGGAAAATAAAAAAACAGCATTTTTGCTTGCACATGATTGGATAATGGAAATCAGCAGAGCTTCTGCTCATTTACTAAGCTGTGGAGCAACTGAAAAGTGCACAGTCAATTTGCCTTTAGTAAATCAACCGCTATGTGTTTATAAAGAGCTGTACAGAGTCTCAGTATTCTGTGTATTACTATTGAATACATATGTAGAACTAAAACAGTTAGAAGCAGAACAAATGGATATAAGAAAGGGGAAGGGCATATGTAGGTAACACCTATTCTAACTGTGTGTCTAAGGGACATTGCTCTGGGGAATTATAAATGTGAGAAGATTATCTCCTCCACAGCAATGTGTTGTGACACCATGATAAATGGAGTCACAGTATCATTAACATTGAGTCTCCATGTACAAATCAAAAGCAAAAATGACCTGACATTTTAAAAGTCACCACTGGTGGCATGGCCAGAATGAATAGTAAAATGTGAAACTAATATGACAAGGAGTAACACTTTCAGAACTATGAAACTGACAAATTCATTATTTAACACACTAAAGCAAGATGGATCCAAGATTAGCATTTTTTTAATGATTAACCTAAATCAGGACAAACATTAATGCAGCATCATTCTTTTTTCTCCTAATTTTGCTTGTCCTAATGTGATTACTTATTTTCATTTGATACTGTTTAAAGTGGTGTTTCCCCCCCCAAAAAAAAAAAATATGATTAAAATTCCTAAAAAAAAAAAAAATTTGAAAAAAATAAAAAATAACTCACCTCTAAATGCCTGTTGCTAGGGGGTCCCTCGTAGTCTGCCTCCTTCAGTGCCCGGGGTAAGTGACATCACTTCCCCTCGGCGCAGTCAGTCATCTGGGACACGTGACAGGTCCCAGATGACTGCGCGGCAAATCACGACGTGCGGCGCCACTCGCGCATTCGCAGTGGGTGCCCGGCTGTGAAGCCACAGCCGGGTGCCCACAGTAAGAATGCCGGCACCACCGAGCGGAGCGGGGAACGAGCGGGGGTTCGTTCCCCCGTATCGCTGGACCCTGAGACAGGTAAGTGTCTGATTATTAAAAGTCAGCAGCTGCAGTATTTGTAGCTGCTGACTTTTTATTTTTATTTTTTTAAGGGGCACTCCTCTTTAAGCTCACTTTCCTAAGTGTATTTGAAACTGCAGCTTGTCTTTAGATATACCTAGCGGGGGGGGCGTGACCAAAATGAGGAGTGGTGAGTGAGGAGTGTGCGAGCGTTGTGTGAGCTCCTCCACCCTCCACCCGAGCGATCAAACACTGGAGTATGCTTCCGCGAGGCCCGTCTATCCCCGCCCTTACTAACCCTCTAGCCCTCTGTGTATAGTCCTGGATTCCCGGAGAGCCTTCCGAGGTCAGCCCGAGCCTGAGCTACCTAGCGCAGCATCGCCGTAGTAGAGGCAGCCGAACCCGAAAGCCAAGCCGAGGGTGACGTCACACGCTGTCTCCGGCTCGCCGCCCGTGTTGGAGGGAGGAGAGCGGCGGGAGATTCAAACGGATAGACCGGCTTTCTGAAACAGCTGGTGCGGCTGGTGCGGCTGAGCGAAGAACAGGACACCGGAGGAGGGGAGAAAAACCCTAAGGAGTCTAGGGGGCTTTCTGGATGTCTTTGGAAAACCTCAGCCTTTGAAGACCCCCCCAAAATCTACAGAGAAGGTGAGAGGATAATATAATAGGAGCGGTGCATAGGTACTTGCTCAGTTTACAACACAAGTGAAAGACTGTTTCTTTGGGCGCTATGCATATATATCTGAACTCTCCTTAATGGCAAATTGAGGACTGCTATTTTGCAAGGAAAAATATAAGCTGTGTACCAGGCTAGGCATCTGTGCTGGTTTATCCCTTTTTTTTTTTTTTGGCTGCAAGCAGAGGAGCGTCATCTGTCTCCCTTTTTCCTTTTTCCTTTACTTTTCCTTTATAAACTCAGCACCTTTCTAAAGGAAACCTCACTATAGAACATTAACTGTGTGCTGTTTATATATCCCCGGTTCTTTGAGGACTATTTTTATTGCCAAAAAAAAAAAATATATGTCATGCTGTGCAGCTCTGCCGGGCTCCACCGTTAGTGGATAAGGACTGTCTCCCCCTTTTTTTTTTTTTTTTTTAAACACTACAGGGGGGTGCATATATGCTGAGCTCTTCTCCTAAAAACTGCAAAATTGAAGACTGCTTTTTTGCCCAGAATACAAACTGTGCTGTGCGATATACATGTGCTGTGCTCTTTTTTCCTAAATGACAATCTGAGGACCATCTTACCGCCAAAAACACAGGTTGTGCGTGATAAGTATATGCTATTAGCTCTCTTTTAAAGGAAAGCTCAGGACGGCTTTTATATATAAATGCAATTTAAGAAGACCCCTATCTGCAAAACCGCAGACGGTGCAAATCTTTGCTAAACAGCTGGGCGGGCCTTTATTTCAACTACTTTGCAAAATACAAGGGCAAGGTGACAATATGTCAGCCAGGAGAAGAATAGACGAGCAGACCAACCAGGAAAACGTTGGGACACAATCACTAAGATCAGCTAAAGATAAGGACAAGGAAAAAGGAGCCCAATCTACAACAGCAAATGGGGCATCAGCTGCAGCAAAGCTGGAAAAATACGCTCACAATACAGATCACACCCCCACTAAAGGAGGACAGCAAGCTCAAGTTAAAATGCCAACCGATAGAAAGAGCCAAGGACAAACAAGTAACCTAGTAGCGGTCCCAAGTGGGGCAAAGAATTCAACCAACAAAAATCTGGGAGCCCCTGGAAAATTAGAACTGGCTTCGGTTCAAGTATCAACAGAAGAAGGGGGGCCGACATTAAAGGACGTATTGGTGGCAGTTAATATATGCAAACATTCCCTAGGGGAATTATGTAGCCAAATGAAAGATATTAAAGATGAATTGTCCCTGATGCGCCAGGAGCTTGAAAAGACGGCTGACAGAATAACAGCAACTGAAGGGAGAATTAGTCAAATCGAGGATGACATGTATCCATTAAATCAAGAGGTTAAAAGTCTAAAAGAGCAGTCGGATAAATTTGCAGGAAAACTGGATGAATTGGAAAACAGACTCCGAAGGGATAATGTGAGGCTGGTAGGCTTACCAGAAAAGAGCGAAGGATCTGACCCGATCGTATTTATGGAAAAATGGCTCATTGAAGTATTTGGAAGAGAGACATTCTCACAACAATTCTCGGTTGAAAGGGCGCATAGAGTCCCGTCCAGACCTCCACCCCAAGGAGGGCACCCTAGATCTATGTTAATGAAATTTTTGAATTTCAAAGATAAAGTGACGCTTCTCCGCAGGGCTAGAGAGATGGGGAACATTTTTTGTAATGGAGTTAAAGTTTCATTATATCCTGATTTTTCACCCGATTTGCAGAGGCGTAGAGCAGGTTTTATAGAGGTTAAACGTAGACTCCAGAAATTTGATGTCATTTATGCATTATTGTACCCAGCCCGGCTACGTGTGGTAGCTCTGGGAGAGACCTTTTTTTTTGATTCCCCTGCAAGTGTGACAACATGGCTGGAGGATAGAAAAGACCAATTAATAATCAAAACGAGGGGATAACAAGGTTAAGGGAAAGGGAATAAACATAGAGGGATGGGCAAGGGATGTGTTCTTAGAGATGTGTGTTTCAGAGAAACTTAATGTGTACATATACGGAGTGGAGGGTGGTGAGAGTCACATAGCACGAAAGGGAGGATATGATTGATTGGGGTAAGGATAAAAGTATAGTTTTCGATGTGTGTAGGGTAGGGGAGGGAGGAGGGCGGAGGGTGGGAGTGGGTTTGTATACAAGAGAGGGGGAGGGAGAGGGGAGGGTGGTAGGTACGGGAGGAGGGCGGAGGGTGGGAGTGGGTTTGTATACAAGAGAGGGGGAGGGGGAGGGGGGGGAGGGGAGGGGGAAAGGTATGGGATGTTTGGTAAGGGTCACAAAAAAAGCCTCTGGGGATAACCTAGAATGGTACATGGGGGGAGGGGGGAGGTGGGGTCATCGAGGTAAAAAGTGGAAAAAACATGTAACACATATGAAAGTAAGCGGCAAGCAAAAAACACTTATAGATAAATATTTAGAAGAAAGTTTCACATTCTCTCAATTAGAAAGACATATCAAGATACGATGCAAAATTTGGGAAAAAAAAAAAAAAAAACACTGATAAACAAATATATAGAAGAAAGATTCACATTTTATCACATAGTGGGAAATATTAAGATAGGCAAAGGATTTTCTATTTTCCTTTTTTTTTCACAAGCAAGGGTCTTTCCCTCTTGTTAAAAGTTTCTCTTCCCTTTCTCGTTTTTTTCCCTCTTCATTTCCTTTTTTTTTTTTTTTTTTTTTTTCCCTTTCCCCTTCTCTCCCTTTTCCCCCTCTCTCCTTGGTGTTATGTTCAAGGCATCAATAGGGATTCCATTTTCTATTGCTTTCTTTTCTTGATAGCCTATGCAGACTAGGGTAATTAATATCGGTTCCTGGAATGTACGGGGGTTGGGTACACCGGCTAAGAGAGCAGCTGTGGTAGAGACCCTGGAAAGGAGTGATGTAGGATTGATCTGTCTACAGGAGACACATTTAACCCAAGATACTAAGTTACTAAATCAGAGTAAAAAATATCAACATCAATACCACTCGGTACACACCTCCTATTCAAGGGGAGTGGCGGTGATGGTAAGAAAAGAGGTGGGCTTCACCTGTCGGCAGACCAGTATAGATAGGGAAGGACGGTATATTTTCCTGCATTGTGTAATAGAAAATCGAGAATATGTTCTCGCCAATATTTACATACCCCCTCCGTTTAAGCTTGATGTGATGTATAGCCTAATGGAATTTTTATCAGACAAAGCTGGGATACCAGTCATAGCAGTAGGGGACTTTAATGAGGTTATTAATAAAAAATTAGACAGGTTTCCTTTAGGTACACAGAGGCAGAAGGTAGATGAGAGCCGATTACACCAGTTCTTACAAGAAGTGGGGCTGTTTGACATGTGGAGAGTGAGAAACCCGGGGGTGCTGCAATTCTCGTGTTTCTCAAGCTCCTATTCTACTCTTTCACGGATCGATTTAGCCTTGGGAAACGGAGAAGCATGCCAAACAGTAAGGGATATTGAATATCAGCCTAGGGGGGTATCGGACCATGCCTTGTTGATTGTCTCAATAAATTTAGAAGGGAAAAGACCTCCCAGAACATGGAAAATGAATCCAGTCTGGTTCGAAATAATAGGGGATCCAAATGAGGTGCTGTTAAAACTGGAAGAATTTATAGAGTTTAACAAAGAGACAGCGACAAGAGGAGTAATGTGGGATGCACTGAAGGCCTATCTGCGAGGTATCCTTATTCAATTAGTCTCAAAAATCAAAAAATCCTCAAGAGAATGGGAAAAAAATAGTAAGATGGAGTTGATGAAAGCAGAAAGAGAATACGTTGAAGACCCCACCCCAGAAAGACAAAGTAGATGGCTAATTAAACAACAGGAATACAAAGAAGTAATTATTAAGAAATCAGAGAATAAAAGACTGTTTCAGAAACAGGTGGCTTATGGGGAGGGGGAAAAGGTCGGAAAGATGTTGGCACAGTTAGTGAGAGCTAATTCCCCTCCCTCCACCGTCCCAGCGATTAGGACGGAGAAAGGAGAAATCTCATTAAAGACGTCAGTAATTACAGAGACTTTTAGAATATACTATGACAAATTATATAAATCGCGGGGGACGATGGAGGAAGGGGAAGCGGACACATTTTTTAGTAACGCTGAAATTACGGCTCTCACTGAAGAAGAAAGGGAGGCAATGGAGGCACCGTTAACGCTGGAGGAAATCCAGCTGGCGGTAAAAGAAATGGCCAATCAGAAATCACCAGGACCAGATGGTCTCCCCGCGGAAACCTATAAGCAATATGGGAAAATTCTACTGCCAGAACTTCTTAAGGTATTAAACTGGGCAAAGGAGGAGGGGAAGTTGCCAACGTCTATGACAGAGGCAACGATAATAGTTCTGCATAAAGAGGGGAAGGACCCATTAGAGACCAAGTCTTATAGACCGATTTCCCTACTCTGCTCGGATGCTAAAATATTAGCTAAAGCAATGGCAATTAGATTAAACAAAATTATCTCTAGATTAATACATCCTGACCAAACAGGGTTTATACCCTGTAGGTCTACTAGTATGAACATTAGGAGACTATACCTTAATTTACAGATACCAATAGAGAACATGGGTACAAGGGCAGTCATGGCGTTAGATGTGGTTAAAGCTTTCGATAGCTTAGAGTGGGGATATTTATGGCGAGTCTTAAAGGAATTTGGATTTGGCCCCTCGTTTATTAAATGGATTAAAACCCTGTATAAGGGTCCCAGTGCTAAAATTAGGGTTAATGGTGAGTATTCCGAGGGGATTCAATTGGAGAGAGGGACAAGGCAGGGCTGCCCATTGTCCCCCCTGCTCTTCGCGCTTGCAATGGAACCCTTAGCAAGTGTAATTAGATCAAACACAAATATGCAGGGGTTCCGAAGAGCAGGGGGTGAAGAGAGAATCGCACTGTATGCGGACGATGTCCTTCTCTTCCTGGGGGATACGGGGCAATCCCTCAGGCAGGTGATGAACATCCTCACGGACTTTGGTAAAATCTCAGGACTCACCATAAACTGGGAAAAATCTGCATTATTGCCTATAGATCCTCTAGGGAACCAGAACGTACAGGATATTTCACAGCTAGAGGTAGTTGAACAAATGAAATACTTAGGCATATATATAACAAGGAACCCTAACAATTACATAAATGATAATATAGTACCGCTTTTAGCTAGACTTAAAAGTAAAATTGCAATCTGGAGACGTCTCCCATTGTCGATCGCAGGGAGGTGTAACCTAATCAAAATGGTATGGCAGCCACAGCTTCTGTACCTGCTGCATAACTGTCCAATATGGATAGATAAAAAATGGTTCAGAAAGATAGACACGTTGTTTAGGGAACTTATATGGAAGGGAGGTCAGCCTAGGATTGGGTTACAAACACTACAACTAGCAACAAGAAAGGGAGGAATAGCAGTACCGCATCCACGGAGCTACTTCCTAGCAGCCCAACTGCAACATCTAGGAACTATGACAGGAGGAAGCAACAAGGAATTAATGATTGCAGGAACCCCGCACAAATCAATAGTAGAAGCCCTCGAGGCAAACTCCTTTCTTTATAGAATCCCCACGGTGAGACTGGCCTTAAAAGTGTGGAAGGCAGTAAAAGCAGTAAAAGGGTTAGAGGGTATGACAAAATACACCCCCCTCTGGAATAATAAAAACTTACAGGAAGTAGAAAAGATAGGGAAAATTAGAGAGTGGGAAATAAAAGGGATAGATAAGTTGGCACAGATGTACGAGGGCAAGGTATTGAAGACATTTACAGCACTGCGAGTGGAATATGATATACCCAAACATTCCTTCTACAAATATCTACAAATTAGACACGCTTTAAATAGTCAATTTAAGAATCAAGATCTAATTTGGAACAACTCTCCAGTGTATCAAAGAATAGGCTCCCAAAACAAGAGTAGAGGATTTATAGCAGAAATTTATTCACACATATGCGAAGGTAGCATAGAAAATCCAGAACAGCTTAAGTGTAGGGGGAAATGGGAGAAAGAATTTGGAACGTTCTCAGATGAACAGTGGCTGAGGATATTGGAGAAAGGACACGTGGTATCGGTCTCGCCTGCTCAGAAGGTCTCATATTTGATGCTGTTACACAGGACATACTATACACCTAAGAGACTATATGAGTTCGGATTGAGAACAGATGCCAGGTGCCCTAGGTGCCAGGATACTGGGGATTTGGCACATATGGTATGGAAGTGCCCAAAACTGCACCGTTACTGGACTGAAATCCTTGGCATCCTGAACGCCGTATTAGAGGTTAGACTGGAAATGAACCCCAGACTGTGTATACTGGGATTGGATGAGGGGATAAATGGTGGTCCCTCTGTAATCAACGCTGTGATGAGAGGTTTGTTCCAGGCGAGAAAATTAATAGCGCAGAGATGGCAGGCTGAGAAACCCCCAACGGTAGGAGAATGGAAAAGGTTAACAACAGAAACAGTATGGAAAGAAAGAACAGTGTATATAAGGAGAGGAAATCTGAGAGAGTTTGAAGCTATGTGGAGACCATGGTTGGATAAATTGGAAAATCCACTATGAGGTGGGGGGAGAGAGAGGGAGAGGGAATAAGCCGGGTGTCAAGAGGGAAGGTTGGGAAGGATAAAAGGGACTAAAGGTTGAAGGTTACTCCTTGCAAAGTGTGAGAAGTGGAATTTTTTTCTTTTTTTCTTTTTAAATGTATGTACTATGTAAGTAAAGAATGTATTTTGTATAATAATGAAGAAAATAAATAAAGATTATATAATTTAAAAAAAAAAATATATATCTTTATATATGGGTAATACACAGTTTAATAAAGTACCTTAAAAATGTCCTCAGCACCAATAATCTCCGTTGGGCCTCATATCTGCATTTCAAAAATTGCATACATGTCATATGTCTATGTATCTATTTGTATTTCTTTATCATCACCCAGGCTCTATGATTAGACACTGAACAAAACAGTCAGAAGAAGATGATGGTGGTGGTGGCGGGGGAGTTTTGTAGCAGTTTGTTGTATGTACATTACCATTTTTTTCAGCAGTACCCCATAGAGTAAATAAACGCACCCGACCCTCATACAATCAAATAAAATAAAAAAGTGGTGCATAGAGGGGCATAATGGTAGAAGTAGGGGAAAGTTCCCTCTGTGGAATAGTTACATAGTTACATAGTAGGTGGGTAAGGTTGAATAAAGTCAACAGTCCACCAGTTCAACCTGTGTAGGTGTACGTGAGTGAGTGTCGATGTCCCATATCCCTGTATATTGTGTTCTTTAAGATGCAAGTCCAAGAGTCTTTTAAAAATATCAATACTCCTCGCTGACACCACCACTTGTGGAAAAAGAGTTCCACATTCTTACCACCCTGACAGTGAAAAATCTGCTGCACTGCTTCTCCTCCAATCTCATTATGTGGCCCTGTGTCCTCTTACACTCCCTGAGTTTGAATAGCTTTTTTCCTATGCTGGGATCACCATTAAGGTATTTGTAAATCGCTATCATGCCCCCTCTCAAGCTTCTTTTCTCCAGCGAGAATATATTTAGTGCTTGTAGTCGCTCCTCATATTTGAGGTCCTCCAGTCCCCTTATTCATTTAATTTAGTCCCTTCGTGGACTCTCTCCACCTCCAGCACATCCCTTCTGAGGACTGGTGACCAGAACTGGATGGAATACTCCAGATGTGGCCAAACCAGAGTTTTATAAAGTGGCAGGATTATATTTTTATCTCTGGAGTATATCCCTTTTTTATGCATGCTAATAGTCTGCCGGGTTTGGTAGCTGCAGCTTGACATTGCATGCTATTGCACAGTCTATCTTCCACTAGGACCCCCAAATCTTTCTCCATCCTTGACTGTCCCAGCAGTTCTCCGACCAGTGAATAGTTTGTGTTTGTGTTCTTAGCCCCAAGTGCATTAATTTACGTTTCTCCACATTAAACCTCATTTGCCATGTAGTTGCCCACTCCATTATTTTGTTCAGGTCTTTCTGTAAAATTTCTATATCCTGATGTGAGGTTATTGCCATGCCTATTTTTGTATCATCTGGAACAACTGAGATTGAGCTATGTATCCCTTCCTTTGTTATTTATGAATAAATTAAACAGAATGGTCCCAAGACAGAACCTTGAGTTTACCCCACTTACCACTGCAGACGAGTCTGAGTACACCTTATTTATTACTACCCTTTGGATGTGCCCCCGTAACCAGTTTTCTATCCAAGAACAAACTTTATGGTCCATGCCTGCAGACCTCAGCTTGTAGATTAAGAGTTTATGTGGAACTGTATTGAATGTTTTTGCAAAATCCAGATACACCACATCCACAGGCCTCCCCCTCTAGATGGCAAGAAAAATATTTCCCCTTGGGATTGGACTTTAAAGGCACTTAAACTCATGTAACAATTGTGAAGTAGAGTAGAAAAATAATTTATTAATAACACATAAACAAAAAATGGTAACATGGAATGTACATAGCAATAAGCAACTGAGAATGCACTAACTGTAACATGATTGACAATACAAAAGAGATGTCCTTCACCCGACGTGTTTCAGAGTCTGTTTTATCTCCTTCCTCAGGGGTAGGGAAGATATCAATTCTAGTGACTTTAGTCATGTATTAGCACACATTCCATTTAGATTTAAAGAAAAAAGCACTGCCCCAAAGAACTGCTGCCTTCATCTCCACCAAGTGTCAGGCATGTTATATTGTAGATTTAAGTAAAAACAAAAAATATTTTACAAGTATATCAAGGGAGCATCAAACAAGCTCCCCTGAACATGGGAAAACCAGATCCACTGAGGCCTAAAGATAGGATCACTGATCAAAGATAGTGTTCTCACTAGGTCCTGGCCCCATGCAGGTATGCTGCATTCCTTGTCCAAATCTAGATGGCAGCTCCCTTCTTATAATGTTAATAGATTGGTCTGGCAAGAACGAATAAACTTCAAAAATGGCAAATTCTATTCACTTTGATCAGGCTGCCAGCTGGAGAGAGTAAGAAGCCACTCTGTGAACACACGAAGAGAAAAAAAGAGTAATGCATCTAAGTGCAGTAGTACTGAAAAAAGGACCTTCAATGAGTAATAAACGCACAAACAAGAGATGTAGTGTCGCATATCCACATGTCTTGTAGAAGCTGCCTCAATGATGTGGTCCTGAGTAGATGCAGGTAGTGTGATCCAGAGACGCAGCCTTGCTGGTGTTGTCCTGGGTTCCCTGGCTTGTACACAGACCCAGGTCTGGACACCACCAGCATGACCGCGGCTCTGGATCATTCTACCTATGGCTATTCAAGACCACACCATTGAGGCAGTTTCTACCAGACATTTGGATATGCAACATTACATCTCTTGCTTAGGTGTTTATTACTTATTAAAGGTCCTTTTTTTCAGTACTACTGCACTTAGAAAGAGCTACTGTTTTTTCCTCTGCACCTGGCCCTCAGCATGCGGAAATACAGGTTATACTGTAACATAAAGAACAGAGGGCACACCAGCCTTGCTTATTACCCAAGTGGTATCTTTAATAATGTATAAAAATAAGTGTACTCACAAACACATTAATGTGTTTGTGAGTACGCTTCTTTTTATACAGTACATTATTAAAGATACCACTTGCGTAATACGCAAGGTTGGCATGCCCTCTTTTCTTTATCTTACAATGTTTCCATTGAGTTTCTCCCGCGACCCTCAGAGGGCAGCAATACCTGTGCTTTCCTTTTGAACCACCAATATTCTGTGATACATCCAACACCATAAGGCCCCTTTCACACATGCGAACCGTAGGTCCATATTTCATCCATCCATTTCAGATGAAATACGGACATACATGCATCCCTATGGGATAGCGGGTGTCAGCGGATCCCCCATAGAGGAGAGCAGAGATCTGACAAGGCAGTCCCTGCACAGTGTGCAGGGACCGCCCTGTCATCCGCCGGCTCAGCGGGGATCAGCGGAGCGATCCCCGTTGAGCAAGCGGATGTTTTACGGGGCAGATCATTGCGGATCCATCCCATGTGAAA
Organism: Lithobates sylvaticus; assembly: GCA_028564925.1. Lineage (NCBI taxonomy): Eukaryota > Metazoa > Chordata > Amphibia > Anura > Ranidae > Lithobates > Lithobates sylvaticus. Next base: position 77,939,896 of record CM053027.1, read on the forward strand.
GGGGCCTTACACTACCCTTGAGCGCTGGAGAATACTATTGTACTGTCTGCAATGCAGTTTATGCAAGATTTCTTGTGCTGTCATGTGGTGCTCTTGGAAATAAAAAAAAAAGTTGGCATTTACATTTTTGGCCTTTTAATGTGCATTGAGGACTCATTGAAATGAATGAGCAACATGCCTCAATGCACATCAACACGTACAACATCTCACAGAGGCAATGTTCCATGTCAGATGGCATCTGACGAAGGAAAATCACTCCTCTGAAATGTTATGTTCCCAACCTGTACACTTTATATTGCCTATTGATATTTGGGACTTCTATGTCTCTAAAAAGTAGGTAAGTCTTGCTATCCCTTTAGGTTTTTTTTCGGATCAAGTCTGCAGAATAGACTGGAATCCAAGGCATATGGACAGCTTTAGTAAATCATGCCCTGTATGTGATGTACATTAGTAAATGCAACAGGTCAGGAAAAAATCCAAGACTAGAGGATCCAGCGTACAATTGAACTAGGAAGTACAGACAAATAAAGGAAAAAAATAGAAAAAGCTTGTTTTAGAAGAAAAATAGGTCCTCAGTCATAGAACAACATTTATGGAACTTTTTCTGGTCCAGACATACCACCTGGTTTTATTTTTATAATTCCGTATCAATAAAACATTGAACACATCTCTGGTTTAAACATCCTGGCTTCTAGTTTTCTACATATTGGAAAAATAACTTTACAATGCAACATTTTCATTGTAGAGGCTTTGAAGAGAAGTATCATTTTTTACAATTTCCCTCCCAACATCCCTTCAAAGCAACATTCTTAATTTTGGGAAGAGGTCCTAAATCTAAAAGGTCTAAAGGTGCTTTTTTTGCTTTTTTTCTAAAATGATCTCATGTAGTACTAATAAGTACCGTATTTACTGAATATCTGATGCATACCTGAGGATGAATTGAGCTTTCTACTTTCTTTAGAAAATGTAGAACTAAATTTGCAATCAACTGACTCAAGGATGATATTGGTAATGACTAGCCAAAAGGAAAATATGAAAAATTCAACAATATTTTGGATCATTTACCTTCTATGAGCAGGTGGCTGTGTGTAATTTTACAAGCAGCGTCTTAATGGCACTCAATTTAAAAAGAGAGCATCATATTTCTTGAAACAGGGCATACCCAAAATAAGTCATTTTGGGTAGTGCAGATAGTACCAGCTGTTCCTGGAAGAATTTACTCTAACACGGTCACGGTAAATAGTGATCTGCAATTTTTCTCCGTGACACACTGTTTATTTGGGACGCGCCTTGCACATTTATATAACCAAATATATCATTTGTATACAAAAGAGACTTAATGCTTTTATGGGGTGGAGGAGAAGATCAGAGGCTCCTTGATGTCATGTACATAATGCATATATGCATTGTATATTTTGGTATGTATATCAGAATAGATTTTTTTTTCCACAGCTCTAACAGGAGGGTAAGGTAGGATGTCTGCATGAATAATAGATCAGGATGTTTTATGCTAGGTGAGTAGCCTCATTGAAATGAAAATGTGTTTTAAAAACTCATCAGTTTGTTTTGTTTTCCTAGAGGCAAAATTAATGTTTAAAATGGAAGGCTGTCCAGATTAATCATCTGCGGCATCGCCACTGTTTGAATGTTAACCAAAAAATCATTAGGCTGGTCATTATCAACTCATTTATTTTCTAATTTGTTAAACACAAAATATTAGCATGTTCTATTAACCCTTCGCCTTCAAGTCTTCTTACAAAATGCATTACAACTTAAATGCTACAAAGTGTAGGTGAAACAAAAAAAAATTAAACCCAATTCTTGCTTATCTTAAAAAAAAAAAAAAAAAAAAAAAAACCTCTCCTGGATTTCTGTTGCTTTCTGCAATCTTAAAAGGGACCTTTTTCTAAATGTCTATCTTGGTGGTCATTGGAACAGGAAGTAGGATAAAATCTTTGCAGATGGGACCAAGAAAGTGATAAAAACCTGGCAAAGGTTCTAATCTTCCCCCACTCTATCCAAAATGGGATATACACTTTATTGAATAAGCTGATGTAATGTTGGCATATGCAAAATATTATACATGTATGAACATGGTTGGAAGCAGTGTTGCCAACCGCCCGTTAATCTACGGGCAACTTGTAAATTTCAGCCCATTTTTGAACTGCCCATAAATGCCAGTTAAGTGCAGCGGGCCGACAATTATACTGCACATACGCCGTTCTGAAGCCCGCCGGGCTCGTACACAGTTGGCCTTTTTTGGCCAACTGTGAGTACAGTGAGTAAGTAATGGCGCCGCATGGAGTGCATCAGTGGAGTGGGCAGGAGACTGAACCCCCGGCCCGCCACTGCATGGCACGACTATGTCTGGAGGAACTTGTTTGGAGTCAGGGATTCCGATCACTAGGAATGAGCTGAACACCACCAGAACATGCGAACAGACAAAAAATGTGTGCTAACATGCGAACAACGTTAAAGTCTATGGTACGCGAACATGAAAAATCTAAAGTGCTAATTTTAAAGGCTTATATGCAAGTTATTGTCATAAAAACTGTATGGGGACCTGAGTACTGCCCCAGGGGACATTTATAAATGCAAAAAAAGTTTTAAAAAACAGCCGTTTTTTCTGGAGCAGTGATTTAAGAATGCTTAAAGTGAAACAATAAAAATGAAATATTCCTTCAAATATCATGCCTGGGGGGTCCCTTTGCCTGTAAAGTAGCGCATCTGTCTTATGTGTTTTACTGTTCTGCAGCAAAATTAAATTTCTAAAGGAAAAAAAATTAAATTTAAACTTGCTTGCAGGTGTAGTGTAGTGTAGATAAAAATCAAGGGAAAAAACGGCCACAACAAAATTAAAAAAAAAAAACAGCGTGTGGTCACCTGCCAAAATCCATACCAGGTCCTGCGGGTCTGGTATGGATTTTAAGGGGAACTTCACGCCAAAATAAAAAAAAATTGGCATGGGGTCCTCCCCAAAATACATACCAGACCCTTATCCGAGCATGCAGCCTGGATAGAGAGCACCCCCCCTCCTGAACCATACCAGGCCACATGCCCTCAACATGGTTTTTGACTTTTGTTTAACTTAAATGCATTGCTGATAGCACTAGCTACATGTTTATAGTTTAAATGTTGATATTTGCACTACTTGCACTGAAAACTGACATTTTAGGTACTTTTGCAGTGCCAGTAAAAACATTTGACTCAGTAAATTTCATGATTTTTGCCAGTAACAAAAATTGGTGCTGTTTGTAAATTTGGCATCCTGCCAGTAAGTTTCACTTCAGGGGTGGTCTGGGGTTGGCAACACTGGTTAGAAGGCAGTTAATATAGATCCTATGCCTTCTATAACTCTAATATAATGAAATAGATACAAAATAACCTGTGACTACCTGGTGAAGATAACTTTTTCTACAAATACTAAATACCTATGAGAATATGAAAATATTTTGACCAGATATTTCCCATAGCTCCCTTTTTTTAAAACAAATCCTCCCGTCTCTCTTGTCTCCTCATTTGCTCTTATTTTTGATCTCATATATAGAAATCTATAAAAAAACAGTACAAGAAAAGAAAAACGGATTGGTGGATTTGACCAATAATTTTTTAGTGTATTAGTTTTTCATGGGTTATGTAACTGGGGGGGGGGGGGGGTGGAGCAGAGCTGTCTCCTTTCCATACTTAATGTTAAAAGGGTTCCCTCTTTCTCATCTTGGAAATTTGGGAGTTATATTTTCAACGTTGAGAAGAATGGCCTATGAATGGTGAATTTAAGACACATTCCTATTCCTTTTTACAAACTTTTTTAAATTATTTTCTTTGGCAGAATGTAAATTATAGGTATAATGTATAAATACTTTTATAACCAGACCCTTTTTTTGTATCTAGAGCTTAGGAACAGTCATTTTGCATAAGCTGGCGAACTGTAGTCACCTAAGCGCATTTCCTAGCATTCAATGTCATTTCTTGTTACGTTTGTAACTATGTTTTTAGTGTAATTATTTTCTGTAAATACACTGTTTACATCACATATAATAGCTGCAATCTGAAAAGAGATGGCATTGCAGGAATTGCGTGTTTTCATACAATTTTCTTTTTAATGCAATTTAGGGAAAATGAATTCTAGTTGTTGGTATACTTTTTAAAAGGAAAAGTTTTTGATGGTTTTAAAAAAAATATTTTATTTGTTTTCTTTGATTATATCAGTGGTTCTTAACCTCAGTCCTCATTACCCCCCCCACCAGGCCATGTTTTGGGAATTTCCCTTAGATAAAATAGCTGTCCAAAATACCAAGCCATTGACTTAGATTTAAAGCACCTGTGCAAGGGAAAAGGAAAGCCTGCAAACATGGCCTGGTGGGGGGTAATGAGGACTGAGGTTAAGAACCACTGGATTATATGAAGGGATTGGTCAAACATTATAATTCTGGAATATGTAGTTGTACAGCAAAGACGGACCTCAAAGCTGAAGTCCAATAACCTAAAGCTGAATTCTGGAATGCAATTAAAAATCGCCTATTATTGGCTTCAACTATGCATATTTAAAAGCTGCAAGCTACTAAGATGAGCTTGTGGAAGACAGTTTCATATCACAGGTCATACACCATGGCAAGCAGGGTCTCTTCCAGGCAAAGATTTCAAAGCAGGATGAAGTTTCAAGATGTGCTGTTCAAGCTCTTTTGAAGAAGCACAAAGAAACTGGCAATGTTGAAGATGGTAGACACAGTGGTCGACCAAGGCAACTTAATGCAGCAGATGAGACATATCATGCTTACCTTCAACATCGCAAGATGATCAGCAGTGCCATCAGCACAGAACTGCCAGGAGTGTACAACGCTCCATGATAGCTGCTGGTCTTATTCCAGCATCTGGATTTTGGCTGAGCTGTATTCTCCCTGTCTGCCTGTCCACCTGCAAGGTGATTGATGTAGCCAGCCACTGGGTGGAGACCAAACCTCTATTAAGCTAGCCAAACCCTTACTGTCTTGCTTGCGATAATGTTTGTTACACATGCTTCAACCTCCCTGTTTGTCTGCCCTGTTCCTGTTAATTTGGATCTCCTTGTTGACAACCTCAGATTAGATATTTACTACGCTCAGAACTCATCCTACTCTGAACCCAAACTGTCACTGACCACTGTGCCTGTCTTTCAACTGCAAGTACCTGTTCGCTGTGCTTAGTTCAATTACATGTTTGCTGTACTCAGTTTGTGCCTGCCCGGACATGATAGTCAGGCAATATAACATTGTGTATAAGACCTGGGGGCAACTGGGTACCTGAAGGCTTTCTTGCCTTATGGGAAAAGGGGCTGCTATTGATGAAGAACACAGAAGCCAGCTCTAGTGCCTGACCACCTACGTAAGGGCGTAGGCGTGATAAGAAACCAGTGGAACCCAGGTACACCAAAGAAAGGTCCAAAGAAGTCTGCCCAGAAGTGGTCTTCATGGAAGAATTGTGTTCACAACGCCATACCTCTGAGGTGGAAACAAGGTTAAGTGACTAGAAGGGCTAGAGAGAGGTACAATAATGAGTGTCTGCAGGCAACAGTGAAGCATGTTGGAGGTTCCTTGCAAGTTTGGCCATCTCTGAAAATGGAGTGGGGGATTTGGACAGGGTCAATGGTGTCCTCAATGCTGAGAAATATAGACAGATACTTATCCATCATACCATAACATCAGGGAGGCAAGTGATTGGCCCCAAATGTATTCTGCAGCAGGACAATGACCCAAAACATACAGCCAATGCCATAAAGAACTATATTCAGCTTAAAGAAGAACAAGGAGTCCTGGGAGTGATTGTTCGGCTCCCACAGAGCCCTGATCTCAACATCATTGAGTCTGTTTGGGATTACATGAAGAGACAGAAGAATTTGCGACCTCTGCATTTCTGTCAGATAATGCTGACAGATAATTTCTGTCAGATAATGCACCACTTCACCCAGAAAATTGTTGCAATTACAAAATGTTTAGAAATTCTCATGTTTATGTATTTTGTTTGTATTAGTATGACAAAAAAAGTGGAGAAACAAAAAGCAAAATCTGACACATTAGACGAAAAACTCCAAAAATGGACTAACAAACTAATTGGCAGCTTCTCAAAGTTTGAAGATGTAACGGCATTCCAAGTTTGTAATGCTCCTGTAATGTGTAATTAAACACACCTGTATTAATTAACAGGTGCTGACAATATAGAAATCACAACAGCAACCAGTTAAAATGGTGAAAAACTGACTCAACCTTTCTGTTGTGTGTCTATGTGTGCCACATGGAGCATAGGGAAGAGAAAAAGAAGCAAAAAATTGTCTGAGGATTTGAGAACAAATTGTGGAAAAGCATGGACAATCTCAAGGTTACAAGTCCATCTACAGTACCCGAGGAAGCCAAAATTCATTTGGGAGAATGTGCTGTGGACAGACAAGACAAAAGTACAGCTTTTTTGGTAAAGCCCATCATTCTCCTGTTTTCAGAAAAATAAATTAGGCCATTACAGAAAAGAATACAGTCCCTACAGTGAAACAAGGTGGAGGTTAACTGATGTTTTGGGGTTCCTTTGTTGCTTTAGACTAAATTGAGGGTGCCAATAATTTTGTCCAGTCCATTTTCGGAGTTTTGCGTAGAATGTGTCAGATTTGGCTTTTTGTTTCTCCACTTTTTTGTGTCATACCAATACAAATGCCTAAACATTTGTAATTGCATCAATTTTCTGGGCAAAGTGGTGCATTATTTGACAGAAATGCAGGGGTTCTTCTTGACTAAGCTCCGGGGGGGGCAGAGTGAAACGTGTTGGGGGCGTGGCCTGGTTGGAGTCCAGGCTGAGGTTGCCACTCTATTCACTTCTTTAGGACATCTTAGACGTGTGACTTCCAGGGGCTACCCTTTTGTCTCTAGAAATGCAGGGGTGCCAATATTATTGGCAATGACTGTATGCTACCGCAATACCTGGTCTCTGTGTGCCTTCACTCCTCTCTGGTCACCCCATTTCTGGCCCCCGCTCTCAAAATGTCTGGGCACTATCCAGCTATCCTTTTTCTTTTACATGATCATGCTTCAGAAACCCATTTATTTTGACTGATAAATTGGTCAGGGTTGTCATCAGGGTTGTCATCTGATATTCTCTTAGTTTCCTTGATCATGAGGATCATCATCCAATCCAGCTGAAATCAGCTATATGGTGACAGTCATCTTATGTTTATACATACTTTAACCTCTCCATTTTTTTTGCTAGAAAATTACTTAGAACCCCCAAATATTATAATTTTTTTCGAACACCCTAGAGAATAACATGACGGTCGTTGCAATACTTTCTGTCACACCGTATTTGTGCAGCGGTCTTACATGCGCACTTTTTTTAATTTAAAAATAAGACAACAGTAAAGTTAGCCCATTTTTTTATATCGTGAAAGATAATGTTACGCCAAGTAAATTGATATCCGACATGTCACGCTTCAAATTTGCGCCGGTCGTGGAATGGCGACAAACTTTTACCCTTAAAAATCTCCATAGGCGACGTTTAAAAAATTCTACAGGTTGTATGTTTTGAGTTACAGAGGAGGTCTGGGGCTAGAATGCTCTCGCTCTACTGATCGTGTCAATACCTCACATGTGTGGTTTGAACACCGTTTTCATATGCTGGCGCTACTCACGTATGCGTTTGCTTCTGCACATGAGCTTATCGGAATGGGGCGCATTTAAAAAAAATGAATTTCTTATTTATTTTACCTTTTAGTTTAAATTTTTACACAGTTTTTAAAAAAAAAATATATGCTGTCACTTTTATTCCTATTACAAGGAATGTAAACATCCCTTGTAATAGAAAAAAAAGCATGACAGGACCTCTTAAATATGAGATCCGGGGTCAAAAAGACCTCAGATCTCATATTTACACTAAAATACAATAATAGAAAAAAAAATTGTAATTTATAAAAATCATTTAAAAAAATGGCCCTTTAAGAGCTGTGGGCGGAAGTGACGTTTTGACGTCGCTTCCGCCCTGCATTATTATGGAGACGGGTGAGGGACCATCTTCCCATCACTCATCTCCATACCTAACAGGAGACAGGATGCAATTGCCTCCGCCACTGCCGATGGCTCAGATAAGTGGCGATGGGCACCGGACCGCATCGGGAGGGGGGGCCCCTCTCCCGCCGCCGATAAAAGTGATCTTGCGGCGAATCTGCTGCAGAAACCACTTTTATCTTGTAGCGGACCGCCTGCTAAAGAAGAGGATACCGGGGTTATGGCAGCTAGCTGCTGCCATAACAACATTATCCTCCTACAATCTGCGGCGGGCGGTCTGTATGTGGTTAAGTACTTTCTAAGTCACTGACCCACAACAAGGATGCAGATCAGAAGTTCCCACTTTATGTTGACACTTCTGGCTGCATGCTTATACCAGATCCATGACTCAGGAAGTATTGATGCTAGATAAGCCAGACAGCTGGCATTTTGAGGAGATTAGCAATGGTAGTCCACATTCATTTTCAGTAGAAGTCTCACTTTAAGATTTGTCACAAATAAATAAAATAAAAAAATAACAAATAAATAACTAAGCCAAGCTGCACAAGTTGATTTATGTGTTTACCTTTTATTTTTATTGAATTAATAATAAGTCTTTTGTTTTGTTAGTATTCCAATTTTGGAATTGAAGAATGTTTTAATGAAAGTAAAGCGATATGTGCTGTACACAATAGAAGAAAAGGTTAGCGCAGAGAGAGAGCTGTCCCTGGCCCATTCCTGCCTTTCTCTCCTGTGAGTGAATAGCACTGAGCTTCGGGCTTTGGAGCCGCTTTATGTTCCTTTAGTTACAATAAATAGATTTTGTTTAAATGGTAGGAAAGCGGCATTTTCTTATTTTTACAAAGCATTGTAATTTATAGTTTACATAAAGCTGCTTTGTTTTGTCATTAATATTATGGATTTCATGCTACTTGGCTAAATCTAAGTCTGTGAAGAGGAAATCAAGCCCAAAAGAAATTCTTGGGACCTCTGGGATTATTGGAAATTCTTTGGATTATTTAAAGCTGAGTTCCAGGCAGATGCAAAAAGTCATCAGTCAATGCATGTGCATGTTTGTGTTTAATAGAAATACCTAAATTTGACTTACCGGTATCTTTATTGCATTCCCCTGTACAGCAGCAATGGGAAAATATAGATGCAGTCAGATGTCCAGCTTTGATGAGCTAATAAGTCAACTGTTGTTCCTTTATTGTCCAATCACAGGTCAGGTCATAACAGCTTCATATATGTAATTTAATCTGTGTTCCTTGGGGTATAGTTTTTGATCATTTAACATACCTTTGCTTGTATTTCTAAGCAGAGTGGATTTGATTTAAATCACTAGTAAAAAGGCTTGATTTAAATAAACTCAATTTAAATCATAATTTTTAAAGAGCAACTGTCATCTCTGTCCCGCAGCAGCTCCTCCTCTGACCCGCTGTTGACTCACCGACAGTCCTATTCACTTTAATGGGATGGCTGGTAATGCGGCAGTGACACAACAAGGTGAGGGACGTGGCGACAGCAGGTGAGTGGACGCCCGCTAACAGGTGCTGCCATGATGGTTCTGAAATGACAGGTGCTCTTTAAATGTAAGGACTCCTTTTTTTGCTGGGTACTAATGCAAGCTGATGATCACTGGTGATTTATGGAGCAAGATTTTCCCAGGAACTGCATAAGGCAGCATGCCCTTCAATATGCAGGCCTGACTACAGGTTCCATCAATAACTATCAGATTCTGAGTTTCTGTGCAGGGACTAAAGAGGTAAGTCATGTTCTCTTCCGCCAGCTCACAACAAAAGGGGCTAAGGAAATTAGCTACCAGAGATCCAAAATGATGTGCATAGCAGTGCTGCCATCACAGGAAAGGCTCACCTTCAGTGTCTGCCAGTATACCATATGCCACAACCTCCAGTAGCCTTGCTTCTATTTTATTTCAGTATCACTAAGTATCACTAAGAATCATTAAGAACGTTTAGCCCGCATAGGGGGTCCTCTAAAACTGCCTTATAAAAAGGGTTTAAAAAAAAATTCAAATCTGATTATTTCTTATTTTAATCAGTTTTTCTTGATTTTTATCACATTTATTTTATTAACCACTTAAAGACCAGCCACCGCAGTTATACTATGGCAGGTTGGCTCTCCTGGGTGAATCGACATCCTGGTACATTGGTTGCTTTAAGACCACTAGTGGGCACGCGCGCTTCTGCAGCGTGACACCGGAGCTGACGTGCGTGGCCAGCGGCTGCAAAATCTGCCAGCCACCCATGATGGCTCCTGAGAGAGACAGAACGGATTTGTCAATGTAAACAAACAGATCCCTGTTCTATCAGGGGAGGATAGACAGATCGTCTGTTCCTAGTGATTAGGAACAGCGATCTGTCTCCTCCCCCCAGCCACTGCACTGCCCCCACAGTTGGAAACACCTCCCTAGGGAACACTTAACCCCTTGGTTGCCCACTAGTGTTAACCCCTTTTCCTGCCAGTGACATTCATACAGTAATCAGTGGCTATTTTTATCTCTGATCGCTGTATAAATGTCAATGGTCCCAAAAAAGTGTCAAAAGTGTTCGATCTGTCCATTGCAATGTCGCAGTCCCACTAAAAATCACAGATCACCGCCATCGCTAGTAAAAAAAAATATTAAAAATGCCATAAATCTATACCCTATTTTGTAGACGCTATAACTTTTGCGCAAACCAATCAATATACGCTGATTGCGATTTTTTTTACCAAAAATATGTAAAAAAAATATATACATAGACCTAAACTGAGAAGGAAATCATTTTTTTTACTTTTTTGGAGACATTTTTTTTATAGCAAAAAGTAAAAAAAATATAGTTTTTTTTCAAAATTGTGTTTTTTGTTTATAGCGCAAAATAAAAAAAAACACGGAGGTGATCAAATACCACCAAAAGAAAGCTCTATTTGTAGGAAAAAAAGGACATACATTTTGTTTGGGTATAACATCACACGACCGCGCAATTGTCAGTTAAAGCGACACAGCGCCGTATCGCAAAAAATGGCCTGGTCATTAAGGGGGAAAATCCTTCCGGTCCTTAAGTGGTTAAAATGCTTTTGGATTCTGGCTTTGTTTGGGTCTCCATCCGCCAGCTGGTTGTTTGGGCCTCCCGGTGGGACGGGAGGGCCCGGGTGAGCCACAAGGGGGCGGGGGAAGAGCTTGTTATAACAGCTGATTAGCAGCTGCAGGCATCACCCGGTGCAACCCCTTCAATCCAAAGGCTGCATATTTGCATTACGTCAGCTTCAAGGGGTTAAAAAAGTAATTCATTAAAATAGACAATAACTACTTAGCAACCTGCAACTGTTTTGACAAAAAGCACCAAATGCTGTATCTAAAAAGCTGAAATGCTCCCAAGGCTATGCATGCTTTCACCATACAAGTGTTGAGAACTGATGACATTAGGGACTGGTGTGCATGATGTGTGGCATTATGGTGTGTAACTTGCAGCATAGCTGTGTGTCATATGTTCCATTCTGTGATATTCCAGTTAGTTTTAGGTGTGGTTTCACACTGCTGTACTGCAGTTTGGCTGCAGTATGGGTGCAACACAGTGTACCCTTGGTTACATATAGACTTCTATTAGATTGCTTGTTTTTGGTGCCCACACCAGACTTTTGGTATTACAGCAACCAGTGAAAACACGACCACTGTTACCCAGATTTGAAATGTTAGTTAATATTCATCATAGGGGACAACAGAACTGAAGAAGAATTAATGTAGCACAAAAATATGTTTAAAAATTTCCAGTAAGGTTGTTTTATAAATGAACATTAAATTGTTTAATACATTGTTTATTAATGTAACTAATCCTGCCTCAAATAGTTCAAAGTTTTTAACAGCCTAAAATATTTAAATTGTTTAAAGGTTGCCAATCCTTGCAGTACTGATGCGTTTATGTTATGACTCACTAAAAATTATCTTTTCAATTTTTTTCCTTTAATTTCTCCTAAATAACAGTGGGCAGCACAACATGCCAGTGATTATGAGCATGAATTGAACATTCTCTTCCTTCTTGACAAGAAGTTGCACAGCTAGGGAGCAGAGAAAAATGAACTTGATTACAAAAAGGATGTTATCTCATACAAAATACTGATTAATTAATCTTAGCACTGACTTTTACTGCGTTGCAGCATCACAAACTACTGGCTAGATCAGTGCTTCTTAGGCTACTTTCACACCAAGGCGCTGGGCGTGCTGGAGGTAAACCGTTGTTTTAGCTGTGCTTTTCGGCCGCTAGCGGGGCTGTTTTACCTCCGCTAGCGGGCGAAAAAGGGTTGAAACCGCCCGCAAAGCGGCGCTTTGCAGGCGGGTTTGGAGCGCTGCCATACTGTTTTCAATGGGAAGGGGCGCTTTAGGAGCGGTAAATACACCTGCAAGCGCACTGCTCCAGTAAGAAAGCCCTCAGGCTTTCACCCTGGAGAGACAGCAGCGGCTGTTTGAAGGCACTTTGCAGGCGCTATTTTTAGTACTTTAGCGCCTGCAAAGCGCCTCAGTGTGAAAGGGGCCTTAAACTATGGGTTGGGACCCAAACTGGGTTGCTAATGCATTTGTCCTACCACATGACTCTGTAGTAAACATAGCCTTGTATACCAAACAGTTTTTTGGGTGACAATTTTTTACGAGGTGTTCGATTAAAAAGGCTTAAAGCGGAGTTCCACCCAAAAATGGAATTTCTGCTTTAAGCGTTGGTGACCCCCTGACAAGCCACATTTGGCATGTCATTTTTTTGGAGGAGGAGCTGGTACCCTGTTTTTACAGGCACGCAGCTCCCACTTCCTCCTCTGGCTCCGCAGCCCCGGAAAGAAAATCACCTCTCCCCCCTCCCTGCAATCTTCTGGGACACGTCACAGGTCCCAGAAGATTGCGCGGCCATTCACAGCATGCAGCACGGCTCACGCATGCCTAGTGCACACCCAGTTGGGAAGCCACAGCTGAGCACCCGCAGTTAGAATGCCGGTGCCTCGGAAAGGAGGCGGAGAGGAGCGAGGCTTCCTTCACCCACATCGCTGGACCGTGGGACAGGTGAGTGTCTGATTAAATGGTTCCCGACCATGGCACACAGATATACTGTGGCACAATGGATCTCCTTGGCGAAATCCCGCACGGGTACATCCTGCCCTTTTTCGGCCACCAGAGGGCGCACTGCATGGTAGGGGACCCGATGCGCATGGCCAGTGGTGATTGTGCCCACCGGCCAAGTGTATCAGGTCCCCTGCCATGCAGCTCACCCTCTGGTGATTGCGTGCACAAGTGCCAGCACAGGGATTTGTGTGTGTAAACACACAAATCCCTGTGTTGTCAGAGGAGAGGAGCCATATTGTAACCATAGGAAAAACTATATGTCTCCTCTCCTAGTCAGTCCTATCCTCATACAGTTAGAACACAATTAACCCCTTGATCGCCCCCTAATGCTAACCCCTTCCCTGCTAGTGACATTTACACAGTAATCAGTGCATTTTTATAGCACTGATCGCTGTATAAATGGTCCCAAAAAAGTGTCAAAAGTCTCCGATCTGTCTATTGCAATGCCGCAGTACTGCTAAAAATCGCAGATCACCGCTATTACTAGTAGAAAAATAAAATAATAAAAATGCCATAAAAATGCCATAAATCTTTCCCATAGTTTGCAGAAGCTATAACATTTGTGCAAACCAATCAATATACGCTTATTTGGACAGGAGACCCCAGAGAAACCATCCCCTGAGGGCACCTTCCCCCTGTGAGACCACCGCCGAGACGTCTACACACATGCTGCTTACCTTACAGCAGTAAGGTAAGAAGTTAGGACACCCACGGGTGTCGTTAACACCGAAGAAGCACAGCACCAGCATCATCTATGTGCAAGTCACTTCACCATCTGTAGACCCACATTTGGCACTACGTACCACTTGAATCTCCAGACCTGAATGCGTTTGCACTCACTTGCACCACGCCGCACAACTGGCATATGAACTTTCCAATGAGGATTGATCGATTCACTCATATATGCTGATTTTATTATTTTTTTGCCACTATCACCTTCATTTGCTACTTTCCCTGTTTTCTTATATTTATTTTTATTATGAACCAATATTTGGTTGTTCACAATCACAGTCGCATCACTTTGTCAGTTCGCTGCTTTTAGCCATTTATGCTCAACAGCCACCTGAACTTTTGTTTTTTGATCCGCTGCAAAAAAATATCTATCTTCGCTCTTATTGATGCATCACAGATAGTCACTGTATTCTTAGCTTATTGCAATCTTTTTTTTACCAAAAAAATTGTTTTATTTATTTATTTATTTACCAAAAAAATTTTGAAGAATATATATTGACCTAAACTGATGGAAAGGAATTAGTTTTTTAACCACTTCAATACTGGGCCTAGTCTGGCATTTCTCTCCTTCATGTAAAAATCATAATTTTTTTGCTAGGAATAAAGGAGGAATAAAGCAGGAATAAAATGGCGGTCATTGCAACTTTTTATCTCACACGGTATTTGCGCAATAATTTTTCAAACCCCTTTTTTAAAAAAAAAAAAGGTTTTGTGAATTAAAAAATAACAAAACAGTAAAGTTAGCCCAATTTTTTATATAATGTGAAAGATGATGTTACACTGAGTAAATAGATACCTAACATGTCATGCTTTAAAATTGCGCACAATCATGGAACTTAAAAAATCTCCATAGGCGGCGCTTTACATTTTTTTACAGGTTACTAGTTTAGAGTTACAGAGGAGGTCTAGTGCTATAATTGTTACACACGCTCTCACGCACGTGGTGATACCTCACATGTGTGGTTTGATCAGCGTTTACATATGTGGGCGGGACTTACATGTGCGTTCGCTTCTGAGCGCAAGCTACCAGGTACAGGGGCGTTTTCCTTTTTTTTTTTTTTTTACTTAATTTTTAAAAAAAAAATAATTTTTGATCACTTTTATTCCTATTACAAGGAATGTAAACATCTCTTGTAATAGGAATCTATGTGACAGGTCCTCTTTATGGAGAGATAAGACCCCACATCTCTCCTCCAGGCTGGAAAGCATGAGATCGGTAAAAAAAATTCACCAATCTCATGCTGACAGCCGCGATCGCGGCTTTGTTTACTTCTGGATACCGGGCGCGACGTTATGATGTTGCGCCCGAGCCTGCGACGGTTATAGAGATGACTTTTGACCATCTGGTCACCGGAAATCTCTATGCTCGTCATCCGGCGGCAGGCGATTCTTTCTCCGGGCCCCCTATGTGTAAACAAACCTCTCCCCGTGCTTCCTACACTGTCTGTCACTGATCGGCTGTTCCCTGTCATCGGGAAAGCCGATCAGTGACGTCAGATGTCAGCCACGCCCCCTACTGTGAAAAAAAACACACACGTCACACTAACTCCTCCCCGCCCGCTAGTGATTAACTCCTTCACTGCCACTGTCATTTACATAGGAATCAGTGAATTTAAATAGCACTGATTTCTGTATAGATGACAATGGTCCCAAAAATGTGTCAAAAATGTCCGATGAAAATAACAAAGAAACTAGAGAAAATATTTGAATTGAATTTCCTACCCCTAATGCGACAAATAAAAGCAGACCTACAGCGATGGGACAAGGAAACATTTTCATGGTTTGGGAGAATCAACATCATAAAAATGAATATTATGCCGAGATTGATCTATCTACTCCAGGCATTACCAATTAAGATTCCAGCAGGATTCTTGAAAGAGTTGAGAACGCGATTCGCAAGTTTTATATGGGTAGGGAAACCGGCAAGAATTCGGAGGGATATTTTAGTTCAACCCAAAGATAGAGGAGGAGTGGGATTCCCAGACCCAGTGAACTACTACAAAGTGGTACATTTAGCAAGAGTAATGGAATGGTGTACAGTGAAAAAAGATAAACCGTGGTTAGGTATGGAACAAGCGATAACGGGCATACCCTTAGAAGGGATAGCATGGATAAGGGAGTCAGAAATTCCGCAGCAGGTAAAAAAACACCCCACAATTGGGACGACAATTCAGGTGACCAAAACGATATTCAGGAAAACGGAAATATCAATCTCCCCTAGTCCGATGACCCCAATCTTGGGCACACCGAGCTTCGAGCCAGGTTTAGTAGAGGTAGAGTTTAGGAACTTAAGGAGAAGAGGGGTAAGTAGGCTCAAAGATTTCACGAGAGAGAACAGAGTGATGACAGGGGAGGAGGTAGACTCAGAATTTTCAGGAGAAATTAATTTTTTCAGGAGACTACAGCTCAAGGCATATCTCAGAGTAATAAAAACGCAAGTATCGGAAATAAGGACAATAACTAAATTTGAGCAGCTATGCTTGAGAGAGGATCCAGAGAAACATGGGCTATCAATTATGCACTCTTTACTGGTAGAACTTAAGGCTCCACAAGAGTTAACATTCTTCCAGGCATGGGAAAGAGACCTGGGGATAAGGTTCACGGACACCCAGAAATCTAAAATATGCCACCTCACACACAAGACATCAAGGGCAACTAAATACCAAGAAGGTGGATATAAGACACTGACAAGGTGGTATAGAACACCATCAGCGCTGAAGCGGATATACCCACAACTAGAAAACACCTGCTGGAGATGTCAAAGGGAGGAGGGGACTATGGTACACATATTTTGGGAATGCCCCGGAGTGAAAGATTTTTGGAAGATGGTAAGGGAAACAGTGGAAGAAATTACTGAAGTACCACTGGGGGAAAACCCAGCAGTATACCTGCTACATGACACCCCGATAGCTATCGGGGAATACAAAAACTCATTAGTGGGTCACCTGCTGAATGCCGCAAAAGCATGCATTCCGAGTTTATGGAAAAAAACTATAGCCCCGACGAAAACACAATGGTTAGAAAAAATTTCAGAAATCCAATTAATGGAAAAATTCACTATGAAGATAAGAGAACAAGAAGAGAGATACCGGGAGATATGGACACCCTATAGGTTATATAGGGATCAAAACCGCCAGTAGCCTCGTGGGGGAGAAAAGCACATGTAAAACAAAGAGGGGGGGCCCGGGGCGGGGAGGAGGATTGATGAAAAGAGGGAGCGGTCGCTGACCGGTCCGGGAGGACTTCAGTGAGGAGGGAGAAGGGAGGAGGAAGGTAAAGGGAAGAGAATTTTTTAATTTTTTTTTATTTTTATTTTTTTGTTTGTTGATGCGTTTTTGTCCTGTGGGAAATAAAAAGGGGAAATAGGGGAAATAAAAAGGGGAAAGGGAGAGGAGCATAGAAAGGAATATTATTGTTTGTAGTTTAATCTGTACCTCAAAGAGAAGAGTTTAAGTGGAAAATTTTGATTATGAAGTTATAGAACTGTATACCCTGTACTTGTAAAAAAAATTTAAAATAAAGAATTTAAAAAAAAAAAAAAAAATGTCCGATGTGTCCGTTATAATGTCGCACGACCACGCAATTGTCAGTTAAAGCAACGCAGTGCCGAATCGCAAAAAGGAGCCTGGTCCTTTGGCTGCAAATTGGTCCGGGGCTGAAGTGGTTAAGAACCAATGGGATATAGCAAGTCATATTGGGCAGGTCTAGACAATACCACCTACAGAACAGCACACAGTTTGAGATAACAAAAAACCCTTCTGTGTGTACTTTCTTCCTCTCAATATCGATATGCAGTAACTATATGGTACTCAGTCACGTTTGTTTCTTTTTTCTAATAAACAGGCTATAGGAAGAAATACAAACTTCATATTCACAGCCTTCATCCAAGAGATCTATAGGAAGTGCCGTATATTCCAGTAACAATAGATACCTGTAATTTCTAAATGTGGCCATACATGGACTGATAATCTTAAGAGCAATGTTTTACACCTTCTCTGACAATATTTGTATTGTCCATTGGCCATTGCAAATGTTTGAGACCCAGAGATATATGATTGAATCTTGAATAGACATAGTATAAAAAACGCAATGATATCAGGGCCATATCAGTGCTTGTGTGAGAATCTTGTATGATTGGTTTCATTGCTCAATTTCATACTCAGAGCTGGATGTTCTTTACTGAAGAGTACAAACACATTAGATGTACCCCTTCTGCTTGGATTAGTTCATGTAAAAAATGTTTCCTTGTTTTTCTGGTTCTGACTGAGCTTAGAGTATTGTGAAAATTGACATAGTTACATACGTAGTTTGTAAGGTTGAATAAAGACATCAGTCCATCCAGTTCAACCTGTTTTGGTGTGAGTGTGTGCTTATGTCAATACTGTTTCCCATATGCCTGTATATTGCGCTCACTGCGTTGCCCATCAAAGAGTTTTTTTAAATTATCGACACTCCATGTTCACATCACCAACTGTGGAAGGGAGTTCCACATCCTTACCATTCTAACAGTAAAGGACCCTTCTCGCAGTTTAAGGTTAAACTGCTTCTTGTCCAACTTCATTGAGTTGCTGCGTGTTTTTGTAAGTGACCTGTGACTTATATGAGATGATTGTTCTAATAAGATTGTTCTAATAAGTAAGAAAAAGAAAGGAGACTAATTGTTGTACAAACAGTGTTGTCAACTTAGCAGATTGAAATTTACTGACATGGCACCCAAAAGTTATTGGCACAGCCAAGTTTTTATTGGCATTTCCAAAAGTTACAAAATTACAGTTTTAAGTGCACATTTCAGTATTTAGGTTACAAACAAGTACGATAAGCAATTAGCAATGTGATTTAAGGTAGATATTAAGACTAAAAACATATTTCTTATTTTCAATATAGTAAGCAAGTAGCTCAGGAACAGGACTCAGGAGGGTAAGAAATTTGGATGGGCAGGCACACACACATTAAATTGACTCTAATGCCCCGTACGCACGGTCGGAATTTCCGATGGAAAATGTCCTATCGGACCATATTGTCGGAAAATCCGACCGTGTGTGGGCGCCATCGGACTTTTTCCGTCGCAATTTCCGTCGGAAAAAATTTGAGATCCTGCTCTCAAATTTTCCGACGTCAAAGTCCGATCGGACTTTTTCCGATCGCGTGTAGCGAATTCCGACGGACAAAGTGCCACGCATGCTCAGATCAAATTACAAGACCAAAGCTATTGGCTACTAGCCTCTACATAGTTCCGTCGTACGCAACAAACGTCACCACGTTCAGAATGATCGGATTTTCCGACAACTTTGTCCGACCATGTGTATGCAACATCAGTGTTGGACAAAATCCGTCGGAAAAAATCTGATGGATTTTGTGGTCGGAAATTTCCGACCGTGTGTACGGGGCATTACAGTAACACTGACAGCAGTGTACAGCAGCAGAAATGATAATTAAACCTCACTGACATGACACGTCCCCTCAACCGTCCCCTCCTCCACGACATTGTGACAGTCTCTCTCCATGTCAGGTGTCCACTCCAGTCCTAACAGCACTGACAGTCCTGCTCCTGGCTTGCATTGCTCCATCCAGCAGACTGGAACATGAGGTTTAGGCCACTCTGCTCGGGTCCCTTGCACCATGACATCACATAGCATGCTCAGGCACTGCCTCGCCATCTGCACCCAAACACACTGTAGCAGGCACTGGTCTCGGTGCATGTGCAGTTCTGAATCGAGCAGCACATATTTTTTACTGGCAAACTTTTCCTATCACTGTGTCAGTTTTTTTACTGGCTGCCAGTAAAAATACCAATGGCTGGCAACACTGTATACAAGAAAGATTTATCTTTGCTTGGTTGCCTATTGGCAACTGCCTACTTTGTCTAATGGTAAATCTGGCCCTGTCCATTTTTGAAGTCTATGGGCATCAATGTAGATGATCCAACCTGCTTCATAATAGGCTGTCCACAGGTGAAGTGTACAGCAGCCCAGTCCTCTGTAAAGTGGGCAGCTAAACAGTACAAATTTAAAGTCATACCAATTAACAAAGAACTTTACTGTTCCCTCTCCCCTAATTTACTTCTAACAATAAATTTCCTTCTGTTCATTAATACAAATTAATTTAATCTCCAGGAATCTTTGTTTCGGTTATCTCAAACAGTTACAACACAAACTGTGAAAAAATGAGGCATTCCAATGTAATAAATCAAGAACAAAAGGAAAACATAGATTATGTAAGCAGCGTGACACTTGTCTCATCTGCGATATTTCTCGGGACAATTTCTTATTTAAAGACTGTCAAAGGCCCACTCTGTTATTATTTTCATAGAACAAAAGGCTCTTAGAAATCAAACCTAGTTTTTATTTCCTTTACTCTGTGTTCTGGAAGGATGTCATTGTTCTATGTCTAATTGGATCGCAAGATGCATTATTAAAAGGCATATGCCTTTGTGAACGGGGTGAAGGCATATTCAGAGTGAAGCTCAGCGGCTCTTGTCGCCTTTTGAGAAGTGCTACAGAAGGAGTCGGCTCTATGAATTCTCCCAAACAGATGCTTATGCTGTAATTTCAGACCTTACTTCTGAGGCTTTTCATCGCAGGACTGCACAGAACAATATGTTCTATGGATCTGATTTATTATTTTTGTAGCCATAGGGCTATACCTCTAATAAGTCAACATATGAACTTTCCTGACAGCCTCAAAGTATACAAGGGTTATTATTTTCTGAAAACTAGTGCTGGCTTTAATTGAATCTAGAGATAAAACAGGAGGCAGACATATGGCAGTATCAGCCAAATTCTGGGCACATAATTACTGACCAGCATGCTTTCCTATTGATATGCCATAACCATTTATTACAGTGAGAATTCACAGACATTCCAATGTGTTTGTTCAAAAATGTGAACAGTCTAGATGGGTACTGAACAGAATGGATTGGATTGTGTGCTATCAAATATAAATTGGTGAAAACTCTTGTGTCCCAGAGGCACAATGTGAAAAATTCCATCATTTTAAATATTTTCAATTAACAGCAGCTAAATGGCTTACACAATACAACATTATTTTAGCCAATAAAGTGTCTTCCAGCTCAGTAGTCAGCAAAGGGATTCTCTGCTAGAACAACTTTTACCCCCTGCTTAAGTTAAAAAAAAAAAAAACACATTTGGGTTGATTTACTAAAACTGGAGGGTGCAGCTTGGTGCAGCTTGGTGCAGCTGTGCATGGTAGCCAATAAGCTTCTAGCTTCAGTTTCTCCAATTAAGCTTTGACAGAAAAAAAAAATTGGAGGCTGATTTCAGAGCTGCACCAGGTTTTGGACTCTCCAATTTTAATAAACCCTAACTGTGTATAGACAGATGCAGACAAAGAGTAGCCTTTGTAATTACCTCTTATGATCCATAATGTGCAAATGAGGTCTTATATAAAGCACTCCCTTACCCAAGCAGAAACAATTTTTAATAGACGTCTTCTTCTTGTCTCAATGGCAGTTAAACAGGAAATAATGGAGGTGCTCACTACCCAACACCTCCTGGATATTTTAAACTGGGAGAATGGTTTTGGCTTCAGGAAGACTGTCTACTGCTTCTCATTTGCTCTATATGTGAACAGTGTCCAGGTCAAAGTGACATTTTGAGATGTCCCTTGTGCATCTTCACAGTGTGCCACAATTAAATAGTTTGTCTACCCATAATCCAGCTAATAAAAGCATAGCGACATATGTATGAACTGTTCTTTCCACTGTTTGTCAGAAGGAGCCAAGATCAGTCAAAACACTTCCTCCAGATATATGTTGTAAGAACTTATAACACCTAGAAAGGGAGAACCCCCAATATGCCAACATCCAATGGATATATGAAAGGATTGAGAGAATTGAAGGCTCTCTCAAAAAATGGCGGACTTTGTGGGCATATCATATCAGGTAGTAATTATAAAAAATATCATATTACCAAACAGATTAAAATACCATATAACAGACAACAACACACTATTACTTGACAAGCTCAACAGATACCCAATAAAAAAGACATAGAGGTATGGATCCTTTCCTTGGGGTAAATGAAAACTCTGTAATAGATACGAAAATAGTATGTATGTATATCAGAATATACTGTCCATGAACTCCAACATGCTTGCTTGTCAATACGTTTCACAATTTATTTGCTTCCTCAGGACATACTGGATAAGTGCTGATAACATTTTTTAAATTATACAAAAGAAAGATGAAAAGTATGAGTATCCACAATTTTAAACATAAAAATACACACAAAAACATTAAAAATGTATATATATATATTTATTATATATATATATTTTATATATATATATATATATATACTGTATATGCATCTTGGAAAATGACATGTAAAAAGAAAGACACACCACAACACAACACCACATATATGCTTGCCTGATAGGCCTTGAAACCAGGTATTGGGTGACAACACAAAAAACACAATACAAATCAATGAAATCCTGCCAGGGATCATCTTTTGGGTATTGAAGGCATTCAACATATGTATGTGACCCATAAACGAAGAGGAGGGGAAATGGGATCCAACCTCCTATTTGACCATGGTCACTGATAATTCTATAAATAAAACAGTATTCTAGAAAGTGTTTCCCAATCTATGAGTTATATAAAGTCCAGTTATATAAAGTCCAGACTTTTCACATAATATGTCTTACCTAATGACAGAAAACTGATGTAGATCAATTAGAATACAATGCATAGGGATAGGGGGCCAGACATTCAGCCACTAAAGGTCAAGAGTAGATATCTAGGGGTACATAATATATACTTCCATGTAATGAATCAATCCATATGAAAAACACACATAGAGGGCTCAACAATATGAAACACCTGTCATGACATTTTGGCTAAAAGGGTGCAAAGTGTTAATTTCTATTAATTATAGCTGCATTCAATTTATTCATTAATTAATTTGTAGGTTTTATTTAGGTATTATTGTGCAAGACAATTTCCTTGCAAATTCAAACTTTACCACATTTACTAGGCTCTGGGGCAAATTCCCTTGCAAAGTTAACAGCCTATTTGCCTTCATGCCCCATACACACGGTCGCATATTCTGATGGAAAAAGTCAGATCGGATTATGTTGTTGGAAAATGCGATCGTGTGTGGGCTCTAGCGAGCTTTTTCCGTCGGAATTTAGGACAAAATCCGATCTGACTTTTTCCGAACGTTTGTAGAGAATTCCGACGCACAAAGTGCCACGCATGCTCAGAAGAAATTTGAAGACAAAAGCTGTTGGCTACTGGCCTCTACGTAGTCCCGTCGTATGTATTGTACGTCACCTCATTCGGAACGATCAGATTTTCTGACAACTTTGTGCAACCGTGTGTGTGCAACAAAAGTTTCGGCCAAAATCCGTCAGAAAAAATCAGACGGATTTTGTGGTCGGAATGTCCTATTACATTCTGATCAATGTTCTAATGGTTTGAGTTCAGTCCCTTAGCTCTACTTGCTTCAGGGAGGTAAAGGAGACTTACATTTTTAGGAAAAAGGTTGAAATGTGTGTATAAAAAAGATCATACCTTTGCTTTGCATGATCATTTGGAAGAAAAAAAGTGTGTTTTGGAAAACTCAGAAACAAGTACATTATTTACAATGTATCACATTATGATTAGTGAAAGAATATGTTCACGTTATCAACATTATTTACTAAGAAACTTATATCATCCTTTCAATAAAAGTTCCACCTTTAGTGCTGTGCTTCTCAATCTCCATCCCATGAGCTCCAGAATCACATCTTTTCAAGATCCTGGTCATTTGAAAACTGTATTCTAACTTTTTATGAAATTGAGCATTACATGTTATGTTGCCTTCAAATCAGAATCATATGTTCAAACCCAGCTTTAACAAACTGCTACTGATCGCTATTGATAAAATATGGAATACCAGAAAAGGGGTTGAGCAGCAGTTTACAGACAACATTGCAATAAGACACATTAGTGGAAATACCTCTCATATCGAATTAAAACAGAAGACAGAATTGCAGCTAAAAATATATTTATATATAATTATAAAGAACAATTTGCTGACAAAAGAGGACAAAATCAAGCTATCTATCAGAGGCAGAATTAAAAGTATACACATAAGAAAGGATGTAATTCATAACCGATATTATTTTATTGGAATTTTTTAAACTGAAAACAAACCTTTGTTTAGCTTGTCAGTTATGTCTGGAATTACTGCTCAGCTATATTGGCACTCTGTAAGGACTATCATATCAAGGGATGAGCAAAGAAATGTATTATGCCTTCTATTGCCCTGTACACACGGTCGGACTTTCCGACGGAAAATGTGCAATCGGATCATGCTGTCGGAAAATCCGAACGTGTGTGGACTCCATCGGACTTTTTCCATCGGAATTTCCGACACACAAAGTTTAAGAGCTGGACCTAAAATTTTCCGACAACAAAATATGATTGTTTAAATTCCGATCGTGTGTAGACAATTCTGACGGACAAAGTGCCACGCATGCTCAGAATAAATTAAGAGACGAAAGCTATTGGCTACTGGTCCGTTTATAGTCCCGACGTACGTGTTGTACGTCACCTCGTTCAGAACGATCGGATTACCCGACAACTTTGTGCGACCGTGTGTATGCAAGACGGATTTTGTCGTCGGAATGTCCGACCGTGTGTACATGGCATATAAGATTTCAGCAAAATTCACCTCCAAATTACTCCTTTGCATTTCGTAGAAAATGGCCCAATTTTTCATTTCATTTTTCCTAGAGGGATATGCTTTGGAATCAATTTGCAACTCTGTAAAAACAGCAGGCAAATGATACGACTACTGAAGAAGGGGAGCAAGTAGCTAATCAATATTTGTTGAAACAAGAGCACTCCTTTTCCTAAAACTTAGTGGGGCATTGTTTCCTTTTTTTCCGTTTCCCCTAATTTTATGCATTGAAGATTTAGCGCCCAAAATTCTATGCACAGATTACACTTTAACCTTGAAATTGGAATGCAAAGCCAGTGCAGTCATCTGCATACAAATGCTTACTTGTTAGTGTTTAGCAGTGTAGCTTACAGTTAATTGCCTATTGTTCTGAAGCTAAAGTTTATGGAACAACCGACAAATTAAGGTTATGGTGAATAAACAAAGTTCATTTACATTTCACATCTAGTTTTTAGGCCTTGGACAAATTGATTATGATTTAAAAACCTTTGTACTCTGTGAATTATTATTGTCAGATCAATATGAGGAGGGTACTCTCACAATTATATGAGGAATTAGTTATGCTTTCATTAGTCCAGCATGAGCAAACTATCTGTTGAATAATAAGTAGAGGCATATTGAGTAAACAATGTTGATAAAGAAGAGTGATTTTCTTAGCGGCTAACTTTCATTGACGTTTATAAACTTTGTGAGTAGTATCATTTTGTGCTACAGGAAAAAAGAACTAAAAAACTTTTAGATAAACTTTAACATTTTAATATTCATGATATTGAGGAAAAAAAGTAGCAGCATGGAGAGCAAGGATAACTTGCCACAAATTTGTGGCAGTGTTAAATTGTAAGTCTGTTAACTTGCTACACATTTTCACTGGCAAGTTATACACTTGCAGAGCACTTGAAGCACAAGTTCTAGTTTACATTTTTACAATTTGTAGCAAATTTGTGGTGCAAGTCTCTAGCAAGAGCAAAGTGCAGTGGTGAGTGTACAGCGCTCAGAGCTCTGCAAGTCACAGTGACCCCTGTGGTGGGATGACTATTGCACAACACAACTGAACCAGAACTTGCAGCAGACTTGCAGAATGTTTGCAAAGGAAATTGATTTGGAGTCATGCAACGTGGATTTGCTGCAATTGTGCAACAAACTTGCAAAGCCTGGCAAGTCTAGCAATAGCTTAGCAAATCATTTTCAAACTTGCAGCTCAATTTCTTGCTAACTGCGATGGTGGCCAAAGACTCCTATGGTAGATCCGATGTGCATGCATGACACAATAAGTCTCAGGCTTCTCTGTAGAAAAGAAGCAAAACTGTCCAGCTCTGCCTAACATTTGTGTTTGTGAATGGAGGAGAGGGTAGCATTGGTGAACACTGTTAGCCCCACTTATGGGGTTAGCTCCACAACAATGGTGACAGGTCTTCTTACATGCAGTCAGACTGCTGCTTGTTCAAGCATATTCCAGTTTTAATAGCACAATAATCATATCACTCAGCTAATCATAAACATGCAGAACTTGTACAAAAGGGTATTTTGCAAAGAACACCATAACCTCCTGGAGAAGTCAGGAATAAAAGCTTAATTAAACGCAGCAATACTTACCTTGGTTCCAATTGTCCGATGCCTGCAGGGGCGCCAGTATTGTCTTCCTGGCTTCTTCCGGGTGCTGGTCTCTATCCGCCTGGATTGGCCTGTGCAGAATGACATCACTCCCACACAGTCAATGGCAGTCAATCATCAAGGCACACTGGAATGTCCCAGAAGTATAAACGGAGCTGCACAGCTCCATTTACATTCTGCATAAGATTTAAAATGTATGTTAAAATGTATTTTATTGCAGGAGAGACATGCCATCTGTTGGCAAAATATAAAAAAAAAATGCCTTTGGTTGCACTTTAACACTTGTGTTCCATTATTTTCCTTGCAAACGCTCTACTGAGGCAATTTCATTGGACATTAAAATGGCAATTGGCAGTGCAAATTCTTTGGACAGTAGAATGGCAATTATGAAAACTGAGGCCCTAATAACAAAGTGATACTAAATCATATATGGTCAGTGGAGATGGTTTACTAGCTAATTAAAGCCAACTCTCTTGTCAAAAAAAGGAAAAGGAAGACGTCTATATAGGAAGAGTCACTATTTACTTGTTTCACCATTCATGTCTCCAACCTTCACTCTCCTACAGGGCTACAATACATTGGCCAAATAATCTTCAGCATCCAACAATTCTGAGTGTTTCAGATCCCTGCATCCACCACTATACACTATGGTTTCACTTGCGGGCCTTTACACCACTAAAATTTGCAGGAACACCGTAATGACTTAAATGCTGACAGCTGGAACCACAACCTGGAAGAGTCATATGCTGAAGATTTTTTAGCCAGACACTCATTAGGTATGGCAGTAGGTGCCCTGGTAACAAAATAAACCTATATCAGAGAGGTGCACAGAAGGCACCACAAGCATTTTCAGACTTTAGTATTTATTTTGTGACATCTGTGTATTTTAAAGTAGATGTCCAGCTTTAAAAAAAGTTTAAATAGTTGGTTAGGACCAAGATGGCCCAAACAAATCATTACCTTCACTAACAGATGCAGTGGCTATGTGCGCTGTATGAACAGTATATATCGTTGTGTTCCGGGAGTGGAACAGGAACTTCCCATCCCAGTACCAGAACAAAATCAAGTTGGACAAAGCACTGTTCAACCATTCACATAGAACTTTGTATTCAATGAATGAATACAAAGCTACAAATGATTGGCTGAGGCAGAGATTGAGACATAATCCATCTGCCTTTCCACTTCAGCCAATCAGGGGAAGCTTTGCATTTATTCATTACAAAGCTCCCTGTGAATGGCTAATCAGTGCTCAGCCTGACTCTGTTTTGTATCGAGCGTGGGATAGGAAGTTCCTATACTGTTGCTGGAACACAGTGCTGTATATTGTGTGTGGCTGGGGCTATGTACAGTTTATACAGCACACACTGCATATGTTAATGATCGTAATAGTTTGTTTGGACCAGCTTAGTCCAAAGGAACAATTTATACCAAGTTGGAGCATTGATACTTATGTAGTAGGTTGCTTCCTTACCAAGTATTAAAGTGATTCTAAAAGAAAGAATTAAAAAAAATGAACAAAAAACATGTTACACTTACCTGCTCTGTGCAATGCATTTGCACTAGAGCAGATCTGATTCTCCTCTTTTTCTTGCTCCTCTCCCCTGCTGAGTGCCCCAAATTGCGAGCCCCTTGCTATGGGGGCACTCGAGCAGGCTCGCTCACGAGCTGCACTCTGTGTGTCCATTCACACACAGAGCGTGGCCTGCCCCTGCTCTTTCTCCTCATTGGCTCACCGGCTGGGATTGACAGCAGCAGGACTCA
Source organism: Lithobates sylvaticus (assembly GCA_028564925.1). NCBI lineage: Eukaryota > Metazoa > Chordata > Amphibia > Anura > Ranidae > Lithobates > Lithobates sylvaticus. Next base: position 77,967,792 of record CM053027.1, read on the forward strand.
ATGCCTCTGTCTGTTTTGTGTGAGAGTGAGGAGAGAGATACCAGGGGGAGCCACTGCTCACAAGCACATCTCTGGATCGAGATGAGTATAAGGGGAGGCTGGGGGGAGCTGCACCCAGAAGTTTTTTCTACCTTATTGCATGGGATGCATTAGGGTCAAAAACCTTGAGCCTTTAGAACCACTTTAAAGCAGGAATGAATCATACAAATTTAAATCTGGTGTAGTGAAGCTTATATTTAACAGATCACACCATGGATCTCACAAAGTGGATGGTAGGCTTAGCTAGGTGTATATATGTGGTTTATAAAAATCTATTTTAAAAGGGCAAATTTATGTGCAATCTTTAGAACTAAGTGTGAAGAAAACTGATTAGAAAGAGAAGATGCTAAATAGTAAACATTCAAGGTATAAAAAAAGGTTTGTTATAGCTGCCTACACCAAATATCTGTAGAGAGGATCAACTGCTTTTAAATTCCATGCATTTTGTTTTGTCAGTCACCTCCAATAGTACCTGCAATAAGCTGCACAAACTGTACAGTAATTGCATTCTGTTTAAGTCCAGAACACATGTAGCAATTCACTATGACCTTTTCTTGTACATGGATGCCCTTGACACCGACATTATGCAGCAGATTGACCCCCTACTCCTTTGTTTCCCTCCTAATAGTACATTAACCTTTAACTATCTCAGATGATACACTAACACAAAATGACAGATGAGCGATACGCAAGCTAAATGGGTATAATGATTATGAGGTGTAAAAGTGGCAATTGTTTTTCATGCTTTTGTTCCTAAATTCAAGTTCATTTTGATTCATGTAAAAATTTGTATTTTACAGAAATCATAAAAAAGGAATTGGTCAGATTTTTTATAACATCCTTGTATGTCCTTGTTACTAGAAAAATTAACAGACTTCATGCAGATCAGGTACCATTATTTGCTTACACTAACCTTCCTTGAACTCCCCTGCTGCCCCGTTAGCTCTAGGAATCACAAAAAGGATTGGCAACATTGGAGGTTTTTAGCAAAATCAGGAGCATTTGGGTGAAAAGATAGAAAAGGAAGTTGCAACTTATCATAGCTTGAAAATCAGAAAAAAAATTAAAAGTCCCGAAATTATTTTGAAAATTTGCATCATAGTGGGACAGATTTTTTTAAAGGTTTAGGTTCTTCAAAAAGTTGCTGAATTTATACATATTTCTAAAACGCTTATAAATAATGATGCAAGGTTCTTTAATAAAATGTACACCTAGATCTAAATATTTTATTATAGAAATAAGGTTACAGTAATTACCGTATATGTAAATAAGGACAAATGTATAATGTTTAATTTTGATTTAAATTGCATTTTTTTTTCTTCAAGTATTGACATTTTAAATAAATAATCTAGGGTGATCACCTTTCAATGTCCCTGATCAACTCTTTCCTTTTCTTGCATTCTTGCCCTTCCCTGCTGCATAAGACAGTGACTCTAGGTTAAATTAATCATTTACTCCAAGACTACTCTAGACAATCTCTTGAACCCACAACGGTTTTAACCAGTTGCACGCAAATTTATGTTGGCAGAATAACACAGGCAGCCAAAAGGGCGTACCCGTATGTCCCTTTGAATTTGCCGCCTAGCGGTCACCACGGTAGCGTGCCTGTGCATCTCGCAAACTCGTGATTGCGGCGTGGAGAGGCAGAATGGGGAGGTGTAAACAAGGCATTTCCCTGTTCTGCCTAGCAACATGACAGGGATCTACTGCTTCCTGTCATCAGAAACAGTGATTTCTGTCATGTTGTAGTGAGCCCATCCCCCCTACAGTTAGAACACATCCAGGGAACACAGTTAACCCCTTGATCGCCCCTAGTGTTTAACCCCTTCCCTGTGTCATTTATACAGTAATCAGTGGCTATTTTTAGCTCTGATCGCTGTATAAATGTCAATGGTCCCAAAATAGTGTCAAAAGTGTCCGATCTGTCCACCATAATGTCGCAGTCCTGATAAAAATTGTAGATCGCTGCCATTACTAGTAAAAAAAAATATATATAAAAATAAAACTAAAAATGCCATAAAACTATCCCCAATTTTGTAGACGCTATAACTTTTGTGCAAACCAATCAATATACACTTATTGGCATATATATATATATATATATATATATACTAATATTGCTTTTTTTCAAACTTTTTTTTTATATTTTATAGCGCAAAAAATAAAAACTACAGAGGTGATCAAATACCACCAAAAGAAAGCTCTATTTGTGGGGAAAAAAAGGACATCAATTTTGTTTGGGTACAACATCGCACGACCGCGCAATTGTCAGCTAAAGGACGCAGTGCCGAATCACAAAAAATGCTCTGGTCAGGAAGGGGGGAAATCCTTCTGGGGCTGAGGTAGTTAAACTTGTTTTTCAAGTTTACATAATATGAGCCTACCCCTTAGCCAAAGTAAATAAAAGTTGAATCTTTTTTTAATAAGCTGTGTAAGATGGAGACAGGCATGTATTTCTACAAAAGGTAGAAAAAGTGGTCTTTAATTAAGGAAACACATTTTATTATCATGCTTTTATAAAAAAAATGTTAAAGCTACATTTCAGAAATTCAGCCAATTTGTAAAAGTGCAGACACATTATGAATTAAATCCAATAAGATGAATGCCATCTCCTGGACTTATCTATATTATTTACATCTGACATGTTTATGGCTCTGCTGAGAATACACTGTGGGCTGTGAGAAGAGAGAAGCACACAGAGCAGCTATGCTCACCTATTCCCTCTGTTGTCACAGAATGCTTTTGTATTTTATGAATGTGTTCACATAATGTAAAGGCTTCTGTGATTGGGCAGGAGAAGGGAGGAACGGGCATACCAGAAGATTCAGCATTGGGCTCCCGAAACTACTGCAATAGCTGTCTTCCTGGAGTTCTATAAACCTGCCAGATGTAAATAATAGAGATACATCTAAGAGGTGTCATGCATCTTGTTGGATTTAACTCATAGTGTGCCTTCACTCTTTACAAAGGAGCTGATTTCCTGGAATGCAGCTTTAATTTTTTAAACTGATTTTTTTGCTTAAAGTAGAATTAGAGTCAAAAGTTTTTTATATTTTGGATAAAGTAAGCTTCCTGTCCCATAGAGAAAGTAGGAAGTTAGAGGAAATCCCTCCAAAGTGGGTCACCAAAACTGTCTCCATTGAAGATTTCCCCTCTATTTCTTTTCCGATGACAACTCAAAATTTGGGATTTACTTCCGTTGATAACAGTTAACAGGACAAATAGAGAATGTAATGGATGCTTGAGCTGTGAGCTCTGGACCCTGGGGGAGCTAGATGAACATTCCAGCATTCTGGGGCATACAGTTTGCTCCAGAAATGTACAATCTATTTGCTATCACTCTATATATGTTGAATCTCAATAACGGAATTCAGAGAGCAATAAAAACCCATTATAATACCTTTCTACTCTATCCAAAACTGAGAAAGTATTTTGGTCTAAAGTATCCACCTCAGGTGTAAACAGACTAGGTAACCCATTGGTTTGCAGTGTAACTTCTCTTTGAGTCAAAATGATTTATCCAAGTTCCTGACACTAGATTGCGAACCAAAGCTTCTCTGTGACATTGTTATTCAGTCAGTGCATAAAATGTGAACTTACAGACAGATAACTCTAGTTTTTAGCAGAAAGAAGCCCAGTAAATCCATGTATGCCTTGCTGCCTAAGTACAATTTCCTTTATATTTTCAGCCTTTTCCATAAAACAGTCTTTGACCCAAAATAAACCCATATAACTTTCAAAATGGATTAACGGGATAATAAAAGATTAGGACATTGCATTTATTGATTAGTTATGTAATTATTTCTGAAAGAGGCGCTATAAACTGCAGATAATAGCTTTGTTCCAGTGTGAGCACAAGCATTACAGCATGCTGACTAGGTTTGTACTGTTCTGTGTGCTTTGTTTCAGTGAAAAGGTGAACTTTCGAAAATACTATCTGCCTCTTCCATGATTAGAGAATTTCAGCTGATCTTTGAGAAATGCTTCCATTCTTTTGCTTAAAAGGGGATGTACGGTGCACAGTGTTAAACCCTTGGATACTACAATCTTTCCGACGTACTGTTACTCTCTAAGCAACACATAAGTACTTTTTTATGTACACCTTTCATTCTAGAAATATGAGGGCTGCCATTGTTGACCTTCTGAAAATTTGAAAAGTTGCTCTTTTGTCTATCTTCAGTATCTTTGAGTCAAAGTTTTGGAACAAGCATGCAGCAAACAAAAATCAGAATTCCTTATCGCTATATTTTTCCAGCTTAGTGGGGGTGATTTTCTAGAGAATGTTCTTACATCGAAGTGAATACAACGCAATAAATATAATGAAGTTACTTTGAGTGTCTGGTAATTACATTTTCAAGGTAACATCTTTTTGTCTTGATTTGGATATAGTTGAGGATTCAGGCTTTTCTGCTATCTGGGGCTCCATTAAGGATATTTCCCATAACTTCCTGTTACTATTACAACAATTTCACCAGACAGGAAGTGAGGAGAAATCTGCAGCAAGGACACAGGCAGAAATAAAAATCTGGCAGGGGTTCTATCTTTCCCTTACATTGCTAAAGAAAATCATTTTTATTTATGTGTTTCTGTTGGAGTTTTTCCTTGCCTCACTCCTGTCTGGTAAGCTGTTGTCAGCAGTGCAGGAAGTGAGGGTAAATTTCTCTAGATGCGCACCAGACAGCACTAAAACCAGACAGGAGTTCTTCAAATCCCTCTCTATACAAAAAAAAATCTTGTCTGGATATACAATTTAGACAGGATTTTTAGCCTTTACAGTATATATGTCTCATGGAAAACATTTTATTGCTGTATATATGTGCACATTATTGCAATTACTCCTGCCACACTTTCCACTTCATTTTCATTTTAAGTTCAAAATTTGGGTTTCTGTGTCTAGCAATATAATTTTAGTTGGGCAGTTATGCATTCAATTTAAAGTGATACTAAACATACACAGTTTCATTTACATTGTCCCTTCTATTTCTGTATATGGAGGATGGCACTGTAATTATTTTAATTAAAAAAAACATCCGAGTACCTTTTTCGTAATAAATATACAGCTGTCAGTTGACCCAGATCGTTTCCAGTCTATCTGCAGGAAAACATAAGCAGGAGGAGCTTCTAGTCCGCTGTTGCTGGTCACATGTTCAAAAAAAATGTCTTTGGAGTACAGAGTATAAATAAATAATTAATATAAATAAACTGTTTTAAGTTTTCATATAAATATATATTTGAAATCAAACCTTTATTATTGTTTGGCTATAACATTGTGTGGGAGGACTTCTGCTAGTCACACCCCTCCAGCTTGTGTCTTAGAATAAGAGAGGGGTGTAATATCACACCTCCATTGTATTTAGCTGGTTAGTAGGCATTGGGGAGGAGGGAGAGAATAGGCTACCATTTACCATTGTGTATGCGCCCACATGGGCTGCTCAGATGTGATAGGAAGGGAAATGTTCAGCATAGAATCTCACTGAAAACTGAGCATGTGCAGAGTTGCCACAACAGCTGCAAAATCCTTAGCTGAATTGGGGACAAGGACAGAAGGTGGAGCCAGAGAGCAGCAGGATCAACCAGCTTTTTTTCAGAATCCAAAAACGAATTTCATAGTTACTGAGTGAGTATGGACAGCATATAATACAGCATTTATTGACAGTTTTTTATGATGTGGGTTTAGTGACACTTTATAGAACCCCATTGCTGATAGCGTAAAAAAACGAATTAGCTCCTAACATGGTGACAGTTGAAGTCTTCTGGGAATATATAGCACTATAGCTATAGAGATACTGTAGAGCCATAAACTCTCCTCCCAATGTCATTAAACCAAAAGACTCTGCAGAGTGCCCAGAAGAAGCTTTCCTTGCAGCGGCACATAGAGGAACTGTACAATTATGCAGTGTATACATGCTTCAGATTTAAGCATCTCTGCATAAGACTTCATTCAGCTGAGTTTGTCAACATGATGGAATGCCTGGGAACCGGGAAAGTCACCTATAAATATGACAAGTTACTTGATAAGGACTGTAATCCTACTTTGATTGCAAAAATACCAAATTCTGAAAACAATTTAGTGAAGTAATTAGTCTCCTTAAGGAGGTGTAATCATGTCAAAGTAAACATTTGTCTGTTTTGATTTCTGATGACATTGAGTGGGATTTTCCTTGCGTGTAGGAGAGCTTGCGTCACTTAATTGTTTTCCGTAACCTCAAGTCACCCTAATCCTGCTGAGGAGCTTGTGGGGATAATAACACCACAGAAGACTTCAGAGCTGTCAGTCCCTTATCGCCTCTGTAAACAATCCTCCATTAAAACAAAGCTTTGAGCAGATAATAAAGAAAAAAAAAATCAACGAAACAGAGGAAGCAGATATGCAAAGGTGGGGAAATCATTTTTGTGAATTATCTATAGAAATTAAATGAAATTATTAATATACAGTGTTATAGCCTATTTCAATTCTTCTTCTTCTTCTTCATTTTCGTCTTCTTCTTCTTCTTATTATTATTATTATTATTACAGGCATACCCCACTTTTAAGTACACAATGGGGTTTATTTACTAAAGCTGGAAAGTGCAAAATCAAGCTCACTTCTGCATAGAAACCAATGAGCTTCTAACCCCAGCTTGTTCAATTAAGCTTTGGTAATAAAACCTGGAAGCTCATTGGTTTCTATGCAGAAGTGAGCCTGATTTTGCACTTTCCAACTTTAGTAAATAAACCCCATTGTGTACTTAAAAGTGGGGTATGCCTGTATTTCAAGTTGAGGTCCCCCACCTTCCTTTACTGTTTGGAGTTCTCTTTCCCCCACATCTGCAGCCAACACAGGTCCAACAAAATGATAAGCTAAAGTACAAAAATGATCCCTGCTGTTGCCCTCAGAAGGTAGCACTAGTCAATTTTTTTAAAAAAGTTGACTTACTAAAGGCTAGGGAATTGCCCCAGAGCTTTGTAAATGGGGTAAAGTTTCACTTTGAAAGAATACCCAATCACACGCAGGGAAAATTAAAAAGAAAATATTTTTGCTTGCACATGATTGGATGATAGAAGTCAACAAAGCTTCACCTCATTTGCTAAGCTCTGGGGAAAATGTCCTTGTAAAGTGAATAGTCGTTTCCCTTTAGTAAATCAGCCCCAGTGAAAACAATATACTCTGCACTGGCCCTGTCCTCAGTAGCTGATAACCAAGGAGAATAAGTGCATGCAGTGAAATACAGTTCTCCCCCTAGTGGGTAATTACAATTTGTAGGCAATAATGCAAATAGTTTATAAGCAGGTGCAGTTAGCTAGTCTGTCCCAGAATAGTGTGCTATAATAGAGAATAGTGTAATTAGGTGCCCTTATGCTTTTGGGCCCTCCTGTCGTGATGTCATGGGTGAGTCAGCCCATATTTAAACCAGGTTTGGAGAAGCCTTAGCCCTGGAAAGGGCCTGGAGTACAGGGTGAGGTAGTCTTGCACTCAGAAGAGATGGCTGTAGTTATCCTGTCTCTTTGGATGGTGGAGGCTAGTGCAGGTTGCAAGAGGCCCTTTAGGCCAGACCAAATCTTCCCTAAAGTGAAGCTATCCCCCTGTGAGACTTGAGAGAAGTGTACTGAAGCAAAGGTGAACTGCAGTAATCCTGTTTTAGGAACTACATGCAAGAGGTTGTGAGCTGGACACAGAGAGCCTAAGGCAAGTCAGAGCTCTCTGAGTGAGTAATAATAACCCTGGGAAGGAGAGACAATGAGTAAGGGAAGATGGCTTAATAGAAATGTACTGTGTGCTTCTTTCACATGTGACTGGTGCAGATCGTCCACTATATGTGATTGACAAAGTACTGCCAAGTAACCCTGGATAGTATGTCTTATAGATGTAACTGTATATGCCACCTTGAAGTAACATTAGTAAAGTACAGCAACTCTATCTTTTGGTGTGGACAGTTCTTTTTTTGAGATATAAACACTAATGGCTGGGAATGTCGTGGGGAGGCCACTGACATTGAGATGGACACAATATGATGGAGAGTTAAGGTTTAAAACAGGAGGGTTGTTTTTCTAGTAGGAAGAAGAGGTGCATGAACTTGAGATTTTGGCACTGATACACAGTCATTTGCCCCCTTACAAGCTGATATGTGGGCAAACAGCTAAATACATGTTAGACTGACATTCTATATGGGAGCTGTTTTACTAGCTGGAAAATGTATATTTCTGTCAATCCACAGTCATGCGATTTTCATAGCTCTGCCACTGAAACACCCTTTTCATTCAGAACTGTATGCACTGGTGCTTTAAAGTGGACCTCCTCCTCTTTATATTAAAAGGCCACCATTAATGAAATTAATCTGTCCACATGCCAAATCTCTGTTCCACCACCAAGAAAACTCAAGCTGTCATTTTAAAGGTATACATCATGCTTCTTATTCTGTATTTCCTGTCCCGGTCCACTGATTATGTCAGTGACCTGATGAGTAGGATGCATAAACAGATCTACAAATAAATAAAAAAAATCTATAAGGGTTTTGGTAATTAAAGCATGGGTCTGCCTTCTTGCACATCTAACCTTACACATCATCTTTGGGGGAACAAAGAGTCTTTCCCCTTGAGATCTTCATGAAATCTTGGGAGAGATTCCAGTCTACAGATAAGATCTCCCTTTAAGACACTGACTACATCACCAGTGCCTCAGAAAAGTTAGTTAAATGAATAAAAATGTATGTTCACAAATGCAGAGCTGCGGGCACCTGTCCTTTTTAGGTTTGATAATGGAAAGGTCCAATTTAATCTCATGCCGACCACACAGCACATATTGTATGTGTGTTGGCAAAGAGGGTGAACCTTAATGTTCACATGCTGCACATATGTGTCCATGATGGCTTAGGTTTCTGTGCTGAGAACGCACTTACTAAATGCTCCAGCACAGTGACTGAGCTATCACCATTGGCACTTGGTCTCTAGTTATGATTGGGAGCTGGCAAAATGGGTTCTTGATCATGTGCCAATCACAGTAGTAACATGATCAGGAAGTTCATCCCACCCGCTTTAAGTTGAAGGACCGCGACAGGTGGCAAGAGGTTAAAGCTGTGGGTCAGCTTTAGATCTAACCTGTGCAGGGCAAAAGAGGTTTGCGTTAATGTTCAGTCCTCTATCAGCATTTACTCAACTTTCCTACACTCATCCGCCACTCCCTTTGGAGCAAAGACAATACCCACTACTCATAAATATAGAGAAACATCTGACACACTTACTCTTCCTCTCATGTGACAGCACTTATGCTTGGTGATTGGCCTAAGGTTGTCACATGGGGGGCGATGGTGCCATCCTCAGTCATGTATAAGCAATGGACATTCTGTCTGACTGGGCATTTAGGTGACCCTGTTGTTGATACTACACAGGCACAGGATAGCTTTAAAGCGGAGTTACAGGCTTTTTATGTTTATTAAAAGTCAGCAGCTACAAAAAGTGTAGCTGCTGACTTTTAGTATACAGACACTTACCTGTTCCACGGTCCAGCGATGCGGCCAAACGGAGCTTCACTCCTCTCTCCCTCTTTTCCGCCGGCGCCTCCATTGCCACTCTGGGCACCCAACCGTGACAGCACATGCGTGAGTCGCGCTGCGCTCCTGGAGTGGACAGGCGATCTCCTGGGACCTGTCACGTGTCCCAGGAGATCGCCTAGTGGGAGGGGCTAAAGGAGGAGTTTCCTTGGTGGTCCCTGGGTGGAAGGAGGAAATAGGACAAGATGTCCCACTCCTAACGAAGCCACCAATCCCCCCCAAATGTGGCATGTAAGGGGGAGAGGAGTGATTAAAGTGGAAGTTCCACTTTTGGATGGAACTCCACATTAAGTTTGCTCCTAAACTGTATAAATAACACAGTTGTTTGCAGAGATTTTTGTTTGTCCTTGCAAATAATTTCATAGTTACATAGTTAGTCTGGTTAAAAAAAGTCCATCTAGTCTAACCAATAAAAGGGGGGGGGGGGACATACAATCTTATATACACAATCCCATACCCACAGTTGATCCAGAGGAAGGCAAAAAGCCCCAGCAAAGCATGATCCAATTTGCTCCTGATCCCCCAAGAGGCAATTGGATATTCCCTGGATCCACTTTACCTATAAATTCTAGTATGCAGTTATATTATGTACGTTTAGGAAATAATACAGGCCTTCTATTGAGCTGGCCAGAACCACCTCTGGAGGAAGTCTATTCCACATTTTCACAGCTCTTACTGTAAAGAAACTTTTCCATATTTGGAGATTAAATCTATTTTCCTCCAGACATAAAGAGTGCCCCCTTGTCCTCTGTGGGGACCTTAAAGTGAATAACTCAACACCAAGTTCACTATATGGACCCCTTATGCATTTGTACATGTTGATCGTATCCCCTTATCGCCTCTTCTCAAGAGAGAATAAATTCAGTTCCTCTAATCTATCATTATAGCTGAGCTCCTCCATGCCTCTTATTAGTTTGGTTTGGTTGCCCTTCTCTGCACTTTCTCCAGTTCCCTGATATCCTTTTTATAAACTGGTGCCCAAAACTTAACAACATATTCCAGATAAGGTCTTACTAATGATTTGTACAGGAGTAAAATTATATCTCTCTCTCTGGAGTCCATACCTCTCTTAATACAAGAAAGGATTTTGCTTGCTTTGGAAACTGTAGCTTGGTATTGCATGCTATTATTAAACATATGATCTACCAAAACACCCAGGTCCTTCTCCACCACTGATTACCCCAGTTGTATTTCCCCTAGTATTTTATGATGCATGCATATTCTTAGCCCCCAAGTGCATAACTTTACATTTATCAACATTAAACCTCATTTGCCACATAGTTGCCCAATTAAACAGCGCATTGATGTTGGCTTGTAAGTTGGATACATCCTGCAAGGACGTTATTCCACTGCATAGCTTGGTGGCATCTACAAAAACTGAAATGGTACTTTTAATCCCAGACCCAATATCATTTATAAATATATTAAAAAGTAAAGGTCCCAACACTGAACCTTGAGATACACCACTGATAACCTTAGACCAGTGATGGCGAACCTTGGCACCCCAGATGTATCATTTCCCATGATACTCATGCACTCTGCAGTGTAGTTGAGCATCATGGGAAATGTAGTTCCAAAACATCTGGAGTGCCAAGGTTCGCCATCACTGCCTTAGCCCATTCAGTGTAAGAGAAGTAACCACTACTCTCTGAATACGGTCTTTTTAGCCAGTTTTCTATCCATTTGCAAACAGATTTTTCCAAGCCTGTAGGTTTTTAGCTTAGAATCTGTAAAAATCAAATGAATTGGTAAATTTTTATGTCCTTGAACTAGAGGGTTTTATTTTTGCAGCTAGTACATTTTCTTCCTTCATATATTACATTGTCATTAGTGGTGCACTTGTGTGATATAAACAGAGCATATATAAAAATAATATTTGTATCCATTAGTACATGAATATATGAGCATTCTGCTTCTATTTTTGTAAATAATCTATCATTACTTTCCCGCTTTAGCACTAGTTTGTCATGCTACCATTATTACAGAAAGACAAATGTAACAGTCCGATTTAATCTAGTAAAGATGCTAATTAACTGTTCAATAATTTATAAGAAACCATCTGTGTAAATCACAGGACTGAACCAAAATTAACTCACTATTTCTAACAATGCGATAATTAATATAATGCATTTTCTGTTTTGATGTTTTTTGAAATTACATACCAAGCTGGCATGTATAATGCATGATGATGTGTCTGTTCTACATCAGTCTTGCCAATTAGAGCAGTTTACCAGCACTGTAAGCTGTATGACTGCAAAACTGTGATATTACTTCTGAGCAGCCACTGCACTACATTTACCTGGCAGTTATTAATCATGCTATGGACAGCTATAAATGAAAGGCAACCAAATTCATTTGATGATGCCCTTGTAGTTTCCTCTATGTCTAGAATAAAGCTTCAATTATATTTTGAACATTTGGTCCAACCCAAAAAAATTGTACAGATGTAGTTAGATGATGGAACAATAAATTGCCTTACCTTTTGTATTTTATTTTCCTATGAGATAAATATATCTGTGCATGGGTTCCAAGCTCCATATTTTTCTGTAGGCAGCACCAGAGTAGCTGGCCTCACACTTTTTTTTTTTACTGACTAAACATGAAACATTTCCTGCAGCACATTTTTTACTGGTAACCTTACATTTTATAGAAAGTCCTTTAAAAAAAAATGAAACAGTCAATATTTAAACAGTTTAAATAATTAAATCGATATTGAAGTGGAATTCCAGCCCAGTGTTTCTCAACCGGGGTGCCATAGCACTCTGGGGTGCCCTGAGGGGTGCCTGATCCTCGATCATCTGTTAGCTTCTGTGCTACATGAGGCAGAGAGCACTGTAAAGTCCTGTGTACTCTCTGTACTCTTAATGGCAAAACAGTAAGCTGAGCTGGCAGCCCAACAGCGTTCTACCAACTGGTGACGCCATTAGTTGCTAAAGACTTGCCAGCGTGCAGAGAGGGGCAGAAAGTGGGGGAGCTCTCTGGCTCTGAAATGCATCTGCTCTTTTGGAATTTCATCACACATTTAGGACGTGTTTAGCAATCCAGGCTGGTCGGAGCACTTTCTAGACTTTGTTATGCCTGATTGATGTCATTGTTTGTGTATATATACCTATATTCCTTTTTATTAATACATGGTTGCAAAGGTAATGTTCTAGTCTATTCCTATTCTGCTTAGGCCATGGCTGTTTTCTAAAGAAGGTGCACTAATAGACTTTAACTGAAAGCTCCATTGGGCTTTAATATAAGCTTTAATGTTTATCTCTTAACACCTACCCTTAACAAAAACTCCTAACATCTACCCTTACCACTTTCTGACCGCCCCATAGCACAATTACTGCTATTATTATGCCCCGTACACACGAGCAGATTCTCAGTTGGAAAAAACTTGGATGGTTTTTCCAACGGATTTCCGCTCAAGCTTGGCTTGCATACACACGGTCACAGAAAAGTTCTCTGAACTTTCGACCGTCAAGTACGTGGTGACGTACAACACTACGACGAGCTGAGAAAATTAAGTTCAATGCTTCCGAGCATGCGTCCAATTGTTTCTGAGCATGCGTAGGAATTTTGCACGTCGGAATTTGTACAGACTATCTAAATTTCCGATCTGAACTTTTTCCGACTGAAAAATTGAGAACATGCTCTCAATCTTTTGCTGGCGGAAATTCGGCCAGCAAAAGTCTGATGGAGCATACTCACGATTGCATTTTCCGACCAAAAGCTCTCATCTGACTTTTGCTGGTGGAATTTTTGATCGTGTGTACGGGGCATAAGACTTAAAGTTAATGCACACAGACATTTGTAGGCATTGTATGCGTCTAGAATAAACTTCTTGGTGCTTTCCCACACCCTGGAAACTGTAGGTACCACTTACAGCCTGCCATTTAGGTAAATGGCTTTACACAGTTGTAATCTTGTAAACGACAATGCCTCTTTGCATAGGTCATTACCTGTGCATGCCCATCCAATGTACTGTATATTCCAAATGCTAAACTTTTGCATTCAGGAAGTACATTGGACACGCATTCATAGGTTAACCCCCATGGGATTTTGTTGCAATAATTAAAATTCAATCCAACAGTTTTTTTGGGAAAATATAAAAAAAATATTTGTACAGAAACATAAAAGATTTAAAATATTGGATCTTGGACTAAACAGTCCAATTCCTATTCTATTGCACAATAGAATCTTATATATAGAATACAAAGAAAGCATATGCTGGATCTGTTGTATAACCACCACAAATTCCAACACGTTTCAACTAAATATAGTCTTCTTCAGGGGACAATGATGTGGGAACGGACATAGTAGACCGGCTAGAACCAAAAAAGGCTGTAGTGCATCTCAAAGGTCACAGTATAGAGGTTGACTCAAAGGCTCACAGAGGATCATGGGTGGTCAGGTGCAAGTAGTCACAGCAATCCCACCATGCATGGGCAGTTGTTAATGGATGGGCTTATGCATAAAAATGCTGATTTTGAATAGGTGAACATGTAGAGAGGAGTACGTTGTATTTAGAGGTAAATAGGCCCCATGGAATCCTTTAAAAGGACCATCCTAACAAATGACCCTGACCAAAGTGTATTACCTCTCACATGGATTGCATTGCTCCCACTGACAATGCCTTTCTCTGCTTTTTTTTTTCCAGAATGACATTGCCATCTTTGTTCAGGAATCATCCAGGTTTAATATGAGCTTCCTGGACTGAGATGCTGCAGACATGTAAATTTGGGTGCCTGTGCAACGAGGGTGAGGGGGACTAGGGAAATTCTTCCTCCTGCCTGCAGCAGACTCATCAGCCAGGCAAAAACATTTGAAAGAGAGAAACATGACTGATTTCTAATAATAAAAGCCAACGCTTTTTTGAAAAATTATATTGTAGCTGTAAATTATGATGTTTTAGGCAATTAGTGATGAAGACTTGTAAAGTTATTGAAAGGTCAACTTTAAATCCATCAACATGAAAGTCAAATAAAATAGTATGTAGTACCTAGTCCTATTTAATTTAGATAAAACAAAGTGTAAGGTACTTAGAAAAGTAAGCATATGTTTAAATGAAATAATTTAGCACATGTAATACATCATTGCTATTTTGCATTGTCTGAATGCAAGATTTAAAATGACACTTTAAATACTGCACTATGGAAAATATGTCTGCCACACTGGCACAATCAATTCTTTGTACTAACATTTTACACATGCTCCTATTTATTAGCATCTGGCTGTTATGCAAATCGTATTTAAATTATATGTTTATCGCACATATGTTATACATAGAGATGAGGGAACAATGAAAATCCACTCCATTGGCAGTCTGTCTGATCCACCTTTTGTAATCTGATCTGTTGGTACTCGATCCAGCCATCTGCTGTTTTCCTTTATTCTCCAACTTTCTTAAGAAATGTAAAAATAAAAAGTGAAATGTATGTAAAAAACTTTAAAAGGTTATTAATGATGAAGTAGGAGCCCTGTACACATCTTATTATAGTGATGGCAGTCTATATGCTTAATTGCCAGCAAGTCTGCCTATAGGATAGAATTGTTTAAAAAACAACATTAAAAGAATTTCAATTTGGTAGATTTACCACTGGAGGAAAATATTTCCTGCCTGGAGTAAAAAAAACAATCATATGAGATGTGCTAAGGAGCAGACCTGCACAGCTTGGTTTGGGTGAACAGCAAGTCTCTTTTCCATGGTATAGGAATCTTTATGATCCTTGCATGAACTCATCCCTGCTCACAAACAAATGGAGGTTGATATGGGCAGTCATCATGAGAAGTGGT
The DNA here is from genome assembly GCA_028564925.1 of Lithobates sylvaticus. Lineage (NCBI taxonomy): Eukaryota > Metazoa > Chordata > Amphibia > Anura > Ranidae > Lithobates > Lithobates sylvaticus. Next base: position 77,983,142 of record CM053027.1, read on the forward strand.
AATATTATTTTTGATAAATTGAAGGGCATATAATCATCCACGAGGAAGAGATTAATTAATAAATCTAGAAACACATTGGATGCATGATGCCCAAGCAAACTATCTGCTGGAAATCAAACCCTCCAAAGAGATATGTAACATTGCCAAAGTATCAATGGATCTTGGCCTCAATATGGCTATGTGTGTTTTTAACAAGGCTATGTATTTTTAAAGTTTTGAAGTAAAACGTGGTTTTATATATAAATGGTTATGCATTTTTCTTTTTTGGTTGCCCTCAAAATTGCATAGGAGGGTCTTTTTCCCATTTCAAGTGGAGTAGCAGGTTTATTTTCTGCACATAAAAAGACTTCTTTACAGTAGGACTTGTAAAATTGGGGAATAGATTTACACATGAGCTTGTTTTAGCCAATGCAGTGGATTGCTTCTGCAAAAGTCTTTATGCATTTCTAAATGTACAAAATATAACCAGATCCTAAGTTTTAGGGAAAACACTGTAGAATGTGGGCCAGCTGCAGATTTATGGTTTTGAAGATGCACTTTTTTCTTCAGTTATTTGTCTTTTTGTTTAAATTTAAAGCTGAACTATATCTTTTCATATACTTTACAACTTTGCCCAAATGAACATGTGAGGCTGCTGGATGTGCAAAATAAATTGTATGTAGCTGAGGCTATGTCTCATATCCGGAACACAGTAGAGGCTATCTGATCAGTGCTCAGCCATTCAGAGAAAGCGGTGTATTCTAGCAATGAATACAAAGCTTCCTCTGACTGGCTGAGTCAGAGGTTGTGACATCAGCAGCCCACTTCTCTGACTCAGCCATTGCGAGTGCCACTGTGATAGACTCTACTATGTTCCGGGTATGAGACAGGAAGTCTCGGCTCCAACCCAGAACACAGTACAGTATGCTGTATGTAGCCTCAGCTACACACAGTTTATACTGCGCATCCAGTGGCCTCACATATTAGCGAAGGACATACCGTAGATAGTTTGGGCCAAGTTGTACAGTATATCAAAAGCTGGAGTTCAGTTTTAAAGTGACTTATATACTTATATATTTGCTTCTTCTCTTTGCAATGTGTAGTATAATGTGTTTCCCTTTTTCGAACAAGCCATCACTACTTTTTTTACAGCGCTCCTATTTGCTATCTTACTCATATATCTATCTATCTATCTATCTATCTATCTATCTATCTATCTATCTATCTATCTATATATATCTATTTTTATATATATATATATATATATAGTGGATATAAAAAGTCTACGCACCCCTATTATAATGTCAGTTTTCTGTAATGTAAAAAAATGAGAAAATTTCAGAACTTTTTCCACCTTTAATGTGTCCTATAAACTGTACAACTTAAACAAACTGAGAGTAAAAATAATAAAAAAAAAAAATAATAATAATGTGCTAATGTGTTGCATAAGTGTGTACACCCTCTTATAACTGTGTTCAGAATCAAGCAATTACTTTTAAACGCATGTTAAATAGGAGTCAGTAATCTTTCTAAACTCCATACTGAATGGAGTGGAGGACACGGGTGGCCCTTGCTTTTTTGCTTCATGTGTTTTACCACCTAATAAATGACTCCTCTCAGTTTTTTCTAGCTATATTAATAGCCCTATCAACTGAAGCTGCAGGGTAGCCCTGCTGCAAAAAACTAATATTAAGGGCCCCCCCTCAAAATCATCATCCCTGCTACATATCCTTCGTAAACGTAGAAATTGGCCTACCGGAATGCTTCTAATGGTATGTGTGGGATGACCTGAGTCTGCCCTCAATATACAGTTTCCAGACAAGGGATTCCTGTAAAGGTTAGTGACAACATAACCCTCACAACCTTCCAAGGTTACATCTAGAAAATCGATAGAACATCTATCCATTTGTCCAGTGAAACTGAGATTTAAGGAATTATCAAAAGTACCCAGCTCACTGGAGCAAATGAATATCAGATCATCTATATAACGCCTGAAAAATTTGATGTGTGAACGGAATGGATTAGCCAACCCACAGGAGATGCATTTGCAATCTGGCAGATTTGGAGTGTTTTTGCAAAGAAGAGTGGGCAAATATTGCCGAGTCAAGATGTGCCATGCTGATAGACTCATACCCAAAAAGACTGAGTGCTGTAATAAAAGGGTGCTTCAACAAAGTATTAGTTTAAGGGTGTGAACACTTATGCAAACATATTATTTTATTTTTTTTATTTTTACTTCCCTCCACCTAAAAGATTTCAGTTTGTTGTTCAACTGAGTTGTACAGTTTATAGGTCACATTAAAGGTGGAAAATGTTCTGAATTTATTGATCTTTGTCTCATTTTTTTAAACCGCAGAAACCTGACATTTTAACAGGGGTGTCATGAAAGGGTTCCCCCGTTATTGGCACTGTCGGTCTCCTGGATCGCAGTACCAGTGTCTACCAGCAGGTGTCTTCCAACACCTGGGACCTGGAATAAGAGGACTCTCCTGCTGGTGGCACTGTTGAATCCTTGGGCCGTTGTACCGGTGTCCACCAGCGGGTGTATCCTGGCAGTGTGGAGCAAATGGCACCTCCTGCGCTCAGGTGTTTCGTGAGGTCAATTATTGGCAGTCTCATAAATACCCGGCAAGCCCTCATATGCTTGCCTTGGTATCCCTCTCCCTGTGCCTTGACCTCGCTGCCTGTATCCTGACCTTGAGCCTGCATCTGACCTGACCTTTCCCGATCCCTGTCCCGAGCCCATCCTGGACCTGTTACCTATTTTCCTTGGATCCCTGCTCTGCAGCCTATCCAACCACCCTCTCCCTGTCCTGCTGGTTTCCCATCCTTACCCATCTGCTGATCTCCCTGTGTATGACCTCGGCCTGGCTTTTGTTACGATTCCGGTATTTCCCATTTATTGTACATAATTTTTGTTGTTTGTGGTTTCCTCTGTGCAGTCCACACAGTCTGGTCTACTAATTCCCTGACAATTGGTGTGTAGACTTTTTATATCCACTGTATATATATATATATCTGCTAGTGCACATACCATTCATATATACCAATGTGAGTATAAAACAAACATTTAATCAGAAATACATTATATCTGTTGATGAATGCTTTTGTGGCTTGTTGAAGTTAACAGGAAGAAGAATTCAGAGATTTGCATCAGTAGAAATCATGAAAGATAAAGATTATAGAAGAAACAGAGGGGAATTCGGTAAAGAAATACCAACAATTTTCTGGCGCTATGACCCTTTAAAATGGTAACTTTACCGATACCTGTGGCAAATTCAGGTAGTTCTTAATGTTGCCATTTTTACAAAGTAGCGCTATTATTGCACCAAATTCAAAAATAATTACATCCAGTTCATAGATTACAAGATTGGAGGGAATTAAAACCAACTCTAACTTGTGCCTGTCCCTGTACACAGTGTAGCAGAGTGGTATATTTGCTGCTGCTTCCCCTTCCTATTACATGTTGTTAAGGACACTGCCAGCTTCACAGCCAACAACCTCCTAGTAACCAGTAATGCTGCAATGGGTTAAGTGCTATGGGGAAGCTGAGACACAAGCTCCTCATCAAGTCTGCTCTCACCTTGTAATTGATAGCAGGTGGTGGGCAGATTCTAATGCCAATAAAGGCTGCCTGCTGTCAATACCAAGGGGAACAGATCTGATGGGGAACTAGTGCCTGTGTAATCCCATCAGGCTCCACCCCCCAGGTACAATACTCCCTGCGGCTGCACTAGGAAGGAAGAAGGAAGCACAGTTGCACTGAGGGTGGAGTGTCTGTATCTACATTGTGGTCTCAGTGCACCTACACAGTCAGTTCATGTCCATAATAAGTACATGCATCTATCACCCACACTGAAATTTTGTTGCGAGGCACGTAAAAATTCTCTTTATGAATTCCCCTGCAGAATGAAATGGATTACACATACTAATAGTGTTACACTGATGGGACTAAATTATTCATGTTTGGATAAATGTGTTGCACTGTTGGTATTGTGAAAAATTGGAGTGTTTTGGATATAATGTATTTTTCATGAAATGTTTGTTTTATACTCACATTGGTATATACTATATGAATGGTATATGAACTAGCATATAACACTTTAGCTAAAAGTAGGATCACTGGGTATAGAAATATAAGAAATAATAAAATAGTGAATAGGAGCACTTGAGATTGTATATAACGTGACACTAAACTGATGTAAAAAAAGAAATTCTATTCAATTATACATTCTTAAAGTGGCTTTAAAGGCATAAGGTTTTTTATTCTATGCATTGAGATAAAAAAAAAAAATCTTATGTGTGCAGTAACCCCCCTCAGCCCCCCTAATACTTACCTGAGCCCCATCTCGATCCAGTGATGTTGCACGAGAGACTTGGTGTCCGGGACTCCCCTCCTCATTGGCTGAGACAGCAGTGTGGCGCCATTGGCTCTCGCTGCTGTCAACCAAAGTCAGTGAGTGAATAAGGAGAGAAATAGGGCAGGGATGGGCTGAGGCTCTGTGTCTGAAAGGAAGCAAGCAAGCTGCTTGTTGTGGGGACACTCAACAGGAGGGAGGGGCAAAGAGCACCGAAGAGGGACCCAAGAAGAGGAGGATCTGGCCTGTTCTATGCAAAACCATTGCACAGAGCATGTAAGTATAACATGTTTGTTATTTTTAATGAACAAAATACAAGACTTTAGTATCACTTTAACTAAAAAAAGTCTCTTTTATTGCTCTCCGTCTCCTTCAAATCTCCAAATTCCTTTTTTGCTGTTGTGATCTACATTCCATGCGGTGGCCATGTTTGTTCTCCATGGACCCACTGTATGTAAGAATGTAGCCACCCTGTCCTGCTCACTCCCAAGAAGGACTTTTTTAACTATTGAATTTGTATTGTGCATGGAGCAGTGCACATGACCACAGCTAACGTGCACTGCTCACTCCACATAAACGGAAGTGAGAAGTAAATGGAAAAGAAGAGGTTTGGGTGCTCATGGAGGACAATGCAAGGAGGCAGAAAAACACATGAAAAGTAGATTACAGGGTCATTAAAGTCTGCTCACATAATTTGTAATAAAAACATATTTGCCATTCTGAAGCTTCCCTCCAACCACTTTGAATATTATTTTATATATGCTCTGATTCTGTACTTGCCAAATATGCTGCAGAAATCTCCCTCCACTGAGTCTGGCTGCATCGATTTTAACTGTGGGCAGCTGAAACTGGTGCCTGTTCACTTCCTGGATTTACACAGACACAGAGGCACACCTCCAGCTCTGCAGCCCTGCAGCTCTCATTGGCCCTCTTATGAATCACCCCTCCTCCCTTCCTGGCAAACTCTCACGAGAGTGAGAGATGGAGCTGTGCATGATGTCATAAGCCTAGGCTTTTTACCAGAACAGGAAGTGGGCTGTATAAGGTATTTACTGAAAGAAAAAAAAAATGTTTTACTATCCAAAGTTAAAACAACAAGGGCAGAATATTTAATAGATGGAAAGTTGAAAAAATGACTGAAGGTCTGCTTTAAGTAGTTGATATATAGATACATTTTGGAAAATAAGGATATTTAGTGTTGCTTTTTTCAAAGTTTATTTTTTCAACCTAAATATTTAACTATGAAACATATCTGAAACTAAGCTTGTTTAGATCTTTAGCTTCTCTTGAGCAAATGTTTGCTCATTTCAGATTATCCATTGTTGGTAGTTAGATGGGACAACACATACTTATTCAGGAAGACAGTACAAACATTTGACATGGTATGAAACATGCATAGCACAAAACAGAAATTGCCCTTTTTTGGCTTCTCTGACTTCTATGACTCCCATCAACTAAAAATGAATTGTTTGCAATATGTTTCTACAGGTTGCATATCATTGCTACTTTTTAGGAATTGAAACTGTTGTTTCTGATACTGCATGAATTTTTTAACATATTTTCTACAAATTATTAAGCAAAAAGGGAATTCAATAGAGGGGATTTCATTAAACTTTTATTATGACATTGAAGAAATGTCCCTGTTGCTTAATTATCAGATGGTGTGTTTTATTAGTGCAACCTTGATGGCAAAGTTTACAAAACAGACTAAATATGCACAACCTAAAATGTATGAAAACCCTATTAATTAAAGTAATACTAAACATACAATGTTTAATTTCCATTCTATTTATGTATAAGGATCACGACACTGTATTTAATTGAATATAAAAAATCATCTGAGTACCTTATGTAATCTTTGCTTTGCTGAGGTCACCTGATATTTCTCAGCTCTAACCTGTCCTCAGGGAAAGATCTAAGACCCCTTTCACACTGCGCCACCTAGGGTGTCAGCGGTAAAGCGGCGATATTTTTAGTCTTTACTGTCGTTTTAGTGGCGCTATTCGGCCGCTTGCGGGGTGGTTTTAACCCCCCACTAGCGGCCAAAAAGGGGTCAAATCTGCCCGCAAAATGCTGCTGGAGCGGCATTTTGTCAGCGGTTGAAGATGCAAATTAAGGACTCTGAACGGCCGCACTCCAAGAAAAATTCAAAAGCCTTTATTGGTAAAATATGGAATCACACAAAAATAGGTCACAGCAAAGTAAGAAAATAGCTAACGCGTTTCACACTACCAAGAGTGCTTACTCATAGCATACTCATAGTAAGCACTCTTGGTAGTGTGAAACGCGTTAACTATTTTCTTGCTTTGCTGTGACCTATTTTTGTGTGATTCCATATTTTACCAATAAAGGCTTTTGAATTTTTCTTGGAGTGCGGCCGTTCAGAGTCCTTAATTTGCATCTTCATCAGCTTGTGCCGTGCCTGCACCTGGGTTCTCTAACCATAGGAACAGCTGTGGGATTGAGTTTGGGTGGATCATCCTGGAGCGGTGGATCTCTCCATACTACTGAATTTCTGGTTTTGTCGGCGGTATCGCAGCGCTGCCCCATTGATTTCAATGGGGAGCAGCGGTGGAGGAGCGATGAGTTCACTGCTCCTTCACCGCTCCAAAGAAGCTGCTGGCAGGACTTTTTCTGACACCCTGCCAGTGCACTGCTCCAGTGTGAAAGCCCTCTGGCTTTCACACTGGAGTGCATGGAACAGCTGTTTTAGGGCGTTTTGCAGGTGCTGTTTTTAATGCTATAGCGCCTGCAAAATGCTAGAGTGTGAAAGGGGTCTTAGGGAGGAGTTTCTAGTACTCTGCTGATGAATGAATCTGTATCTGCACAACGTTGATTGGTGCTGTGCCGCTTTCAGAATAGAGAATTAATAGAGAATTAAAATAAATAAATAACAACAACAAAGTGTTTTAAAACTTCATTCAAACCTATAGTTCAAAGCAAATGTTTATTACTTTCTTTTGCGATTACATGGTGTAGACAGAATTTAAGGCCCCTTTCACACGGCATCATCCGTTCAGTCATATTTTTGTTAAGAAAAAAAGGATGTAATTTACATCAGCTTTTCCTCCGTTTCCATCTGTTTTTCATCCACTTCCATTTTTTTAAATTGAACAAAAATGTAGACTTACAAATGCAGATGACATCTATTTATGTCTGTTTGCCCATAGGAATGCATTGCTGTCCGTTTTGCATCCATCAACAGACGGATGAAAAATTGACAGATGGAAAGTCTGTGTGAAAGGGGTCTAAGTTGACACTTTGTTCACACTGTAAAGATATCTGGATGAGGTTCTGCCAATCACAGGCTGTGTCTATAATGTGTATGTGCTGGGAATAACAGGAAGGTGAAGCCTCATCAATTACCATCTTATATCCTGCCCCCCATAGTGTTAAGCAGTATGAGGACATGGAGGAGGAGGAAGAGAGGGGAAATGTAATTTATCTGGGTTTTGCAAAAGCATTTGACACAGTTCCCCATAAACGTTTAATGTACAAAGTAAGGTCTGTTGGCATGGACCATAGGGTGAGTACATGGATTCAAAACTGGCTACAAGGGCGAGTTCAGAGGGTGGTGATAAATGGGGAGTATTCGGAATGGTCAGGGGTGGGTAGTGGGGTCCCCCAGGGTTCTGTGCTGGGACCAATCCTATTTAATTTGATCATAAACAACCTGCAGGATGGGGTAAACAGTTCAATCTCTGTATTTGCGGACAATACTAAGCTAAGCAGGGCAATAACTTTTCTGTAGGATGTGGAAACCTTGCAAGAAGATCTGAACAAATTATTGGGGTGGGCAACTACATGGAAAAATTAAAATAATGCATTTGGGGGGTAAAAATATGAATGCATTCTATATACTGGGGGGAGAACCTCTGGGGGAATCTAGGATGGAAAAGGACCTGGGGGTCTTAGTAGATGATAGGCTCAGCAATGGCATGAAATGCCAAGCTGCTGCTAACAAAGCAAACAAAATATTGGCATGCATTAAGGACTGGTGCACTGTTCATTAGGTGTGGAAGGAAGGAAGGAGGAAAGGAAAAATAGAAGGAAGGAAAGAAGGAAATATCAGCTAGATCTATAAAGACATACTACATTAAATACTGTATATCTATATACTGATATTGCAACTTAAGCCTGACCCAGACATGGTCTTCTGAAAATTCCCTGCATTTCCATTTTTCTCTTTTGCATCGTCAAGCAGATTATATGCAGTAACTTAAGCTTGACTGACAGTTTTTTCTTTACTCTCTTTCAAAAGTAACACTAACTGATTTCCCATTCCTGTGGTTTAGGTGCTGAATTATTAATAATAGTACATTTTTAATAAAGCCTCTAGAGTTGATGTCAGGAAAGCACATAGATCTGAAAAATTGATAAAAACCCACCAAAAGCTCTGCACTTTGTCATTTTCAAAGTCTGTCTAAGGACCACAAAAGTTGCGTATTCAATATTATTTATATAATGCTGTAAATAGCTAAACACTTATTATTTTCTGTCTGAATTCACATTTTTTTTTTTTTTTTGCGGACCTGAATTAAAATTACAATGCCAAAATCTATTTTGTGAGTTGTAATTTAGGAATTTAATTATTAGATGCATTTTATTAGTGTTTATTTCAGCCATGGGTTTTTCAGCCACAGGTGAAGGTATTGTAGAGATGCATAAAATTGTTGGAGTATGGGGAGGTACAACCTGTAGCTAATTAGAGCTTTAAAAATATAAAATAAGTTGTTTCACTGAAGTAAATTTATTTCAAAATGTTGCCTTTGTGTTTGTTGTCAGAACTAAACTTGCTGTTTTATTCAGGACAGTCAGAGGTTTCACATGGAAATAGAATTATAGAAAGATTATTCAATATTTTTGTTATGTGAGAAAATGTAGCCACAAATTTGAAAACATTTCAATTTATGGGGTTATTTTATCTATTTGGAATTTGGCAAAGCTTATTTTCATTTGCAGAAATAATATAACTGTAGGAATAGTAGAAATATATGCAGATACATGCAGGGGCGGACTGACAACACCTGACCTGCCCTGCCCATGACCCGTCCATGACCTGGCCCACATGACCCACCCCTGGACCCGTCCATACATTTTGCACAAAATACAACTCCTGTCTTTTTAAAAAAAATGGGACCTGGAGGGGGGTTGCTCTCTAACAGTGTCCATTAGACAGTTTGTTAGAAAGCACCCCTTCCAGCTCCCATTAGAGTCTACAACAGAGTCTAATGGAACCTGGAAGGGGTCTCTCTCTAACTGTGTCCATTAGAAAGTCTCTGTTAGAGAGAGACCCCCCTTCAGGACCAATTAGAGACTACAAAAGAGTCTAATGGGACCTGGGGGGGGGGGGGGGGGTCTAACTAACAGGGTACTTTTCCGTGTCAATTATAGATTCTGTTAGAAAGAGTCCCCCTCTAGGTCCTATTAGAGACAACAAAGGAGTATAATGAGACCTGGAGGGGGCTTTTTTCTAACAGAGTGTACAGTGAACACCTTCATTCACTCTGGTCCTCACGGGATCCCCTCCTTGTGGTAGAAATAAAATTGCTACTGCACCTCTTGCCTTAACTATGGGTACTGTAGCTGTGGCTGGCTCCCACGTCTTCTGTGACTGTCTGGCTCCCGCATCCTCTGTGGCTGGCTGGCTCCTGAAGGTGGCTGGCTGGCACCCTGCTGTGGCTGGTTGGCTCCCTGCTGTGGGTGGGGGGGCTGGCACAGATGGTGCACCCTGCTGTAGGTGGCTGGCCTGGCTCCCTGCTGTGGGTGGGTGTCTGGCATGAACGAAGAAGCCAGCCCAGGACTCAGTGCATGGCTGGCTTCTTCTACCAGGCCAGGCCCCCTTCTTATGATCATCACTAGTGCGCTCTAGGGCCCTGCGGCCATATGTTTTATGTCCGGGACAAAAAAAAGTTCCAGAAGGCGGCCCCGGCGGGCCCCCTTCCTCAGCCAGGCTCTTGGACCACGGCCCGAAGTGCCAGACTGGTCAGTCTGCTCCTAAAATACATGTTCTAATGATACAGACCTTCAATGTAGATCTTTTAATGTGATAGTTTGGCTGCTTTACATGTATCGAATGGCCAGGAGCTTTATCTATTGGCTCTTGGCTATATGTGTATGTCTAGTGACACAACGATTGCAAGTCTTAAACATCCACTTTAAGGAACAAGTGTATTTTTTATAAATAGTATGTTCTATAGTTCTAGGTTCTATAGTAATAAAGCAAGGGTATGATTTTATGGGGAAGGGCAGTGCTTTAAAGCTAAATTCCAGGGATTTAGCCACTTTCTAACATCTGCTGGCTTACTATGAGTTAAGTCCAAGAAGATGCATACAAGCTCATGGACTTACAGTATCTTTTTAATTTACATCTGATGATTTTATCAAGTTTCGGGAGCACAGCTATTGTTACACTCCTTGTGCTCTGGGACTTCCCTCCCCTCTGCACAGGAGGTTTTGTATTTTGTGAATGGGTTCCAAACATGGAGTCATAGCATGTCATGATACAAGATTCAGAAGTCCACCCTAAAGCCTCATGGGATCATCCAAATGGTGGAACCAATTCTGTTCCACCTTCTGTTTTTTGTTGTTTGTTTAGGATTCAATGACTAGCCTAAGAATGAGATATAAGGCAACAAATCTGTTGTAGTATAGCTCTTATATGAAGTTTGGAGATAAGCAAATCATAAAATCTGCACCCTCACTCCAGAGATACCAATCAGGAATAAAAGCTGTCCACTTTATCAAGACGTCCTTAAATGTGTGGTCACCTCTTCGGAATCTGTGATAACCCCGGGGGTGGATCCAGAGTCTAGTATCGGGAGGGGCACTGCCAGAAGATACATTTTTTTGCAAGCAATTTATCGGGGCAAAAGCTGGCGTTGGCTCTTCAATCATCAGGGCACCATGGTTGATATGGTGTCAGGATGATTGAAGCACATTATTTCTATTATTAGTAGTGTGTCACTTGCCACGTCGCCTGCCACCAGATGTAGATTGTCACTTGCCACGTCATCTCCCACAAGTTGCGGATTGTCACTTGCCTGACACCAGATGCAGATTGTCACTTGCAACGTCACCGGCCACCAGATGCTGATTGTCACTTGCCACGTCACCTGCCACCAGATGCAGATTGTCCCTTGCCACGTCACCTGCCACAAGTTGTGGATTGTCACTTGCTGTGTCACTTGCCTGCTACAAGGTGCGGTTTGTCACTTGCTTTGTCCCAGAGTGAAGGCAGGCAGCATAGAAATTATGTAATCTCTCTTCTGCCCGTGGCTGCACAGTGAGGGCGGAACTGCGGTTATGCAGAACAGACGGTGAGAGATTATGTCATCTCTCTGGTCCCCCACTCACCAGCCCGCTGACTGGCCTGCCCGCCCGCTCACCTGCTGACTGGCTGGTTCGGCAGCTCACCCGCCTGTCCACCACTAATTTCTCAGGGGGGGCAATTACCCCGTTGCCCCCCCCTGGATCCACCCCGGGATAACCCCAGAAGAAGGTCCTAGAATCTCAGGTACTGGGTTTATCTGCAACTTCCTCCCCCTGGTATTTTGTGAAGCAAGAACACTTTTTTTTGTAGAAAAAAAAATAAAAAACAAGTTTAGAAGTTCTGAAAAGCAGCAAATGTTTGCAGGTATACATGAAGTAGCCTAAATTGGGTCCCATTGTAGTTTATGTGGTTGAGCTCTCTCATTTCCACTGAAGCATAATTTAATCATTACATGAAAAGTAAGTCAAATGCACCATCAGAAACTAAATTTCAGAACTCCAACTTGAAGAATATTTCTTTTAGATGGTTAGATCATTGTTTAATTCATTTAAGGTAGCTGCAATTCATTGCAAGGCTAAAGATCATTATAAAGTAATATATTTCTAATTTTTCATTAGATGTAGTATAATGGATTTACCTAGATGTGAATGGTAAAGGTGTCCTTTCTGCCCAAGCTTATGAGCATTCCAGGAAGTAACCATTGCATTCAGCTGAAATCAGAAAAGGGTTATATCTGGGTTGAGCGAAGTGACAGAAAAGCTATTGCTAAGTTTAAACAAAGAATTTATTATTGCAATTCCCTCTTTTTATGAGCACTGTGACCTTTATAATTTAATTTAAAGTCTGAGCAACATTTATTAATATATACAGTATATACACTATATTACCAAAAGCATTGGGACACCTGCCTCTACATGCACATGAACTTTAATGACATCCCAGTTTTAGTCCGTAGGGATCAATATTGAGTTGGCCCACCCTTTGCAGCTATAACAGCTTAAACTTTTCTGGGAAGGCTGTCCACAAGGTTTTGGAGTGTGTCTATGGGAATGTTTTACCATTCTTCCAGAGGTCAGGCACTGATGTGGACAAAGAGCCAGGCTTGCAGTCTCCACTCAAATTCATCCCAAAGGTGTTCTATCAGGTAAAGGGCCGGGCTCTGTGCAGGCAAGTCAAGTTCCTCCACCATAAAATATCTCATCCATGACTTTATGGACCTTGTTTGTGCACTGGTGCGCAGTCATGTTGGAACAGGAAGGGGCCAATCCCAAACTGTTCCTACAAAGTTGGGAGCATGAAATCGTCCAAAATGTCTTGGTATGCTGACACTTTAAGAGTTACCTTCACTGGAACTAAGGGGCCAAGCCCAACCCCTGAAAAACAACCCCACACCATAATCCCCCTCTACCAACTGATTTGGACCAGTGCACAAAGCAACTTCCATAAAGACATGGATGAGCAAGTTTGGGGTGGAGAAACTTGACTGATCTGCACAAGGTCCTGACATCAACCTGATATACCAGATAAACCGCTATATGGTCTTGGTCCCCGGGCTGCAGCTCAGTTTCAGGGTCTTGGCAATCTTTTTATAGCCTAGAGCAACAATTCTTTTTTTTAAGATCCTCAGAGTTAATTACAATGAGGTGCCATGTTGAACTTCCAGGGACCGGTATGAGAGAGTGAGAGCGATAACACCAATTTAACACACCTGCTCCCCATTCACACCTGAGACCCTGTCACACTAACGAGTCACATGACACCGACGAGAGAAAAAGGCTAATTGGGCCCAATAAGAACATTTTCACTTAGGGGTGTACTCACTTTTTGTTGCCAGCGGTTTGGACATTATTGGCTGTGTGTTGTGAAAAGATATAATGAAATACTGTATTTACAAAAATGTGAGGGATGTACTTTTGTGAGATACTGTGTGTATGTGTGTATATATGTGATATATATATATATATATATATATATATATATATATATATATATATATATATATATATATATATATTGTAGAGGGCCAGCCTGGGGCTGGGTCAAGAAGGGGGTTAATTGAAGAGGGCAGGTACTCCCCTTCAGACCTACTTATTGCCATCTGGGCTGAAAGTGTCAGAAGAGAGCTGTTTGAGTAGGCGTGAGAGACACAGCAGCATGTTGTGTGAAAAGGTCCTTTGCTGGATTGTGTACCTGCTGGGGTGAGCTAAACTAGCTAAACTGCATAAAATACTGTTGCTCTGGTTAGAGATGTGTACTGTGCACACCAGCCTGTGGCTGCAGAGACTGAACTTTTCGGATATGATATAATACAAGCAACCACTGCTGTTGCTCCACAGTCGTGTCTTATTTCCAAAAGAATTATCCTTCATCAAATACATTTTCTAGCCTCATCTGTTTGCTCTAGTTTCGAAAGCAGAACTTTTTAGATCTCTAAACATGACAATGTCTCATTTTGCAAAGCTAGAAGGGCTGCCCTTCTTGTACATTAGCTCCTAAATCATGCATCCAGATTGATATCTTGCTTTTGTCCATCTAGCTTAGAGAACATTAGAAGTCAAAAGGAGGCAAGCTTTGTACCCTTCATCCTCACTGAACCCAGTGAGGTTGATGTGGAGGAAGACTGGACAAACATTATCTCCTACGTTTTTAAATTCTCCAGCATACAAGTGATCCCCATAAACAGTACATTTGTTTGCACAAAAAGAAATGTAATTTTTTTGAAGCTACGTTGACTTTTTTTTTTTTTAACTTCATATTTTTTATTTATCTTTTTTTTTTCAATATTACAAATAAACATCCATTCTACATTTATACATTGTTTGTTAGAAAGGGAGGAGGAGGGAGAGAGAAAACATCTCACAAAGTGTACAATAAAAAAAAAAAGACAACATGAGGATAACATTAAGAAATGTACATTCTTCCCCTCCTATCCAAAACCTCAATAATACTATAACCCCCACATTCATTCACTTTCATACTCTAGGCATTCATATCCCACCACTTCCTTCCTGCATGTCTCCTCATTTACAAAAACTTATTCATATATTCTCTTATCTTATATCTATTTGCTTTTTATCACACCACGTTTTCCACATCTTTTCAAATTTCCTAGTACATCCTTGCCTAGTGTAAAATGTTTTTTCCTTCAGGATCATAGTGTTCACACTTTGTTCCCATTCTCTACTGGATGGAGGGGCAGAGGACTGCCATCTCTGGGCAATAAGTTTACGAGCTTGGAATAAACATCTCAAGATTACCAAATTGGTATCTTTAGGCCTTCCTTTACCACCTACCCATCCCAATACGCACACCAAAGGTTCTATCTCTATAGGGATTTCAAAAACCTGTGTTATTGTTTCCACAACCTCCGTCCAGTAGCGATGCAGTTTGGGGCATCTCCAGAACATATGGATCATATCTCCTTGTATCCCTCCACATCTAGGACAAGAGGAGTCCATTCTATGTCTAAAAGTAAAAAGTTTTTTAGGGGTAAAATAGGCTCTATATAAAAGAAACAGGTGTGACATCTTTTGTGGTGGAGAGAGAGATACCCATGGTGCCAACTCAAGGATCCTATCCCATTGGGTAGTTGTAATATTACCCACGTCCATTGCCCATTTATCTTTAAAGGAAGAGGTGTGTTGACTACCCCCAGCGTCTTTATGTAGATTTAAGTATATCCCTGAGATTAACCCTTTCGTTGAATCTGTTCTGGTTATTTTTAGTAATGTCGGTATATTACACCATTCTATTGGTAAATCTTCAAATTGTACTGTGAGTGCGTGTCTAAGCTGTAAATATCGGAAAAAAGAGTTCCTCTGTATTGAGAACTCCGCTCTAAGTTCTTGAAAAGTTTTTAGTTGCCCATTTCTATAAAGCTGGTGTAGATATTTTATATCTCTTCGTTCCCACTCTCTAACCTGTCCTATTTTTTGTACTTCTCTCAGGTTGTTGTTTTTCCACAGTGGTGAATATTCCGTGTAGCCTCTATATCCAAGAATTCCCTTGGCCGCTACCCATACTTTAATCATTAGTTCCAAAGTGGGGATTCCCCGCACAGTCATACCTGCCTCTAATATTTCAATCATTTGTCTTTTGAAAAATGTCTGAAGGAGATTTCCCCCCGCCCCACTGTTCCCCATATATTGGAGCTGGGATGCTAAAAAATATTTGAACAAGTGTGGAAATGCCACTCCCCCTTCGTTAGTCGGACGCTGCAAAATTTTTAGGCTGATACGTGCCACATTACCCTTCCATATCAGGTCTCTAAATATAGTATCAAACCTAGAAAACCATTTTTTATAGACCCATACTGGGGAGTTGGCTAGACGACAAAACTTGTGGCAAAAAAATCATTTTAACTAGGTTCCAACGGCCCATAGTAGAAAGGGGAAACCTCCTCCAGATCTTAATTTTCTCTTTAAACCTAGTTAGTAATGGAAGTAAATTATTGACTATGTATACTTTGGGGTCTCTAGTGATAATTACTCCCAGATACTTCATTTGAGTTACTATTTGCAACCGCTTAGCTTCTTGGGGCAATGGACTATCTAAAGGGTCTACTGGTAATAAAGTGGATTTTCCCCAATTGATCTTTAAGCCAGAGAATTGACCAAATTCTCTGATTTTACCCATTGTTTGTTTTAGAGAGTTCTGTACGTCCCCTAGCAATATAAGTAGGTTGTCTGCAAATAGGACTACTTTTTCCTCCTCCGTACCTCTTTTAAAACCCCTAATCTCTGTACAGGATCTAAAGGATGTAGCCAGGGGTTCAATTGCAAGGGCGAACAAAAGGGGGGACAGAGGACATCCCTGCCTCGTCCCTCTTAACAGTCGAAACCTAGCGGAGTGTTGGTAGCTACGTTGACTTTACATGATGTGGCCAGTTTAATTGTTAGGCACAGTTCTTCGTTGTTTTAATTGGTTTGGATTTGTTTACATTTATGAAGAGGCCAATTAAATTCATGTTGCAAATAATAAAAATAAAAAATAAAAAAAAATAAAAAAAAAATGTTCAGTTTAATAAAAACATTTACTGGTGGTAGTTCCCTATGAAACTACCTGTGCATAAATTAGGCAAGTATTTGTGCCATTTAACCACTTCCGGACCAGCTCACAACGATATACGTTGGTACCTTGAAGGAGGGTATAACCCCGGTATTCTCGTCTTC
The DNA here is from genome assembly GCA_028564925.1 of Lithobates sylvaticus. NCBI lineage: Eukaryota > Metazoa > Chordata > Amphibia > Anura > Ranidae > Lithobates > Lithobates sylvaticus. The sequence continues at coordinate 77,999,923 of CM053027.1, forward strand.
AGTAAGCGGTCCGGTTTCCGATAAGAGTGATCTCTGCGGTGGGTGCCCTCCGCCGCTTACCGGAGCTGCCGGCAGTGGCGGAGGCGATCGCATTTGTCCTCTGCCTGGGTATGGAGATGAGTGAGTGGAAGATGGCCCCCACCCGTCTCCATATCACTGCAGGGTGGAAGCGATGTCAAAACGTCACTTCCGCCCATAGCTCTTAAAGGGCCTTTTTTTTTTTTTTTAAATGACAATTTTTTTTTTGCATTTTAATGTAAATATGAGATCTGAGGTCTTTTTGACCCCAGATCTCATATTTTAGAGGTCCTGTCATGCTTTTTCTATTAAAAGGGATGTTTGCATTCCTTGTAATAGGAATAAAAGGGACACGATTTAAAAAAAAAAAAAAAAACTGTGTAAAAATGTAAAAAAAAAGGTACCGTATATACTCGAGTATAGGCCGACCCGAATATAAGCCGAGGCACCTAATTTTACCACAAACAACTGGGAAAACTTATTGACTCGAGTATAAGCCTAGGGTGAGAAATGCGCAGCTACTGTAAGTGGAAAAGAGGGTCAAAGATGCCCATTTGCAGCCTCACTGTGCCCATGCAGATGGACACAGTTGACTGATTTGGGGCCCTTTATCTCAGGGTCACTTAGTGCTAGGAACCCCATCTTTAGATATGTTGTAGTGCTAATTCCACTGGGTTGGAATACAACATTTGGGGTTCCTAGCACCAAGTGTCCCCGAGATATGGGGCCCCAAATTCGGGTCAGAAAATCTCAAGCACTTTTCTGCAGCAGAGAATGACATTTTCTGAACCGACTTTGGGGCCCTGTATCTCGGGGCCACTTAGTGCTAAGAACCCCATCTTTGGATATGTTATAGTGCTAGTTCAACTGGGTTTGAATGCCAAATTTGGGGTTCCTAGCTCCAAGTGTCCCCGAGATATGGGGCCCCAAATTCGGGTCAGAAAATGTCAAGCACTTTTCTGCAGCAGAGAATGACATTTTCCGAACCGATTTTGGGGCCCCGTATCTCGGGGCCACTTAGTGCTAGGAACCCCATATTTGGATATGTTATAGTGCTAGGTCCACTGGGTTGGCACACCAAATTTGGGACTCCTAGACCCAAGTGGCCCCGAGATACGGGGCCGCAAAGTCGGGTCGGAAATTTTTTTTGCTGCAGAAAAGTGCTTGACTCGAGTATAAGCCGAGGGGGGCACTTTCAGCACAAAAAAATGTGCTGAAAAACTCGGCTTATACTCGAGTATATACGGTAAAATAAATAAGCTTGCTTGCTGAAGCGAACGCATATGAAAACGGTGTTCAAACCACACATGTGAGGTATCAACGCGATCGGTATAGCGAGAGCAATAATTCTAGCCCTAGATCTCCTCTGTAACTTAAAACATGCAACCTGTAGATTTTTTTCAACGTCGCCTATGGAGATTTTTAAGGCTAAAAGTTTGTTGCCATTCCGCGAGCGGGCGCAATTTTGAAGCGTGACATGCTGGGTATTAATTTACTCGGTGTAACATTATCTTTCACAATATAAAAAAAATGGGCTATCTTTACTGTTGTCCTATTTTTTTATTCAAAAAAGTGTATTTTTTCCCAAAAAAGTGCGCTTGTAAGACCGGTGCGCAAATACGGTGTGACAAAAAGTATTGCAACAACCGCCATTTTATTCTCTAGGGTGTTAGAAAAAAAAGTATAATGTTTGGGGGTTCTAAGTAATTTTCTAGCAAAAAAAATGTTTTTAACTTGTAAACAACAAATCTCAGAAAGAGGCTCGGTCCTTAAGAGGTTAAGTACTGACGCATGCAACAAACTTAGGTAGTTCTAACTACCACTAGTTTAATAACCTGTCACTATGACAGCCACATTCTTAAAGTGGTTCTAAAGTCTAAAGTATTTTACCTCAATACTTTCTCTGAATTAAAGGGGTTGAAAAGTCTCGATCTATCCAATAAGGTGAAAAAACCTTCTGTGCTGCAGTTACCCCAGAGCCCCCTTTTTCTTACCTAAGCCCAGCGATGTGCGAAAGCCCATCAGCTCCAGCTGCTATCTCCATCCTCATTGGATAGATTGATAGCAGCAGGGTCCATTGGCTCCCGCTGCTGTCAATCCAATCCCATTACATGGGAGCAGGGGGCAGGGCCGAGTCCTGCTGTCTGTGTCAATGGACGCAGCAGCAGGACTCGTGAGCACACCCACATGGGTGCCCCCTCCGTGGGGGCACCCAATGAAGAGGAGGAGCCAGGATCACCGCCGGGGCACCCCAGAAGAGGAGGATCGGGGCTGCTCTGTAAGGTAAGTTTAACATGTTTGTCATTTAAAAAATAAAAACTTTACAATCATTTTAAGGTAAAAAAAAAACTTCCACTGTATGTGTGTTACCCCCCAAACCCCAACACACACACACAACTAGCAGTTACATGATCCCTGTACCAATCCAGCACTGTGCCTGGCTGCAGGTTTTCTCTCCATCTATTCCTCGTCTCACTGGCTTTGCTGAGAAGAGTGTGAGCCATTGGCTCCTGCTGTTGTCAGGGAGCAGGAGGCAGGGCCTAGCCCCACTGTGCTTGTCTATGGACACACACAGGCTGGCTTGGGAGCAACCCTGTAAATCTGCATCCATAGCAAGCAGCTTGCTTTGGGAGCAGACATAGAAAAGGAGGAGCCAAGATCGCAGGCAGCGGACCCCAGGGGGCAACTTAAGGGGCAAGTCTTTGCAATACCATTACACAGAGCAGATAAGTATAAACCTGTTTTTTATTTTAATACAAAAATTTGACTTTGCAAACAAATCAACATAGAAAAGGAGGAGCCAAGATCGCAGGCAGCGGACCTCAGTGGGCAACTTAAGGGGCAACTCTTTGCAATACCATTACTCAGAGCAGATAATTATAAACCTGTTTTTTATTTTAATACAAAAATTTGACTTTGCAAACAAATCAATTCTCGGGGGGGGGGGGGGTGGACTGATGTGATTGGCCTATGTACATTGGAAAATTCTGCAGAATCTCACAACCCTATATAAATTGATGGAATTAATGAACTGGGGAACACACCTCACACCTCACCATTACCAATTTATGGCACGTAGCAGACAGAGAAGATATTTTGAGTACATTGAAAATTGAAACTTCACTGAGCGTTCATTTGCTAAGTGCAGTAAAGTAAATGTTCAATATTTATCTGCATCACACTTCCAATTAGGTCTGTTCAGACAGAAATTGTGTTTGAACTGTGTGTTGCATGCCGGTAGAAATATGATGGTGAATAATGAACAACATTTGATTCATTTAAATTTCAGCAAGAGATTTGGAAGAAATCCAGTCCTAGGATTGAAACAATATTTAAGATTTCTTTTGAGAACAGTAGAAATTAATTTGTGTTTGGCAAATTATAGGATGCTGACTTTTGTTTAGTTCTATGAAACCAAAGTTACTTCTGTAACAACTTGGTAATAAATTAAAGCTGTAATTTTCAATTAGTGCATAGATGTCTAGTTATTGCAATAGATTTCATGTCAACATTTTTTTTGTTCAATGATTAAGTGTGTGGCAGTAACATTTCCTTGATTTCAAAATAGTCTGTTACAATTAAAACTAAAATATACAGTACAAAAGTAGACCTGCCATTAAGATTCACATATAACATGAATTAATAGGAAACGTGTGAACACTTTTCATATTACATTATTATTGTAAGTAACCATGGAGTGCATGTATAAATAATGTGGATGTTTGTCACTCCTAAGAATAGCACGAATCGGAAAATACATCAATATGGTAGATGGAGCTGATCATAGTAAATATATACTCATTACCTATGATCATCAGCTCCATCTAGTGGCTATAATGTGGTATTTTCCAAATTTACGTTAGGAAGAATATCTGACCTGGATAAAATATAGCCTAGTAAGATTTTATTTTGTCTGGCATTTGCAGGGAATGAATGTGTATGCTGTTCCACAGGAGTAATAGCTCTGCAAAAGTTTTATAAGCACACCTCTCTCCCTTTTTTTTACCATTAATACTTTGCTTCATCAGATGACCTAAAGCCTAGATGATCTAGATCACATAGTCTATAGCTACATGTTTCCTACTTCACCAAATGTGTTAACATTTCAGGAAGAAAATTATAATTGCCTTTCTTGCCAATGCCTAATAAATCCTGTATAAATTAATTTGCTGAAAAAAGTCTAAATATCTGTTAGTATGGTTTTTCAATCATCACATAAAGTTAAAGTTCCACGATTATTCCAACAGGGGAGGCGTCAAAGATCGGATGGGGGTGGGAGTAGGGGGTCAAAGGTAAGTAGAAGGAAAGTGGTGAATATAGAAGATGCCTAATAGCCAACTTGGACACTTAGGAATTGATTAGAGATGCAGAAATATGGATACAAAGTTACAAGGTGATCACAGCAGGTTTATTTTGGTCCAAACAGTAGGGAGGATTACTTCCAGTAGTCATAGGTAGTCAGAGAGTAGTGTTACTCCAGTTAAGTGAGCTTAATTCTTCTGGGAAGGTCCAGCCATGGAGCCCACTGTCTGTGAACCTTCTCTCCCAGTAGGTGAGATTTGGAGAAAAGATATTCCATATGACAGTGCTCATTTAAAGCAGAGATGAGAGAGTTGGTAGTTGGTGCAAGTGGATCTTTCCAAACATGCTGCAATTAAGACATGCTGTATGATTGGTGTGTAGGCTGTGGGCCAGGGGAGAGCGTCTAGGCCAAAGAGAGCCATCTACGGGGTCAGTTGTCTGGTAATGTGAGTCATATCAGCGATTCAGGCAGATACTGTTTTCCAAAAAGGGGCTAGGAGAGGGCAGTTCTACCAGATATGAAAAATGTCTCCAATAGAGTGGCATGGGAAGATGCATGCTAGTCTGTCCGGTGTGTAGTACCATCTGTAAAAAAATTTCATGAGGGTTTCCCAATAGGATACATTTTTGATTTTGATGTTGTTCCGCCTGGAGCGGTCCTCCAGGTTGACTACTTTTAGGTGCAGTTGTTGTATGGCCTCAGAGTGTTCATCCTGAATGCCCACAATAGTATTATGAGCTGTGGTGGCTGCTGATAAATGCTACTTGTTATCAGTATTCTCCTCTAGATAATTAACCCTGTCATATAAGTGATTAATGAAGGTTCTGAATTATTTCTGCATATCAACCTGTAGAGAGAATAACATTGCTTTTAAAGAATGCTCAGATGGTTGTCTGTGGTTGTAAATGTTGCCAAAGGCTTGGTAGAATCAGCTTCAGTTATGGGACTACAAGGCACAGTGCCATGCTGTCTCTTCACAGGGGTATGCTTTGTGGGAGAGTGTGCTGGTGATATGGCAGACCTCTTACCTCTGTCAGAGGCAGAAGAGTCCAGATGAGGTGGTTGCTGCTCTGTCTCCTCCATGTCTGAGACCTGATCTTCATTCAGGGCAGACACAGGCAATGAGCTCGGTGACAGAATGTCTTTGTCCTGATCGGTGCCATTTTGGGCCAGCAGCTGTGGGGGCTGCATATAGTAGTCAATGAGCCTGCATGTTCCCTTGAAACTGCCACAGGTCATAATCCGGAAGTTGTGCAGTGCCAGTATCCCTTGTTCTAGGGGAGAGGAGCTCGGGTGGGCAGCTCGGTAGCTTTGTGTAGCTCTGTGGAGGAACAGAGCTCCATGATTAAGCGGCCATATTAATTTGCGGCCAGACCACGACTCAACTGGGATTTTTTATGAGCATGGGGCTATTGAGGGGAAAAGTGTCCAGGAACATAACAAGCAAAAAAAAATGTCTGGTCTCAGGACAGGATTTTAGTTTTGCTTATGGAGGAAACGTGACTTTGATCCGTTACACTGCAGGATGATTCAGTAAGATGTATTTTGAATGGAGATCAGAGAGGGGTGATTGACTTCCATCTTTGAGATGATTGTAATCCTTGGGATTTTCCCACTTATATTAACCAGAGTGACAGGCACCAGTTTGCAGGGAATTTGGCGATAATAGGGTGGTTCCAGGTTGGTACCCCTTTTTTTCCCCCTGCACATTACTGAGGTAACACCTTAATTATTTATTTTCTCATTCTGGGTTATATAAGGATACAGATAGTTTTCTGATCTCCTGCATGCTCCAATTAGACCCTCCCCTGCAGTACACTTTGGGGTTGGTTTACCAATGGCAAAAAAACTGTGCACTTCACAAAGTGCATTTGCACTCTCAAGTGCAGTTGCTCCAGAGCTTAGTAAATGAGGTAAAGCTTCACTTTGCAAAAAGTACCCAATCGCGTGCAAGGAAAAAGAAAAAACATGCCTGCACATGATTGGATGATGGAATTCAGCAGAGCTTTTGCCTTGCTTTACTAAGCTCTGGAACAACTGCTCTTGGAGAGTGCAACTGCACTTTGCAAAGTGCACAGTGTATTTGCCTTTGATTTGTAAATCAACCTCTTTGTTTTGGTACTTGCTTCTTAGGTTAGCTGCAATAATATTGTTATACCACCACCATTATCAAGCTTTTTTGAGCCATTTTCAGCCTCTCCCTATCAGTAAGAAAACACACACACAGTCTTTGAAATACATTTTGATAAAATCCCAATAAAGGTTTTATTTTACTATAGTGGCCATAGGTGCATGGGTCTTGTTGGAAAAGTGTTTGGAATAAACACTGAAAAGTAAAGTAATTAATGCACAATATACTAATTCAATTTCATTTTTGCCCAGAGTTGGTCTTTAAGAACTAACATTTTTACTCCATTTACCAATGAAATAAAAACTTGGTCCAGAACGTGATAGTTGGACCTGAGTATGTTGATGATGGCTGGAAAATAATGACAGCTCTAATAGAGTAAGTAGAAAAAGGGCACCTTTTATCATTTAAATGCTGTCTTTTAGCTCCAGTCTGGCAGTCTCTTAAAGTGGAACTAAATCCTCCTATTCTTTATAGCTCTGCCATTTTAGACTTTGTTTGATCTGAAGTTTTTGTGTTGCTGCAGGTGTGATCAGTTACGACATCAGCAATTTGATGGCTTGACAGTTTGGTTGAAAGCATAATGCTTTCAATGTAACTGTTTTGGGAAACTGTTAAATTGATGAGTTTAGTTCCACTTTAAGGCCTGTCTGAGAGGAGCACGCTGGGTAAATCATGTCATCTTCTGCTCAAGGCAAGAAGAAGCATTTTCAAGGTCTTCCTTTTCTTGGTGATCAATGTAGTATTCTGGCAGGTGGCTGTAAGAGGGACATCAGAGGGTTGAGCTGTGTGAGCATGATAGTTATTGACCATGGCTGGGTATAAAGTGAAAGCCAGAAGCCAGAAGTCAAAATATGTATACATACAGCCAAGAACATAGAGATTGTATCTATCTATGGGCCAACATAATAGTAAAGGAATTAGGTGATGACCTTGGGTGATACTTAAACAAAGGTGCCAGTCTATTCCGAAGGAAGAAGGGTAGAAGTATTGACAGGGTTAGTACTCTGATCCTTTGAGTGGTGCGCTTTTAAATTACTTAGCATGCCTACAAGAACAATATCTCTGAGGCTAGTTTCACTTTAACTCATTGTAAGCTCAATAAAAACATTTTATCCAGTGAATGTAAAATAACAGCAGACATTTTTGTAATGCAATCCTGCTGCATTGATTTGGAAAAAAAATATATAAATCCAGTAACCAATTAAGGTCCAGCAATTTACTTTTCTCTGCATTGTTTTGTGCAGAGCAATGTAATTTTCAGAGATCAGAACTGGTGTCAGATTTATAGTACACCGTCCAACAGGATAAAAAGACAGCCTCATAATTGGCTTTATACCATTGTTGCCATAAGCCAGACTTGGATGTATAAGATGGTTAATGCAGCATGCAAAAGTTTTAACATAATCCCTAATAGTCCACCCCCGCTGCTTGCGATCCTCCACCTGCCAATTTATCCTCGTCAATTGTTCTGTGCAAAAAAGATTTCTCTATCAGTTTTTGGCAAGAGGTAAAGAACATGAGGGACAGTCAGCAGGAGCTAGTATATTTAATAAAACAGAAGTGTATAGTCATGTTTAATACCATTTATATTGTGATATGTTACTTTTCCATTTCAGCAGTGGTTTAACAATGAAATGCTGCTTAGCTACCTTGAATGAACCTCATTTAAATGAGCTTTAATCCCACATGTTTTAAATATAATTATTATAGAACAAAAAAAACTTGGTTTATGTACTATTAGCAGAGGTTGGAGAATTGATCCATATAAATTGTAATTCACCTAAATGTAATCACTTGTGGACTTGTTTTCTAGAGATGCTTGTTAAAACTGTTATCTTTTAGTAAAAAGTTAGAATCAGTGATCCACACAAATCTGGAGTTCCCCCTGATAGTTTAATACTGAACTCCGGGCACCAAACTTTTTAATAAGGCTAAATTCACAAGACAGTTTGTGTGCGGCCAGGGTAAACCACAATTTAAGTCAGAATACATATGCCTCTTGTATTTACACAATGTTTGTTCTGCCTGGAGTTTATCTTTAAAGTGGAAATAAAGGCATTATACAAAAATGTATGAGCAGGCAAGCTCTTTATCACAGAATGCAATATCTCTTCTTCGATAAAATACACCTACCTGCCTGCTCGCTGTCTTCTGTGGTGTGTAAACTGAGATGTGCATGCGAAGCTCAGTTTACAGCACTGGTACAGTCCCTGTGTGCCGAGATGACTAACTCATCCACATGCTCAGGACTTACATCATCCCCTGCCAGCCAACAAAGATGCCTGAAGATTGGCACCTGCTAACAGCCAGGGAGAAGATGCTGGCACCAGTGAGGGACCTCATGTGGATTTCAGAGTGTTAGTGAGGAGGTAAGGATAGTGAATTTAGTTCTGAATTAAGGTGGTTGTAAGGGCAGAAGGTTTTTTATCCTAATGCATTTTATGCATTATGATAAAAAAAACATTCTGTAGGCAGCAGCCCCCCTCAGCACCCCTAATACTTACCTGAGTCCCATCTCAATCCAACAATGTTGCACAAAAGCCTAGGCTGTCCAGGACTCTCCTTCCTGATTGGCTGAGACACAGCAGCAGGTGTCATTGGCTCCTGCTGCTGTCAATCAAAGTGAGTTAATGAGGAGACAGGGGGTGTGGGGCAGAGCTGAATGAACACACAGAGCATTGGCTTGACTCGGGTGCCCCCATAGCAAGCTGCTTGCTGTGTTGGCCGTCGGCAGGAAAAAGGGGCCAAAAGGGTCGGCGACGGACCAGAGAAGAGGAGGATATTGGCTGCTCTGTGAAAAACCACTGCACAGAGCAGGTAAGTATAACATGTTTGTTTTTTTCAAACAAAAAAAACAAGACTTTAAAGTGGTTGTAAACCTACGAAAAAAAAATAAACCCTGCAAGACAAAGGCACAATGAGCTAGTATGCATAGCATATTAGCTCATTATGAAATACTTACCTTAGATTGAAGCCCCCGCAGCGGTTTCCGGCACACCGATGTGGCCGGCGACATGTCTCCCGGAGTTATTTCCGGGTACCGCCGGCTCCGGCGCGGTGATTGGCCGGAGCCGCAATGACATCATTCCCGCGGTGACGGCACAGCAGCTGAAGAAACAGCACGAGCAAGCCGTTTCTTCAGTGAGCATGTGCCGATGACGTCAGCACATGCTGATATAGTGAATTTCTATTAAACGGTGCAAGTTTAAGAGATATTCACAGTACCTACAGGTAAGCCTTATTATAGGCTTACCTGTAGGTAAAAGTGGTGTGTAAGGGTTTACAACCACTTTAATATCACTTCATCTCTAGTTAATGGATGTTTTATAGCGCTCAATATACAGTAGAAAATGTCTATTGGGGTTATTATAGGACTATACAGATACAACCCCTCGATTTGTACACTGACAGGAACCCACGGGGGCTGAAGAAGGACCGACTTAATCAAGCCTAAAACAAGGTTCCCTGTTACAATAAAAAAGCATACAGAGGGGTTGAGTTACTAAATGCAAACAGGCTGCCCACTTTTCACAGTAATATTTAGCTTAGTGAAGGAGGTGAAGCCCTGCTGACTTTCATCTTTCAAACATGCGCAAGCAAAAATACTGTTGCTGAGGAACATTATCTGACTAAGTGAACAGCCTATTTGCCTTTAGTAAATCAGCCTCATAGGCTGTGATCTAATGGTGAAGTTAATGATCTGCATTTCTCTATTATCATGTCCAAGCAGGCTCGTATTAATACAAATGCAATAGGAATAGAAACGAAACAAGGTTAATCGAGAGTTAAATTTGAAAATATGATCTGTTAAAGTAGCGAAAAACAGATGAAATTATTATTGTCAGTCTTATTAAAAGCTTAATAATGGCAAACTACACAGTTATATTTACAAAATTAAAAAGCATAATTGTTTAAATATTGCATATCCTTCTTAAGCACAGTGCAGACGTATGTTAATTAAAACAGTCATGACTTTATACAGTGCTTTAAATCCACTATTTTCTGCCATGCCAGCTAGGCAGTTTAGCTTACAATGTATTCATGCAGAGCCTTTGTCCTTGCTATGAAGTATGACCTACGGGCATCATTTTACATCGGTTGTTATCAGGTGACACAAATATCTGGTGAGTGCCTAAAACATTAGATAAATGGAAGGGGATATATACTGGACTTTTACAATGTGGAAGGTTTACTTTAAAGCAGGGGTCTCCAAACTATGGCCCTCCAGTTGTTCAGGAACTACAATGCCTCATGGGACGTGTAGTTTCACAACAGCTGGAAGGCCATAGTTTGGAGATCCCTGCTTTAAAGTAATGGGGGGGGGAAAACCTCATGAGTTGTATGATGATATGATTGGACATGACCGACAAGGAGTGCTGGCATTTGTAAACCATCAATAGCTGGATGGCTATAAGTTGCCAGCATTTGCAGTTTCAAAATTCATATAAAATCAGACACTTACCAGCTTATTTAATAGGGTAGATCAAGTGCAAGAGTAGGTAAAAATGAAATAACCCTTAAAGACCATTTACTGTATATTGTAATTTACCATAAAAAAAAAAAATAATTATTGTACTTTTTTATTTATTTAGTCAATTCTGTTTTTATTGGGTTAAAAAATAATAAGAGCATAATTCCAAATAATAAGAGCAGGGAGTACAAATGACAATATATATCAGTAGTTAAAGAGTTTCCGAAGGCTTAAAGGTTTTTACCTTAATGCTTTTGCTTCATTAAGGTAAAAAAAAAAAACCTTCTGTGCCACAGGATGTTCCTGTGCACGATAATTATGGGTCGAGACAATGGCAGGGTAACTTGATGTGTTGGAACTATGGATAAATAAGCTCTACAGGAAGAATGTAGAGCTTATTCATCCATGTCTCCAACACATCAAGTTACCCTGCCATTGTCTTGACCCATGGGTAATGTATGCAGGAACATCCAATTATACAGGGCCTTGTATGTGATGGTATAGAGTGAATTGTATGGTGTTTTTATATGTATGTCCTTTTTAATATTGTTAACACATTTTGAATGAACTTACACAGTTTTAATAAAGTTTGGTGCTGATAAAGTCCATGTTTGTAGTCACTTACAATCTATAGGTATGCTACATTTAAGGCTTGCCTCTTGTGATAACTGTCACAGTTGCCAGTGTGCTTACTTCAGCTATAAAATTGCTGATGTCATAGCTGGTCATGTGAGGCACAATGGCAACTACAGATCTAAAAAGAGGCCAAGATGGCACTGTCCTAAGCAGATAGGAGGGTTTAGTTCTGCTTCAACTTCAGCCTTGAATATTCTCGATTTAAAATTTGAGAAAGCAACTAAGTTCTGCAACCATAAATTGTCACCCTATTCTGCTTAGCTCAGTTCTAGATGTACTGATCTAGTAAAACATTCCATCTGTACAGTCTGGAGACCTTTTTATGACAAGTTATGCATTACCAATAGTCAACAGCCTAATGTGTTGGTGATCAACAGCATTGAGCCCTTGTCCATGACTTTTCCACCAAGTAATATTGGAATCTGCAAAATAGGAGGATTATTCACTTTCCTAGTGGGTGCCAAGGGAAAACCTTTGAGAGCTATTTATCCGGTGAAACTGCATGTACATTCATTCTAAGGCAAAAGCAAATCTTATTAGGCAATTTTCACTCTAGGTTGAATGTTATTGATTCATTAAAAATAGAGTGCTTCTAATAAGGGTTTTTTTTCTATGATCATCAGCTTCAGCTGGTGGCCATAATGTGGTATTTTCCTGATTCGCCATTCAGTATAACTGATTAACACTTGACCTGGAGAGAAAATAGCCTAGTAACATTTGCACAGATCAGATGTACATGAAGTTTCACAGAATGAATAGATCTGAAATGTTTTATTATAAATGCACTCCCTTGGTGTCAAGTAGCAGCAAATCCTGGAGCTCTTGAAGAGAAAGGAGATTTACCTGCCCATTGGAAAGGTGAGTATTCATCTCCTCATTTTTCCGGCTGGATCAAATTTTTTTTTGTGTTAGGTTAGCAGCAGGCTCACTTTAAAGATTTAGTCAAAAAACAATGCATTCAGAATTGATGTTTTTCAATATGAGAAGTACTAAAATTAATTTTCTATATATTATCTCTCAGAAAAGAAAGAGGTGATTGGGGATTTCCAAACATCGTTGTATATTATAAAGCATTGAAAGTAATTAAGATGCTGGAATGGGCTGGCCTCCTTGGGGCCAGATTTTTTTCTACTAAAAGAGTTTAGCAATCAGTATTAGATATAGGTGAAGTGCTATGTTCTGAAGAATATTCTATATTAACTTCAAACTATCGCTTTCCTATACTATCAATATATTGGAAGAACTCAGTGACAACAAAAAAATGATCATAGTTACATAGGTTGTAAGGTTGAATAAAGACACTAGTCCATCCAATTCAACTTGTGTACTTGGTGTATGTGTGTTGTATGTCGATAATTATTTCCCATATCCCTGTATATTGTGTTCACTAAGATGCACTTCAAAACGTCTTTTAAAACTCTCAATACTTCCTGCTGACACCTCCAATTGGAGAAGTGATCAACATTCTGTGTGCAATAAAAAACATTATTAATTCAGTTACTATGGAAGTGCAAATGTCAGTGATATTGTAAGAAGCACAGTAACCCACAGAAACCTATTAGATTTCATATACATTTTCAAAAAAAAAATTGAAGTAGTTGCCACAAGCCCCTTACTCTTAAAGCATTCTGGCAGGGTATCTTTTTTTTTTTTTTTACTAAAACACCAAAGTGTAATTTATACATTTTCTGTTGAAGTTTTCCATTAGTCACCATATTTTATATACTAATGTGTGTGTATGTGTTTGTTTTGCAGGTAACCTTGATGTTTTTTTCCTGTTTCCAAGTAACCGTAAGATAAAATGACAGCTTGCTTTGCACTTTTTATTTGCCAATGCCTTTTGTTTAGTATATAGTTGTTCAGTTCTGTTGTATTAATCAGTTGGATGTGACAGTTTTATCGTTCAGTCTTATCTATTAATTATGTGTACATTTAACTTATAGATACAAGAATTAAGTGTTTGTCCATCTTGGAAGTGCCTGTTCTTTTGCATCAATTGCTCCTAAAATAATGTCTGGTCTTCTCGTTGCGAGAATATACAAAGGTTTCCTGCTGCTGATCAATTACAAGTCCATCGCACTTTATTGATATTTCCAGGAGAGCTGTAAACAGTATCTCAGGTTCTGGGCTGTATTTGATTTGACCATCACAGGATACAATTTCTCTTCTGTTAAAATGATCCTGTTGACAGGTGGGAGAATTTTACTGACAGCCTCCATTAAAACAAGAAGCGGAAATACTTACCTCTAAGGACTCCAGGCACCATTGTTTTTAACTCTTCTTGGTGAGTTAAATAGTGCTTCCACCACTGGACACTGTGTTTCCTTCCTCACACCCCTAGGTTTTCACTGTGTTTTGTAGGGACGTAGGGGTTATTAGGAAATAGCCAGAGTGCCCAGAGGGGGGACATGCTATCTAACACACCCTAAATTGTCTGATAGCAACAATGCCTGAAGCTCTTCAACAGAATAAGGTTTCCACTCACTGCTCATTGGAAAGGTAAGTGTTCCCCATCTTCTTTTATAGGAGGCTGATTCTGTAAATTCTCTGACTTGGAGACAAGGTCACTTTAACCCTTTTTCGCTGCCATAGACATTTTTGCATTTTTTGCATATGTTTTTATTATTTTGCATGTTTCTTGTTCAAATTGTTTATTGGGAAAGGAGAGTCCAGTAGACAATATACAGGATATGAAACCATTGTGATATATACAAGAATAACAACAAACTGAACAGGGCAGAATGTACTAAATGAACTAAAGTGTAAACAATTGTGCACTAAGAGTGCGAGAAGACATACAGTACAGTGGGTGTCATGCAATACAAAACATTACTAGCTTGGTGCAATGGATCTTGTTACTTATGCCTAGTACACATAAGCCGTATGTCGGTAGACATCGGCCAGTTCAATAAAAACATATATGTGTATATGTCACCATGTCTGACAGAAGCAGGCTAAATGGAAAACCAGCAGCTGGCTGAGAGTGCTGATTGGTGTGTTCGGGTGGGGGGGGGGGGCGTCCACCTGTCAGAACAAAACAGCTCAGCAGGGAAGATTGCTGCACTAATGTCGGATCGTTAGTACAGCAGCTGTCAGTTTTTTTTTTCATTCAACCCAGCGGTTTGTGTGTATCAGGCTTAGACATCTAAAGTATCTCTAAGTGGGCTCAATATAGTCTAGGTCAGTAGGGTGCCTAAGGGTACAGAGATCTGGCATTATCTCAATTCATGGTATTCATGGTCGATTATAATATTGTTTGCATAGCTTGCAATCAGTATGCTTATGTCTCTAAATGGCCTAGACAGAGCAATGACTAGGTAAAATGAAAAAGCAATAGGGATAGAAAAGAGAAGAGTCATGGGGAGGGCAGAGGAGGGGGGGTAGAAAGGGAGAAAAGGAGGGGAGTGGGAGGGGGTACAGAGTACTTGCCCATAGACTTGTGTATAAGAGAGTCAGATCACTTTTGCACACATGTTTAAAAAAGAATTTTAGGCCTGAAGAATGCATAAAATCCCCAAACATAATATATTTTTTAAAAGCAGATACCCTGGAGAATAAAATGACGGTAGTTCCAGTTTCTTATGATACATAATATTAGTGCATCACGTTAGGAAACCTAACATTTTAGTAAAAAATAAACTAAAGTTAATATTAGATACAAAGAAATATTGGTTGGTGTGGGACTTTATAGGTGCACTTGATACAGATCCATATAACACAGATTATATAAAATATATATTTATTAAATCATATAGAAAAAGATAAAAATACATTTCATACAGTATGCTCACATCCATTAAAGGTAAACTACACGACTTTCAAGGTTACATTGCTGTTTTCACGCTTTTAATTCCACATGTGTAGCCGTGTGGCTTCTTCAAGAAAAGGCGTGGGATCACAACTACTAGATAAATGAACAGACATATATCAAAACATTATATCATAAATATAATTACAGTACATATATGTAAACCCTACACATATTCTGGATAAATAAATTACACAGGTGCATCCCCCCTAAACCTGGCAAAGGTTCCCACAATGTTGGCTCCTACCTCAAGAGGATGAGAAATTAAAGCAAATGTATAAAAGTCATGTAAAGTCATGAGAGAGTATAGTCTGATGGCCCTGCATGTCTAACCAACTGCGTGTTGATCGTCCACATGTGCCGGATCTCCCGGAGGCAGGGATATGGTCTCATAGGATGTATATGCAAAGTAGAAGGATAAAACCTATAATTCAATGAAACACAATATACTCATCCAGGCATCCACCTTCATATTAATGAACACATATTTTATCATTTTTAATTGTTGCTTACTTTAATAGAATCTCTATATGGGAAGCTGGGAGCCTATAGTTACACTAGAGGGCGCCAAAGATCAAGCTGATCAACAACCAACTCTGAAAGTGCAATGAAAAACAAGTAGTAAAATCTCAGTTTATAAGCTGAACAAAATGATCCAAGATCATATAAATAAATAATTAATTATTGGGAAAACCACCAATACTACCTACATATCAAAATATCGTCAGCAATCTGAGAGTCTATATGCTTTAAAAGAAAGGTGGGGGGGGGGGATATCTGGGGGTACAGGACCCACCTAGACCTGTAATCACAAGGAATCAGGTCTTAGTTAATGGTAGTATGGGTACTTGCAAACGCCAAAACAAAGTCCATCTGCAAAACAAACCTGCTCGCTGTCTGTGGTGAATTAAGTCTCCCAGGGACACCAACAAAATTACTTCTGCCACATGGGTCCCTATTTACCCTTCCCAACGTGAACGCAAGTGGGAGGGGCCACACATGCGCGGCAGCCCTGAGGCCCCAACCATGTCTAGAGATCCACCCATGGCTCCAGCCAAGGGGTGGAGACATACTCCACGGATGCCATAGGGCAGTGTGCCCTACCCCATGATGTACTGGCACCCGCGGATGGAGACACAGCACCCACCCGGCCAAACCGTACAAGGTAGGCGCACATGGTGACCACACACGGATGGCCCAAAGGGGCCCCACTACGTGTATGTATGTCCCCATGGGCGCCCTTGGGCCTCCGTATAGGAATCCATGAGGTGAACGATCTGGTCAGAGAGACACCACCTGCCAGCAGGAAATACTCCAATACTAATGACAAAAAAACAAAAAACAATACGGCAAAAAACAACAAACAACAAATAACAAAAAACAAAAAAACAAAAACCACAAACCCACAAGGGGATGTGAATTATTTTAGGGGTTGTAGGTCCAACACAGACAATGGAACCTTGTCTGGTGGGTGGATGCTTCTATTAACATAAATTTATAGTGAACTCTCAAAGGGTTACAATAATCATTACAATACACCATAATTAGTAACAATAATTATACAAAAAAACGTACATGTACTATATGCCCCTCTGCACATAAAGGGACTTTGTGAAGATAATCTAAATATAAATGCCCATTACAACGTTCACATCTAATCCTACACAGGGGGCATGGGGGACAAAAGGGCAAATGCATGGAGAATCTGGTCCTATACAGGGGACATAGAGAATGGAGAACAATGATAAGAAGCATAGTTACAAAAAGGGCTTATACCTAATCCCTTCATTAAGTCCAGGATATCTGGTAGCCTAACAAATAAATCCATTCACTTTCTAATTGTAATAGCTTTTCATCAATCTCACCCCCTGCTCATATGGAGGGATGAAGTTATGATTAAGGATGAGCTGAACACCCCACCCCCCCGGTTTTGCACCAGAACATGCAAAAAATTTGGGGGAACACGTGAACACTGTTAAAGTCTATGGGACACAAACATGAAAAATCAAAGGTGCTAATTTTAAAGGCTTATATGCAAGTTATTGTCATAAAACAGGTTTTGGGACCCGGGTGCTGCCCAAAGGTCATGTATCAATGCAAAAAAAGTTTTACATTTTTTTTTTTTAGGAGCAGTGATTTAATAATGCTTAAATTGAAACAATAGAAATTAAATATTCCTTTAAATATTGTGCCTGGGGGGTGTCTATAGTATGCCTGTAAAGTGGCACAGTTTTCCCATGTTTAGAACAGTACCACAGCAAAATGACATTTCTAAAGGAAAAAAGTAATTTAAAACTGATCGCGGCTGTAATAAATTGTCGGGTCTCAGCAATATAGATAAAACTCACTGAAAAAAATTGTGTGGGGGTCCCCCCAAAATCGATACCAGGCCCTTCAGGTCTGGTATGGAAATTATGGGAAACGATGCACCACATTTAAAAAAAAAATGTGTGGGGGTCCCCCCAAAATCCATACCAGGCCCTTAGCCGAGCACGCAACCTGGCAGACTGCAGGAAAAGAGGGGTGAGGAGAGAGCACCCCCCCTCCTGAACCATACCGGGCCACATGCCCTCAAGATAGGGAGGGTGCTTTGGAGTAGCCCCCCAAAGCACCTTGACCCCATGTTGATGGGGATAAGGGCCTCATCCCCACAACCCTTGCCCGGTGGTTGTGGGGGTATGCGGGCGGGGGGGGCTTATCGGAATCTGGAAGCCCCCTTTAACTAGGGGACATACAAACACAATAAACTACCCATATTTTAGTAAAATATAAAATATAAGATCGAGCTGAGTAAAAATATGTACAACATGTCAAACCTTTTCCATAGGTGACACTTTAAAAGTCCCTATAGGTCTTCAGTTTCGAGTTACCCAGGAGCTCTGATGCTAGAATTATCACTCCCTCTTTTGTGTGTGCGTGGTGATATGTAATGTGTAGCACAATCAACATTTTCATGTGTAGACGTCCTTGATGCATGCATTTTTTAAATGTTTTTCTTATGTGCAATTTTGTGGTGGTGGTGGGGTCCAACATTTTTTTTTGGGGGGGGGGTTAGGTACTTGAGTGTGACATATTCTTTTTTATTTATTTTTACTTAAAATTTGTTATCACATAGGGGACAAAAAGTCCCCTATGTGATTATTTGGTGAAAGGTTCTCTTAAATTAGACAGCAAGAGTCCAAAAGACCACTGATGTCTCATCTATCCTACCATGATGCTGTTGAAATTTAGATCTTCCTTCAGCTTCTGCTCCAGCCATAAGGGCTGGGGAAAGTGGAAAGGGGTCCCAGAAGTGACAATTGTCCTTTCTTTTCCTTCCCCTCTGCCCGGCAGCACCTGCCATGCTGGTCCATAGATGGGCACACAGAGCCTAAGATACATAATGGGGGTGCAGAGGGGCTGCCATTACTAGGGGGTTTGGAAGTGCGCAGCTGCCAGATTGCTTCCACCGGACAACTGACAGTTGGCTTGTCAGATATACCCACACTCCCAGTGGCTGGGTGTAAAAAGCCTCCGCTGACACCTGCTTAGGACGCACGTTAGTGTCAGTAAAAGGGTTAAGCCATTCTCTTGTTGATTTGTGCCTGTGTTTCAGGTCATTATTTTGTTGTACCCACATCCCAAACTAGGTTTTGAGAGATGGGGGAAAGTGTCAAAAGCATTATGTACCCTTCACCATGCTTCACAGTTGGAATACAGTTTGTATGGAGGGATATAAGGCTTTTTTTTTGCTCCAAACATGGCATTATGTGCTTCTGCCAGCAACGTCAGAAGCTGGTAAGAAAATGCATGTGGTATGTGGTAAACTTTAACATGCATGTTATAAAAGGAATAACAGTTATCTCAGTGGAGTCATTTTGCATGCACCATTATTTTTTTTTTCATATACTGGACACATAAACATTAACATGAACAGACTTAAACAAGTTTAAACATTTCTACAGATTCTTTTTTCCTTTTTAAACACAGCATACTGCTGTCCTTACACTGTTTTCTTAAAGTGGATTGATTAATCATGATTTTTAGGAATTTAATATAGTTTTCCCTGCTTTATTTATCTGCACAAATCCAAATACAAAGTCCTTTGAAAGTTTTTCTGACTAGAACATGGTTCAATTAAACATATTATTTCTAATAAAAGCAGACAGCTAATCAGACTGTCAGACAAAATTTGGTTTCTTTTTTTTATTGGGCTGGGCACATTGAAACAATTCCACCATTCTTAATGACTGGGATAGCTTAATATAGTTACCCTCAATGCAAAATGTCATTATCCAAGGCGTTCATTTGCCTTTTCCAAAATTCACTGTAATAGTAAAAGTTATTTGTTTTCCAAGGCTATGACAGTATAAAAGTTGCATGTGCTCTTTGTTAATTAAGGTGATATGTATATATTATTATGACCTACAAGAGATCAGACTACATTTTAGGATTTGTTGATGTAGAAAGCCAGGTTTTCTCAAATGGTTCACAATCCTTTGTTTGCAACTGTATCTGCCATGCGCCTATCATGCTTTAATATTTTTTTAATTTAGATTCAAATTTTCTTTTATTTTGTTTATTATCAAATGGATCTAATAGCTCTATAAAAGGCTATACATAGCTGTCATCTTGTTATATAATATATACACACACTATATTATCAAAAGTATTACACGCACATGAATGGCATTCCAGTCTTAGTCCACAGGGTTGAATATTGAGTTGGCCCACTCTTTTTTCCCAAAAAGAGCTTTCTTTTGGTGGTACCCTTTACACGCACATGAACTTTAATGGCATTCCAGTCTTAGTCCACAGGGTTGAATATTGAGTTGGCCCACTCTTTAAAAAAGAGGCTGTCCACAAGATTTAGGAGTGTGTTTATTGGAATATTTAACCATTCTTTTAGAAGCGCATTTGTGAGGTCAGGCATTGATGAGGCCAGGCACTGAGAAGGCCTGGCTCACAGTCTCTGCTGTAATTCACCCCAAAGGTGTTCTTTTGGGTTGAGGTCAGGGCTCACAGTCTCTGCTGTAATTCACCCCAAAGGTGTTCTTTTGGGTTGAGGTCAGGAGATCCTCCACCTCAAGCTCGCTCATCCTTGTCTTTATGGACCTTGCTTTGTGCACTGGTGCGCAGCCATGTTGGAACAGGAAAGGGCCAACCACAAACTGTTCCCAAAAAGTTGGGAGCATGAAATTGTGCAAAATGTGTTGGTATGTTGATGCCTTAAGTGTTACCGTCACTGGAATGAAGGAGCCAAGCCCAACCCCTGAAAAACAACCCTGCACTATAATCCCTCATTCACTAAATGATTTGGACCAGTGTACAATGCAAGGTCCTTAAAGACATGGGTGAGTGAGTTTGGGATGGAGGAACTTGACTGGCTTGCACAGTCCTGACCTCAACCCGATAGAACACCTTTGGGATGAATTAGAGCGGACACTGTGAGCCAGGCCTTCTCGTCCACAGCAGTGCCTAACCTCACAAATGTGCTTCTGGAAGAATGGTCAAACATGCCTATAGACACATTCCTAAACCTTGTGGACAGCCTTCCCAGGAGAGTTGAAGCTGTTATAGCTGCAAAGGGTGGGCAAAGGGTGAGCCAACTCAATAGTGAACCCTACAGTCTAAGGTGTCCCAATACTTTAGACAATACAATGTATATATGTATGAGAGAAAAATGAGAGTAAAGCATAAGTAAGCTTAAACAATGAGCATGGATAGAAATGTTTATAGCTGC
This sequence comes from Lithobates sylvaticus, assembly GCA_028564925.1. Classification (NCBI taxonomy): domain Eukaryota; kingdom Metazoa; phylum Chordata; class Amphibia; order Anura; family Ranidae; genus Lithobates; species Lithobates sylvaticus. The sequence goes on from CM053027.1 coordinate 78,021,012, forward strand.
TCTTGTGTATATTTAAATCCAAACAATGGACAGCATTTCCAAACATAGTTGTGGTGCAAGCAACAATGACTAGTGAAGCCCAAAGGGTGCAGCACTCAATGAAATTGATGAAAGCTCAAGTAAAGTAACAGAATATGGGACATAGTATGGTATTCATCTCTGGCTTGCCTGAGCCCTCCGTTGGGTCAACACAACTAATATTACCTTATTTTAAAGCTCAGCAGAAATATAGGAATACTGGAAATGATACTGATCATCATAGTAACAATTAAAATTTCTGTGAAAATTGCATATTGTTTGCAAAAAAAGTAACAAAATAAGAACACACAGCTACAATTATAAATGCACTAAACGTTAAGAAGATAAAAAAAAAAAAAACAATGTAACAATCCAAAATATTCAGTGGTGCAGTATACACAGTAGTACACAGTAGAAGTAATATATGCAGATCTACAAGTACCCATTACACAAAAAGACGTAAGATAAATCATTAGGAAGAGCCTAAGGTTTTAAGAAAAATCTATGAATCTATGAAAAAAGGTAATGATTTCCGTTTTAACAAAATATTTAATACACCTTAAATATAAGGTGGTTATTTTAGTACTTTTGCTCTGGTAATAGTAAGTTAAGCTTCTATAATCATTTGTAAGTAAATTGCATAACAGTTGCTATTTTTTGTGATGACCACAAGTAATACAGTTTTCAAAGTATTTTATTAATCCCAAAAGGAACTTATTACAGCTATTTTTAAACATTAACCATAGACCATCCATATACCTACCCAGTGTGGTTGTGTAATAGAGGTCTAAGTTGTGGATATTAAATAAAGAGATGGATAATATAAGTGACAAACTGGTGAGGCAGATCATTGATGATTAACAAAGATTACCTACTGCAGGGATCCTCAAACTATGGCCCTCCAGCTGTTGCAGAACTACACATCCCATGAGGAATTGCAGACATGACATGACTAGGCCTGATGGGAATTGTAGTTCCTGAACAACTGGAGGGCCATAGTTTGAAGACCCCTGACCTACTGTATGTTAACTCAGTTCTAAATATGCTAATGTCTCCTAGATCAGTTGTTTATTTCATTGTCAAACCCTTTTATGTGAAACCTCAATTGATTGGTCATTTAAAAGACCATTAAATACTTCATAGTCTTTTAAAGTGTTAGTAAACCCTCTTTTTTTTTTTTTTTAGAACCACCTGCAAGACAAAGCCATAATGAGCTAGTATGACTAGTATACTAGCTCATTATGCATCACTTACCTTAGATCGGGGCTCCCGACGCCGACCTAGTCTCCCCCTCTAGCCGCAGCCATCTCTCCACAGATACCTGAAAGGTTACTTCCGGGTATCGGCGCTCTGGCCAATCACAGCGCCGCTGCGGCGCTGTGATTGGCCAGAGCAGCGAAGACCTCGCTCTGCGCATGCGAGCGGGAGACTTCAAATTCGGCAAGCCGGATTTTGTGAATGGGGATTAACCCTGTGAATGCACCGTTGTCTACGGAGCGCATGCGCTGTAGATAACGTTGTAAAACTTTTTGGCAAATATCTCCTAAACCGTGTAGGTTTAGGAGATATTTCTTGTACCTACAGGTAAGCCTTAATCTAGGCTTACCCGTAGGTGCAAGTTGTAATGGAGGGTATACAACCCCTTTAAATGCTGTAAAAATTCCTAAAATATCATTCACATACAGTATATCTATTTATATTTCATGTACATGTCCAAAAAGTAAGAATATTTAATATGTTTGTAATATGCCTGAACAGAAAGCAATGGGATATCCAGCACATATCTGCAATAACTATTTTTTTTCTTTAATTTCTACCTGGAGATCAGGTTTTAAAGGACAATAAAACAACTACATGCTGGCTTTTAATGGAAAATATTCTAATAACATTAATGGATAACTATATGAACATTTCACACCAGAATATATTTAGAATGAATATAACATAGTGAGGTGCAATTTATTTAAACATACATTTGGTTTCTTGTGCAGTAATCCCATAGGACATCTGCCATAGAAAATGTTGTCATCTCATCAAATCATAACTAACATAGTGTACTAGGCTGCAAACTGAAATATATAAATGCCAGATGTTTCACTTTTTTCCCATTCATTCCCTGATGATTACAGTAGCTCATTCACATTATGTGAAGTTTCTAGTTTAGGGCTCTTTTAATACTAATTGCCCCAGCACTATGCCCTTTGCATCTTTGAAACCGTAAAGGTTGTTCTATTGGACAGTGTAATTTTCATCTTTCACATTTCTAATCGTAGTGAGAAAAAATTTCTTTGGTTTGCTATCTTTGTAACTAATAGTCATCTAATTTATTCCTAAGATTTCAAACAATGTCACATCCTTGGAGTTGGCTTATCATCACCACAATCTCTGTCTATCATTTACAAAATCTGTGATTTTTCTTTTCCAGGGTATAGAATGTATTTATCTTTGTAGTTTCATTTAAATTAGACCTGGTAGTGGTATACATACTTGAAAGCAAAAAGGGGGCTGTGTGTTTTTTCTTTCTTTTTTTCAGTTGTAAAATATATTTTGTATATTTTTAATGTGTCAAGTAAAAGAGCTGCCACTGTCTTGCTTAAAGCATATCCAAACCCCAGAACAAAACGTTTAAATAATGCAGTTTATCAGTCCTTTGGTGTTATTTTTTATTTTTCAGGCTAATGCCCCATACACACGGTCGGAAATTCAGATGGAAAAAGTGCGATCGGATTATGTTGTCGGAAAATACGATCGTGTGTGGGCGCTAGCAGACTTTTTCAGACGGAATTTCCGACGAAAAAAGTTTGAGAGCAGGACCCAAAATTTTCCGACATCAGACTTTTTCCGATCGTGTGTAGAGAATTCCGATGCACAAAGTGCCATGAATGCTCCGGATAAATTTGGGGATGAAAGCTATTGGCTACTGGCCTCTTCATAGTCCCGTCGTACGCGTTGTACGTCATCTCTTTCGGCAACTTTCCAACAACTTGGTGCGACCGTGTGTATGCAAAACAAGTTTCGGCCAAAATCCATTGGAAAAAATCAGACGGATTTTGTAGTCGGAATTTCAGACCATGTGTATGGGGCATAAGAGTTGATCTTACCAGACCACCCTTTGTCACTTACTGTTGCTGAAAAGACAGTATGAGCAATCGTATCTTTCTTATGTAAACTACTAATCTCATACGTCCACAAAGTCATGTAGATAAAAAAAAACAGACTTGTTTGAAGTTCAACCTGTATGACAACCGTGTCTGCCTCCATAAATATAGTGAAGTAGTGAGCATAGCCACTAAGGGAAATGAAATGCACTAATTGAAGGATCACCTGGTTAAAATATAGGGAAAAAAAAAGAAACTAAACTAACAACCACATCTAAGAACAGGAAAAAATATATTATGTTTTTGTTTTGGGAGTTAGATATGCTTTCAAACACACATAACATACACAATTCTTGCCCACTTGCTATTGTGACAGCTCTAGAAGTTCAGAATGTATTTTCCATCACAGTGACACTTTGAGACCTCCAAGAAAAATGTGGAAGATGTAGCTTCACAGGGCCTTTTTTTCTTTGAGAAAATATTCTTGTATTTCTTTTTTTTTTGAGAATTATAACATTTAGACATTATTTTCTGCAGGATGCTGTGTTTTTGGTGTTACATTTTATTCTAATAGGTACACAGCAGCCATTTTGTATTCTTATTTTACTGTATATGTACATCTATGAAACAGAATTTGTCAGTTTGGCCTTTTAACCTAGGCTGCCATGTGTATGGCTCCAGTCTGTCCCTATTCCTGTGGATTCCTGTGGAAATTTAGCCTGGAAATAATTTAGAATAGAACTAAATGATTTACGACTACATTACCGTGGCAAATAGTAGCTAATAGTATTCTTTTAGTCTTAGGTAGTACATGAAAGCCCAATAATCAGTAGGCTTGGGTGTGGGTTGGATTTTGGGTATTCAATATTCAGTAGCTATAAGCTATGTTCATAACACCCTTCACATGAAAAACACACTACTCTGCGATCAATAATTGTATTTCAATTGGAGACTAGATTTACAACAGCTTGAAAGTACAAAGCACTGCAGAAAAAATTACCAAATTGTGTCTGTGAAAGTACCAAATACAGTGTCTGTCTAACCCACAAGGGTTGGTTGGTATTTTACCTTTCTGGTGTTTTTCAGGCCTAATAATAGTAACAATAATAATTATAAATGCTACAACATACTACTTTTCTGTTATACTAGGGTGCTATTATGGTAACTTTTATCTTAAGTGTCAAGGTCAACTATAGCCAGATATCTGCTTCCTTTCAGTTGCCTGACTTCACACAATGTACACTTAGAAGATGGGAGATGGTATGTAAATTAGGGCAGTAGAGGGGCCTGCAACTATCAGTCTTCAGCAGACCTGATACCTCCAATATTCTCTACAGCAAGGGTAAGCAATGTAGGGCCCTCCAGCTGTTGTCTAACTACATTTCCTATGAGGCATTGTATAGCTGGCAGTTATGATTACTCCCAGATGATGGGACTTGTAGTTCTGCAACAGCTGGAGGGCTCCAGGTTGCCTACCCCTGCTCTACAGAAAGGTACAAGGTTAGGTCAATGACTTATTGGAGTTTGTGCTTAGAAGGTTTAACCTAAGGCTTGAGATCATGGTGTCACTAGGCAGCCAAGATCGAATAGTAAAGCCAGGTACCCAATCAGTACAGTTTCTGATCATAATCACTTCATCAGCCAGTCAAATAATTACTATTGTGCCGCCCCTCTCCCATCAACGTTTAAATCTTCTCACCCTGTTTACCTCAGTTGTTCCTCTCAGTCACAACGCTGGTTATGATTACTGTTAACTATTATAACCCATAGCTATATTATATGTATTGCGATACACCCATGGCAAAAGTTTTATTCTTTTCTTTCTTTTGTTCGCTAGTTTACACTGTTGTACACCTATACTTTTGATATGGTGCTCCTCAGACCCTTACTAGGGTCGAAGGCAGGCCGCTCACTAGAGTTCCACCAAGAACCTGCTCACAGCGTGTACCCAGATGGGGTGACAGGTTCTACCTCTTTTTGAGGCCATGCTCTCCTATACCATGCGAAACCTGCAAGCTTATGACATAGTTTAAACATTGAGCTCCTCTCTTTTTGTTATTACTTTGTATATCTACCTTGTTACATTGACTGTAACCTACCTTGTACTATACATTGTGAAAATCATTAAAAAAATTTTGATAAAAAAAAATTACTATTGTGCCTTGGTCTGGCTGTCCCATTGGATCTGGAATACGTTTGTTGAATTTCTCCTATCAAGACCAAATGTAATATGATTAAGGATATGAACCAAAATATGTATACTGCTCATATAGTGGCCATCATTTTTTTTATATAGGGTTGAAAACTACATGCTGTTAGAAAAAAAATCTAATTTTAAGTAAACTATTGAAGGAACTAACAATGAATGTCAATTTGTTGTGTCTTCAAAGCCCAAAACAGCTCTGATTCTTAACCAGCCTGTTAAAAAAATGGTTTGTCATCCCTAATTTTGTCTACAGAGTTATATCCACTACAAAGTGCCAAATCCTTACACCATGTAGTTTACCACATGGACATCCAAGAGTTAATAGTTTCACCTTCGATTTTTAGATTATTTTGAGTGTGTGAAGAATGCTAAGTGTTCTTTATATAGCCATGCAACATGATAGTTAGGGAAACAGGAAGGCATTGGCTGAAATGTCTGTATTGAGCTTATCTGGGGATTTGTGTCTCATGTTTCTTGTAGCCGAGAGGCAATTTAGGCTATGTGAGCAAAAAATGATTGTTTTTCTGATTTTTCTAGGTGCTTTATTATAAATATGTGTATAGATATGCATATGCCGCCTTGTCAAACAAACTACTGATCAATCTTGAAATATCCATGTACTGTAAATAAAATGCTGATGAATACTAAACCTCCAAAATGTGCAACAACCTTGAGGAAATTGAGGAAATAAATAATAGCTAAAGGTGTTTTCCATAGCAACCAATTGGTATGGATTTGTCACAATTTCAGATGAATCTTCTCATTTTTCATTTAAATGTGTGTGAGATTATGAGGCTGTGATGTTGTTGTTTTTTTTTTTTTTTTTTTAAACATAAACATACTTCCCAATGTGGTAAGGTGTGTAGACAGAAGCACTTGATGATAATGGGTAAATAAAGGTTTAACCACTTGCCGACCGCCCCATGTAGATATACGTCGGCAGAATGGCACGTACAGGCAGAACCACGTACCTGTACGTGCCATTCTTTAGGCGGTTGGGGGTCCGATCGGACCCCCCTCCGCCGGCGGGGACGGTCGGCATCGCTTCAGGAGCGATCCGGGACGAGGGGACGGCCAGTGGTTTCTGGCCACCCCCTCGCGATCGCTCCTGGCGAATGAAAAGCTTCCCCTTCCTGTCTATTGTATAGACAGGAAGGCGGAAGTGATGTCACGCTCGGTGCGCCGGTCTATGTGACCGGAGACGCCGAGCGGCGAACATGTTAAGGTTAGTGCACAACACTACACTGACACCAGTACAGTTAGGCACACAAAACACCCCCCTGTCACCCCCTGATCACCCCCCAGATCACCCCCTCCCCCCCCAGTCACAGTGTCACTAATTGCAGTGATCATTTATTTACTGATCACTGCATTTAGTGTCAGTGTGACTGTAATAACTGTCAGGGCAGTTAGTTTTAGGTCCTAGGTAGCCCCCTACCCCCCCCTAATAAAGGTTTAACCCCCTGATTGCCCCTAGTTAACCCCTTCACCCCCTTTTGCCAGTGTCACTAAGCGATCGTTTTTCTGATCGCTGCATTGTGTCGCTAGGTAACCATTTTTTTTTTATTTTAACCGCCATGTTTTATATAGGTTCATAAATAGTTTTATAGGTCAGGTACCCCCATATTACAACCTAAATAAAGGTTTTAACCCCCTGATTGCCCCTAGAGTTAACCCTTTCACCAGTAATCACCGTATAACTGTCACTGGTGACGCTGGTTAGCCAGTTAGTTATTTCGTTATTTAGGTTCCCCGTCAGGTTTTTATATAGCGTCAGGTACCCCCATATATTACCTAATAAAGGTTTAACCCCCTGATTGCCCCTAGTTAACCCTTTCACCCCCTTTTGCCAGTGTCACTAAGCGATCGTTTTTCTGATCGCTGCATTAGTGTCGCTAGGTAACCAGTTTTTTTTTAGGTTAACCGCCATGTTTATATAGGTTCATAAATAGGTTTATAGGTCAGGTACCCCCATATTACAACCTAAATAAAGGTTTTAACCCCCTGATTGCCCCTAGAGTTAACCCTTTCACCAGTGATCACCGTATAAAATGTCACTGGTGACGCTGGTTAGCCAGTTAGTTATTTCGTTATTTAGGTTCCCCGTCAGGTTTTTATATAGCGTCAGGTACCCCCATATATTACCTAATAAAGGTTTAACCCCCTGATTGCCCCTAGTTAACCCTTTCACCCCCTTTTGCCAGTGTCACTAAGCGATCGTTTTTCTGATCCCTGCATTAGTGTCGCTAGGTAACCAGTTTTTTTTTGTATTACTGTTACGGGTGACGCTGGTTAGTTAGCTTGTTTTTTATACTGTCAGGGCACCCGCCATTTATTACCCAATAACGGTTTAACCCCCTGATCGCCCGGCGGGTGATATCAATTAGGTTTTAGGGTCAAATAAGGTCTGCGTCGCCCCAGGTTAGTGCCAGTACCGCAAACACCCACGCGCAAAGCATACACCTCCCTTAGTGGTATAGTATCTGAACAGATCAATATCTGATCTGATCAGATCTATACTAGCGTCCCAGCAGTTTAGGGTTCCAAAAAAACGCATTGTTAGCGGGATCAGCCCAGATACCTGCTAGCACCTGCGTTTTCCCCCCTCCGCCCAGCCCAGCCCAGCCCACCCAAGTGCAGTATCGATCGATCACTGTCACTTACAAAACACTAAGCACACATAACTGCAGTGTTCGCAGAGTCAGGCCTGATCCCTGCGATCGCTAACATTTTTTTTGTGGTAGCGTTTTGATTCAGTCGCTAACAGTCAGGAGCTTTTTTACCTGTGAATCTCAAAAAAATAAAAAAAACAAAAATAGTTGTCGTTTTATTGTTCTCTCTCTCTCTCTATTGTTGCTCTTTTTTTACTCCATTCTATTCTGCAATGTTTTATTATGTTTTATCATGTTTTATCATGCTTGCTTTTCAGGTATGTAATTTTGTTTACTGTGTTTTAGTGTTAAGCATTTTTTTGTTTTCAGGTGCGCCATTCAGTTGCAGCGCGGATTTATTTATCTTGACAGCAACAGCGTTTGCTCCCACGATACATAAAGCCGCGACTCCAACGCTGTAGGAGGTGATTTCACCACCACAGTTAAAAAAAAGAGCATATGTGCCGAAGCATGGGGGCAGCAGGGGGGGCGGAGGAGCGATTGGCTCCTAATGCCACGTACATACGGTCGAAATTCCGACCGTGTGTACACGGCATAACTTTTGCGGGAGGATGCCCCCATGCATCGGCATATATAAATGGTGCATGTATGCCCATCATTAGAAGTGGGTGGATGAAGGGAGGTATTCTAATGGTGGGCATACCCACCAATCAATCTCTTTTTTTCGTTCAGCCAAGAGGCTGCATGAAAAAAAAAAAGATTACAATATATGTCCAGTATGTTGCTGGACTTTGAATGGTTATACCAGAATGATGCCTGCAGGTTTAGGTATCATCTTGGTATCATTCTTTTCAGCCAGTGATCGGCTTTCATGTAAAAGCAATTCTAGCGGGTAATTAGCCTCTAGACTGCTTTTACAAGCAGTAGGAGGGAATGTCCCCCCTCCCGGATATAAACCGCGCCATTGGGAAATTGGGAAAGCATTTTATCACACCAATCTTGGTGTGGTCAGATGCTTTGAGGGCAGAGGAAAGATCTAGGGTCTAATAGACCCCAATTTTTTCAAAAAAAGAGTACCTGTCACTGCCTATTGCTATCATAGGGGATATTTACATTCCCTGAGATAACAATAAAAATCATAACAAAGAAAAAAAATGGAAGGAACAGTTTAAAAATAGAATAAAAAAGCTAAATAAATAAAAAAAAAAACTAAAAAAAAAAAAAAAAAAGCACCCCTGCCCCCCCTTCTCTTGCGCAAAGGCGTACACAAGCGTTGGTCTGGCGTCATATGTAAACAGCAATTGCAGCATGCATGTGAGGTATCACCGCGAAGGTCAGATCGAGGGCAGTAATTTTAGCAGTAGACCTCCTCCGTGAATCTAATGTGGTATCATGTAAAGGCTTTTAAAGGCTTTTAAAAATGTATGTAGTTTGTCGCCACTGCGTGTTTGTGCGCAATTTTAAAAGCATGTCGTGTTTGGTATCCATGTACTCGGCCTAAGATCATATTTTTTATTTCATCAAAAATTTGAGCAATATAGTGTGTTTTAGTGCATTAAAATAAAAAAAAGTGTATTTTTTCCACAAAAAATGCGTTTGAAAAATCGCTGCGCAAATACTGTGTGGAAAAAAAAAATGCAACACCCACCATTTTAATCTGTAGGGCCTTTGCTTTAACAATATATATAGTGTTTGGGGGTTCAACGTAATTTTCTTGCAAAAAAAAAATATGTTTTCATGTAAACAAAAAGTGTCAGAAAGGGCTTTGTCTTCAAGTGGTTAGAAGAGTGGGTGACGTGTGACATAGGCTTCTAAATGTTGTGCATAAAATGCCAGGACAGTTCAAACCCCCCCCAAATGACCCCATTTTGGAAAGTAGACACCCCAAGCTATTTGCTGAGAGCAATGTTGAGCCCATTAAATATTTTTTTTTTTTGTCCCAAGAGATTGAATAATGAAAAAAAAAAATATATATATATTTTTTTTACAAAAAGTTGTCACTAAATGATATATTGCTCAAACATGTCATGGGCATATGTGGAAATACACCCCAAAATACATTCTGTTGCTTCTCCTGAGTACGGGGATACCACATGTGTGGGACTTTTTGGGAGCCTAGCTGCGTACGGAACCCCAAAAACCAAGCACCGCCTTCAGGCTTTCTAAGGGAGTAATTTTTTTATTTCACTTCTCACTGCCAATCACAGTTTCGGAGGCCATGGAATGCCCAGATGGCATAAAACCCCCCAAAATGACCCCATTTTGGAAAGTAGACACCCCAAGCTATTTGCTGAGAGGTATTGTGAGTATTTTGCAGATGTCGCTTTTTGTCACAAAGTTTTGAAAATTGAAAAAAGAAAAAAAAAATTTTTTTTTTCTTTACTTTCTTCATTTTCAAAAACAAATGAGAGCTGTAAAATACTCACCATGCCTCTCAACAAATAGCTTGGGGTGTCTACTTTCCAAAATGGGGTCATTTGGGGGGGTTTTGTGCTATTTTGGCATTTTATGGCCTTCGAAACTGTGATAGGTAGTGAGGAGTGAAATCAAAAATTTGCACCCTTAGAAATCCTGAAGGCGGTGCTTGGGTTTCGGGGCCCCGTACGCGGCTAGGCTCCCAAAAAGTCCCACACATGTGGTATCCCCATACTCAGGAGAAGCAGCAAAATGTATTTTGGGGTGCAATTCCACATATAACTATGGCATGTGTGAGCAATATATCATTTAGTGACAACTTTTTGAAGAAAAAAAAATTATTTTTTATTTTTGTCTTTATTCAATCACTTGGGACTAAAAAAAAAAATATTCAATGGGCTCAACATGCCTCTCAGCAAATAGCTTGGGGTGTCTACTTTCCAAAATGGGGTCATTTGGGGGGTTTTGTACTTCTCTGCCATTTTAGCACCTCAAGAAATGAAATAGGCAGTCATAAATTAAAAGCGGTGTAAATTCCAGAAAATGTACTCTAGTTTGTAGACGCTATAACTTTTGCGCAAACCAATAAATATACGCTTATTGGCATTTTTTTTACTAAAGACATGTGGCTGAATACATTTTGGCCCAAATGTTTGACTAAAATTGAGTTTATTAGATTTTTTTTTATAACAAAAAGTAGAAAATCTCTTTTTTTTTCAAAATTTTCGCTCTTTTTCCGTTTATATCGCAAAAAATAAAAATCACAGAGGCAATCAAATACCATCAAAAGAAAGCTCTATTTGTGGGAAGAAAAGGACGCAAATTTCGTTTCGTTACAAAATTGCATGACCGCACAATTACCAGTTAAAGTAGTGCAGTGCGAAATTGAAAAAAGACCTCTGGTCCTTAAGCTGACAATTGGTCCGGGGCTGAAGTGGTTAATGGAGGATAAATAAGAAGACTATCCAAAAACCCCTGATATTCTGATTCAGTTAAAGCCTTCTGGCATGCTAGCAATTAACCTACACACAATAAAGGAACTGAAATGTATACATCTCCCCTGCTGTTCTATTGTGCTCTGACAGGGGGGTGGCCCCCTGCCAGAACACTATGGTTCTGGTTCTGCTAATCGGGAGCTGGTCGGCTGCTGGTTTGCTCATCAGACAGAATTGCCAGCTTATGTCGTACTGGCTGCCATACACACAAGCCGAATGTCTGACGTTTTTTATTGAACCGGCCAATGTCGCCCGGACGTGTTTACTAGGCTTTAGTCTATACAGAATAAAATGGTGTTATCAGTAACAAAAGAAGCAGTTTAGCAGAAATCCAGTCCAGTCAGGCAACACCATGATCACAGACACTGCATGCTTTGCGACCTTTAAATTTGTGGTCAGAATATTTTACAAAACCACTTTTGACTAATGGCTTAGGCAGGGGGAGGCAAACTTGGGCCCTCAAGCTGATGCAGATCTACAGGTCTTATCTAACATATTCCTCTGGAAGTCATGCTTGTAGCTGTCAGTGTTTGCCTACCTTTTAGCTTTTAGCTTATGGCAATACAAGCCTAATTTCCTCATGGTCATTTTATTACATGAGACATTTGGGGATGGCTGTGATGGGGAGTTTAGCATACATGGGTGGATATGACATCTGGTGGAGTATTGTCTTTTAACAGAAATTGCTGGTTTTGGGGCTATCTATGTGTTGTCCATGTGGGTCTCTCCTTTTTGGGCTTTATGCCACAATCCAAAAAATAAATAAAAAATAGTGGCAGCTGCACTAAATTCTTTCCAAACTTTCCTTAGAATGTAAGTCTGCAAAATTGTGGGATGTATGTAAGGTTCAGGGGTTGTGACTAGATTGGGGGTACAAAACTATTTGATCCGAGGGAGCATTCTTCACTATTACTACTAAATTATTCTTTACTAGGCAACTAACGGTACTCATTGTTCGCACCCTTTTACAATAAGGCAGCAAATGGGCATGCCACTTCCTAGAGGCAAGCTCAAGGCATTTTATCCATTCCAGTTTGTTTCCTCTGTCATGGACAAGATCTCATTAGAACAAAGTGTCAAGTACCCTACCTAGTTTCTCTCCAGTTTAAAAAATCACTTGCCTTGATTTCTCTCCAATGGCTGCATTGGGTTGGCAACAATTTCTGTCAGAAGGTTACCAACTTGGTTCAACTCTTGTTCCAAGTTTCCCTTACTTTGCTGCTCTATTCCAGAGCTCTGTTGGGGAATACTTGGAGTGCCACAATATTCTCATAGTCCAGAAATGTTATTACTTTTTTGGTTATAAATGTTGCTCAACTATCCAGTGCATTTTTGGGGGCTTTTAAATATCACCCATTTCAGGTTAACAACTTTTTAAAATAGCTCCTGGACAGAGAATTATTTCCTGTTGCTGAGATTTTATTTCTGTTATGAAGCCTGCTAAGGTCATTGCTCCAAACTAGATCAATGTTGTCTCTTTTTTCTGTTTCTTTTTTTCAGGGGAAGGAGTAACACCCCTTAACAATCCCCTGACAGTTACCTTAAACTGAAAATTCCAGCAACTGCATGTACTCTTGTTTGTATAGCAGAGATGTCCAACCAGTAACCCGGGGGCCACATGTGGCCTATGGAGCCCTTTGATGTGGCGCGTGACCTCCTGCTCTGGGATAGCAGGTTGGCAAGCCCAGATTGTGGGTTGCCAATCCACCATCCCAAAGCATCAGTGTTGCGAATGAAGCTGGCGGTAGAGGAAGCAAGTGGCTGCAGAGCAGACCTGCATAAGCCAATGTTTCCTGTATAGCGCCGGGTCCTGTCACCGGTGGAGTGATGCCAAATGCACTCTGCCTGGGACAGCAACAACCAGAGATACCTGAATTGAAGACTGTTATTAAAGATAATGTTATTACTAAAATCAAAGTGTATATATGGACATATCGCTTCTGCAGTGGTTACTGGGCTGCTTTCAAACTGATCTGTAGGTGCAGCGCACTAAGCCATAGACTTCAGTTATTACCTGTGGGTTTGGTGCACTTTAAGAAAGTGGAGCTAACCTGCAGGAAAGCTACAGGTGCACTGTGCTGCACCCGCGGTGTGGATAAAGCAGCCTTAGGCCCATTTCACGTAATTGGTCTGACCTAATCCAACCTTCCATTCACCTCTATGGAGAAGCAGATGTAAACGGACTTGTGTCCATTTACAACTGCCTACCTCCAATCCGATCCGCTAAAAAAACAGAAGGGGATCCGTCCCCTTTCATATGAGTGGATCGGATCGGAGGGCCCATAGAGTAGAGTAGGCTGTGTCTGTCTCTGCATATGCGAGGAGGACACAGACCTGTTGTTTGCCTGCTCCACTCATTGTGGTCCACGACCGGTTACCAAATCGCTTAAGTGGCCCTTGCTCTTCAAAAGGTTGAGCACCCCTGCTGTATAGTTATAGTAAATTAATAACTTAAATTAAAACCTAAAATACACACCAGTAATTACATAATTGGGGCTGATTTACTAAAGGAAAATAGACTGTTCACTGAGCAAGGGAAGTTGCACTTTGCAAATACATTTTCCCCAAAGCTTACTGAATGAGGTAAAGCTATGCTGATGTCCATCATCCAATCACGTGCAAGCAAAAAACATATTTTTTTTAATATTCCTTGCAGATGAATGGGTATTCTTTGCAAAGTGAATTTTCACCACATCCACTAAGCTCTAGGAAAAATCTCTTTGCAAAGCGCAACTTCCTTTTTTGACAGTAAACAACCTATGTGCCTTTAGTAAATCAACTCCAGTGTGTCAATGCCTAGTTAAAAGCAAAGAGAATCCTGCATCTATGCCTTTGTTACAGTACTCATGAACACTTTCCAAGTATGCATAATTTTACATCTGTAGGTGTCGATTTTTCTTTCATGCCTACAATCCTTACTTGACTCATCCAGCATATGGTATTCCATAAAATTGTAAATAGCACAGAGATGATGCACTTTTTATTCTGTTTTATCAACAAAAAACATTTCACAAAGAGCACTAATAGCCATATATTGGCAGCGCTTGCAAAGGGAAATCTGGCAAATGATCTATAATCTAATTATAACACATTCCTCAGACTGAATGTGATTGTTTTTTTCTCCCCACAACACATAACAAACAACTTCAATTTGCTTCACGCATTATAAAAAATGCCTTGTAGGTGAAAGTGAATATTGCCTGTATAACTACCATTGTTCAGCAGGTAAGACATCGATACAGAGGAGAATGTAGGGAATAAATATTATGTAGGATATGTTGTCAACTATTAAAATTATATACACACACTTAATTATATTTACAAAAAATTTAAAATAACATTTTTAGATATTGAATCTTTTATTATAAAAAAGTCAGTTTGCCTTGCTTCTATCCAGCAAGGTGTGTAAGGTTTACAATCAGAAGTCCACAATGCGACACTGAGATTTCTTGCTTCTATCCAGCAGGAGTGTAAGATATACAACCATAGAGGTCCACAAGACCACACTGAGATTACTCTCATAAATCGAGGCCAAGGCAGCATTGTCATTTGGGGCTGTGCCAAGCCAAATTCAGTACATTTTATGAGTGTGTAATTAAAACTGGCCCCATCCATGCACTTGGGTCCTACTACATTTACTACATGTGTTTGAAACGGCAATGGTGTCATAGTGACATTCTCCCTCTTTGATACTAAACTGAACTCCATATAATACAAATATTGTCTAAATATAAGATCTAGGTGAATGAAATGATGTCTCAGTTTCCCTCCGTGGAGGGGTTTCCTGTAAAAAAAAATCTGTCACTGCTGTTTACTTGTATGTGATTGGTCTTGTATTGCCCCCTCTGTATTTGTCTGCAGACAGCCTATAGTGGATAGACCTGCTTTGTGCACAAGTTATATACAGCATATTGGTGATGTCACTGCTAATTTTACAAGGTAATATCTAGACATGTGCACACTGAAATATTTTGTTTCGGAATTTAATTTTCGTCCGAAAAATACATTTATTTAGTTACTCCCGAAATTCGTTTTTATTTATTTTGTTTCGTTAAAAAATGCATTCGTCCGAAAATCCGAAATAACTAAGGTTGAATCTGTCATTGAAGGCTTATGGTGTCTGTCGAATGTTCTAAGAAGATTCGACGGAGCAGCTAACTGTACGACGCCACAATTGTACATTTCCAGTCGAATGTTCCGCCTACAAGCTATAGTAGAATTCTAATGTTGTATGACATTAGAATTCTTCTATAGCCTATGGGCGGAGCATTTGACCATAAATGTCCACTCGCGCCGACTGATTCGTCAAATCTTTATGTCAAATCTTTTCTCTCTATGTTGAATAATCGTGGACTTATAGAGTTAGGTTAGGCACATTCAACCTTTTTTGCTATTGTCTCTATAATGTCAAATCTTTTCTCTCTACATCTAATATTTTCTCTCTATGTAGAATAATCTTGAACTAATTGAGCTAAGGTTAGGCATATTGGACCACAGGTTCGATGGACACAGATCACTATTCTCAGCTTCATGTCGAATCTCCTATCTATATCGAACTGTTGTCACAACCAAAACGAAAATAAAGCATTTGTTTATGTCGGATCTTTCGGTTTTCGGATTCTGCACATTCGTAAAATACCCGAAATTCGGACGAAAATGCATTCGGATGAAAACGAATGAACATGTCTAGTAATATCTAGGTTTGCAATTACATTTGGTGTACACAAAGAAGGTGATTTACTAAAGGAGTACAACATGTTTACTTTGCAAGGGACTTTTCACTTTGAAAGGAAATCTTTATTAGCATAGTGAATGTTCTGAAAATTCACTTAGGAAAGAACATGCCACCATGTGCAAGGAAAATATGATTTTTTTTCTGGCACATGATTGGATTATGAGCCTTCACCTTATTCACTATGATAAGCAAAAATTCCTTTGCAAAGTGAATGTACCCTTTGATTGAAAGTTTTTATTCCTAGGTTCAGCATAATATAAGCATGTCTTGACTAGAATGCTAGTAAAATGTGACTCTTAGATTAAATATGAAGCATATTCTGATAATAAAATGCATTTGCTTAACTGCCCCCCCCCCACCTCCCTGATAAATGTGCTACAATACATTTTCATTTTCATTTAAAACTTTTGTTAAAAACATATTTTTTGTGGAGATCATGATGTCATGTTGGCTCCTGGCTGTTTCTTTCCCCTTCTCAAGCTTGTGATGTGTGGGAGGGGCTACAAGACAGTCCATTCATGTCACCACTGCTTTATTTCAAGAGCTTTAAGCCAGGGAAGACTGATGTACAGTGGGAACCAATGGGTGTTGGAGGTGGGCCATTGTCAGGAGCTCAGTGTAGAAGAAGGCTGCTTTTTATTTGTAAGCAACTCATCCCCGGCATGTGGCGGGTCAAGAGGGGGTCTTGCACCTTCTTTGCCATCTAGTGGTAATTGAAGAGTATGCAGGCATCAGCACAAGAGGGGAGTGTGAATACACATCCTAAAGATAAGGCAAGGTGTGAGTTCAGCTTTAAGTTTAACAGGTGCCACCCCTTGTACATGCTATACCATGGTATGTCTACAGTATACCAGACTACAAACAGTATAGGGCAGTATTTGACCCTTAAATCAGATTTACCAGGTGCCACTCACTCTGCCTTCCTTCCGTGGTGATGATGATGTGCCTCTCCTTCAGAAGGCTCTTTACATCTGTCCTAGGGGAGAAAATGATAAAAGACTATC
The DNA here is from genome assembly GCA_028564925.1 of Lithobates sylvaticus. Lineage (NCBI taxonomy): Eukaryota > Metazoa > Chordata > Amphibia > Anura > Ranidae > Lithobates > Lithobates sylvaticus. The sequence goes on from CM053027.1 coordinate 78,038,095, forward strand.
TTTGCTGTTAGGGTAGAAATGAGTTAAGGTTTTCCTATTGAGCCACTGAGGAGTCTAGCCTACCAGAAGTGTGTGGTATGATTCTAAACAGGAATCCTTCAAACTACCATGTGTACACCTTCCACATATTATAAAGAGAGGTGGGGGGAGGTTCCTTAGTCCACAGACACCTCCTGCCTTTGGTTGACATTCTGCTCCTCCAACAGCACAGTACAGAATATGAGTATTGTCAGCCAAGGACCAGAAGTGTGGCAGAATCACAAGGTGAAAACAAAGAAAAAAACGAATTAGCCACCACATCTACAGACTGGTGCTAAACCATATTAAAATGTGCTCTTGTGTTTAGATACACTTACAGTGATGTCAAACACCATAAGATTAAAATATTAGTTGGCGTTGCTAGAAGGTATGAGGAAAGTTCTGATGTGGGCTCATAAGGAAGTTTGATGAAGAATAGAGGTGTGTGTAGGTGACAGGGCCAGGTCAAGGGGTGGCAGGAGCAGTGGCTGTGTTTTTATTTGCAAGGATGGGGGTGTTCCGACCCTAACCCTAAAGGAACTGGGGGGGATGCAATTTGGCATCTTTGATGACCATGTCCCGGGACTGGGAGGTGTAGTGTTCTCTTGCTAGACTACTCACTCTTTTTTTTTCCTGTCACTTTTCTATGTATCTATTTCCCAAGATGGACTTTTTAGGATTCACTGCCAACTGACAATGCAGTTCTTCTTTCAATGGAAGGTAGATTATGAAAAATAGAAACTGAGGACTGAGAATTATACTTTAAAAGTAACAGGTCTTCCACTTACCCTCCAGAGGGGGGGGGGGGGATATGGGACTAGAAAAAGAAAAATACTAGAAAAATACGACCATGTCATTTTTTTCTCTTTCTTTTTGGTACTGCCTTACTTTAACTGACAATTGTGCAGCAATGCAACGCTGTACCCAAGTTAAATTCATATAATTTTTTTCACACAATTAGAGATTTCTTTTGGTGGTATTTGATCGCCAATGTTTTATTTTCTGTGCTACAAATGAAAAAATACCATATGTTTTGAAAAAAAAAACTATATTTTTTACACTCTGCTATAAAACATATCCAATAAAAAATGTAAAAAAAAATCGAATTTCTTCAAAAATTTAGGCCAATATGTATTTTGCCACATATTTTTTGTAAAAACATTATGCAAATAAGCGTATATTGATTGGTTTGCGCAAAATTTAAAGGATCTACATACTATGGTATATATACTAAAAATTTTATTTATTTATTTATTTTATACTAGTAATGGCAATGATCAATGACTTATAGCAACACTGTGATAGTATGGCGGGCACTCTGACACTACCTGACACTTTGTGGGAACCAGTGAGACTAATACAGTGATCAGTGCTAAAAAATATCCACTGTCACTGTACTAATGAGACTGGCTGGGAAGGGGTTAACACCCAGGGAAGTCAAATGTGTGGCTAACATTGCTTTGTGTATTCACTGTGTGCTGTTTTTACTAAGGCTGCTTTCACACCTGAGCGGTGCGGGGCGGCGACGGTAAAGCAGCGCTATATTTAGCGCTGCTTACCATCGCTTTACCCGCGGTATGCGGCCGCTAGCGGGGTGGTTTTAACCCCCGCTAGCGGCCGCAAAAGGGTTAAAAACCTCCGCAAACCGCCGCTGCAGCGGCGGTTTGCGGGCGGTATCCCCGCGGTTTCCCATTGATTTCAATGGGAACGAGCGGTATAGGAGCGGTAAATACACCGCTCCTACACCGCTCCAAAGATGCAGCTAGCAGGACTTTTTTTACCGTCCTGCTAGCGCACCGCTCCAGTGTGAAAGCCCGCCGGCTTTCACACTGGAGTGAATGGGGCCGGTTTTTTCAGGCGGTGTACAGGCGCTATTTTTAGCGCTGTACCGCCTGAAAACCGCCCCAGTGTGAAAGGGGCCTAAGGGATGTGCCGTTTTTTTTGCCTGCTTTGCAGGGAAACAGAAACTGACACAGAGCTCCGTCCTGTCATCTTCTTCACTGATCAGCAGGTGTCAGCGGTCAATCATTGGCCAGGACTCGCTGATTGGCTTGTGCTGTGACTAGCGTGTGCACTTCCCCTATCCGGAAGTGCTGGATCACATACTAGATGTGTGATCCAGCGCAGGAGAGCCACTCTGCTGCTAAAGTTTAAACTCTTATGTGAGACGGTTGGCAAGTGGTTAAAAGATATCATAAAATTATGCCATTTTCTCTTTTTTGTTGTTCTCAGTTTATAACCAGCTGCACTTGAACTGCCTGTGTCCAGCAATGACTCAGCCACACTACATAAAACACATGGATGAGCTGTGTCTCTACTGCTTACTGTAGCTGTCAAACAGTCTTGATCACCCCATTCAGAGGAGTACACAGAACAAATCTCACTTTCCCTAGGAAAAAAATATCTATATATATTTTCCACCAGATTTTCTGCATGCATAATTAAATAAACACAGGTATTTTTTATTCTCTTTCACTGTTCTCTCTGTTTAATTAACCATGAACTGGGTTTATATACAACCTGTTCACTGAGCCAGCTCACAACTAGCTTTCTGTTTCTTAAATATTATACATATTACTTTACTGCTTTTTTTTTTTATTTTTTATTAGCATCTCAAACAAGCAATGATGGTAGAGGTAAGACAGTCAAGGATCCTTATATAAAAAATGTGCAACATTTAACTGAAAGCATTTACTAAGAAATTGGTTGAACAGCCAGACTAAGCTGAAAGGGAGAGGATACAATTATAGTAAAACTATAGTAGAGCAATAACGCAGTCCTATACCTGAATGAATCTACAGGTAAAACATACGTGTATATATGCTGACATTAAAGACCATTCCTGGGCATGTTGGGGGGGGGGGTGATGGGGGTTGGGGAGCTTTAAGAATCTGAACATTTTGTCTTCATTTAATATAGTTTGTCAGACGTATGAAACATTTATATGTGTCCTTTTATTTAGCTTTATTACACGTAAAACCCTGTTAGGGGGATTGGAGATCACCAAAATTCTCACCACTGGATTTTTTCTTGCAATGAGCAAATAATTAACTCACTAAGCGAACATACATTTTAAAAAAAATATCATTTTTATTTCTTTTAGCAAATAAACCTCAGTTTGTGGTGGTGGTGGTTTTTGGGTGCAGGTTGTGGGCAGTTCTAGAGATATGCATTAGGCTAGAAACATGCTGCAGGTTATCATTAGTACTAAAGGTGTAAATACTGTTAATATAAATACTGTGGGATGCAAAAATACTCTTATAAGGATGCACAGGGGGATCAAAGTCAGTACAGGCATACCCGGCTTTTAAGTACACGTTGGAGTTTATTTACTAAAGCTGGAAAGTGCAAAATCAGGCTCACTTCTGAGCTGGAGTTAGAAGCTCATTGGTTTCTATGCAGAAGCGAGCCTGATTTTGCACTTTCCAGCTTTAGTAAATAAACCCCATTGTGTACTTAAAAGTGGGGTATGCCTGTAGTGAAGGTTGTTGATGGTCTTCAGTCTTAGGGAAAGTGCACAATTCAGACAGCCAGGCAATAACATCTGGGTCCTTGTGTTTGTCACTAGAAAGGGTATAGATATCTGCCAGAGGCACTTCTGAGTGGCAATCAGGTAGGTAGCATTCAGTCCAGGGGGTTTTGGTTGGAAGTACAGAAGTTCAAAAGTGGGGACAGATATGTGGATAGTCTTCATTCTGCAGTGGTACAAGTGTCCATCAATCTGGGAAAAGGGTGGGGATGTTTTTCAGTCAGGCAGGAAAGAAGGCAGCTCTCTGTAAGATCCATAGCTGATCAAGTGGTTTCCAGTCTTAAGCCCGTACACATGATCAGAATATTGTACAAAAAATACAGCGTTCAAAGCAATTGTATGATAATTTGATCGTTAGTACGCAGCTTTCGCCTGAAATTTTCTTAAGGGACAAACACTAATTTTTTTCTAGCACGATACCAGATTGTACGATTTTTGTTTAATCAGTACAGTTTTGGTCCGAAAACGCAATACAAATATATTACAGCACTTTTTGTTTACAACAATTTTTGTATTATAGTAACCTATTCGATAAAGAGACTAGCATGCAAAAAAAAGGACTATCATTTGTCCGTTAATCCTATAGTAGGTACTAGGCTTTAGAAGAGGTGGGATTGGCCTTTAGCCTTAAAGTGGTTGTTAACCCACTGTACTAACATGGTCTTATCCCCTCTGTATCACAATAACATTTGTCCCTGTGTCTGTGTAATGTAAACAATATGCCCTATGCTCTATACCTATATAAGCTGCGCTCTGGGCACTCAGCTGACTTGTCGGCTCCCTTTTTTCTCCGGCTCACAGCTCTTCTGGGCAGGGCCGAGCCATCCCACTGACATCAGCCGGTGGAGGTGGGGGAGAGAGGAGAGAGAGCGCCGACAATCAACTGGAGGCGGGAGCCGTTTATACAGGTACAGATCAGCTAAGTTTTTACATTACACAGACACAGGAACAGATGTTCTAATGATACAGAGGGGAGAAGATTTATTTATAAGATACGAGAGAAGCAGGAGCGGGGGGCAGGTGCAGGATCAAGTTTTTGTTTTTTTGAGTTAACAAATAGTTTAAGCCCTGTACGCACGAGCCAAATGTTGGGAGACATAAAAAAAAAAGTCTGACATTTGACCATATGTATGTCGGTCTGGAAAACCAGCAGCCAACCGACTCCCGATCAGCGCTCTCAGCCAATGGCAGAGAGCGCTGATTGGAGTGTTCTGGTGGGGGGGCGTCCCCCTGTCAGAACACAACAGCTCAGCGGGGGGAGATTGCTGTACTAACTTTGCATAGTGAGCACAGCAGCTTTTTTTTTCGTTCAACCCACTGGGTTGAATAAATACAAATTTTGTAGTGTGTACCTAGCTTTAGGGTGGGATTGATTGTTTGGCTCTGGGAGCTTTAGGTATGTAAGAACTCCTTGCAGGGATTGCTATGCTTTTTTAACTGGAGATGACATGTTGTGGACTGTTGTCAGTCCCATAACTGAACCAATCATCACTTATGGGGCTGAGCTGAGAGAACTCTATCCAGTCAGCTGGGAAGTTGATTGAAAGCTGTTCTGACAAGAGTGTGCATGTACTGAGGCATTGCATACAACAGTTCAGCCATTACTATTCACTATCTTGCTTGGTGATGTTGGGGATCTCTCTATGGTTCCCCCAGGCAAATCCTGATTCTTTTGTGTGAGAGATTCTGCTATGGGGAAATGGCCCCTTTGAGTCAGCTCAAGAAACTATTACTTATATAAAAAAAGAATATGTTGATGTTTTAGCTACACCTTGAAAAATCTCCCAGTAAAGTTCAACTCTTCCATAAGTTTATGTTGTGATCCTATCTCAGCAGCAAATTGTTAAAGGAATTATGTACAAAGAGAAGGTGTCATGACTGTATATGGTTGCTGAAAGTATAATGAAGGAAAGATGAGAGGGGTCTGAGGTAGCTAATTTTATATGGGATAAGGAGTCAGCTATTTATCAATCATAAAAGTACTAGCTAAACAGGATAAGATAAGACTGCTTCCTACAAATGAAATGTATTTTCCTGATGAGAAAGTGTATCTGGGACATAAAGCAAAGATGACTAAGGAAACTTAGTTTGGCCTTCCTTGGAAAGATATAAAGTGATTGGAGCAGTAAGAAGAATCTCCCAGATGCAAGTATATGTGAAAGCATTGGGTGTACTGGCCTAATGTGTCACCCATAGATGTGTACTCAAACCCATATGCCCTGTACACACGATAGGATTTTACGAAACAAAACCGTGGATTTTTTTCCGAAGGATGTTGGCTCAAATTTGTCTTGCATACACACGGTCACACAAATGTTGTTGGAAATTCCTTACGTCAAGAACACAGTGACGTACAACACGTACGAAGTTCAATAGCCAGTGCGGCTATTGATGAAGGGACATACTTTTTGACATCATTCCAAAAAGTGTGGATTATTTCTTTATCAGCCCAAAGAGCACTTCTCCCTCTCTTCCCAATTTCATTATGATTAGTCTCATATAATACAAGCTACACTAATGCAGCGTACACTTGATCGGAAATTCATCCAAAAAAAGACAGATGAGAGCTTTTGGTTGGAAAATGCGACCGCGTGTATGCTTCATCGGACATTTGCTGGCCGAATTCCAGCCAGCAAAAGATTGAGCGCATGTTCTAAATTTTTCGGTCAGAAAAATTTCTGATCGGAAATTCCAATCGTCTGTTGCAATTCCGACATGCAAAATTCCTACACATTCTCGGAAACAATTTGACGCATGCTCGAAAGCATTGAACTTAATTTTCTCGGCTCGTCATAGTGTTGTAGGTCACCGTGTTCTTGACGGTCGAAAGTTAAGCAAACTTTTGTGTGACCATGAGTATGCAAGCCAAGCTTGAGCGGAATTGAGTCGGAAAAAACATCCAAGCTTTTTCTGACAGAAAATCCACTCGTGTGTACGCGGCATAAGTATTTCAATGGCTTATAAGAAATAAAAGTTATGTATGGTAAATATTCACATTCACTTTAAAATAACTTCCATGCAGTGAAGCTTTTAATTTATTCAAAAGTGCACTATCTAAGATTCAAAAAATAAATAAAATCTTTTCTGTATTCTGCTTTGAAAAGGTATACACTCATTTTACCTTTTGTATGCCTATGTATTGTTATTAACACTGCAACGTTGCAGCAACAAGTGAACTGATGTCTGCTGGGCTGGTAGTAAGAGAACTGTTAAGATATTGCCAAACTGAGTATCAATTAGACACAGTGTGAATGTCTGTGTATCTATAATCATATAGCATCATGGTGGGCAAGAGGGCGAGCAAGTTCCTTGTATGTTCAGGCGAATGATGTTATGTCTACACAGAAGTTGATTTAGCCACCAGCATGGGTTTAGTGAAGATGATGATAATTATGTGCTCTCTCTATCCAGTGAGTGTGGATACAGAGAGAAATAGTCCCATAGAGCAGAACCACCCTATCGTGAGGCTCAGTCAGGTTCTGCGACTGCTGATGTCAACTTTACAAATGTCAGCTAAGAACAGATAAAACCAGCTGCTTCAGCTTGCCCATGGTTCTCTGCACGTCAAGCCAGAAGGTCAACCTAATAAAAAACGTGCAAACCATAGCAAGCCATTGTTCACTGAACAGTCAAACTGTTCAGCCTTTCTAACAGCATGTTTTTCTGTATAGCATGTTGGTAATGGAAAAAAAGATAAATAAAAAAAATACTTTACAGTGCCCACATGATTATGACTATTAACAATTAGACATACACTAGATAATACAACGTACAAGGTCAAAGCACAGTGCAGCATTCTAAACATAATCATGTCACTACATTGAAAGCAATTGTACAAAGTGCATAACAATATTTATCCACTTCCCATCCGGGCCAATTTTGGCACTTCGCTCTTACATGTAAAAATCATCATTTTTTTCTAGAAAATTACTCAGAATCCCCAAACATTATATATGTTTTTTTTAGAAGAGACCCTAGGGTATAAAATGTTGGTTGTTGCAACTTTTTATGTCACACGGTATTTGCGCTGTGATTTTTCAAGCAAGGTTTTATTGGAAAGAAACCAGTTTAATTAATAAAAAAAAAAAAAAAACAGTAAAGTTAGCCCAATTTTTAATAATGTGAAAGATGATGTTACGCCAAGTAAATAAATACCTAACATGTCACACTTTAAAATTGTGCACTCAGTTAGGGGGTTGTAGGGGTCTTCCTTCTCTCCTGACACAGTTAGATCCCGTTAGGGGTGTCAGGGGGGTGGAGGCCGCTCCTCCCCTGTTACCGTCCCACCAGTTTGTTTTTGGATTGTTACTCAGGAATTCTGTATCTGTTAATGGCTCACATAGAGACCTCTACACTAAGGGTCTCAGATAAGTTTTTACTTTTGATTGCTGTATTTGTAGACCTTGGAATGCATTTCTAACTGTAGGAGACCTTCCCTCCTGCAATATGTACAATGTTCAATTTGCATGTTTGTTTATGACTTTACATAATAAAAACAGATTGAAAGTTAAAATTGTGCACTCGTGGAATGGCGCTAAACTTTGTTACTTAAAAAGCTCCATAGGCGACGCTTTAAGCGTTTTTACAGGTTACCTGTTTAGAGTTACAGAGGAGGTCTTGGGGTAGAATTGTTTCTCTCGCTCTAGTGCACCTGGCGATACGTGATCTGAACGTTATTTACATATGTGGGCACGACTTACGTATGCGTTCGCTTCTGTGTGCGAGCACACGGGGACGGGGCGCTTTAAATTATTCATTTTTTTAGTCCTTGTTTTACTTTTATTTTTTTATTTTTACACTTTCTCTTTAAACTTTTTTTTTTATCACTTTTATTCCTATTACAAGGAATGTAAACATCCCTTGTAATCGAAATAGTATGTGACAGGTCCTCTTTAAGGAGAGATCTGGGGTCTATGTGACCCCAAATCTCTCTTTCAGGCTGGAAAGACCAAGATCAAAAAAAATAAATAAACTGTCTCTGCCTTTCCAGCCGAGTCCCCAGCATTGTTTACATCCGCCGGCCCGGATGTGATGTCATAACGTCGCTCCCGGGCCTCCGAGGGTCATAGAGATGACTAGGGACCATCTGGTCAACAGAAATCTCTATGGCTAACTTCTGGCAGTGACCGAGTCCCCTCCCGCTGCCTGTAAGAATGATCAAGCAGCTGAACTGCTGCTATGAATGTTCTTACAGTGCACAGAATTGCCAGCAGAAATTTTTTTTATCTGGATGATGCCTGTAGCTGCAAGCATTATTCAGATATCCCCACTGAAAATCCATGACGTCATATGACATACTGCTGGCGCAAAGTGGTTATAATCATCATCATACAACAGAGTTTATAAAGCATAAATCAAATAACATATGCAATGTTTTTGTAGACAACTGTGAGGTTGATTTACTAAAACTGGAGAGTGCAATAACTGGTGCAGGTCTGTATGGTAGCCAATCAGCTTCTAACTTCAGCTTGTTTAATATTAAAAAAAAAACCCTAATCTATTTGGTTTTAATGCAAAGCTGCACCAGATTTTGAACTCCCCAGTTTTAGTAAATCAACCCCAATATGTCTTATTAAAGACTATTTTTTTTTCTGGCATATATATTTCCAAATTTATAGAGATCAAATAGCATGCTGACTTGCTGTTTATTGCTCTGTATTTTAGACATTTTTGTTTACCCATGCTTATTTTTAATACATACTGTATCCCTTGTCCTTAAAAACTCACACTCTGCACTTCTTTGCAGGATGATATCTTATAATTACTTCCAAATATTTGATGGTAATGTGTATGAAAATAATATTATATAATAATAGCTATTCTTATTAAATAAACACAGAAATGAAGATAGCAAGCAACGAAAAATCTTTTGCAGATACGAATATTTACAATTAGATATACATACTTGCTATGGGGGCACACAAGCCGAGTCACAGCTCCCTGTGTTTATTCAGACATGGAGCCGTGGCCCGGCCCAACCCCCTTTCTCTTCTCATTGGCTGGCTAACTTTGATTGACAGTAGCGGGAGCCAATGGCATCAGGCTGTTGTCTCGGCCAATGAAAACGGGAGTCCCGGGCAGCTGAGACACTGCTGAAACAGCGCTCAATGTAGATGGGCTCAGGTAAGTATTAGAGGGGCTAAGGGGGGCTGCTGCACACATTGTTTTTTTTATTAACCTCCCTGGCGGTATTCCCGATTGTGGCTCGGGGTTAAATTTCAGTACCGTTAGCGGTAACCCCCGAGGCACACTCGGGATTGCATCTCAGGATACTGGTCAGGTTACTTACCCTGTCCCCAGGATCCTTCGATGTCCCCTCACTGTGTCCGTGGGTTGTGTCATCCACCCGATGCTCTGTGTGACGGGCTCTGTTCTCTGCGAGCACCGCGATGCATGGGGCTGAGCCCGGCGGCAAATTTAAAAAGTACAAAATTCATAACGCATACAGAACACTGTAATCTTACAGACTACATTACTGAATCAAATAATTTCACATCCCTTTTGTCCTTAGTGCTTTGTCCAATGCCCTGCATGCACTTTTGTATGATATATACTGTTCTTTCTTCCTGGAAACCTCAGATTGTCCATGGCAACCAAAAAGTGTCCCTTTACGTCAAAAGTGGTTTTAGACCAGCTAGAAGACAGCGGTAGTAAATTAGAACACATTAGAACACAGAATTGAGCGATAGTGAATTGTGGGGAAATTTATTTTATTATTATTATATTATTATTTTTTATAATTATTTATAGTTATTTATTATATTATAATTTATGATTTTGTGTTTCAAACTTTATCATACCTGGGATATCTATTAGACTGTTGTTTGGACAGATTTAAGTGTGTTATTACTAAGAATTACAGGCCTACAATATAAAACGCCAAATTTCTATGTAAAACAATGTAACGTTTTGAAATGCAAAAATCTGACATAATCATACCGCCAGGGTTGGCTACTGCATAGAATGCATTAAAATAGAAAGTTTTCTGACTTTACAACGACTTTAAGTATTATCAATATAACAGGCTTTTATATATTTGTAACTTGTGCCTGCTTACTTACTGGCAATGGTGCTGTTTCTATCCGGCAGCCACAACGATACAACCTTCTGGAATGAATACATTTTTTATTTGTATTTTTTATTATTTACATTTTTGTATGCCGTATTAGAAAAATATAACCTATTCTCAGTAGTATTTTCACTTTTCTAGATTTATGTGTAGGTCAAAAAAGGATGTCGCTTGCAAGTTTCATTTTTCCTATCCATCTTTTCTAAAAAAAAAAAAAAAAAAACTCCTAAAACTCATACAAGGCCATGTTGATAAATGTTATGTTTTCTTTTTCTCTGCTAATAAACAGATCATGGGGCCAAACTATGTGCAGATTATTTTTTAAAAAGTTTACTCATCTCTATTGCTTATATTGTAGAGAAATACTGAAAATGCACACTGCCTTGTTAAACTGTTACGAAGGCAGAGAGTAGCAATAAAATTAACAGTTTTTCGTTCTCAAATATAAAATCCAATATATTATCCTTCCTAGCCATGTACTTATTATGGAAATGAATTTGAGACTAATAACCCTAAATATAGACAATTGAAAATCAAGCATGGACAAGAAAGTTTTAGTGGTTAATTGGCAGAATTTAATTATATCTGCTAACCAGGAAACAGGTCACAAAATTACCACAAACATGCATTCCATTATTTTTGATCTAAAGCATTTTTTTATAGACGTGGGAAAGCAATAGAACACCTTTCAGCCTTATTATTACTAGGAAAAAAAATAGGTATGTTAAAAGTAACTCCAATTTTATTAAGACAAAATCAATCCCCTCTGGGTGTTCTATGTAGATTGCTGGGATTTTAACGAACTCTGTTGCCGAATCCTACCATTTGTTGCTCTGAAGAAAAATGTCTTAGTATGTTTGGGTCACTGTGCACCCTGAATGTGAATGGGGGTGACTTTTTCATTGCTAATCAGCTAATGCTCTTGCAGAATTTCAATAAGGAAAAGTGCAGCATTTGAATTCCCTTTAATGTGATTAACCCTTTTGAAGTATCTCACCAAAAATTTAATGTTTGCTGCAGAGGAGGCCTAAAATACTGAATTGCACCTTACTGTAGTCTTCTGAGAAAATCAGTGAGCCAATTAAGCAGGAAACATTTCTGGGAAGGATTTCTGTACACCAACTGTGTAGGGAACACCTCCAGGCTGCCAAATTACATTGAATTTTTATAAAACTCACAGCACTGCAGATTTTTTAAATAACATTCAATTACAAAATTGCTTGTGTAGCAATTTTATATGCTATATTATATATATATATTTTTTTTATTTGCATTTTTTTCCATGAAATTGGAGTTATCCTCTAAGGGTACTGGCTATAGTCTGTATTTGGTAGAAAGGGCAGGCTCTTTCACAGAGATACCACAACCAAGTGTATATACATGAGGTGAAAAAGAATGCAAGTTCTCCACTCTGTCAGGAGGTCCATTACCTGTGTCCAAACAATTGTAACGTACCACAGAAATACTTAAATAGTTGAAATGTTTATTGAAGGTCCCAGGTTAGCCAAGGCGTTTCAGGAATCTGTGCCCCCTTCATCAGGGCTGTGAGCAAAAGTTATTTAAAGTTCAGACAGAAAGGATAACACCATCACATGGCAGCTAGGACACCTTAAAAAGCTAGGCAGGGTAAATGTGGGGCTTACAGCTGGACAGGATAGAAATTAGTGCAGACAGACAGGTATCTGTGCAAAAGCCTGTCATTGCATAACATTTGCCAGAATTTCCAAAACTTTCCTCTGCAATGTTTTTACTTTCATGAGGTGTTTAGGGCTCTCCTCCCCATGATCAAACTCAGAATTGAATGAGCTGGCAGGGTAGGCATGTATTAACTCCTGAAAACAGAAGCATTAAAAAATCCAACTCATCATATGGCCTTAAAATGCCATAGCAGCGCTCATGTCAGTTCATCCTCAAATGACAAGTTTTTTATGATTCCACATATAAGAGAAAGCAGTGAAGAGACTTCTTTTAATAGGTGAGGTTTTCATTACAGTGATCCTAGTAGTTGTCACTCGTGCACCACATGCCCAGAACACTTAAGCCCCATACACACGGTCGGATTTTTTCATGGATTCTGTCCGATCGGACAATGTTGTTGAAAAATCAGACCGTGTGTATGCACCATCGGACAGTGTACGTCGGATTGTCCGACGGACAAAGTCTTATCTCCTGCTGGATAGATTTGCCGACAACACGGTCCGATCACACCAAATCCGATCGTGTGTACGGTTGTCCGACCGGACAAAGTGCTACGCATGCTCAGATCACATTACAAGACCAAAGCTATTGGCTACTAGCCTCTACGTAGTCCCGTCGTAGGCAACAAACGTCACCACGTTCAGAATGATCGGATTTTCCGACAACTTTGTCCGACCGTGTGTACGCAAAACCAACATCAGACAAAGTATGACGGACATGGGCCTTAAAATGCCATAGCAGCGCTCATGTCAGTTCATCCTCAAATGACAAGTTTTTATGATTCCACATATAAGAGAAGGCAGTGAAGAGACTTCTTTAAATAGGTGAGGTTTTCATTACGGTGATCCTAGTAGTTGTCACTCGTGCACCACATACCCAGAACACCACCACATGAGTAAGACTCCCCTTAGGGTATGCACTCACCAGATATTATTATTTCATGCGCCTTTAAGTTAATCCTTTGTAGTTACTTCAGAGATATGCCCTGATTCTGTTAGGGTTCTAGTAGGATGAAGGTATAGATGGCTCCAATGTAACAGGACCATATGTAAAAATAATGAAATTGCCACATAGCGTAATCCTGTATTTCAAACTTTTATTGTAGCCAATATCCCCCCATACAGAATTATGCTATGTGGCAATTTCATTATTTTTACATATGGTCCTGGTACATTTGTACCTCCGCCTTAATAGAACCCTAACAGAATCAGGGGATATCTCTGAAGTGACTAGAAAGGATTAACTTAAAGGCGCATGAAATAATAATATCTGGTGAGTGCATACCCTAAGGGGAGTCTTACTCATGTGGTGGTGGTCTGGGCATGTGGTGCACGAGTTACAACTACTAGGATCACCATAACGAAAACCTCACCTATTTTAAGAAGTGTCTTCACTGCTTTCTCTAATATGTGGAATCATATAAAAACTTGTCATTTGAGGATGAACTGACATGAGCGCTGCTATGGCATTTTAATGACATATGATTAATTGGACTTTTTAATGCTTCTGTTTTAATTTCTGTATATATTTTATAGCAGCTGCTGATCTAATTATATATACTATTGTATGTTGTTTTTAGAGATTAATATTTGTTATATGCAGTTTACATCATTTCTTTGGAAGAGTTTTTTCCTTTGGCTCTAAGCGGTGCTATTTAGGCAGTTTTTCCCCTTGCATCTTGAGTTACTGTGTATTAACTCCTAGTGGTACCAGTGCCTTCTATCAAGTAAACCTATTATTTTGCAATGGAAATTAGCCTTGGCCGCCTTGGATGTCATGCCATCATATAATGCTGATAAAAGTCCCTTTAAGTTATGATAAGCAACGTGCTGAGGCATTACAAACTCTCAGGCACTAACTCAGCACAAGTCTTATCTCTCAAAATGAATTCTTAATTAAACTACTAAAACTACATTTCTATGCTAAAGCTAATAAGGCAGAGACCCTACTAGTGAAACAATATAAATGCAAACTGGATAAATCCAGAATTTCCAGAAAGGAAAGGTGGGGTCTCTAACCCTCATAATATTGCCAACTGTTTCAGTTATTTTTTTCCTCCCTATATAGCCTTAAATATTCACATGGTGAATCATATCCTATGCCAGCAGACATCCAGCATTTCTTAGAAACCTTGAACATTACCAAAGTATCCCTGAAGAACTTGCTACCCCAAAAGAGTGATTCTTGCCTGTTTAAAATGGTTCTAAAAGTTGAATGTTTTTTACCTTCATGTATTCTATGTATGAAGATAAAAAAACCTTTAGTATGCAGCTTTCCCCGCAGCTCCCCCATACTCACCTGAGCCCGAATGCAATCCAGCGATGGGCAGGAAAGTAATTGAAAAAAGAGGGCACACCAACCTTGTGCATTATCCTTGGATATATTTTATTAAAAGAGTAAATTAAAAACTGCTAACAACTACTCTTTTAATAAAATATATCCAAGGATAATGCACAAGGTTGGTGCGCCCTCTTTTTCCATTACTTGCCTGTCTTTTTTTCCAATTCTCTTTTTGACTGCTAGCATACCCCTATCCTTGAGGGCAGCAAGGCCTGACGCATTGTCCACTACGAACTCTAGTCCACCTGGTAACTCACTTGTGCGCAAGAGTATTTTTTTTCTGCTATCAAAAATGGGCAGGAGAGTGGCTGTTCTCCCGGGTGCATCTGTCTTCTCATTGTCTGAGAGACAGCAGCAGGAGTCATTGGCCAGTGATAAGGGAGCTTGGGGGCAGGGCTTGGCATATGTTATTGACCAACAGAACGGGGCTTGGGAGCAAGCACACACAAGTGCCCCCATAGCAAGACGCATGCTATGGGGGCACTTGGAGAAGATGAGGCGCCAGGAGCACAGGCAGGGGACCCGAGAAGAAGAGGATCGAGGATGCTGTGTGCAAAACCATTGCACAGAGCAGGTAAGTATAAGAGGAGAGCTGTGGAATCAACAAGAGGGACACATCTTACTGACTGTGTTTCCGCTGCACTTAGTCTTTAAAGCAAATCTTTACTGCATCTCAGCACCACAAACCAAAATTATATTTATTTCATTTTCAATATTCAAAACAAACTTTCCAAACTATCCATGTTTTCAAGCTTTAGTTTGTTGAGAAAGCACTTTGAAAAACACCCCCCTAGCTTTTTTTTGGCCGTGGTCATCTTGAGTAAGGGCAAAAGATTCATGTAGCATTCACTTCCCGGAATCCATCTGCCCTTAGCTCAAGCATGCATACAGGAGAGTGTGCTTAGCTGAGAAAACCCCTCTTCCTCTCCTGAGAACTCCTGGGATGCATGACATAATTTAAAGAAATGTAAACTAAAATGTTTAAAATCAGTAAATATGATATACTTTACTATTTATTTACTAATACTAATTTATTTACTAACTAGCAGCATGAGAATTAAAAATAATCAATGTTGATTGGGCGAGTGAATTTCCACTTTAAAGCATTGTTGAGAATTGGAATGATCAAATTATCAATAACAGGACAAAATATGGTGAAAAAATAACTCCCCTCATTAAACCCGGTGATTCAAAATATTCCTTAATATTAAAGCCCACTTTGAATGTATTTTTTTTCTCTAATACTCACTGTAATGGTCCATGCACAATAGGCTCCTGAAAAAATGCCAGAACCTGTGACAGAGAAAAACAGCATAAAAAACGCTCATAATGGCTCATATTGTTTGTGCGTGTTTGTGTGCATTTGCGTTTATAACCATTTTTTTCAAAACATTCCCCTCTGCTAGTTTTTCACTATAATTAATTTACACTTGAAAACGCAGAACACGCTTAAACTCTGCATTTATGTGCATCAAGCATTTTTTTCTGCCCAGAAGCTTCTATCAATTTTTTTATTTATTTTTTCTGCCTGTAAACGTCCCTTTTCAAATATGTAAATGCCCAAATGTGCATGGACACATAGGCTAACATTGAGTTGCTTCTACAGGCTGAAAGAAAAATAATGATAAACGCCTGTATAAGCAGCATTTTTTATGCTCTGTGTGCATGAGGCCTAAAGGACGTGTTTCCTGAAAAACTGGTCCTGTTGGCTATTGGATGCACAGTTACAGTTTAATAGCTCTTGCCATTTTTTATATTGCTTTCGACAGTTATGATTAACATTTCCACCTTTAACGGTTCCTAATGGTTGGTTATAGTTTATGGAACATGTCCCTGATTTTAGATGTACCATAGTATGAGTGGTTGCTATACTGTAGCTAATGAGTCTCACATGTACATCTGTTCTCTTTTTTTTTTGTATCCCTAGCCCTTCCTTTTTCTTTTACTCCTTTTTTTTTTTTTAAGTCAATGCTTATGTCAGCCTTTGCTACAGAAGGAAACGAGTAGCATAATATTTCAATATGCCATTTGGTTATGCACTATATGTGAGAAGCACTCTTTTCTGCTTGAAATTACAATACTAACTTGCCTACATAACTCCTCCGTACTGCTTATTTTTATAATGCTTATCTACTATTTTATTATAATAAAGAAAACTAGTTATAAAAATGTCTCTTTGTACCTGCCATAGCCTTGCACTGGCCACACGTTAAGCCACCTGACCAAGGTTTATGAATCTATTGCCCAGAATGCGGTTCAAGTAGTCTCTTCTGGAAGTTGAAGCTAGAGAAAGAGAGATTTCTTTTGGATACCAGCTTAAGGACACTGGCTCTTATATATTTGGGCAACTCTTTAAAGTGGAATTCCAGCTTACACCTAACTAGCCTTAAGCCCAAGTTCACACTGAGCTGTAGGAATGAAGCCGTGCAAGTTGAGCTGAATTCGCACGGCTTCACTCCCACTTGTCAGTCCCGACTTCGGGGACGATTTCAGAGGACATTTGTGCAGGTTTCTGCACAGATGTCAATGTAAATTGTAGCTTGAAATCGCAAAAAGTAGTACAGCGCCGCACCTATTAGGATGGTGCCATTGACGGCAATTGCCGCCGATTTGACATGCGACTTGACATGTCAAATCGCATGTCAAAACGCTTCAGTGTGAACCAGGGCTATACCTGTCCCCTCCCCTCCTAACACCTACAGTATGTTAACTAACCTGTGTAAGAAGGATGCATATACTTAAAGTTATTGTAAGGGTTTTTTTTTTAAATAGCAAATATCTCTATACTTACCTGCTATGTGCAATGGAATTGCAGAGCAGCCACAAACCTCCTCTCCTCAGGCCCCCCACCAGCGCTCCTTGCTCCTCCTCTCTGTCCAATACCCCCACGGGAAGCTGATTCCCTTGGGGGCACGTGTGTGTGCTTGCTCCAGAGCCCCGCTCCTGCATCCATTGACACAGATGGCGGGACTCGTCCCCCACTCACTTGTCACCGGCTTTTGATAGAACTGCGAACCAATGGCTTCTGGTGCAAAGTCAGTGAGATATGGAAGTGAGTGGAGAGAAGAACTGCAAACGTGCACAGTGCATTGGAATGCATTAAGGTACAAAAGGTTAAGGCTTTAGAACCACTTTAATTATTTTTAGCCCACTCTGGTCCAGTCACATGATCCCCTGTGTCAGCCAGCGGCAGCTGTAGGGGAGAAGAGAGAGCACACTGACAACACTGGTAAAACCTGGAGAAATACCTGTCATCCATAGGCTTCAATGGCCCACCTGTTGTCAGTGCGCCCGCACTGGCTGACACAGGAGAGATAGATCACATGACAGGATTGGAGCTGCCTGAAAATAGGTAAGTATATATATATATATATATATATATATATCTATATATATATATATATATATATATATATATATATATATATAACTTTCTTACACAGCTTAGTTAACATACACAAGGGGGAGTGGAAAGTCTTAAGGCTAGTTAGGTGTAACCTGGAATTTCACTTTCATTAAAATATGTAAATCTATTTTCAAATACTGCTGGCATATATACTGAACATTTATCTATATTACCTGTGATCTTGATATCAGGAGAGGGGAGCACAGTGAGTGCGCTACTGCCCTTTTATTGTCAAATTGGCAACTTAGGGCAAGTGGTAACCATGAAAATAGATTGTAGACAGACATTTTTTCTACGACCATTTATTACATGGAAGATTACCAATACCACAAGATTAGGGACTCAATGAAGTTGGTTGGTTGGGAAGTAGGTGGTATCAGTGGGGAGAGTGTATCTTTTCAAAAAATGTGTGTAACTATGTAGGGAGGGAATGATAATGATTGAGGACACTTGCATTATACCAGTAAGGTATGACAGAGTGTATATGTTGGAAATACTGAGCTTAGGGTTTTTTCCTGCAGCTTTACCTTAAAATGATAGCTAATTTAGAAAAATACAGGGCTTTTTTTCAGGGGGTACTTGGTGGGACTCAGGTCCACCACCTCTGGCTCAGACCCTTTGGTGCCTGTTCACCACAATGGTTTCTGTGTTTACAAGTGACCGCTCTGCACTCTGTATGTAATGTGTGTAACCCCCATGAACTCTGCACTCTGTATGTAATGTGATCCTGATATTTAATGCCCCTTTAAGACCCTTCTACTGTTTGTGAAATATGACCACACCCACTATTTGATGTGATTTGGAGGGTGTGTGTGTGGGGTGGGGTTTTGGGGGGTCGTGGTTGAGTTCCAGCCCTATTGTTTGAGAAAAAAAGTCCTGGAAAAAAATATGTTCTCGGCAGCTGTTACACTTAGAACACTCATAGAACCCAATTCAGTAGCCCAGTTCAATGACAAGCCTGCTAACCCATATTTACCAGTTAGATTTCAGTTTGGTATTGTCAGCTCAGGTATGATTACTTTCTAGCAGACCTATTCATTAAAAGTGTGCTGGAGCAAAGCCCAAAATCCAAGGTGCAATAGCCAAATAAACTAATCAATAGCCACCAACTGGTCTGGCTTAAATAAAGTACATTTTAAATGGTTGCATTACATTACTATACTATGTATATAGCCCATATGTACTTGTGGAGGTATAAGGTACAAGTTTGTTTTTTATCCTTTTAGTAAATCTTGTTTTTTTTTTTTTAACCTAATTGATATACAGTATGACTCTAACAACCATTGCGACTAGCCCATCAGTATGAACCAGTTAAAATAAAAAAACGGATTCACTGTTATAGGTTACTCTACATTGCTTTTTGCTTTTTGCATTAGCCTTTGGAAAGGTATTTCCAGAACTCGCAATCACGTTCTACTGTTTGAAATACATAGAAGTAGAAAGCTATATGAATTCTCCATTTGCCATCACAATATTATATTTACATTTATTGCTCATTGGCATTCCTAGAGGTCCCGAAGACTTCAAAGAAGTCAGCAACTCTCCAGGTGGCACCATTCCTCAGAAGAAAAAATCAAGACTGATTTTAGATCAGCTGCATTATGATTTGCTTCATTTGTTACCTTTCCGAAAAAGCTTGTTGAGGCAGAAAGAACAACTCTGCAGAATCTGCCACTTATTTTTTTTTTTCTCTTCCTAACAATTATGTATTATACGGAGAGGCAGACACTTCTCTGCAGTTATTTCATACTGAAACAAATATGCGGACAAACAATGCAGGCAGACGTTGAAGTAAATCTTTTCCTGTTCTGTTTTACAGTAGGTATGATTTATAAAAGCGGGGGCAAAGGAAAGCACAAGCAAAACTGAACTGGTGTCCAGGTTTTTTTTTTATGTTATCCAGAGAAAGGTAGATGAAACTTGCTGTGACCAATAACCACTGTTTTATGCCTGTTTTCTTTTTTAGTCTTGAAAAACGAAGCTACTAGTGTAATTTTATCTTTATTACACTAATATTGGGAGTGGATATATGATGAAGGGTCAATAGAAAGGTGAAGGACAAAGAGTAATGAGTCGTTTTAACTACTTGATTCTGTAGGACAAAAAGACAATGGGTGCATCTCCCCAATAGAGCACAGCCATAAGAGAAATGTTATGTTTTTAATTTAAATTGGCACACATTATTATTTAGAGTGGAGCTGAAGTGTAGAAACATCAAGGAGATGACCATCATGGTAGAAGCTGGGCTTTTTATCTTTGTGTCCTACTTGCCCCATGTTGGCTGGTGATCTGATGATTGATGGATAAATATTCTGTTCTTGTTTTGTTTTTTTGTCATATATTAACTTTCATACACTTAAAGAACACCTTTTTAAATAAAAATAAAATAGCAAATAATTTTCTCTCCTTGACATTTGACATGAATGTCTGTTACGGTATGGTCTTTTACGGTAACATGTATTTGTACCACCATTTATGCTTTCGGCTAATTTTTCTCTTACTGATATAATATTCTGGGCTTAAAGCCGTTTTGTGCAGTTTCCTTCATGTTTTTTACATGATCAGCAGCGTTGCCTACTATCTAGCATTTTTTTGAGTTAAGCCTCATGATTGGTGTGCTCAGGTATGCGTTTTTTGGGTCTTTTTTGAGTTTGGGTCTGCTTATTTCTTATGGGGTGTGATGCTTTCACATAGGGAGTGGTCTGCATTGCTTTCCTCCCCCTTTCTTTTTTTACTAACTCTAACTGATATGATACAGATGTCTATCGAGCTTCTCTTCTGGTTTATATATACCTACCTCCTTTATTGCTCCCTTTTTTTTAACTGGCACACCTCCACGTTTTGGTCCTTCACTATCTGATGCATGTCAACCAAGGGAGTACTTTGCATGGTCACTTTTGGATATACCCCGCTAACCAATATGAAACGTACTACCAATGTTCTTTGTTTATTATGTACTATGTGTTATTTTTAGATGCTTATAGAATGTTTTTTTTCCCCTTTCTTCCATAGAACAGCTATCTAACTCCCGATGAAACAATAAACATTGTGAAACTTGTTGAGCAAAGCGTTCTACTGTACACCATACAGTGCGGCAGGACCAATGTGATGTTTAGTTCATTGGTCCAGCTCTGTTAGGGATAAGAGCATTATTAGAAAATTGCATGAATTTTCACTCTGCAAGATTATTAATCTAATAACTTTTTTAATGAGTATTTTGTGTTTATTTTGTTTTTAATAAATATTTATATTCATTTTACAATTGGTGCCTACAAAGTCCAGTTCTTTCCCACGTGCTTTTTGATTAAAATTATGCTATAGGACGTGGCACTGCTGTACATTATAGACCACCACAGTTCACACATCTTGGCAAACTTATTGATGTATTTTCTCAAGTCATCTATGGAGTTCCTCAAAATGGTATAAAAACTCTATACACAATGGTGGTGAGCTAGGACGCCAGAGGTTGGTGCACGTGGCTGCTACTGTATCTTGATCTTGCATTGTTAAATTAAGCCCATCAAGCACTGTTTTTGAATGGCCATATCGGCATCCTAAAGATTAAAAAAAACAAAAAAAACAAATAGGAAAGCAAGTTACAAAATACAAAAAGTTTATTTTGGTGCAATACTAACCCCACCTCCAATGCTGTCCCTACAGAAACACTGCTCTTAGGTCAAACTCTGGTCTTCTTCCAGGGCCCAGGCTATCATAGACACTTATGTGCTCAGGGCTCACAGAACAATCCTACAAAGAGCATTACTGAAGTCAGTGCTGCTCTCTGCAATATTGATTTTACCTACCTCTACAGCAGGGAGAAGACAAATAGAAACCCAGGATGTCACATAACCATCGTACAGCCTGTATACGGATAAAGAAGTATGAGGTAGAGGTGCATTGGGGGATTTCTTTAACAAGAGATCTGCTTTAATTTTTGTGTCTGGTATACTTTGAATCTGCACCAAAGTATATCGCTTAAACATCTATATGAATGCTAGCCATACCATCATTGCCATTATGATATCACAAGATAATACTAACTCTTTACAGAGCTGCATTTCAAAGCTGTGCTTAATGTACTGTAAAACCATATTTTGAACCCAAATGTCACTGGAGATAGATGCTTGCACGTATGTGAGTGTCATTTTATATGTGGGTGAATATACAGTAGACCTGCTTTAAACTCTGATATGCAAATATTAGCTGATCTCAGTAATGTTCCTAACATCTGATAAAGCATTCTAATAATTCTTAAAGAGACACATTTTACATATTGATCATTGCACAGCTTTCCTCCAAAATGCTTTGGCGCTGAGCCAGCCAAATTTGATTTTCCTTTCCCATTTTGCCTAAAGCACAATGTACATAATACAGAGCTACATAGGATTTAAATCCCATGCTTATTATTCCGTTAAAGTGCTTACTCTTATGAAGAAGACTTCATGACTTCTAATTACATGAAATCCTCATTAAAACCTAATTAAATTACCATCATTACTCCAACACCTGTTGTATAGTCAAAAAGTTCCCATTTACTAAATAATGTAATAATTGTATTTATTGGTTGTCTCATTGCTGGTAAGGTGCAGAAAGGTACATATTAAATAGGAACAACAGTTTTCTATATATATATATATATATATATATATATATATATATATATATATATATATGTATATATATATACAGTATATATATATATATATATATATATATATATATATATATCTCACAAAAGTGAGTACAGCCCTTCACATTTTTGTATATAATTTTTTATACCTTTTCATGTGAGAACACTGAGGAAATGACACTTGGCTGCAATGTAAAGTAGTGAGTCCACAGCTTGTATAACAGTGTAAATTTGCTGTCCCCTTAAAATAACTCAACACACAGCCATTATTGTCTAAACCACTGGCAACAAAAGTGAGTACACCCCTAAGTGAAAATGTTCAAATTGGGCCCAAAGTGTCAATATTTTGTGTGGTCACCATTATTTTCCAGCACTGCCTTAACCCTCTTGGGCATGGAGTTCACCAGAGCTTCACAGGTTGCCACTGGAGTCCTCTTCTGTGACAACATCGGGGAGATGGTGGATGTTAGAGACCTTGCACTCCTCCACCTTCTGTTGCGAGGATGCCCCACAGATGCTCAAAAGGGTTTAGGTCTGGAGACATGCTTGGCCAATTCATCCCCTTTACCCTCAGCTTCTTTAGCAAAGCAGTGGTCGTCTTGGAGGTGCATTTGGGGTCGTTATCACGTTGAAATCCTCCCCTGCGGCCCAGTCTGCTCTGCTTCAGTATGTCACAGTACATGTTGGCATTCATAGTTCCCTCAATGAACTGTAGCTCCCCAGTGGGCAGCACTCTGGGGCAGCACTCATGCAGCCCCAGACCATGACACTCCCACCACCATGCTTGACTGTAGGCAAGACACACTTGTCTTTGTACTCCTCACCTGGTTGCCGCCACATACGCTTGACACCATCTTAACCACATACGTTTATCTTGTTCTCATTTGATCACAGGACATGGTTCCTGTAATCAATGTCCTTAGTCTGCTTGTCTTCAGCAAACTGTTTGTGGGCTTTCTTGTGCATCATCTTTATAAGAGGCTTCCTTCTGGAACGACAGCAATGCAGTCCAATTTAATGCAGTGTGCGGCGTATTGTCTGAGCACTGATAGGCTGACCCCCCCACCCCTTCATCCTCTGCAGCAATGCTGGCAGCATTCATAAGTCTATTTCCCAAAGACAACCTCTGGATATGACGCTGAGCATGTGCACTCACCTTCTTTGGTCGACCATTTGCGAGGCCTGTTCTGAGTGGAACCTGTCCTTTTAAACCGCTGTATGGTCTTGGCCACCATGCTGCAGCTCATTCAGGGTCTTGGCAATCTTTTTATAGCCTAGGCCATCTTTATGTAGAGCAACAATTCCATTTTTAAGATCTCCTCAGAGAGTTCTTTGCCATGAGGTGCCTTGTTGAACTTCCAGTGACCAGTATAAGAGTGTGAGAGTGATAACACCAAATTTAACACTCCTACTAATTGGGCCCAAATTGGGCCCAATTTGGACATTTTCACTTGGGGTGTACTCACTTTTGTTGCCAGCGGTTTAAACATGGCTGTGTGTTGAGTTATTTTGAGGTACATATTAAATAGGAACAACAGTTTTCTCTATATATAATATATATATATATATATATATATATATATATATATATATATATATATATTTACACAGTGCCTTGCAAAAGTATTCACCCCCTCGGCATTTTTTGTTGCCTCACAACTTGGAATTAACATGGATTGGGTGAGGATTTGCATCATTAATTTACAGAACATGCGCACAGCTTTGAAGATGTATTTTTATTTTTTTTTATTGTGGAGCAAACAACAAATAGGACAAAATAACAGAAAAATGTAATGTGCATAACTATTCACCCCCCTAAAGTCAATACTTTGTAGAGCCACCTTTTGCGGCTATCACAGCTCCAAGTCACTTGGATACGTCTCTATGAGCTTGCCACATCTTACCACCTGGATTTTTGCCCATTCCTCCTTGCAAAACTGCTCCAGCTCCTTCAAGTTGGATGGTTTGCGCTTGTGAACAGCAATCTTTAAGTCTGACCACAGATTTTATATTGGATTGATGTCTGGGCTTTGACTAGGCCATTCCAACACATTTACATGTTTCCCCTTAAACCACTCAAGTTCTGCTTTAGTAGTGTGTTTGGGGTTATTGTCCTGCTGGAAGGTGAACCTCCTTCCTAGCCTCAAATCACACACAGAGTGTTACAGGTTTTGCTCAAGAATATCCTTGTATTTAGCACCATCCATATTTCCCTCAACCCTGTCCAATTTCCCAGTCCCGACTGCTGAAAAACATGGTGTTCTTTGGGTGATGTGATGTGTTGGGTTTGCGCCAGACATAGCATTTTCTTTGATGGCCAAAACATTCAATTTTAGTCTCATCAGACCAGAGCTCCTCCCTCCATACATTCTGGGAGTCTCCCACATGCCTTTTCTCAAACTCAAAATGTGCCATTTTGTTTTTTGCTGAAAGTAATTGCTTTCTTCTGGCTACTCTGCCATAAAGCCCAACTCTATGGAGTGTACGGCTTATTTTCATCCTATGTACAGATTCTCCAGTCTTTGCTGTGGAACTCTGCAGCTCCTCCAGGTTTGCTGTTGTGCCACGTTCTTTCCATTTGGTTATGATAGATTTGATAGTGCTCCTATGGATCATCAAAGATTTGGATATTTTTTTATAGCCTAACCCTGACTTGTACTTTTCAACAACATTGTCCCTTACTTATTTGGAGAGTTCCTTGGTCTTCATGGCAGTGTTTGGTTAGTGGTGCGTCTTGCTTAGGTTTTGCAGCCTCTGGGGCCTTTCAAAAAGGTGTGTATATGTAATGACAGATCATGTGACACTTAGATTGCACACAGGTGGACATCATTTCACTAATTATGTGACTTTTGAAGGTAATTGGTTGCACCAGAGCTTTTTATGGGCTTCATAACAAAGGGGGTGAATACATACGCACATGCCAATTATCAGTTTTTTTATTTCTGAAAAATAGTTTTATGTATATATTTTTCTAATTTTGCGTCACTAACTTAGACTATTGTGTTCTGATCCATCACATATAATTCAGATAAAAAAAAAAAAAAAACATTTCACTAAAGGCTGTAATGTAACAAAATAGGTAAAAAGCCAAGGGGGTGAATAAATAAAAAGAGAGAAGAGCAGTGACTTGCCTTAATACTGAAAACCCCTATATAATGAGTGGCAAGGGAGCACAGGCAATGTGAATATATTATTTATGGACTTTTTATTTATATTTATATATCAATGATTATCAGAATGTGTGTTATTTTAAAAAGCCACTGTCACCTTGATAGGTGTATTTAAGCATGTTTATGTGTGCTTGCATGTGTTTGAATTTATAAGCAATTTTTCCCTAAAACACTAGGAAAAATGTACACTTAAAAATGCTTGATGTGCCTAAACTTTGTATTTAGGCATGTTTAGGCATGTTAAGGATACATTTTTTCTATTCGAAAGCGCCTCTCAAAAATGCACTTTATTTAGATTTTTTTTGCAGCCAATAAACACTCCTCTACAGATATTCTAAATGCCTTTCTAAGCAGAATTTGTTATGCCCAGTGTGTATGAGCTCTTAGGAGTCAGAGAGGCCCTTTGAAGACACACTTGCACTGCACGGGGCAATGAGGTTGATTTACTAAAAGCAATCAGTATTTCCAATTGCAAACGTATCTTCTCATACAGTGATCTCATTAAAGTGGACCCCCCCCCCCAAAATGGAACTTCCGCTTTAAGTGATGGTGACCCCCTGACAAGTCACATTTGGCATGTCATTTTTTGGGGGGGAGGCAGATACCCTCTTTTTAGAGGCACCCAGCCCCCACTTCCTCCTGGGGCTCTGTGGCACCGGAAGGAAGTTCACATCTCCCCCTCCCCCCTGCAATCTTCTAGGACACATCACAGGTCCCAGAAGGTTGCCCGGCCATTCACAGCATGCAGCGCAGCTCGCGCATGCACAGTGCGTGCCCGGCTGTGAAGCCACAGCTTGGCACCGGCAGTTACAATGCCGGTGCCGCAGAGAGGAGGGGGAGAGGAGCAGGGGTTCATTCACCCACAGCGCTGGACCGTGGGACAGGTAAGTGTCTGTCCTATCAGACAATGTCTTAAGCCCCATACACACGGTCGGATTTTCCGATGGATTCTGTCCTATCAGACAATGTTGTCGGAAATTCCGACAGGGGACAGTTTCCATCGGATTGTCCGACGGACAAAGTGCTACGCATGCTCAGATCACATTACAAGACTAAAGCTATTGGCTACTAGCCTCTATGTAGTCCAGTCGTAGGCAACAAACATCACCACGTTCAGAATGATCGGATTTTCCGACAACTTTGTCTGACCGTGTGTACGCAAAACCAACATCGGACAAAGTACGACGGACTGGATCCTGCGATGTCTCCCCGATGTGTGTGCGAGCTGTCTGCTCGCTCGATTCACACAGTGCCCGAGTGCCGCTGAGCTCCGTTCCCTGTGACGTTACGACGCACGGGAGCGAAGATCGGCACCAAATTCAAAAAAGTTTAAAAACACAATACACATACAGTACTGTAATCTTACAGATTACAGTACTGTATACAAAAAATACACATCCCCTTTGTCCCTAGTGGTCTGCCCAGTGCCCTGCATGTCATTTTATATAATAAAAAGATTTTTTTCTGCCTGGAAACTGGAGATTGTCCATAGCAACCAAAAAGTGTCCCTTTATGTCAAAAGTGGTTTTAGACCAGCTAGAAAACACAGATAAAAAATTAGAATCACAATTTATCATCAAACAATACATTTAATGACAGCGACTATTCTGCAACTGAGCAAATTTCAGTGTTTTTGATTTGATTACATTATTGAATCATTTTTATATATATTTTTATTATATTATAATTTATGATTTTGTGTTTCAAACGTTATCATACCCGGGATGTCTACTAGACTCTGGTTCGGACAGATTTAAGTGAGTTATTCATAAGAATTGCATGCCTACAATATAAAAACGCCAAATTTCCATGCAAAATAATTGTACCGCTTTCATCACTAAATTCCAGACAGAATCATACCGCCAGGGAGGTTAAACAACCTTTCATGCAAAATGTAAAAGTACAGGTCTGATACTATAGCTTTACCCATGGGATAAGAGGGTTTCTCCTGGCTCAATGTGAAAAGCCTGCTGATTCCACCTGTAATTGTTTATATAAAATTTATTTTAAAGGTAAAGTCAGGATTTTCCTTATTGTTCTGGCAGTTAACTGATGAAAGTTCTTGTTACCTAGAGTTTCGCTTTACCTTCGGCAAAGGTTTTGAAAGCATTCTAAAACGTCCTGCTTTTTCCTTATTTTCTGGAATGCATTTTGTTTGTGGTTGTTGTGTTGCTGGAATGTGAGGTACAGTTAAAGTATATCCTGTTACAGAGAAATGGAGGCATTACAGTCAATCCAGTGGCAGGCTCTTTGGCTTTGGGATTGGTGGTTCAGAAATAGAAAAATTACAGAAAGAGGAAGGATAAAAAACAGTTGACCCTGAAGATCAGCAAAGTATTTATCTGAAGATAGAGTATGAAAGTCACTAAAGGAAAGCTTAACTGTAACGAAAGTTTCTGATGTACTGCACTCGTAATGGTATTACTAGGGTTATTTTGGATAATCTCAGAATAACAGGACTCTAAAGTAGAGACTGGTGATGAACTCAATATGTCAAATTCTGCTACAGAATCAAGATGACCGCCATTGATTATTTTTTTTTTTCTTTTTGTCATTAAATTTGTTAACAGGGAGAGACATTTGTGTCTTTATTTCTGATAACTTTTGGCAAGTAAGTTTGACATAAAGTCCATAATTGTTAATACACGGGTAGTGTGGAAGTACCTATCTCCTTGGTCCCCCGCAGCTCTCTCTCATTTCCTCTGCTGAGCTCCATATGATTTTAGGAGACAATAGGAAAAGACAAAGGGAACCAGTAAGATTGCAGGAGCCTAAAGAAACCAGTAGGATTGCAGTAGATAGAAGGTACCAGAAAGGGCTGTAGGGGACCTAGGAAATTGACAGCCGCAGATGTGTTTGAATTTGTGGGGCAGTTTCTCAGGATCAAAGCAGAGTTTGACAGCAGAGGTGTGTTTTTTGGCACATTTAAAAAAAGAGTAGTGTTTTTAGACAGAAGCCTCATTTTGTTTTCCTCTTTTAAGCTACCCACCTAGTGCTGATAAGTATTTGAGCTGGTATCAGTGGCAGGGGACCTATATACTTTACTGCAATGAAGTTAACAACCTGAAAGAGGGAGTCATAGGTAAAAGAAAACGAAAAAATCTAGGGCTATTTAATACTGACTAATCAGTTGCAAAATGAACATATTAAGGCAGCCGAAAAGGTAGTTGGCAGTTAGAAGGAAGATTTAATTCATTACTCAGTACTAAAGACTTTGAAGCAATAGTAAACTTGGTGAAAAAAAAAAAAAGAAGAAAAAAGTTCCTCCTTCAAGACAATGTTATAATATGTTAGTATGCATTGCATTCTAGCACATTATGTAAAACTTACATTAAAATGAAGCCCTTCAGCAGCGCGCTGTCACAGCTGACATGGCTTCCTTCTTTACCCGGTCTTCCTTCTTGGTTCACGGGCTCAGGTTCTTTGAATGAACGAGCTGCGATGACGTTGCTTTTTCATGGCACAGGGCTCTGAAGGAACGGCATGAGCGGGTGATGTCACTGGCAGCTTCACAAGTATGCATGTTTAGGAGATATTTACTGTACCTATAGGTAAGCCTTATTAAGCTTATAGGCTTACATATAGGTAAAAATCAACCAAGGGTGTTTACTCCCTTTTTAAAGCATATTTAAACCCAATCACTAAAATCTCATCTAAACTGTGAGGCTGGGTTCACACCTATGCAAATTGGGTGCGTGTTTCCCTGCATCCAATTCGCATGACAGGAGATTGTGACCTCTATATGGAGCTGGTTCACATATCTCCGTTGTTGCTGCAGAGCGGTTTGCGTCCTGTGCGTCTTTGGCTCAGTTTCAGGGCCGAATTCAAGCAAAAATTTGTCCCTGATTCGTCCCTGAAAAGGAGAACAGGGACGCAACGGACCCCTGCTGCGAGCCACATCTGTTGGAGGTGTGAACCCAGATTAACATGTTAAAGACATTCCAAAACCAATGTTCAATCCTTTTAATTTTTTTTTAGTTTTCATAAAAATAACACATAGTAATCCTACCATGAAGGTAATTTCCATTATAGAGTGACAACACTGTGTTCCTGTCTCCTAATGGTGCTCCTGCATTGTCAGTCATTGTCATATGGGCTTCAAATGGAGACTACAAGTTTCACTGAGAATTGATATACAGCCAACTTTGGAGCACTTGCATATAGACATGACGTGGTTGCAAAGAGGCTGTATGAGATTGACAGTACTGAGATGCAACAATGGATGATTGTATTGGATGAAGTATTTTCTTTTCTTTAAAAAATTGCAAACCAAATGTCATTCATTTTGGCTTTACGTATACTGTACCATTACATACATAGATGCATAAACAATAAAATAATACATGTATAAATATAAAAATAAGTATTATAAATTAATAAAGATAATAAATACATAAACACTAAACATGTGTCTTCACTTCTCTGCATTTACTATACAACACATCAGCATAGTGCATTGCGCTGTCCTTTAGCTACTGACTCAATAACAGATGTAGGATAGTGTGAATAAATGGAAGTCTGGTGCGCGTTGTCTGTTTCAGGCCGGTCAAATGTTCTCTGTGAGCCCGTGCCAGACAGACCCCTTCCACTTAGCTTTAGTTTGCACATGATGCCCAACACTAATTACAGGATAAGTAGCCCTAAAAGCATCAACACTGGGATTGATTTACTAAAACTGGAGAGTGCAAAATCTGGTGAAGCTGTTCATGGTAGCCAATCAGCTTCTAACTTCAGCTTGTTTTAAGCTGGAAGCTTAAGTTTTTATGTTGCACTCTCCAGTTTTAATAAATCAACCCTACTGTGTGGGCAACTGCAGCCCGCGCAGTGCAATGGCTGAATAACCGGGGGGGGGGGGGGGGGGTTTGCGTAAAAAAAGAGCTTATTATATTTATGGCACACTGTGTTCTACTGGAGGCTAGCTGAGTTATATTTTCTAAACATACAACAAATGTCCTTTAATGTTTTGCCCTGATTTAAGTTGAGAAGCAGATTTCAGGACCTTGGACAGTGACTTCTATTTTGTCAACATGAAACGACTGAGCCAAGAAGATTCTTTGTCTGTCCCTATTTTTCTGGGAGACATTAAAGCAGCTTTATTTTGGCTCAGTGACTTCTGCAGTGATCCCTGACATAGGTGATGTTCCTCCTTATTTTCTATAAAGGAATGACTCGCCGCTGTTTTTTCAGAACTGTTTGTATTGAACACAGGATTACTGTATGTATGGCGGGCTGTGATATTGGAGGAAAGCCTCAGAATATGCAGCGGGCAGAGAACATTCTCAGATTGAAGGCAATGAAGCTGCACCATATTCTACTGCAGAATGAACCAGAGGTACACTACTAGTAACACAGCAAAATTATTTAAGGAGCATTAAATGTAATACTGTAGGAAGAGGGTATGCATTGTAATTAATTTATGTACTAATGACAGTTTTATTGCAAGATGTAAGTGTTAAGTTTAAGTCCGATCTGCAGCCAAAAATGAATTTATTTGTTAATGTATTTTAGTCGAGCATAGAGTGGGGAGGGGGGGAGGGAAAACCTCTATTAAAAGCCTAATAAAGTGTAGCTAAACATTAAAAGCTGAAAAATCAATATTTATATATCAAGGGGCATAACTACAGTCAGTAGGATGTGTCCCCTTGTGCTGAATTCCTCTTCCTTTGGTAGAAATCTTCCTCTGTCCCTGCCCCCACCCGTGACCCCACGCTGTAATCTTCTGTTGCGGTTGGGAATGGGCTGTCACAGGTTCTCATAAAGAGCCCTTTTTACCCAACTATGCCCTTCATAGAAGCCATACTAGAGCTTCTATGAATGAAAAAGGATCTACGAATGAAGGTGGCAGAGCTATCAATCATCTATCTGTGCTTCATACTTAGATCCTGTTTATATGAATGGAGGAGCTTGGTGAAAAGGGTAGGCATAGTCAGATTCTCCTGATGAGAGCCTGTGACAGCCCCTTGGTTGTATTAACGTCTTTTTGCTCTTGATGATTACTTCAACACAATGTTGCCAACCTACCAGATTGAAATTTACTGACACAACATCCAACATTTACTTAGTTTTTAGTTTTTACTGAAATTTCCAAAAGTTACAAAATGTTTGTGCAAATTTCAGTATAGGCTACAAACAAGTACAATATGCAAATAGCAATGTGATTTAAGGTAGATACTCAGGCAACAAACATATTTCTTATTTTATTTTCGATAAAGTAATTAGGTAGCTCCAGAACAGGACTCAGGAGGGCAGGAAATTAGAATGGGCAGGCACACACACACAAAACTGACTCTCACAGTGACACTGACAGCAGTGTGCAGCAGCACAGATCATCAACATAACATGTCGCCTCCTGAGTCACAGTGACAGTTTTTCTCCATGCCCAGTGGAGACTTAAGTCTGCTCCAGTTCCAACAGCACTAACAGTCCCACTCCTGGCTTGTCTTGCTCCCATCCTGCAGACCTGCACATGAGGCTCCGGCTGCTCTGCTCTGTTCCCTGCAATATAACATCACACAACACGCTCAGGCACCAACTCTGCCAGATCCCCCCCTGCTGGCAACACCCAAACACACTGTAGCAGGCACTCAAAATGGTCTCAGCTGGCTCCAGACTGGAACTGTGCATGTATAGTTCTGAGCCGAGCTTCACAACCATATTTTTTACTGGCAACCTTTTCCTGTCACTGACATTTACTGTCAGGAGAAAAGTGGCAGATTTTTTACTGGCTGCCAGTAAAAATACTGATGATTGGCAACACTGCTTCAACGGGGTGGGCGGGCAGGGATGGAGGATGATTTAAAATAAAGAAAGAAGAATCAGTCCAAGCAATACATCCTTTTTTTGTTTTTTATTTTAGCTACACTTAGGCATTAAGTATTAAATGCTGTCTTCTCCTCCAAAGAGATTTGTTTTCCTTTTTCAGTTCTGCCTGAAGCCACCCACCTGAACTC
The DNA here is from genome assembly GCA_028564925.1 of Lithobates sylvaticus. Classification (NCBI taxonomy): domain Eukaryota; kingdom Metazoa; phylum Chordata; class Amphibia; order Anura; family Ranidae; genus Lithobates; species Lithobates sylvaticus. The sequence continues at coordinate 78,070,905 of CM053027.1, forward strand.
ACAAGGATACAGCAAAATATTCTGACAGAGGATCTCAATATTCTTCACTCTAAAATTGTTTTTTAATTGCAGTCTGTGTCCTTGTTGGGCACATTTTACCTCATTTCCTGTTTTGTCTGATATATGCAACAAAAGGAGGCAGAAAGTGGGACTTCAAAGCTCTTACCTCTCAATAAATAATAATCCACACAAGCTGCTAAAAATAAAAAATGTTATTGCTTAGTAATGTATAGAATAAAAATTAGCCAGCCCATAACAACTCCTAAACTTATTCAAACATAATGTAATATTCCAAGCCCAGCACACCAAGTTCAGTATGGGCACACAATGGTCAAATGTCAAGTACATTGGTTATGGTTATGGCCATGACACTGCATGTTTCGCTTATTGATTCTTCAGGAGTGAGAGTCTGTAGTAATATTGCTATCATAGGATGCTGTTTATCAGATGCCAGCGTGAGGAGCCCCTGAATCCTCAAATGGTAGAAATCACTGGTGGAAAGAGGTGGAACAAGCAGCGCACACAAAACATTAATTTTGTAGTGGTGCTCACAAAGGATAATTGTCAACACATACTTGCTATGGTGTTCAGATGGTACAATCAGATTAGTGAGCCTGGGTGCTGTCCACTATTGTGCCCCCTGCAGTAAAAAGATAGATTCCATTTTCCTATGGTGTCTTGTCAGATCAGGAGCCTGCCCCGGGAGAAATGTGGAGTCTATCATTGTTGAGCTCTTTTACATTTTTTAGACATTAACCTGGGCAAAATTTACACATAAAAAAGCCAATGTGAAGTCTAAAAGTGGTTCTAAAGCCTTAAGGTTTTTTTCACCCGAATACATTCTATGCATTAAGGTGGAAAACCTTTTGTGCTGCACAATCACCCCTCCCAACCCTCCCTTTTTACTTCCCTGATCTGGATCCAATCCAGAGATGTGCACAAGAGCAGCATCTCTCACAGTTGTCTCCCTCCTCCCTGGGCAAATTGATAGCAGCAGGAGCCAATGTAAATCAAATGCTGTGCCGAGTGAGGGGGCCAAGCCACCCATTCTGTATCAATAGATGCAAACAGAGCAGTTCAGGATCGAGCCTGCGCAGGTGCCCCCTTGGAAAGTGGCTTCCCATGGGGGCACTTAACAAAGAGAAGGAGCCTGCAGCACCAGTGAGGGACTCCATAAAAAAAGGATTGGGGCTGCTCTATGCAAAACCATTGCACAGACCAGGTAAGTATACTATAGTTGTTATTTTAATTAAAAAAAAAAAGAAATGAAGGTTTAATGTCGCTTTAATCTGCGTATTTACCACTGGTCAAATTTTCAGAAAGTTGGGAAGCCAATGGATAAGGATGGCAGCTGTAGGACTAGTATTAACCTAAAACATGGAAGTTGTGCAAAAAAAAAAAACAGGGCAAAAGAGTAATTAGCAATGTTGCCTGTGGGCTCCATGAACTTTTTCCATTACTGATTTACCATTTCTCGTTCTGGTGCAGCTCTGCAAAGAAACCAATCGGCTTCCAGGATTTATTGTCAAAGCCTAGTTTAACAAGCTGAAGTTAGAAGCTGACTGGCTACTTCGTACAGCTGCACCAGATTTACTCTCTCCAGTTCCCTATAAAATAGTACATTTTCAGTTTTTAAGTGTAGGTGTACTTTGATGTTATCATACAGTGAATATATATATATATATATATATATATTTTTTTTTTTGGTGACTGCCTTTCTTTTACAATTTCCTAGGTTTTCAAAATATACCTATGATACAACCCTAAATTCTTGACTAATGAAACTTTTCAGAACGTTCCTTCTTTGACAACCTCCATAATAGCAAACACTGCCATATAAACAATGCATGATTCAAGTATTGCCTCTATGACTTTTGCTATTTATTCAGGAGAACACAAACTTCTACTTGCTTAAGTGGTTTGCATCCTGCGGTATTTTGCATGCACCACTTGTTTGCTTTGATCTTCCACACCATTAAATACTTTTTAGAAGTTCCATCTTTTCCATCGAATCTGTTTTCTAAATGCTGCCATTCTGTCAGAAGTTAAAGCCGCCAGAATGTGTCATTAAAAAAAAAAAAAAAAAAAGAAATTATCTTGTCAATTTAGTCGTGACAGCACAAAAGACAGGTATCAGCGGTTTTCTTCTGATTATGTTAAAGACTAGTATTTTACATGAAAATGACAGCATGCTTTAGGTTTAATGAAGACCATCAGTAATTCTGACTAAATTTATCTCTATACTATTTTTACCAGTTGTATCTTTTATAAAGTTTGAGGACCTCTGCTTGGGTAAAGTAAGCTTTAGAGTAGAACCTCATTTATTTATTTATTTTATTTGCTTTATTGGACATAAATATATGAAGGATGTATAGACATACACATGGCAAAGGAGTACATGTACATACAGTACATACAGTATACAATTCAAGGTAATATGTGATATAGTGAGCCTGTTTATTAACCTGTAGCTGACCGCCCACTGTCAAATGACGGCGGAGCGGTGCAGCTCTTGTGGCGGGCTGCCGTCATATGACGGCGCTCGCTTTTTGCCACTAGGGGGCGCGCGCTTGCCTGGAGGCCGCGATGTCTGCCAGGCACCCACGATTGCCCGGTAACTGAGCAGGACGTGATCTGTGTGTGTAAACACACAGATCATGTCCTGTCAGAGGAGAGGAGACCGATTGTGTGCCCCTTAAAAATAAAAATCGCAGATCGCGCCATTACTAGTTAAAAAAAAATGCTATAAATATCCCCTATTTTGTAGGCTATAAAACTCAATTTTTTTTTTTTTTTACCAAAAATATGTAGAAGAATACGTATCGGTCTAAATTGAGGAAAAAATGTTTTAAAAAAAAAAAATTGGATATTTATTATAATAAAAAGTAAAAAATATTGCTTTTTTCAAACTTGTCCCTCTTAATTTGTTTATGGCGCAAGAAATAAAAACCACAGAGGTGATCAAATACCACCAAAATAAAGCTCTATTTGGGGGAAAAAAATATAAAAAATGTATTTATCATCCTTGCATGAACGCGCAATTGTCATTCAAAATGCGAAAGCGCTGAAAAATGAAAAACAATTGTTAAAAAAAATTGTAGTAGGGAAAACATTTTTTTTTCTATTATTAAATTGGATGTTTTAAGGTTCACTTCACTGCATTTCATCTCGCTTCACATTTTAGCAAATTAAGCCAAAAAGAATGAGACAACAATTGTTAAGGTCTACTGAATACCAGTAGAAGGAAATGTAGAATGACATGTATTTTATTAATACCAGCCATGACATGTAAATTGCTATGCTTAATTTAATAATCTCATGTCTTTAATAATTATAATATATCTAAAGCATAAACTTTTATGTTTAGTTTTGGACAAAGCAGAGATAGGTTAAAACTACTACTTGTAAGTTTGCCATTGGAGAGAGTTTTACTCACTTCCGCTCTTGAGACACAATAGAGGAGACCTCTTTGCATTAAGGGAATTCCTATTTTCATCTGCTATCATCAGAACAGGTGTCCTTATTGGAGGACTTCCTCTCCATTCTTGACCCATTCACAACTCAAAATGCTAAATGTTCTTTTGTTGTCAGTCCTGAGGAAAATGGTTACTAGAAAAAAATGTAGAGGGTGAATATTCCCAGTGGGTACATAAATAGCCATATATATTTCAGAACCTGACAGGGATCCTACTCTCCTTCCAAAAAATGGATAGATATAACTATTTAAAAAATAAAAAAAGATACATTTGAAAAAAAAATTGTGTTTACCTTATCAGAAATCCCTGTTGCTAGGCAGTCTTCCTAATCTGCCTCCTTCCTACTCCACGGTGATCTTCGTTGAACGTTGGTCTTCTGTCCTCCTCCGCGTTGTCTTCTGGGTAATGGGGCGCGCTGTGTTCTGGGAACTGTGTGTTCCCTAACACAGCGCGTCCCATTCACAAAGCGTTGCGCGACTCGCACATGCGCAGTAAGAAAACGGGCAGTGAAGCCGAAAGGATCCACTGCCTGTTTCCCTTAGTGAGGATGGCGGTGCTGGGACCGGAGAGCATAGGGACATGTCGGCCTCGGCGACATTAGCTGCTGACTTTAAACAATTTTTTTTTACAGCTGAAACACCCCTTTAATGCATTCTAAGCATTAACATAAAAACAAACTTTCTGTCTGCAGCAGCCCCCCAGCCCCCCTAATACTTACCTGAGCCCCACCTCAGTCCAGCAATGTTGCAGGAGAGTCTCGGCTCTCGGCACTCTCTTTCCTCATTGGCTGAGACAGCAGCAGGCACCATTGGCAAGCTGCTTGTGTGGGGGCACTCGGCAGGAGGGAGAAGTCAGGAATGCCGGTGAGGAACCGAGAAGAGGAGGATATGGGCTCCTCTGTGCAAAACCACAGCACAAAGCAGGTAAGTCTAACATGTTCTTTATTTTTAAACAAAAAAACAAGACTTTTAAAGAGAAGTATGTTTTTTTTTCAAGAATCATACTTACCTAGGTGCTGTATCTGTCCCCAGGCACCTCTGCACTGAGAACCGAGTGATCGAACATCACCGATTGCTCGGTTCTCTCATCTCTCCTAGCAGAGAGCTGCTTACTCTCAACCAGCAGCTCTCTAAACTGCCCCCAGCGCTCACTGGAGCACTGAGCTGTGGAGGGGCAGGGAGTGGCCGTCTCAGGCTCTCAGCGGCTCGCTGAAAGGCTGAGATGGGTATCAGTCCAGGCACCTGGTGGATCCAGACTTTATTGTCATGATGAAACTGCCTGGACTGATTCCTGTGATGTCAGCAGAGAGCGGACTTCAGTTCGCTCCCTGCTGAAAATGGGTCACAGGAGTGCAAAGCGAAGTTGCACTCCTGTGACCCATAGGAGAAGCCCAGCCAAACAAGCTCAGGCTAGACTTCTCCTTTAATACCAATTTAAGGTTAAAGAACTGGAATTCTGTTAAAAATGTAACCCCATGGGGCCAACAGGCTGGTAAAGGAAGGGACATTCCACGTTTACCAAATGGTGAATAATGAGGTAAAAAAACACCCTATTATAGATACTAAACCAACTTTGCCTAAATACACTTGTGGAACCCATTTTTGTAAATGAATAGTGGATCACGTGTATTTGATACATGATGTTATTTGCATTTACCTATTGATGGCTATAAAAGCTATCATATGGGTAATACAAATATCGGACCAATCTAATTGGATTAGGATTTGTCATGTGTCTTGTGATGTAAGAGGTACCTATTCTGATCAAATCACAGTATGTCAGTTAAAGAGAGATCAGTAATAAATTGTGTTAGACGTAAGCCATTTTATAGCTGCAATAATCTTTAGAAAATGCAAGGCAACATAATCTTTCCTGAAATGCAACTTGAGTGCAGAAAGGCAGGGTGTTTTACCCCATAACACAAAGTGCCTAAAAAGAACCTTCATGTCAGGATAATCAGGTATTATTTTCAGCTGTAAATTAAAAATTACTAGAAGTTTGAAAAGACTGGAGGTGTAAGTGCACCTTTTAGGTATCAGTGAATACAATCTGGCAAAGTTCTGGGCTTATTATGCAGACAAAGGCCTTCAACACTCACATTGGATGGTCCCATTGTTGTTATGATGAAAACTATCTGTTTCCCTCACTTCTCCTCTCTTTTACCTTTTTAATAAATATTATGTTTTCCAAGTAACTTGGTTTTGTCATCACTTTTTCCTTTAATGAGGCAAAAAAAAGGAAATAAATGAATTTGCCCTAAACCCGCCACTGCAGGGAAGCCATCAAGAGACCTGTGCACTTGATTTGTGATGTTGTAAAGGAAAGCATCCTAGTTCTGTATGAAGCCAGAAGATCCCTTTAACATGTTTAATCAAATCAATAGATTTATAACTTGCATCTTTTCTTTTCCTTCTATATTTTCCCAAAACGTACTGTGTTTTCTACAACTTCAGGAAAATACAGCTTGCTTAGAATAAGTTTGACAACCTGCTGAGATCATCTACAGTTAAAGTGTAATCTATGGCTGAAATGTGAAATCATATATTGATTTCCACACTGTTTTTCAATTATTCCTAACCTACTCCTATTACTCTGCATGGTCCTGAAGTTAGTAAACTTATTTTGTAGGGCTGTGGAAATTAAAGATTAATTCCTTGATTAATCATTAATTTTTTTTTGTGATCAATCAAAATTCTTTTGATCGGTACTCACCTCTCCGATGGCTTCCGGGTCTTCAGGGAGTTCGGTCGGAGATCTGGTGATGTCACGGACATCGACGTCACCGGATTCCTCCCCCTTCCCCAAGTGCCAAGGTAAGGGGGGAGGAGTCCGGTGACGTTGAAGTTCTGCTTGAACGTAACGTGTATGGGGGAGGAGCTACACAAGACGTCACCCGCTGCTGCGCTATGGAATTAACATGATTGTCGGCTTCACATGCTGTGTGTGAGTAGTTTGTGTTTTAACACAAAAATGTAATCTTATACTTAAGAGCTTTTCTTTCTACCCATGACCTGGCATCCTTGTTAAGATCTAAGGAGATGTGAGAGAAGTTTGTGGTCCGTGTTAACCCTTTTGATACCCGCTTGCATGACCACCTGCTTGCACAGGGGTCCATGCCATAAGGTGAGAGTGATTAGTTAGACCAGAGGTGGAGGGATTGTCATGCTACTGTGGAAAAAAAATGACTTACGTCAGTGCTACAGCTTGAATTTAAAACGTATTTGTGTGAACTGTGAAGTTGAGTCATGGATTGTGGAAACGAACTAGTGTAGGGTGATTGTATATAGTGTATACCACATTTACCACTGACTAATGCAGAGTTGCAATGCAAGGATATCAGCTAAAAGTAGTTGGATCTGTATGTGCATTAGAATTAATCAAAATTAGTAGATTAAAAAAAATGTTTTAATCAGTAACAGCCCTGTTATTTTGTGAAGCTTCCCACATATTTACTTTCTTGAATTCTGTGACACATATTCTCCTTGTCCTGTGGGTAGGTAATGATGCGTTGTACATTTCACAAAGCCTGCCTTCTGAACTATGGAGGTGCAGAGAGGAGGAGTTACAGGAGGTAGAGTCAGTACAGAAATTACAGCCTTCAGGCAGCATGGTACCATGGGATATGTAGTTGTGGAAAGAGATGGCCATGAGACAGGCAGCACTCACATGAAAGAGATTTTTCAAGTAAATTTATGTTGAATTGTCAAAAATAACTATTGTTTGTATTGCTATTACAATACTGATGGTATAAAATGCCTTTGACCATAGAACATTTTTAACTTCTGTCTGACCTGTATTTGACTATCTTCTAAGCTGCCTCAACCTCGTTAAAGCTGCTTTTGAGTTCCCCATGGCCTGCATAGGACAAGAGGCAATTCTGGAAAACAATAGCCTATGTACATAGGCTCTAAATGATTACATTTTAACCACTTCAATACTTTGCACATTCACCCCCTTCCTGCCCAGACCAATTTTCAGCTTTCAGTGCTGTCACATTTTGAATGACAATTACTCAGTCATGCAACACTGTACCAACATCACATTTGTATCATTTTTTTCACACAAATACAGCTTTCTTTTGGTGGTATTTAATCACCACTGGGTTTTTTTTTTTTTGCTAAATAAACAAAAAATGATCGTATATATATTTTTTTTAAAGTGTTTTTCTTTGTTTCTGTTAAAAAATGTTGCAAATATATAATATTTCTTCATAAATTTAGGCCAAAATGTTTTCTGCTACATTTCTTTGGTGAAAATAACCCAAATCAGTGTTATTTAGTCTGTAGGGAAGTTATAGAGTCCACAAACTGTGGTATATACCTGAAAATTGTTTAATCCTTATGTAGTGATGGACTATCTAATTTCTTGAGGCCCAAAAATATCAGAAATATCCACCAAATTACCAATTTTTGGAAAGTAGACAGTCCAAGGTATTTAGTAAGAGGAATGGCCAGTTTTTTGAAGTTGTAATTTTTTGTCATACTTTTTTGGAAAGCGAAGAAATGAAAACATTTAGTTGGTTTTTACATACTGTCACCAATGCAGTACAGCGTCCTAACTAGTGTGGCAGTGATCAGGGACACTGACTGGTGACAGTATGTGGAAAAAATTATTATAATAGCATATATCAGCCGAAATACAGCACCACACCCCGCATTAAATAGAACAAAAAGAAATAGAGTAAATGGGACTTTTAGATGCTGAAACCTCTTATCGGAATAATATCTGACACAGTGATGTATAAAAATAACAACATTTTATTGAATACATAAACATGTCTTATATTGTTTAAGACATGTGTAACAAAAATATGAAACAGCAAACTCTGTATACACCCATAAACAGCCCCTACAACAAGCTGAGCAATTTCCTCAATAGTCACATATATGTGTAATCATGAACCATGATAAACACTCAGGACCAAAGTATGAGAAAAGAGACACAGCCCAACACGTTTTGCATGGTATCTTCTTCAAGGATTTACATTGACAGAGAGGTCAGTGCACTAGAGCTGATTCAGTAAGTAGTAGTTCTGAAAAACCTCAAAAGAGGCATTGAATGTTCCCACCAGGGCACTGCAGAATGGGTCAAATGTCTGTCTCAGTCATGTAGGTCTGAAACCAGCCCAAGAAAAGCTGTCCCACAAAGCACATCAGAAATCCCATACACAGGAAATGTCGATTCCAAGCTAAACTGATCAAAGTTCTACCATGCTGAGAGAAATCTCCCCAGTATAGTCACAAACAACTGCAAAGGTAATGAGCAGCTTCCAAATGCTGATATGGTCACAATGTTAAATCTTCAATCATGGCAGAAAACATCAAAAATCCAACCACAAAAAGCTCCATTCTTGGTGTCACAATAACAGCAACATTGCCTAAGGAAGACAATCTCCAAATGAAGATCCTTTTTATACATCATCGTGTCAGATATTATTCCAATAGGAGGTTTCAGCATCTAAAAGTCCCATTACTCTATTGCCCCATACACACGGTCGGAAATTCCGATGGAAAATGTCCGATCGGACCATGTTGTCAGAAAATCCTGCTCTCAAATTTTCCGACAACAAAATCCAATCAGACTTTTTCTGATCGTGTGTAGAGAATTCCGACGGACAAAGTGCCACACATGCTCAGATCAAATTACGAGACCAAACCTATTGGCTAATAGCCTCTACGTAGTTCCGTCGTACGCAATGAACGTCACCACGTTCAGAATGATCGGATTTTCCGACAACTTTGTCCGACCGTGTGTATGCAACACCAGTGTCGGACAAAATCCGTCTGAAAAAGTCAGACGGATTTTGTGGTCGGAATTTGCGACCAATTTGTGTGTACAGGGCATAAGTCTCTGTTCTAAAAACAAAAAAGGAATTCTTATTTTTCAGTCTATGCCTGCAATCTCTGTCTTTCCACATGTTTCCTTTTCTTCACTCCGGGCTTTTAGTTCTCTTTTTGCTCCTTCTTGCTCTGCTTGATCTCCCTAGACACCCTGGAAAATAAAGTCTCCCATCAGCCCCAATTCCTCCCAGCAGGCTTTTGTCATTCCCAAAAGACACAGAACTTGTGTCCCCTGGGTGGTGGACAGGGCTTAATCAGGCTGCTCACAACCCCATAGTAACAGTGTGTTACTGCAACCACTCCTGTCCTTGTAAGCTGCAGTAAGGATAGGGGAAAACAACAAAAGAGACAATGCACTATCAAATTGTGATTCATAGTTCCAGATTAAAGTGGAAAAAAAGTTCTTAAATACTCACCCTCCTTCGATCCCTCACCTTTACCAACATCTTCTTGGCTTCTTCTGGGTGCTGTTTCTTCAGATGTCTTGATTGGCCAGTGGGGAATGATACCAAGGTGTGCCAAGAATGTACACTAAACTGCAAATACGCAGCTCAGTGTACATTCTAAGAAAAATTACGAACAGACTTGTGAGTTTGTTTTTTTGCAATTGTCTCTTCTGCAATAAAAAGCATGCCTGCTCATGGCGTTTTCTTTTTCTTCTTTAGTTCCCCATGCATATCTGAGGAGATCAGCAAATACCATAATGCCTGTGCACTATTAGGGTTAGCCTATACAGTCATTTATGATCAGGTTGGAGCATACACTGTTTTATAAACTCAATTTAAAATTCCACCTCCATCAAGAAGGCTACACAGGCAAATGGCAGAGGCAAAACAAAAACATATACTTGCACTTCATTTGGCTAATATGACTCAAAAGCCACATAACTGGATATTCTCCTATTTAAATGTTTGTCCGGATAGCCTAATCGGTTTGAAATGTTTAAGGATATCCTGGATATGGATTTCTGCTGTAGCATCAATATTTAAACATGTAATTGTAAACACGGTCTTTACTGATTGTGTGGGCAGGAAGCCTAGTTGAATTGTAACTTACCAGTGCCTATTCTTCTCACATCCCCCGTAATACATTGTTTAATAGGAATTATAAAGCCTTGAAAAAGAATCTTAAATGTTACTTTTGCAGTTTCCGTGGAGGGTGTACAATTGAATGTACAGCCAATTGTGCCGGAACTATTGCCTTTATATTGGATTGATCTAGAGAAAGCTTGTCTTGCTAAGTAAATGTGCTCATTAGTCTATAAACGTCTCAGAAAAGGCTGATTCCTGTTACATTTACCTTATCTAACATCGGCTATGTACTTTTGATGAAACTTGTACATTTGACTTGAAAAGTTTATACGGCTTCTGGCGATCGTGTAGACTAAAATTAAATCAAATAATATTCTTTTTTCAGTTTGTTTTCTTTTACATGGAGTAGGGTTAATTCATGGCAGCTGGGAAAATATTTCTTTTTTTGCTTAAAGCGGTTGTAAACCACTGCACGTTTTTTTTTTCTTACCTGAGGCACATGTGCTAGTATGCATCGCATGCATTGCATTCTAGCACAATATGTGAAATTTACCTGAAAACTAAGCATTCAATGTCATCGCTGGAGACAGCCTCCATCTTCCCCTGTCTTGCTTCCGAAGTTTGCGAACTCCGGTTCTGTGACTGGCCATGTCACTGGCTGTAGTACAGTAAATATCTCCTAAACGATATTTACACTACCTATAGGTAAGCCTTATTATAGGCTTGCCTATAAGTAAAATTTAAAGATGGAAGTTTACTTCCTCTTTAACCACTTTCTGACCAGGCCTTTTCTGGAACTTTTTGTTTACAAGATTAAATTAGTATTTTTTGCTAGAAAATCACTTAGAATCCCAAACATTATATTGTTTTAGTAGAGACCCTAAATGTCCGGCCTGTCAGTGCACCTGAGGAATTCACGTGCCTGTGGACATTTTAACACCTTCACACCGACCGGACACAAATATGCGGTCTGACCCACCGAGAGGCCCGAGCGACCAGCCAGCATGTCCGCCAGAACGAAGCCGGGATCAGCTTTAAATGGGTCTCGGATGTAGTAACACAGAAGTGATGTCATGACATCAGTTCCGGTTTACAGAAGACTTAAAGGTGCTAAATTCAAAAAAATTACAGTATTCAAAACAGCCAAACTTGGTGTTTTTAATGCTTTTAAGTGCAAAGGAGGCATTTGCCTCTTTTGGGGTCTTATAGACCCCAAAAGAGGCCAGTAGGAGGAGCTGTGAGCCCCAAGCACATAGCCTTGCCTGATTGACAGTCCTGATCCCGACATCACTCGGTGACGTCACTCCTGCATCCACGTCCCAGCTTGGTGCATTGCTTGGTGCATCCGGCCTGCATTGTATGCAACATCGTGTTGAGTAACATAATGGCATCCAATTGGTAGTGGTATCTGTTGTCTGCTATAATCTTCTAAGTGTTGCTTAGCGCCACCCTAAAAAAAAAAAAACCTGGTACTTGAGTTGGTTGGTAGGTGAGGAGGGGCTAGTTCCATGTAAATACCATTTTCCAAAAAGTTGGTATCTGCATATAATTCTTGTGGGGCTGTTAACATAAGAGCACCATTGTGTGCCTATCATACACTGTAGTGCCCGTCTGTGTGTCTAGCTTACTAATGTCATTAAAGCTTCTATGCCCAGACAATGTCTGGCAGGGTCAGTGAACCTGACTATAATGCTATGAATAATTTGTCTTTTGACAGTGTCTTCAAACTAATAGTACACACAATTGTTCATTCCTTTTTCCCTGCTTCAGCATGAATAATTTTCTCATGGCACAGGGCCTTTGAATTTGCTCGAAAATTTGACTACTTGAGAGATTGAATTCTCTAGCACAGACCCCTCATTGCATGTCAGAGCCCTCCCCTCTTCTGTGAGTGTCTAATTAAGCTTGGTATACAAAAATCAACCGGTTCAGCAGGAACTGGACGCTTTTTGGTACATGTGTACCTCTGTCTGTTCAGGAGAAGCCAGTCTAACAACCAACTTCTGTTGGAAAACCAGTATTCGATCAGATTTTGCAGCCGTTGGTTTTAGTGGAGGAGTCCCCCCCCCCCCCCGTGCCAGAATACAATAGCACAGTGAAGGAGATCCCCACATTACACATTGGCACTGTAGTGACAGCTATATGGGCTGCTGATATCACTTCCAAGATGTGGGCTTCCAGCAGCAGTCTCAGGGCTTTCTGATTTCTATACAATGAAGGCCACTACATATAAATATATATAAAAAAAAGGTTAAATGTACAGATAATCTCTTGGAAAGATTGTTGGTGAAGTTTGAGGGGTTGTAAACCTCCAAAAAAAATCCCCAAAAAATAAAACTTGCAATAAAAAGGCATAAGGAGCTCGTATGCATTGCATACTAAATAGCTCATTATGAAATACTTACCTTAGAACGATGCCCTGCACGGCTGCTGACAAGGCCAACATCTTTCCCGGAGTTACTTCTTGGTTCATGGGTGCCACCAGTCATGGCACGGGCCCTGAAGAAATGGCACGAGCGGGCCGTTCCTTTAGTGCGCATGCACCGATGATGTTGCCGGCAGCGTAAATGGTAAATATCTCCTAAACGGTGCAAGTTTAGTAGATATTTACAGTACCTACAGGTAACCATTAAGGCTTACCTGTAGGTACAATTAGAGAGGAAGACTTTACTTCTTCTTTAACGACCTGGTGACAGGGTCTCTTTAACTAACAATGTTGTTATCACTATAAATATGGGCTATAATACAGAAGCATAGAAGAGGCTTCATTTGGGGCTCCCGCTATATGTAAAAGGCTGAAGTTATAAACTCTACAAAATATGAAATCATGACCCTTCTGGCAGTCCCAGCAATGACTGCTGCTTGAAATGATCTGACAGGAGGAGGGGACCAGGGGTGAACTGTGGAAAGTGATAATAACAGCTGTAAGGGAGCTCAGCACAAAGAAAACAATCATTTATCATTCTGCAGCGTAGATCATGCTGCTTCATTAGAAAAGCTTGCTTTGCAGCGACAGTAAAAACAATAAACTTTTATGGAAGGAGGTAAGCTGCGCTTGGGAGAGGAAAAGAATGTGAGGGAAAAGATTGAGGGAGAATACAACCAATGAATGAGAAAATCCTAAAAATTAGAAATAAAAATAAAAATAAAAAATATATAAAGGCTGCTGCTAGAAAGTGGGATACTACACACTAAGCAAATATACAGTAGGATAAAGCTGCGCCAATGTAAAAAGAAAATGAACATATAAAAAATGTGTAAAACAAAATAGACATATTAAACATATAAAAAATCTCAAACAGAACAGTCCAGATAAAAGTGAATTAGTCCAGAACGATTCCTCTAAGCATCAGACATGGGGTAAATTAAATCCACCAATCCAACATATTCAAAAATAACACCTCCGTGCTCGTGCTAAAGGCATCCACTGTGACAAAAAAACGGTGCTTTATCCCGACCACCTAATGAGTGGGAGGCTTACCAAAAGGTATAAATAATCAAGCATTGGATATGGGCTTGTAGTGTATCCAGTAGACCAGCGTTGGTAGGGTTAACGGCCACTCCAGGGAGGAAACAATCCAAATGCAAACAGGGAAGGAGGGGAGGGATCCGTCCTGAGACCCGTTCACAGACTAGATAGCCAGCCAAATCCTAGTGTAATCCTCCGTTTGGGGAGAAAGCACAAAAGGGGACACCCATAGTGTAATACTGATAATAGTTTGTTTAATAAAAGCGGATTAAAAATAACTTACATAAAAGAGGAGAAATTAGGGCAACAAAGATAACAACATACACACTGCCGGCCGGTCAGTGTAATCCCGTCCCTTGATCGAATGTCTGTCTGTAGTGGTGGCGTCGCTGCGTGCCTTCCCATACGACGTTTCGTCACAACTGACGTTTTCAATGGGAAACTTTTATATTTCAGTTTAAAAACGAACCACAAAAATGAAATCACCAGTATAATTATTATTACTTTTGTTAGTAAACTTACACAATAGACAATATTCACTCTGGTTGTATTCAAGGCTAATTTGGAAGTTTGTCCCTTGGGGGGATATGTACAATGCAAAAAAATAAAAAGTTTAAAAATACCATTTAGGGGGAAGAGGGTCTTTTAATGTGGTTTAAAGGGCAACATTAAAAATATACAAATCCTTTAAATAACTTTTTTTTAATGCTCAGTGTGCACAAGGCCTAAAGGTTTGTTTAAAAACAGGTCTTTTACTTTGTGGCGGTAGCAGTATTATTTGCTTCCTGTTCAGCTCACAGGAAGTGGCAAGGGCACTTAATTTCTAGACATGATCCACATTTATTTTCTTTACCTGCTAAAAAAGGTTATTAAGAATACATTACTCTGTAAATTGCTCTGCCCATGTGCACCTATCCTGCACTAGTTATAAATTCATCTGAGTGGCTGCCATTTTTGCTTTGTTGGACTTGGTAAAAATACTCTTCAGTCTTCAGCAAATTAGGGCTTTTGGTGTGTTACAGTACCTGTAAGGAGAAATGAACTACCTCTAAGGCATGCCTAATCTGTATGTATTACTATATGTAGGTGTCACATTGGGAGGTAAGACAGTTTAGAGTAAAAAAAAAATAACTTTATAAAGGTTCCTTAGCATGACAGGGTGGCTTCACATGTATTTGCAACTGTTTGCAACAAAAAAGAGTTTAAACAGGCTTTTTGTAGACTCTCTGGAGTGTCCTGGAGTATATCTGTATATTGTTGTGTGGATTACCATGTCAATGTGCACATTTTCAGCACTAGTTATTATCTGACTGAGCGGCTACTATTTTTACTTTACCAGTAAGAAAGGATACAAGTGAAGGTCTGGCACATCCACTGTCACCACATTATCCATGTAATAAGAGAGAAGACCACTTGCTGTGTCATTGCTGGAAAATCTTCTTTATTTAGAACTTGGCACAGGATAAAAAGCTCTTACGCGTTTCATGCTGCACTCAGCACTTTGTCAAAGGGTACCTTTGACAAAGCGTTTAGTGTAGTGTGATAGCGTGAAGCATGTAAGAGGTCTTTATTCTGTAATAACTTTTAAATAAAGAAGATTTTCTGGCAATGGCACAGTAAGTAGTATTCCCTTTTATTACATGGATAATGCAAAAATACTTACTACTGAGAAGCTGAATTAACTTGTGGTGGGAATTGAAGTAAACTTCTGCAAAGCTTAGCTAATAGGCATTCTCAACTGATTTCTACACGTGTTCCCATCATGAAGCCACTGGAAACCAAGAAGCAAATGGAAGAATGTTGTAGATGGTTCAGTTTCAAGTCAAAGTTTTTTTTTGTGTGGAGATGGTGGAGTAAATGGTAACTTCCACCAATGCTACAAAATTTCCATGAGACTAGCCAGCATAAAACTGTCTGTGACATGGTACACTTATCTTGCCACTTCCAGGTCTGATAACCTCCAGAAAACTGAACATGTATTTTTGAACTCCGTAAAAATATACTCAGAGAGGATCTTGGAATTTTTAGGCTTGCATGTTTAGTCAGATGAAGGAAAACTTCAAACAAGCTCAATAGCTATGGTAAGGTGGCTCCTACACAGCAATGCTTCCCTTGATGGGCACCCAACAGCCGTTCAAACCATAGAACTACAGAAAGGAGCACTAGACCAAAGTCAAATGAAAGAGTCCAAGATAATTGTATTTTATCTTAAAAGCATACCGTATAGTTTTGAAAGTTTTTATGTTTTTTGCATACCAGTCAAATTGCCATTAAACTATGCTTTCTCTCAAGTGGCGCAGCCATATTTTAGCTATACCCACCTTCAATGTGGCATGCTGTGCTTCTCCTATGGCAGTTACCAAGGTATGCCCTGGGTCTATTAGGACCCAAGAAAAGATCAATGGACTATTTGAACATTACAATTTATCTAATTTACTATAAACTTAAATTTCAACTGCTGAAAATAGCAGTAGGAGGCTTCATTGCTAGCTGGAATTGCAGTGCATGCAATGGTGTGGTAGATGCCTCAGAATCCAGGCCCAAAATATACTGAACTATTTTTCATTCTCAGTAGCAGATCCAAAATAAAATGAAAAACAGACACAGGCATATAGCTGCTTTGCATATTGATGACTGACTGTTGTGCTTTGCCTTGTGTTTGCTTTTTAATACAAATATTGTTATAGTATAAATGAGAATAAAGATTGCAAATACAAAAAAAAAAAAAGCTTTACTGAAATATTTAGATGGAGGTGAGGCATGCATAGCTGGCATAAATGCTGACCCTGAAGACAGCTACTATACATTACAACAAGCCTGACATGATGAAGTCTGTTGTAATACTGTGCCAAGTCCTCATATGACCCTTTTGAAAGTCAGTTTATCTGCTTGTGCTACAGCAGCAACAATTAAACTGCCACAATGCTGATGCTCAGAATCATCTGTGTACACAGTCTTCTGAAGAGCAAATTATGTATCAAAATATGCAGATAATAATATTACACAATAATTATGCACTGGTCCTGTGCATATGTGTCATTTCTCTTTGCTAATTAGTGGGGGACATTTATAAAACCATATTCAAGCTGCAGACCAGACAGTTTATGTGCTTTGCATATTTTATTTCTAAAGTGAATATTATTTATAACGTATAACTAGATATTTTTGTGATAAATCACTGATTCTTAATGCTTATTAACTAAACTGCATTTTATGTGCTGGAAAGACAATATTAGTAGGAATAAAGTGATACTAAAGGTACAATTTTGGGGGCTAAATAAAAAAAAAAGATATATTTACCTGCTTTGTGCAACAGTATTGCACAGAGTGGTCTCTTACCTCTTTTATGATGTTCCTCTGCCGGTGCTGTCCACTTCTTCCTCCCTTGAGTGCCCCTTTAGCTAGCCGTGCACTATGGGAGCATCCATGGCTCCTGATCTGGGCTGTGTCCATCCATAGACACACACAGTGCCAGTAAGCCGCCCCAATCCCCACCCCCACACACACACACCCTCCTCACCCTCCTCAAAGAAGTTTGGTCTTGGCCTATGGCTCCTGCTACTGCCTGTAACCTGTTTCTGTGAGTCAGTCAAGTAAGTGTTTAGGGATGGGTAGGTAGGATAGGTAGTGGGATATTTTTGATCACCTAATGATAAAGTAAATGATCACCTTGTAAAACAACCCATACAGTTTAACACAGACATGAAAGTCAAAACATTTGTGTATAGATATAAAAAACATTATTTTTTTCCCCTTTTTCATAAGTGATCACATTCCCTTGGCTCCCTCTATTTTCAGCTGCATAAGAGCTGGGGGGAGGAGAAGCATCAGTACACCGATCTTTCCAGTGAAAGGATGGGGGGGGGGGCTTGTCAGGTCAAGTCTCATCATTTAAGAAGAGCTGGCTGAGTTCCCAGCACAGCTAGAGAACTGACCACAGCGTATTCTCCTGCTTAGTGGTGGTCAGTTATGATTTATGAAATCAGAGGGACTGGCAGCAACAGGAGGAAGCAATACAAAGAGAACAGGATAATTTTTCATACAAGTACACAGTACAGCATGCACATATCATGAATTTGAAATGTTGAGGTAACAAACACTTTAATGCAAATAATGCATTAAGGTTAAAAAAAAAGCTATTTTGATTTTAGAACCACTTTAAGTTTAAATTTTAAAGCCCCCCACTCCCCAAAAAAGTTAAAATAAAATCTCTATCTCTGCCATTCTTACCACCCGTTGGGTACCTATACTTGGCCAATATATGAGCCATTGTCAGACTGCCATTGCACCCCTAACAACATTGCTGTAAAACACGTCATGCACGACTACTGGAGTACATATAGTAAAAGTTTGAGCTGTCAGGCCTCCACTTTTACACATCTATCTCTCATTGTGACATTCTCAGACTATATGATAATGATGATCACCTTTAAAACACTCTAGCACGTTAATGTATTAATGGAATATAAAAACAAATGTCAATACAAAATCCTATTTTCTTTATTTTCTTATGCTTTGAGATCCGTCTTCTTGGATCCAGTCAGTGAAAATATTCTATTCATTTTTTTTATGAAGCCCATATACCTCCTTCCAAGACAACTTAGATTTTGTGTAAGAAATTAATAAGATCTCCCAGGATCCTGAAGTCAGCTCAGTTGTCTGTGGGATTACCTTTTTTTAACATGTCCTTTCTGATACTGAATTGAAGGAATTTGCCATAAAGAGATTATTATTTTATAACTTGGGCACTGAATTAGCCAGGTTATAGAAGACATGCATTTTTTTTTTTTTTTATATCACAAGGTAGACTTACCTTTTAAAGTAAGTAAACAACAAATATCTAAAATCTGATTTAACTCTTGTGCTTTGGTTTATGTACAGTACCATTGTTGAACATTTTGAGCAGGCATTCTGGGTGTAAAACTATGATGACTTGCAAGCGCCTCTATGAAAGTGAAATATATAAGATTTATTATATATTTTTAATTTTTTTATTTTTGTTTCATGCCCCTAACACGGTTTGAGAAATGTTTACTTTGTATTATATTTCCATCAAAAAGGCACAGAGAAAATTAATTATTTGCATCGAGACTCTTGAAGGAGCCTGATGTCCTTGAATATATATTAAGTATTTTTGTGTAATAACTATCATTAAAGGCTAAAAAGATTGCAGTAATGAAAATCCAGCAATCTGCAATACAGGGCATTAATCTCCCAGGAGTGCCCTTTTTTCATCACATTCCGCTGCAGAATTATTGAGAGCACAAACTCAGCAGAACACATTTTCAAAGCTAAAAAGACCTAAAATTTTAATAGTAGACCATGTTAATGATAATACTCCAGAAATAATGGGACGGAGTAGTCAGTGCAGATTGGTCACAGGTCCAAGACTTTGCTGGGCATGCTTAATTATTTATAGGTCTTTGGGTGTCAGGTAATGCCTTCTTTTATTTATTCAATTAATGTTGTAATACTTTAGGTGGATGGTACTAAGTGCAACAAATGGCTAAGTGGTTCATGCGATTAACAAGTTTATATTTTGCATAATAAAGCGAGATAGTCACAAGATGCATTTTTCCTGTTCTCATGGTGTTATATAAAGGTGGAATAATATGTGATTTTATGTGTTGTTATGATCTAGCAATTTTTAATGAAAGCCTCTAAGGGTAGAATTGTTATTATTTTGTTCTTAACTGTAAATTGGTATATACCATGCCCACATTCCAATAAGAGAATTAATAAATGATGAGCAAATCCCAGAACACCAGTTACAGCGAGCTGGAAGAGTATATGATGGGATTTGCTGTATTGTGCATGTGCAGTAAACCCAATAGTAGTATATTGTGATCTCCGTGCACTTCACTTGCTGGTCACTGTTCAACAAATTAGTTCTTAACTGTAAATTGGTATATACCATGCCCACATTGCAATAAGAGAATTAATAAATGATGAGCAAATCCCAGAACACCAGTTACAGCAAGCTGGAAGAGCATATGATGGGATTTGCTGTATTGTGCATGTGTAGTAAACCCAATAGTAGTATATTGCGATCCCCGTGCGCCTCACTTGCTGGTCACTGTTCAACAAATTAGTAGTGATCAGTAGGGGAGACAGGGAGTAAAAGATTATATGACTCTATATTGTAATTTACCTAGTATGGAAGAACCATCATTTCCTTATTTTGTTGGACTTTATAACAAAGTATAGCACTGTGTTATTAGGTTGGTAATGTTAATGGGGAATAGGGAGTTGTTTGCCATTATCTCCCAGACCCCCTGTCAATAAATAAAATAGGGATTTCATACACTAATTACAGAGATTGTAGAATGTTATCACGTTTACACTAGTGAGTAGATCAATTCTTTGCAGACTGGGGATTCACAATGAATACAATATTTCTTGAAAATGCCTGATCAGGGTCAAATCAGTGAATTTCTAATAAAGGGATGCTAGTATACAATTGCTTCTCCAAATTGAATCTTATAGAAAAATAATACAAAAAGAATGATCATGTTAAATGTTTATATAAAAGTATATTGTAATGAAAGGATGATTGATCCATTATGATCAAATAAAATAAAATAAAAACACAAAATAACAAAACTATGAGTATACCATGAAAAGAAAGGAGATACAGAAAACAGGATAGCACCTTTCAACAGTACCATGTCTGGTTTCCAGATTGTAATTGTCAGGTAAGAGTAGATAAACTCTGAGCATGAATAGATAGGATAATGTCTACTATGGAGGTCATATCAGTTTGGATGGTGGTAAAGGAACCATGGGTCTCATTTAGCAATAAATACAGCTTTAGAGTCATATAGTGTGTGAAAAATTTGCTCCATCTGCACAATTTGGTCTATACGAGAAATTACTTGTGGAAATGGTACAACATTAGACTTCCAATTCAAGGCTATTGCACATTGCATGGCTACGCAAATAGTATGGATAAGTCTCATGAGGTAACTAGAAAACTTGGGAATGTTATCAAAAAGAAGGCGATGTTTGAGTGTTAAAGTTGTTTTTTACCCGCTATTATATTAATCAAGGAGAATACCTGTTTCTCACACTTCCAGAATATATGTAAAAATTAGCCTGGAAAAGAGCAACCACGGAAACAGGAGGGGGGGGGGGGGACTATTTGAACTATTCTAAACTGGTTGTCTCCTGGGGGGTCTATTAGTATGAGGTCTGAAGCAGGTGGGGAGAGGACTGTCAAGAAGTACAGGTTAAGCCAGTACGGCTCACTCTGCAGACATCCCTTCACACAAGGGAGAATAAGATAGTTCCCTTCAGGAGTTATACCATTAGTATGCTGTTAGTACAGGGACTTACTACCACTGGATCAGGACAGGGACAGGTTAAACAGCATAAAGAGCATACATGCTGCCCCACTACACAGCAATTATACAGGTAATACCTTATTTGTAACAAAATGACCAGTGATTTGCAGGTTCTGTGGGACTTTTGCTCTTGGTGGCTGAATGGAGTGGTGGGTGAAAGTTAAGAACATGCTGCTGGAAAGGGCTAAATGACAGTAAACCTATTGCTCTTTCTTGTGTTGACAAAGTGCAGATTCATTTTACATTTCTATTAAAAAAACATATCCATGATAGGTGAAAGTGTGGTTACAGCCTCAAATGTGTAGGCCTGTGGGTTTGCTCAATTTCCTGGTACAATTTACATTTTGACTGTTATAATTAAAGCAGCATTTTGAAACTCCAATAAAGTCATGTACCACATCTTACTTACTAACAACGCAGCTTAGGAAGGGCAAAATTAGCTTTTTTATGCGTTTAGAATTCCTCAACTATGGCATGCTAAGCAAAGAAGTGACCACATACAGGGCTTGTTTTCCTAAATCCTTCAAATTGTGCTTGATTGCTCGAGCTGCAGAGACCTTTGATACAGTAAGTATTTTCATGTTGAAGATTGCTTAAGGGTTATGTTATGTAGCCAATTAAGATGTAAACAGTGTTTAGCAGAGTCCTTCTTTCAGACCTGCAGGACATTTACATTTTTCAAAATGCAAATTGTATTCTCCTAGGCTTTAAAACCATACAGTGATATTCTACAAACAAATAAAAACATATACAATCTCTACATAAAGAGTGGCTAAGATTGTCCAGAAAATCATCTGGTTTAAATTGCAAATTGCATTCAAAAAACAAAAACAAAAAAAACAGCAAGCTATAGTACAGCAGATGTGCAAATTGGCCCTTTCTGCTTATCAACAGAGAACATCACTTAGGAGTATATGTAAAAGTTTTAAAATAGCAGTGCAGGTGCAAAACCAAATAAAGTTTCACATTAACTGTTTAGCTTTGTAGAGAATTCAGGGAGAATTAAAACATATGGTTCGTAGGGAGAACAGCAACATGGGGATAAAACGTTTCCATGTTGGAGAAAGCCATAAAGGGACAGTTGGCTAGTGATAAGGTGTAACTATGAAAATGTACTGTGTATCTTGGCAGGAATATACGCTACTACAGCACAGGTGTTGTACAATTATAACCAACTTGCTTTCAGTTTATTTGCATGTTGCCTGAGGGAACAAGCACCTGTTGTTGGTCTTGTTTGATCCGTGTGTTTGATACAATCGATCACCTGTGATAATATCCCTGAGCTTTTTTAGAAAATAATTTCACCCAAACACGAAAAAATTATTTTGAATTGTAAAATTTCATAGAAAGCTTTTAGGTAGCTTATGAGCCTTGTAGAATTTAGCCGCTTGTGCTCCTAACATGCTATTTTGTCGACAACTATCATTTATCTAATTTTCTGATTCATCCAAAACATGGGAGTCACTGCACCGCCCTTTGAACGAATGACAAGAGCAAGAGGGGATATGGTGAGTGTATGGGGAGGATGTCTTAAAACAGCAGAAAAGAAAATGAGCACACTGTTGAGCTGTTGTTCAAAGCAACCATTCCCCTCTCACTTTCATTTTATGGGAACCAATTGTCAGTGATTAGTAGACTGCAAACGCAGGTGCTGATTCTGCGTCAATGCAGCTTTTACCCACAAGACTTTTGGAAAAAAGGGGGGAAAAATTGGACTATCTCGGTACTTATAATGGGTAAATAAATACATAGGGTAGAGAAAATAATAACAAAGGATTTTTAATAGAAAAACACATACATGAATAAAAAATGTACAATGTACAGATCAATTTAATTATTGATAAAATCAGCTTATAACCACTCCTAAACGTATATAGAACAAAACAGATGAATGCTGGGCTTGCCCGCAAACTTTGTGTTTGTCTAAACGTGAGGGGGTGGTTCCTCGACCGGTTTCGCAGTCTAACCGCTTCTTCAGGAGTAATGTCTGAAATAGATCTTTTATTTAAATATACAGCATAAACACAGCCGAATAATTTTTTTTAATACAAATATTAGATACATAATTACATAATAAAGTGGACCAGCTCACCAATGCAGGTGGAGACACCATCCAGCGGAATCCAATAATTGCCTCCCCAGGCCGGGGATAATTGAATTGATCTGTACATTGTACATTTTTTATTCATGTATGTGTTTTTCTATTAAAAATCCTTTGTTGTTATTTTCTCTACCCTATGTATTTATTTACCCATTATAAGTACCGAGCTAGTCCAATTTTTCCCCCCTTTTTTCCAAAAGTCTTGTGGGTAAAAGCTGCATTGACGCAGAATCGGCACCTGCGTTTGCAGTCTAATAACCCCTTGTTTCTATAATACTAATGGATGATGGTACCGCGATAATTAAGCTATGTTTATTACCAAAGACTATACTCACGATACTGCTCAGGGATTAGTAGAATATTCTTTAATTGTGTGTATGTATGACTGCACTGCTGCTTTAAAAAGAAGAAAAAGAAAAGCTTTGCCCATTTATAAAGGACAGTAGTGATCTTTACAAATGTGTATTGCACTCTGCTGGCTTCGGGGATCCAAGGCTGCAAGCACAACAAAGGTGACAAAGATGCATGGAAGTTATATAAAAAAACAAAAAAAATCTATGAAGGATAGTCCGTTCAAATGGCTTGTCAAAGTTACACGACTGGCTGTCCTTAAATCATTGCTGTTTTAAAGCAACAGTGATTCTGTAGGGGACCGCAAGTGGTTATACAGTATACTACGAGGTATAACAGAGGGTGGATACTGATCCTGGCTTTCCATTATAAATGGACACCTTAGTAATTAGTCTGTATTTATCTATTACCTGATTTTTATGCGGAAAGAATTGGAAAAAAAAATGGTTTGAGTGTCCACTTTGTTACCCCTCAAAATGAAATACCCTTTTTTCAATATGACTCCTAGCTAGTGTCCACCGTCACAGACATATAAATGCTCTTTGGTCCTTTTAACCCCTTGCTTACTGGGCACTTTAACTCTCCTCCTGCCCAGACCCATTTTCAGCTTTCAACGCTGTCACACTTTGAATGACAATTGCGGTCATGCAACACTGTACCCAAATGAAATCTTTATAATTTTTTCCCCATAAGTAGAGCTTTATTTTGGTGATATTTAATCACAGCTGGGATTTTTATTTTTTGCTACACAAACAAAAAAACTGGAAAATTGTGAAAAAAAAAATCATGTTTAATAGTTTGTTATAACATTTTGCAAACAGGTAATTTGTTTTACTCCTTCATTGATATGCGCTGATGAGGGGGCACTGGTGGGCACTGATAGGCTGCACTGGTGGACACTGATAGGCTGCAGTTATGGGCACTGATAGGCACAGTTAAGGCGGCACTTATAGGCACAGATAAGGTGGCACTGATGGGGACAGATAAGGCGGTACTGTTGGGCACAGATAAGGCGGCACTGATGGCCACTGATAGATGGCACTGATGGACCCTGATGGGTGACACGGATGGGTGGCACTGATAGGTACCACTGATAGGTACCACTGATGGGCACTGATACCACCTATGGGTGGCACTGATGGGCCCTGGTAGGTGACACTGATAGGCACTGATAGGTGGCACTGATGTGCAGCACTGTTGTTCTGGCACTGATTGTGGGCACTGATAGGTGGCCCTGTGGGGACTGATAGGTGTCACTGTGGGCACTGATGGGTGGCGGTGGTGGGCACTGGTAGGCAGCACTGTTGCCTATTGCTAGGTGGCACTGGCAGAGGGCACAGGTGGGCACTGGTGATCTGGCGGCAGCTCGCCTTGATCGGGACTGATGTCCCTCTCATGGCTGCTGGTGACCGCCTTTTTTTTCTCCTCATGCTGTAAAATAGCCGATTACCGGCTCTGTTGACATCACATGATCAGCTGTCATTGGCTGACAGCGGATCACGTGGTAAGGGGTTGGAATCGACCCCTTATTCCGATCTGTGATCCAGCGAGTCTCATAGGGGGCGCGCAGGCCGCTTGGGCACGGGAAAAGACGTCAACAGACATAGTACCGGCAAATCAGGTCCACACTGTAGCCATCATTCGGCTATAACACGGATCTCCTATGATTAAGGTTAACTCCAATTTTGTGAGGGGAAAAAAAATCACAAAAAAATATTAAATAAGATAGCATATATAATTGCGACACAAGTCATATTGTAATTGAATGTTTTTAAAAATTACTTTTCTTTTTCAATCTCCAGTGCTATAATTTTCTGTAAAATGCAATGCAATATGGCAACCTGAAGGTGTTCTGTACAAAGATGGTGTACAGAACGCCCCCTGAAAATGTAGCTTCCTGCTTGTACGATTAGCTTATTGATTTCCCCAGAAGTCTGCATTAAGATACAAGTTAGATTTTGGGCATCCCCTGTAACAAAAATGTTGTTTTTGGTGTGATACTCCCAAAGGGAGTCTAAAAGGATGCAGACCCTGCTACTTTCCTCATTGGAGCTCTGCAGGTGCAGCAGCTGATTGATAATTATAAAATGACTGCCAAAAAGCTCCCTGTTGTGGCTACATCTCACAAAATGAAAGTATTTAATGCTTTTTGTTGAAGATAAAAATGCATTTAAATTTTTTGGGAATCCACATTTTAATGAAAAACTGCAATTTAAAACTTAAATCCTAATTGTAAATAACCGTTTAATTTTACTTGAATCAAAAATGAAACAAACTCAGTTTGGAATATCTATTTCCTTCTCTAATTTCTCCTTACATTTAAACCTAAATATTCACACTAGGCAGATAATAAAAATCATCAGAAAATGCACTTTATTAACTATTTGAAAAACATGAAATGCCTATTAAATGCCTAGTTTTACCCGCAATCACTCGTGACAGAGCGAGAACAGGGATCTGTGTGTGTAAACACACAAATCCTGATTCTCTCAGGGGAGAGGAGAGAGATGGTGTGTTCATACTAAGTATGAACACCGATCTCTCTCCTCCCCTAGGCATTCCTATCCCCCCTACAGTTAAAACCCACCTAGGGAACACAGTTAACGCCTTGATTTCCCCCTAGTGTTAACCCCTTCCATGCCAGTGACATTTATACAGTAATCAGTGCATTTTTATAGCACTGATCAC
Source organism: Lithobates sylvaticus (assembly GCA_028564925.1). Taxonomy (NCBI): domain Eukaryota; kingdom Metazoa; phylum Chordata; class Amphibia; order Anura; family Ranidae; genus Lithobates; species Lithobates sylvaticus. The sequence continues at coordinate 78,097,204 of CM053027.1, forward strand.
GGTATAATTGTCAATGGTCTCAAAAATGTGTCAAAAGTGTCCAATTTGTCCACCGCAATATCGCAGTCCCAATAAAAATCGCCATCATTACTAGTAAAAAAAAAATAATAATAAAAAAAAAAAATGCCATAAATCTATCCCCTATTTTGTAGACACTATAACTTTTGCGCAAACCAATCAATATACGTTTATTGCTATTTTTTTTACCAAAATTATGTAGAATACATGTCCTCCTAAACTGAGGAAATTTTTTTTTTACATTGTGCTATTTATTATAGCAAAGAGTAAAATATATTTAGTGTTTTTCAAAACTGTTGCTCTTCTTTTGTTTATAACGCACAAAATAAACCTGCAGAGGTGATCAAATACCACCAAAAGATGTTGGGTACAACATCGCACGACCACGCAATTGTCAGTTAAAGCAACGCAGTGCCGTATTGCAAAAAATGCCCTGGCCATTGAGCAGCCAAATCTTCCAGGGCTGAGGTGGTTAATTATGTATAACTATCAGATTTGACCTGCTTTTTTGCCTCTTTTAATTCCCTATACAGCAGCACTGGGAGAGGGAGGGACAGCATTTGTGGCAAGTTGGGACTTCTGCATTCAAATCTGCTGTCAAGGAACATGGTAAAAGGAAGCTAGAGCAGGTAGATGACACTATGGGGTTGATTTACTAAAGGTAAATAGACTGTGCACTTTGCAAAATGCAATTGCACTCTTCAAGTGCAGTTGCTCCAGAGATTACTAAAGTAAAGCTTTGCTTTGGAAAGAAAGTCCAATCATGTGCAATGAAAATTTAAAAAAAGCATTTTTGCTTGCACGTGATGATGGAAGTCTTCCATCATCACGTGCAAGCAAAAATGCATTTTTTTTATTTTGCAAAGTGTGCACAGTCTATTTCCCTTTAGTAAATCAGCCCCTATGAAACTACTGCTGCTCCTTCGCTGTCAAGTCATAGAGTGATGTCAGGGAAGTTACCCAACTGTGTTGATTAACTGCTGTAGAAAAATCAAAAGTCACCAGGCTGTCTGTGCTGTCTGGCAGAACTGAATGGGCAGAAATAAAAATCATTTGGTAGGTAATACAGCTTCCATATATGTATTTTAATTGTGCATTTAGCTGTTTACAGAGGAAGTTCAACTGTAAAGTGATCCTGTATTTACAAAGTATAGCAATTGTAACATGTAATAGCGGCATTATACTGTGCTTGTAAATATCTTTTAGGCCCCTTTCACACTGGGGCGGTTTGCAGTCGCTATTGCGCTAAAAATAGTGCCTGCAAACCGACCCGAAACAGCTGCTGCTGTCTCTCCAGTGTGAAAGCCCGGGCTTTCACACTGGAGCGGTGCGCTTGCAGGACGCTGATGTCCTGCAAGCCGCATCTTTAGTGCGCTGTAGGAGCGGTATATTTACTGCTTGAAAACAATGGGGCAGCGCTCCGAACCCGCCCGCAAAACGCCGCTGCAGTGGCGGTATGCGGGCGGTATTAACCCTTTTTCGGCAGCTCGCGGGGGTAAAACTGCCCCGCTAGCGGCCGAATAGCGCCGATAAAAAACGGTAAAGCGGCGCTAAATATATCGCCGATTTACCGCCAGCGCAGCCAGCGCCCCAGTGTGAAAGTAGCCTAAGATTTGGTAAATGTAATGGTGCACCAGACACCCTGAATTCAGGACACAAGTTAGCATTTATTATTGCCCCCCGCCCCTAGTGCAATGCAGGCTCTTTGTCAAATTATGAAGAGTCACCTAAATTTTATTTCAGAATGCAAGATGGGAAAATGCCTAAAGTTAGACTGAGACCAAACCAGTATTTGAATGCAGGAAGTGTTCTGGCTTTTGGGGCTCTAACAGTTAATTTGCCAAAAGGAAAGTTTTGTATAATTTCCTTATGGCGCCTAGTATTTCATGATGGTGCTGTTTTATTCTATGTTTCATAAAGATAGTCTTACTCTAAGCTTAATTTGTTTGACTAACAGGTAGCACTGATACCAGGAAGGCTTCATGAAACATTTAGTTATATAAGTTATCCATATTGGTCACAGCTGTCGATAAAATATGCCCTTACTGCTAACAAGTAGCTTCTGTGTCTTGCTTTTAGATTAGTTTCTCGGCCTGCTCTGTATTCTTTATCTTCATCACTGCACCAATCCTTTAATTAGCCGGCAAAATCTTCTGCATAGTGATTAGCAAATCACAGTTAAGACGCTCTTACAAAGAGATGTCTCTGGAAGCCACTCAAAATAGCTTTCAGCCTCGGAAATTCCTCTCTCCCTCTGTCATGCCACAAACGTGTTTGGGATTCTCAAAACCAAAACACTGACCTTCAGCTAATCGGAGACACCAAAATTTTTAAAATGCAAGACGGAAGCTATTTACCTTGATTAGAAAGGCCTGCCATTTCAAATGCCAGTGGCCTCCCAACTTCAAGCGTCTTTGGAATTCTATATGAAAGTCTAGCTGGGTGTCCTCATTATGATGTTTTTTTTTGTTTTGCCCACCTGGTTGGAGGCTTTTAAAGGAGCAGAATATTTCAGCATTTTCCTGTAGCTTTAAAATATGTATGTAGCTGCAGTAGGTAGGGAATATTTAGATTCTGAAAGACAACCAAACTGCATGCCTGAGTTACTTTTCAGAAGGCATATTAGAATATGTAAGTGTGTCCTACTGTGTTATTCTTGTGGAGAGGCACCAGCATGAAAAATGCACCGTATTGTGAATAATTACTTCTATTTGACAAAGGAAGAGCATGTAAGACACCTACTGATGTCCATAGGCTACAGCCATTTGTGTCTGGATATAACTCAGTTTCGTAGAATGTACAGAGAATGAGATTCTGCACATTACTGCACAAATTTTGACTTTCCCATATTGCAAACACATTTTCAAGCCATAGATGAACAAAATGATTTCTTTCATGTTCTACTCAAATCAGTTTTTCATGCCCAGCAAAGTCAGTATGAGAAGGTTATACTGGAAAGAAAGTTTCCGAAATTGTATGAAAAACTTTTTTTTAATATAAATTCATCACAACTAAATTTCAGAAGGTTTTTTTTTAAAGATTACTTTAAAGCACAACTCCAGGTACTTGTAAAGTTAAAAAAAAATAAAATAAAAAATATTCAGTGTTCAAAATCATTAAATGTATTCTAAAATAACACTAGCATATCTCTACGTTTTGATATCTGCCAGTGGAATTACTAGACTCAAGCATTTAAGACAACATTTCTTAAATTCATTTCTTTTGATGAGCACCCCTTGTCTGGAGCCTGAGGCTCCACCCCTGAATCATCAGATTATGTAGAGGCTTAAAGAGGAAGTAAACCCTCTTAAGTAAAACGTAAAAAAAAAAAAAAAAAAACCTGCAAGACAAAGGCATAATTAGCATGTAGGTACACTAGCTAATTATGTATCACTTACCTGAGATCGAAGCCCCGGCATCGGTCCTCTTCTCCCCCTCCGACCGCCGACATCTTCTCCCGGAGTGACTTCCGTGTATCGCGGCTCCGGCGCTGTGATTTGCCGGAGCCGTGATGACGTCACACGCATGCGCATGAGAGCGGCATATTAACAACTGAAGCATCGGCATATAGCGCCGTTGCTTCAGTTGTCGCAAGTGCGCATGTGCCGCATGACGTCGGCACATGCAAATTCAGGTATATCTCCTAAACCATGCAGGTTTAGGAGATATCCTTGTTAGCTACAGGTAAGCCTTAATATAGGCTTACCTGTAAGCTAAAGTTGTAAAAGAGGGTTTACTTCCTCTTTAAGCATTATTTAAAATTATGTAACTATGTATGTAAAAATGAATGGCAAGCAGTTTCGTCATATACTCTTAGCACTGTAAGGTCTTCCACAACTGTAGAGCCTACCTAACGCAGTATTGAAGGAGAAGTATAGCTAAAGTTTTTTGGCTCTACTTGGCTGTACTATGGATTACAGGAGTGCTGTTTGTTGTACCTTCCTGTGACCCATTTTCAGTCGACAGCAGTCTAAAGCCCGCTGTGGGCTGACTTCACTCAGCCGCTCCAGGCTGGGGAAAGATCCCAACTTTACAGTTGAGATCCACCCAAATGCCTGGAGTGGTAGCTGGCTCTAAGCAAGCCGCTGGCAGACTGAGCCAGCCAATCCCACCATCTCCACAGCCCAGTGCTCCAGTGAGCCTGAAGGAGCAAAGCAGAGAGCCAGTGACTGACAGTGAAAAATGAGAATTAAGTGATCAGTGGTCTTTGATTGCTCAATTCTCATTCTTAAAAGCAGCGGGGCACAGAAGCAGCATAAGACTGCTCACCTAGCTAAGCATAATTTTTTTTTCCACTTGCTGACCGCCCTATAGCAGTTTTACTGATACAGGGCGGCAGCTCTGCACTGCATTATGTATATATACTGTATATATATGTGATCAGGGGCGGACTGGGCCGGAGGGCAGAGTGGCAATTTCCCCCCGGTCGCTCTGATTCCCCGTAAAAGGGTCGCTGTGCTGCCATCTCAGAACTGTACATGTACAGTTCTGGAGCTGGCTGAGTGCTACTGCTCAGGCGGCTCTGGCGGGGGGGGGGGGGGGTTAGAAGGGCTGGATTTGCGGCAGAGGATCAGGGAAAGAACGCAGGGATCCCTCCATCCCGTGGTGCAGGTGTGAGCCGGTGATGTGTCCTATGACAGGGATGTTAGCTGTACCTGTCACAGGGCTGAGAGTGTTTCATTCTTACAGAGCAAAGCCCTCCCCCTCCTCTACACAAATGGGAGAATGGATCTGCTCTGCCTCCTCCTGCCCCTCTCTCCCTGTGCCCACCCACACTCAATGCAGCCCATGTGTTGTGCAGGGGATGTGTGGGCTGGTAACTTGAAAGCTGTGAGTGAGCTGTCTCCCCTCTTCTCCCTCTCTTCCTCCCTACTCTGTCTCTCCCAAATTCCCCTCCCTCTCCCTCAGCCTTATCATTTAACCACTTGCCTACCGGGAACTTTTACCCCCTTCCTGCCTATGCCAATTTTCAGCTTTTAGCGCTGTCACATTTTGAATGCCAATTGCGTGGTCATGCAACGATGTACCCATATGAAATCTCTATAATATTTTTCACACAAATAGAGCTTTCTTTTGGTGGTATTTAAACACTACTGTTTTTTTTTTATTTTTTGTTCAAAAAATGAAAAAAGACAATTTTGTAAATAAGTAATTTTTCTTCTTTACTGATGAGGCAGCACCGAGGGGCACTGATTAGGTGGCACTGATGTGGAGGCACTAATATGCCGCACTGATGGGCACTGATAGGTGGCACTGATGGGCGGCACTGATAGGTGGCACTAATGGGCACTGATAGGCAGCATTGATAGGCACTGATGGGTGGCAATGATGGGCACTGATGGGCACTGATAGGCGGCACCAATGAGCAGGCACTGATGAGCACTGAAAGGTAGCACTGATTAGTGTCACTGATGGGCACAGACTGGCATCACTTGCTGGGCACTGCTGGGGCTGCACTGTAATTAGTGCCCTGATTACCTGTACAGGTCTCCCCTGCGAGGAGATGCCACTGATCAGCTCTCCTCATGCTCTGTCAGTGTGATGTGAGCCGATAAATGGCACTTCTGCATTTACATGTGATCAGCTGGGATTGGACACAGCTGATCACATGGGTAAATAGCCACGTCATTGGCTCTTTACTGAGATCGGGGTCGTGCCATGCCATATTTGTCTTGCTTCATAACATCAATATCCATTATAAAACCAGGTGGACATCGATGGTGAGCTGGTTCTGTGGTTCAATGGGCCACTTGACCGGACTTGCCCCCCAGGCCTAAGGCTGCCAGCCCTCCCCTGTATGTGACCCTGTACTTCTGCCTGCAGAAGCCGATCAATGTCCGCCGCCGCCCACTGATCATCAGGCAGAGACTCAGAATGGAACTCTGTTTATGTAAACAAGGCAGAGTTCAGTTTTGACAGGGGGAGGGAGGGATGAATTTTGTTTTCCTGTAAAGCAGGGACTAAAATCCATCTCTTCCCCTATTAAAAGCAACAGATATTATACATTAGATATTTGATCCCCCTGGATGTGAAACCCCTTTTCAGCCAGTGTCATTAGTACAGTGACAGTGCATATTTTTTAGCACTGATCACTGTATTAGTGTCACTGGTTCCAGCAAAGTGTCAAAAGTGTCAGTTAGGGTTTTATTTACTAAAGCTAGAGAGGGCAAACTTAGTCACAATTCTGCAGAGAAACCAATAAGCTTCTAACCTCAGCTTGTTTAATTAAGCTTTATCAATAAAACCTGGTAGCTGATTGGTTTCTCTGCCCTCTCTAGCTCAAGTAAATAAACACCATAGTGTCCAATTGTTTGCCGCAATATCTCAGTCCCGCTATGATTTGCTGATGACGCCATTACTAATTTAAAAAAAAATCATAAATATACATGTTGTAACATTCATAACGTAACATAACGTTCATGTAAACCAATCAATATACCCTTACTGGGATTTTTTTTCCAAAAACATGTAGCAGAATACATATTGGCCTAAATTGATGAAAAATAGATTTTTTTAAAAAAATTAATTGGATATGTTTTGTAGCAGAAAGTAAAAAATGTTGTTGTTTTTTGTTTTTTTAAATTCTTTCTAAAGCACAAAAAAATGCAGGGGTGATCAAATACCACCAAAATAAAACTCTATTTGTGGGAAAAAAATTACACAAACTTTCTTTGGGTACAGCGTTGCATGTCCACACAGTTCAAGTAACGCTGTGCCGTATGGCAAAAAGAAGCCTGGTTATGAAGGGGGTAAATCCTCCGGAGGTCAAGTGGTTAACCGGTTCCCGACCGCCTCCTGCACATATACGTCGGCAGAATGGCACGGCTAGCCGAGGGGTCGCGTGCACCGCTGCCGGCGCACTCGCGAACCCGGTCGGGAGCTCCGTGACCGTGGCCGCGGGACCAGCGGACCCGATCGCCGCTGGTGTCCCGTGATCGGGTCACAGAGCTGAAGAACAGGGAGAGGTCTGTGTAAACAAACCTCTCCCCGCGCTTCCTACACTGCCTGTCACTGATCGGCTGTTCCCTGTCATCGGGAACGCCGATCAGTGACGTCAGCCACGCCCCCTACTGTAAAAAAAAAACACACACACGTCACACTAACTCCTCCCTGCCCCCCCTAGGGGTTAACTCCTTCACTTCCACTGTCATTTACATAGGAATCAGTGCATTTAAATAGCACTGATTTCTGTATAAATGACAAGGGTCCCAAAAATGTGTCAAAAATGTCCGATGTGTCCGCCATAATGTCGCAGTCACAATAAAAATCGCTGATCGCCGCCATTACTAGTAAAAAAAAAAATATTAATAAAAATGCTATAAAACTATCCCCTATTTTGTAAACGCTATAACTTTTGCGCAAACCAATCAATAATCGCTAATTGCGATTTTTTTTTAACCAAAAATATGTAGAAGAATACGTACCGGCCTAAACTGAGGGAAAAAAACGTTTTTTTTATATATTTTTTGGGGATATTTATTATAGCAAAACGTAAAAAATATTGCATTTTTTTTTAAATTTTCGCTGTATTTTTGTTTATAGCGCAAAAAATAAAAACCGCAGGGGCGATCAAATACCACCAAAAGAAAGCTCTATTTGTGCGAAAAAAAGGACGCCAATTTTGTTTGGGAGCCACGTCGCACGACCGCGCAATTGTCAGTTAAAGCGACGCAGTGCCGAATCGCAAAAAGGGGCCTGGTCCTTTGGCTGCAAATTGGTCCGGGCTGAAGTGGTTAAAGAACCCATACTTCTATTTTAGCTAATCTGAACCTGACAGAATGGATACACATTCTCTTGAATCAGGTCCCTTGAGAATGCAGGATGATCCAATCAGTACTGCTATTCCCTGTTCTGTGTCTTTCTGCTTGTATCTTCTTGGAACCCCAGAATTTTTATGACCTTCACAAAGCCCCTAAATCTAAAATAATTTGTCATTTTTTCATCTTTCCATCTATTAAATCCTCTGCCCTTGCTGTTTTAACTTTGGATAGTAAAATTTATTTTTTTCTGCCAGTAAATACCTTATACAGCCCACTTGCTGTTTCTTGTCTGGTCATTAGCCTAGACTTATGACATCATGCACAGGGGGATGAGTCATAAGAGGGCCAATGAGACCTGCAGAGCTGGAGGTGTGCCTCTGTGTGTCTGTGTAAATCCAGGAAGTGAACAGGCAGCAGCTTCAGCTGCCCACAGTTAAAATGGTTGCAGCCAGACTCAGTGAGGGGAAATTTCTGCAGCATATTTGGCAAGTACAGAATCACAGTATATATAAAATAATATGCAAAGTGGTTGGAGGGAAGCTTCAGAATGGCAAAGATGTTTTTATTACAATTTATATGAGCAGACTGCCGTTCCTCTTTAAGCCTGTCATAAACATATAGGAGAACAGAGCAAAGAAAATAATCTCATTTAATTAGCTAGTAGTAGTTAGTCATATTCATCTGGACTTGTTCTAAAATGTTAAAGACATTTGCTGCTTATCCAAGCAGATTTTTCCATTTCTCTGAGTCTCAGAAACTTACCTTAGCAATTATAGTCACGTGGGTAACTCAGTAACCTAATCTAATTATATTCCATACTAACCTAATCTGTATGGAATGCAACAAGGCAGAAGTGTATTGTCCATAAACATAATCGCAGGTATGACAGTTTGTTAAAACACCCTTTTCTAATTGCATAATCCCATTTCATGGTGCCACAAAGTTTTTAATAATTCGAGTTACATGGCTGAAAGTATGCACTGTCATATTTTTGGGGGTAAAGATATAAAATTTTGCATATATTATATGCTGTTTTTAAACAAATTTGATATATTATTATAAATCTTCTTTCTCTTAGCAAACTTATCCTCTGAAGAGACCCCAAACATTATGGGTCGAAACGCGTCAGTAACTGTTATGCAATAGTCATTATTATATGCTGTGTATAACCCCCATGTTTGCTATTTCCTGTATTTGGCATGGGTATATTCCTATTCAAGCTATATTTTAACACTCATGTAACAACTTATTTCACCTTCCAATAAAGACATTTTTATTCTTTACCAAACATTTATCTTTCTCATTATCTACATCTAGCTGCCTAAACCCCCCCCCCCCCCAGGGGAATCTTCCAGATTTCCTTGTCCATATTGGGGTGAGCAGCACCAGCATCTCCCCTTAATGAGTCCTCCCTTTGCTAAGATAGTAAAACCTGCTAATTCCTGGTTAGAGATGGTTGTTTTAGTTCCTCTTGCTTATCAGTTGTCCAAAATGTGCAACTCACCTTCCTATAAGCATTGTCTCCTTTCTGTACGATGTAGGAAGACTGCTGGAGAATGCACTGGACCATGCTGCATTTTTAAACAGTCAACAGAGAAATCTAGGACCTAGCCTGTAAGGATTTACCTGTTTAGCATTCAGCAACTGGTAGGTGATTTGGAGCAGGGGGCGGGTGATTTTTAGCCTAGGGGGCCCACATTTTAATGTTACATTAGATGGATATGTATGAACATGTATGTGTATGTATGTATGGATATGTATGAGCGGATCCCATCATCTTTTCCGCCTGCTACGCAGACTCATCCCCTTCATTCCAGAAAAGGAGAAAGCAGTAGTAGTTGGAACAATCATCAATTCGCGACTCGACTACGCAAATTCCCTCTACATAGGACTACCTGATTACCAGATTGCATGCCTACAAGTCGTCCAAAACACAGCAGCAAGACTAGTCACAGGAAAGAAACCCTGGGAATCCATCTCTCCATCCCTAAGAACCCTCCATTGGCTAACGGTAAAAGATAGGATCACATTCAAGACCCTCTGCTTCACCCACAAATGTACACAAGGAAACGCTCCTCAATACCTATGTGAGAAAATAAAACAATACATACCTAATCGCAGCCTTCGATCAACAAACCAAAACCGTCTTCTCATCCCCAAAGACCGCTACAAATCTAAGGGAGAACAAAGATTTGCAGTCCAAGGACCTCAGCTATGGAACGCTCTACCCACCAACATCCGCTTGGATGAAAACCATCGGGCCTTCAGAAAAAAACTCATGACCCACCTCTTCTAATAAGCAGGACAACACAGGACAGACCAAGCGCCTTGAGGCGATTCAGTTCGCATTTGAAGTGCTATACAAATCATTCATTCATTCAACATTTTCTCCCGACCATAAACTTTTAATGTACTCTTCCTGTACACTGGGTTTCATGCTGTGGAATGCACCTAGACATATAAACAGACACATGCAGTTTAGGGTGATAGTTCTTGGCTAGGAATGTCATACAGATGGAAGCAGAAGGACAAAACAGTTCAGCTGTACCTTAGCTTTAAAATGTTTTTTTACTCAAATCTACACATGCAACAATTATGTATTGTACAGAGTCACTTGGCAAATAAAATTCACACCTTTTATTATCCCCAGCTGTCCGCATGCACAATACTGCTTTTGAAATGTCTTTGTACATGAGAACTATAGTAATAATTTCATTTTGTTGCTCAGTATTCTAAGCTAAGAGGAGTGATGTTCTATAAAAACTTGTGCATTGCTTTGAAAGCAAGCACAACACTCTTATGTAAACCACTGACAAAGAATACCAGACAACTAGAGGAGAGCTTCCTGTCTTTAGAGAGTAAGGAGCCTTTGACCAGAACACTGTCCATTAAAGCCTCTAACAAAGACTATGAAGTTCTTAAAAGAGACAATTTCCTTGCAAGGTTTTTAATGATATATCTAAGAGCTTTGTTAATTTTTCTAAGGGGAATAAAACTCTTCATGATTTTATTTGTGTTTGTTGCATTCATTTATATTAGAGTTGGGAAGTTTAAGATCCTTCAAACCTGGACTAACGACAAGTCCCAGAATGTTCTGCTAAACAATGGCCGGAACATGTCAGGTGATACATAAGACATCTGAAGAGAATCTTAAATTTGAAAAGTCATTTCACCCAAAAGAGATATTTTTGTTCCAAATGAAGCTTGAGGTAATGATAACCCTGGTTCTTTTATTTCATGAAGGATATGTTTTGAACTTTTCTGACAAAATTCTAGGCTCTGTTCCTGCCTAACACAGAGAGCTCAATTATTAATTTTATTTTGGAATGTTCCTGTTTCTCCTTCTGCATTCTCCATAATATGGAATTTTAAGAGGAGAATGGATGTTTTCTTTTGGGTCAAAGGAGTACTTTTGTTCTCCTTTGACCTAGAGTCAGCTTAGAGTTGGCTATTGCCTGCTATCAGCTGAATGGGCAGAGCCACGCCAAGTTTAGGAAGGAACTCAACAATACTGTTTGGATCCATCTATCTGTCCCACAGATGGGTCTGCCTTTCAGGGTGCAGCTGACTCTAGTGAGTGTTGGAGGAGCACAGTGGGGTGCAGTGACTCTGTTAAGAGTAGACCAAAAGCGATCAACGATGAGGTGATCACTCAGCTCTTGGTCTTAGAGCTAGCGTGGGACAGATAAAGATTTGCTTTTTTTACCTGCAGTTCGACCTAACTGGCAAAGCACCTTGTTTAGATAAATATAGATCTTGAAATCGGCAATGCCACATGTAATAAAATAAACCAGCAACCCTTTTAAGATTATGTTTTGTTTGGTATCAAACTAAATGATACAGTATTGCACAAAGAAGTATACAGTAAATATAAAGCAGTTATGACATTCACCAAACATTTACTGCAGGTGAATTTTTGTGGTATGTGTGTTTTCCAATACAGTGATTGATTCACGTGCAGTGTATGTTCACTGAATGTCACAGTTCACTGTTTTATAAAATATGCCCCATAATTTAAAAAATGGAAGACAAATTACATATGTAACATTTATATTCATAAATGTTCTCCTTCACGCCAATAAATTAGGAGGGTGCATTAAATAATTGCAGACCCAAGAAAAACATGATTAAGACTGCCTGAAACTTTTCGCCCATTACCGTATTTTTCCGTGTATAAGACGTGGCTTTTTTCTTTAATTGTTACACTGAAATTCGAGCAGCGTCTTATACACGGTCAGTCAGCCTGGGAGAGAGCCGCGCGGGTGCGTAGGATGTCACAGCGGCATCCTCCAATCACAAGCTGTATGACGCCTGCTGCATCTGGAGGTGGAGAGTGCGCAGATGTGATCCGTTGGCTGTGGAGACTGCGCAGATGCGATCCGTTCGCTGTGAAGACTGCGCAGATGCATCTGGGAGCGGAGCGGAGCGATAAGAGCCAAGATGTCACAAAACAAAAAAGTAAGAGATTGTCATATTCTGCCAAATTCAAACTTAGTGTGGTTAGCTATGCAAAAGAGCATGGGAATAGAGCTGCAGTGAGACAGTTTGGACCCCCCCCCCCCCCCCCACTGAGAGTATGATCAGACAGTGGAGAAAACAGGAAGAACAACTCCTTAAGATGCCAAAAAAGAAGAAGGCCTTAAGGGGAAAACAAGCAAAATGGCCAAATTTGGAGCAGAGGCTTAAGAATTGGATTTTAGAGCAGCGCCAGAGTGGCTTATGTGTGTCAACCAAACTTATTCAGTGTCAGGCAAGAATGTTTGCAGAAGAAATGAACATTGCTGATTTTACAGGAAAGGCAAAATGGTGCTTCAATTTCATGAGGAGAGAAGGGTTGGCCATGAGAACTAGAACAAAGCTAGCTCAGAAAATGCCACCAGTTTATGAGGAAAAAATCCAACTGTTTCACTCCTATGTCATAAAACTTCGCAAAAAATATGATTTTGAAACAAGTCAGATTGCAAACATGGATGAGGTCCCTCTCAATTTTGACGTGCCTTCCAACAGAACTGTTGATGTGAAAGGAATCAAAACAGTGGCAATAAAAACAAGTGGCCATGAAAAGACACACTATACTGCTGTGCTCTCATGCTGTGCAGATGGTACTAAGCTGCCTCCTATGCTTATTTTTAAGAGAAAAACCTATCCTAAAGAGACCATACCACCTGGCATTATTGTCCAAGTTCAAGAGAAGGGATGGATGAATGAAGACATTATGGCCATTTGGTTTGCAAAGGTTTGGTCCAGAAGACCTGGAGGGCTCTTAAAGAAGCCAGCTCTGCTTGTCTTTGATCAATTCCGAGCACATTTAACAGAAAAGACTAAAAGGGTTGCATCAGACTTGCGCACACACCTAGCAGTTATTCCTGGTGGACTTACAGGTCAGCTACAGCCACTAGATGTGTCAATCAACAAGCCATTTAAAGTCCTGATGAGAGAAGAATGGAGTAGATGGATGCAAAAAGCAAGTGACAACTTGACACCGGCAGGAAGAGTGAAAAAACCAACCATTACTGAGGTCTGCAACTGGGTCCTAAACTCATGGCATGGCGTCAAACAAGAGGTGATTGTGAAGTCCTTCAAGAAATGTGGAATCAGCAATGCAATGGACGGAACTGAGGATGATCTCACATTTATAGACAGCAACTCAGAAGACAGCAGTGATGCAACAGAAGTTGAAGAAGTTCTGTCTGGAACTAGTGATGATGAAGAGGAGAACATTGATGCAACAGAGGTTGAATAAAGTGATATGATGCATAATACCTGGTATGTAAAGGTTAATTACTACTAAATAAAACTGTGTTCTGTTTTACCTGTTTAAAATGTTGTTTTCTTTATTTTGGGCTGGAAAAGTGGGGGGCGTCTTATACATGGGGGCGTCTTATACACGGAAAAATACGGTATTCTGCTTATCTTTGCAACTGAATATTCTAAAGTAAAACTTTAAATTGATAGCATGACAACCTTGTGCATTGTTTGCTCTGAAATGTAAACATTGTGATATTATATGTGCTTTTGAAAAGCAAAACCAGTACAGATGCGTCTGTGACTCGATTTAGTAAAATGAAACAATGAATGGTGCTCCAGGTAATAAAGGCTTTGAGATTGAAACTAGAAAGTCAGTATCTTGAACATGTTCAAACATATATTTCAGTAATCAAAATACCTTTTTTCATGTTTTTTTCATTTATTAAGATATATTGGGTATTTTTTTCCCCTTTTATTTGGGTAAATATTTAAAGCTGAATTCCAGGTATGGTAGTTTGGTAAGCTGGTAAGTAGGCACGGCTACTACAGTGACCTCTACTACCTTCCGGGTCCTATGCTGAACGATAGATATGTGCATTTCATTTCAATTAATTTCAGACAAAAATTTCATTTTCTGAGATTAGGATGTATATGAATCTCCAAATGGACATAGTAAGGAACGTCAATGAATCTGAAAGTAATTTATAATGAAAATAACAAATGCATTTGTTTCATTCAGATGACATCACATGATGCAATAGTAGTTCGGCTCATGGGGAAATTAATTACATGTTTGAATTTGTTTAATAATTTGGATTCATATAATGAATGGATCCAAATTTTTTTCCATTCCTTAACCACTTGCCGACTGGCTCACGCCGATATACGTCAGCAAAGTGGCATGGGTGCGCAAAATCCTGTATGGGAACATTGGCCCTTTAAGAGACGCCAGAGGGCACGCGCCACCTGAGGCACATGCACGTGCTGCATGGCAGGGGGACCTGATGCACGTGGCCGGCAGGTGCGATCGCATGCATAAGTGCCAGAACGGGGATTTGTGTGTGTAAACACACAAATCCCTGTGCTGTCAGGGGAAAGGAGACGTTGTTTGTTCCTAGTAAATAGGAACAATGATATGTCTCCTCTCTTACTCAGTTCTATCCCCATACAGTTAGCACACACTGAGGGAACACACATTTAACTCCTTGATCGCCCCCTAGTGTTAATCCCTTCCCTACCAGTGATATTTACACAGTAATCAGTGCATTTTATAGCACTGATCACTATGTGAATGGTCCCAAAAATGAGTCAAAAGTGTCCGATCTGTCCACCGCATTGTTGCAATCCCAATAAAAATCACAGATCGCAGCCATTACAAGTAAAAAAAAATAATAATCATAAAAAATGCCATAAAAATGCCATAAAAATGCCATAAATCTCTCCCATAGTTTTCAGACACTATAACTTTTGCGCAAACAAATCAATATACGCTTACTGCTATTTTTTTTACTAAGAATATGTAGAAGAATATATATTGGCCTAAAGTGATAAAGAAATTTTTTTTTTTAAAACATTTTTGGGGATATTTATTATAGCAAAAAGTAAAAAATATTGTGTTTTTTTCAAAACTGTCGCTGTTTTTTTTTGTTTATAGCGCAAAAAATAAAAACTGCAGAGGTGATCAAATACCACCAAAAGAAAGCTCTATTTGTGAAAAAAATGGACGCAAATTTTGTTTGGGTACAGCATTGCATGACCACGCAATTACCAGTTAAATTGACGCAGTGCCAAATTGTAAAAATTGCTCTGGTCAGGAAGGGGGTAAAATCTTCCGGGGCTGAACTGGTTCATTTGGATGCACATGACGCCAGTCGATATTCTCAAATCAGCTTGTGCAATTTTTCCTGGGTGGGTTGGACTAGCGTCAGAAAATATTGAATCCTTTTGATTCAAATCTGTCTAATTTTATAATATACTAAATATTTACCATTCTTCTGGAAAAACTGCAAAATGTTTCAAATCCACCCAGACCAAGGAGTATTCAAAATGAATGCTGAAGATATGAAACAAATTCTTCAATGAACGGAACTTCAAAACTTAACAAACATTTTTTGCGTGCACGTGTCTACTGAATAGCTGTACCTTTGCTTACTGAACACACAGTGCATTCAGGGAACATTTAGCATGTTCTCAATAAATGGAAAGTGCTCTCTAATTGGACAAGATGGAGATGCAGGGCAGTAATGTCATGAACTCCATCTTGTCAGAGAATGATTTGCATTCATTGAGAAAATGCAAAAGTGCTCTCTGAATGATGCCCTTGTTGAGTGGGCATCCTCCTGTGTTAAGTAAGGATAAATACAGCTACTTGACACAGGACCTGCAAACCACTGGAGATCACTTTTTGTAGAAGTGCCTGCTACAGTGATCTCCACATTTCAGGGGGACTCCATGGGTATGGCACATACGTACATACTTACATTGGTCCAAGCTGGACCAGTGTAACTATATAAAAATTGCCTTATTTGGAATTTAGCCTTAACTATACAGTAAATATTTAATTTGACCATTCCAGGTGGCAAGTTGCAAGGAGATTATCTGCTTTCTGAAGGATACTAAACACTTAGGGCCCATTCATTATGAATGGTACCCCAACACAACTGTGTTGCACTGCACTCCAATACATTATTATTATAATAATACATTAACATGCATTGTGGTGAACTACACAGGAACAGGGGCATGGGTTGTCATAATTCAATGTTTGCTGACACACTACATAATGCATGTTAATGTGCATGCATCAACACACTGCATCAGACTGGATAGTCCTAAATGGGCCTTTACTGTTATTAAGTATTATTATTGAGATCAGATTACACAGACTGCCAAATGATTTAGAGGAGGGGTCATCTGAAGTAGTATTTTTTTGCAGGCTGCCAGTAGGTATGCATGAAGTGTCAGGAATTTTAACTAGAAAGCTCTGCAAGGGTGCCATAGAAGATACCATAGATTTGTTTTATTGGGTTTAAAAGTTATACAGTATATGACATTTTGTTTTGTGTACACAGTCCACAGTCCAACACATATCCCAGCACATAGCAATCAAGCCCTCTGTGATTCTGACCTTTAATCAGGCTTTCATGCTGCCCGTTGATGCACAGCAGCTGTGACAGCAGCTCGGCACTTGAAACATTAACTGTCAGTGACAACCATGGTCCAGCAATCAGTCAGCTCCCAGGCTTCCTCCCCTGTCACTGAGTACGTCATAGGATCTTCCACACTTTGTTTACATTGGTACTAAAATTACATCACAATGTTTCCTGTTAGAATGGAGGCTCCAGCAGAGGTGAAGAAGTTCTGTCCAGCCTCTCTCTGAAGCAATAGATCACTGCTATAGTGATCTATTGTTTGCTGATTGCAGCAAGCAGTGAATCAATTTTAGAAGTGATCTGCTGCTAAACAGTGGCCTAGGGGTGGCCTGAATTGGGTCTCCCATAATCAGATCCATTACCATGTGAAGAAAAATAATAAAACAAATGTAGTACAATAATAAAAAAAAAAAACTTTCCTAATTTATCCTAGAGTTACATAAAATATGTGGGATGTTTTGGGTGACTATTATGTTTACTGCATAAGCAAGCACAATATTATATAATGTAAATATAATACACAAGCCATTTTGTATTTTTAAGTTTATTTAAAGCCAATATTTTTTACATTGAATAGGGAAATCCCTGACAATTTTTATTTTTATTTTGCCATCTTCGTACTTCCTGTCCTGCAGGCACAACAGCAATTATGAGTAAATCTCTACTTAGACAGTTGTCATCTAAGCCATGGTGCCCATTGGATGACTTTCACGCTATTCCTTTTCTGGTGGCAACAAAAAATGTTACATTTTCCCTCACTTCCGGTCCAATCGACGTTGGTCACAAAGACAAAAAGAGAAGGTGAATCTCGACAGAGTGAAGACATACAGACTACAATAACAAATTAACAGAGGTTCTAATCCTCTCCTACTCTATCCAAAACTAAATAAAAGGTTTTGACTGTAGATATATGTATTGTAATGAAAAATGTATATTTCAATCTGTGTTCACCTAATTTACATATAAAACTGAAAAAAAACAAAACAAATAACAAAATATTGCTGGTTTAAAAAAACATGGAACACGTCCGGTGTCTTGTTTAAGGCTTCCCAGGCATGTAATTTCCTGTTTTCCCCATTTTCCTCTTATTATGGAATTATCATACCAGGCAGGCTCTCCCACTCAACACTTAGGAAGTAGGAATGCATGTGTCAGCTTCAGCAGAAGAACAGCAGGTCATTCTTGTAGGGTAGAAATAAAACTGTCTTGGATGTTTTTCTCTTAATAAAAGCAGATTTAAACTTTAAGATTTAGGCCAGTGTGATGAGACAGTAGTGAGGACAAAAAGATAACATTTATCCCTTAATAACTGTCTCTGTGGTACATTTAACAGCTCTCCTTAGTGTTTTGTGGTAAGCAGCCTGAACATTATGTTGCCTCAAACACCTAAAGAAAAAAAGTTAAACAACACTGCACACTACACTGCACTTTAAACTTTGCACTGCATTATATACACTACATTGACTGCACTATATACGCTGTACTGTATTATATACACTACACTGGCTGCACTATATACTCTGCACTGCATTATATACACTACACTGACTGCACTATTTACTCTGCACTACATATACACTACATTGACTGCACTATATACTCTGTACTGTATTACTTGCACGCTCAATCCACTAACTAATTCATAAACACTATACATGGCTGCTGTGTAAGCAGCCTAATATAGTGTGGGGCATGGACTTAGCCCCTGAGCCATGATTGGCCAAAGGCACCCTGCCTTTGGCCAATCATGGCTCTCACTGAACATCGCACTGTGATTGTCCAAAGCATACAGGTCAGGTGCATGCTTTGGCCAATCAGCAGCCTTCAATGTACTGCGATGTTGCAGTGCATTATGGTGCGCTCATCGGCGGGCAAAGTCTTGTGAGCGCCCCATTAGTTTGCTCTATGAGCAAACGAACTCCCGATGTTTGAGTTGGTACTTACGTTTGACTCGAACATCGGGCTCATCTCTACCCTTGAGGAACTTTTTAAATCATTTTTAGGTTTTTGTAACCCCAGCTAAAATTAGTTC
Source organism: Lithobates sylvaticus (assembly GCA_028564925.1). Classification (NCBI taxonomy): domain Eukaryota; kingdom Metazoa; phylum Chordata; class Amphibia; order Anura; family Ranidae; genus Lithobates; species Lithobates sylvaticus. Next base: position 78,115,914 of record CM053027.1, read on the forward strand.
ATTGGGTGTCAATGAGAAGAATGCCCTTTTACATTGGTGGTCAGTGGGACAAATATCCCCCATTACAATACTGGTCAGAATGTGACCCTTACAGCCAGCTAAAAAGAAAGTTGTTTAATGCTGCTGGAGCTGAGTAGGCACATTCAAATGGGATGTCTATCAGCCACAGTTTAAGGAGTTCTTAGCAACTTCTGGAGGAACCCTTGTTTAGAATGTCTGTCTAACTTGTGTGGTATTGGGGGGGGGGGGGATTATGCTTATGTGGTAGGTGCTTTTCTAATGAGTTGCACCAGTCTAAACTGTATATTTTGGGTGTGAAAGCCCACATTTCTTTAAAAGAACAACACAGTTTACAAAGAAAATCAGTTGCCTAAGCAAACAGTTAACTGAAAATGCAGCGCTCGTTAGTCAGCAGAACCACTGCTCTTCTTACCGGTCCTTCAGACTGTGTTACCCAGCTCTCCTGGTTCTCCCAGTTCACTTAGGCCCACTCTTGGCCTCTAGATAGGGGTTCTCCTGACTTCCCGATAGGTGCTCGCCTAACTCCTGGGATGATACTTCCTGTCACCTGGCTACTGTCTGGGGCACCTCTGACCCCTAGTTGAGACTTCCTGTCTCTTGACTCCTGGCTGGGACACCTCTGATCCCTGGGTGAGACCTTCTGTCTCCAATATAGGAGCTCCAAACTGGGATACCCGCACAATCCTCCGGCTTGAGTATATAACAACCCTGCACACCTGTGTACTCACACAGGCTGCAGGCATCCAGTAAAATCCAAACAGACGATTAAAGGTTCCATCCCACCCAAGACACTTTGGAACCTTCAAGCTCCAAGCCCCAATCCAGGTTTACAGAATCCAGAGAAAGACAAAAACACAGCTCCCTCTGCTCAGAGAGACAAGTCTGGAACCTCACATTAAGCCTTTATGAGAATCCTGTGCCGTTTTCTTCCTGCCACTGGAACAATCGCCCCTGTTTCCTGAGACAACCTGCAGTTCTATATTAAACAATATATAGGTGGGGCAGCTAGAACTATAGCTCAATTAATATTCTTTTCATATGTAACTTCATAAAAAGAGACTCACTGTGGAATTAATTACATGCTTTTAATCTCTACAGTTAGCTGTCCTTTTGTTTTAGAGTCAGCCAGATAGAGGCACTATAGGTTGCTGATACAAGCATTTCATTCTTGTTTGTAGAATGTTAGTAGTAGCATAGATACCCTGTGCATATCATTGCTAGTAGGCTTCTATGGTGGATAATTGGTCTGTTTCAAGTCTATCCAGATATTTCTCTCTGTGGGAAAAGAAAAAAAGAGCACACATTTGCAAGCTAAATAATGCCAGCAAAACATGCTTGAATTATTGGCAGGTGACCTGTTACAAATGTACTGTGTTCTACAATGTTTATTGTACTCTTTGAACATTCAGCCCTGACACACTGGCAACACCTCTAAAGCATAAAGGTGTAACGGAGCTTGATAATGCCTAAAACATTGAGGGGGGAATTTACCAAATCTGAAGCAGACAGAATCTGGAGCAGCTGTGCATCACAACCATATCTTATTGTTAAGTTAGGCTTTGAAAATGAAAAAAAAGAAGCTGATTGGTTGCCATTCACGGCTAACTGCTCCAGATTCTGACTATTCCAGTTTTCATTAAAAAAAAATTCTATGTGTTATTCATGTTCCTAATGACCAAACAAGGCTCCAAATCCACACATAATGCATAACATAATATCATCAACTTATCGTAAACTGTATCTAAACCCAAAATAAAAAAATGTATATTGCAGCTTACCAATGTTTAATTTCACCTGGTGATTCGGGCAGTAAGTCTGTTATTTTTCAACTTTAAAAGCGGAACAAAAGACAAAAGGCAAAAATTCTTACCTTAGTTCCAATGGTCTGATGCCTCCCTGGCTTTTTCTAAGTGACCTCTTGATTGGCTGGCACAGAATGACGCCACGCACATGTGCAAGAGTGCAGTCATTGCACACAGCCAAATGCCAGAATGTAAACTCAGTGGACATTATACAGGGGATTGAAAACAGGCAGGTAAGCATATTTTATTCCAGAAGCGACATTGCAAGTCTCCTTTGCAATGAAGAGCCTGCCTGTTTGCAGTGTTTTCTTTTTCAATGTTAGTACCATTTAACAGTCCAAGCTGTCAAGCAGAAGTGGCAGAGTTGAGACAAAAAAATAAAAAAAGTAACTAACAAAGGTGCTTACAATGGTCAGCTTTTATAAATGTATTTAAAAACGTTATCCCAAAAAGAAAAGTAAACATTTTTAGTCACTTATCTAAAAAGTAATTCCTAATCTACTAGTCCATCTAACAGTACCCTTTCCAGTAAATGCTTCTGTCTAAGCGTGTCCTGTTGTTAGGGTAAATTAGTAGCGCTAATTTATTATTTATTTATTTATTTAATTTATTATTTATTATTTATTTATTTACTTATTTTTAGGCTGAATTTCAGATTTTACACATTTATATACACATAAGTAGCAGGTGTCTTATTTCCCTTAATTATTTAATTACTTATTCCTTCACTGGTTTAACTATTTATTTATTAGTCTTGTGGCACAGTGGGGGTAGAAGATATAGAGGGCAGTCTTTCACATAGTTATATTCTTTTACCAACAGTATACAGTGTCCTGTTGTTGCTCGGTAGATCTAGGGAACACCCTAAGCCAGGTTACTGGTCATATGCACTGTAGCAAAGCTTGGTTGGCTGACAATCCTTCTCCAAGTCTTAGTGATGCTGTATGGGAGGCCAAAGTCAAGATATTCTTGTCGCATTTAGTATACATTAATGCTAAATTTCCATGTGCATGCAGGGCATGCGGTAAGGGAACGCAAATGTGAACCAAGGATATGTGTGTGTGACCGCTCAGGCTGTATGGGACTAAAGTCCTGTGCCCATCGCTGTAGGTGCTGACCGGGCAGGGAGCTTGTTTAAGCTCCAGGCAATGGTAGAGAGTAGCTAGGTGTCCCAGGAGCTGCACATCAAGTCAAGACCTGTTGTATGATAGTGAATTGGTAGTCTCTACCTGGACCTCTGGACAGCCGCTGGCGGAAAAAAAAATACTGGGGTTATGGCTGATAGCTTCAGCCATAACCCCGGTAAACCACTTGCAAACCACAACGTATAAATATGTATTGCGGTTGGCAAGTGGAAGCGGCGCCTTGCTTTTTTGCCATCAGTTTGTGGATATATTTCATTCAAAATAAGAATACATTAATAGCTAGCTCCCATTTTCACCTGTGATGCATATTTAGAACAGTAGCAAAATGTGATATTCTCACCATATGCTATTAAAATATTCAAAATCACATTCAACAAAACATGTGCTTTAACCTTGATACTAAGTAGATTGGCATGATTACTCAATATTTTCATCAGGTTTTCCATTAATTAATAAACAACATATTTTGTATTCTACATAAAACTACAACAACAAAAAAACAGAAGGGCAAAAATTAGATGCTAGCTGCAAAATCAGTCCTGTGCTTATTCACTTCCAAAATATAAAAATGTAAGTCAGGTCAATGAATGAATTAGAGCTCCCCAAGTTGTAAAAAAATGTGATCACAGGTTCACTTTAACCACTTGACCTCCAGAAGTTTTACCCCCTTTCACTGACAATTCGGAGGTCGTGCGACACTGTACCCAAATAAAATTGATGTAATTTTTTTTCACATAAGTAGAGATTTCTTTAGTGCTATCTTATCACCTCTGCATTTTTTTTATTTTCTATGCTATAAACAAATAAAAAAAAAATGACATTTTTTTTTTTTACTTTCTGCTATAAAAGATGTTAAATGTGTGCCTATCCAGTGTTTTAGTAAACTGTGGGAGGTGGTTTTACTAGGGGAAGTCATGGATCCTAGTCCCTGCTTTGCAGAGACACAAGATCCATGCCTTCCCTCTTGTCAGAACGGAATTGCAGTGCACAGCTGGGGCCCTTTAGCAGTAAAAACTGCTATAGGGCGGTTACTAAGAGGTTAAAGCGTCAGTCCAGAATTGGTATTAATGGATGCTGGTTGCTTTAATCACTAGCCGACCAGCCGCCGCAGTTGTTCTGTGGCAACATGGCTCGGCTGCGTGAATCTTCGTCATGTTAAGTAGCTTCAATTTAAGGCCACTAGAGGTGCGCTGCTCGCCCCCCGGAGCCAATGCAAGTGCCCAGCGGTCATCGCGACCACTGGGCTCCTGCGATCGCTCGTGACATGGTGACAAAGGGGATCTCTTTGTGTAAACACAGAGATCCCGTTTCTCTAAGGGGAGAAGAGACTGATCGTGTGTTCATACAAAGTTTGAACAACGATCTATCTCTTCCCCTAGCTAGCCCCATCCCCTCTTCAGTTAGAACACACACTAGGGAACACAGTTAACCCCTTGATCGCCCCCTAGTGTTTAATCCTTCACTGCCAGTGACATTTTTACAGTAATCAATGCATTTTTATAGCACTGATCGCTGTATAAATGCCAATGGTCCAAAAAATGTGTCAAAATTGTCCGATGTGTCCGCCATAATGTTACAGCCATAATAAAAATCGCAGATCGCCGCCATTACTAGTAAAAGAAAAATAATAATAAAAAGCTATAACTCTATCCCATATTTTGTAGACGCTATAACTTTTGCACAAACCAATCAGTATACGCTTATTGCGATTTTTATTATCAAGAATATGTAGAAGAATACATATTGGCCTAAACTGAGAAAAAATATGCAAACCACTGGCTTCTTATGTGTATGAGGGGAAGATCTCTCATTTTTCTGATAAGGAAAATGGTCAAAATGTTAAGTCCCCTGCATATTTTTGGGTATTTTATGTAAAGTGAATTTGCTAAGCTAAGGGAAAACTCCATTGAAAAGTGAACAGCCTATTTGTCTTAAATCAGTTTAAATTTAACAAACATATGATCCAAAATCACAACATCTTTCTCATTATATCACAGGACTGTGCTTTCCCGTAGGTAGGAATGTAATAATGAATGCACACTGGAGAAAATGGTCAGTGACTGAATGGTTTCATAATAACAACAGTCAAATCCAAATTTTAGAGACAGTTTTTATTTACAGCGACAGCTGCAGATCACAGCTTGTTACTATCCTGCAAAAATGAACAGCAAAAATATGGACATTTGTTTCTTACATCAAAACATTTATTGATAGAAAATGAAAAATACCATGTTGAATCAAAGCAATTCTATGCTTTGATCATTCAGAGAAAAGTAACAGGTTCACCTGATAGTCGTCAGCTTCATTGTTGCACATATACACTCTTCTGCTTACCTGCTCAGCCTGTTAAGCCTTGTACACACGATCAGATTTTCCGCAGACAAAACCTCAGACTTTTGTCTGAAGGCTTGTACTTGGATTTTGTCTTGCAGACAAACGGTAAGGAATTGTCGGCCAACAAACATGAACGTACTGGCGTACTATGTGGTTTTTCAGCTCTTCTGCTAATTTCGTGTTAGTAGAAGCTTGGTGAGTGTTGATTTGTGCTTTTAATTTAGTGCTTTTCAGTTCACGCTTTTCAGTTTGCGCTTTTTAGTTTGTTTCTGAACGGCCGTTCTTCAACCAGACATGTTGCAGATTCGGAAGAGATAATGTTTTATTTTGTTATTGGGGTTGGAGTTAATGCTTTGACCCAAGTCCAGTCCAGGAACAGGAGGAGGAGTTCTTGGACCAAAAATTGGTTACTTTATTAATCATGACCAATTATGTCATATGCCTTTGCCGTGGGAGCTCCAGGAGAATATTCCAGATGATTTTCAGAATTATCTCCGGATGACGGACCCCTGCTTTCACCAACTCTTGGCATTATTGACCCCCTATATTAAGAAGCAGGACACATGCATAAGGCTTTTATTTTATTGTTTGGTTCAATAATAATGATTTGATTTGGTATTTGATTTGGTTTTCTATATTTTTGGATGCATAGAATGCACTTTTTGGTTAAGTTCTATTGGCAGATAGCATGTCTAATTTTATTTGTATTTTTTTTTTAATGCACAATAAAAAAATTGTGTAGAATAATACTTGGCTATGTGTTTTACTTCAAATTACATTTTGGTAGTAGGCAGTTACATTTAAAAAAATACAATGTAACATTGACAAGGGACACCAACATAGTTGTATCTTTGATATTAAAAACTACGGGATAATGGTATTGTGGTAGCTTGCCCAAATAAAAAATAAAAAAAGCATAATAATATTATTCTTGATATCGCTAGAAAAAAAAAGGCTTTGAAAATTTGTTTGCAATAACTCCATCAGTATCACCAGCAAAGCAGCTTCATTATTATCCCAAAAAGAAGAAGGAAATAGACTCGTCATCGGCTCTTTACCGAGATTAGGGATGCGCCATGGCACAGGGACACATGCGTCCCAGAATGGAAGAGCCACCCCGCCAATGTCATTTGTCTATACGGTGGGCGGAAGGTGGTCTAATTGGTTCTAAAGGCTGAATGTTTTTTATCTTCATGCATTCTATGCATGAATGTTAAAAGCCTTCTGTGTGCAGTGCCCCCCCCCCTCAATCCTTACCTGAGCTCCCTTCAATCCAGCGATGTTCCCGATAGCCTCAGCTGTCCCGGGACTCTCCCTTCTCATTGGTTGAAAGTGGGAGCCAATTGGCTCTATGCCTGTGTTAGCTCTTATCAAGGCAACCCGGACAAATAATTTGTTGTGGGAACTTTTGCGGGCTATTGATGTATTGTGTGATTATGTGGAAGGTATCAGCAAAGGATAGGTAGGATTTTTAAAGAATGGACAGATTATTTACACAGCACAAGTTAATATTACTTAAGCCAAACTAAACCGATCGACTTAACTGTTTTCCAGTTACATTCAAAGCATGCTGTGAATGATAGTTTTCACAGTTGCTTGTGTTCTCAACGAAACTGTCAAGCCATCAAATGGCTGATGTCACAGCTGATCACATGTGCAGCACCATGGCAACTAACCAAAGGCAGGTTCCTTGACTAGCTCCTTTTCTGTAAAGCATAGGCGTGTTTGGTTCTGCTTTAATGGAGGATTGGCAGTAGTTGGCAGTCCCTTGTTATCATGGACCTTTCATGTTGAAATTAAATTTCACATGGAACATTATTAGAGACCTAGTGTTGTGGAACAGACTACAAATAGAGAGATTTCCTTAAAAAAAAAAGATTTAAAGGCATAGTTTGCGTTTATCATAAAATAGCATATGCAGGTAAGGGGTATCTTTAGATTGAAACAAACTGTACAGTTTTGACCAAAGTTGAATAATGACCTTGCTATACAGTCTTCAGGTCTCCTAAGTACTTCAAAAGACCAGCAATACAAAGGTACCACTGTTGCCAGTAAGAGAGTAGAATTTTGAGTGACCCTCTATGTTACTACATGAAGGAACCTCTATCATATAATGAATTTCAAAACTTGATTTACAAAATTACAAATGCTTTGGCAAGATGAACATCTCCAATATATGTTTTCACCTGCGTAGCTATATCCACCAAGTTCTGCTTAAATACAGTTTAGGTTATTTTAACTTGAGCTGTTAAAAAACAAAAGTCAAAATTAACAAAGCTTCTACAGTACAAAATGATGCATATGGTCACAGTTGTAGATGTGTTAACACACTTTTGAAAATGTGCCTTTGTTCTACCTTGCATACCGTTTTCCTTTGAGTGCTTTTCCAATTGTGCTGTGTTATTGGCTAATGAATAGTCAACGGCTGATGTGCTGGAATTTGCATGTAAGCAGCATTTACAATGGCATCGGCAGGGACAGGAGTGGCCCAAAGGAATTCTTGAGGACTTGTGCTTATGTCTCTTTATTGCTGTTGTGCTTCTCTTTATAGACAGTATACTGATTTACTGTAAACGAGTAACATTGCGCAGTCTGTTCTGGCCAAGATGATAATTATGGATTTTTAGAACTTCATTATTTATAAGTTTTATATTGTGTTCTTTAGTGTGCTTAAGAAACCGCTAATATGGATGAAGTAGTTAACAGCTACATAGTGGGCATATTATTATCATCATTGGTGTATTTACAAGTTCATAGCAAAACCATTTAAAAAAGAAATTACCAAATGTAAATCCCAAGCCAGGTATTTAGTCCTTGCTTCACTGGCTCCACTTCCCGCATATAATGCTCCCATCATTGAAGTGGAACAGAACCTTGATAATGCAAATGCTTAGATCAGACTTTACCAGCTTGAGAATGATTTGAAACTGTGTTAGCTGAGACAGTGACCCCTGATATCTACCCACAGAAAGTGTATATATATATATATATATATATATATATATATATCCAACAGTTTCTGCAGGTAGTTATCAGAAATTATTGGTGTTGATTTACTAGCGGCAAATAGACTGTGCACTTTACAAAGTGCAGTTGCACTCCAGAGCTTAGTAAATGAGGCAAAGCTTTGGAAAGAGTACCCAATCACGTGCAGGGAAAATAAAAAAAAAAAAGCATTTTTGCTTGCACATGATTGGATGATGGAAGTCAGCAGAGCTTCTGCTCATTTACTAAGCTCTGGAGCAGCTGCTCTTGCAGATTGCAATTGCCCTTGGCAAAGTCACTGGTAAATCAACCCCATTTTCTCAGCTAACACTAACAATAAGGGTCACTTAGGTTCTTTGATTGATAAAGTGATATGGAGCGACTAAGCTCTTGTGGTAAATGGATTTATAAGTGAGATCTTGTCAGTCCAAACTATATTTTTAAAGGCTTGGCAGACCACTTTTTATTAAAAAAGGCAAAGCAACGTCCAACACAACATACACGTAACATAATAGTTTTCCACACAAGTATTTTTCCAGCTTCAGCAAAAGAATTGATTACAGAAAATGCTAGCCCACCAAGCAACACTTCAGCAGTACCCCTGCTTTTAGCACTGGTCTCCCAGAACACAGGTTCTTCAGGCTGACTCACTGCACAGGCCAACTCATGACCTACAGATTGGGTTCTCCCAGCACCCCCCAGGTTCTCACACACTTCTCAGGAACTCAAATTCCCTTCCGCCCCCTTGTAGACTGTCACCTCAGCTTCTCAGTCTCTCTGGACCTGTATAGCTGTTCTGACATTTCCAGTCCTGTGGGCAAGTAGTCCCCCCAACATAGGGTCTCATCTCCCAAGAAGGTCACCTTTCCTGGCTGGAACATACCCCTATCTTCACACAACAACTGTGTCTATGAATGGCAGCAACTGCGCTGAGATTTCACCAGACCTGGATTATAACAACCCTACACACCTGTGTACTCACAGAGGTTGCAGGCATCCAGCAAAAAACAGACACAGGAATGAAGGTTCTGTCCCACCCAAGACGATTTGGAACCCTGAAGCCCCAGGCTCCAATCCAGGAATACCAAACCTGCTTAAAGCACAGCTTTCTCAAATTATAACAATCACTCTGGAGCTTCTCATTAAGCCTTAATGCAAATCCTGTGTGATTTCTACCTTCGTTACCTAATCTTACATTGTGGCAGGGCCTTGCACTGTCACAATGGGTTCTTTGGATCATAGCACAAATAATCCATGATTTAACAAGAGGTTGGATGGTTGGGTGGTTTTGAACCATCTAAACCGCTAAACCTGACAATAAAAACTAAATGTATTGCAGTTTACCATAGGTTAGATGCTATGGCTGCATTCGTTTTAATTTTTCAAACATTTATCCTTTATTTTAACCTGGTAAGCCTGCCAATAACACAGTTCCTGTCCTAGGCTGGCTCACTCACTCAGTAAATCAAAGTTTTGATTATCTGAGAAAAATGCGTAATCTCTAAGAAATGAGAGTGTAATTATCTGCTAGTTTTACTACATATGCAGACTGCTAACCTGTAATTGGCTATTGTCTAAGTCAACACCTATGTCCACACGGCTGTGTCTGTCTTCTCATTTTTCCCGTGCTTGGAATTACCTGACCCAGTAGAAGGGAAACAAAGTCTGCAGCAGATTTAGCTCCTAGGGGATTATTGAGAAACGCAACATTTAGAGTGGTTGTAACCCTAAAAAAAAAATGTTCCTGTGCCTTCAAGGCATAATATATAGCATAGTGTTTCTGTAGTGTCATTAGTCCCATTCTATGTTGTACAATACCTGGTTGATCCTGCATGTTCCTGTCTTCCCCTGTTTAAACTGACCACATTTATCATGGCTGCTAATCCATGATATGGTGGTCAGTTTATGTTCCCCCTGTCATCCTGCTCTCTACTCAGCTTCTTTGCAAAGAAGCAGCGCCCTGCTGTGCAGACACATGATCTTCCTCTGCCAGCTTGCATTTATTAGAGGGGAATCTCAGCCCCTCTCACTGTACTCACTTACATCAGAAAGTAAATCAGAGGGAGGACACGTGACTGCACAGCAGGGCTCTTCAACAAAGGTATTTAGCATTATAATTTTAGGAAAACACACGCACTGTACTGAACAGGGACCTAAAACAGAGAGAATACATGTGACTTTACAACCACTTTAATCTGTGCCCGAGTTATCTCAGACCACTCCAGTCTGTTATTGGACAGTGAAAGGAGAAGCAACACAGTGAGGAGCTCATCTCTCTGTTACTGTGCCCTCTCCTCCTATCAGCATGCTTCTTGTCAGCACATGAACTTATTGCCACCTTAAAGTACTTGTTCCTCTCACACTTCAGCTCTGCTATCCAGGGACTGTAAAAGGCGAATACTATGTCCAATGCTGGTACTTATACTACTTGCATTTAAAAAATACACTTAACAATAATATGTTAACCGCTTCCCGACCAGCGTACGTCGGCAGAATGGCATAGCTGGGCAAATGGGCGTACCTGTACGGTCCCAAAAATGTGTCAAAAGTGTCCGATGTGTCCGCCATAATGTCGCAGTCACGATAAAAATTGCTGATCGCTGCCATTACTAGTAAAAAAAAATAATTATTAATAAAAATGCCATATAACTATCCCCTATTTTGTAAACGCTATAACTTTTGCACAAACTAATCAATAAACGCTTATTGCAATTTTTTTTTACCAAAAATATGTAGAAGAATATGTATCGGCCTAAACTGAGGAAAAAAAAAATGTTTCTACATTTTTGTGGAATATTTGTTATAGCAAAATGTAAAAAATAATGTGTTTTTTTCAAAATTGACGCTCTTTTTTTGTTTATAGTGCAAAAAATAAAAAAACGCAGGGGTGATCAAATACCACCAAAAGAAAGCTCTATTTGTGGGAAAAAAAGGATGTAAATTTAGTTTGGGAGCTACGTCGCACGACCGCACAATTGTCAGTTAAAGCGACGCAGTGCCGAATCGCAAAAAGTGCTCTGGTCTTTGGCCAGCAAAATGGTCCGGGCTTAAGTGGTTAATGAATACAGAACTGCATTAATCTTGTCTTATATACCTGCTTAGAGTAATGCCGCGTACACACGATCGGACATTCCGACAACAAAATCCCATGTTTTTATTCCGACGGATGTTGGCTCAAACTTGTTTTGCATACACATGGTCGCACAAAGTTGGTTGGAAACTCCGAACGTCAAGAACGCTGTGACATACAACACATACAACGAGCCAAAAAAATGAAGTTCAATAGCCAGTGCTGCTCTTCTGCTTGATTCTGAGCATGCGTGGCACTTTGTGCGTCGGAATTGTCTACACACTATCAGAATTTACGAGAACAGATTTTGTTGTCGGAAAATTTGAGAACCAGATCTCAAATTTTGTGTGACGGAAATTCCGATGGAAACTGTCTGACGGAGCCTACACAATTTCCGACAACAAGCTCCGATCGCACATTTGCTGTCGGAAAGTCTGACCCTGTGTACGGGGCATTAGAGTTGATAATGATTGGGTAAAATCAAAAAGTGACTGAGTAGACTTCATAAAATTCTAGTAGGTTCTTACAACATACAGGGTAAATATCAGTTGCAAGAAGACTTACTGAAAACAATCATAATTTAAGTGCTTATTGCAATTGTAGTGTGCATTGAAATAAAAGACTGGAATTAATAGATATAGAAAAAATTATAATTTTGACATCTATCCTACTTAGACCTTTTTATATAGGATTTATATCAAACTGACATGTGTATAGCCATCTACAGAGTGGAGGCTAAACATGAGCCGGGAAAGATAGGGCCATAAAAACATTGTATGTAATTATCCCAGCATAAGGCCCCTTTCACACTGGGGTGTTTTTCAGGCGGTACAGCGCTAAAAATAGCGCCTGTACACCGCCTGAAAAAATCCGTCTACATTCACTCCAGTGTGAAAGCCGGCGGGCTTTCACACTGGAGCGGTGCGCTAGCAGGACGGTCAAAAAAGTCCTGCTAGCAGCATCTTTGGAGTGGTATAGGAGCGGTGTATTCACCGCTCCTATACCGCTCCTTCCCATTGATTTGAATGGGACACCGCGGTAATACCGCGGTAATACCGCAGCAATACCGCGGCATTACCGCCGCAAAGCGCCGCTACGGCGGCACTCTGCGGGGGATTTTAACCCTTTTTCGGCCGCTCGCGGCGGGGGGGGGTAAAACCGCACCGCAAGCGGCCGAAGACCGCGGCTAAAACGACGGTAAAGCAGCGCTAAATATAGCGCTGCTTAACCGGCACCGCGGCTCCCGCCCCAGTGTGAAAGGGGCCTTACTAAAATAGCAAGAACTCATTAGTCACAACCCTAGGAGTCTTTATATTATTATTATATGGGTTCTTACATATACACTGCTTTTAGATATTGACAATATTAATCTCCTTAGAAAAAAAAAAAGTAAGGGTGCCATATGCCAAAAATAATAATCTATCTCTGACTTTGATTTCTGTACAGTTCCAGTGAAACTGACAACATCTTTAACAAATCAGTAGGCACTTTGTTGCTGTATCATGGGGTTTCCTCTTCATTAGGCCTCCTCATTCTAACTTTTACTGCTTGTCTTGATGCGAACATCCATATGTTGCTAGTCTACTTTGCCAAGCTTATTAAAATGCTATCTGCTACATTATCGCAAGACAGCAATGATCTCTGAACAATTAACACGCTGAGTAATTTCAAGAACATATTTGGTCCAGCCACTCTTCTGTTAAGCCGACGACGCAGTACTGTTGACATTAAGCTTAATTTTTCAAGCAGAAATGGCAAAACGAGTTGCTAATTGTTATTCCTCTCAATCACATTAGAGTCTTTTCAATTGGCCTAAAGTTTCACTTAGTCTGGGGAAGACAGCAAGAGATAGAGGTTAGAAAAGAAATTCAAACTCAGCATAATTTGAGCTGTTACATTAATGTCTTTCTGCACTATCAACATCACTAACAAAGGGGACATTAGTAAACTTTAGTACAGTTGCTGCAGCATGCATCAAAACAAGCAACATTATTAGCTTGGAGCCCTAGTGTAAAGTGTTTTTTTTTTTTTCTAGCAATGTTGTGGTTCTAAAATGTATACTTGCTGCCCCAGCCCTGCTTATTCTTCCTCTAGAACCTGCCGTTCTGTTTTTTCCTTTGTCTTTATTAATATCTAGTCTTCATTTTTCCTTCAACATTTTCATACTGTCCAAACCTTTCCACCTTACCTAAATGAATAGTATCAGGATATTACTAAAATGTACTGTGTGACATCTCGGTACTACTTGCTAATAATAGCAAATTGACCTTTATTATAATATAGCAAATGAATACACATTGGGAAAGAAATGTGGAAAAGCAAAATTATTATTCTGATCAAGTAGCTAAATATTGGAACGTTCTTGTTATACTCAATATATATACACTATATATGTACACCGATCAGTCATACTTTTATGACCAATGACAGGTAATGTCTATAACATTGATTATCTCTTTGCAATGGCATCTTAAAGATGGTGGTATATATTAGGCAGTAAGTAAACATATTCTCTCTGAAGTTATAATGTGTTGACAGCAGAAAAAAATGGACATCTCAGTTTGTTGTTTATGGGTCTGTGTAGCCACAGATTGGTCAGGATTACCATGCTTACCTGTGTCCACAGACAAAAGAGCCTACAACAGGCACAAGAACATTGTTGGAGGCAGTGTGATGCTTTGGATAATGTTCTCCTGGGAAACCTTGGATCCTGTTTTTCTGTGGACGTTACTTTGACACACCTACCTAAACACTGTTTGCTGACCAAGTACAACCCGGTATTCCCTGATGGCAGTGCCCTTTTTAAGCAGGATATTGTGCTCTGCCAACCTGCAAATATGGTTCAAGAATGGTTTGAGGAACACAACAACAAGTTTGAAGGGTTGACTTGGCCTCAATTCTCCAGATCTAAATCCTATCGAGCATGTGTAAATTGTGCTGGTAAAAAAAGGCCAATACATAGAGGCCCCACTTCACAACTTACAGAACTTAAAGGATCTGTTACTGAAAGCTTGGTTCCAGATACCATAGCATACCTTCAGACATCTAGTGAAGTCAATGCCTCGACAGGTCAGGGATATTTTGGTGGCAAACTTGGAACCTACTCAATCATAGGTGAGAGGTCATAAAGTTATGGCTGATTGGTATATATATATATATATATATATATATATATATATATATATATATATATATATATATATATATACATATATAGTATATATATATATATATATATATATATATATATATATATATATATATATATATATATATATATATAGATAGATAGATAGATAGATAGATAGATAGATAGATAGATAGATAAATTACATGAATTATAAACATGACCAAATAAAATGTGTCTGTGGGAGTATTGCTGTGTAATAAAAATTAGAGTCATTGGTAGTCATTAGTAAAGGGTCGCGGTTTATTAGTGTTCATTAGTTAGACTAAATAGGTTGTAGAAGGTGTAAGTCCGGGGTTGTAATGATCATTATGTGCTTGGATGTGCTAATTAGCAAACAGCCAACATCTGGAGTTTAATAAGATGTAGTAGGAGGAAGACTGTCATATTAGAGAAAGTTTTCCTCCTTGGAAAGAGGTAGTATTTTCAGACTGTTGTATTGAAGGTAGGAGGGAGCTCTAATAGAATAGAGACTGACATGTTTTTTAAAAAGGCTACCACGTGAGATACTGCCCCAATAGGGAGAGCTTTCCCTGTCAGAGATTGCCATGCGAGAGAGACATCTGTGTAAGACACAGCCTTGTTATAAAATGCCCTGTTAGGGACATATCGTTCCTTAATAAACTCTCTGAGACATTCTAATGTAATTGGTGCCAACTTCCCTAAATTTTAAATGCTAGCCCACTTAGCAACCTATGAGGCTCTTCACATCAGCTCTAGGGTAAGACTGAGCTACAGATGTCACTTGTTGTGTTGTGGGGTGTGGCTGATACTCAGCTCTTCAAGCACAGGGTACTGCGGACTAAAAGCAGCATTTTCACTTTGATAAAATACCTTAGACTATAACTTAAAGCGGAAGTAAACCCAACAATTTAAAAGTTTAAAAAAAAAAGCATGCCGGGAATGCTAACTGCACATTGGCTGTGCTCTCAACCAAACAGTCAAACCATCCAATGGCTGGTGTCATAAGGGATCACATGTGCAGCACCGTGGCAGTTGAAGATTAAACAGGGGCAAAGATGGCAGCTTCCTTGGCTGAAAACGATAGGGGGGTTTACTTCCACTTTAATGCAAAACTTTTTTTTTTTTTTTATTTGGATAAAGTGACGAGGTATTATAACCACTATTGGGTTTTTATTGCTATCTGTGTCACCGTTAGGGAGACCCACTCTCTCTAATTATCCTGATCGCCTGTGTCACTGAAAATGAAACTGAGGGTAAATCCAAAACTTCAGAACAAGAAATCTTCCAATGGGGATACTTGTCTTAGTAACAATTGTCTATGAGAGGATTGTCCTTACATTGAAAAGATACCCTTCAATTTTCCCTTGAGACTACAGGACTGGATTGGAATAGCATAGATACAGTTGAAAAAAATTGCCTAACATAAACTTTAAGGCATTTCCTAGCAAATTTCAGTCACAATTCAAACATGCTGGGGTATGAAACAATAACGATATAAAGATATAAAAAAGGTGTGGGACATCAACTGGGCTTTTACTCTCAAACCATACAATAAACCTATTTAAAGTGCACCTAAAGTCCAACTTTCAAAAACTGCTAGCAGGCAGGCTTTTTATTGCTGAAGAATGATAAGAAGTAGTTATGGAATGTGGAATGAGTATTCAGTCTGGGGTAAGAATACTTAGAAGAGGTTTTAAAAGGGGAGGGTGGGCGGGTATCACGCACAGGAAACCGACAAAGACCGGCGGCCTTTGGGCTGCTTAAATACCCTCCGGGCTCCTCCCATAACTTCAGGCCGGTACCCGGCCTTCCAATTTATGGTCTAGAGCCCTACGGACGACATGAGTAACGATGACACATAGGGACAACACAAAACTCACCAACATGAAATAGACCTGAAAGTGTGCCTTGGTCTACCGTATGGTACGCCAAAATAAGGGGGCAAAAACCTTCAGGTAGGGGATAATTATTTATTAGAGGTAATGTCACTGAGTGAGTTGAGCAAAGGCCTGAGCCATTTCTAACTGTGGGTTAGGAATGTAGCGAGAGAAGCAGGCCGACTTCCACCGACCCAGTTTCTTGATTACGTGGTCCGGAACCCCCTGTCTTGAGGCCGTCGTGGCCGCCCCGATCCGGAACGAATGCCCGGAGTACTGGCTGGGGTCCAACTGAAGATGGCCGAGAAGGACCCGGACATGTTCCACGAACTGCGAAGAGTTAAGGGCTTTCACCGGAAAAGGTAGCAGTGGACTGGCCCCGGGGCAGTCGGACAGCAGTGCCGTCAGGCGGTCCAACACGGCAACTGGGCACCAGTTGTTGTGAGTCCTGTATAGGTGAATATCTACTCCGGAACCTCGCTGTTGGGTTTTGGAGGTCGTCAAGTGAAGGACGTAGTGATCCTGGTGGCGATAGAGATTATTTCTACGCAAGACTGGACCGGCTGGGTGGCTGCGAGTGAACTCGCTGGGCCGCAGAAACCCGTAAAACGCCATGTGTATTGCAGCCTGCAGGACGGTACTGAGGAGGAGACCGAAAGGGGACCTATCCAGGATGTCAGACATCCCCTTGAAGATCTCCCCCGTGATAGGCAGCCGCTTTGAGCTGACTGGCGGCTGGTGTTTCTGAACTCCACGTAGTAGAGCCCTCACGGCGTGGCAGGAGAACACCGAAGGCCTTGCGGGGTCTTGAAGTGACAAATAGTGCTGCACCCCGGCCACGTACTGGCGTGTCGTGCTGTGTGACAGTGCTAGGTGTGAATGGCAGTAGGCGATGAACGCCAAGACCTGCTTGAGGCTGGAAGACTCGCGAGGCCGCTGGGGCAGGAACTTGTTAAACGCCCTCCAGGCCGTCTGGTAGGCCCGACGGGTGTTGCGGGCGAGTGAGGCGTTGATGATATCGGTAGCTGAGTGTAGATGTGGGGCTAGTCCAAGGTCAGTTGTGACCAATCCGGGATAGTGGCTGAATGACGGCAGGCTCCTGGCACCTGTTCAAAGAAAGAAATAAAGTTAAAACGGGAGAGTGCGTCCGCTGCTGCGTTGAACTTCCCTGGAATGAAGGAGCAGTACACATTGAACTGATGCTGTAGGGATAGCTGGACCAGTCTGCGGAGGAAGGACATGACGGGTCTGGACTTAGACCTGCCCTTACTGATGATCAGGCAGGCTTTTTATTGCTGAAGAAATATGCAATGCCACTTCTGCAATAAAATAAACTTACCTGCCTGCTCACAGTCTTCTTTAGGATGCATATTGAGCTGTGCATGCACAGGAGTGATGCCACCCCAGGCCAGCCAAGGAAGATGGCCACAGCCCAGCAAATGGAGGAGATCAGGTAGAAGATGCTGACCCATACAATATTGAACCATTGAGGGAAATGTAAGTACCATGGAACTTAGTTCCACTTTAAGATGAAGTACTGGAATTTAGAAATAATTCTTTGAGTCGAAATTGTATCAGTTGGGGGGATTCTGAAATTCCATGCTGGAGTAGATGCATGAGTAGCTTCACTGCATACTACATAAAAAGAAGCATGTGGGGCACAGTGTGATGACATCATTGTCATCCTTTACCTATGATAACATCGCACATCCTGCAGTTGTTATGGAAATTGCCTACATATGGCTGGATCAGCACATTAAAATACTGTACATTGCTGCATATTATGATTTATAAATGGCCCTAAATAACTATTTGTTTTCGAGCTAAATTCCCAGAATCAGCAAATGCTGCACTAAAGATAAGCAGATATATGAAAGGAAAGCATACAACTAATAGCTGCCAGCTCCTATTCTTTATTATTTTTTTTTTCTTTGAAAATCTTTGTGCTCTTAGAAAAAAATCTGTCTTTATGGTGTTGTTATGACAGCGAGGAGGAATATAATTATAATCAATATCTTGCTTACCCTGCATTTCTCAGTTTTTATGATAGGAAATTAAAATCTGGTTCACTTGGCTATCTCATAAACTCAGAAACACATTACTTAAACCAGCATTTCTATTTGACAATGTTTGGTATGTAAAAAAAAAAAAAAATCATTATTGATTCATTATTGTGTGATAAAATGAATATAATAACTTGCTTGTTGCACCTAAATTTACCAGATGACTATGCCAGTTATGTTTACACGGCATACATAAATAGAAACAAAATCAGAATTTTATATTGTCGGATTATGACTGTTGAAGCACTACACTTAAAGTGAACCTGAGACCAAGCAATGGACATTCTAGTATTTACTAGGCTTGTGCAATTCGTTTCGTAATGAATTGAAATTCGGCTGAAGTTTGCATCTTTCGGACATTCGGATGCAAAATAACGAATTTCAACTAATACGAAAAAAAATTATAGTGGATATAATGAAAGAATTTGACATGATTTGGTAATTCGTTAAAGATCTAATGAAACAAAAGGTCAACTCAAAGTAAATCTTACAGTCCAATCAGCTGATTAATTTTGTGCTGGAGGTTGGATTACAAGCAAAGTGCATTCCTGAGAACTGAGTGAGAAGGGTGTTGTATTGTATTTGAGCAGAGAGAAGAGATATTGTCATTGTGTGTGTTAATAGATTCAATAAACAAAGGACTTTCCAAACTACAAATCATTAGCACGAATATATATACGTACATAAATATCGAATTTCAACGAATACGAATGAAGTGCATATAACAAATGAATTTGAGGAGACTCGACTGATCACAGGTCGGAGTAAAGGGTCAATCCCAACCCCTTACCACATGATCAACTGTCAGCCAATGAACAGAGCTGGCAAACAGCTATTTTTTCTCCTCACGCTATCAGCAAAAAAGCCAATCACTGGCGGCTGTGAGAGGGACATTGGTCCCGATCGTAGAGAGCCTCTGTAGAGTCATCTGTACCCACCTGTGCCACCTGCTATTGCCACCTACCAGTGCACAACTAGTGCACAACAGTGCTGCCTACCAATGCCCACCAGAGCCACCTACCAGTGCCCACAGTAACACCCATTTGTGCCCACAGTTTCACCTATCAGTGCTCACAGTGCCACCTATAAATGCCCCCAATCAGTGCCTCATCACCAGTGCTGCCTACCAGGGCCACCTACCAGTGCTTATCAGTGCCATCTATCAGTGCCACCTATCAGTGCCACCCATCAGTGCCACCTATCAGGGCCCATTAATGCCGCCTTATCTGTGCCTAGCCTATGAGTGCAGCCCATCAGTGCAGACTATCAGTGCCCATCAGTGCAGCCTCATCAGTACATATCAATGAAGGATAAACATTACCTGTTTGCAAAATGTTATAACAAACTATGAAACATTTTTTTTAGCAAAAAATAAAAACCCCAGTGGTGATTAAATACCACCAAAAGAAAGCTCTATTTGTGTGAAAAAAATAATAAAAATGTAAATTGGGTAAAGTGTTGCATGACAGTGCAATTGTCATTCAAAGTGTGACAGGGCTGAAAGCTAAAAATTGGTCTGGGCATGAGGGTGGTTTAAGTGCCCAGTAAGCAAGTGGTTAAGGGGGTGTGGCAGGGGTGTGTATCCTATGCCTACATATTTTTGCTAATAGGTGTCCCCCATTAACAAGTTGGAAGGTAATAATACACTTTTACCATAGACTGCCTTTTGGTTGAACTCGATGGGCATGTCTTTTTTCAGCCTAACAAATTGTGTAACTATGCCTTGTTCCTTCTTAATGAAACCAGCGTTAGCCAACATACACTGCAATGAAGGGTTTATCATATTATGCCGCATACACACGATCGGAATTCCGGCCTTAAAAAGACTGATGAGAGCTTTTCATCGGAAAATGTGACCGTGTGTAGGCTCCATGGGAATTTTGCTGGGCGAATTTCCGCCAGCAAAAAATTGAGAGCATGTTCTCAATTTTTCCAACGAAATTCCGATCGTCTGTAGCAATTCTGACGCGCAAAATTCCTACGCATGCTTGGAAACAATTTGACGCATGCTCAGAAGCATTGAACTTCATTTTTTTTGACTCGTTGTAGTGTTGTACATCACCGCGTTCTTGATGGTTGGAATTTGATGTGACCGTGTGTAGGCAAGACAGTTTGAGCTGAATTCCGTCGGAATTCCGTCGGGAAAACCATCAGAGTTTTTTCCAATGAGAATTCCGATCGTGTGTACGCATCATTAGACCTTACATTTTGTTAAGGTGGTCCCATCAGAGCCTGTGAAATTATATGATCGTATTGTGCAACACAGGTGATGACCTCATAGCTATACCTTGTCACTTTAGAGAGATGGGACTCTTCTGGTCACACAGACTGTATAATTATTTCAATGAATGCCATTCTGTAGAAATGGAACTACTTATCTCTCTTCCTAGATATTGTAATACTTCCTACAATGTAATTATTTTGGCCTGCACTTTCAAACATCTATGTAGAATCATATATCTGCAGACTATTAGAAAAGATTAAATCACATTCTCTGAAAAGTTTCTCCTACACCACATTTTCTTTTATGATACAAAAGATTTGTTCTCTGATAGTAGACTGTCAATTCACCAAAGGCCACAGGTCTGACAAAGATTCATTTTCAATGACACACTGTTCTATGGCTTCATTACTTTTTGCATGCTGCTGAAGAAAAAAGTTCTTTGTAAAAACACCTTCCCATTTTACCTTGTTATTTGTGATTTAAAATCTGTTGTCACTTTGTGGGTAGATTGTATTTCAAGGCATATTTTAGCTAATATTATGTATTGCTAAGCCACGGACATGAGAGTATAACATTTGTGTTTGGATAAGGAATTGATTTTACTGTTTGCTACTTAAAGGAGTAGAAAATTCAAAAGCATTATGTGCACAGTTCTGTTAAGGGCAGGGGGAAGTATCCACTTGAAATAACTTTGGATCACCCTACTGTGCACTTTATACTCAGGAGCTATTTATGTGTTGTCAAATGCCCCGTACACACGGTCAGAAATTCCGACCACAAAATTCGTCTGATTTTTTCAGACGTATTTTGTCCGACACTGGTGTTGCATACACACGATCAGACAAAGTTATCAGAAAATCCGATCATCCTGAACGTGGTGACGTTCGTTGCGTACTATGGGACTACGTAGAGGCTAGTAGCCAATAGCTTTGGTCTTGTAATGTGATCTGAGCACTTTGTCCGTCGGAATTTGCTACACACGATCAGAAAAAGTCCGATAGGACTTTGTTGTCGGAAAATTTGAGAGCAGGATCTCCAACTTTTTCCGTCGGAAATTCCGACGGAAAAAGTCAGATGGAGCCCACACACGGTCGGAATTTCCGACAACATGGTCCGATAGGACATTTTTTTCCGTCGGAAAATCCGACCATGTGTACGGGGCATAACTGTGCTCTCCTCTATATATTACAAATTTAAGAGCTTTAGGAAATTAAAACACAACAAGGCTTATGCAAGAGTCTAAATGTCCAGTCTTATAGATAAACTCCAAGCAAACAGCTAAATACACAAATGAAACACATATAATGGATATGTTTTACCTGTCAAAGGATTTGTATTTCTGTACATCTAGACCTGAGATTTACACAATTCTGTCACACCATACAAATAAAGTGACTTGGAGCTGTGGCCTGGCCCCGCCTCCTGTCTCCTGATTGGCTAACTGACTTTGACAGCAGCAGGAGCCAATGGCACCACTGCTGTGTATCAGCCAATCAGGAGGGAGAGTCTTGGAGGGCCAAGACACTAGTGGACATTGCTGGACAGGGATGGGGCTTTGGGAAGTATTAGGGGGACTGCTGCACACAGAAGGCTTTTTATCTTAATGCAATACAAAAATGTGAGGGGTGTACTCACTTTTGTGAGATACTGTATATGCATGTAATGCATATCCTCATTTTCTATAAACCAAAGTATATTTGCTTCCTATAATAAGAAAGGACACCAACATGGTATAGGGGCCCAGCTCCTCTATGTTTGAATTGGACCAATTTCCCTCTTAAACGGTTCCCGACCGGCTCCTGCACATATACGTCGGCAGAATGGCACGGCTGGGCAAAGTAACGTACCCGTACTGTACTTTAAATTTCCCGGTGTGCACGCATGCGCCTGCCGATAGCTCCGTGACCGAGGTCGCGGGTCCCGCGGACTCCATCGCCGCGGAGATACCCGCGATCGTGTCATGGGGCTCAAGAACGGGGAGATGACGATGTAAACAGCATATCCCCGTTCTGACTAGTGGCAGCACACTGATCGTCTGCTCCCTGTCATCGGAAGCAGCGATCAGTGTGGTGTCACACACAGCCACGCCCCCATAAAGTTGGAAAAGCGCCCCTAGGAACACTTAACTCCTACACTGCCACCTAGTGGTTAACTCCTTCACTGCCAGTGACATTTTTACAGTAATCAATGCAATTTTATAGCATTGATTGCTGTATTAATGCCAATGGTCCCAAAAATGTGTCAAAATTGTCCGATATGTCTGCCAAAATGTCGCAGTCACGATAAAAATTGCTGATCGCCGCCATTACTAGTAAAAAAAAATTATTAATAAAAATGCCATAAAACAATCCCCTATATTGTAGACGCTATAACTTGTGCGCAAACCAATCAATAAACGCTTATTGCGATTTTTTTACCAAAAATATGTAGAAGAATACGTATCGGCCTAAACTGAGGGAAAAAAAATTTTTTTAGATATTTTTGGGGGATATTTATTATAGCAAAAAGTAAAGAATAATGTGTTTTTTTCAAAATTGTTGCTCTTTTTTTGTTTATAGCACAAAAAATAAAACCGCAGAGGTGATCAAATACACCAAAAGAAAGCTCTATTTGTGGGGAAAAAAGGATGCCAATTTTGTTTGGGAGCCACGTCGCACGACCGCGCAATTGTCAGTTAAAGTGACGCAGTGCCGAATCGCAAAAAACGCTCTGGTCAGGAAGGGGGTAAATCCTTCCGGGGCTGAAGTGGTTAAAGTTGTATAGATTCAAAATGTTTAACAAAACTCATATATGGTTTAATGTACTGGAATAAGAATGCCAATATGAAGAAGCAAAGGACAAACTTCATATATTTGTATATCGGTAGATAAGGCTGTACTTGCGCATAATGTCATTATGCACGCCACCTAAGTGATCCAAGTGGAAGTTTGCCCCCCTTTTGCCTGCAGCAATCTTGGACACATCACGGGTCCCAGAAGACTGTGGTACCATTCACAAAGCCCACACATGCGCAGTGGGAAGCTCACTGTGAACCTGCAAGGAGTCACGGCCGGCTTCCCTTAGTAAATATACTGGTGCTGGGGACTCGATGACCAGTGGAGAACCGGTCCAGATGAGTAAGTTCTTTCTTAATGATATATTGCAGTTCCAAAAAGCACCTTTTGGAGGGAATAAATATCATGTGTGGATCAAATAGTTTACCCCCCTCTGGTAGGTACATTTTACTTAGCTAAATAAGGTTTATTTTACATAATGAGATATCTTCTTTAAAGTGAACTTGTGCTAAGACTATGCACACAAAAACATTAACATATTCCAAATAAGCCATAAACTGATATAAAAACAAGCCCCTATTCACTGTTATAGCTACAAGAATTTTAGAGAAGTCAATCTTCAAATGTCACAGTCAAGGCACAAAAATCTTAGCAATTTTGTATGGGGAGCAGAATCTTGGCAGCCTGCCAGCTTTTTAATGTAAACATGCAGCAGGTGTTTATAAGCTGTTAGAATCCAACTAAAATCAAATGTTTTATATAACTTTAGGCTGGGTTCAGACTGCTGCGGTGCGGGAGATCGGATATGATTCGCACCGCACTGCAGTGCAAATCATATGCGATCTCTGTGCGATGCGAATTTAGCCATACAGATAGTATGGCTGAATTCGCATCGCATTCGGCCCAAACTCGCACAGGACCCTTTTTTTGGTCCGCAGCAGAATCGGATTGCATGGGTGTTCTCACCATGCGATCCGATTCCTGTCCGAGTTTGCAGATCGCACTGCGATATGCAAGCTGATATGGGGGTGTCATTAACATTTCACTGACACTCCCAGCAGCTCGCATAGGGCAGTGTGAACTGCCGGCGGGAGACATGCGATGCGGGAACCCGCAGTAGTTTCGCAGCGTTCCCGCAGCGCAGCAGTCTGAATGGAGCCTTATTACTATTGCAAGGGGTTAACAACCAGGAAAAGACAACTCTGAAACCGAAAGTGACAAAGATATTGGGGGTTATTTACTTATACTGGAGAGCTCAAAGTCTAGTGCAAATTTAGCATAGAAACCAATTAGCTTCCAGGTTTTATTGACAAAGCCTAATTGACCAAGCTGAAGTTAGAAGCTGATTGGCTACCATGCACAGCTGCACCATATTCTGATTGCTCCAGGTTTAGTAAATCTCCCCCATTGTCTCTTCTGGCTTCATTTAATGCTAAGAAAATTGAGGAATGCATGTTAGTTAGTCTCCTCCCACTCGCCATCCCGAAGTCCTCTGATGTGGTCCTGGGCTCCCAGTGTGGGAGAGCCCGGTCACTGGGGGGGGGGGGGGGGGGGGCAGCTGAAGAAAATGAACGGAAGATTCCAGCTGCTATTTAAGCTTTGAGCTTGTGTTGAACTGTTCACTCTTTGGATGTACTACATACAACCGAAGGGTCACAATAACGTTTTGGCTTTATATACACTTTAAGGAGCTGTTCCTTCATAGACAATATCAGAAGAAACGACAGGCTTCAATGTACATGTGGCCAGGATTACAGGCATAAGGTGATAACTTTACATGCAACCCAATTTCTAAAGCTGCAGTTGGAAAATACTTTGACAAATAACTGTATTTTTAAGTAGGTTCAGTAAATAAAAATTGTATTTATTAGGCAAATGTGAGATCCCATCTATATGTCACAAATAACTCCATATTTTACTGATGTGCTAGAAATATTATATTAAAAATACACATTATTAGAAAAATCTTTAACACTGTATGCACATTGCAATCTGTCATTATGTGCTTCTGTTTCCCTCATTCTATTGTTACAATATCTATCTACTTCATGTGCATCTTATGATAAAAAGACAGTGAGGAAGGGTAGCTTACCATTTTATAAATAATTAAGGGAGCAGCTCCACAGCATCCCTACAATCGGTATAATTTGTTTGCCTTTAAAAAAATATATTGCTGAAATCATTACAAAAATGTTACAAGCTCGCATCTATTTTTAAGAGTCATTTTTCATTTTGGGTCCTAGGAGAACAATTAAAACGAGGGCTTCCCTGGTCTGTAAAATAGAACTTGTAGTCAGTTCATCAAGGCTGGATACTTGAGAAAGGGGAATAATTCCACAAATAGCTTCCCCTGCTGTCACATGATCCAGAAAGAAATCAGTGTGTGTAAAGCAGGAGACAGGATACAAACAAGAAACAGCACTGATATAGGCAATAGTTATTGTGTATATTGGTTATCGGTAAACAAGACATCCCTTTCATCTGCCTCTTGGATTGTCACTATGTAGGTAAAAGATAGCTAGATGTACAGTATTTATTCAATGTAAATGAAAATTCCATATTTATAGAAGAACTCCAGTCTAGTTTAAAAAAAGCGGACTGCTGTATTTAGACAAGTTGTTGAATTGACTTCATATAATTTGTGAATATTGTTAAAAATTAGGGTATGGCACAATCATAGTCTTAAGTAACAATACTTGTAAAAATGCAGATGTCTTCTTTTTATGTTAAGCCCAAACTGTACAAAGTACTTAGCCTTCTCTCCAATTTGAGATTAAAGTACAACTAAAGGCAAAACTTTTGTTTTTAGTTTTGGACAGTGGAGATGGATTAGAACACCTGTCAATTTGTATTGCTGTCTGTGCCCCCATTGGGGAGATTCTTCCTCTCTATTTGTCCTGATTATCATTAAGTGAAAGTTGGGTTGTCCCCAGAAAAGTATAAGAGGGGGGATATTCCAATGGGGACATTAGTTCTGGTGACCTGGGGCTCCCCAGGGGATTCCCTTAATTTGCAGGGATTTCCTCTCATTTCCTGTTTTGGCTATGGGACAGGAAGTGAAGGTAAATCTCCCCAATAGGACACAGATACCACAAAATAAACTGACAGGGGTTATGACCCTCCCTTATAGCCTATAGTTATACTTTAACTAAATTTTTATTATTCTGTTCAAATAAATAGAGCTTTCTTTTGGTGGTATTTTTTCACAGTTTTTGTTGTTGTTAAATAAACAAAAAAGAACAAAAATTTTGAAAAAAAAAATGCTTCTTCTTTGCTTCTTATATAAGATTTTGCAAATAAATAATTGTTATTCATATTTTTAGGCCAGAATGTATTCTGCCACATTTATTTGGGGAAAATAATCCAAATCAGTGTATATTATTTAGTCTTTTACCAAAAGTATTGGGACCCCTGCCTTTACACACACATGAACTTTAATGGCATCCCAGTTTTAGTCCGTAGGGTTCAATATTGAGTTGGCCCACTAGTTGCAGCTATATAAGCATCAACTCTTCTGGGAAGGCTGTCCACAAAGTTTAGAAGTGTGGCTATGGGGATGTTTGACCATTCTTCCAGAAGCACATTTGTGAGGCTAGGCACTGATGTGGCCTGCCTTGCAGTCTTCACTCTAATTCATCCCAAAGGTGTTCTATCAGGCTGAGGTCAGGACTCTGTGCAGGCCAGCCAAGTTCCTCCACCCCAAACTCTCTTATCCATGTCTTTATGGACCTTGCTTTGCGCACTGGTGTGCAGTCATGTTGGAACAGGAAGGGGTCATCCTCAAACTGGTCCAACAAATTTGGCAGCATGAAATTGTCCAAAATGTTTTGGTAGGCTGACGCCCTAAGAGTTCTCTTCCCTGGAACTAAGGAGCCAAGCCCAACCCATGAAAAACAACCCTTCACCATTATCCCCCCCCCCCCTCCACCAAATAATTTGGACCTTTTTTGAACTTGTCAAGGGTGGTTGGCATATTTTGTGTATGGTCAAGTTAACATAAGATTTTAAGGCATAACAGTGTGCCTGCATTTGAGCAGTTTTTGTCCCTTAGACACTTATTAGGCCCAGGTTTACTAAGAGGATATGAACTATGGAAATTGTGCCCAAAGGAATCTATCTAAATAGTCACTAGTATTACCTGTAGGTTCTCTTTTTACTAACTGTTTCCTCATTGCTGATGTATGGTGTCTTATCCTGCACTGTGTCTATGCATGTGTCTGGTCATCTTGGTAGATCAGGTCCATGTATATTATTGTTCTTGCTGTGGTGAAGTAACGAATATGCTGTTCAGTGTGTGATCACTTCAGAAAGTACGTGAAATATGAAAACAAAACATAAACTTTCATGCTAGAATTATGGGATAATATCCCAGTGCTAGAAGAAAGTTAGAACACACATAAATTAGAGGTGTCCCCAGAAACATTGGGTAGGCGACCCTTGGATCAATACAAAAGATCCTGGAAAACAACAAGCAACTAGTGTAACATGGGTACAATTAAAGACTTTAAACTGAATTTGTTTTGGCAGGAAAAGGGTACCTGATCTAGTGCTATTTAATACTGCTGCGCTGCAATTTGTTTGCAGTGCAAGTGTACTGAGGATTTTAAGCCGTTAATCGATGGTTTCCCTTAAACTTTCTATCATGACCTGCATTTTTGGCATGTTTTCTGAAAGCACCCAAAAATCCAGCATGTAGAAAAATACAAAATCGAATGAAAGCCATGGGTAATCCGCATGAAAACCCTGTAGCCAAACAACAGCATGAAAGTGTGAACCGACCCTTACTAGAAGAGGTAGTCCAATTGAATAGTTCAGTCAAGGACAGTTGTGCTTGTGTTGAAATACATTGTTCATTTATTTTGTGCAACAACAACATCAGCCAGGAGATGGCAGTGTTTATATGTTTGTAGCTGGATCTATGACTAAACTTTATGTCTTTTCTCTGTATATTAAAGTTCCTGTTTCCTGTCTGCAGTTAAGCAGCAGCAAAGCCCATGTGGACTGTGCACTGTCTGTCCTGTAGGGCTATATACATATATTCTCACAGGTTATAGGCTCAGGCATGGTCCAGAGAAAAGCTGAGATCTCAGACATAACTCAGACACCCAGTTATAGTCAGCTACAGCAGATAAGTTCAAAATACAGCAAAAGAAAGAAGACTGCAACAGAATAGAAAAATGGCCAGTAGTACAGCTGCAACATAGCTTTAATTTGCAAATCCGACAAACCAGAACTACCAGTCTTGGAAATTCAAGATGAAAATGCTGCTAATAAGAGAAGTACGTGGAAATGTATACATTAAGTTAGGCTAGAAGACCCTTCAGATGAGTGGATAGAGAAAGACCAAAAGCTCAGAGCACAATGTCTCTTAGCATAAAAGATGATTAAATCATACATGCATATAAGTGTGGCTTTGCTAAATAAATGTGGGAAGGATTACAAAAGGTGCAAAAAAGTGCTAATCTCAGCAATAAACTGTATTTGATTAGAAAGCTATACCAAACCAAGGTGATGAAAGGCCAGGATATTCAGGATTACATAAGGCACATCTTGGAAATGGTTGAACGCCTGAGAGTATAGTGTCAGGGCTGGGCTCAGCCCTTCCTTCTTAGAGCTGGCCACTTACCTGTCAGCTAATTGCCAGCTCCTATCTCTCCACAGTTACTCAGCTGTTGATGATATCCTGCTCGTCAGTTCTGCCTACTTAAGCCATCCAGCTCAAAGGATCTCTGGCTTTGCCTTGGTCAACATCACAGAGCCTAGCTCCTGCATTCCTGTTTAAAGACTTGCTTTGCTGACATCTCTTCTGGCTTCAGATCCTGCTTGCTGTTCCACTACATTGATCCCAGACTTATGACTTGGCTGACTATCCATTCCGGTTACAGAACTTTGGCTATGTTTTGACTACGTTTGTTCTTTTTAATTTTATTATTAAACAAGTGTGATTTAACTGTACTTCTGTCTCAGTCTGATTTCATAGTTTCTGACATATAGAAGAAATACAAGATTTTCATGTTGCAGCACTGTTACTCTGTGGCTTACCAGAAAGTTATGAAATGCTTGTCACAGCACTTGATACATGTCCAAATGATGAACTGACATTGGAATATGTTAAGGGCAAGCTTGTGGCTGAATATAAGCAAGATTAAAACAGGAAGCGTTAATAGTGGTGGTGCTTCTGCACAGAGTCCGCTTTAAAGATGAGAAATAGAAATAAAAACAGTAACATGCAACAATAAACACATGAATGTTTTTTTGTAAGAAACAAGTTAATTTAAAAACCTATATACATAAAGTGAAAAATTAAAGTGAAGTGTGATTATATATTTTTGCAGGTGTCCAAAAAAGGGAAACAAATCCAAACAAAAGTCCATAAACTGTTACTTGTAGTGATAATGTTTCAAAAAGTGACAGAAAAGTGAATGAAAAATCCTGAAGCAAATAAAGTTTTGAAGTGTCTTTAAACAAAATTCTTGAAGTGACTTGAAAAAAATATCTTCCACCACACCACCTGTGTTCAGTGCTACCGCACCCTAAGGAATCGCACTCACCAGCAGTATATGCCTTGCACTCTCATGCTCGGCCAACTCGCTTAATAGCTCCACATGGGTCACAGATGGATCCAGACAGAATGTTAGATAATTGCACTCCACATATAAGGAAAAAAGAGATGCTTCCAATAGTGAAGTAGAGTAAACCATTTATTTCAACAGCACACAAAATTCCTCAACCATTGTACTCACATCCTTCATATAAAAATAAGGCACTTCAGCATAACTTTTCAACAGGAAACAAGGACCCAGCAGTGGTGACCCGATATATTATGGTCTCGGCGGACCCGGCGTTAATACCAATATGTCTCACCCTCCACGCTGTCTCCTTTCTCTTTCACTTCACACGGCACAGCACACCCAGTAACTGGAACGTTGAATGTTAAATGCTCCTCACAGTTGCCATGTAACCATACCCAGACATGTTTCACCGAAGTGGCTTAATCATTCTTGATTAAGCCACTTCGGTGAAACATGTCTGGGTATGGTTACATGGCAACTGTGAGGAGCATTTAACATTCAACGTTCCAGTTACTGGGTGTGCTGTGCCGTGTGAAGTGAAAGAGAAAGGAGACAGCGTGGAGGGTGAGACATATTGGTATTAACGCCGGGTCCGCCGAGACCATAATATATCGGGTCACCACTGCTGGGTCCTTGTTTCCTGTTGAAAAGTTATGCTGAAGTGCCTTATTTTTATATGAAGGATGTGAGTACAATGGTTGAGGAATTTTGTGTGCTGTTGAAATAAATGGTTTACTCTACTTCACTATTGGAAGCATCTCTTTTTTCCTTATATGTGGAGTGCAATTATCTAACATTCTGTCTGGATCCATCTGTGACCCATGTGGAGCTATTAAGCGAGTTGGCCGAGCATGAGAGTGCAAGGCATATACTGCTGGTGAGTGCGATTCCTTAGGGTGCGGTAGCACTGAACACAGGTGGTGTGGTGGAAGATATTTTTTTCAAGTCACTTCAAGAATTTTGTTTAAAGACACTTCAAAACTTTATTTGCTTCAGGATTTTTCATTCACTTTTCTGTCACTTTTTGAAACATTATCACTACAAGTAACAGTTTATGGACTTTTGTTTGGATTTGTTTCCCTTTTTTGGACACCTGCAAAAATATATAATCACACTTCACTTTAATTTTTCACTTTATGTATATAGGTGATTAATTGTGTTGTTGTTTTTTTAGCACTGTTTATACATATTTTTCAGTATTGTTTACACAGGTTAAATATTTAGTTTATTCACAGACACTGTGATTATTAGCGCTACTGTTTTTATTCATTTAAAATCACTTTACATTATTTATCTATTTAAGTAGCTGCTTAGTTTATTTTTATACACATAGGTGTTTAATTAATTTTTCTTTGTGCGCAGTGGTGGTGTGGAATAGTAGGAGGGCGAGCGATTTTCATACCAGTTTATTTTAAGTTAATTTAAAAGCATATTGCATAATCTGGAAAATTAGAATGCAAAAACAAAATAAACTACAAAAGGCCAAAAGTGTGAAGGAAACAAATGATTTTGCAGGCATGTTGTGTTGATTCAGGAGCTACGAGTCACATGACAGTCACAGAAATTTATTTATTCACCTTGAGTAAAGCAGAAAAAATAACCCCAGCTAATGGGCAAATAATGGAATCAGAAGGAATGAGTGTCACCAGAATGATACCTGTGAAAAAATGCTGTCTATGTCTCTGCTCTTGAAACAAATCTTTTGTCAGTGAAGAAGCTCACAAAACAAGGCAATGTAGTGACCTCCCAAGATGACATTTGTGGCATCACAAAAGGGGATATTGTACTTGCAAAGGACAAAATTACAGATAAACTTTTTTAGCTAAACTGCAATTAGGTGGTTAATACTGCCAAGGAGGAAAAACATTCAAACTGCAATCACACATGGCACAGATGACTTGGGAGCAGAAGTCCTGACATAATAAAGAAAATCAACTGAGAAAATTCCATACGAGCTGTGCATTGGAAGGGCCCCAAATTTGAACCATCTAAACATTTTTGGATGCAAAGCTTATGTGCACATCTCAGGAACAATGTACACAATCGGATGCTTGCACAAAGGAAGGTATACTTGTGGGGTACAGGGAATCTCAAAAGGGATACAGCATTCTACACTAAGACACAAACAAGGTCATCATCAGAAGAAGTGTAATTGTCGATGAAACCTCAGTGTGTTAAAAATATTATGACCTAACACAGACACTTCAAACTGAGGGAGCATCCTCATCAGTGTCACATGAAGATACGAAACAAAGTTACACAGAAATAGAAATTAATGAAGACAATCCAAACACTGAAGAATTAGAAACAAGGCCATAAAAGGCTTCAATCAGGAAATCCACCAGAAGCAATAAAGGCATCCCAGACAAACGTCTGTCCTATGCTGTTTTGGTAGCTTTAAATCCAGAGCCAGATTCATGGGATGAGATGCAAAAACTTCCAACTCATGAGAAAAAAAGTGGATCAGAAGCCATGAAAAAGATTTATAGAACTGAGATCCGAAATGGAACTAATATAAGTGGTAGTTGTTGGGTGGGGGTGTTGGAAAACATTGTTCATGTATTTTGTGTAACAACTACATCAGCCAGTAGGTGATAGTGTTTCTAAATTTGTAGTTGCATCTATTGTTAAACGGTATGTCTTTTCTCTGTATAATAAAGTTCATGCTTCCTGTCTGCAGTTTAGCAGTAACAAAGCCATATGAACTGTGCACTGTCTGTTCTGGTTCAGGAGTGCAGATGCAATGTAGGGCAGTGATGCTGTGGGATCATGCTGGAGGTACACATTAGGTATGTGTCCATGCCTTTCTGTGAATGAGAGGACAGGAACTCTGGCCTCAGAAGAGGTTTATGAGAGAAAGACAGAGAGTTGGTTTGGTAGGGCTGAACTTTAAAGCATGTCTAAACCCAAGAACAAGCATGTAATATACTACAGATTCCTTGGATGTGGTGGCTGCTGTTCTTTTTTAAGGCTTTTTCCCCTTTATTTTTACAAGGTGATCCTGGCAGTAACACTTCATGTCCTAAGATGAAATAACTTTCTTACTGCTCCATAGGAACAGCATCCTCACCATTGGGGGTACATATTTTGGAGTCCCAACACACTTCCTACTAACATTGTTTAAGATAAGACTTTCAACCAGATTAGCTAAAGCCAGGTACACACGGACTGAAAATCGGGAGATATTTGCTGGTTAAAAAAGAAAACGAGCAACATTCGGCCCATGTGTATGTTGGTCTGTCCGACAGTTTGGCCGGCTTCTGTCGGACGAGCATGCTGGAAAACCAAAAGCCGACTGACTCCCGTTCAGTGCTCTCCGCCATTGGTGGAGAGCACTGATCGGAACACTTTCAGTGGTATCTTTAACAGACTAAAAGGAAGAAATTAAGAAAAGTTGAGTTTTAGGGTCTACATAACTTTTAAGTTTTCTGATTACACCTCTGTATGGGATATTTCTGTTTTGCTACTACATTTTGAAATGTACCTTGGTGAGTGAACTTACTCCTTGAAGTATAAATGTGATGCTGATCCCTACAATACAGTTTATTTAAAGGCCATTTAAAAATGCCATAGATTCTCTTTAGCTAAAGGGAAATTTATTTTCTTAATTGCAAATTTCATAATTTAACATGTCCAAGAAAATACACTTGTTTTCCTACAATAAACTTGTTCTAGTTTCTCAAGTAAACTATAATTGTTTGTGAAGCTAAACTGCTATTGTTTGTTCCCTAATCTTTTTAGTGGATTTAACTTGGAATAGGATTTAGCCTTAGTAAAGTTTAATAACTGTGAATTTGGGACGAGACAAATTAAAGATTTCAGGGTCATTGTGAGGTCTCATTAACACACTCATTTGAATATCTGCTCAGGGTAGGTTGCCAGACATAATGTTTACCGCAAGGTAAGCAAAGCTTCAACAAAGCCATAAATAGGGATTATGGATGTGTATAGTATGTGACTTACAACAATATACAATGTACCTGTTATCAGAGCTGGCGGCAAGATGCAGGAATATGATCCAAGGTAGCAGTTCTGTTCCTTTTACCTGTCAATGAGAAAAGAGCATTTGGACCTGCATCAGTAAGTGAAGTAATAATTTTCTTCATCGTCTCATAGGTCCATTTATAAGTATCACACCTAGTTGCGAAGAGTAATCACTTTAACGTTTATGTATAGCCTAAGCATTTTTTTAGTTTAGGACAGAGAAGGGAAGGATTGGAACCCCTGGCAATTTTTTTTTTTTAATAGGACACATGCATAATAGGCGCTAGATCTCCTATTGTTAATAATCAGAGTTGCTAAAGACCGTCTCATTAATCAACCTGATTTGCTATGTGAGGCTGCCTACATATGCCAGAACACACTTAAGGAGATGGGGTCTAATGGGGAGGCCAACAAAGAAAAAAGTAGTTAAAGCATCACACCAATAAACAAAGGGTCAAAAATTGTATTTTATAAAATATTCAGTAGACTAGAAATCCAACATGTTTTGGGGGTTCAGACATGTTTCCCTTCATTAGGGCTTAAGTATTGTCTATGTATATAATAAGAATCTTAATACCAGCAGTTTGTGCAGCATGCTGGTATATACATCCAACTATTATTACAATCCAATCCGGTCCAGCCTTATTTGAGGTCATGTAATACTTCAAGTAGAATTCCAGTAAAAACCTGGTCTGGTCTTAATAATGTCCCCTCTTAACACCTATGCTGGCTAACTTGTGTAAAAAGATGCAAGTACTTACCTATTTTCAGCCCGCTCTGGTTCAGTCACGTGATCCAGCTCCCTTGTGCAAGGCAGCGGTGGCTCCAGGGGAGAGGAGGGAGAGCCGACAATGACTGGGACATGTTAGCCTATTGATGATGTCACTGCTCCAAGGCTTTACCAGACCTTGTTGAGGGCTCTCTCTTCTACCCTGCAGATGCTGACAGGGGATCATATTATGGGAATGTGCTGAAAATAGGTAAGTATATGCATAATTTTATACAAGTTAGCCAGCATTGGAGGG
Source organism: Lithobates sylvaticus (assembly GCA_028564925.1). Classification (NCBI taxonomy): domain Eukaryota; kingdom Metazoa; phylum Chordata; class Amphibia; order Anura; family Ranidae; genus Lithobates; species Lithobates sylvaticus. The sequence continues at coordinate 78,150,941 of CM053027.1, forward strand.
GGAAGGGACATTTTTAAGACTAGATAGGTTTGTGCTGGAATTCTACTTTAAGCTCTAATGGATGGGGAAATGACTGGTAGATTTGCCAGAGAAGAGTTGTCACCAGAACAAGAGGTGAGACTAAATCTTTCGATCGGGACATCTTTTCCTGCAACAACCAACCTAAGAGGGGAATTCCGCTCACTTTGAAGACAATTATTTTCACTTCCTGTTGCACCTCTAGGAAACAAGGAGCAAAAAATAAATGATAGGCTTAAAGGAGTTGTAAACCCTCATTTTTTTTAGATAAAAATAACAAACAGGCCAATACTTACCTGCTCTATGCAATGATTTTGCACAGAGCAGCCCTTATCCTCTTCTTCTGGGGTGCCCCACCGGTGATCCAAGCACCTCTTCTTCATCGAGTGCCCCCCACGGAAAGCCACTTTTACTGGGGGCACCAGTGCAGGCTCACTCTTGAGACCCGCTGCTGCGTCCATTGACACAGACCATGGGACTTGGCCCCACCCACCCTTCGGCAACACTGGATTTTATTTAATTGACAGCAGCGGGAGCCAATGGCACCTGCTGCTATCAATCTGTCCAATAAGGAGAGACACAGCAACTGGAGCCACTGCGCTCATGCACATTGCTGGATTGGATCAGGCTCAAGTAACAAAAGGGGGGGTGTCTGGGGGGAGCTGCAGAACAGAAGGTTTTTCACCTTAATGCATAGAATGCATTAAGGTGAAAAACCTTGAGGCTTTTCAACCACTTTAAGCCATTATCTGCTCTAGCCATTACTAATAAAAAGTTTTTCACTATATATGTCCATCTACATTAAAGATGTATATGTATCCATATACATCTTTGATGTATTTAGATAATAAATTGGTTTCTAGTACAGGAAAGGTCACTTGTGGGTAAATGTAAACTATTGACTATGTTAAGAGGTTCTATTGGTTCACTGCAGCGCTGCATGAATTTAAAAAAGCCATAAACTTTCAATAACCACAATTTTTTTTAGTTATAATGTATGTTCCAAGCTTTATTATTTTTAGTTTTGAATAGAATCAGAAAGGATTAAAACTTCTGTCAGGTAGAGGAAGGTTGGGGAACACTGAAAACCCAGTTAGCTTTTCATTGCTGTCGTGTCGCTGTTGAATATTTACCATCACTCGTTTTCTGGTGAAACTGTTGTCACCTTGACAGTTGGTGAGGGGAAAACTCCCGTGCACGTGTTTACCCTTGCAAAGATACAAAGATACTTTGCAAATCTGGGTGAATGCAGGGCAACAGAAGTTACGTTAAACTTTACATTTTTTCAGACCACCCTAGGTAATGCTCGCATGTGATGCTGAGCATCCATAACTGAAAAAAAAAAATCCATTGAATAAAAGGGGTGAATCAAATACAGTCAGATGATGATGCTGAAAGTCATCCAACCAGGAACTGAGGTGGACTACATCTGACTTTGTGCAGCTTCTAATCCCCAGAAATTTTAGTACAGAAGAGGGGCCTGTACAACTGTTCAAGACTGAAGGTAAGGCTGGAGTTCAACTTTAACGTAAAACAGTACAGGGTCTTAACTTATAGATCCAGCTATTTCCTGCCAGTATATTGTTGTTTTCTGAGACTATAGACACTAATGCCGCGTACACACGAGCGGAATTTTCGACGGACTAGGTCTGACGTTTTTCCGGCAAACTTTCCGAATGAACGGACATGGCCACACACAATCACACTAAAGTCCAACGGATTCGAACTTGATGACGTATGACTGGACTACAATAAGGAAGTTCGTAGCCAGTAGCCAATAGCTGCCCTAGCGTTGTTGTTTGTCTGTCAGACTAGCACACAGACAAGTGGATTTTTCGATAGGAACTGGGTCCAGCGGAGTTCCGGCGGGAAAATTTGAAACATGTTCTATTTCTAAAGTCTGTCGGATTTTTAAACATCAAAAGTCTGATGGAGCCCACACACAATTGAATTGTCCGATGGATTCGTTCCGTCAGACCTTTGTTGTCGAAAAGTCTGGTCGTTTGTACGCAGCATTAGAAGCACAGAATCTGAACTCCTGTATCATATATCAGGAGTAGTTTGGATCCCCTTTCCAATATCATGGACTACATAGGTGGCAGGCTTATGCTTGCTAGAAGCCAAGTGCTTTTGTGCTTGTTGTGAAAAAGGAAATGGTTAAGAAAAAAATTATAAAATAAGGAAAATAGAAACCTACTTATTATATTAACTACTAAAGAAAAAAAGTTTCCCTTTTGTAATAGGTACCAGCAAGACAAAATGTCTCTAGGTAAAAGCTTCCTATCACTTTATCTCCCTTGGAGATAAAGGAAAAACCGTGCTTTAGTTCAGCTGCATACAGATTTTCCTATGTATTTTCCCATCACGCCTAAAATACGTGCATGGCGTTCTCTATGGCCATATATTGTTCCACAGAGCTTTAAATAATTCTATTTTTAATAGATAGCTGGCAAGCAAGTAGTCATAGGGGATTCTGAGAAATTTTCATGCGAGTGACACAGTATTAAAAATAAGTTATTCGTATTCACAGCATGTAGCTTTGTTTTGATGCATTAGGCAGTCTCATAGCCGTTCTTATATATCTAACTGAACTGAAATAACTGTAAAACAAAAGCACTGTACTTCTACTCATGATTTTATGACTAGGTCACATTTCAGTTTTTCCCAGTGGTACAAAGGAAAAAATAAAGTTTGGCTTGAGGGCACACTTAGAAAAAAAATGGTTGTGCTGCCCTTAGCAGCCAATTGGATCCCTGCTTTCTTTTTCTAACCAGCAATAGACAACCGACTGCCATCATCTGATGATTTGTCTGATTTGTTTTTCTACTGTGTGCTTTTCACAGTTTAATATTATTGTCTTAATTTTCTCTGCCATAACAAGGCTCCCCTGGAATGAAGATTTGAAATACTTACCTTTCCCTCTGTCTGCGCTGCAGAATGCATATGACTAAAGACTTTTCGGGAACCAACACTTTGTATTCCTGGTCCCCTGTGATTCCTCCTGCTGACCCCTATGTCACTACAGGGCATGTTTGTGACATAGAGGCAAGTTAGCTAAAGCACTGGGCACAGCAGTGGACCAGGAAAATGACACTCCTGGAAATGTCACATTCTGGGGCATCTTCAGGCAATAGTTTCTCATCGGTACAACAATGTTTGGGTGGTGCAGGAAGTTAAAGAGTTGAGTAAATGCAAACTTCTTTATAGGGGACCCTTGTATAGTGCTTGAGTCACTTAGAAAAAAAACGTAATACTTAAAGTGGAAGTAAACCCTCCTATCGTTTTCAGCCAAGGAAGCTGCCATCTTGGCCTCTGTTCAATCTTCAACTGCCATGATGCTGCACATGTGATCAGTTATGACACCAGCCATTGGATGGTTTGACAGTTTGGTTGAAAGCATAGTCAATCTGACAGGTAGCATTTCCGGAATGCCATTTTTTTTTAACTATTTAAATCAAAGGGTTCACTTCCGCTTTAAAATCCATCTAAACAAGCTAGATGATATTTACTCTGTGTATCAAAAACAATTGCATTTTTAAAAATATAATGCTTGGATTCAACTTATTTCTTTATTTTGTTGTATGGTTAAGGCCATTTAGACTTTTTGCAACCAATTCCTGTCTACATGCATACATTATAACAGAGGCTGCAAGTCATTGTTCAGGAAGGGCTTCCAGATGGTGAAAATGGGCACTTATAGTCTCCAATGGAAGTACCTTTGATTGGGTAACAATGCAGGAGAGCAGTTGGGAGACAGGAAAACAGTGTTGTAACACCATATTAGAAAAAGTCTGATTAAGGCTTCATGGCAGGATCATCAGCTATACATTTAATAAGCTGTGAATCTTTGTATATATTTTATTCATTCATTTTTAATCACTTATAGCTATAGCAGTTTTACTGCTACAGGGCAGCACCTCTGTGCCGTATCTTATATATATACTTGATTCAGCATTTACAGGCAGGGGGTGCGCATGCACCTGCAGAGAGACGGAATGGCGGTCTGCCTATGTAAACAAGGCAGATCGCTATTCTGACAGGAGAGAAGGCATGGATCCTGTGTCTCTGCAAAGCAGCGACATGGATCCATGGCTTTCCCTAGTAAAAGCACCTCCCACAGTGTAGTAAAACACTGGTTAGGCACACAGTTAACCCTTTAATCTGATGTTAACTCCTTCTGAGCCAGTGTCCTTAGTACAGTGACAGTTCATTTTTTTAGCACTAATCACCGTTTTAGTGTCACTGGTCCCCAAAAAGTGTCAAAAGTGTCAGTTAGTTTCTAAATGCCCATCGCAATATCGCAGTCCCACTATAAGTCGCTGATTGCAACCATTACTTGTAAAAAATAAAAATATCCTAGATTTTGTAGACTCTATAACTTTTGCGCAAACCAATCAATATGCGCTTATTGGGATTTTTTTTACCAAAAATATGTAGCAGAATACATATTGGCCGAAATTGATGAAGAAATTAGATTTTTTTCAATTTTTGTATTGGATATGTTTTATAACAGAAAGTAAAAAATGTTTTTTTTTTTTAAATTGTTGGTCTTTTTCTGGTTATAGAGCAAAAAAATAAATGCAGAGGTGATCAAATAGCACCAAAAGGAAGCTCTATTTGTGGGAAAAAAAAAGGACATTTTTATTTGGGTACAGTGCAATTGTCAGTTAAAGTAGCGCAGTGCCATATCGTGAAAAAAATGAACTGGTCATGAAGGGGAATAAATCTTCTGACGTGGTTAATGACACCCCAATGCATTGCTATAGTACTGCAGTGCACCACAAGTCATGTGTCCTGTATTACTAAAAGGTTCATGTTTGATTTGTGGGCTGCTGCCTTGTGTTGGCTACCCTTTCATAATGATTGGGCTGTCCTGATGCAGTGCACATTATTGCACAATATAATGTGCGTTAACACACCACAACAGTCTGTAAAAATATGAATAGGCTCTTAAAGTTGCTTTTTTATATTGTTGTCCATATTTTGAACCATTAGGGTGGGAGCACTTGCATGCTCCCTTTACAGCAACAGGATGTGGGCCCACAGATTTATATCTATATCTATATATATATATATATATATATATATATATATATATATATATATATATATATATATATATATATATATATACAGTATCTCAAAATAGTGAGTACACCCCTCACATTTTTGTAAATATTTTATTCTTTTCATGTGACAACACTGAAGAAATTACACTTTGCTACAATGTAAAGTAGCGAGTGTACAGCTTGTATAACAGTGTCAATTTGCTTTCCCCTTAAAATAACTTAAAATAACAAAAATGTCCAAATTGGTAGTAATTAGCCATTTTCCCTCTCCAGTGTCATGTGACTCGTTATTGTTACACGGTCTCAGTTGTGAATGGGGAGCAGGTGTGTTAAATTTGATGTTATCATGCTCACTCTTTTACTGGTCACTGGAAGTTCAACATGGCACCTCATGGCAAAAAACTCTCTGAGGATCTGTAAAAAAGAATTGTTGCTCTACATAAAGATGGCCTAGGCTATATGAAGATTGTCAAGACCCTAAAACTGAGATGCAGCACGGTAGCCAAGACCATACAGCGATTTAACAGGACAGGTTCCACTCAGAACAGGCCTCGCCATGGTCAACCAACGAAGTTGAGATATTTATTCATATTTAGAGGTTGTCTTTGGGAAATAGACGTATGAAAGCTGGCAGCATTGCTGCAGAGGTTGAAGGGGTGGGGGGCCAGCCTGTCAGTGCTCAGACCATACGCAGCACACTGCATCAAATTGGTCTGCATGGCTGTCATCCCAGAAGGAAGCCTCTTCTAAAGATGATGCACAAGAAAGCCCGCAAACAGTTTGCTGTAGACAAGCAGACTAAGGACATGGATTACTGGAACCATGTCCTGTGGTCTGATGAGACCAAGATACACTTATTTGGTTCAGATGGTGTCAAGCATGTTTGGCGGCAACCAGGTGAGGAGTACAATGACAAGTGTGTCTTGCATGGTGTCAAGCATGGTGGTGGGAGTGTCATGGTTTGGGGCTGCATGAGTGCTTCCGGCTCTAGGGAGCAACAGTTCATTGAGGGAACCATGAATGCCAACATGTACTGTGACATACTGAAACAGAGCATGATCCCCTCCCTTTGGAAACTGGGCCGCAGGGCAGTATTCCAACATGATACCGACCCCAAACACACCTCCAAGATGACCACTGTCTTGCTAAAGAAGCTGAGGGTAAAGGTGATTGACTGGCCAAGCATGTCTCTAGACCTAAACCCTATTGAGCATCTGTGGGGCATCCTCAAATGGAAGGTGGAAGAGTGCAAGGGCTCTAACATCCACCAGCTCATCGATGTCATCGTGGAGGAGTGGAAGAGGACTCCAGTGGCAATCTGTGAAGCTCTGGTGAACTCCATGCCCAAGAGGAAGAAGGCAGTGCTGGAAAATAATGATGGCCACAAAAAATATTGACACTTTGGGCCCAATTTGGACATTTTCACTTAGGGTTGTACTCACTTTTGTTGCCAGCGGTTTAGACATTAATGGCTGTGTGTTGAGCTATTTTTAGGGGACAGCAAGTTTACACAGTTATACAAAATGTACACTCACTAATTTACATGTAGAAAAGCGTAATTTCTTCAGTGTTGTCACATGAAAAAATAAAATAAAATTTTTACAAAAATGTGAGGGGTGTACTCACTTTTCTGAGATACGGTGTATATATATATATATATATATATATATATATATATATATATATATTTTATATATTTATATATACACACACTATTTACGAAGTAAAAACATTCTTTTGGGACACGGAAAGTGATGGAAGATTGCAAACTGAAAAAGCCTTATTTTACAGTTCTTATAAAATACCATTGGAGTAACAGGAGACATCTAGACAGATTTAATACAAGTGAAAATGTCACATAATTTCACATTATCTGCTCCTTAGTGCCCAAATTCAGATCCGTCTTGGCTGTGTTGACTCATTTGCAGCTTTATCTGTAGTCGTGGGTCTGTGTTCCCTGATGGAACTGATTTCATGTTGTGTAGCAAAATGGGAATTACTTAATTATGTTTTGGAGGATTACCTTATTTATCACTGTGAATTATACAGGTCATTTTGCACTATTTGGAAGCAAAACTATAAGAGAGTAAAAAATATGTATAAACAGGACAGACAGAACAGGTGAATGAGCCATTGTTCATTGTAATTACAAACTATAGTGTTGTTCTAGAAAACGGATAACTTAATTATTTGCTGCTATCAGTTTGGCCTTCAAGCATGTTGTTTAAAAGAAAAGAGAATGGGAAAAGTGAAAAAGATCCTTTACTCTAAGTATGGATAAAAATATACTAGTCTTGAGGAACAAGGTTCTGACAGAATATGATGAATTACCTTATTAGAGCACCTTGCATGACGAATGTACATGATTGGTCTTACTTCTTGGTGATGGTTGAACTTCTCTTTTGCAATATAAGTAGAATGTATTCTAAGATTGAAGAAGTTGTAAAAGTGTTTTAAAGTTAAACCTCAACTCGGGCAGAAATATAACACAACTAATGTAATCTACTGTATGTGTTTATTAAAATCATAAAATGTATTTTGAAATGACGTTAATATGAATGCCTGAATCTGTCTTCCTATTTGCCTTTTGTGATCAAATGCATGAAGGCTCTCAGACTAGGAGAGGGAGGAACAGAAGTAGAGGCCAATCAGGTTCTGCTTCATGCAAATGTGCGGACAATAAACATGCTGGTAGGATAAGAAAGCAAAGTGAGCAGAGGGAGGACCTCATCTGTCTCATTCTGCTCCTTCACACAGATGTGTCTGTGTACGGAGCACGCTCTGCTCAATCCCCGTTGAGCAGGCAGATGACAGGTCTGTCTCTGCACACTGTGCAGGGACCGACCTGTCAGAGCGCCGCTCTCACTATGGGTGTTCGGATGAAGACGGACCATAGAGTCTGTCGTCACCCGTTCCCATCCACAGACGGATGTAAAAATCGTTTTTTTCTCCGTCACACTTTTTCGGATTGGAGCGGGTCGGATGTCAGCGGCCATGTCACCGCTGACATCCATTCCTCCATAGACCTCTATTGAGTGTCCGTTTAGGTCCACCTAAAACACTGACAGGTGGACCTAAATGATCTGTCCGTGTGAAAGGGGCCTTTAGAAGTCTGGGGGCGGAGAGAGGACTATCAAAATCTCAGAACTCCTCATTTACTCCTTGTATGGCAGATACACTCTAAACTGGTACCATCATCTCTCACAGGGCTGTATATCTAAAGAACACAGTGTTTATACAGCAAAGTTACCATTGTGGTACCCCATCTCATCAGTAAACGTGTCAATATAAGCACTAGACATGTGCAATTCGCTTAGTTACGAATTCGTTTTCCGTTCAAATTCGTTATATTCGTTCATTCGTTATCGTACGAATGAACGAATGATTTAGTAAAAATTCTAACGATTAACGAATTATCGAAACGAACGAATATGAAAAACAATGAAAATACGAAATAATTAAATTAGAAACAACGAAACTACGAATGAATGAAAATCCGAAAAACGAAAACAGAAACAACGAAAATACCGAACAAAGATTCAAAAATAACGAAAATCAAAATGAACGAAAAAATTCGTAAATTCGTAACTTTTTTTTTGTTTGTTGATTCGTAATTCTCCGTGTCTCTTACAATGGCGCTGCTTAACGTGCTTCGAATGGATTCGTAAATTCGTTACTTTTTTTTGTTAGTTGATAAACGTGGTTGGGTCGGAGGGACTGTTTTGGTGGATTTTTGAGTTAAGTTCTGACTTGTGAGAGAGAAATTCTTTGTTTCTTAAACATGTAATAGCATACACATTACATAAAATTATGAATTATGCTCCGACCCAACGAAAACTTTTACGAATTTACGAAAACAATGTTACGAAAGTACGAATAAATCAATCTTAGGAAAATACGAATGTAACTAAATCTACGAAAATACGAATGCGTCCGAATACAAAATATAACGAAAATACGGATTTCAAAAAAAATAAAATTAGACTAATGGAAAAACGAATCAACGAAAAAATAACTCTTACGAAAAAACGAACGAGTCCGAATACGAACACCGACGACTTACGAAATTACGAATCGTTACGAATCAACGGAAACGAACAGAAACGAAACAAAACTAAACAAATTTTTCTATTGTGCACATGTCTAATAAGCACAAACAATTTCAGAAATAACATATATACATGACGATATACAATGTACAAACATATACAATGTATAAGGGCTTATACATCTCTGTCTGAACTGCTTCCATCAAAGGGCCCCAAAGAAACAGTTATGGTTAATTAGATGTAATATTATTACATCTATTTAACAATATCCTGGTCTTTGCTGCAGGGGGGAACCACCCTTGGCTTTGGGCTGTGTTGACTTCTCACTTGGAGTTTCTACATGTTGAACAACCAGAGCTGCTTCAGCAAAGACCAAGCTATTGCTATATGGACATTATAATACATCTAATGAACCAAGTAAATTAAGTGTTTCTTTAGGGCTCTTTGATGGAGGTGGTTAACATAGGGACATGTTCCAAATTGTATAGGAGTTTATTTTTAGAGTATGGAGTAACATTATCCTGTATTTATGTTATTAAATAATAGGTATATGCTTTTAAAATGTATTGATATATTTACTGCTGGAATAGGGTACCACAAAAGTCCCATATGTTGTATAAACATTACAATATAATGTTTTCTTGTGATTTGTAAATTTCAAAACTGTACAGGCAGGAATACAAATCTTTTGGCAAGTAAAAGAGCTTTCTTTTAATAGTGATTCATTATGTAGATATCTGCTTGGATTTCAGCTTTAAAGTTTAATTCCAAGTATTTTTTTTTTTATTACTTGTCCCCTGGATGGGGGGGAAAGCAGCTTTGACTGCAATTCTTACCTCCTCTCCAGCACAGTAATTCCTTTTTGCCACTCAATAACTTCTCTTCACCACTTGAAAAAAATCATCTTGGAAGACTAAGGACATCCTATGAGTGCAAAGCCATGGACCCACCTCCTGAATGTGTGAACACTTATATACAATGATGCACATAACTGCACTGATATCATCACCCGCATTTTCTTCCAGCGGTAAGCAAGTCCTGAATTCTGCATGGAGCAATTCCATGTAATGACATGATACCACTATCTGAGTCCAGGGCAGCTTAATGACATGCTCCCTGTTGGTGGATGCTTGACTGATTGGAAAATTTTAATCCCAAAGTAGAGGGCAGCATGTTTTTTTAAAAAACAATTGACTGCAGTTGGGCTTTTACCTGTATATTTAGCTTTTTACCTGATGTTTGACTAAACCATCACAGTGTGTTACCATGGGTGTATAAAACCTTGTGCAAAGTGCCACGCCCTAATGATATGAAAAAGGAATAGCTGGAAAACATGGACTTTATAGGTACCAAATATAAAAATAATATTTTTATTGGTATAAATTCATGAAAAAACACTAATTAAAAACAATAGTTTAAATATGTATAATCAGATTAGGCTACTAGTGTATTCAGATGACCCAGACCAGTCCTATAAGGATAATACAACCACAACCGGTTGCATGAAGGCTGGTAGAGTCCAGGAGAAATGGGCATATGTCAAGGTAGCCTGCTATAGCTCAACATGTTTTGCGAAAATTCACTTACTCAGGAGCTTAGGTATATATTCTGAATAAATGAGAATATATAATCAAAATCTTCAAGAATATATAAATTACATTCATCATGTTTACTTGAAACAGTAATAACAACATATTCATACAGTTTGGGCTGTGTACAGGGATCAAGACAGCGCATGCTATGCACACCAGGGGCATCTCAGTGATAGTGGGGACAAGCAACATGCACCCATACATAAGGAATGCTGATATCAAAAAACACTTGTAGGATTTAGAATTGCTGGAAAGGGCTAATCAATAAGTGAAATAAGTTACTTCACAGGTCCTATCAATACATCACCCAGATAGCCAACTCTAAAAATAGATACTATAAGTATTCATTGCTACATAACATCCACACACATTAATATGTCAACCAAATATCCGTGCATATATAGGGCTCACCTGAATTATATTAGTGGTATAGTAACAGCTGTCTATCACTGGAAGGTATAGTTACTGTCTTCTGGAAAAGCTAACAGCGCTCCAAAAGCTTCTATCCTACATAGCCATGCATTGGCATTCTTACAACATAAGGGGGGAAGGAGTCATAGCATATAGTCTGAAACATAGCAGATGGAATAAAGTTACGTATAGGCTCCTCCGTATGGGGGCTATGCGCAACTTTACAAGGCCAAAGTCTCCAACAGTTTTGTGTACACACCAGTTAGCAATCCACTTGGTTTCTCACCCAAAGAACCGCTCTCTGCGATGGCACCTGCCTCCCCATACCAGACATGCTAGGTATATATATACACGTGTCCCAACCGGGATGCCAGCACTGGCCGAAGCGGCATGTGCATATTTGGCTTCACATTATAAAAAAATACAGGAAAATGGCAAGGCTGACATTAAATAAAGCAAGGATTATTTAGAAGGGGCAAAAATCCACAATGCAAAAGTAGACTCAATCCTTCATAATTGAAATCTCAGCCCCACTTTTTGGAGTCATATGCATACAAGAAATACTGATATAAAATATATATCTTTTGTGAAATGCATCCGGTACTTGTGGTCTTTTAGTAAGCTGTTTTATTCTTTTACCATCTATTTTTTCTTGTGTTCAGAAAGGATACCATCCAACAAAACATTTTCTTTTTTACTTTGTTCATTTACCAGCACTATTATGTCATATCAGATTATTGTTGTGATACATTATATTACAGAATTCAATTCATAACAATTGTATTTAATAATTTATTTGCCATCAATGTGGATTTTGCTTGAAGTGCATTTATTCATGTCTCTGCAGAATGTTGTTTTGTGTCAGAGATCATGGGCTAATTGTGGTCTTAGTCTTATTATTGAGCATACTAGTTGGAATTTAGAGCAACTGTGGGTGGATACTTTACTATTAGATAAGAAACAGTGATTGTATTAGTAAACTTTTTGGAAAATATAAAGTGGATGTAGAAGCAAATTATAATTCATTTTGTTCTCTCAGTTCCATTATGTTACTATTTCTATTATTCCATTTCATAATGTTAATATTTTTCTGCAAAGTGCCTTGCAAGAAAACAGTCATCATTGTGCTTATACAAAATGTGGTTATTCAATCCTAAAAAAAATACCCCAGGCAGTTATAAAATTCTTAATCCATCATTAAATGTATTTTCAAAATGCAAGCTGTAAGTACAGATAGTCCCTGGGTTACAAATAAGGTAGGGTCTGTAGGTTTGTTCTTAAGTTAAATCTGTTTGTAAGTCGGAACAAGTGCATTTTGTAAGTGTAGCTCCAGCCAAAAAAATGATTTTTAAGCTTTTTGGATAGCGTAGGGATAGCATAGGGAAGGGTTAACACCCCTATAATGTTTGTTTTGCTGTCTGTGCCCCTGTTCAGAAGATTTCACCTCACTTTCTGTCCCTATGACAATTGGATTTTGAAAATTTTGGGTTGTTGTGGAAACAAGCCTTGGTGATAAAGCATCAGTGGAGACACCTTTTTCCCATAATAACTCTTAAAAGAGTGAATTTCCATTCCTAGGGGTAGATTTCCTCTCACTTCCTGTCTCCCTCTGTTTGTAAGTAGGAGTTGCTTGTAAGTCAGATGTTTGTAACTCGGGGACCACCTGTACTAGAATTTGACCTGGTATCCCTCTTATGCAATTCCTATACTCCCATAGGAGTATATATTCCTACATTCCAATTCCAAAGTGGGTTTACAACCAATTAGACATTTTGCCTCCCCGGTGTCATGTGACTTATTAGTGTTACAAGGTCTCAGGTGTGAATGGGGAGCAGGTGTGTTAAATTTGGTGTTATCACTCTCACTCTTTCATACTGGTCACTGGAAGTTCAACATGGCACCTCATGGCAAAGAACTCTCTGAGGATCTGAAAAAAATTATTGTTGCTCTACATAAAGTTGGGCAAGGCTATAAGAAGATTGCCAAGACCCTGAAACTGAGCTGCAGCACGGTGGCCAAGACCATACAGCGGTTTAACAGGATGGGTTCCACTCAGAACAGGCCTCGTCATGGTCGACCAAAGACGTTAAGTGCACGTGTTCAGCGTCATATCCAGAGGTTGTCTTTGGGAAATAGAGGTATAAGTGCTGCCAGAATTGCTGCATAGGTTGAAGGGGTGGGGGGTCAGCCTGTCAGTGCTCAGATCAAACGCCGCACACTGCATCAAATTAGTCTGCATGGCTGTCGTCCCAGAAGGAAGCCTCTTCTAAAGATGATGCACAAGAAAGCCTGCAAACAGTTTGCTAAAGACAAGCAGAATAAAGACATGGCTTACTGGAACAATGTCCTGTGGTCTGATGAGACCAAGATAAACTTATTTGGTTCAGATGGTATCAAGCGTGTGTGGCGACAACCAGGTGAGGAGTACAAGGACAAGTGTGTCTTGCCTACAGTCAAGCATGGTGTTTGGAGTGTCATGGTCTGGGGCTGCATGAGTGCTGCCGGCACTGGGGAGTTACAGTTAATTGAGGGAACCATGAATGCCAACATGTACAGTGACATACTGAAGCAGAGCATGATCCCCTTCCCTTCAGATACTGGGCCACAGGGCAGTATTCTAACATGATAAAGATCCCAAACACACTTCCAAGACAACCACTGCCTTGCTAAAGAAGCTGAGGGTAAAGGTTATGGACTGGCCAAGCATGTCTTCAGAACTAAACACCATTGAGGAAATGCAAAGTCTCTATCATCCACCAGCTCAGTGATGTCATCATGGAGGAGTGGAAGAGGACTCCATTGGCAACCTGTGAAGCTCTGGTGAACTCTGTGCCCAAGAGGGTTAAGGCAGTGCTGGAAAATAATGGTGGCCACACAAAATATTGACACTTTGGGCCCAATTTGGAAATTTTCACTTTGTTGCCAGGAGTTTTGACATTGGCTGTGTGTTGAGTTATTTTCAGGGGACAGCAAATTTACACTGTTATACAAGCTGTACACTCACTACTTTACATTGTAGCAAAGTGTCATTTCTTCAGTGTTGTCCCATGAAAAGATATAATCAAATATTGACAAAAATGTGAGGGGTGTACTGACTTTTGTGAGATACTGTAGTTAGGTGTTTGAGAAATACATACTTTAAGAATACTTTGACAAATACTTTAGGAAATGGGTCGTAGTACAGGCAAAATACAGTGAAAAATCAGGCTAACTTCTGCATAGAAACCAATGAGATTCCAGGTTTTATTACAAAAGATTAATTTAACAAGTTGGGGTTAGAAGCTCATTGGTTTCTATGCAGAAGCCTGATTTTGCACTTTCCAGCTTTAGTAAATAAACCCCATTGTGTACTTAAAAATGGGGTATGCCTGTACTGAATTTTTTACATGGGAGTGTAAATAATACAAAACAAACTTTAAAGGCAAGATTTCACACTGTACTCAAGTTTTTAAACAGGCCTTGAATATTTGCTGTCCTCCTTTATTGCTGAGAGAAGAAATCCAATTTGATGCTGAAAATGGCATATGTGATGTCGGTCTGTATTTCACTCCCTTAGTGTCAGTAAATCAATACTGTTTGACAACAGTGTTATTGCATACCAGGGATTCTGAAAGAATACATCTTGTTGGATCTTTTTAATTGCATTACTTGATGTGAAACTGTAGATATATGTCAAACGTCTCTCATGACAGATCCTTGCTAGAGCATATGAATGATTTCATTGAAATTTCAATTAAAGGGGAATGCCACTGTCCTGCTTTAATCTGAACTCCTTAAGTCCTGTAAATATTTGCAAATCATTTTTATTTTTCCATCAACAATCCTGACAAATGCACTCTAGGGTATAATAAAAGGGTAACCTGTCAACTAAAGAGGCTGAGATATGGATATGTTGGGCTAAATTATTTAAAAAGTATCTAAAGATCAAATGTAGGGTTTTGTTTTCTGTTTTGGATAGAGTAGGGAATACAGTGCGTATTCACCCCCTGGGTTTTTACCTATTTTGTTACTTGTTTGTTACAGCCTTTAGTTAAATGTTTTTTTTTTTTTTTTTAATCTGAATTATATGTAATGGATCAGAACACAATAGTCTAAGTTGGTGAAGTAAAATTAGAAAAATATATAAATAAAACAATTTTTCAGAAATTCACCCCCTTGTTATGCAGCCCATAAAAAGCTCTGGTGCAACCCATTACCTTCAGAAGTCACATAATTAGTGAAATGATGTCCACCTGTGTGAAATCTAAGTGTCACATGATCTGTCATTACATATACACACCTTTTTGAAAGGCCCCAGAGGCTGCAACACCTAAGAAAGAGGCACCACTAACCAAACACTGCCATGAAGACCAAATAACTCTCCAAACAAGTAAGGGACAATGTTCTTAAAAAGTACAAGTCAGGGTTAGGTTTTAAACAAATATCCAAATCTTTGATGATCCTTAGGAGCACCATCAAATCTATCATAACCAAATGGAAAGAACATGGCAAACCTGCCAAGAGACAGCCACACACCAAAACTCCTGGACCGTGCAAGGAAGGCATTAATCAGAGAGGCAGCACAGAGACCTAAGGTAACAGTGGAGGAGCTTTAGAGTTCCACAGCAGAGACTGGAGTATCTGTACAGAAGACGACAACAAGCCGTATGCTCCATAGAGTTGGGCTTTATGACAGAGTGGCCAGAAGAAAGCCATTACTTTAAGCAAATAACAAAATGGCATGTTTTGAGTTTATGAAAAGGCATGTGGGAGACTCCCCAAATGTATGGAGGAAGGTGCTCTGGTCTCATGAGACTAAAATTGAACTTTTTAACCATCAAAGAAAACGTTATGTCTGGCGCAAGCCTAACACATCACCCAAAGAACACCATCCCCACAGTGAAACGTGGTGGTGGCATCATCATGTTTTTCAGCAGTCGGGACTGGGAAACTGGTCAGAGTTGAGGGAAAGATGGATGGTGCTAAATACAGGGATATTCTTGAGCAAAACCTGTACCACTCTGTGTATTTCAGGCTAGGACGGAGGTTCACCTTCCAGCATGACAATGACCCCAAACACACTGCTAAAGCAAAACTTGAGTGGTTTAAGGGGAAACAATGTGTTGAAATGGCCTAGTCAAAGCCCGGGCTTCAATCCAATAGAAAATCAGTGGTCAGACTTAAAGATTGCGGCTCACAAGTGCAAACCATCCAACTTGAAGAAGCTGGAGCAGTTTTGCAAGGAGGAATGGGCAAAAATCCCAGTGGTAAGATGTGGCAAGCTCATAGAGACTTATCCAAAGCGACTTGGAGCTGTGGTAGCCGCAAAAGGTGGCTCTACAAAGTATTGACTTAACTTTTTCTGTTATTTTGTCCTATTTGATGTTTGCTTCACAATAAAAAAATAAAAACATCTTCAAAGTTGTGGGCATGTTCTGTAAATTAAATGATGCAAATCGTCAACCAGTCCATGTTAATTCCAGGTTGTGAGACCTGCTAGTGGAACTGCTAGTGGAAGTTTACTTTGACCATTACATTGTTTTTCTTTGTTTTGTTTTTTCGAAAGCTGGGTGAGATTAGTTGAAAATACTTATAGCTAGTGCTAAATTCCCACTCAGAAAATAATTGCATATTAACCAAGGTTTTGTTTACTGTAGTCAGATGAGTTAGATGATTGCCGACCCTTTGCACTGCTTTATTTAATAGGCCCAATTAAGATTTAAGAACAGGGTCAAGCTAGATAAATACTATAAAACCTCTTTAAAAATAAATATCACAGCTTCACATTTTATTCAAACACATATTCGTGAAGGGAATAACTAATTAACAGGGTGAGGGGAGTGGATTTAAAAGTGGGTACCAAATAGTTTCAAGATTGAAAGATTAAAAGATTTGTGACTGCAGGATCAAGATTCGTCAAACCAAGCTCATTAAATGATTCAGGTGCGCTTGTCAAGTTTTTTTTCCTCCATGTAAATTTTATCTCTATATTAAAATGAAATAAAGCATATTTTCTGGTTATCTTATTCTTATGGAAATATGTCGACAACTTTTTTTTTTCCCCTTTTAGTGATGAGAGTTTTCATCTAAATTTTCAAAATCATTTGGGACATAAAGTTCAAGCCTTCCTTTTTTTCTGCATTCATAAAATAATTAGAGAACATTCATTTTAATATTCCACAATGTTCCAGTCACTGTGTGTGCTGCTGCTGCTGAAATAATATAAGCTTCAAAAACCTTTAATGATGTTGAATACTTAAGTGCAATAGCTTGTTAAGAAGGATGGTGAGATGACACAGGAAAGAATGAAAAAAAGAAGATGCTTTACTGATATTTAGGCAGTCTCGGTTCACTACTATTAAATGTGTGCTGGTTCTATACAATGTACAGGATGCCAGGGATGGGTCCTGGGTGGTCTGATTGGAGAGCAGAAAACTGATTTACAGTTCTCTCATTAAAGCCAAGTCCTCGTTTGGAACTCAGAATTCAGAGGCTTTGATAGATTTTGGGTGGGAAGAGCATCCTGACTACAGGGACTGTGGTCCTGAAAGGGTTAAAGTGTTTGTAATGTAATGTGACTTTACAAGCACTTTAACCTGCCTGCAGGAGAGGCCTGAAAGGGCACTGGAAGCAGTCAACAAGAATCTCTATGGTGGAGTGGATCAAGACACAGAGACACAGTTGCTAAACTGTGCAGACCTCCTCTTTCAGACCCCATAACCTGGGGGGATCTTTGAAAACCTTATTTAGGGACCAGTTTTATGGATGGTAAATAAAAGTTTTTAGTTTTGTGTACCAGAAATTGATGGACTAATTTGTTTGTTTTCCCCATACTAAGGATAAGCTGTTTTCTGTTTGCCTGTTTTTTTAAATTAAAAGCACAACAAATACTTTGTGTATCACAAAAATGATTATATAGTCCATGGTAACTTTTCTAACTTTTATGTTTAAGCAATTTTGTGCTATGAGAAATACAGGGGGCGGTTTTTGATGATGGGGCTAGTTTCCTGGCCGTCTTTGGCTTTAGAACTTTGAGTTTGATCTGCAAATAGATGGCAGTAAACAAAAGTCAAATGAAAGTACAGTCATTCTGGGTTAGTGATTTTGAATGTATTGAAGACATGATAGTCATTTAGCTAGCATTTATAGATAGACAGGTTGGTGATAATAGCCTACATATTCCTTTAAAGTGAAAGTCCAGGCTAGCTCTAACTTAGCTTAAAAACTGCCCCCACCCCCACTCTTAACTTCTATTCTAACTACCCTGTACAAGAAAGATGCTTATACTTAGCTAATCTCAGGGCGTTCCAGTACAGTCATGTAATCGTCTCCCAGCAGCCAGCTTCAGGGGAGAGGAGGGACAGCCGACAACAGATGCCCCATAGTAAGCTTATGGATGATGTCACCACCCAGGTATTCAATCCTTGTTGGTGCTCTCTCCTCTCCCATGAAGTCAGCTGTTGGTGAGATTATGTGACCAGACTGAGGCAGCCTGAAAATAGGTAAGTATAAGCATAATTTTTTTACAGGGTAGTTAGTATAGATGTTGGGGGGGGTGCAGTTTTAAACTTAGAACCTAGACGATTACATTAAATAAGAAATGTGTTAATATTTGTGTTATTTTAATAGATTTTGGCTATTAACAGATCAGAATTTTGATGTTCAAGCTGGATTTCTAGATTGTCAGAGAATCAGATAAATAGGGTCTTTGTATAAAAATTCTGGTGTGCAAATGTATCAAATGCAATAAATCATCATGGTAATTTGCTTAATATGTTTATTTCTTATAGATCATCAGCACCATCTACATGCAGTAATAGTATTTTTTCTGATTGTAGTATTTCAGGAAAAATTGTGCTTTATTACCACTAGATAGCAATGCCTGTCCTAGGAAATACACATATTAAGCAAATTACAATGATGCATGTCTTTTTTCAGCCTGGCTAATTATGTAACTATGTAATTACCTAAGCTAAGGGGAAATTCTCTTGCAAAAAAATCTTGGACAGTGAACAACATATTTGTTTTTAGCAAATTAACACTATTGGTTTAACATGGTCTATTTTTGCATTAACTTTGATTATTAATGATTGCATTTTTTTGTTTTGTTTTTCAGGTAAGCAATAACACCATTTAATAAGCTGAGGCCTACAAAGGTAAAACAGACCAATACTAATAACTGTGGATGCTCTAAAACTTTTCGCCATGTACCAAAATATATGATAGGTTGTAATGGGTAATGATATACTTGTTCTGTGATCTGTAGAATAAACAATTTTTGAAATGCAAGTAGGAAGATTGGGTAGTGGGAAATTCAACGGCACCACATCCCAAAATAGTATATCTATACCAAGTACGAAAGAAGCGGGATTAAAAAGGTGCCAATGACATGAACCAAACATAGGGCAACCCTGTCCAAACGATCAATGATACATAAGTTGGCTCAGTCTAGATCTCTTCAATTGGCAGTTTCAAGTAGTGGCCTCGACATGTTTCACCATCGTTGGCCTCATCAGGAGAAACCTAACTACCAGAAGCAAACTATCAAAGAAACATATTTATATTGAACCAAGTTAACTAATGTATCTTTGATCATTTGGACAGGACTGTCCTTTGTTTTTAATGGACTCTATTAATATTGTTTTGATAAAAAAACTGTATTGTTTAAGAAGTTTTGTTTTTTGGATGGGCTTTTCTTTTACTTTTAATTTTTGAAAAGCAGAACTTTTAGACAAAAATTATACTTTCAGCATAATTTATTTTGTACCTTACTATTCTTCCTCCAAGAGTAAAATTCAACAGTCCTCTCCATTTAAACCATGGCAATGATACCCATATGACACCACCTCCTATATGCAGCTGAAGCAAAGTTATATTTCATGCACTCTAAGTGGTTGGGAGGTGTTTGGATAACCTAAGTTTGCACTCAGGGACATCATGTTCTGGGAATCAGAAAGGACTGGCTACATAAAAAAAAAAAACGACATTTCAGGTGGGAAATACATTTTTTAGACTGGAGTTCTTCTTTAAGAGGATTAATCATATACAGGTAATTCATATATTGAAATATATGTTCTGTATTTAGCATGTTGATGGAGTAAGCTTCAAAGCTATAAAGTGTTAAAAAACATTTGTTGCCTACTTCTTATAATTTTCTGACAAGGGGAACATTTTAGAAGCTATGGGTGTTATACAAATGGAATAATGTATTAAATGTGATTGAATTGTAATGTTAGGATTAGATGAGGTTTTTGTGCTGTGTATGCTCACATTGTTTCAGGGTTTTGTTTTAATCTATTCGTACATTTTAAAAGTGGTGCAATGAAAAGAAAATGAATTGCTTGCCAACTGTGCCAGACAGACTATTTCAGCAATAGAAATGCTTTAGGGCAAAAGTCACTAAAATACATAAAGCTTCTCTTATGCAACAGTAGATCTGTGATCTTCAACTGCAAAACCAAATAACATGAATCCAGAATAATATATGAAGTTTTAGAAGAGATTGTGCCCATTAGCCATTTGTGTTTATTATTATGTCACTAGGTATTTGCAAATTGTGCCCATTTTTCATACAAGATGAGAAAAATATTCTTGTGTGGCTGTGTCTAACAAATATACCAGTTACACTTGATTTTACAAATGTTTGAAGATGCTGCAAATTCTAAATTTCAGTTCACTTTAAACAGTTAGGAAGGGTAGGTGGGGTTAAATCAGTGTAACCTTGCCTTTCAGTCCTAATAAGAAGATTGTGCAGTGCTATGATGTTAGGGTCCAACCTAATACCATTGGTGCCTGTAAACAATATAGTAAAGGTCCTGCGAGCTACCAAATCAAAGTTCCCATATCTTATAATAGTATAATTACAGCTTCTAGCACTAATCACGTCCCATACTAATGTGTGAGAATCACAGATAAATAAATAAATCATGTGCTGCGCTATCACCTTAATGATCTACTGAACCTGCAGCAAAAACCTACAAAACAAAATTGTTAATTAAAGTAATGTGCCTATAAATCAAATCCAAGAATATAATAATAATATATAATCGACTAAAGTCGTCATTCAGCGTACAACATCATATCGTGTGAATATACACACATTTCAGAAAATATAAATATTGATATTAAAGTGCACAAATGCATATAAGTCTGTGATACTTTGACCGCCCAGGATCAGTTTTCAGTGTCCTTAATACAGCAATAATAAATGTGACTTGATAGGTGACTGTGAATATAGCGATCTGCAGCAGAGATTACACTCAGGTGCTCCCCACCCCAAGATAATGGCCACTCACCTCAGAGCGTGTGACCTCACAATTAAGTTTGGTCAATACACACTTTTGAATCATCAAAACGGATTCCATGTCAGGTTGCAAGGTTCACATACTGCTCAAAGATGTAGCCTCCTCACATATAAATATCAAAAAGAAACTCTATAGTGTGATACCATATTAAAAGATTTTAGTTACTGCAAACAAAGCCCTATTATAGGGTATTCATATGGGTCTGGTGTGTTAGTGCACCACTCTATAACATGCCTTAATAGTGCCAAGCCGTGGATGAGATTGTGTGCTCCAACTCCATAAGGTAGACCAGCTGTCTCCTGCGCCGCCCTCTATTTCCCTTATATCGACACGTGTAGGGGACTGGACGGCACAGGAGACAGCTGGTCTACCTTATGAAGTAGGAGCACACAATCTCATCCACGGCTTGTCACTATTAAGGCATGCTATAGAGCGGTACACTAACGCACCAGACCCATATGAGTAGCCTATAATAGGGCTTTGTTTGCAGTAAATAAAATCTTTTAAAACGGTATCACACTATGGAGTTTCTTTTTGATATTTATATGTGAGGAGGCTACATCTTTGAGCAGTGTGTGAACCTTGCAACCTTACCTGGAATCTGTTTTGATGATTCAAAAATGAGTATTGACCAAACCTAATTGCGAGGTCACACGCTCTGAGGTGAGCAGCCATTATCTTGGGGTGGGGAGCACCTGAGTGTAATCACTGCTGCTTATCTTTTTTAGGCTTTCTTTACTTTATTTTCATGTGGTGACCCAGCCAGTAACAAGCTGCCCTTGAAATGTATCAGTTCAAAACTATATGGCATTAAACTGGCAGTAACGCACACAGAAGTAAATGATGTTAAACTGGCAGTAATGCACAAAACGATATGGCGTTAAACTGGCAGTAATGCACACAGAACTATATGGCGTTAAACTGTCAGTAACGCACACAAAACGATATGGCATTAAACTGGCAGTAATGCACACAGAACTATATGGCGTTAAACTGGCAGTAATGCACACAGAACTTTATGGGGTTAAACTGGCAGAAACACACAAAACTATATGGCATTAAACTGGCAGTAATGCACACAGAACTTTATGGGGTTAAACTGGCAGTAACGCACAAAACTATATGGCATTAAACTGGCAGTAACACACAGAAGTAAATGGCGTTAAACTGGCAGTAACGCACAAAACTAGATGGCATTAAGCTGGCAGTAACGCACACAGAACTATATGACGTTAAACTGGCAGTAATGCACAAAACTATATGGCGTTAATCTGGCAGTAACGCACGCAAAATGATATGGCGTTAAACTGGCAGTAACGCATGCAAACCTTTATGGAGTTAAACTGGCGGTAATGCACACAGAAGTAAATGGCGTTAAACTGGCAGTAACGCACAAAACTATATGCGTTAAACTGGCAGTAACGCACACAAAACAATATGGCATTAAACTGGCAGTGACGCACGCAAAACTATATGTTGTTAAACTGGCAGTAATGCACACAGAAGTAAATGGCGTTACACTGGCAGTAACGCACAAAACTATATGCCGTTAAACTGGCAGTAACGTACACAGAAATAAATGGTGTTAAACTGGCATTAACGCACACAGAAGTAAATGGCGTTAAACTGGCAGTAACCCAATCAAATAGACATGTTCAACTACACTGACGCTATCTGAACTGTCCCAATTCTAGCTATACACTAATTTCAAGATTACTGACACTGTCTCACTACACTACAGTGAAACTATCTGAGCTGCCTCTACTCTAGCTGTACACTATGCAAAGCTGAATGAAATGTTGAAATGTTGTGAGGGGATTTCAATAGGGCAGTTCATGCAAAGAAATCTACAAAGATCTTTAAACTGAAGGAATTGTGCAGTATTTTGAAGGAATGGTCAAAAATGTCACCAAGTCAATGTCTGAGACTGGTGGAAGTTAACACACCTATTAGAAATAATTTATTCTAATGGGGACAATGCCTGCTTCTGATGCCATGGATGTACTTACTTTTTTCCACAGTACATCTTTACTCCTATTGACCTATTGAAAATATTTTGTTTTCTTTTGTTTTTATTCAGGTATATCACCTTTATCAGTAGGTATTGTTTTAATGAAGAATTAGCCTGATCAAATATGTTGAAAACAGTTTCTATGGGGCATACTCAATTTTTCACATGACTGTAGTTGTGCCTATCCTGAGAACAGGTGCACTTCAAGATTTTATATATGGCTGTATAAAAAATCTGATAATAAAGAAGGAAAACAATCATGCAATAGGTGGTGCCGTTGAAGGATTTTATGATCATACTCATGACTGTACTCAGATAGTATCTCATTTTTAAAATGTAAATTCAAGTATTGTTTTCTACTTTGAAAGTGAATGGTCCTGAATTCAGCAATTCAACTAAAGGCAAATTCAGATTATTATTATTATTTTTAGAAATAGTTATTTTCTGGTTTGGAATAGAAACATTTTATTGAAGACTAATCTCCAATTTCTGTGAAATTTCTCTTATACAAAATGATTACGGTACTTAATTCTGTTTTATAAAAATGTAAGTAGAACAGCATCATTATATTATACTGTGTACAGAATGTAAGCCAGCGAGGGGATGATGACCAGGGTTGAGTAGCAGTTACAGCTGCAAAGTTCTTCTGAGCTCACTTTTTCCTTCCTATATGTCTTTTTGCTTGCACCATCTGATCTGCCTTACAAACATATGTTTAATTATGATCTAGCCATCCATGGTAACCCTATTCCTCCTATCAGCTGTTGAGCCTTTGTAAAAGCATCTGTTGGATTTAACCTCTTAAGTACTTTGAACTGTTCAGTGAAGGCTGTTCTCTCTCGTCTGGCAAAACACATTGCAGTATATAGGTTTGGTGGCCCATTTTTAGTGCCCTGCCACCTAGAATTAAATATTTTTATACCGACACAATTTTTTATATTCAAGTACTGTAGCTGATAACTTTTAACAAACAGTTACTTAGCAACCCATGGAGTCCAGCATTGTCTTCCCCGGAGCCAATTCTTCACCAGGCTTCGGATCCTCGGTGCTGCCATCTTGGATATGGGAGTCAGCTAGGACTTCCTAATGTCTTACAGCTGACTCACCACTGCACATGCATGAGATTGAGTGGCACTGTGAGACTGCTCCTGCAACTTTCACGGATGTGTGATGTGTCCCAGGAGGCTGCAGATGGGGGAGAAAAGGCCAACTGATGTCATTCTTGTCAAGAATTGATGATGTGGGAGCAAGTACCTGTCAAAAAAGTTACCGGCTCCCCAGTTTGAAAAGTTTGAAAATGAATTATGGGGAGGTAGAAGATAAGAGGCACTTCTAGTTTTGGGTTAAGGTCTGATTTAACTGAATGGAACCCCAACCTTTAACCCATCAACCCTAACTCTTAAAGTTTACTTTTATAAAAATAAATAATAAGTGCACATATTTTTGCAGGAAAAAATTTAAATTTAATATTATTGTCCATTTTTTTCCCATTGGAGCCTGTAAAGCATTGCACCCATGATCAGTGGATCGCGGGTGCTATGCCAATCTTCTGAAAACTCTTTCTCCAGCTACCTTCCTGTACCGTTGTCTGTTCTTTCAGTTATTATTATTTATATTATTATTATACAGGATTTATATAGCGCCGACAATTTGCGCAGCGCTTTACAACAGTAGGGAAGACAGTACAATTACAATACAATTCAATACAGGAAGACTTAGAGGGCCCTGCTTGTTAAAGCTTAAAATCTAGGAGAATGTTACTGACAGTGGAGTGAGGGGAACACTGCGCTAACCAAAAAATTCAATAGTGATAAAGTGAAATATATTGAAAAAATATATGTGAAAGCAGCCAACACCCTGACAAACAAAGTCAAATAAACATAGAAAAAACAATGTGTAGCGCTAACAAAAATAAACAGTGAAACAATATAATCCTCAGTGAAAGGATTAAAACCAATAAATAATACACCAAGAAGTCCCAAATGAGATAAACACAATAATTATGTGATGGTGGTAAAGTCTTGTCTCAAAAAAAACTTTTCATGTGAAGTAAAGCATCCTTTCATATAGAATGGTAGAATGGTAAGGCATCTCTGGAACCACAGGATCTGGTATATATGGTAAAAAGGGGAACAGCGCCAAATGATGAAAGGTAGTAGCAATAGTAAACTACCCCACTACAGCGGAATACTAGGGGTGTCCCAGCTTATGGTCTCTTCCCGATCCACAATGACAGATGTAGGCTCAAATGAATCACATTCGGGAAAGGAGAAAAGAGCCACCCATAGTGTAATTCGGTTTTGACTTTTATTAAGAAACAATAGTAGAAACTTACAGTTTAAAATCGCTGTGGAACACTAAAAACAAATCCGCCGGCCGGTCAGATACTGGAGCCCTTCCTCCTGAGCGTGTAACGTCACTGGGAAGGCGCGCAGTGACGTCACCACGCTCAGGAGGGCGGGCTCCAGTATCCGACCGGCCGGCGGATTTGTTTTTAGTGTTCCACAGCGATTTTAAACTGTAAGTTTCTACTATTGTTTCTTAATAAAAGTCAAAACGGAATTACACTATGGGTGGCTTTTTTTTCCTTTCCCGAATGTGATTCATTTGAGCCTACATCTGTCATTGTGGACCGGGAAGAGACCATAAGCTGGGACACCCCTAGTATTCCGCTGTTCACCAGGAGAACATCCATCCCAACAGTGCTGGTGGCCATAGATCCTAAAGCAGGGATATCTACAGCCGATTGCGGATTGTTTTCAACATAGAGCCTCATACGCTCTGCCATCTGGTAAGGGCATAATATAAGTGTGGTGAAGGGCCTGCCTTTCACATACTGCATAGGGGTCACCGCGGTGTAGTCCCCTAACGTGCTTTGGATAAAGACTGTTTCATGTGTACAGCACATCATCACTACTTACCTGTTGTTATCAATGAACTTTATATATAGGCTCATATTCCCATTATATGATCTTTTATTCCCATTCTCTGGTTATACCAATCGGTCTTGTGTTACATATGTTCGCTAGAATGTTATATGTAGATAACCATATAGTGGGGTAGTTTACTATTGCTACTACCTTTCATCATTTGGCGCTGTTCCCCTTTTTACCATTATTGTTACAGTGTGTGTATCCCACCTTGAACAGCAGCCTGTGTTTTTCCTAAATTAATTAATAGTGGTAAGCGCGGTCTTATTTTCTCCATACGATCTGGTATATATACGAGGATATGTGGAAAACTTCCAACAAATATGAAATGGATACGCTTACCGACGGTGTTGGACCCACCTACCGTACGGCAGTGGGTCAATTAGGCTTAAGGTAATTCCTGTAGCTGGCACCTGGAAAGCCGGAAACTGGATTCAGACGGCACACCTCCAAAGCTGGGATGGATTACCAAGATGGTGTTCTAAATCTTCCGAAATGGTACTGGCGTATGATCCAAATGGTCCACAACAGCATGTGGCACCAAAAAAAGGCCCAAAAGGGAAAAGAAGGAAAAAAGACTGCAATAGTGTAAGTCCGCCACTGAATTTATTGAGTGTGGGGCATAAACATTAGTACAAAAGAGAGATATCCCATGTAGTACAGAGCATATAAAAATGTAAAATATAAAGTAAAATCAGAGTAAAAGCAATGTGGAGGTCTCAAAAATGAGCAAAGCCAACGCGTTTCGACCTAGTGGTCTTCAACTGGGGCATCATTTGACCCCCCACATTGCTCCCAACTTTATACTGCTATCAATATGGAAGAGCACACAAAATGGTGCAAAAAATTGCAAAAAACATAAGTGACCACAGGGCTTGCTATCCAAGCCTCTTCCTGATGTACCACTTCCGGGATGTTTCATGTAAGAACATAGACACAAAAAATAAATGAATATTTGGAGCGATTCCCCCTGAAATAGTCCCAATGGGGACTGTCTAAAATTCCACTAAGCCCGCATCTAGAAAGAGTGTGTAATATGCCGTATGGGACAATATATGGGGATACGTCAGTGTATGGCCGGCCGGGAAGCGGAGTCATATTTGCGCTCCACAACTCCTATTGAGAACGGAGGGTGGAACGCATAGTCATTTCCGCCGCTCACGTCGACACACAGCGGAATGTCACTTCCGCTGTTGTGCGCTCCAAGCCTCGCACAGGAATAGTACCAGCGGGCTGGTTTTTGTAATTTTTTTTGTAATTTTTGGCGCCATTTTGTGTGCTCTTCCATATTGAAATGATGCCCCAGTTGAAGACCACTAGGTCGAAACGTGTCGGGCTTTGCTCATTTTTGAGACCCCCACATTGCTTTTACTCTGATTTTACTTTATATTTTACATTTTTATATGCTCTGTACTACATGGGATACCTCCCTTTTGCACTAATGTTTATGCCCCACACTCAATAAATTCAGTGGCGGACTTACACTATTGGAGTCTTTTTTCCTTCTTTTCCCTTTTGGGCCTTTTTTTGGTGCCACATGCTGTTGTGGAACATTTGGATCCTACGCCAGTACCATTTCGGAAGATTTAAAATAACATCTTGGTAATCCATCCCAGCTTTGGAGGTGTGCCGTCTGAATCCAGTTTCCGGCTTTCCAGGTGCCAGCTACAGGAATTACCTTAAGCCTAATTGACCCACTGCCGTACGGTAGGTGGGTCCAACACCGTCGGTAAGCGTATCCATTTCATATTTGTTGGAAGTTTTCCACATATCCTCTTATATATACCAGATCCTGTGGTTCCAGAGATGCCTTACCATTCTACCATTCTATATGAAAGGATGCTTTACTTCACATGAAAAGTTTTTTTGAGACAAGACTTTACCACCATCACATAATTATTGTGTTTATCTCATTTGGGACTTCTTGGTGTATTATTTATTGGTTTTAATCCTTTCACTGAGGATTATATTGTTTCACCGTTTATTTTTGTTAGCGCTACTCGATTGTTACTGACAGTTACTGAGCTGGAGGAAGTGTTAATGGATTATGAGTGCAGTGATCACCGCACCTGTATCCCATTGAGAAGTACAATCAATCTTTCATATTTGACAGCTGCGGAAGGGGAAAAGAACTCTCACACACTGTCACGGGGTCGGCTGCTTTGAGGGTGGGAGGGTTACTTAGCGACATGTTACTCCCTAAATAGAATAGAAAGGTATAACATGTTGCTATAGGTGGAGTTAGCCTTTATGTGAAGTTGTCATGTTACTGGTTCCCTGCTTACCAATGCTGCCACGGCATAAACTGAAGAAATGTCTTGCACACATTTCATGCATTTGCAGCTACTAGATATTAGCCCCCCAATAAAAGTAAATTTGTAAATGCACAAATCACTTATGCACATCCATAATTAACAAAAAAGACAGAAAAAAACATTTGTGTTTCTTTTGGCAAACAACTGTTGCTAAGAGCATCAGTTCCAGTTTTATTTCATACTAATTCCCACTTTCATACTGATTCCGCACAAGAAATCTGAAGATCTGGTGTCACCAAGAAAGGAAAGCACAAAACAGCAGTAAAAGTACTGTCAGTTGTTCTAAAAGATTACCAACCCACGCAGTGTCTCCACTGAATAGTTTTCCCATCACTTCCTGTCTTGGCAATGTAAGTATATTTCTGATCTCTGCATTGAAATATGACTTCTCACAAAACACCATGGAAACTCAGTGAAGGTTTATTTTCCTGCCAGTTTTAGTCAAATGATGGAAATGTGACTACTTTACTACTCTGACAAACTCTGTATTGACTTTTCATGCTTCTCATTAAAAAAAACCTAAGCAGTCCCCAGAAGGTTTTTGTAGTTTTTAGAAGAGAAGCATGTAAGATTCTGAAAAAATGTTGCTGAAATTTTTGCAGTACAGTATTTATGGCAGACCCTTTTTTATCTTTTTACTCAGCAAAGCTAGACTTTTTTTTATTTTTTGCTTTGTCCAGACCAGCTGAAGTGCAGATCCAAGATATTAGGCTCTTTTTAAAATGCATTTGCCCAGTAGATGTACAAATAAAAAATGCAGCCTTTTTGATGCAGTTATGAAGTCCATAGCTGGTCCTCTCAAGTTTGACATCCAACATTTCTCAAAATACTTACTGTGAGCTCAGACTATTATGGATCTCCCCTCCCCTCCCTCCTGGGGGGGGGGGGGGGGGCTCATCATGTCAGACTGGGCTTACAATATTCCTGCCAAGAATGGCACTCACACGTTATTCTATGCAGTAGTAAGGACAATGGAAGAGTAGAGGACCTGTGATGTCATGCACAAAATGAAACTGTATTAATAAAATTGGTGCAGGAACGGTAGATTTGGGATTTAACTTTCATTTACTTCAACTCATGGGGAAAATCTAAAAAAACAAATGTACTTTTTTCATTCTGGGTTTGAGAAATTGTGCTATGAATACATTTGCACATATCTAAATTTCATTCTTATTTTACCTTATTAAACAAGCATAAGTCACCCTCTGCTGCATACATTAGCAGAGACAGAGCACAAGCTTCTACCATGTCCACTCTGGAAAAAAATGCTCTCCCCCCCACGGAGCATCGCCATGTCCTACGATTTATCTTCATTTGTGACAAGATCCTGAAGACTTAGCGTCCAAATGTGTGTATGTTGTTGGCATCTCCCTGAAATGTTATGCTTAGCAGTCCTTTAACTATGTGTTCTGTTGCAGAGCCGCATCCATTTACAGACCTAGATTCTGGTTGGTGGTTTTATACTGTTTGCAAACAGTTCTTGGAAGTGGAATTCATTGTGGTTTCAAAAAACATCTTGTTTTGAGTACAACAAATATCGCTATCTGCTGAAGTGTGCAAGGATTATGGATGCTGTTGTTTTCATGATATACACATAAGTCATTTCAATCTGATTCACTTTCTTGGCAAACTCCAAAGCTGCCACTGGGCTATTTTGGCAGGCGATTGTGAAACGGAATTCAAATATTTTTATTCTGTTTCCAGCTAACAATCCGCTGAGATGCATCCGTGCTTTTATTTCGAGACTTAGAAAAAGCATGCACAAGCTTAAATTAGACTTTTAGCACAAGGTACAGTTGTTTATTATATAGTATATTCCTTTTAGCATATGTTACACATAGTCAGTGATGTGCAATATGTTTTTTCTTTGGGGGGGGGGGGGGGGTGGTTGTTTTTTTAGATGACTCATATGTTAGGTTGGGGTAAAACATGTTCAGCACTGAAAATATTTTTTTCTGAAAAGAATTACAGTTTTAAAATGTTTACTTAACACAAGTTCATTTTAGAAAACAAACTCTACCATAGATTTTTTTTAGATGTTTAGATAAGATCTCTGGTTCAGCATATGTAATAGCTTTAAAAGAAATGCAAGAGAATAAAAAATGGTTAAAGAAGAACTACATATGATGGTTTTGTCTACCCCAGGGCACACTTTGTCCCCAAAGGGGTGTCCAGGGGTGAGGACAATACCCATTACCATACTTATTGATGGAATTTAGTAGTTATTCTGCTGTTTATTGCTCATTTGTGCTTGATTTTTATACCCTGTCATATGTGTTCACTAGATGAGTCTTGTCAACATATCATAATGTATGACAGTCAATGTCTGTTGTTTGTTTTTCTTGATAAACTTCAATAAAAAATGATTAAAACTTGAAAACTGAAAACAGCTAGATAGACTGTAGATGCAGACTGCTTGCGGGTTATTTACCAAAACTGCATGGTGCAAAATCTGGCGCAGCTCTGCATAGAAACCAGTTAGCTTCCAGGTTTTATTGTCAAAGCTTAATTAAACAAGCTGAAGTTAAAAGCTGATTGGCTACCATGCACAGCTGCACATGATTATGAGTGCACCAGTTTTACTAAATCTCCCCCCTGTGTCCAGGGCTGATAACTTGCATGTGACCATTGTATAAAAGATTACACGTGGGTGGCCAAGAATAGCTGTGAGAGCTGTCAGCCTTCCATTGCTTTCAATGGGGCTGCCTCTAATTATGGGAACCCCTGCTGGGGTTCTTGCATGTGATCACAGAATTCGCAAGTGTGAATGCACCTTAAAGCCGGCCATAGATTTTCTTTCCTGCAACCACGGGTTGCCACCCCCATCGGCACCACTGGGAGAACACAGTCATTACTGCTAGCAATAATCTCATGTAAAATAGCAGCTAGCAATAATCTCATGTAAAATCCAACAGGCTGGTTGTACCCAATTTGATTGATTCAGCCTGCCCATACCTGGTTTGAGTTTTGGCTGGTCCCTGCTAAACCAGCTTCAATCAGTCAATCAGTCTATAGCCGGCTTAGAAGTCCAAAAAGAGAGACTTCATTCCAAACATATATTGAATGCAAAACCATGCATTTTGGGGGTCACACCCCCTGCTCCTACATCAGGACTACAACATGACGTTGCCCTGAAGAAGGGGGAGTTGTGCAGCCCCTGAAATGTTATGGATTTGCATTCAATATATGTTTGGAATAAAAATCCAGTGTGTTGCTTTGATTTTTACATTCAGACACATTACATTCACATCATGCAGCTTCTGTGATAGTTCCTTCAGTTTAGGGAACCCACCCACATAACACATAATTGCCCTGGTGGGTTATCATTGGTACAGTTGTGATAAAATCAGTTTTGAAAATAAAAACTCTATCCACTTAAGGTTCCTGCACCATCAGTTTACTGCTTCAAGAAACCAGTCTGTGATTGGGCAGCAGTGTAGCTGGTTAGGCAGCTGGTTGCTAGTTGGGCAAGTCATCTGGTGAAGTCGTCTCTTTTCTCCTGTCCCTATGCCCCTTGTTATCACATGTGAATGCAGCACATATGATTGGACCCAAGCACTGTCCCTGAATGCGGTTGTACATGTCATTACAAGGGTTTAAATCAAGTCAAGTTACTAATTAGTAGTTGAATCTAAAACATTTATCAATGAAAATAAAAATAACCCCATTCATTAAAATTTTTCATCTGGATTTAAAACTTAACAGATATACAGATGCTGACATACAGTATAGACTAGAGAATGATCTGGCTGAATTAGCACCAACTATCAGTCTCTGTCTGGTAAACAGGTATCTTGACTATGGTTCATTCTTTAGAGAAACAACTATTTTCACAAAATAATCCAAATCAATTCCAGAAAAAGAGTACCCAGGTGCTCATATTCGAATGCTAGGTGTTGGGCATTGCATAGACGATCATCAGTAACAAAGATGCTTACCTGGTTTGGTTTTATTACTGTGAACTGTGAAATGGTTCAGAGTTTTCCTTTTCTCATTCAAATTTACTTGACAGAGCATTCTATTGTGTTCTCAGTTATAGTAATAATTATAATATTATTAATAATAATAATAGTAATATGAATAATAACCAACAGCTCCATGTGCATGCTGATATTTATTTTACCCAACTGATATACTTTCACAAAGTATTTCTCCCTAATGCTGTTTAGTGAGTCATGTTAATCCATGTTTGTAGAATTTAATCAGTCAAGAACTTTGGGATTTTTTTTATATATCATGGTTTTGGAAACCTGTTAATGTTTAGGTCAGCAGGGTGGTGGCCTTTTATGGGGCTTGCAGGGTCCCCCCTTGTTTGATCCCCCCTCCAACTTGAATATTTAGCTCTTTTTGTCCTCCTGGACCCCCAGATCATAACAAACAGTGTTAGGATGGCAAGCAGGGGGAACCTTAAGGGAAATAAATTCCTGATATCCGCTGCAGAGTGTAAACCTGAAAACACTCAACTCTGAGCACTTCCAGGTTCAAAGCTGTTCAAAATGTGGCTGACAATACTGGTAAACAGCTGATTTAGCTTCTCAAACAATTGGAGTAGAAAGCAGGAGATACACTGGAGGTCAATCACCAGAGGTCACCACAAAGGCTATGATAACTTGTTGATGCATTTAAACTGTAGCCTTTTGATAACTTTGGGTACCATCATTTTTTGCAGGGCGCACACAGCTTTTGGGTTTGAAATATTTGCTATATGCTTACTCAGCCTCATATTTTATTCTGTATTATTTTATTTAGTTATTTTATGTGTTTATTTATTTTGTATTGTTGGGATCATATTTTGTTTATGTGCACTAAAATTTATTTTAGTGTTTTTTGTTTTTTTTTGGTGAAAATATAGATTAGAAAACAGTGCAAATTGTATACCTTGTGGTAGTGGTTTGCCTGAAATTCAACTTTAATCAAAACTTAACCTCTAAAAAGGTAATGCCACTAAATTAAATAGTTCACTGAATTTCTATATTAAATAGAATTAGCCTGAAAACAAAAATTGACAGTAAAAGTAAGGATTGAAGTTGCCTTAAATAATCTCAGGTTATGAAGCAATTTACATCACTGGATAGTTTCTAATACGAAATGGGCTTGCATATCCTTTCTGGATGTTCTCTGTTTTGTGATTTACTATATACAAGGTTGTAACCTTCTCCTTTTTCTCAATACAAGTTTTAATTAAAAAAAGATATTGTTTCTGAAAAAAAAAGGTATAGAAATGTTTGCTCAATGTTACAGGGGAAGTCATTGATTTTAATTGTTATTTTATGTCAGGAACATACAAACGCAGGAAGATTTTGAAGACAGGCTTAATTTTTTTTTCTTTCAATGATAAATTCAAAATTGAATTGGAGAAGCAGTTAAATAGTTTTGCATTTTACATGTTTGTTTCTGAATTCTGCATTGTAGCTGAAATATCCCTTTAAGCGGACTATATAACATATCAAAAAGGCCACAGATATTCATTTTTTTTCTCTTGTAAGCCCTCGGTTTTATAATAGATATTCTCAACCATTTTATGTCTATAAAATACATTTTCTTTCTTCACTATTAATCTTCTCCTTTTGCTTTCAAATATACCACTGATTACTAATGGTAGAAGCACAAAATAACCAAAGGCAGTGGTGCTTCATTAAACTTGGACTGACATTCATTATTTATTACAAATAGAAAGAAAATGTCACTCTGTTGAGAAAAAGGAAAAAAATACATGATTAGTAATTTGCAGAACTTTTACGCGTGCTGAGAATAAATTTTAACTTTTTTTTCTCTAGTGTGATCTTTTACTATGCAAACTTGAGTTTACAGCAATAAAATGTTGAACTGTTCATGAAATGTTACCAATAATTACATTTTTTTGGTTTATTACAAAAATGACCTTGACTATCTGAGGGTTTTTGAAATAAATATTGATACTACACTATGTCATGTTACAAGTGCTCACTTTACAGAATATCACTTACTATTTTGAAATAATCCATAAAGATATTTTCTTTGCATTCAAGGCATTGTTTTTTTTTTCTTTTTGTTCTGTGTCCTTGAGACAGCTTTATATCTAAGCTCTCTCTCATTATTTTACAGTTATTGTATTGCTATTTTAGGGCAATGTCAGGCCTCTCAGAAACTTGGTACACACATTACCAGATGTAGGTGAATGGTTAAGTCATATTTGTGTTTTCTGGTGTCCAATTGCCTTACACACACGTGCATTTAAATACTTAATGCTGTGCCATGATTTGTTGGATTACTTTTTGTGGCCCAGCTTTTTTGACATTCTTTTGTTTTTATCATGTCTTGGTGTTTGGAACTTCTTTTGGTTTTTAAAGCTAACTTTAGCTTTTTTCTGATCTTATCTGTGCTTGTCTGGACCCAACCCTGTTTTTTATATTAACTTAGTTGTGGCTCACTTTAGATTATCCTGTTGTCTCCTTGATTCCAATCCTTTTCACTTTTCTACCTTGGAAATCTTTGCAAGGCTTAAAGGATAACTTCACCTTTTGTAGCATGTTACACACACGTATAATACATACGTATTTGTAACATGTTACAGATGTACCTGCCCTGGCAGCCCCCCCCCGCATTCCCCCATTTTGGCAGTGAGCAGGGATTCTTCTCCCCTTATCTCCGCCTGCCCTCCCACCCAGCCGCATCATTCATTCACAGTGTTCTGTGAATGTATGGAGTACAAAAATCGCCAGCCTTTGCGGCTGTCAGCTTGTAGTTCTTAATGAACTACCATGGCACTGTTGAACATTATGGTAGTTCATTGATTCTTCCTATTAGTGTAAAATTGCCTGCCTGCGTGTTTAGGGATGTATGATGTACAGGTGGACAGCTTACACTGACAGTCTGCAGGAGACCTGCATGTCATCAGCAATTTGCTGATCACTGGTCCAAAGCTTTCCAGGTTCCCAAAACAAAAACAGTAAATTCACATTTTTTTTACCTGCAAAAAATTTGCATTTATTATTTTTTGTTAAAAAGGTGAACTTATACTTTAACCTAAGGTTCGTGAACCTGGGGGCTCAATTTCCTGACAAAAGCTGGGTACTTGTCATGATCTGTATTCATTCACTATTAGAGCTACTCAGTCTACATAGTAGAAGGCCAACAATCAATTTGTATCTAGTTAGGTAGGCTCTTGTACTTCATAATTCCTGATAGAATTAA
This sequence comes from Lithobates sylvaticus, assembly GCA_028564925.1. Classification (NCBI taxonomy): domain Eukaryota; kingdom Metazoa; phylum Chordata; class Amphibia; order Anura; family Ranidae; genus Lithobates; species Lithobates sylvaticus. Next base: position 78,186,792 of record CM053027.1, read on the forward strand.
AGAAGATCAAATTGCAAGATGCATAGCTAGTTATTGACCCTATTCCCAAAGCGTTTTTTTTTTTACTTGCTGAGGGGTTAAGTTTCCAACTAAAGGGTGTTGAGAGGGCATCTTCTGCAAGTAGGATAATTCCAATTTTTGTTATCTATTTGTATGATGCGGCAGTAAGGCTCTCTTCAAATGCAGCCAATATAGTTTATTTGGAGAGCATGAGATTCAAGTGAAACAAGTTGTAACTTTGCTACATGAAATTAAATTCATAATTGAACGTTCTGCATGGCATTTAATTTTGTCTGGCACACCCTCCCTGCAGCAAAGATGGCCACCTCATGCAACAGTAATACAGCGGTGTTGATTTACTAAAACTGGCGAGTGCAGGATCTGATGCAGCTCTGCATATAAAACCAATCAGCTTCCAGTTTAGTTTTTTGTCAAAGTTTAATTGAGCAAGCTGAAGTTAGAAGCCGATTGACTTCCATGCATTTGTTGTATTAACAGAAATGTAAGAATCCCCTTGAAGAAGACCATAATTCCTGAGGTCGAAAATGCATTGGGGCATTTCCTTACATCAAATGTTTTTTCTTAGCTTCACATTATAGGGATTCATTTTTTGCTATTTTCATTACAGCATATGAATTTTGTTTTCCTAGCCCATTTGGTTTCGCTTTATGTACACCAGAGCCCATGTTTTAATTCATGTACCCTAATAATGTCTAAATGTCTTTGGTAATAAAATCACCATATTTTTTATAAAGATCATGTCTCTCAATTGCTGCTAAAAAATCCCATGGGGAATTCTTCAAATCCTTCTCAAACCATGCACCAGATTATTGCTCATTGTCCTGCTACTGTACTTGCCACACAGGCAATTGCAATAGCCAGCAATGCTGAGTTCAATGACATTAAACCTGTGTTGTTAACAGGCTCTACATCACTGAAGTGCTTGGTCCACTGTGCCTGCCTGTGTGAGAGGTGCAGTGGCTAGGCAGAGAGCTCAGTAACTCAGAGTCTGTGATATATTTAGGGTGACCATTAATGGCTGTTCTGAGGCCAGATTGTTTGATAAAGACACCCCAGCCTCAGTGTCACTCCCCACTGTGTTTCACTGTGCACAACCCACCATGCTTCACTGTGCTCAACCCACCATGCCTCATTGGTGGTACAACCCAGAAGTTACAACACGTGGCTGCTGTGACTGTCTGTGTGACAGGTGCAGTGGCTGGGGAAAAAGATCAGCTACACTGAGCCTAGAAAATAGAATAACGCGTTTAGGGCTATAATGAATCACTCATTAATTTCACTCATTTCTGTAATGTTCCCCAGTAAGATAGACAGGCCAAGCCGTAAGAGTATATTTAATTGAAGTAAAATTGAACATTTATTATAACAAGAAAGCTAAACATGTTTTGATATATAACACAGAATAAAAAAGTTTATTGAGCATGTTAAAACATAGCATTGAAAGACAACTATCTATTCACTTTATCTTATAAGCTGGGAAGCCACGTTAACAAGCCCCACTGAAGCTTTGAGTGATCCATGAAGTGCTTGGAGCTCATCCAGCATTACCAAATACGCATTTGGCCAAACTGACCAGAGATAGTATTGCACAGTGCTTAAGCTGAACAGCAGGATTGACCCTTGTGTTTACACTCTTGAGCAGAGCCTGATTAAAGAGGGCCTTCTGCTGTTTGAGGTTTATGGGAAATTAGTTTTCACTTACTGCATAGCTAAACCTGACCAAATATTGAACTTTAAGAGAAAATTGGTCATTAAAACCTGTTTCGACAGGTTGCTACTATAATCTGAACAGCTGCAACAAAATATGTTCTACAGATTGTTGCATGTTAAATAGCCCTCATTTCAGATTACATATATGGTACCAGAACAGATGTCAACAGATAGACTGTATATACCATAAACTCAATTTCTTTCTAGTAAATTGCTTGCGGTAATGGATTTATTTTCAGGTATTCAATGTTGGCAAATAAATATTGCAATAATGTAAAAATTTGTTGCATAAATTGATAATATATTTTACAGCTTATTTTACTCTTTAGTCGGCCAAATGATTCAATGTTTCAATGTATTTCTAAACTTGACCAGACTTTGACCAAAATTTATCTTGACATAACTCCTTTTAATATTGCCTGGTGTTTTAACTTTTTTTACTATACGTGAATATTAACTGAATGTAATTTAATGTCTAAGGCACTGTGTAAATTTTTTTAAATACTTGTTTTCCCTTTTCATCTTTTGGTGCATTTCAGGGCTGCTGATTCCTTAGTGCCTCTTTGCAGCCTTTTCATTCAGCATGCATTCTGGCTATGGCCAAGTGGCATTTCTAAGGGCATATTTCCTTGTGGTGGCAAAAGTGGACATGAAGTCTTCATTTGAAGAATGCAAAAAGAGTGACAATGCAGGAGAGCAGAGTGAGAATGTTGTCATTGGTTGGGCTTAGATGTACTTTAACAATATTTATTATTAATTTATGACAGTTGAAATATTTGTTCTATTTTGTTCCTTCTGTAATTAAGCTAGTCCGCTAGAGTTTTTATATTAATAGTGATAATAATCATAATAGAAAATAATTAGTAACAATAATACTAAATGAAGTGAAGGTCTTATTTATTAACCAATTTAGCTCTGGAAGATTTACCTCCTTTATGACCAGGCATTTTTTTTGCGATATGGCACTGCATTACTTTAACTGACAATTGCACGGTTGTGCGACACTGTATCCAAATAAAATTGATGCCACTTTTTTCCCACATTTAGAGATTTAAAAAGAGATAAATAAAAAAGGACTGAAATTTTGAAAAGAATATATATTTTTTTAGTTTCTGCTATAAAACACACCCAATAAAAAAATGTAAAAAATTTAATTTCTTTATCAATTTAGGCCAAAATGTATTCTACTACATAGTTTTGGTAAAAAAATCCTGATAAGCATATATTGATTGGTTTGCGCAAAAGTTAAAGCATCTACAAACTATGGGATATATTTATGGAATTTTTATTTATTTTTTACAACTGACACAGTGAGACCAATACAGTGATCAGTGCTAAAATGTACACTATTACTGTACTAATGACACTGGCAGAGAAAGGGTTAACATCTAGGGTAATTGAGGGGTTAAATGTGTGGCCAACATGTGTTACTGTGTGCTGTTTTTACTAAACAATGTGCTCTTTTTACTTCCTGATTTGCAGGAAGAAAAAACAGCACATTGCACCCGTCAGAAGAGATTTACCCAGAAGAGGGTTTACCTACACAGGGCTCTCTTTGGTAATGTCGGAAGCCAATCGTCGGGTGTCGGGGACCAATCAATGGCTGGCAGCCATTAAATGGTTGGCGGGGGCACACAGGCGCGCTTTCTACCCCAGCATGCAGATCGCACACTAGGTACATGATCCGGCACAGAGCGGCCGCCCTGGTGGGTGGCCATATAGCTGTTAAGATAGAAAGAAAAATCACTAAGTCACTTCAAGTTCTGTATCTTGGCTGAGCTAAGAGAGAGGGAGAGGGTTTGGTTTGAGGTGGATTCGGCAAATATTACTAAAGTTTAGGTGCCGAATTTGAACTTCATTAAAGTCAATAGAAGCTGAATATTAAAAAAACTGTAAAATAGTAAAATCCCCCCAGGCATGCTTTTCAGGGATGATAAACAGAGAGATTGTTCTCTCTGTACAGAGCTCTTGTTGATTGTCAACACAGAGCTCTGGGCTCTAAATGTCCACAGCCGATCAGCAAGTTCCAGCCGTGAATCATTGGCCGGGACTTGCTGCCAGGCTCCCGCTATGTATAATCACAGGGAGTTCCAGGCAGGGGCCCTCATACGCATGCCCTAAACCAGGAAGTAGGCAGCAATGTATGGGTACGCTGCTTTGCCTACACCGTTCGCCCGTCCTCAGTACTTTGGTATATTAGCGGAGGAAGTAGGCTGATTTTTTTTTACTCAACACCATTGAGGGGTGACTACTTTAGCTGTCACATTTAGCAATGATAGTAATACCTTTGCTAAATATTTCACTTCACTTCCTTGATCGAACACTAGTTTATTTCTGCTATTTGCCTAACCTCAAAAATAAGCAAAATCCTAGATTTGAACCAAACCAGAAGCTCATCCTTATGCACAAGAATAAAGAAACACATCCATTGACACTGCTTACCCAAGGGGTACTCCATACTATGCTTGTCTTTGGATTCTGCCTGGATTGTTGACATCCTCCAGCAGATGGAGCTATCATCCTGCTGGAAAACTGCTTGACCTAGGCCAACATTAGGTAACAGCCTGCCCTTTGATCTTTTAGTGTTGGACAACTCAGCAGAGGTCTTCAGGGTGTTCTTGAAGCAAATGTAACCAAATAAACCACTGCAGGACAATATGCATGACATCTTTTCCACGAGATGGGATGTTTATTTATGATGCTTCTGCCACAAACCTATTGTGGGGTTATCCTGCCCCACTGGATTTTAAGATGGTCTTGAGCAGTGACACCAGATATAGTGTCTTGGTATTGATAACCAAAATATATTAGCAATTGAGAAATGTCTGATATGTGTAGAGAAAGGTTTATGCAGTAAAAAAAGGTTTTAATCAGAATTTTTTTTTTTACATATCATATAATATCACGTAGCTTAAAAATAACATGTAACATAAAAATGACTGAAATGTATGCAAGCAGTCTGATAATTTTTTTGTCTAAACTTAAAAAAATCTGTTAAAAAGTAAAAAAAAAAGAAGGGACAACATATGCCAAATCTTTTGTAGATGCCCTAAGAAATGTTGAATAATCAGATTAAACTGTGTAAAAGCATTTTAGTTCTGTCATCATGGAAATGTATGTGTAAATAGCTTGAGTTAGTTGTAAAATACCTTTGTGGTAAGTAATAAATAATTGTATGTTATGATAAGTATGTTAGCAGTAAGAAGTAACATTTTGCCTTTTACTATAATCTTCAGCTGTGGTCTCAGCTAAGTCCACTTTGTTAAGTGTTCAAATTCATAGCTATTGAACTGAGCCGTGTGGGCACTGTACAAATAAGCCGACGTAAAAATTACTACTTATTATTTTACTATACATGTTTATTTCTCTGTCGTCTTTAGACTCTGATTGCCTGTACCACTGCTTTCCTTGTTTAATCCAGAGATTAGCCCATAAGCAGGTCATACACTTTTTTTTCAATGCCAGCTTTTCTCGTTAATAAGAATACCATTAGGGAGAGATATTTTACAGCTTCAAAAGTTTTCTCAACCTTACCGGTGCTTTTCCTGGAGGTGAACCCCTTGTGATAGCATTAGATGGATGTAAGATTGATGTTTATTTGTCTCTGTAACAGCTGTTGTAACTCTGGCAGATGCTCTTAGTTTATACATTCCCTAACACCATTACACAAAATCATGCAACCTCTAGAAGATGAATGAGAAGAAAATTCTGCTCTGGAAACACTGATGCAATTGATTTTATTATCATAATTTTCTTCCAGTAGTGGGAAACTTCATAGGAAAATGAATATTTTCGATAATGATACTTTTCACTTACAAAAAAATGAATATCTCAATGACATAAAACAAATATGTCTTTTATTAAGCACCATTCTGTATTTTCTGAAAGGATGGCTTTGGCTCAAGTCCAAGAGGTAGAAAGGAAATTTAAAAGACAGTTCTGCTGATAGTATTGCTATGTGTGTGCTTCTTGATCGTGCTAACTTGTTCTGGGTAATTGGACATGCTGTGACTTTTCCCTTTTTAATTTTATTTTTATGATGTATATTAACCCCTTGGCACTGGCCATATGCAAATGTGCAGCCTCTCTGCACCTAATCCTTAGCACAGAGTGGCCACATATTTACATTAACTGCCCCCAACACATCTGTGCCGAGAGAGTGCTCGCTGCGCGCTCCTCACACGCTTACCATCCCTTTACCAAAAGCTTTCAGACCACGTGGCCGCCGTGACAGCCAATCACGGTGGTCACGTGATCTTAAGCTGCACCCCGCCTCCTGCCCTCATAAACCTCTTAAAGGGCCGGGAGGCATCGGCGCCAAGAGGTTAAAAGTTAAGTTCACCTTTTTGAAAATGTTACCTGTTCCACCTATATTTAGGGTGGAACATATAAGATATTTCAGCTCCTGCAGCCAGTTCCCCCATCCCCCCCACCGCTTTCACTGCAGGTGATGGGATATCTCTCTGATGGGGGCAAAGACGGCAACAAAATTACATTATTTAGTACAGCAAAAAAAAGGCTAAACGTCCTTATTTCTCTCTGCCACCAGTAACTCTCATTTATTTTGCTCTGATGTCACCGAGGCAGGAATTAGGAAACAAAATCCTAATGAGGACACAGACAGAAATACAAATTGCAAAGGATTTCTATGCCTAACATATAAAATATACATTTTTGTAAAAGTGTTTTAGGAAAGTACCTCTCAATGCAATTATCTCTAAATCCCCCCATTTCTTCCAACCTTGTAGGGCCATACTTATCTTCTCCAATGGTTGAGGCCTAGCTGCCAAAGCTGCCCAGGACTATGCATGACTGGCCCGTAGACTTGAATGGGAAGTTGCGTTTGCTTTAAGGGTAGACCCCATTCAAGCCTTTAAGACCGTAATGTGCAGACATGGGCAGCATGGTATTAAGTATGGGCTGGGAGGGTGGGGGCTTTGGGCTCCCATCTGATTATATTAGGAAAGCTAGGGAAAGAGGGCCAGGGTTGTTTACTAAACATAGCTTTGTACATTAAAGCAAAACCCCATGACATTTTTTTATTCTCCCATGCAGTGGGGCTCTGCCCGCACTGCATGGGTTAATTGCTCATTTTGTCCAGGGGCACAAGGGAAAGCTGTACTTACCTGGTCTGTCAATCGTCTGAAAAACTTCCCCACGTCCAGTGGTGCACTGTTCTTTTGGTCTATGGGCGTGGTGACGTCAGATACAGTCCAGTCACAGGACCGCTAGCTTGCGGGGGGCAGTAGTGGTCGGGATCGGTCGGCGGGTTGGGGGCTTAGGTAAGTACTGTATTTATCAGCGTATAACACGCACAGGTGTATAACACGCACCTTAAATTTAAGAGGGGAGTTTCAGGAAAAAACGTTTTTTTTAAATAAACTACTGTGAAGCAAAATAATGGTCAGTGCCCATCAATGCAGCCTTATCAGTGCCCATCTGCAGCCTTGCCATTGCCCATCATTGCAGCCTGATCAGTGCCCATCTGCAGCCTTGCCTATCATTGCAGCATGATCAGTGCCCATCTGCAACCTTGCCAATAATTGCAGTCTGATCATTGCCCATCTGCAGCTTTGCCCATCATTGCAGCATGATCAGTGTCCATCTGCACGGATTATTACACCCCCTTCAGTATGCATAGAATTTACCCACTGGTTCCCGACACATGCTTCAGGGGATGCAGAGACAGGGGTACTCTCCTTCACACATTCTGGAGCTGTACAGTTCTGAAATCTTTATGGAAAATAACCTCTTTGCTGGTGCTCCAGATAACAGGAGTACCTGTGACCTTGACTTATCAGATGTGCATCTTATTTGCTGAGCTCCCCATCAAAAGTTGGTACATATACTTTTTAGTGCCATCCAATGGGCAATTGCCCTAAACTGGCAATGTCCCTCTGTTCCATGGTCACAGGTGCTCCTTCGCATGGAATCCATTAGATTGATGGAAAGAGTACATCACACTCTCATGGACTCCATGCACATTTTTGAACAGAACTGGTCAGCCTACCAGGCATAATCGATATTTACATTGACTGGATTGGATTAAAGTTTTTACCAATGACCTATCCAGTACCGTTGTTTCTATTATATTGTTTTTCTGATACCTCACATGCAGTTATTTATTTTTTATCTCGCAGAAGCAGTAATGTTTCTTTACTTATATTTTCTTTATTCTGTAGTCCGTTATTTTATAATTTTAAAGATAGTAATATTCTGCTAAATACAACAATTTTTTTGTGCCCTTGCAGAACACATGCAGGAAAACTGATGGCTCTGCACCATGGTGTGAACAAGGCCTTAGGGTGTAAATGGTTTGCCTCAACCTTCTAACTGCCAATTTTACTGGTCATCTTGGTCATATAAAAGAATTTGAAAAAAACACAAACTTAATGATGAGATAATCAGATGAAAATAAAGACGCATAATTAAAAAAAATAAAATGAATGCAACCACATCTTAATTTGATACATTTTTGTTTTTGGGTTTAATACCGCTTTAAGTTCTGCTTTGATTTAATTGGCAGGATCTTGAGTAGTTTGGCTCCCACTGCTTGGCTTCCACATTAAATGATTTGCTGTGCTCTTGCTGAAAACGGACTATCCTTTTAATAGTGATGTTGCATAACTTACTCTATGTGCTTTTGTAAGTGATAAAACGGGTCTGAGAGTCACTTTCAGGACTCTGGAAGTGTATCTGTGGAACATAGTTTAAAATTTCTTAAAACTTAACTTCAGTTTAGTTTTGGGTAGAATGTTCTCTGATCTCTCTGAAAGGTAAAAAACATACCTGTAGTTTTACACTTACCAAGATAAGGGTCTTAGGATGTGAACAAGTTAAGAAAACCCTGCAGCAGTAGTAGTTCTGATTATTTTAGTTAAACTTGAAAAGCTACAGAGCTGCTGAATATATTGAATTTGAGATGACGTAGAGGATAGTTCCAGTACAAGCAGTGATATAATAGGCACAGCTGCCTTCCAAGGTTATGGCCTAGCACAGGAAACTTTGATTTCTGTACCTGCTTCTTTTTCCCCTACAGGGCCCTAAATTCACTGCCTGTTTGTAGCAAAACTGTGACACTTTTCTTCTTTAAATTAAAATTCGATACTGATGCTGACTAGCTCTGCAGAACAGAGCTAGTCAGAGCTCATGAAATATCATAGATAGATTCACATAAAAGGATTGTTTTATTCAAGGTAAAAAAGATGTTCACTTTCCAAGGGATGTTGCACTTTGCAAGGGAATCCCTTAGTGAATGTGGTGAAATTTCACTTAGTGAATATGGAGAAATTTCACTTTGCAAAGAATACTCATTCACATGCACATACGATAAAAACAAAAAAAAACATGGCTGGAGGATTGAAGTCAGCAGAGCTTCACCTCATTCACTAATCTAGGGGGGAATTCCCTTGCAAAGTGAACAACTCATTTGTCTTTAGTAAATCCCTCCCAGAGTGTCCATTGGCACCTGACTACAAAAAAAAAAAACAACATAATACCACATTGTATGTGCATCCTTTAGTTTAAGCTGTTTCTACCCTATAAATACTGAGAATGCCAACATTGTAATTGAGTTACTAAAGGAATTTTTACCGTGCAAAGTAAATAATTAGTAGGTAAAGAGGTGGACACAATGCTCACTTCAATCATCTAATCACACACATGAATGTGATTACTTATCTAAATGGAAATAGCTTCCATGTGTATATGAAACCTAACTATGGAGTTCTTTTTCTCTCCTCATTTAAATATCCCTTGGACAGTATTTGGTTATATCTGTTAAATAAGTGCATAACAAACCTGTTGACAAACCTGTTGATCATATTAGAAATTTAGAGCTGTCCTGTGTGTTGTGCACACTTCCCATGTTATCTCAAGGATAACATTAGTCCTTTCCTGTTCTTATCTTGGACTACAGAATGATTGGTCCCAATGTTGTAAAGATGAGAACAGTGGGAAGGATTCAGTAACTTACCAAAAGACAACTGAACTTACACCAATCAGTCCACAAATGCCCTATGAATATGAGCTACATAAGTGCATATCTGGCATATCTGGCAGATGAACAGGCATTTTTCCCTACTTGGAGGGTCTTTAAAGGAATACTATTCCAATAATCCTTTTTTGTTTGTTTTTAATTAATTATTTACAGGATTAGCTAAGGTTCAGCTGAACTGAGCCCCGCCCCCACCTGCAGACAACCACAACCAACGAGACCCTTGTTCTTATCAACATAGGGAAAAGATGCCAGGAAAGTCCTCCCCATATTGTGGGCACATGGCCTGGTATGAATCAGGAGAGTTGGGCTGTGCATCCTCATGTCCCCCTTTCCTGGCTTTCCAACCTGTATGCTTAGTTCAGGGTGGGAACTTTTTATTAATTATTATTTATGTGCAATTTTTATTAATTTTTTTGCTTGGATGCCCCTTAAAAACCTGACCTGAAGGGAGGAGGGACACAACTTTCTTTTTTACACAATCCTCTCTCCTGGGTTTAAATTCAGCTGTTAGTTAGGGATCACAGTCTGACAGCTGAATGGGTGGGGCGAGGATACCGGGATGACTTACGGATGTTAAGACGACAGCGGCTCCGAACTTCTTGACAACCAGCCTGAGGGGAAGCTTTCAAAGATAGTAATATTCTGCTAAATGTTTTACTTCCCAATGCTGCCAGAGATTTGACTGGACACCAATTTAGTTTGACTATTTGCTGAACTTACAAAAAAGCTAAATTGGGCAAGCAAAACCAGCAGCTCATCCACAATCACTATTGTGCCCTGTACTGACATACGAGTCTGCAGGAGAAACCACAGATCACAGAGGGGGACCATGCTCCCCATAGTACCAGAAGTCAAGATTCTTCAGGCAGTAGTATCTGATACAATGGGGAATATTGCTGCAAGCAGTGGGACTGTTTTATTTTAAAAGACCAATTTTTCATACAGTTTGTTTTTTAAATCACCACTACATGGTGACACCCATATAAATTCATCAGATTTTGGGTTACTGGATTAAAATCAATATTGACTGAATTAATTTAGTTGCAATAGGTTATCACACTTTGCAAATTGTTCTTTGCCCTAATAAATATCTGCCCAGTGGTGTCCTATTCACTCCCAGAAACTGCTGCAGTGCTAACATGTATATTATTGACACAATTAAAACTGTACAGCACAATCCTTTATTATCCAGAAAATCAATGTTTAATACCATAGATTATAAATAGAGACTTTGGCTCTACTATTGTTCTGAATTTCTTTATAATGCAGATTATGGATAGCTGTAAGACCTTAATGCACCTTTTCCGACTCCATTACCACTAAGTGCGTTTTTGAGTCAATACAATTATTTTATCTCACCTCTGAATCATAGTTCATTCCCATCCCTTTAGAATTCGCTCTGAGAGCAGCAAAATCCATTGCAATGATTTGTTATGCAAAACACTGTCCTCCTTGCCATCTCCTTGTATAGGAGGTTTCATCAAGTCCACCGACTTGCATTAATGCTATTATATGAAGAAAATGTGCTGCTCTTTTGAGTATTTGTGTCTGGCACAGATCATTTAGAATATTCTTTTGTAAGTATTCTGTCTTGGTGATGTAATGCTGATTGCCCTTTTCACAATCTTTGATCTTTGAGTTCAACATGATAAAGCCTTGGCATTAAAAGATTGAGTTTGTCAAATGGTAAGCTGACATTACTTAACATTTGCTGTATCAGTGATCTGGTTGAAGACTACTGTCATTTTTTTTCCTTTATCTATAAAGCATTGTTTGGTAATTGGTGGTAGCCGGACTAGATGGAAGAGACAGATTGCTCATATTATGTTAAAAGTACATTACAGAAGATCTTATTAAAAGGCAGTATCTAACAATACTGTACGTGAAAACGAAGGAACCAAAACCATTGCCTCACTTGAACTGGATTTAATGGATATGTACTGTAATGGTATTGTAATTGCTGTATAAACCTGGGTGCTCTCACTAATGATAGGTATCTGGCCAAGCAGCAACAGTGAGACTTAGCGTTAAAAGAAAAAAAAAAGAAAAAAAAAATTTCTAAATTAATGTCCAATAATTTGGCAAGGAGCAGCCCTTGAGAAAAGTGGGCTGCGCCCAACTAAAAATTCAGACCAACATTAACCCTTTCGCTGCCAGTGCCATTTTTGTAGGTTTTGCACACATGTTTAACCCTTTTATGACTAAGCCTATTTCTGACAAGTTAAAATCCATATTTTTTGCTAGAAAATTACTTAGAACCCCCAAACATTATGTATTTTTTTTAGCATAGAATCTAGAGAATAAAATGGCGATTATTGTAATATCTTATGTCACACGGTATTTGTGCAGTGGTCTTTTAAACACAACTTTTTGGGGAAAAATACATTTTCGTGAATTTTAAAAAAACGAAACAGGAAAGTTAGCCCAATTTTTTTGTATAATGTGAAAGATGATGCTACGCCAAGTAAATAGATACCAAACATGTCACGCTTTAAAATTGTGCACACTCGTGGAATGGCGACAAACTACAGTACCTAAAAATCTCCATAGGCGACATTTAAAAAAAAAATAACGGTTACCAGGTTAGAGTTAAAGAGGAGGTCTAGTGCTAAAATTATTGCTCTCACTCTGACGATTGCTGCAATATTTTTATTTTTTTACATTGTTTTTTAAGAAAAAAAAAATGTGTTCACTTTTATTGCTGTCACAAGGAATGTAAACATCCCGAGTGACAGGTACTCTTTATGGAGGGATCGGGGGTCTAAAAGACCCCAAATCCCTCCTTTGCACTTTAAAGTATTCAGATCACTGAAAAACAACAATTCTGAATACTGTATATTTTTTAAAAACCAGCGCCATTGGCAGCCGAGTAAACTAGGAAGTGACGTTGTGGGTAGTGAGTACTGAGGTCAACGGCGCTACCTATAGCACGAGAATGTGTTGTAAATAACAACACTAGGTAACTAGGAAAATAGGGGTAAATGATTGATGGATTACCTCACTAATAATAACTTAAAGAAATTTCCAAGATTGTGTGGTCTGCTCACATGTGCAATAATAGGTGTGCCTACCTAGTGTATCACAATAGTGACTATAGTGCACGTTGTGACATCACTTCTGTGTTTACAGAGAGAAGACTGGAAGGAAGCCGTTTCTGACTTTGTGCCAGTCTGTCTTTAGCCGACGGGAGTGGCGTATCGAGGATCGGGTGGGAGGCCCAGTAAGAGCAGCAAAAGGCAGCGGGAGGGGGGATGTCCCATCCCGCTCCTCCGGGATAACAACCAAGCAGCTTTTAGCCACATCAGTTGCAGGCATCATCCCGGTATAACCCCCTAAAGCCGAGGCCGCATATCTGTGTACGCTCGGCGACAAAGTGGTTAAAAAATCATTTTGGGCCTGAAGTTTACACAAAACCCCTAAACATTATATTTTTTCTGAAAGCAGACACCCTAGAGAATAAAATAGTGGTAGTTCCAATTTTTTATGTCACACGATTTTACTGCAAAGGTCTAGGAAACGGATACGTTCACCTGACAGGCAGGAGTCTGGACCTGGCAGCGAACGGGTTAAAATGATAGTAAAGGCTTGTTTTTTTTTTAAATAACAAACATATTATTCTTACCTGCTCTGTGCAGTGGTTTTGCACAGAGCAGCCCGGATCCTCTTCAGCTCAGGTCCCCAGGCGGTGCTCCAGGCCCCTCCTGCCTAGTGCCCCTAGAGCAAGCAGCTTGCTGTGGGGGCATCTGAGCAGGCGTTCTTCCAAGCTGCTGCTCTGTGTGTCTATTCACACACAAAGCTGTGAGCTGGCCCCACCCCCTCTTTCTCCTCATTGGATCACTGACTTTGATCAACAGCAGCAGGAGCCAATGGCTTCCACTGCTGCCTCAGACAATGAGGCGTGAGAGTCCCCGGAGAGTGGAGGCTGTCGTGGACATCGCTGAATTGTGATGGGGCCCAGGTAAGTATTATGCCGCGTACACACAAAGGGACTTTTCCCGCCGGACCTAGTCCAGCGGACAATCCGCTGGACTTTCCAGCAGGGCTTCGCCGGACTTTCCGAGCGTGTGACTTGCCCACACACGCCCGGACTTCTCCGGCGGACAATCCGCTGGACAAAGTCCGCAGGACTTTTGAAAATGAACGGACTTGCCCACACACGGAGCAGTCCGTTCATTTAGAACGTAACTTCAGGTACGTAGCTAGCGTAGGCAGTAAATGCCGGCGCGCTAGCCCCGTCACCTGGCATGGATTTAAAGGTAGTCCCCACGCCGAAAAACGGTGTGGGGGTCCCCCCCAAATCCATCTCAGACCCTTATCCGAGCATGCAGCCCGGCAGGCCAGGAAAGGGGTGGGGACGAGCGAGCGCCCCCCCCCCCCTCCTGAGCTGTACCAGGCCGCGTGCCCTCAACATGGGGGGTGCCCTGGGGAAAGGGGGGCCGTGCGGCCCCCCCACCCCAAAGCACCTTGTGATTGTGTTGATGAGGACAAAGGCCTCTTCCTGACAACCCTGGCTGTTGGTTGTCGGAGTCTGCGGGCGGGGGCTTATCGGAATCTGGGAGCCCCTTTTATAAGGGGGCCCCCAGATCCCGGCCCCCCACCCTATGTGAATGAGTATGGGGTACGATGTACCCCTACCCATTCACCTAAGGTGTGAAATGTAAAGTAAAAAAACACACTTTTGAAAAAATAATTTATTGAACTGCTCCGGGGGTCTTCTTCCGTCTTGGGGGTCTTCTCGCCGGACTCCTCCGCCATTTACCTAGCTCTTTTACCGAGCGGAGAAGTCCGGCTACCTTCTTCGTCGTCGCCGCCGTCGTCTGGGGATCTCGATCTGCCTTCGGGGGTCTTCCGGGGTCTTCCGGGGTCTCTTCTGTTCTTGCCGCTGTCATCGCTTTCTGCGCCGCCTTCTTCTTCTTCTTCCGCCTTCTTCTTCTTCTTCTTCTTCCGATGTTGACACGTCGCTCTCTCTGGCCGGAATGCCAGAGCCGCGCTGTGCTGGGACTTATATAGGGACAAGGGGACAGGGTCACATGCTCATGTCACATGGTGACCCCGCCCCCTTTTGATGTCACAGTCCCAGAATCCCCCCTTTCCCCAGGGTACCCCCCATGTTGAGGGCACGCAGCCTGGTACGGCTCAGGAGGGGGGGCGCTCGCTCGTCCCCACCCCTTTCCTGGCCTGCCGGGCTGCGTGCTCGGATAAGGGTCTGAGATGGATTTGGGGGGACCCCCACGCCGTTTTTCGGCGTGGGGACTCCCTTTAAATCCATGCCAGGTGACGGAGCTAGCGCGCCGGCATTTACTGCCTACGCTAGCTACGTACCTGAAGTCACGTGCTAAATGAACGGACTTTCCGATGAGCGGCAAGTCCGTTCATTTCAAAAGTCCGGCGGACTAGCCTACTAACGACGGGATTGTCCGCTGGACTGCCAAGTCCAGCAGATAATTTTAAAACAAAACTTAAAACTTTAGTCCGCCGGACTTTTTGAAAAATAGTCCGTTGAAGGCCCACACACGAGGGGATTATCCCCTGGACTTGAGGGATAGTCCCTTTGTGTGTACGCGGCATTAGAGGGACTGGGGGGGCTACTCTATACAGAAAGTTTTTTACCTTCATGCATTCTAAAAAGCTTTAACCCTTTACAACCACTTTAAGCTTTTTATAAATGTTTTCAAAAATGTTTCATAAAAGCTTCACCCAAGATTCACACATGTTTCTAATTGCCCCTTTGATTTGTTTCTCTCATGTCAATACTCACTAATATATATATATTTGCTTTCAATGATCTACTTTTATTTAATTATGTAAAACCTTTATCCCAAAGGGAAAAAAAAACTGTTTTCTGTAACTTCTTATAAAGTCTTAGTTGGAGTAGGACTTCAATTAGCTAGGAGATCTAAACCTGTTAGTGCATCTAACTGTCCCCTCCCACCAGTTTAACAATGTTGCTGTCCAAAGGTGCCCTTGTGCTCATCCAGAACAGGGTCACTCTAATACTGGAGGTGTGTTACTGGCCAGATCACCAAATAGAAACAGAGGGAAAAAGTCTACAAAAGAAAACTAAAACAGCCATCACAGTTGACGATTGGTATTTTTGGTTTAGTATGGCTTTTAGGGTCTTTAGACGTTTTTTTGCTAAAAAATAGACAGCTGAACAAGTTAAAGGATTACCAACTGCTATACTCCCCAGAGTAGAGACATAACATCCTAAAGAGTCTAATTTCAGCATTCTTTCAATTTAAAGTAGTAATTATTTAAGAATATGTTGCAGACATAGCTGCAAATTCTAAACTTTGCTGCAGGAGTCAGTAATTTGAACAAAACTGTTACAATGCTTTTTTAAATTTGGTTTAAGGCTTTTTTTAAATGGGGGAATACCATCAGAACAATTACTTTATTAAATATGCCCCCGGGTGTTTTTTTGTAATAAAGAATCACAAGGAAGATTTTTACTCCAATTAACATATAATAATATATGTATTATGATATGGTAATATAAGCTAGTATATTCTATCTATCCTATCTATCTATCTATCTATCTATCTATCTATCTATCTATCTATCTATCTATCTATCTATCTACAGTATCTATCCTTTTTTCCATTTAATAAAATTACTAATATTTGTCAGTCCTGTCTTTTGTAATTCTCTCTGTTTTAGTACCTCACAGAAACTAATATCTCCTTAATTCACTCATTTAAAGATATCTTTAGAAAAGCACTTCACTCTTCTACTTACTTTCAATCGAAGATAAGGGCTTTTGTAGGTTTAAAGTTGGCTCTAAAATTAGCTATTTTGAGGCACATGGGTTGTTAGGAGAAGTGCTTCCTAAGATACCTGTTGACTTTTATCAATACATGAAACAGTACCGTCTCTAATAACCAGTCCTTTCCACCAAAACTGACTTCACTTAAAGTACATCTAAAGGCAGTAGTGTTTTTAGAGGGTGATGGGAAAAAACAACAAGTTGCTTTTTTAAGTTATTTTTATTATTTTGCCATGTGTTCCCTTGTAAAGATTTTCCTTCACTTATTGTCAAAGAAATTTCCCCAAAGTGCATGAAATCCTTTTTTATACAGTTGCCACTATAACAAGTGTCCACATTGGGAGATTGTTGCTTCATTTCGGTTTCAATGACAACTCAAAATGTTGGATTTTGCCACACTTTCTTTCCCAGTGACAGTGGTCACCAGGACAAATAGCGAGAGTGTATCTACCTAGCGGGGGCACAGACAGCAATTAAAACCTAGCAGGAGTTCTAACATTTCCCTACTACATATAAAACCAAAAAGAAAAGCTTTGGTTTTAGTTACACTAATGCGGCGTACACACGGTCGGAATTTCCGATGAAAACAGTCTGATGGGAGCTTTTCATCGGATTTTCCGACCGTGTGTATGCCCAACGGTCTTTTTCTGTCGGAATTTCCGACGGACTTTGGATTGAGAACCTGTTCTCAATTTTTCCGACGGAAAACCTTTCTATCGGATTTTCCGATCGTGTGTATGCAATTCCGACACGCAAAATTCCGACGCATGCTCAGAAACAATTTGACGCATGCTCGGAAGCATTAAACTTCCCTTTTATAGTGCTGTCGAACGTGTTTTATGCCGCTGTGTTATTGACCATCGGAATTTGGTGTGACCGTGTGTAGGCAAGACAGTTTGAGTGAAATTCCGTCGGAATTCCCACGGGAAAACCATCAGAGCTTTTTCCGTCGAGAATTACGACCATGTGTACGCGGCATTAGGGTTCTAATCTCATTCTTAAAAGAGGAAGTAAACGCTGCCTCTTTTTTTTTTTTTTTTTTTTTCTGACCTGTAAAGTAAAGCCATAATGTGCTAGTACTAGCACATTATATGAAACCTACTTGCAAATGAAGCCCTTATTGTCACCACTGGAGGCCGCATCCATCATCGCCGGTCTTCCTTATGGGTCCGCCGACTTCGGCTGTGTGACTGGCCGGAACCATATGACATCACTCCTGCGCATGGGCACGGGAGCCACCGGTCATGAGATAGGACTCTGAAAAAAGGGCACGGGCGGCCGTTCCTTCAGAGTGCATGTGCCGATGATGTCATCAGTGACGTATACAGTAAATATCTCCTAAATGGTGCAAGTTTAGGAGATATTTACAGTACCTATAGGTAAGCATTATTATAGGCTTACCTATAGATACAGACATCCAGGGAAGTTTACTTCCTCTTTAAATGATTTAATGCTTAAACACTTATTTTCAGCAGTGAGAGATCAACAGTCAAATGGATGTAGGTTTGTTTTGTCTGGGTGAATTAACATATAGTACAATATGACAACTATAAAAGTCCAGATAAGGTTTGTCACCCATTAAGCCCTGTACACGTGGGCCAAATGTTGGGTGGCATCAGCTGGTTCAATAGAAACCAGCCGACATTAGGCCCATGTGTACCACTGCCAGTCCAACAGAAGCCGGCTGTCAAAGGGGCATGACTGAAAAAGGTCTGCCAACCGACTCCCACTCAGCGCTCTCAGCCAATAGCGCTGACCAGAGTGTTCTGGCGAAGTGGCTGTCCCCCTGTCAGAACACAATAGAACAGCAGGGGTGATCGCTCTACTAACATTGGATTGTTAGTACAGTGGCTCCAAATAGCTGTTAGTTTTTTTTCACGTAGACCACTGAGTTGAACGAAAAAAAACCTAGCAGTGTGTACTAGGCTTTAGTGTACGACCTTCATCAGATTGAGATACCTTGTGACAACAGTAATGCTTCCATAGCAATCAGGATAGGAAACAGTCCAACTATACCATGCAATTAATTAACTATTAACCAACACTTATGTAGACAGCTCAATAAAGATTAATGTATATCAATAATGTGACAACATAATGCAGCTGAAAGATGCCTATTTGCTACATTGAAGAACCCTTTATCACCCATTCTGTGCATGTCTAGCATCACATTTCTTAATGATAATTAGCTGTTTTTGCTCTTTGATAGAGCAGTGCTACCAATTATGTCTGAAACAGTATTTGTTGGCCAATTCTAGGCATACATAGCTTAATGAATTCTGTTCCTGATGCTCATTATAAACAGCAGCACTCCTAACTACCAGTGCATCACATTCCTTGCCTTTACTTCAGTTACTATCCAGTTGGTGTAAACTTTGAACTATCTAAAGATAAACAGATTTCTCATTACTTATTGCATTCAAGGCAGAAAAATAACTTTTTTTCAGAAATGTCAGTTAATTTGAAATTCTGTATAGAAGTTTGCATAATTATTAAGTATCTTTATTCAAAATTTGACAGTTAGGTATTTAATAGAAATATGTCACCAAAGAGGGTACTTGGACATGGGACAGCACAAAGGACTAAAGTATATATAACTGAAAGATATATATAAATAATGAGACACAAACAAATTTCATGTTTTGGCATATAATGGCCACGGCATTTATTAAGGGGTTACCCAAGATAAACAATAATCACTCATAACAAAAACTTTAAATTAAAGTTCCATAACCATAAATGATTTCATTTATTAATATCACGTAGTCCATCCAGAACTGAACTGGATGACAAACCCCACTAAAAAATACCATGACAGATTCAAATATAACATTTAGGGAGGGAGGGTGGGAGCAGCGCAGGGTCTCATCAGGCAGTGAATGGAGCGGAAAAGCCGCTGGCTTATATAGACACAACCCGGCTCAATCCCGCTCGATTCAGCCAATAGGGACCCGTTGCCATGCCTCTGCAAAGTCTGCTATCACCTGGGGCAACCTAAATAGCAAAGAAAAGAGAGGGGGCGCGACCTAACTATCGCCCTCTGTACTGTCCCATGGAGCCCCGCATAAACGCTAGGGTAGTTTACTGATACTATATATAGGTTTGTTTTATACGTTTTATTTACTGTTTATTCAGGATAATAACAGGATTCAGCATTTTTTTAAGTGGTACTAAACCCTGCTATCCTTTACAGCCAAGGAAGTTGTCATATTTACCTATTTCTACATTGTCATTTGCAGCTGCCATTGTAATCAGCTATGACTACAGCCGGGCTTTGAAGTTTGGTTGGGTGCTGACATAAACAAACTGGCAACTTTGATAGTTGTCACCAGAGGCATGCCTTGAATGTAATTGATTTGGGAAAAAGGGAAAATAAAACTCAGCGTAAAACTTTTTTTTCTGAGTAGAGTAAGGCTGGCTTTTTTACGATCAGCCAGCGGGACGACTGAAAAAAGTGAATGGATTCTTCCATCCACACAAATGAGGTAGATGGAGAAATCCTACCTGCTGTGCCATTGTATTCTGACAGTTCCACCATCAGGATAAACTGATCACTGGCTGCAACCATTGATCTAAAAATGTTTTCCAATAAGCTCTTTGACAGCAGTCAATCATTAGATCGGCTTATATTGAGTGTGAACAGGCACACATAGATCGATGTTCAGCAGGGACCAGTTGAATTTGATCCATCTATGGCCAGCTTTTTAACCCATATCAGGTTTTTTTGCCATCTCTGTCACAATGTGGAGATATCCACTTACAGAAGAAGAGCGATGACAGAAAAAAAAAAGTGGTCCATCAAATCTTTCCCTTGTATATACACAGTACAGTACATATATATTTTTGTCTGATCCATTTTTGTCCCAAGAATGTTTGAATCCACTTACTGTTGACTGACTCACTACCTTTGCTGGAAGTATATTCCATGCATCAACTACTCTTTTGGTAAAATAATACTTTCTAAGATTAGTATGCCTCAAGCATGCTTGGGATAAACATAGATATGTACTCAGACACTAAAGATAAAAAAGTAAAAGTCCAGTCTATTTTCTTTTATTCAGTGGGATGCTTTTATGTGTGGTTGTCAAGAGAACTAGTGCCCCATTAAAAGATTTCCCCTACATTCCTGTTTTGGTGACAAAACAAAATATGGGAATTTTGTTTATTTTGACTAGTGGGGATAATGGCAAACAAAATGTTTACCCTTATCAAAATTCAGCTAATACAAAAAACATATGGGGGCTTGGCTCTCTCTTAACATGCTAAAACCCTGCTATGTATATTGTACTCTTATACAAAAAAGGCCACTTCACTCTCATGGAAGAGCTCTGTCTCTCCGACAGTAGTGGCATGGATCTGTTTGACAATTCTGTCCTCATGTTATATCATGGAACTCCTTACCCCAACCTGTCTGATTATCTTCTACTCTATTAGCTGTTAGACGATCCCTGAAAACCCTCTTCTTCAGAGAAGCCTATCCTACCCGCACCTAACAACTGCATTTTAATTTTCTCCTTCAGTTCATCCACCACAATTTCACTTGACCTTTCACACCTTTTGTTTCACTTGACCCTCCCTTCTAGATTGTAAGATCTAATGAGCAGGGCACTCTGATTCCTTCTGTATTGAACTGTATTGTAACTGTACTGTCTGCCCTCGTTGTTGCGCAAACTGTTGGCGCTATATAAATCCTGTATAAATCCTGTATAATAGTAATATCACACTCACTTGTAAAATGAGAGGTGAACCACTAGAATTTGGGCTCATTTGGGTATTTTGGATTAAGTCTGACCAAACGCTTTCTATACAGGCCTTTGGTGATTACTAAGCTGTACTATTGATATTTCTTTGATACTCTGTATGCTCTGTATACTTTTGCCAATATAATACAATTTTCTTAATAAAAATATCTTTAAAAAAGTAGAGGAAAATACCTGGTGATCTGCTAGCAATTAGGTGAGCTCCTAATGTTCTGTTTGAACTAACAACACAGTTCCTTTGCTGCACTGAAAGCCCAACCAGAATTGTTAACCCTGACTTCTGGACTCCATAACTCTTCCTTTCAACTACCCCCTCTATCCTACTCAGTACTAATTTATTTCCCAGAAAAACAGTGCTGCTACCTGGACTCCCAAGAACCTGCCAGCACACTGTGTGTAGGAAAGGGGCTTTTGGGAGATGTAGTTTGGGGTGTGCTTACATTAGTCGGAGCTGACCTCTCGACCACTGCCCTGTGAGAATTACTCAAGGTTGTTAATGATGTAATATTTACTATAAATGAACATCCACTTTTCAAACTGACCACATGATTCTTTATTGAGTCATTAATAATAAGGTAGCTAAACAAGTTCAAGCCTAGCATATTTTAGAATCATGCCCATGCATATAAATGATTCCCCCAAACCTTTAAAATACCTATATGGGGTAGTGGAGTAAAAATGACATCCCTTCTCAATTCCTGCACATTTTTAGAAGTAACACTTAAAAGGTAACTTTATATATTTTTTTATATATAAAGTTATCATTTAATGTAACCTTTTCCCCTACCTGGAGTAAAACGTTGCACCTCTTTGCTTTTAGTTCTTCTTTTACCTCTGTTTCCTGCCAGTTGTGGCTGTTTTTAATAAAGTTTCATCCCATAATAGTCAACTTACCAAAAACTTGCTGTAGTTAGCCAAATATACTTTTGCTCACTGTTTTCTTTCAGTTCTAATAACCTTCTGACACTTTTTCAAATGTATCTGTACATGTTAAGTGATTAGCCAGCTAATATTTTTGATTGACCCTTTCATAGATTTGTAAAACACCTGTGTTTTTATATACCTAAAAGTTTTTTTTTAATTTAACTTTCAAGCACACTTATGTAAGCTTGACAGGACTGAATATGTCACCATTACAGATGACGTTTTAATAATGAATGTTCTTTGCAAATAATTTGACCATGGCTTTGATCCAGGTCACCTGGCTGTCATCCTAGACTTCTGTTAATTACCTGCTCAATGCCTTCTGATTTGTATCTTTTGATAGTGCTGTAAATGCACATTTACACTTTTAGCTCTGATGAAAAAGCAGATTGGGTATTCACTTAGGACATATTTCTGCTGCACCTGTGAGGCTCCAGTATTAAATTAGTGGATATTCAAGCTAAGCAATTGCACCAAATTATCTCTTTGTGCTTAGCAAGTTGTAACTTTGGGAACTAATTTTAGTTGCCATTTACTTCTTCTGAGTGACTTCTTAAAGTGGATTCAATTGAAAAATGTAAAAATGTAACTTCAATTATTGAATATATATATATATATAAGAGAGAGAGAGAGAGAGCAAGAGAGAGAGAGAGAGAAAGAGAGAGAGAGAGAGCAAGATAGAGAGAGCAAGATAGAGAGAGCAATATAAATATTGTAAAGACTAAAACTGTAGAACTTTTAATGAACTTTACCGCAGCCAGTCAAGTATTTTTAAAGGCTAAGTTCACTTTCAATGAAAAAAATAATACAACATTGTAAATTCACATTGTTTTGAAGGAAAAAATGTGTATTTATATTTTTTTTCCCGCAGGCACATTTGCACCTTTGATCAGTTGATTGCAGGTGCAATGTTAGTCTCCTGCACTCTTCCTCCAGCTTTCTGCCTAAACCTCTGTACAGGCTTCTAGTTAGAAATCTGACCAGTGCACCTGTTATCCATTGAGAACTACAGTCTTTCTGGGTTTTTTGTTTTGATATGTCACGAGATCTCACAGTTTTAAGGCAAAAATCACCCAGCAAGGCACTGGTGACATAGCCTTCTCAGGGTGCATCTTGCAAGATCTTGCATTTTAAGATAGACTTACCTGGGGAGGCACTGGTGATGCAGCCTGCCCAGAATGTGTCTTTTGGCTATGCTGCCATTGCCTCAAGTAACGTGGGAAGTAAATTAAGTGTAATTGAAATTTTTTGGGGAAAATGTTTGTTTATAAACATTTAAGAAATGTTTTTAAATCAGCATGTAGAGAAGCATGCATGTCTGGGGAATGGTCCACTTTATAGGCAGTGCACAGAAATGGAATGCTGGTGATCTCTACCAGTTTCATAAAAAAATGTCTAATACAGCAAGCCTGTAGTCTCAACTCATGTCTGTAGCATGCCAATAGTCTCCAGCTATCTGCTGCAGTATTTCTAGTCTCTGACAGTTAGCATAACATTTACTGTACATTAAGTACATTAAGTATACCCTATTGGTTCTGTTGAAGCACCATATACAGTATAAAACAGGTCGACCACCACTGTACTAGATATTCTTTAATGTGACTATTGTATTAAACATTTGTCCTTGTATCAATAATGGTGTATCAAAAATATTACGTTTTACACGTTGGGTGGAGGTGAGAGCTTTGATGATTGTCCTTGTATCAATAATGGTGTATCAAAAATATTACGTTTTACACGTTGGATGGAGGTGAGAGCTTTGATGATTGTCATTGCATCCATTTTCACCCAATCTTATTGTTAAAGCTAATACATATTGGCATGCCACTAAAAAGAGCATTTTATCTTCATAAATACTAAAACACCGGTTTCATAATGTGCACCTGACATCCTGTCTTTTAATCCACTTGTATGATTTCATTATTTCTTGTTTGAAGTTAAACTGTCAACGCATCTCGTGTATTCAAAGGACAGTGAAGGCAAAAATGACATTTGAACGTTATATGTATATCTTTTTCTGGTGACAATCAAACCCTTCAAAAAATGATGAACTTTCCAATTCAACTGTCACACAAAGAATATTATATATTTCTATAATAGAACATACAATTTGACTGATATTATGTGTGTTTACAGTAAATTGCTTCATAATCCTGGTAATTCCATGTTTAGCTTATAGAAACTCACAAGTGCTTTATTATCCTACACACTGATTTGGTTTGAGGATTTTTAAATGCTCTAGTCCATAACGTCTATGATTATGTGGTTTCAGACAACTATGCAGAAAGCCCAGACTGAAAAAAAAAACACTATGGTTAAGAGTCTATAGGTCCAAACAGTCAAAAAATAGAACAATCAAATAACATTAGCAATGTTTTTCTGAAACAATGTATTATGACAGGGCCTCCAAGTGTAATTGGTGTATGCTTATGATGTCTATACAATGTAGTTCCACTGCCAACTTTCTAAACTACATAAGCCCCAGTTAGGTTCTTGTGAATATGCAGAAGAAGAATATAAGACAAGAGTGCCAATATTTAGGTATCAAAGCTCCAAGAGGTTCTGGGTATTTGCTACAAGCATTTGTTTCAGTGCTCAAACTGCATAATGCATTGACCAATGGAACAGATGCCTGTAGCAAATACAGGAACCTGATGATAGGGGCCTCTTAAGACCCTGACACCTATTGACTATTTTTATTTTTTTTTTAAACAGGAATTACCAAATCTATTCTGGACATACATTGATGCATTGGGACTCTAATATCATGTTATTTTTCTGAAACAGTAGGCAATCAAATTAGCAAATCTTAATGGGAAACGTATCCTAAGATGAATATATATTTTGGAAATGCTGGTTCTCGGACTGTCATACTGATCCAATGGTTCAGTCACTAACCAAGAACAAAATTTACAAAAAAGTTAGCTAAAGATGTTATTGCATGGGTTCTGTGTTTTTATCAATAAAAGTCAGTTCACAAAAATGATTGGTTAAAACTTAAAAAACACATTTTACTGAGTTTACTGAGTCAAATGCAATGGCTACTGACCTTCTGAAAATAATAGTTATCTGGCTGTGTTTAGCTTCTGTCTGTCTGAGTTGCCCAATCAAATCAGGTATGCAGCCAAAGAATTTATAGTGAAATCTGATTTGGAATGTATTCTCAAACATCACGACTAAGTGGTCCTCACTTTACCTATGAACATACATGTATTGCTTTGGATATAGATTGGAAATAACAGTGTTGCAAATAATCCTGCAGTTTTACCGTTGAGATACAATATACTTGAATGTTTATACCTATTGTACTATAGTGCTTCTACAGTATAAACCTTTTTTTGTAAAAGCATTCCTTGCATGTGGAGTGCTTACTCTGTATATGTACATTTATTCCCTACTGCTTTCTCGAAGCTTTTTTATTCAGCTAGTAAAAAGTCCACGGTAGTTCACCAGTTAGACCTTTTTCCTCGCAATGATCAATGGTTTAAGGTTTTTGTGTTGTCTATTTTATATGGATTGATTTGTGACTTAGAACATAAGATTGTCCTAAAATAAAGGTAGTGTGTGGTTCCTAAATTACTTTTCAACTAGTCCATATTCAGTGTTTCAAGTATTCTTTTAACCACTTGACGTCCATAGGTCGTATATTCAGTATATATAGTGATCGTCTCAGTATATATAGTGATCTTCTCACAGCTTTTCAGTAAAAGTGATCTAGGTGACTGTAGTGCCACTTAATCACTATGTTGCCCCTTCCCCCGCTACCCTTGGCAGTTTCCGACCCGTGTTCCTTGGAGGAGTCAAGGACCACAGTAGACTTTGTCAGGATACTGAACAGGAGGAGTGAGTTTTATGTTGTGTCTGTTATTTATGAAGTATCTTTTTTACTTGGAGTAAAGATCATCCTACATTCAAGTTAATGTGTGTAATGCCTAAATAATTTTCCAATTGATATATTTTCAGTGAACCATTTAAAGAGAGACTTATAATGCTGGAAGACTTTGTTTAACCACTTGCTTACTGGGCACTTAAACCCCCCTCCTATCCAGACCAATTTTCAGCTTTCAGCGCTGATGCACTTTGAATGACAATTGTGCGGTCATACTACACTGTATCCAAATTACATTTTTATAATTTTTTCCCACAAATAGAGCTTTCTTTTGGTGGTATTTGATCACCCCTGCAGTTTTTATTTTTTGTTAAAAAAAATGTAAAAAGACCAAATTAAAAAAAAAAAATCGCTTTTTTTTAATTTTGTTATAAAATTTTAAAACAGGTAATTTTTCTCCATCATTGATGTACGCTGATGAGGCAGCACTGATGGGCACTGACAGGTGGCAGTGATGGGCACTGAAGGGTGGCAGTGATGGGCACTGATCGGTTACACTGATAGGCAGCACTGCTAGGTGGCACTGATTGGCACCACGTGTGATCATTGATAGGTGGCACTTATTGGCATTGATAGGTGGCACTTGTGGGCATTGATAGGTGGCAATTGTGGGCACTATGGGCACTGTCAGGTGGCAATGGCAGGTGGCATAGATGAGGCACAATTGCCTCTTCCTCTTCGAGACCAATTACCCTTGCAGATGAGCTGGTGATTAGCTTTTTTTCCTCCTCCACTGTCAGCGTGAGGAGAAAAAAGAAACAATCACCAAGCTTTTGTTTTGATCATGTGATCAGCTGTCATTGGCTGACAGCTGATCACATGGTAAGGGGCCAGGACCGGCCCCTTACTCGGATCGGTGATCACCCGAGTCTCAGTTACTTAGTAATCACAGCACGCTCCGCACGCGCCCTGTAGGGCGCACGCAGGGAGCGTGCACAGGGTAAGCCGTCATATGACGGCCTCCTGGAAATTCAGGTCCGTGCTGTGGCCATCATTCGGCTATAGCGCGGACATCAAGAGGTTAATGAATAAGTGCACTTTAAAACAAAGTACACTTATTCCAAAGGCACTTATGGAAGCTATTATACATGTATTTTACAAAGCTGCTTTTAACTACTTGCCTACCGGGCCAATTCTGCCACTTCTCTCTTACATGTAAAAATCATAATTTTTTTTGCTAGAAAACTACTCAGAACCCCAAACATTATATATATTTTTTTTAGCAGAGATCCTAGGGAATAAAATGGGGGTCATTGAGGAAATAGATACCTAACATGTCATGCTTTAAAATTGTGAACACTCGTGGAATGGCGCCAAAATTTGGTACTTCCCCATAGGCGACTCTTTACAGGTTACCTGTTTAGAGTTACAGAGCAGGTCTTGTGATAGAATTATTGCTCTCACTTTAACTTTTGCGGGAATACCTCACATGTATAGTTTGAATGCATTTACATATGTGGGCATGGCCTACATATGCGTTTGCTTCTGCGAGCAAACAAACAGGGATGGGGGCACTTTAAAAAAATGTTTTTATTATTGTTAATTTTACTTTTATATTCCTATTTTTATGCTTTCTTTTTACATTTTCTTTTATCCCTTTTAGTACTTTTACACGGAATGTAAACATCGTTTGTAATAGGTATATGGCACGACTGGCATATGGCATCACCTTTTGGCTGGGAAGCCTGAAATCATCAAAAAGAAAAAAGATCTCAGCTTCTCAGCCAAGGCAGCGGAATTTTTTTTAAATGCAGAGACCGGACGTGACTGTGATCGTGCTGGGGCTCTGAACTATCATAGAGACTTCTGGGACCATCTGGTCCACCAAAAATCTCTATCACCAACATCCGGCACCAATCAGTTCCTTCACCGTCTCACCGATCACACGGGTGAGTCGGTAAAAGCATCTGAGGGCGGAGAGAGGGGGATGTCCCTCCCGCAGTCTGTAAGAATGATCAAGAGGCTGAACAGCCACTATGATTGTTCTTACGGTGAAGGGAATCGCTGGCTCTAGAAGAAGATATCTAAATGATGTCTGTAACTGCACGCATCATTCAGATATTCCCACTCAAAGTCTGTGACATCATATGACGTTGGGCAGGCAGGAAGTGGTTAAATTAACTAATTAAGTGTCATGTAGACTACAACTGACCACATAGACCAAGGCACCGCATTTCGAAGTATTAATACATATAAATATTGATTACAATTTGGGACTTTACAGGCACTTGTCAACCCATCACACATACAAAACATTTTTCACTTGTTAAAAATATTTCCATTTATTATAATCAAAAAAATTATAATCAAAAATGAAAATGACTTCTGCTAAAAACTAAAATTCCCTAGACCTCTCAATATGATCAAAGTTCTTAGTATTATGATCTCATGCAGTACACACTTTCTCATAATATCCTGGTTACCCTCACCCATCAACTTAACAAATATGTCCACAAAATATAATTGTTTGATCTCCCACATTGGGTATACAGTAATGTAGCTGTCCGGGTAAAATTCTATGTATTTCTTGAGTCTGTTGTCCTGCTTCATTAGGAACTGTGGAAAAGATGAGCAGAACCATCACCTCCCCCACACCTTTCACATGGGAAATGAGAAGCAAGGATAAAGCAGAGGGTCCTATATGCCAACAGGACCTGATGTGAAAAAGGGGTCTTCAATTTTTACTTGAAATTTGTCATATGCAAGACAAATGGCAACTCAAGTATTACTTCATGATAGATGCCTTTTTCAGTCTTATTTGGATTGCATATTTCTTCCTATTTTTTTACAATATATCTACAATGATGCAAGGTGATACTGTGACCCTCCAATCTTTGACCCTCTCTCTGCATCAGGACCAAGTCTGGTTAAATTATCCTTTTTTACAAAGGGGTGGGGGGATGTTTCTATGACCTATTCCCTCTAAGCCCCCGTACACACGGCCGGAAATTCCGACGGAAAATGTCCTATCGGACCATGTTGTTGGAAAAAATTTGAGGTCCTGCTTTCCAATTTTCCGACAACAAAATCCGATCAGACTTTTTCCGATTGTGTGTAGAGAATTCCGACGGACAAAGTGCCACACATGCTCAGATCAAGTTACGAGACCAAAGCTATTGGCTACTAGCCTCTACGTAGTTCCGTCATACGCAACGAACGTCACCACGTTTAGAATGATCGGATTTCCGACAACTTTGTCCGGCCGTGTGTATGCAACACCAGTGTCGGATAAGATCCGTCGGAAAAAATCTGACGGATTTTGTGGTCGGAAGTTCCGACCGTGTGTACGGGGGCTAATAGTTGATTTTTAGCAAGTGGGAAAAGTTGTATATTATTGATGGATTTGACTAGAACTTGTTAAGTCCCAATCCATAATCAATATATATATAAAATCAATGTTTCAGTATAGTGACACTGCCTCTTAAAATAAGAACTAAAGCCCTAAGCATTAGTAATTGTGAGGAAAGTGACTTTCAGAAAATCTTTGGTTTTAAGATGAGCATTGCAGTAATTCCCTGGCTGAAATTAACAAGCATAGTTGTAGATACTGATTACCCTCCACATTACTTGTGAAACCTAATTTGTAAGTTCAAAGGCTGTACTGGGTACACATGGAATAGCACAGCAGAAAAAAAAAAAGTCCATCAAATTTCAACATCCTCTGCTACTTGTCTGATATGCCATTGCTTTTTACAGGTTTGTTTTCTTGACAATGTGATTTCTTTTCCCACAGCCTTCATGCTGTCTTGCCATCGGGGAATTTTGATGCTGAGGTCTTGCTTGTACTGGCGGCCTGATTCCTCTCCTGCCCCCTGCTGTTCAGACTGAAGCACTGCTTTGTACTAGCAGCTGTGCTGGCTGATTACTACATGTCATCCTTGTTTTTTCTGTTAACCTTGTTACGCTGAGTCTTTGCAAAGTCTTGCTGCCTCAGTCAGTTCTTCTTTGCCTGGACCCTGCTGCTCTTCTTTGTCAGTAGAAGCTAAAACTTTCATTTTTCAGGCTCTTTACCTTAAACTCCTTCCCCTTCCCTTTTCCCACTGCTGTTAATCCTACATCAAATGCACAGTTTGATAACGTGTATCTCTCTATTCTGACAATCCAGAAAGTTTTAAGGAGATGGAGGTTTCCTGTTACTATGTAAAATATCACTACAAACAATATCCACTTTGGGACTTGTTTCAGCTAGAAAGCTTTCTTTTCCTCTTTCTTTTTACATTATCTGATTTGCAATACCTCTATAGTTTCAGCAGTGGGGTGATCTCTGGGTCCAAAGATATCAAGCTTTTAATGTGTTGGTTAAGATAAAACAAGCGCAATATGGCCGCCTAGATAGTCCAGTACAAAGTCTTACCACTGTGCTCTGACAGCTCTGATAGAGCCCCACTAGAAGAGAACTGATTGTATGTTCACATTTATCTGTAAACTTGTATAATATGAGGTTAAGCTTTTTTTTTTGCCAACAATAAAAGTATTTTAATGTTACAAATGAACCAAATGCAACAGAAGGCATCTTTCTGATTACTAGTGAGGGAGGGCATGAGTGGGACATCATTGTGTGTAATGGTTAGTTTGTTCTTTGAAATCATGGATGATGTCGCCTGGGACAGGTGCACAGTTTTACTGAATTACATTATTTCTTTATGTTTAATTACATTTAGTTACATTAATTTAAATATAAACTCTAAGCACAAATACTTTCATTCAATTATATTTCTCAATAGCCACAAAATATATAAATCCACATTGTGTGCATCAAATATACATGTATGGTGGTAAGTTTCGTCTTTTGAATCACAAAATAGAAAAATCATCCATTTCTCAGCACTTCTAATGCCCCATACACACGCTCGGATTATCCGAGGACCAGGTCCGTCGGATCATGTCCGTCGTACTTTGTCCGATGTTGGTTTTGCGTACACACGGTCGGACAAAGTTGTCGGAAAATCCGATCATTCTGAACGTGGTGACGTTTGTTGCCTACAACGGGACTACGTAGAGGCTAGTAGCCAATAGCTTTGGTCTTGTAATGTGATCTGAGCATGCGTAGCACTTTGTCCGGTCGGAATTCGCTACACACGATCGGAATTGGTATGATCGGACTTTGTTGTCGGAAAATCTATCCAGCAGGAGATAGGACTTTGTCCGTCGGACAATCCGATGGAAACTGTCCGATGGTGCCTACACACGGTCGGAATTTCCGACAACATTGTCCGATAGGACAGAATCCATCGGAAAATCTGACCGTGTGTATGGGGCTTTAGGCTGGGTTCACACTGATGCGAATTCATCCAATTCGCATTACAGGAGTTTGTGCCCGACTCTCAATGGAGCCAGTTCACACAGCTTCGGACGGCCACGGTCCGCACTGGAAAAGGGTCCTGTGCGTCTTCTGGTCCATTTCAAGTGCCAATTCAGACAAAAATTCGGACCTGAGTCGCACCTGAAACAGAGAATAGGGACGCACTGGACCCCCTGCTGTGAGCCGGGGTCGCAGCTATTGTGAACTCAATCTGTACGGTCTATTTACACTTTTGAGTTATCTTAACGTGTGTTGGTGTGTTTGGGTACTATTCATTCTGAAACACCCCCCATGCATCTTGCTAAAGGATGCATGTTGCAGCTGAGTGGTGTGTGTGCGCGCTGTGCCAGAAATACTTCATGTTTCTTTTTTGTTGCATTTTGGTGAGGTAGACAGCCTATTCCAATAAATGAGGTGCCTTAATGCGCTGCACTTTAACGCACAAGATAATGCATGCACTAACACAGAATAAGCCCTTAAACAAAGATATCAGTGTGTATTCCTTTGCAAATACACGGGAATATACACAAACAGGGCTCCTCCTCCTTAAAAAAAATAAAAAAAAATAACCTTAACCACTTCCATACATTGCAAATTCCAGCACTCCTCTCCTACATGGAAAAATCATAATTTTTTGTTAGAAATTTTCTCTGAAACATTATATATATATATATATATATATATATATATATATATATATATATATTTAGCAGAGACCCTATATATATATATATATATTTTTTTTTTTTAGCAGAGACCCTATGAAATAAAATGGCGGTCCCTGCAACACGCAAGGATAGGGGCACTTACATTTTTTTGATTTTTTGTTTATTTTATATTCCTTATTTAATTTTTACACTTTCCCATTAAAATTTATTTTTTGATCACTTGTATTCCTATTACAAGGAATGTAACCATCCCTTGTAATAGGAATAGTACGTGACAGGTCCTCTTTATGGGGAGATGTGGGGTCTATAAGACCCCACATCCCTCCTCCAGGCTGGAAAGCCTTAAATAAAAAAATTGACGATCTCAGGTTTTCCAGACGAGTCTCTGGCATGGTTTACTTCCGCCGGCCGGGGATTGAGTTTTAATAATGTAGCAAGATATTATTCAGCAAGATAATATGCAGGATATTATATATATATATTATATAGTATATTTGCTGATATTATATTTGAATATTTCCCCCTAAATTAACGCTAGCATTTTGACCATGTCCACCATTTACCAGAGGAAGTGTGACACCATTTATCTTTTGGCTGGTGCCTCTGTTTGGAGGATCATAGCAATACCACCACACGTCTTTAAAAACTCATTTGGTTGTACTTTTACATCATAGGAATTACTTCTGTTGCTCATTTCTGGCTTTTTTAAGTTCAGCTGCTTGTGTTTTTCCAGATTAGTCCAAGTAGCTCAATATTGCTATTGAGTATTTCTTTTTATAACCATAAGGAAAGTGCAGCCTATGTCTGTAATTTCACATTAGAGTCTCGATGGGCCTTTTTAGTCAATGCTATGGTACAAAGCATCAGATGTTAGGTTTCAAGCAGCGATCATCACTTCATCAACATAAATCATCTCAGCTTTCTGGGTGTAAAAAGCCATCAACTTTTCACTGCTCTTTTCAACTGCCGTTCAGGATATCTTCAGTAATATTTATTTCAATTTGTATTTTCAGGCTTGATTACACTTTATATGCAAATGACTCATTATACTTTAGAAAAACAGTATGTTAATTTGATTAATTTCTTGCTTTATTTAATTCTCATGAAATGTCACCTGCCGTTCATCATGCCATCCAAGTCAGTTCAGTGGCATCTGCAATCAGTGCAGGAAGTAGAATAAGTAACATTTTTACAAGAAGCAATGAAGCTGGATCAGAAACATTCTAGGGGAAGCCTGACACCACTGAATTTGCTGGAGAGGCAGTTTCTCTGCTTAAAAAGCTAATTAAGGTCATTCGATAAAATGGCTTCCTGAAAGTGTTGATTATTGAGACACAGATCACAAATTTGTATAAGTAGTTAAAGTAAAGGACTTTTGATGGAGACAGAAAATTTGATTTGTTTGTTTCCTAGCAATGTGAAGGTGGGAATAATAAACACGTCAGATTAATGAAGCATTCTTTTTCTTCATTCTTAAGTCAGCATTTGCTGCTTTATACAGTCTAACATGATTTCACGGAAGCGTGTTTAAGCCAGAGCGCCATTTTTGTGAACCTTTAAGTCTCATTGCAAAAGAATAGCTGGATAATTGCAAAAAAAAATAAAAAATGTTATGCTCTTAGTCACTGTGAAGTAATACACCTCTAAAGTTTATACCGTGTCTCCCCAAAAATAAGCCCGGGTCTTATATTAATTTTGGCAACCAAATACACACTAGGGTTTATTTTTGGGGTAGGCTTGCCAAGCAGGAATCCCCAGTATGAACATAGTAAAAGTGGTTGAGGAATCCTGGAACCCTCTCTGTTACAGGATTGTGTGGTGTAAAATGTGTGTGTATAGTTGTGCAAATACCTTCTTATATTGGCGTTTTCATGACCTGCCCCTGAGTTGTTGAAGAGCAGATCAGCAAAGATCAGCTGAGCACCAGAGGGGGGGTGAGATCCCCCGTTGACACCCAACGCTTCCATGGCCTGCCCCAAGCTGTCTTCCCCGCTCTGAACACTGCAGGGAGGGAGACCGAGATCCCCCACTGACAGCCAGGAAAGGAGAAGAGATCAGCTGAGTGGCGCTGTAACAAAGGTATTTGATACAGTTGTGTTCCAGAAACACACACATTTTGCATTGCATTCTATTGTAGGAGAATGGATTCTAGCATTTACAACCACTTTAAGCGAGGGCTTATTTTCGGGGTAGGGCTTGCAACTCTTCCTTAAAATCACAGTAGGTCTTATTTTCGGGGAAACACGGTAGCTAAAGCTTCTCAATGTCACTTTCAATTTTTTGGGGTGTAGCTTAGCTATCTATAAGCATAGAACAGGTGCACAGAAAGGGGAGGGGGAGTACTGGGACCCAACTTGAAATTCTCCCCTTGCTTCCATTGTGAACATTGTGGATGAATTGCTTCACAGTCCCTGCAGGTACATTGGTCAGTGACAGCTTTTAAAATGTATTTTACTTTTTGGTAACAAAATGTTAATACTTTATTGTCAATAGCTTTGCCACATATTCCCTTTTTCCATGAATTTGTGTGTACTTATCCAGCAAAGAAAACATTTTTGAATGTTTGAATAGTTGAATAGTCTTTCTTGTGAAAAATGTGTGATTTCTCTTGGTGTGTAGATAGATAGATAGATAGATAAATAGATAGATAGATAAATATTGGTCTAATGGTCATGAATTCTAAAATGTTCCCAACCTCTTGTATGAGGGAATTTACATTTGGCACATCAGGATGATTAAGAACCAGCAGACTTTTCACAGCATGGAAAGAGATAGGATTTGATTTATCTCCATGCTTTCCTTACCACTTGCTGAGACTCTTCTTGTAAAATTTTAATATTCTTGTTACCTATAAGGCAACTGTTACATAAGATATTAATCAAATTGTTGAAGAAAAAAACACTTTGCTTTCTCACTTATTGTAAGGTATAATTAACATTGAATCTTATGACTTACAGTCACCAGCTCTCTGCTCAGGGAGCCCTGACAATCGAGCGATTGGCGGTGTTCAATTGCACGGTTCTCAGTGTTAGAGTCGGCGGGGGACAGATGCAGCATCGGAACGATGCTGCATCCATGTAGGTAAGTATGATTAAAAAAAATAAAACATACTTCCCTTTAAATCGTTACAATGTACCCATCCTAATCTCTGTCCTGTGGCATTGGGTGTAATGGTGCCCTACTGCGTTTACTTGTACATATTCCAAGATATTTAGGCTTTGAGCATTTTTTCCACATCATATTTCTTTTTTGCTTAAACTTCAGAAGCAAAATACTTTCACTTTGAAAAAATTCAAACAGGTTTTGTAACTTATTATATCACTTTTTGTTTTATTTCCTGCAAAATGAACACTGTTCTACAATAAATGTGCAATAATTCTGAGGTCCCAGCTATGTTTATAATCTGACATATGCAAATGAGAAGCACATCTCCCTGCGAGTGTTTCCGACCGTATGTCAAATTTTAGCAGTTGAAATGTATACCATGAACATCGTAGCGATCTTCCTGTCTCCTGTTGATGGATAATATGCATATTTTAACTGAGTACATGGAGAAAAATATTTACAATCGTTACAGTGATTAGCATTCACAATGGTTCCTAAGCAAAATAAAAATACTGATGTTAGGTAGGAAACATTTCATAATAATGAGTTTACAGTCATCATCTGTCTAAATTTCAGTTATCATCAAGTTTCTAAACTTCTTGTAAAAACTTTAGGTATGCCAGGAATTCTTCCACTCTGCTATGTGAATTTTGTCAAACTCCTTCTTTTAGTACTAGTAAACACTATTACTGTTATTTTGCACCCAGGTGAGGACATCATATGGGATTAATGTGATATAAAGGTAATGGCAATATCAATATTCCCATCACACACATTCCTGGATAGGCTAAAGGATAGCGGGTGCTGCAGCAACAGACAGTTGGAGACTTGAAACTTTATAGATCAATGTAACTATTTGCCAGCACACCATGGATCTTCAAATAACATCTAACAGTTTTATTTAAAGTGATCACATCATATCACAGCAGGAGATTGCAACATTTCTTAGCCCTGAACATTGCACTCTTCCGCTGTGATGGGATCACTTTGAATAAAACCCTTGGATGTTAGGAGGATCCATGGTGTGCTGGCAAATATGTACATTGATCAAGGTTGGGGCAGAACATTGAGAAGAAAGCGCCATCAGACTGCACTCTTGGTGTGTCTCCACTTACCTTGATGTTTGAAAACTCAGCAATTAACTTATGATATTAATTCTTTTTAGTTTATTAAATATAATATTGAAAGTGTTTTTTTATATCTGTTAGAAAAAATATTTATACTTGTTGAATATAACAGAAATATTGTGCATTGATAAGCTCCTGTGCTCTTTGCCTGTGCTGAACTCAATTTGTATTGTTCCCAGTTTTCTCTGTAGACTAGACATTCCTTAGTCCAAACACACTTCCTGTCTTAGGCCAGCCATAGTTTGAACCATTAATTGGCAGGCTGAATGTACCAAGTTGATTGATCAATCAGTTGGGTACAACAAGTCTGCCAGATTATCTTGCGATTATTGCTATCTTCTATAGGTGCTAGCGATAATCATTGTCTTCTCCTGCTGGGAATGGCTTCCCCCGCCCACCCATGTCCCACCCCCTGGGAGAAGACAATTGCTGATTCCCCTGTCAACACTTCCTGTGCTGATGGGGGAACCTGTTGTTGCAAGAAAGAAATTTGCACTGTGTATGGTCTTAGGGTTACAATGTTGCTCTTTTTAAATAAAGTACAGTGAGCACTGTCAGCACTGGTAAACAAAAAGGCAATACAACCATTACAGTACATCTGTACTGGGAAGCTGCAATATGCTTTTTGTTTGTTTGTTTGCTTATTTGTTCTTCGGTTTAGGAACATTTTAATGGTTCTTATGTTTTGTCTTCATGGCTGCCCATGCAAATGACCAAATACATTGCGTCCATTTGCCACTGAATGCCGATGCCAACACTCTCCGTGAATCAGGGCAGAACAGAATAAATTTCACTTTTATGACATTTCTGTTTGTTCAGGTTTTTTCCTGCATCTTGTAACTGACCCAGATGGGCAGGTGGATTTAACAGACGTACATCCATTTACATTGTTTTACCTCCAATCCATCATGTTTAGGTCTGAAAAAATTAAAAAGGAGGCAAACATTTTTATGATTTTGTTGTTTAACTAAGATTTACTTGGAGGTAGTCAAATATGTACATTATTAATGCATGTCTGTTTACATCTGTCTGCTCATAGACTAATGTTGAGCTTCCATTCAGATCCACCTGAAAAACTGACAGGCAGATCTAAATATTTAACCTGGGTCTTATTTTTTGTTTAGCTTTACCACCATTACCCATGCTTGGTTGAAGTGCATCTATAAAGATTAAAAAAAAAAAATTCCAAAAGAGATATTAGTACCTCCTCAAATGCTTTATGCGCATACATATTTGGTTTGTTCTTGTCTCTGAAACATTCCGCCTGTTAACGCTTTCCAAATTTTATTTAGAATTATAGAATTCATTCAATTAACAGTCTTAGTATTCTATATATGATATGTAAAATGGGGATCTCAAGCTTTTTCATTCATCATTGGGGTTGATTTCTTTGAGGCAAATAGACCCAAACTAGAACTGCACCACCTTGTGTATTGGCCAGGGAAAGACTAAATATGAACCCACCACAATTCACTCAAAGAACAAATTTGCCACACAACTCATGTAAAACACATATTGCTTATTAAAATTGGAGACAACATAACAGATTGTTCACTTTACAAGGCAATTTGCACATTGCAAGTTATTTTTTACTTAGCTTAGTGATTGTGGTGAAGATTCACTATGCAAACAATATTCATTCACGTGCAAGAAAAAAAACAGTATTTTTGCTTGCACGCGATTGGATAATGAAAGTCAAAACAGCTTCTGCACATTCAATAAATTAAGGGAAAGGGCCCTTACAAGTGAGCAGCCTTTGTTCCTTTTTTAAATCAACCTTGCTGTGTTAAATTTTATGTGAGAAATACAGAGCAGAACATGGCTATACTTTATTCAAATATTTCTGCAAGTACTTTTTTGTTTGACAACTATGAATAAAGGGCAAGGGAATGTTTAGTATCTTAATAAATGGTGATTGACACTAATAGAGGAAGAAGTGATGTAAATTGCCCCAAGTGAAATGAACTCCTGAAATGATTAACTTTTTTAAATATTGACTTATTACAGCCGTGTAAATTGATATATATTTTTTTTAATATGATGGCTCATGTCTTTGGTGTGCTCAGTTCCGTGTTACATTATTTGGAATACGTTTATCTTTACTGGCTAATAATTGTAGAATCTAAGGGGGTTTACTGTAGCTTTCTATTTCTCTTTTTTTCATAAGTATGTAAGTTTGTACTAAGCAACAGAAAAAAAAAAATAGACTCTCAGGAGTAGGAATGGGCTGGATATTGACTCGAACATCATCTCTTCGTTTGTTCGTAGAGCAAACGAACATATGGGGCGTTCACGGAAAGATTTGCCAGCCGCGGAGGGCCCCATAATGCACTGCGAGAGCACAGTGCATTGATGGCTACTGAATGGCCAAAGCATGCACCTGACCTACATGCTTTGGACAATCACAGCGCGATGGACTGTGATAGCTATGATTGGTCAAAGGCAGGGTGCCTTTGGCCAATCATGGCTCAGGGGCTAAGTCCATGCTCCACACTATATAAGGCTGCTGCTTACACGGCGGCCATATATAGTGAATGAATGGAGATTAGGCAGGTAGTGTAGTGTGCAGTCAGTCAGTGTAGTATATATAATACATTGCAGAGTACACAGTGCACTCAGTGTAGTATATATAATACAGTTCAGAGTATATAGTGCAGTTAGTGAAGTATATATAATACAGTTCAGTGTATATAGTGCAGTCAGTGTAGTATATATAATACAGTTCAGAGTATGAAATGTATAGTAGGTATTCCCGCGCTGTGATAGAAAGAAAGAGGTGATAACTGCTGCAGAGCACTGGAAGGTTATTCCATAACCACAAGAAGAAATCAAAAACAAAAAATAGTGCTGCGCTGTTAAGTAAGGCTAATTAGTCTGCTAATAAGCTAAAGAGCATATGTAGTAGAAACACCTAGTAAAACTACATAAACAAAGAACAAATATATCAAACTGAACTGTGCATATAAAAAACTTGATATAATAAAATTCAAATAAAAAAGTCCTCCAAACAGCAATAAATAGTCCTCTGAAGAGTGATAAATGAAAAAGTGCAATGTGCAATATGCAAAAATAAGGTGACTGTCTTTCTTCTGTGCAAAAAAGGAGAAGGTAAAGTGCAGTATGATTTTTCTTGGTGGTGACACCCTCTACAACACACTTCTGTGCATTTGCATTCAATTTATATGTGTGGTGCGGGGGGGGGGGGGTGACACAAAAGTGATGGCCTCTTCTGTTTGGTGCATGAAAATGGAGGGCCTCTTACTTAACGGCTGTAAGGTAACAGCATGTATATAATAGTCACAGGTAGTTCATCTATATATCCTGACGGTGACCGGGCTCCTATATATATGTGCTGTCAATATGAAGATGGAAGTGTGCTCCTTAAGACCAAATACCGCTATCACTTCCACAATTTCACTTATAACTCCCACAGTGAAAGTGTATATAAGATGACATATAGTATATATATGTGTTTAAACTGCCGCTGACACTGTCATGTCCTCCCACACCTTCAGAAAGTTGTCTATAAAAGTGCTGTGCTGTTATTATATTTAAATCACATAAACAACTATAAAGTACTCAAAATATCCCCAAATAACAACTGATTATTATTATTATTTTTCAGGATTTTTATAGCTCCAACAGTGTGGGCAACACTTTATAATATAAAGGGAAACAGAATGAGTACAATACAGTTCAATACTGAAGACATAAGATGGCCCTGCTCATGGAGCTTACAATCTAAAGGGATAGGGAGAGGTGGTTTTTATGTGGAGGTGTGGTAGGCTTCCCTGAATGAATACGT
Organism: Lithobates sylvaticus; assembly: GCA_028564925.1. Classification (NCBI taxonomy): domain Eukaryota; kingdom Metazoa; phylum Chordata; class Amphibia; order Anura; family Ranidae; genus Lithobates; species Lithobates sylvaticus. The sequence goes on from CM053027.1 coordinate 78,226,868, forward strand.
TTTCAAGGCTCACTTAAAAATTAAGAGGGTAAACGCTAACTGAATATACTGGGGTGGGGAATTCCGGAGGATGGAAGAGGTTATCAAGAAGTCCTGGAGGCATGGGAGGAGATAACAAGTGAGCTAGAGGACAAAATGTCTTGGGAGGAGTAGAGAGAACAATTTAAGCAATATCTGGAGATGAGGTTGGCGATGTCGCTGGATACAGTGTTGTGAATGGCTTTTCATTTGTTCTGGTTAGTATTTAGAATTTTATACATTTGGCTAGTGGAAGTCAGTTAAAGAATTGTCAGAGAGGGGCAGAAGGCGTGGCTTTGTTAGTAAGGTAAATTAGGTTAGCAGCAGTATTTATGATAGACATAAAGGGGGGAAAGCTTGTGTAAAGGTAAGCTAGTGAGGAGGGAGTTGCAGTAGTCAAGATGGGAGATAATTATGGAGTGAATACGTTTTTTTTGTGGTGCTGTTAGTTAAGGAGAAAATGGAAATACAACTGGCACACTGACGTGTGTACAGGGTCTAATAATTGTGCTATTGGTGTAAATGATAAAGTTATAAGGGGGTATCAGGAAGGAGGAAGTATTATAAGCTCAGTTTTAGACAGACTGAGTTTGAGGAAATGGTTTCACATCAATACTGATATGTGGCTTAGTAAATATGTGATATATAAAAAAAGAATGAAGGAGTGAGCTGGGAAGTGGAGAGATAGATCTGGGTGTTGTCGACGTAGATGTGTTATTGGAAGCCATGGGAGGTTATCAACTGACCCAGGGAAGAGTTGTAGAAAGAGAATAGGAGGGGCCCAAGGTCATAGCCTTGCTGTACTCCAAAAGATAAAGGAAGAGGAGCAGAGTAGATAGGGTTGCATGTGACACTGAAGATGCGATAAGTTTGAATTCATGCTTTCCTATTTCAAACTGACAATGCCAGGGCATGAGAGCACATCCATCCCAGTGTGGTCAATTTTCTGCCTGTGCTGGGAGCACAGCCTGCCACTCCTCCAATCACCAAGACTTGTGCTGACAGGTCACTTTACACAGCTCTACACGGGAAAGATCAGTGTTATGCTGTTTCTCTACCTCCTGATGACATGTCTCTCTGCACTCTCCACCCCACCCCTTAGCCCTTTGTACAGCTGAGAACATAGGTCATGTGATCATTTATTTAAAAAAAAGAGAAACACAACTATTTATAATAATACATCTATTGATTTGCATTTCTATTTTAAACTGAATAGTTTGTTTTACAAGGTGAGGGTTAACATATAGTGTAAGTTCTGTCTCACAGGGCTGTAGGAGGCAAGCACAAACCTGATAGGCATCCCATTGGTGAATTAAAGGAGCATGCAAAGCAGGCATGGGCGTCCGCAGGTAGGGGCAAGGGGAGGCAAGTGCCCCCCCCCCCTGGAATTAGGGATCGGATCAGGAGTGAGGACGCCCATCACCCCCAGGGCCGGACTGGCCTACCGGGATGTTTCCCGGTAGGCCGCCTGCCCTGGGGCCGGTTTGCGGCTGCAGTGCTCCCCTGAGTCCCCTCTCTCATGATCCTGTGATCACGGAGCTGGCCGGGTCTGTGTTCTGCGGCCGCGCACCGCGCTGTAACACGGTCCCGCCCCCCTAGACCGGCTTGTGTGATAGTAGATAGAATCAGTCTTCCACCTATCACACGAGCCGGTCTAGGGGGGCGGGACCGCGTTACAGCGCAGTGCGCGGCCGCAGAACACAGACCCGGCCAGCTCCGTAATCACAGGAGGAGGAGAGATGTGAGTACTCAGTACAGCCCTAACGGTGTGCCTGAATAGGGGGATCAGTGGGGGGGGCATATAGAGGAAATTAGCTTTCTATATTCCTCCATGCAGCCGCTGAATGCTTGATTCTCCTCCTCTCCCTCCTCCAAGCATTCAGCGGCTGCATGGAGGAATATAGAAAGCTCATTTCCTCTATATGCCGCGCCCCTGCTGATCCCCCTATCCAAATTATTTTTCTGCCCCCCCCAGTGCTCTCCTCCCCCACCAGGCTCTCCAGCCCCCCTCCAGTTCTCCTTGTGCTCCCCCCCCAGTGCTCTCCTCCCCACCACACTCTCCAGCCCCCCTCTCAACCCATGTTCTTTCTGCCCCCTCTGCTCTCCAGCTCTCCCCATCCTTCTCTAGCCCCCACCCCAGTGCTCTCTGCCTCCCCCCCGTGCTCCCCACCCCCCACAGTGCTGTCCAGCCCCCCATGCTCCCCATCCCCACAGTGCTGTCCAGCCCCCCCCATGCTCCCCACCCCCACAGTGCTCTCCAGCCCCCCCGTGCTCCCCACCCCCACAGTGCTGTCCAGCCCCCCCATGCTCCCCACCCCTGTTCTTTCTGCCCCCGGTGCTCTCCAGCTCGCCCCCGTGCTCCCCACCCCCCACAGTGCTCTCCAGCCCCCCATGCTCCCCACCCCCACAGTGCTGTCCAGCCCCCCGTGCTGTCCAGCCCTGTTCTTTCTGCCCCCGGTGCTCTCCAGCTCTCCCCATCAGTCTCCAGCCCCCACCCCAGTGCTCTCCACCCCCCACAGTGCTCTTCAGCCCCCATGCTCCCCAGCCCCCCGTGCTCCCCACCCCTGTTCTTTCTGCCCCCGGTGCTCTCCAGCCCCCCCACAGTGCTGTTCAGCCCCCCGTGCTCCCCACCAGTTCTTTCTGCCCCCGGTGCTCTCCAGCTCTCCCCATCAGTCTTCAGCTCCCACCCCAGTGCTTCCCACCACCCACAGTGCTGTCCAGCCCCCCCGTGCTCCCCACCCATGTTCTTTCTGCCCCTGGTGCTCTCCAGCTCTCCCCATCAGTCTTCAGCCCCCACCCCAATGCTCTCCACCCCCCACCGTGTATATATATATATATATATAATGTAGTAATGTCTGGTTTTCCCTTTCATGAACCAGAAAATAATGACGTTATGCTGTTGCGCTGGTATAATAACGCTGTGGGGCTGGTATGACATTTTTTCCAGGGCTGAATTTTATTCCCAGTCCGGCCCTGATCACCCCTCTCTGTCACCCCCACTCTCTCTCTCACCCCTCTGTCTTTTTCACCCCCTCTCTCTATCACCCCCCTCTGTCTCTCTCTGTCACACTCCTCTCTCTGTGTCACCCCCTATGTCTCTCTCTGTCACCCCCTCTGTCTCTTTCTGTCACACTCCTCTCTCTGTATCACCCCCTCTGTCTCTTTCTGTCACCCCTCTCTCTCTCACCCCCTTTCTCTCTCTGTCTCTGTCTCTTTCTGTCACCCCCCTTTCTCTCTGTCACCCCCGTCTCTCTCTGTCACCCCCACATGTATGCAGTTTCTGACAGTCTCTTGGGCCATGTATGCAGTCTCTGGTCATCTCTTGTGCCATGTCCGCAGTCTCTTACAGTCTCTTGAGCCATGTATGCAGTCTCTGACAGTCTCTTGGGCCATGTATGCAGTCTCTGACAGTCTCTTTGGCCATATCCGCAGTCTCTGACAGTCTCTTGGGCCATGTATGCAGTCTCTGACAGTCTCTTGGGCCATGTCCGCAGTCTCTGACAGTCTCTTGGGCCATATCTGCAGTCTTTGACAGTCTCTACGGCCATGTCTGCACTCTCTGACCATCACCTGTACTAGGTCTGTAGTCTCTGACCGTGATAATGTGATAATGACATTGTCGAAAAGGTCAGAGCATGGGTGACCTTAAAATGATGTCCCCCCCCTGAAAAAAGTTCTGCGGACGCCCATGAAAGCAGGCTGACAGTGCCGCTGACAATTTTGATGTAGTTGATGTTTTAGATGTGTGACTTTTTTTTATTTTTTTTTACATTTACAAGTACATCAGTAATGAAACTGTTAGTTCTATATTAAAAAAATAATCTAAAACACGAGATTCAGTGTTCCTTTGCTTATACAGAGTTGCCTTGATCTTGGCTGTAAGTTTAGTCTTCCTATACATATAAAGAAAATAATCTTCAGACATTCTTAAACAATATATGTGTTACGCAAAATTATTAAGGGGTCTGTTGGAACAACCATCCGGACTTCTATTTTTTTATTGTAACTTAGCTATGTAATTTTTTCCCAATACAGAACCTGACAGATTTATAAAACTATATCAACAGCATAGCATAAAACAAAAGCTAGTAATTGATTGGTCACAACATTTTTGCTTTTGCACTAGCTTTTACGGATGAGCTCAAATGCCACTGCTGTATCATGCTTTAATGGTATATTTTCAGTATTTTATATAAAGAACAAAAAGTGATACTTTATTCATGAAGAATGAACAAGAAAATGCCAGAACTAAGGTTTACATTCTGTTTCAATAAACATTTAACCTTATATTCTGCAATTGTCCCACCATAATGAACATGTTCAACTTGGTGTATAATATAATAAAGGAAAACAATACAGGCTTTGCTAATCCCATAAGGATAATCTAGCAATACAATGTAAAATATTGTGATAATACAGAGAGATAGCTAAGCAGTAAAAATGTGTTTTGCTGTAAACAGAAAGTGCTGTTTTGTTAGCTTGTGTCCAGACGTGTGATTAGCAGTAAATAAATGATTTACATTATTTATGCAATGGTAGCTATGGTATGGAACTCATGTACAGGAAAACATTGCAGTTAGCACAGAAGGAATTATCTGATGATAAAAGTACAGTATCCTCAAAGATTTTTTTTTTATTTATTTTTTTATGTAGCCTAGTTGTTTCAAGATTAGATGTACATTCTAGGTACGCAGTTATGTTTTCTCTAAGTTCAAATCTAAACTCAATGTAAATATAAAATGTATCTATTTTATACCGTTATACATAGAAATGGTAAATATAGTTAAAAATTGATACATTAAAACTATCTTTAGATTCTCTTCTCATTATCTCTCATTTTACAACCAACCTGCATATATATATATATATAGCACTGACCCCCGAAGGAGCTGCTGGTTTTATTTGGGATTACCGTTACCTCACTTACTTGCTTCTCCATCTTGGGGATCCCGTGGAAAGTGGCCCAAAGTAATGTTGAGACTGACACTGAATCCTCTTTTGGGTTATTTATTTAGAAAAGAAGACAAAGTCTCGTTATAAAAGGGTAGAGGGTTAGGGGTGAGTTCAGGTACTTAAGATTGCAGGGTGAAGATACTAGACGAATCCAGAGGATATCACTGTTCCACAAACTGGATTCAATTACCCCCTGGATAGACTAGGTCTAGCAGCCGGTAGGATGCTTGGTAAAGTCTCTGCCACAGACTTGTAAGATACACTTTAGCGTCACTGAGGGATTGGATGAATTTTAGAGAACTAACATACAGTATGAGTTTCTCTCAGCCGATCCAGCGATACCATATGAATGTTGATCCAGGTTGCATCCTTCAACTAAGTCTCCAGGCTCCGTCAGAGAAGCCAGCCTTGCGCACGGCCTTCTCCTGATCGAGTCCTCCCCTGGGGTACTTCAGTTGCTGGGCCTCTCCCTTCAGTTGAGATGGCACCAGACCTTCCTTGGATCAGTAGGCTCCGAACTTCAGTCAGGCATGTCCCTTCAGTTGCGTTGCTTCGGGCTAGCCAGCCCGAGACACAAAATACATGGTTCCACACCGCAGGCCAGGAGGGACATAGGGCTGGGTCAGGAGGACCACCAGAACCAAACAGACAGAAAATAATCGCCAACATGGAGTCAGTACCTTAAATACCACCCCCCAGAAATCACAGCAGAAGAACACTCCCACTGTTGCCTGGTCTGATAAATCTCAATTTCAGCTGCAACATTCAGATAGTAGGGTCAGAATCTGCCGTAAACAACATGAAAGCATGGATCCATCCTGCCTTGTATTAATGGTTCAGGCTGCTGGTGGTGGTGTAATGGTGTGGAGGATATTTTTTTGGTCAAACTTTGGGCCCCTTAGTACCAACTGAGCATTGTTTGCCACAGCCATGGCCTACCTGAGTATTGTTGCTGGCCTTGTCCATCTCTTTATGTCTGTAGTGTACCCATCTTCTGATGGCTACTTCCAGCGGGATAATGCACCATGTCACAAAGCTCAAATCATCTCACCACTGGCTTCTTGAACATGACAATGAGTTTTTTGTACTCCAATGACCTGCACACTTACTAGATCTCAATCCAAGAGAGCACCTTTGGGATGTGGTGAAACAGGAGATTTGCATCATGGATGTGCAGCCGACAAATCTGCAGCAACTGCATGATGCTATCATGTCAATATGGACCAGCATCTCTGAGTAATGTTTCCAATAACTTGTTGAATCTATGAAACTAAGAATTAAGGCAGTTCTGAAGGCAATAGGTAGTCCAAACCTGTACTAGCAAGGTGTATCTAATAAAGGGGCCAGTGAGTGTATACATCCACTAGTGCACAGCAATCCACATCATATTCCAGGCTTAGATATGAATACAACTAATGGTAACTTCTAACCTGAAATATATGACCATGACACTTCAGGGATCAAAATCCTAGCCTCTGAATGGAAAGCAATCTGTTATGGTGCTCAGCATGTATTCTGGAAACTGAAACCTAAAGCCTCTCACCATATATAGGTGAGAATTTGAGGGGAAACATATTGATCCTTCACAATCCTGTCATCCAAAACTTTACTATATAGGAAAGGTCTTCAAAAAGTTTCCACACTTTTATATTTTCATTTGAAACAGGGATGGCGGGAGGAGTAGTAATTGGTCATGTCATACGATGTCTGCCGGCTGACCTTGCAGTTTAGTATGAGTAATGTGATTTGGTTTTGAAATTCTTAATAAAAAGGGGTTTTAAATAAGTGTGGAAACTTTTTGAAGAACCCTTGCATGTTTATTTATTTATTTTGCTTGTTTGTTTTTTGCAAAAAACATGGCACCTTAAACTTATCTCCTAATTCCCTGCACATCAGAACTGGAAGTGTCAATACAGGGGCTAGCAATGTGAGCCAGACTCTAATGCCGCATACACACAATCGGAAATGCCGCCAGCAAAACTCAGATGAGAGCTTTTCATCGGAAAATTAGACCGTGTGTGTGCTCCATCGGTCTTTTGCTGGCGGAATTCCCGCCAGCAAAAGATTGAGAGCATGTTCTCTATTTTTCGGTCGGGAAAAGTTCCTATTCCAAAATGTGATCGTCTGTATGCAATTCGTATGTGCAAAAAATCACGCATGCTCGGAAACAATTCGACGCATGCTCGGAAACATTGAACTTCATTTTCTCGGCTCGTCGTAGTGTTGTACGTCTCCCAGTTCTTGACGGTCAAAAGTCCAGCAAACTTTTATGTGACCGTGTGTATGCAAGACAAGCTTGAGCGGAATTCCGTCAGAAAAAACATCCAAGATTTTACGGACGGAAATTCCGCTCGTGTGTACGCGGCATTACATGTTGCACAGTTCTCTCAATCTGAAATGTTTTTGGGCACTGGATGCTCATAGAAAAATAATTGTCTAATTAGGCTAGTGGTTGAAAGAGGTGATCAAAGCTGTATTTCTTAGCTGTAATAGAAAAATGTAGGTCACCCACGTGGCTATGAATGTTAATCATAAGATTGCTAGACAGCTCACACATAATATTGTGCCTTCATGTACATCTGTTATGTAAATTGTAAGTCTGCCCTGGGTCTGCCATTCTTCCTTCCCATGAGCCTGTGAGGCCATTTCCTCATAGTGATGAACCAGAGAGAATGCACAAGAGGTGGGAAAGTTCAGGTTGGAGCTTGACTGTTTCCACTGAAGCTGAAATTAGCATAACTGAGTTATAGGATACTGATTACAAGTCAATTGACTTACAGGTATAGATTAAGACTGTAGGCAACAGAAAAAAAAAAAACAAGTTCCACACAAAGAGTGCCCCTGATTGGGTTTGAATTAAGGTTCCCAACATTATTAGGTTACTGTATCAATGCAGAACTCCAGCCAAAAATTACACAAGGCAAAACATAAAAGATAAAATAAAATTTTTTGCTGCACTAGTCATTTTTATGCAACGTCATTCAACACATGTCTTCTGGATGGGCTCCATCCTGTGATTGGACACTCCAGCTCTTATATACAAAGACTGAAAGGGATGCATTCAGTAAAACTAGAGAGTGCAAAATCTGGTGCATCTCTGCATAGAAACCAATCAGCTTTCAGTTTTTTTTTTTTGGCAAAACTTAACCACTTTCAGACCATTTTGCTGGCTTAAGAACAGACTACTTTTTGCGATTCGGCACTGCGTCACTTTAACTGACAATTGCGCAGTTGTGCGACATGGCTCCCAAACAAAATTGACGTCCTTTTTTTCCCACAAATAGACCTTTCTTTTGGTGGTATTTGATCGCCTCTGCATGTTTTATTTTTTGCGCTATAAACAAAAAAAGAGCGACAATGTTGGAAAAAGCTATTTATTTTTTATTTTTGCTATAATAAATAGCCCCCAGTTTAAGCCGATATGTATTCTTCTACATATTTTTGGTAAAAAAAATCACAATAAGCGATTATTGATTGGTTTGCGCAAAAGTTATAGCGTTTACAAAATAGGGATAGTTTTATAGCATTTTTATTAATATATTTTTTTTACTAGTAATGGCGGCGATCAGCGATTTTTATTGTGACTGCGACATTATGGCGGACACATCAGACATTTTTGACACATTTTTGGGACCATTGTCATTTATACAGCAATCAGTGCTATTTAAATGCAATGATTCCTGTGTAAATGACACTGGCAGTGAAGGGGTTAACCACTAGGTGGCAGTGTAGGGGTTAAGTGTTCCTAGGGGCGTGTTACTAACTGTGGGGGGCGTGGCTGTGTTTTAGTGAACACTGATCTCTGCTACAATCACAGGGAGCAGAGATCAGTGTCACTAGGTGCAAGGCAGAACAGGGAGATGCTGTTTACTTCCGCATCTTCCCCGTTCAGCCTTCCCGTGAGACGATCAGGGGTATCCCCGCGGCGATCAAGTCCGCGGGACCCATGACTCAACTCACAGAGGTCCCGACCGGCGTGCGCACGTGATGGCACAGCGGCAATCTTAAAGTGGACATACCTGTACGCCCTTTTGCCTGTCCATGCCATTCTGCCGACGTACATCGTCATGCGCCGGTCGGGAAGTGGTTAATTAAACAAGCTGAAGCTAGAAGCTGATTGCCCATCATGCACAGCGGCACCAGATTTTCCACTTTGCAGTTTTAGTAAATCAACCCCTAAGTCTGATATCAGCTAAGATTCATATGCATACACTGCTTGCATTTAAAAAAATACTAACAATTGGGTATTAATAATTAGAGAGCTATATTGTATTTTATATATTCATAAAGTGTGGCTTTAACCATGTAGCAACCATGCTAATGAACAAGCACTAACTTCCCAATTTAAACATATAGGACATACATGAGTGCAATCACTTACTACACTTACTAATTAGTAAGTGATTGCCCTCGACATTCACACAGAGATGAGGCCTTCAAAAAATCTTATTAACACCTTCATAAAAACTAGAATATTTTCTTTACTTATCCTTCACGTTTTTTCTAGTGGACAAATGCAAAAGTAAAAGTAAAAATATATGGGGTTTTATTTCCGTCAAGCCTAACCACATCTGTCTACCTCAATATTATGCAATAAAAAAGCTATCATAAACAATGTGATTATAATCAAACTAGAAAATGACCAGTGAAAAATATAATCAAATGGCGCTTGTAAAAGAAAAAAATTATATATAAAAACACAAAAAAAATTATATATAAACTGCCAAACTATATAAAACACCACGTGAAATAGTGTCCGTGAGGTGATACCAAACAATCTTCATTAATATTCGTGTAAATTCAAAGAAAAAAAGTGATTCAATCTTCCAAAGAAAAAAAGTCCACCAAAAAATCTTCAATAGAATAATCAAATATGTCTTCCACCACACCAACTCGTGTTCCCTCTCCCAATGAGACCGCACTCACCGGATGATATTGCCTCGCACTCTCGTGGTTGGCAAATAAAGCGATTACCCCACCTGGGTTATTTATGCGATCAATCCAAACTTGTGAACTCCATATGTGAAAACAAATAAAAGATATGCCTCCACATAGCGTGATACTGTGATAAAACTTATTTATTAAAATTCAACATCACTCACACTTCAATGTTTCAACTTACAAAAACACAAAGTGATAAAGCCAAATCCAGCACACAATCCACTGCAACTTTTGGATATCAGATGAGCCGACAGAGCGCACATGTGATCACCAATGGGTGAAATAACTAGGTAGAAAACTGGGTAACAAATGATCTCACCACCCCTCGCAGCTCTACTCCTGGTGTGGGTTCTTTCTCCAGGAGTCACTTCAGTGAGGTTGCCGGGTAGTGATCTCAAACAATAGTGGTAGTAGAGGAGACAGCACACCAATTCAAACGAATTAAACACAAAGATTGAAAAGTTTGAGTATCTCAGTGTCCGTGTGGCTACACCCTTGACATGTTTCGTCGGTATGACTTCTTCAAAAAGGGAGGTTAGCCACACAGACCCTGAACGCTTACCTAAATGATGATGAAAATGGTCACATGATCGCAGTGGACCAATTGCTTATGGAAACTCAGGTGCAGGTGATTCTCTCAATGCCGCCCCCTTGCTCATCCCATTGGTCCGGCTTATGGAAACTCAGGTGCAGGTGATTCTCTCAATACCGCCCCCTTGCTCATCCCATAGGTCCGGCTGGGTCATTTTTATCTCAGGGTTTAAACAGTTCCTACCGGGTGACACCACTGTGTGTGCACCCGTGATGTATATTGCGCATGCGCTGTATACCCAGGATGTGAAAAGATTCTAACCGGGTGACACTACTGAGTGTACACCCGTAATGTGTGATTGCGCATGCGCCGTATCCCGCAGGTCAAGTGCGCGCGCATATCCTGCGCGCGACTCCCTGTCTTCTACCCGCGCATGCGCAATAAAGGGACGCCAGCGTGTGTTGATTAGGACGCGTATGGCATTGCGTCTCAAATAATCAACGGGGTGCGCGCGCCTATCCTGCGCGCGTCACTCAAACTCCCGCCCGCGCATGCGCACTAAGGAGACGCTGGCGTGCAGAGATGTGTGCATATCTACAATGGGCCAAAGGTCCTCCCCCTACATATCCCCGTGACCTGGCGATGATTAATCCGTCACTCATGCCAGTGCCGACGGAAAACTAAACAGATAAGGTCCCATATCTCAAATCTCGTTAAGTAACATCTATGTCTGTTTAGAAGTGACTCCCCACTGCGATCTCAGTGCGCTCAGTCGCCTCATCCATCTACATTAATTGTATGAACTAACATGGCTCAACATTAATTTCTGTTTACAGCAATATTCCACAATTTATATGTATTATTTAAAACATACAACAATAAAAAGTCTGTATTGCAATATCTAAAACGACATAATTCATATGTATTATTAATCAACATATAAAAATAAAGAGTCTGCATTAAAAATCCAACAACATATAATTGCTGCACTCAATGTATATGTTCTCTACATGGTGCAATTACATATGTGTGACCTTAACGTGACATAGATCTTAGAGATTGGCCTTACAGCATCCGTCTACACAGAAAGGGCGGGGGGGGGGGCGGAGGGGGGGGGGGAAGGTGTAGATGAATCTATACCAGTCTCTGACCCAGAGCAAGATAGTTAGTAATCATCACTGCTTCTGGTATGAATGAAAAATATATATATATCTACAGAAGTATGTGGCTAGAACATCACACTCCCGTATATATCCATACATGGATGTAATGATAAAAATAGGCGTAAGAATGTCCATCTGACACCTACTATATATAAAAAAAAAGGATTAAAAGGTATATTGGAGAATAGATAAAAAACAAGAGTCTATAGTATATACGATCTATTATTCAACCCGATCATGTACCAACTAATTGATCATGATCAGAAAAGAACATGAAGTGGTGGATCAAACCTCTAGCAACAAGGAAAAACGGAAATATTATTATTAATAATCAAGCAAGATGGACCACGAAAATCGGAAATATTATTATTATTACCACGAAAATCGTAAGTATTGTTATTAATAATCAAGCAAGGTGGACCATATGGACGAATTAACAATAATACTGTCATCCTTAGCTGACCTTTTAGGGTCAAGCTTCAACTTCAGAAATTGTTAATAAAACAGTTGAGGTCCACCTCGATATTCAACCCCCTAGGGCTCATACATTTCATGGAGAAAATCCAGCGGGTCTCCCTCTGTGATAAATCTCTCACCCTATTGGAGCCCCTCCAAGATGGTTTTACTGTGTCTATTCCACAAAATTGAATCAGAGATGGATCACGGTTGTGCTTCTCTCTGAAGTGTAGAGACACACTGTGATAGCGGAACCCTTTTCTGATGTTCGCTAAATGTTCCGCTATCCGTATTCTGAGAAGCCTTTTGGTCCTACCGACATAAAAAAGTCCACACGGACACCACATGAGATAAACAACATGCGTTGTGTTGCATGTGATAAACTCGTTAATGTCGAAGGACTCGCCCTCTCTATTGGAGAAATTGAGTTTCCCTCTATTGCTGATATTCACGGTCCTACAGCAAATGCACTTTCTGCAGGCATAGAATCCCTTGAGGTCAATTTTTGGACCTTGTTTATCTGGGGGATCCAAAATTTTCTTAACAATTTGGTCCCCAAAACTCGGGGCGCGTCTGTAAATGAACCTGGGATATTGATGTAATAACCCTCCTAGATGCCTATCCTGGCACAAAATGTGCCAATGTCTTTTGTAAATGCCCTCTACTTCCTTATACTGTGCATGAAAATTCGAAATAAACCCTAATTGGTGTTGGTTCATGTCACTTCCACTAGGCTCTTTCTTTTTTAGGCACTCGTCTCTAGGTATTTCTGACACATCCTGGATGATTTGTTTTAAGGACTCTTCTTCATACCCTTTTTGTACAAATTTGCTCTTCAATATTTCTGCTTGATCGTGATAATCCGTGATGTTACTACAATTCCGCCTTACTCTTAGAATCTGGCCCTTGGGGATATTTCTGATCCAGGATGGGTGATGGCCGCTTCTAATGGACAGGTAGCTGTTCCGATCTGTCGGTTTAAAATAAACCTTGGTGTTCAGCTCATCCTTATCTTTGAAGATGACTAAATCTAAAAAGTTGATAGTATGGTCATCCACATGATGATCCAATTGGATGTTATTGTTATTACGATTCAACCCCTCCAAAAACTCCAAAACTGATTTATGGGATCCCTCCCAGATGAAGATTAAATCATCTATGTACCGTCTATAGAATTTTAATTGAGGAAGTTGATCTCTGAACACATACCTGTCCTCCCATTCTGCCATGAACAGGTTGGCTAGGCTGGGAGCGAACTTCGCTCCCATTGCCACGCCAACCTGCTGAGCATAAAAGTGGCCATTCCACCAGAAGTAGTTATGGGTCATGCAAAAATCGAGCACATGACCCAAAAACTTTTTCTGTGCAAATGGAATATCATCCCTCTTGCTAAGGGCCCAATTCAATGCCAGTGCAGCGTCTTCGTGCTGAATGACAGTGTATAAGGAACGTACATCGGCTGTTACTAGAAATGTATCAGCCGTTGTACTAATTTTAATATCCTTCAGCAGAGATAGAAGATCCGAAGTATCCTTCAGATAAGCTCGCGTACTTTTTACACTGGGTTGCAAGAACTTATCCAAATACTCACCCAATCTCGCCGTAACGGAACCTATACCGTTCACGATCGGGCGAGGCGGTGGTACTTGGCTATTCTTATGGATTTTGGGTAGAGTGTATATTACAGGTATTCTTGATGTACTAGGTACCAAGTACCTTTTTTCCTTAAGATTTAAAGCTTTAGGGTGAGAGATTTATCACAGAGGGAGACCCGCTGGATTTTCTCCATGAAATGTATGAGCCCTAGGGGGTTGAATATCGAGGTGGACCTCAACTGTTTTATTAACAATTTCTGAAGTTGAAGCTTGACCCTAAAAGGTCAGCTAAGGATGACAGTATTATTGTTAATTCGTCCATATGGTCCACCTTGCTTGATTATTAATAACAATACTTACGATTTTCGTGGTAATAATAATAATATTTCCGATTTTCGTGGTCCATCTTGCTTGATTATTAATAATAATATTTCCGTTTTTCCTTGTTGCTAGAGGTTTGATCCACCACTTCATGTTCTTTTCTGATCATGATCAATTAGTTGGTACATGATCGGGTTGAATAATAGATCGTATATACTATAGACTCTTGTTTTTTATCTATTCTCCAATATACCTTTTTTAATCCTTTTTTTTATATAGTAGGTGTCGTATGGATCGGGAAGGGGTAATTAAACAAGCTGAAGCTAGAAGCTGATTGCCCATCATGCACAGCGGCACCAGATTTTCCACTTTGCAGTTTTAGTAAATCAACCCCTAAGTCTGATATCAGCTAAGATTCATATGCATACACTGCTTGCATTTAAAAAATACTAACAATTGGGTATTAATAATTAGAGAGCTATATTGTATTTTATATATTCATAAAGTGTGGCTTTAACCATGTAGCAACCATGCTAATGAACAAGCACTAACTTCCCAATTTAAACATATAGTACATACATGAGTGCAATCACTTACTACACTTACTAATTAGTAAGTGATTGCCCTCGACATTCACACAGAGATGAGGCCTTCAAAAAATCTTATTAACACCTTCATACAAACTAGAATATTTTCTTTACTTATCCTTTACGTTTTTTCTAGTGGACAAATGCAAAAGTAAAAGTAAAAATATATGGGGTTTTATTTCCGTCAAGCCTAACCACATCTGTCTACCTCAATATTATGCAATAAAAAAGCTATATAAAATGTGTTCTCCTTCTAGAAAGTGTTTCAAGAGTTGGGCCCTTAGCAAGAGGGATGATAATCCATTTGCTCACAGGGTTTTGGGTCATGTGCTCGATTTTTGCATGGACCAATAACTACTTCTGGTGGAATGGCCACTTTTTATGCTCAGCAGGTTGGCGTTGCAATGGGAGCGAAGTTCGCTCCCAGCCTAGCCAACCTGTTCATGGCAGAATGGAGGACAGGTATGTGTTCATTAGATCAACTTCCTCAATTAAAATTCTATAGACGGTACATAGATGATTTAATCTTCATCTGGGAGGGATCCCATAAATCCGTTTTGGAGTTTTTGGAGGGGTTGAATCGTAATAACAATAACATCCAATTGGATCATCATGTGGATGACCATACTATCAACTTTTTAGATTTAGTCATCTTCAAAGATAAGGATGAGCTGAACACCAAGGTTTATTTTAAACCGACAGATCGGAACAGCTACCTGTCCATTAGAAGCGGCCATCACCCATCCTGGATCAGAAATATCCCCAAGGGCCAGATTCTAAGAGTAAGGCGGAATTGTAGTAACATCACGGATTATCACGATCAAGCAGAAATATTGAAGAGCAAATTTGTACAAAAAGGGTATGAAGAAGAGTCCTTAAAACAAATCATCCAGGATGTGTCAGAAATACCTAGAGACGAGTGCCTAAAAAAGAAAGAGCCTAGTGGAAGTGACATGAACCAACACCAATTAGGGTTTATTTCGAATTTTCATGCACAGTATAAGGAAGTAGAGGGCATTTACAAAAGACATTGGCACATTTTGTGCCAGGATAGGCATCTAGGAGGGTTATTACATCAATATCCCAGGTTCATTTACAGACGCGCCCCGAGTTTTGGGGACCAAATTGTTAAGAAAATTTTGGATCCCCCAGATAAACACGGTCCAAAAATTGACCTCAAGGGATTCTATGCCTGCAGAAAGTGCATTTGCTGTAGTACCGTGAATATCAGCAATAGAGGGAAACTCAATTTCTCCAATAGAGAGGGCGAGTCCTTCGACATTAACGAGTTTATCACATGCAACACAACGCATGTTGTTTATCTCATGTGGTGTCCGTGTGGACTTTTTTATGTCGGTAGGACCAAAAGGCTTCTCAGAATACGGATAGCGGAACATTTAGCGAACATCAGAAAAGGGTTCCGCTATCACAGTGTGTCTCTACACTTCAGAGAGAAGCACAACCGTGATCCATCTCTGATTCAATTTTGTGGAATAGACACAGTAAAACCATCTTGGAGGGGCTCCAATAGGGTGAGAGATTTATCACAGAGGGAGACCCGCTGGATTTTCTCCATGAAATGTATGAGCCCTAGGGGGTTGAATATCGAGGTGGACCTCAACTGTTTTATTAACAATTTCTGAAGTTGAAGCTTGACCCTAAAAGGTCAGCTAAGGATGACAGTATTATTGTTAATTCGTCCATATGGTCCACCTTGCTTGATTATTAATAACAATACTTACGATTTTCGTGGTAATAATAATTATATTTCCGATTTTCGTGGTCCATCTTGCTTGATTATTAATAATAATATTTCCGTTTTTCCTTGTTGCTAGAGGTTTGATCCACCACTTCATGTTCTTTTCTGATCATGATCAATTAGTTGGTACATGATCGGGTTGAATAATAGATCGTATATACTATAGACTCTTGTTTTTTATCTATTCTCCAATATACCTTTTAATCCTTTTTTTTATATATAGTAGGTGTCAGATGGACATTCTTACGCCTATTTTTATCATTACATCCATGTATGGATATATACGGGAGTGTGATGTTCTAGCCACATACTTCTGTAGATATATATATATTTTTCATTCATACCAGAAGCAGTGATGATTACTAACTATCTTGCTCTGGGTCAGAGACTGGTATAGATTCATCTACACCTTCCCCCCCCCCCCCTCCGCCCCCCCCCGCCCTTTCTGTGTAGACGGATGCTGTAAGGCCAATCTCTAAGATCTATGTCACGTTAAGGTCACACATATGTAATTGCACCATGTAGAGAACATATACATTGAGTGCAGCAATTATATGTTGTTGGATTTTTAATGCAGACTCTTTATTTTTATATGTTGATTAATAATACATATGAATTATGTCGTTTTAGATATTGCAATACAGACTTTTTATTGTTGTATGTTTTAAATAATACATAAAAATTGTGGAATATTGCTGTAAACAGAAATTAATGTTGAGCCATGTTAGTTCATACAATTAATGTAGATGGATGAGGCGACTGAGCGCACTGAGATCGCAGTGGGGAGTCACTTCTAAACAGACATAGATGTTACTTAACGAGATTTGAGATATGGGACCTTATCTGTTTAGTTTTCCGTCGGCACTGGCATGAGTGACGGATTAATCATCGCCAGGTCACGGGGATATGTAGGGGGAGGACCTTTGGCCCATTGTAGATATGCACACATCTCTGCACGCCAGCGTCTCCTTAGTGCGCATGCGCGGGCGGGAGTTTGAGTGACGCGCGCAGGATAGGCGCGCGCACCCCGTTGATTATTTGAGACGCAATGCCATACTCGTCCTAATCAACACACGCTGGCGTCCCTTTATTGCGCATGCGCGGGTAGAAGACAGGGAGTCGCGCGCAGGATATGCGCGCGCACTTGACCTGCGGGATACGGCGCATGCGCAATCACACATTACGGGTGTACACTCAGTAGTGTCACCCGGTTAGAATCTTTTCACATCCTGGGTATACAGCGCATGCGCAATATACATCACGGGTGCACACACAGTGGTGTCACCCGGTAGGAACTGTTTAAACCCTGAGATAAAAATGACCCAGCCGGACCTATGGGATGAGCAAGGGGGCGGTATTGAGAGAATCACCTGCACCTGAGTTTCCATAAGCCGGACCATTTTCATCATCATTTAGGTAAGCGTTCAGGGTCTGTGTGGCTAACCTCCCTTTTTGAAGAAGTCATACCGACGAAACATGTCAAGGGTGTAGCCACACGGACACTGAGATACTCAAACTTTTCAATCTTTGTGTTTAATTCGTTTGAATTGGTGTGCTGTCTCCTCTACTACCACTATTGTTTGAGATCACTACCCGGCAACCTCACTGAAGTGACTCCTGGAGAAAGAACCCACACCAGGAGTAGAGCTGCGAGGGGTGGTGAGATCATTTGTTACCCAGTTTTCTACCTAGTTATTTCACCCATTGGTGATCACATGTGCGCTCTGTCGGCTCATGGGGGCGGTATTGAGAGAATCACTGCACCTGAGTTTCCATAAGCCGGACTCATTGGGAGAGGGAACACGAGTTGGTGTGGTGGAAGACATATTTGATTATTCTATTGAAGATTTTTTGGTGGACTTTTTTTCTTTGGAAGATTGAATCACTTTTTTTCTTTGAATTTACACGAATATTAATGAAGATTGTTTGGTATCACCTCACGGACACTATTTCACGTGGTGTTTTATATAGTTTGGCAGTTTATATATAATTTTTTTTGCTTTTACAAGCGCCATTTGATTATATTTTTCACTGGTCATTTTCTAGTTTGATTATAATCACATTGTTTATGATTACACATTTTTAAAGTGGCTGCTAAGAGCTTATTCACATTTAGGGATTTTTTAGGTGTGTATCACACACACATCCACCTGCACATTGGTCAACATTAATTGGCGCAAGGGTAGGTAGTCACTCTAGGAGCGGCATTATAGAGTATCTACCAATTGGACCACAATAAAAAAGCTATATAAAATGTGTTCTCCTTCTAGAAAGTGTTTCAAGAGTTGGTAAATCAGACATCTCTTAAATACATTCAGCACATAGATTTTTTTGAACATTTCTCTGCTGAGCTCATTTAAAGCATTGAAAGCCTTGTAGGAAATTGCATCAAATTTCCTATTTCCTAAATAGTTGAAATGACAAGCTAATATTGCTGGTGTGCTAAATCATAAATTGCTAAGTTAAAAAAAAAAAAGCGAGAGAGAGAGAGAGAGAGAGAGGATAGGGATATTTTTTGGAAGGACCACAGTTGTACACAAGATGGTTACTGCCAAGTTTTGTTCAGATGAGGAAAATAAAGTAATACAGTTATTCAGAAAACATAATGGGCTTCATGTATCAAAACTGTCTGAAGAGAAAGCAACTGAGTTGCCCATCATAAATTAAAGGGAATGCATTTGGTACTTTTAGCAAGCACATTTTTGAGTTCTTGCAGTGCTAAACTTAAAGATACTTAAGCAATTTTACATTCTAAATACTTTAACCACTTGACCTCTGGAAGGTTTACCCCCCTTCATGACAGGCCCCTTAATGACCGGCCATTTTTTGTGTTACGGCACTGCGTTATTTTAACTGATATTTTTTCCACACAAATAGGGCTTTCTTTTGGTGGTATTTGATTACAACTTTTTTTTTCTTTTTTTTGCACTGTAAACAAAAAAACACTGACAGTTTTGAAAAAATAAATAAATGTTTTACTTTCTGCTATAAAACATATCCAATAAAAACATTTTAAAAATCAAACTTCTTCATAAATTTAGGCCAATATGCATTTTGAGACATGCTTTTGGTAAAAAAAAATTCCCAATAAGTGTATGTTGATTGGTTTATGCAAACGGTAGAGCGTCTACATACTATGGGATGTTTTTATTGATTTTTTTTTTTTTTACACTAGCAATGGTGGCGATCAGAAACTTATAGTGGGACTGTGATATTGCAGTGGACTGTCGGACACTAATTGACACTTTTGACACTTTTGAACCAGTGACACTAATACAGTGATGACCCTGGCTGGGAAGGAGTTAAATATCTAGGGGGATCAAAGGGTTAACTGTGTGTCTAGGCAGTGTTTTTATGTTTACTTTGTGCTGCTTTAACTAGGGGAATAGATATAACCTTTTCTCTGTTTTGCAGGCCCCTTCTACCTTGTCACAACTGAGATATGCCTTGTTTACAGTGCATATCTCAGTTGTTCGTGTTTCACTGATGATCTGCAAGAGCTGACAGGACATAGACTCCTTGGAACATGCAGATTAGCTTCTGCTGTGAATTATCACAGCAGAAGCGGCCCTCCAGGGGCACACCTGCATCCCCTGCAGGCGGAAATGTAGAATTGCGTATATATGCATGACTCTGCCCACAGCTGCTGGCCTTTAGCAAAAAATATACTATAGAGCATTTTTGATACATTAAACAGAGATTTAAAAGCAAACCACTAGATGGAGCTGTTTATTTTACTCAGCTTCATCCAACCTTCATTTTTAACAGCTGATGAAATGGTAAACCAGCCACAGAGGGGGTGCCTTGTTTACAGCAAGTTGATTTCCTAAAGGATTAGAGCATATTCTCTTTACAAGGAAATGAGATGAAGTTGCATTGACTTCAATTATTTAACCGTGTGCAAGTAAAAACCCAGTCTTACTGTGATTTTATTTTTACTAGTAAATAAACCCCATAGATTTATGTTGTGCAAAGCAGAAAGCTGCATCTGCATATGTAATGATTAAACATGGCTGTCTGCATGTTTGTTTTTCTTCCAAACAAGAGACGGTATTGATAGCCTTATTTATTCATTTATTTATTTATATTAGGTTGATTAATTTGGTTGATATACTGTGTATATATATGTGTATATATATATATATATATATATATATCAGTTATATACTCCCTAAACATCAGTAGTTTTACTTCCCACTGCCTGAAAAGTAGAAACTCCATTTACTATTTGGCTAGTTTGCATCTAGGCAAAGCATTTTTTTTCTTTTTTAAAGGGGAATTATTATTCATTTGTGTTATGATGCATTAAGCAATTAAATTGAAACACTCAAAAATACACACGTCATTCATTGTGGGGAAATATTGTAACATTGTATTTGCACCATGGATAGTATATGCATCTATTTTAAAATAAACAGTAACGTGTTAAAAGCAGGTATTAAGAAGTATAAAGAAATGTAACACGTATAACACACATTATCAATGCATGTCACAGTAAGCCTATAGCTGTGAAAGGCCCCTAATTTCCTACTGTTAATAGATGAAATGTCTAACTGACCATTATACTCATATTCTAAATCTTAAACAAACCAAAATAATTTACTACAATTTTTTCACCTGTTTTAAAACTCAAAACAAATCCACATATTAATTTCAACAGGAAATCAGTTTGTTCTATGTTCAAAATGATATATCATACACTGAAATAAAAACAAGCTACAAAAACTGAAACAAAGAGAATAGATGACCTAAATATATTGACAGGATGCTAACAGAAAATGACTGTTTTGCCAAGACTGTCTCTCCAGGGCGTAAGTGTTGTACACGGAACTTAGTGTATATATACCTGAGTAGATTGAAAACAAGTAGGTACTAAAAGGACTCTGAAGGTCAGCAATGGGACTGCAGTTCAAGGAGAGTTGAAGAGATAACTGGCATTATAGTGCTGTACCAGGGAAGTGCAGTCAGGGGAGGCAGGTGAGGCACCATGAACATTAAAAAAAATGGGTCGCCGAAGGTTGTAGCTCGGCGACCTGAGGTCACAGAGACCCCAAATTTGCAGGGTAGGTAGCTATACCACCACTGGTAAAAATGTGGGGCTCCTACCCCGGATATACGGGAATCCTGTCAGAAGCTACATACAGAGTGGTCAGTTTAAATACAAGCTGGCACACTCTGTTTGCAGCAGACTGAGAGGATGAGCTCACAGTGCCTCTCCTCACTTCTTGTCAGAAGCACTGAGCTCAATGGACAGCTTGGAGTGGTAAAGTACCACTAGCCCCAGCTGTCCAATAAAAATGCTGCAGTGGAGGCACACCTCTCACTGCAGTGTCATAGAAAGGGGCTAAGATTTACCCACAATCCCATGTTTTTCTCACACAGTTACGAGGGAGAATGAGAATCTGTGCTGTTGAAAAGGTACTGTTATAATCAAGCTAAATGATATATTTATATGTTATAACATAATAATGTATTAATCTATTTACTGTGAAATTACTGGTTTGAGTTATAACTTCAAACTTCAGTAATTTCTCTGTTAAGCCACCTGCTCAAGCACAGTTTTTGAAAATATAGTAAAATACCTTAAAAACAGTATATAATAACTATTTGTATATTACTTATGGTAATTAACCCCTTGCCACCCATGCCAATTCTGACACTTCTCTCCTACATGTAATAATCATATTTTTTTGCTATAAAATTACTCAGAATCCCCAAACATTATATATATTGTTTTAGCAGACATCCTAGGGAATAAAATGGTGGCCTTTGCAACTTTTTATGTTACACAGTATTTGCGCAGCAATTTTTTAAACACATTTTTTTTAAAAACGTTCATGAACATAAAAAAACACTAAAGATAACCTAATTTTTTTGTATAATGTGAAAGATGATGTTATGCCAAGTAAATACATACCTAACATGTCACGCTTTAAAATTGCACACACCCGATCACATGACCCCTGATGACTTTAGACGTGCTGATGAAACGCGTCAGTTTGCTCAATACGTAATACGTCACTTCCGCCATCGTGCTGGAGCACAGGTGGAACACAGCTTGGCGTAACAGCTCCATTTTATGTGATTTTTTTATTGGAATTCATTTCTATGAATAAATGGCTACAAGTTACGCTATGAGGAGTTCTTCTTTTCTCCTTTACTTATAAACCCCGTCTGGCTACATCGTCGATGAAAGGCATCTGCATCAATGGTTACATCTTGGAATCACTGGCGAGAGGCATCTATATTGGTGGATACATCTCAGGATATCTTTCTGATTAATCTGGTGAGTAGGTGTTTGCCTAAACTGGTGGAAGACGGCACTTTCTATTTCTGTCACTGAATTTCTTCATCACTGTGCACTTAAATGAAGAATTGTCGGTGGTGGCTGTTTTGGACTTTATTGAAAAATCATATTCAAATTTGAACATTATTTGATCACACCACTTTTTATATATTTATTTTCATTTTTCTTCCAATTTTTTATATTATTTATGCATTTGAGTGCAGTATGAAATTAATTATTAATTTTCCTTTCACTCGTGGAATGGCAACAAACTTTAATACTTAAAAATCTCCTTAGGCCACCCTTTTTAATTGTTTTACAGATTACATGTAACCTGTGTGTATTTGGCTCTGATACTAGCCAGTGCCTCACCAGCCACTGACCTCACTGCACGTCCCTGCGTGTACTAGGAGGTGACATGCAATATTAGGTCTTCCCCAGTGTATCGCTTATTCATAGTTGTAATTTTTGTTCAAATTTTTACATAATGAATCTTTTTGACCTAATACATACATTTTCTTATCTGTCAGGGTTAATATAATGCACCCCAATTAATCAGCATTTTATTTAATAAAATAATGTTCACAGCTGCCCTTTCGTTTGAAAGTCTACAGAGTCCCTATTTTGTCAGAGAGACATGGCAGGATAGTGCCAAGGAGATAGGGAGGAACATGGAAGTCTGGGACTGGTGAAGGATTAAGCCTCGTACACACGATCAGATTTTCTGCAGACAAAACCTCAGACTTTTGTCCGAAGGACGTTGGCCAGGAACTTGCATACAAATGGCAAAGAATTGTTTGCCAACAAAAAACGAACATAGTGACGTACTCTGTGTTTTTCAGCTCTTTAGCTCCACCCTTTGGGCTCCTCCTGCTAATTTCATGTTAGTAGAAGTTTGGAGAGTGTTGATTCACGCTTTCCATTTTGTGCTTTTCAGTTTGTTTTCTGAATGGCCGTTCATCAACCAGCCATGTTGCGGAATCTGAGGAGATAACGTGTTATTTATTATTGGCCTCAGAGTTATTGCTTTGACCCAAGTCCAGTCCAGGAACTGGAGGAGGATTTCTTGGACCAAAAATTGGTTGCTTTATTAATCGTGACCAATTATGTCATATGCCTTTGCTGCAGGAGCTCCAGGAGAATAATTCAGATGATTTTCAGAATAATCTCTGGATGACGGACCCCTGCTTTCACCAACTCGTGGCATTGTTGCCCCCCCCCCCCCTTATTAAGAAGCAGGACACATGCATGAGGCTTTTATTTTATTTTTTTGGTTGAATAATGATTTGATTTGGTATACTTTCTATATCACAACACCTACACTGCAGTAATTTTTCAGTTCTGCAGGGGGCAATACAGCCATTGGACTTGTCATAAGCAGGTTTAAGCATAGTTACAAATAGCCTGGAATTCTATTCTAAACTAAACTTTTATGAAAAAAAAAGAAAGCCTTCTGTTAAGAGATGCAGACAACTAGAAAAGTTGGTTGCCATTGGCATAACAGAACACTGTAGGGGTTGGATGGCCTAGATTGACTAGGATTGCATGTGCCTCGTGGAAGCTAATGTACTATGTACCGTATTTTCCGGCATATAAGACGACCTTTTGCACTTAAAAAACTGGCCAAACAGCAGGGTTTGTCTTATACGCTGGGTATCAAATGCAGCCTGCTGTATGTCAGCCTGCTGGATGTGCGGTAATGCTGTATGTTGCTTCGTCTACATATAGTCAGAGAGGCGCGGGCTGATGATGTTACAGCCTCTGCCAATCTGAGCAGGCTTTGTATTCATTAATAGAATACATTGCTTGCCGTGATTGGCTCAGCATGGCTCCAACTTCCATTAAGAGGAAGGAAATATAGCCAATATGAAGCCTCAGAAGGGGGGTAGTCCTATACAGTGAGTATAGGCAAAAACTATAGAAATACAGTAGAATTAAGGGGTCGTCTTATACGCCCAGTAGCCTTATACACCGGAAAATACAGTATGTATTTTTTGGTTTGTTTATGTATGGCTACAGGTTTGCATAAAGTAACATACTCGGTTAGAGATGCTGTTGAAATCATAAAATTGATATGCAAAAAAAAGTAAACCCATGCAACAAATGAGAGCTGAAATTTAAATTAGTGAGAAATTCATTCTGATTGGTTACCTTGCATTTTGCTATTTGCCACTTTGTATTTACCTCTAAGATGCAGTTAAGAAGATCCAATAAGTTAGAAAGTAAGAAAAGTACAGTTATTTTTATCATGCAATCAGTCTTTCTCCCCAAAGCTGTACTTTACTTTGTACATTGCCAGCAATTTGTGCTGCCTCAATGAATGGATCAAGGTAGTCGAGAGAACCATTTTCCCATTTAACAGGAACATTATATTCAAGTCACACAGCTATATATTTCTGGTTAAATATTTGTACAGCACTATGTTCAATTTATATCAAAAAGGCATGTCTTTTATCTTAAATTCAAGCTGCTTTTTATGATTGTTTGAATTGTGAATTGCAGTAATTAACCCAGGAATGTGTAAGGTGAAATATTAAAATAATTAAAGCAGTGGGTTTATTTCTAATTTTCTGCCTAATTATAACTCAATTTAAAAAGTTTATTATGATTTTGTATTACAAGGCAATTGCCTTTCACTGGGCAAACTGTTCCAAATTTCGACAGATGTGACATAATTTAAGGTAGTATATTCATTCATTACATGACTGTGTTACTTTCCTAAAAAATAAAATGTTTAAGAAACCTTTTAAATGTAAGCGTTGTAAACAGTATACATAAGAAGATTTATATGGCAACACAAGCTTTGATAGCAAGAGCATTCTGATAAAAAAAAACTGAGTATATTATGCTGTTGAGAATCATTCCATTTGAACTACTTACAAATGATCACATGATACATTTTCTTTTCAAACATCAGTAACATTGGTGTATTTCAATGAAACATTTACTTTGACTGCATTTTTTTTTAAATTTAACCAATTTTCCCAAATTCATATTGCCTGTGAATATCTGGCAATACATATCACTGTGCATTATTTTAGTAATTATCAAGGGCACTTGTTTGATTCATACAGTTTGTAAATGAGGCCATCTATTTTTTCTTTTAAACTTAATTTTATTGTAGAGTATACATATTGGGAAAAATACAGAGTGAACAGTTGAATAAAGTATAAGTATACAAGTGGTGATCAAGTTATCATATCAATCAATGGAAGGTCTACATACAGTTTTGAAGAAGTAATTGAGTACAGTTAACAGGGGTTTAGCAAGTAAGGATGAAGATAAGCATTGTACTGTGTAGTAGGTGACAGACATATGAGTATGGGTAAGGCAATCAGATGTGGACAGCACTAAGGTGTCAGATATGCGGAAGTTCATTCGTGGGAGGTAGACATTTAGCGTGTTTGAGCCAAGGTTCCCAGTTCTTTTGGAATTTAGGAATTAGAACTAGAGAGGGAGTTGAGGGATTTCCAATTTTTGGCAATAGCCAAGCGAGTAGCAATAAGTACATGGGAGATGAATGTATACGAAAGTCGGGGCCATAGTTCCATGTCCAGATCCAATAGAACCATTTGTGCTGGGGTACAGGGGTTGGTAGAATAGAGAGGAGGAGGCTGGAAAGCATCGTCCAAAATTTGACGAGGATTGGGCAGTCCCACCAAATGTGCAGCAGGGTTCCTGGAGATCCACAGTTTCTCCAACAGAGATTGGTGGAGGACGGGTAGATGCGGGCTAGCTTGGTTGGTGTGAGGTACCAGTTGTGGAGTAGTTTTTGAACGGTTTCCCAATGAAGTAGACAATGTGAAATTTTCAAGGGTGCTTGGAGTGAGTGATGCCATTGTTGGGGAGTGTAGGAGCATTGTAGTAGATGTTCCCGTTTTAGCATTGTTGGGGAAGTCTGGCAGGTATCGGTGAGAAGCTTGTAGCAAGATGAGATTCCGCGCTGGTAGGGCGATTTGAGGGTAAAGAATGTTATCAGATGCCATGGCAGTAGGCTTTCAGACCATTGTACTTTAGAGAGTATTGAGAGGGTCTTGAGGTATTTGAAGAAATCCTTATTTGCAATACAGTGAGTGGCTTGTAGTCGTTGGAAGGACATGAGAGTGGGACCTTGATATAGGTTTCCGATAGTGGAGATGCCTGTGATGATCCATTCAGAGAGATTGATTTTAGGCGTGACAGTGTGGAGGGCTTCCAGAGGTATATGTGTGAGCAAGCATAATGGGATGCCCTTGGAAGTTTGTAATCAGAAGGCCTCTTATGTAGGCCTTGTTGGTATTCCATAGTGTGGTGGGGTTATCTACAGATCTGGCATTGGTTGTGAAAAACTGTTGCAGTTCAGATAAGATCTGTTTTTGATAGTGTGTTCGTGCAATAATAGAGGTATTGAGCCACCAAATGGTGTTGTTTTTGTTAGTGAGTGCTGGAAACAGTTTCATTTAGATGGGTGCATGGTCAGACCACGTAATAAGTTCAGTTTTAGTCTCCTGGACCATTTGTAAAGTACGTTTGTCAGTCAAAAGAGATCTATCTCAGAGTATGTGTTTTGTGTGCGTGAAAAGAAAGTGTAATACCTTTCAGTGCCATGAAGGAATCTCCAGGGGTAGTATAGGTCCTCCAAGTGGAGTAGGGAGGAAAGAGAGGTAGAACATTCATGGACAGGGTTAGAAGTGTCTAGTGAGGGCTCAACAAAAAGTCACCACATAAAATCAAGGGGCCTTGTTTGAAAGATTATGAACCTGCCTCAGGGTCTATGTCAGTATGAAGTGGTTGGAATGAAACTGTGGAGCGTATTGCAAGCATTACTTTTTTTCTTGGCAGAGTTGGTGAAGTAGCAATGTGGGTATTGTTTGTGGGTGCAGGAGGGGAGTTTGCTGGAGATGAAGTGGGTTTCCTGTACAAATAGTATGTCAAAGGTATGGGCTAGTGCTTCTTTCCGTAATAAACTTCTTTTGTAAGGGGAATTTAAGCCTTTTGCGTTGATGGAAGTGAAGGTGATAGACATTTTGGCAGATGTCTAGTAGGAGGGGGTATAGGGTAATTGCTCTTAGTTGTCGCACAGAGGTGAGTGTGGGAGGAAGTATACCTGTAATAGTGTTATTCAGTGGTCAAAACATTGCTAACAATCTAAAGCCAAACAAAAGTAAGGTATTGCAATAAACAGAACCTGTAGGAAACAAAAGTTAAAAAAAAGAGCTGCAAAGTGCATGGCACTTTTTTATTCTCAGGGGAGAGAGTAAAGAGTGTAGTTAGTAGTACGCTCATCAGGGACAGTGTTGAGATGCGAGAATGTAGGTGTGGTACAACAAAAATTTTAATGAGGCACCTGATCATTTAAGAGAGAAGAAACATAGGAAATCTTTACCTGCGGGCAGTAGCAGAAGTATGGCGTCTGGTATCCAGAGAGTGCATTGAGGGCCGCTGAAGTAGTGGTTCAGGTGGCGGTGAGGTGATTAGGCCCCAGTTGAGCAGTCACTTGATTCCATCTTTGGGGTAAAGATGTTGGTGCTTTGGTGCTAGTACGTGACTACCAGTTTAGTAGGGAAGCCCCATTTGTATGGAATGTTGTGTTTTCGGAGGATAGCGGTGGTCTGGGAGAATTCTCTCCATTTTTGATCTGTGGCAACGGAGATGTCTGTGTATAGGGACACAGATGAGTAAGGGTCAGGTAGTGGAGAGGTGGATCTGGCAGCCGCCATGATTTTTCCTTTCACTTGAAAGAAGTGGATGTGTGCGAGTATGTCACGAGGCACAGATGCAGGGAGGTGGCTAGGTTTGACAATGCGGTGCGCCCGATCAATAACCATGTCAGTTTGGCGCAGTTGAGGAATGAGTGTGAGGAATAGTTGGATGTAGGGGATCAGTTTAGGAGATTTAATAGATTTTGGCATTTAATATAATTCCTCCTCGAGAGGTCATCTAAATCTGCGACTTTGGCTTGCATATAGTGTATCTCCTCAGCGTGTTGATCATGGGCATCCGCCATTTCATTATAGGCTGCAGTGAGCTGTTTTTCAATGTCATCAGTGCGGTCTTACACTTGGTCAGTTCTGGAGTGCACTATAGAGACGGAGGACCGTAATTCATTGCGGATGTCATTCTGTAGAGATAGAAGCATGAACTTAAGAGTGTGTTCTAATGCAGGCTAGTCAGAGGCTGGCAGAGTGGCTAGAGAGCCAGAATGAGGAATTTCATGGCCTGCAGTTGCTGGGGGGCCCCAGTGCGGCTTTTTAAGAAAGGGAGCTTTAGTAAGAGAGAGGGCTGGGGACTGACCAGCTCGCTTACCTCGGTCAGCGGGTGAAGACTGAGAGGATTCTGTGTCAGGAGCCATGCTGTCCATCTCCTTGGGCTGGTGAGATGATCCTGTGAGCCCCTGTTGTCTTGGGAGGAAGCTCGGTGCGCCGTGTCGGCACCATCTTTGTCGTTCTGCATGGCAGCTCTCCCAAAATAATCAGTGAGATGGTGCAGCTTGTGGAGGCTGGTATTACCCCTTCTGGACATGCCAGTCGGGTGCCCGATGATTCTTTTCCCCTTCGGTGTAGTGGAGGGGGGAATTTGCTGAGGATAGGTGCGGTTGGTTACTATATATCCCACGGCTGAGAGGAGCTGAGGTTCCAGGCAGCCATCATGCTCTGCGGCCACGCCCCCCCGAGGCCATCTCTTTTAGGACAAGCCTCAGAATGTTCCTCCTCCAAACATTGGTTATCTTCAAACATCTGTCACTTTTCCTGAAAATCTAAGTCCCTCAAGCTTTTTGCTGTTCAGTTGGCCTCGTAGAGTGCACATCAACATGCTCCTCTCATTCTTCCCACAAACCCAATCACTCTTCCTCTAAACATTTGTTACTACTTCTTCATTCTTCTTACATATCTTAACCATTCCTCTTTCAGTCCTCAGTCCCTGTCAGTTATTCTTCTCATTTATTTTCCAAAGCTTAGTCATTTGTTTTTCTTAAAGGTTGAGAAGACCTTGAATTCTTGTACATCATACTCCATACACATTCCCTCTATACACAGCTTTTACTTATCATTTGTACTTTTCCTCATATAAACTGCTCATCTGTTCACATTACACTTCCTTCTTATCATTCATAATCCTCACTACTCCTTCTAATGCAAAAAAGAGTATTAAAAAGTATGTGTGTGCATTTCAAGGCATAAGGGTTAATTTACACAACCCTGTGGTTGGGCCACATTTTACTGCTCCTCAACCACTTCCCCATTTTGCTACAGAGGCAGAAGCTGGAGTTGCCACTGCCGTAGCAGAAATTATACCCATTCAAGTGAACTGTCACGTAACCATGCACAACACGTTCAATTGTGGCATGTTTGTCTGGTATCTAGGGGGTTAAAACAGGCAGAAGGAGATGATGCAATGCCACCTCACCTCCTATCAAATGCTCTCTGAAGAATGACCCAAATTCAGATCACTCTTCAGAGAGCAAAGCAGATGTAAACATGCCCTTAGTATCCATTCTGTAGTTATATACTGTATGTGTAAGTAGTAAGGATGTGTAAGTAGTAAGAGTTTAGTTGGCCATACACTAGTAGAATTTAATTTGAAAGTTTTCATTTCAAGGACATTCAATTGATTTTCTAGTTGTTCATGGGGTAAAATTGATATCCATTTTTAACTGCAGTAATGAGAACATTTAAAAGAGCAGAATCAAAATTGTTTGTAATAAAAATAAATTCTTAACTGTAAATGGGGGGGGGGGGGGTGTATAACAAAGGATTTTTAAAGATAAGACTGAGTTGGAAGAGAATGAAGCATGTACAGGAGAAGAAGAAATTACAAAGTTGTGTCAAAATCAAAGGCAAATCGTGTGTGTAAGGAGGAGCACTGGTGAAGGGTAATTAAGCAGCTTAAGTGACAGAGGGTTGGAGGATGGCTGAGAGTTATTCTTTCTTTATCAGTTGATATAGTGCCAATTATTATGCCCATGCTATGTTATAGAGCACTTAGATCCATTCACATCAGGCTGTCTTCCCATAAAATGATATTGTACTTACCACACTTATTCACACTTGGGGCAATTTTTGGGGAGGAAACCATTTATCCTACTAGTAGAGTTTTGAGGTATGGGAGGAAACCCACACTGACAGGGGGATAACACACAAATTCCTTCCAGACAGTGCCCCAAATGGGATTCAAGCCCAGCATGAAAAAGCTTCAAGGTAAGAAGTGAAGCACTGAGCCACCAAGATTTCAGTTTTAAAAAGGAGCAGGGACAACTTTTTCCAGGGGAAGTGAGAAAAACTATGTATTGCAGAATTTTTATAAGATATAGTGGCCAAGATCTGGAGGAAGAGTGGCAGACATTTGTTGGACTATGGATGAGGTTTTGAGACGTGCTGTGGCGTGTTATTAAATAGACACTGTACCTATATGCATGATCAGCTTGTAGCTTTAGAATATAATTATCCAGTCAGTTATGCAAATTTTACTACTTCAATTTCCTTAAAGATGAACTTATGATCTAAGTAAACATATTTTCACTAAATAGTTCTCTAAATTTGCATTAGAGCTTAAAACAAACCTGTCATCAAAAACTGTATCTTAATGTAAGCGTGTGATTCAAGCTGGACTATCTGATGACTGCATGCATCTTTTTGACTCAGGTTTGAATCAGGTACTAAAACAACACACTGAATGTTACCTATAGCGAGGTACAAACAATTATTGAAAAATGTAGGGAGTGTATAAAAGCATTGTCTTTTTATCAGGCAGCCCATAAAGGAGGAGTTCTAGAGCCTATTTGTATAGTTATGTTGGTACAAATATGGTTATTTTATAACAGATCCAATTAAAAATACACAACAATTCAACATATTTTACTTGTTTTCTTTTATCAAACTAGAGCAGCAAATTTGCCAATTGTGTCCTCCATTCTTAAAAAAATTAAATAAATAAAAAAAACTTTTTAAACATTATTGGTGTTCTATGATCTCTGGATTAGCAAACATCAAATGACTATTCACTTAAGACCAGGCTGTTTGTGCAAGTTACATATCTACTCCCTTGTTCAGACTATCAAAACAGCTTATCTCCATCTTGCAGAGCTGTGTCTATGGCACATTTAACATTTTCTTATGGAGATTAACACAATGTTTTCAAACAATGCCTTTGTTAGTCTTCCATGCAGGTAGGATGTGAGCACTTACATGGCATTTCTTACATTGCTCATGCATTGAAATTAAACGCTGCCCTGGGTTCGCAATGACTCATTGCGAAACACTGCTGCAAATTGTGATAGGTTTGTAGTACAGAAAACAGATGGATATAAAATAACAGTTCATATTCTTTACAATATGTTGTCCAAAGAATCTTGAATTCAAAGAACGGCTAAGCAAAAAATGCAAATCTGCCACAATCTGCTGTCCTCTTTTGTATGCAGTTTCAATAAAAGACAAGTGTGTGACTTAAAGAATTACATATATTTAGCAATTCCTTTCTAAAAAATGAAGATGTTTTACAAAGGAGAAAGCCACTGGAATTTGGTCCATTTCTGATAAGAATAAGAGAATACTGCAACATAACTTTTTTTTTCCGTTAAACCCAGTGGGTTTTCTAGCATGCTCATCTCACACAAGCTGGCCAAACGTCTTGCTTCTGTCAGACAGACCGACATAAACATGGCCGAATGTCGACCATTTTTTTGTTGAACCCGCCAATGTCTCCCAACATTCGGCCCATTGTGTATGGGACTTTAGTCTATAACAAGCAATCAGATTTCAAGTTGTTCCAGTAAACTCAGTAAAGAAATTAGTTTTGATTAGTTGATAGGCCATATGAATCAAAAGAGGTATACATTACACAGTATATTAGTCTTAGTCTACGGTGCTTGTGATATTATTACACACACATACAATATGTGGAAACCATTACACATCCTGCTTGTGTTTTGCTGAGTTTTCCATTGACCCTTGCTCATTTAAAGACTCTGGACAGAAAAATGTGCTGAAGCCCTTAAACCCCTTGTATTGGTAGGTACTAAACAACTTAACACTTGGCCTACAGGACTTTCAACCTGCATAGCTCAAACTAAAGAGGAGCAAACATTTTAAAACTTGACCTGTGGATTCATTCTTTCCTCTTCTGCAGCCTGATTCATTATGCTCATATATAGTGATTTGTCATTGTTTTTCTTTTTTAACTATGAAGCAATTGTTATCTGAATATATGTAACAAAGTGTAACATCATTCTCCCCAAGTGATGCCAGTGAAGTATATCAGGCTAACATCCCAATGGTAAAATGGTCATGATATCATTACCTGTGGGTGGAGTGTTTGTGCAACAGATGGAGAAATACACTATAGGACACCTGATAATATCACCTATACTATATGGCCAGAGGTGAACACCTATTAAATTTATTGGTTCAAGTATTTTATGGGTTCAAGTGAAGAGTACTGTTAATGATGTACACAAAAAGACATTCTACACAATTGTGTGCTTTCAATTTTCATCCTAAATTCCAAAAATTATTACAATTCCCTACCCTAGCAATTCAGCTACCTGCCCAATATGACGCACAACTACTGATAATATAATCAAAGAATGCAGCGAGTGCATAAAAATGTCTTAATTTGTGAAAAAAATTTGATAAAGTGCACTATCCAAACCAGTAAATTCAAAATTTATTGAAATATTGGTACAAACTAGTTAATACAATCCAAATAATTGAATTAACACTTCCAATTTAAAGTGTCTGAATCCTTTTTGCCAGAGAAAAGTGCATTCCTTTTGGTAAATCTTTGGTAAAGTGTTTTCCTGCGGTAACATACACGCTCTGTGCTTTAGTCCACTCCACCCTCTGAGAACAGACTCTCATCTTAAAAGAAGGACCTCATATAAAGATGAGATCATGAAATATTTCTCCTACTCAAGGGTTAAGTAGCAGCAATAACAGGGATCCAGTACATCAGGCTTCTGGTTTCTAGCAGCTCAGAAAGATCAACATATCCCATAGTGCTCTCTGTTTGATATCAGCCTCAGTAGTAATTTCCACTCCACCCTATGTGAGCAAACCCTTTTTTTTAAAGATGGACCTCATGTAAAGACAAGGTCATGAAAGGCTTTTTCCTACTCGGGGGTTAAGTAGCAGCAGTAATAGGGATCAAATTTAACACACCAGGCTTCCAGGTTTTAGCACCTCAGAAGTAACATAGCCATATCCTGTTGTATTTTCTGTATAATATCTGCTTTATTTATAAAAAAAATTAACAAAACCATTCACCCTGACTGGTGCACGCTTATTGTACACATACTGTACTACAGCTCAGAATGTTAGTAATATCAGTAATTCAGGGGTGCCACTCATGCAGTGTTTCTGAACATGTGCCCATACTCTGCTTAGCAAATTGACAGCCCCCAAGCTCTGCCATATGCATTATGTCATTTTACATGAAAACACGTTTGACCATGAGGTTCATTTTCTAGGCTGGCAATACAAGTATTGTAAGTTTTTTTGATCACCCCACTGGACAATTCAGCAATCCACACAAGTGAGGTAGATGGAGGAATCCTCTCCACTGTTTTTGTATTCTGAGAGCAGGGACTCCTTAGCTGCATCACTGATGGAAGCAAACTTTTCCAACAAGCTAGTTTGAGAAAAATCGATCATTGAATTGACTTCTCTGGAACAGAAATGGGCATAGATGAATCAAAACTTGTCCAGTCCCTGCTGGTTCAGCAGGGACAGGTGAAATTTCAATCCATTTATGGCCAGCTTTAAGGTGAGAATCTGTTCACAGGGGTGGAGTGGAAGCAAACACTGAGGCCGATTTCAAATGAAAATCACTATGGGATATGTCCAGGTTACTTTCTGAGCTTCCAGAACCTAAAAGCCTTGTGTATCGAATTGGATCCATGTAAATGCTACTATTTAACCCCATTGTCAGAGAAAGCCTTTCATGACCTTGTCCATTATTAGGTGAAGATGTTCACAGATGGGAGTTGTTCACAGAAGGTGATGATGTGTGTTACCCCATGAAGACACTAAAGGTTCACCAAAAGGAGTACACTTTTCTCTGATAAAAAGGATTTGGACACTTTAATTTGCGATTGTTATAAATTATTATACAAACATTCTATTTTATGTATATTTCATTGGTTTGCATGGTGCGCTATATAACATTTTTCTTCCACGCTTTTACACTTTAAGAATTTTTAGCGCTGTAGTCATTCTTTGACTGAAATAACAGTTTGGAGAAGGCTCTTTTCAGTTTCAGCATGACTTTGCTACTGTACACAAAGCCAGGTCTATAAGGCGTCAAGTCTTATGAGGTCTGCACAGAGCCTTAACCTCAAACCTACTGAACACTTTTCAGGAAAATGTAATATATTTAAAAACTTAGTTTTACAGAGTTTTCATACTTTCTTCATTTGCTGTGTTTTTATCATGTAAATACACAATATACAGCAACTTTTGTAGAATGTCTTTACTCAGTGGCATTCAATACTTTGCAACTTGAATCCCAGTAGAGGTTGATTATAGTAATTAGATCACGTGATTTTGGGAGATAATGCTCTTATTCCTATACTGTGATTTTTAATTACCACTTTTATCTAACAGGAAACATAGTAAAATAAACTTCAGGGAGTTGGGATGTAACATCATATTCATCATATTTTGCTTATAAGTTTTTCATTTCACACATTGTACAGGCACATACATCAATTCAGTCTACTCAGCCCTAATACCTTGGATTAGCCAATATAATAAACAGCACAGGCACTTCATTCTTGGCAAATGCTCAGCATTGATCTATTTTAGAACAAAACTTCTGGAAATCCTAAGATTGTAAGAGAACACTGTAGATTAGCACCATAATTCATCAAAATAGATAATGCCCAAGGCAGGCAATGGTTTCTGAACAAAAAAAGTCTCTGGTAAGAGAAAACATTTAATGGAGTTTCTGAAAGCCAGCAAATGTAACTATGTTAACAATAGACCTTCTGAGGATTAACTTTTTCAATATATCTTACCTAAATGTGAACCATTTTTAAACTTGTAATGGGAAGACTAGACTAATATTTAATGGTATATTTAAAAGTAAAAGGGTTTAATGTGCTTTTTATTTTATTTTATTATAATTATTAGTATTACTATTGTATTACTGATGATATTCTTATTTTATTTACTATATAGACATTAATTATTTTACAGCAATAGAAAAAAAGAACAAGAAAAAGACTTTAAAAATGTTAACGAAAAAACATAACAAATTAGAATCTGTTCTTGCAAGGTGATACATAATGTATGTTGAACCATGATATTGAATGTTCTATGAGGGTATTAAATTTGTGCCAGTATAGGATTTATATAGGTATGACCCAATTTTCATAAGAGTTTTATTGATGTAAACAAATGGGATAAATACAAAATATCAGATTTACAGAGTCACTATATACATATCAAGACAAGAAGTCACATGCCATACGCAAATAGAAAACAAAAGGCCAATATGGTCTACAAAATCAAGGAGGAGATGGCATTCAATGAAGCAATGAATAACATAAGTTAACAAATTGCAATGTTCAACCAGACTAGAAAGTAAACGCTCAAAAGAAGGGTACAAGCTATTGCAATATAATATATTAGTGTCATTAACAGGTTCAATTACAGAGAGGAGAAGAAGAAGACAAAAGAGAAAGGGGAGAGGAAGGGGAAAAGGGGATGAGAGAGAAGGTTATGCAAAGAAAACACAGAGGAGTCAGTTGAGAAGCTGAAGGTAGGGTTCCAAGGTTGGAGATATAGACTTGTTCATTCTACCACCCCCTGCAGTAGGGTAACTGGTTACTGGTTAGCCTTTGTATGTTTCAGGGGCAGAAGAGAGGACTCCTGATGGTTTAGGTCATGAAGGACCATATGGGCCCAAGGTGGATGCCAACACCTAGGGGCATAGGTCCTGGTAGTGAGAAATAACTTGTATTACTCTTTTTCTACTGGGAAAGCAGCACAGTGTCCCATGTCAAGTTTTGCTAATTTTAGCACAGCCCCCAGAACCACATCTCACAAGTGTCCTTCTCTACACACAGTATATGGGCAGTTCCTTGGCAGTCATGCAGCAGCATTGATTTAAATATAAATCATTGTATGCTTGAGGAGAGGGACAGATAGTGACAATAAAAGGTGTTCCGTAGTCCAGCAGGGGAGAATGCAGGAATAGGTGACAACACTGCTTGAGAATACAAGGCAACAGTAGGCAGAATTTTCAGTCAACAACAGGAAGTAAGGAGGAAACAAGGAGCTCAATAGCAGGGTCACCAGGTGTTTTTTTTATAAACTTACAGCAGTTTGTTTTATATATATATATATATATATATATATATATATATATATATATATACACACAGTACCTTGAAAAAGTATTCATACCCCTTGACATTTTCCACATTTTGTCATGTTACAACCAAAAACATAAATGTATTTTATTGGGAATTTAGTGATAGACCAACACAAAAGTGGAAGGAAAATGATAAACGGTTTTCAACATTTTTTTTACAAATAAATATCTTAAAAGTGTGGTGTGTATTTGTATTCAGCCCCCTGAGTCAATACTTTGTAGAACCACCTTTTGCTGTAATTCTTTTTGGGGATGTCTCTACCAGCTTTGCACATCTAGAGAGTGAATTTTTTGCCTATTCTTCTTTGGAAAATAGCTCAAGCTCTGTCAGATTGGATGGGGAGCGTCTGTGAATAGCAATTTTCAAGTCTTGCCACAGATTCTGAATTGGATTTAGGTCTGAACTTTGACTGGGCCATTCTAGCACATGAAAATGCTTTGATCTAAACCATTCCATTGTAGCTCTGGCTGTATGTTTAGGGTTGTTGTCCTGCTGGAAAGTGAACCTCCGCCCCAGTCCCAAGTCTTTTTCAGACTCTAACAGATTTTCTTCTAAGATTGCCCTGTATTTGGCTCTATCCATCTTCCCATCAACTCTGAGCAGCTTCCCTGTCCCTGCTGAAGAAAAGCATCCAGACAACATGATGCTGCCACCACCATGTTTCACAGTGGGGATGGTGTAATCAGGGTGATGTGCAGTGTTAGTTTTCCACCACACATAGTGTTTTGCTTTTAGGCCAAAAAGTTCAATTTTGGCCTCATCTGACTTGAGATCCTTTTTCCACATGTTTGCTGTGTTCCCCACATTTCTTCTCACAAACTGCAAACAGGACTTCTTAAGCCCCATACACACGCTCGGATTATCCGAGGACCAGGTCCGTCGGATCATGTCCGTCATACTTTGTCCGATGTTGGTTTTGCGTACACACGGTCGGACAAAGTTGTTGGAAAATCCGATCATTCTGAACGTGGTGACGTTTGTTGCCTACGACGGGACTACGTAGAGGCTAGTAGCCAATAGCTTTGGTCTTGTAATGTGATCTGAGCATGCGTAGCACTTTGTCCGTCGGACAACGGTACACACGATCGGATTTGGTGTGATCGGACCGTGTTGTCGGAAAATCTATCCAGCAGGAGATAGGACTTTGTCCGTCGGACAATCCGACGTACACTGTCCGATGGTGCATACACACGGTCGGATTTTTCAACAACATTGTCCGATCGGACAGAATCCATGCGAAAATCCTACCGTGTTTATGGGGCTTTATGACTTTCTTTCAACAATGGCTTTCTTCTTGCCATTCTTCCATAAAGGCCAGATTTGTGGAGTGCACGACTAATAATTGTCCTGTGGACAGATTCTTCCAGCTGAGCTGTGGATCTCTGCAGCTTCTCCAGAGTTACCATGGGCCTCTTGGCTGCTTCTCTGATTAATGCTCTCCTTGCCCAGCCTGTCAGTTTAGGTGGACAACGAGATGTTCAAAGCTTGGGATATTTATTTTTAAACCTAACCCTGCTTTAAACTTCCCTACAGCTTTCTTTCTAACCTGTCTGGTGTGTTCCTTGACCTTCATGATGCCGTTTGATCACTAAGATTCTCTAACAGACCTCTGAGGGCTTCCCAGAACAGATGAAATGCAATTAAATTACACACAGGTGGATTCTATTTACTATTTAGGTGACTTCTGAAGACAATTGGTTCCACTAGATTTTAATTAGGGGTATCAGAGTAAAGGGGCTGAATACAAATGCACGCCATAATTTCCAAATATTTATTTGTAACAGATTTGGAAAACCATTGATCATTTTCCTTCCACTTCACAATTATGTGCCACTTTGTGTTGGTCTATCACATAAAATCCCAATAAAATACATTTACGTTTTAGGATGTAACATGACAAAATGTGGAACATTTCAAGGGTTATGAATACTTTTTCAAGGCACTTCACTTTTCAGGCTGTTCACTTTGAAAGGGAATTTTCATTTTGCAAATACAGTTTTCCCTTTGCTCAGTAAATGTGGTAAAAAAATACCTTGCAAAGAGTACCTAATCCAAGTAAAGGTAGAAAACCTTTTTGGCCTGCACATGACTTGATAATAGAAGTTAGCAGAGCTTCACCTCATTCACTAAGCTTAGAGAAAATTCCCTTGCAAAGTGAACAGCCTATTTTTATTTACTAATCAACCCGTTCATATTAAACAGACAGCAGCCACACAGTTAAACAGCAGTAAAGTTACAGTGAGGCCACTGTCCATTCCAGCTGCAGATAGCCAGCAATTGTTTTCTGTGTGTCCTAGTGGTGATCTGTGTTTTTAAGTGCAGTAAAATAGCAATTACTGTCGATTGGTCCTTAAGAATCAAATCCACTGAACGGGCAGGCAACTAACATTCCCTATAGTCAGCAATAACAGCTTATATATTTCTATCATTGCAGATTCACTTTCATTGCTTCTTGAATCATGCTTTAACAATACTGTTTAATCTATGGAGCCACTAGAGGCCATACCAATTTTCTATCTACAGGCAAACATGTAAAAAAGTGGTGATTTGTTTATTGATTTTCACATATAATTTGCAGGGATCCTAGCACAACCTTCTCAATCTGTGCTAACAAAGTTAAAATATGCTCCTGCCCTAAACACAAGTTCTAAAAGTCCAACCTATCCCTTTTAAGAGACTTTTGAAATATAAAGCTATATTTGCTTAAATGGGAAATTTGATGATTGAACTTAATTGCCTTGCTTCTTTTCTTCAGCATAGATAAACTTCAGCATAGATAAACTGATACAAGAAAAATTGCAATTGTGGAATCCATTGCAAACTGATTTTTTACAGCCTGTTTATGACTCAAAACACTTTTTTTTTTTTTTCTAAGTGCTGTGCAGTCTCCGTCTCTGAAAATGGCAGAGGGCGGTAATTGGAACTAGAGGATACATTCTCCAGCAGTTTCACAGGTACATAGATACAGGGACAATTAGGAAAATAAGGCAGACATACCAAGAGGAATTGAAATTAGAAGTGTTTAGCAGGTAGACTGTAAGTCCAGAATAAATTAAAAGTTAAAATATGACTAGAAGGCATCCTGCATAAATATAAAGTACAATAAATGGTGTCCAGTAGGATTGTTTGCAAAACAATTTGGTATTCAGCGGCCTCCTAAAATATAGATTTGGTGCTTACCTATACAAAGTAACATGAGGGATTTTTATAATCAATACTATCACAGTTACAATAGTTAGCATGAATAATTATCCTGCAACAAATAGGGTTTTTACAAACCTCAGGCTTTTCAGAGGTTTTGCTTTTCACTCGTAGGAGCTATTACTAAAGAGCTATTTCAGTAGTTGTAATCCAGAATCAATATTATAAATTAGAAACTCTTGGGCATTATTCATCGCATTTCCTCTCCAATGCATACAGCCAAAAATGGAAACCACAATCATCAGATCACGGTCAAAGTTGTTAGGTTTTCAAAAAGAGAAAACTATCTAGATAGCACCAGTGTATACTGTATATTTTCTGCACAATTTACAGGCTTATATGGGAAATTCACATCAGCCATTGACCAGAAAGAAGCTTACAGTCTAATGTCACTACCAAGGCTGGATTTATATATTGAGCCTCCTAGGCCAACTCTCTTGGGCCTCCCCCTACTACCCTTGTTGACTGGCTAACCTTACAATCACACAAACAAGGTTAACGTTTATGCCCGTGCAAGACATAACAAAACTGGGTGGTCAACAGTGTTGGTCATCTTACTTTAAAAAAGTAATTAGTTAAGTTACAAATTACTTCTCCCAAAAAGTAATTGCGTTAGTAACTCAGTTACTACATTGGAAAAGTAATTAGTTACGCAGCAAAGTAACTGTGACTTTTTTTTTTAGATTCTATACGTGTAACTAAGGGGCGGGTCTAGTATTACTGTAAGCAAGGGGCGCATTTATTATTATTGTTATATATCGTGTAACCAAGGGGCTGCTCTATTATTACCCTAACCAAGGGGCAGATCTGTTATAGCGTGTAAGCAAGGGCGGGTCTATTATTATTATATCGTGTAAGGGGTGGATGGCTACAGAAGAGGGCGAATGTTAAATTAATGGGCAGAGCTCGATATATAACAATAATAATAAATGCGCCCCTTGGTTACAGTAATACTAGACCCGCCCCTTAGTTACCTGATAGACGCCCCTTGCAGAGTAGCACGAGCATCGGGAGCGTACGGCATTGCCTCGTATAATTACATGTTAACTGCGCCTGCGCGGTGTAGAGTTCACTCAGAGCTGTTTAGGTTCGGCAATTTTCGTAAGCTCCATAGTCCTTCGTACTGCGCAAGCGCTGCACCTGCGCAGTACAGGGAGTCCTTATCCGACGGGGGAACTTTTTTGGCAGGACACTGGAATTACACTACTGCCATCTAGTGGCAGTAGATGTAATTGAGGTAACTCAGCCCAAGCAATGGGAACTGCGTTACCATGAGGGGAAAAGTAATCAGTTAGATTGCTTGTTACCCTCTAAAGTAACTGCGTTAAGTAACTCCGTTTATTTTAACTCAGTTACTTACATCACTGGTGGTCAACAACCTGAAGGGGCAGGTTTCCCATTTCTCATCGGTAGATCTAAAAAAATACAACTATAAAAGGTGGGCAAACTTTCACCCTTCCCTGGCAGTAGTTCTGTTCGAGATGTATGCACTCTTAGTGAGTCAACTAATCAAACAAGTAAAAAGGGCAATCTGTGCAAAAATAAGGACCCAGACAGATTGCATTTGCAGTCAGTAACATTTTATTATACAATGTGCTACTGACAAGCAGCAGGGTGTGTAGATGGATTTACCAACATTTGTAGATATGCCTTTAATGCCATGGCCAATGTTTGCAGAAATCAAATTGCAAGTACAAGTACAAATTACATACAATCTTAGCCTAGTTGTAGGATGGAATCTGTTAAACTACCAGTATGTTGTTAAACAGTGGGAGGAACACAGGTCAACCCTGACCCTCATGCACCCTTTCGCCTTATGATTTGATAAACAATTTACACTGAAGAGTCTGATCACTGGGGGAGGAGACTTAAATAATGCTTCCTCCTGCCTGCAGCAAACAGATGGCATCTCAGCCTGTCATCTGAATGACACTCAATGATTTTTTTTGTATTATACCATTGATGTTTCAGAAATTATACCATGGCTGTGTTGGAAATAATACCATTGTTGTAGAGATTGTTGTCAGAGATTATAGCATCCCATTATTCCATCCAGAATTTTTTCATACAGAATAGAAAAATTAGTTGGATTTTCAAATGAAGGCTACGGAGACAAATAGGTTTTATTAATTTCTTTATTTCATCAGAGTTATGTATAAATAAAGTGTTCTATATGTTAAAGTATTTTTATACACCAAATAATGATTGTTCTTTACAATCTAAACTGTGTTAGCTCTTGCCTAATTTTACTGTTTCTTTGTTCACCTTTCTGCTAAATGGGCAGAG
This sequence comes from Lithobates sylvaticus, assembly GCA_028564925.1. Classification (NCBI taxonomy): domain Eukaryota; kingdom Metazoa; phylum Chordata; class Amphibia; order Anura; family Ranidae; genus Lithobates; species Lithobates sylvaticus. The sequence goes on from CM053027.1 coordinate 78,269,319, forward strand.
TTGATGATGCTATTTCTAATGGCAATTTAAAGTGAATTTCCATTTTTGTAGCCAAATGTTCCCATTTATGTAGCATTACTTTATTAAATATTAAAACAACCATTGTTTACCCGTCTGAAAACCCCAGGACTAGAAAATTATACTTAGCTTCCCCTTTTCATGAATGTTTGAGGAGCTTGGGGAATTAATGTTCACCAATTACCCGTGTCTGTACTAGGTCTCATTATCTGTTGTGTAATAGATGTAAACACTAAAACCACAGATTACTACAAAGTTCAATGAAATCTCATCGAAAATGTTCTAGAATGCTAAAAATTACTCTCCATCAATCCATGTGTGTGACACCAATGTAGATCAAGCGCTGGTTCCATAATAACTCAAACATAGTTGTTATGTAGCTGCATTGTCTTTAGAAGGCCTTACTTTTTTTAAGCTCTTTCTTCCAGAAATCTATTGAAAGTTATATGTCTTTTGTCCAAAGTCATCTCTGAAAGCTGACAACTTTAAATAGCAGATCATTTCTCATTTTAAAGCACATCACTTATTATGAAAATGCAGATCTGATCACACAGAGCTCATTAGCATGTTCATTTGTATCTAATTCAGCTTGAAAATGACCAACAGAGTCTAATAAACAAGGAATGTTCAGTTTATATAATGCTGATCTTCTTTGTCCTTGAAAAAAAAAAACTACTACTAAAACAATTGGGAAATAGTCTCTGGGTAGGTAAAATTAAGTTACAAAACTGTGTAACTGTTTACCTTATAATTGTAGTTTGGGTAACATTCGGTGAGGTGTAGGTTATTTGATGATAATGAGATCAAATGAATGTGATCTATCTTATAAGTGTTTCCTTGTCTTAAAAACTTAGTGGTTAAGTTGTTAACATTCTTGACCTGATGAGCTGGAGGTTCTGGGCTCACGTTCCCTCAGGACTTTGCCTGCATGAAATTTATATGTTTTAACAGCCAATTGAAACCAATCCTCCAGGCAGACCAAAAACCTGCTGGCAGGAGTATATCTTCTAGCTGACCTGGGCATTGCCTCAGGAATTGCTGCCATCCTCAATGAAGCAAGAAAGAAAGTCTGGACAAACCAGTTGAATCATTTTCCTTTGTAAACTGTTACTAGAATAGGCTATTTAATAGATGATACAAATATAATTTTAGCTCAGTTATTGTGGTGAAACTTCATTTTACAAAGACTATCCAATCATGTGCAAAGACAATAAAAAAAGATAAATAGTATTATTGCTTACACATGATTGGATAATGGAAGCCAGCAGAGCTTCACCTCATTCACTAAGAGAAAGTTTCCTTCGCAAAAGTGAACATACGTTTGCAAATGAAAACACCTATTTGGTTTTAGTAAATCAACCCACTTATTTACATCTAAGGTCTTTTTTAGCTAGCATATTTCAAACCTTGTTTTTTAATCCCCTCCCCTTATATATATCAAATTTTTTTCAGTTGTGGTTCAGAAGGTGTTGAGGTGCTATTTGGACTTATACACTGAGGTTATTTAAGTTTTCTGATATCGATGCATGAGTGGAAATCTATTATATGCATTTAATATAATATATATTGCTTTGTATTTATCCAGTGTGAAAAATGCCCTTGAATTGGTAGTTAATATGAGGAAGATTGTTCCTTACATTGGTGGTTACTGGGGAACCTGTTTCTTCTTGCAACCAGCCAATGTAAGATGCAGTTCATAAATTGGTAGACAAGTTGAAAGTGCTCTTACATAGGGGTAAGTGGGTAAAACAAATTATGAAATTGGTAGAGGAACTGATACTTAAATGTGAGAACATCAACCTCATCTGTTCAGTGTCTCAGTGCCACAAACTTTAAAAAGTGACATCTGTATTGGAACATCAATCTGGTTAATAGTGTCAGCAGTCAGATGGCACTCTGTCTCTGGCTGTACCTGCAGTGAAGCACAACCATCACTGATCTAGGTACACCACTGAATATATCAAAAAACATTAAAGTGTAATAGCCCCCATCTAGCCAAAATGAATGATACCATAAAACATTTAACCTTAAAAGATAATTGTGGCTAAAGTTTATTTTGGCCATACTTCTCCTGTGGGTCACTTACTTGTGGTCTCCTTTGACCCTGCATCAGGTAAAACCCTGACATCATAGAGCTGCTCCAAACTCTAGAAGGTTCCAGACAATACTATCAGGATCCACCCAGATGCCTTATTGGCATCAAGCTTAGCTTCTCAGTGCACTGTTGAGAACCGAAGCCAGCCACTTCCACTCCCTCTACAGCCTAGCACTCCAGTGAGCACTGGAGGAACAGAGCAGAGTGTGGTGACTGACAGCTCCAAGCGGACCAAGAATTGAGTGATAACTCACCTCTCAGGCTTAGTGCGGCAGGGGACAGCTACAGCATCAGACTAATGCAGCAGGAGGGAGGTGAGTTCAGATGTTTGTTTTTTTGCATTCCCAAACTTCTATTTTAAGTATTTAAAGTGAACCTGTTGATCCAAATTGACCTGTGACCCGAACTGTGTGTTACTTCCTTCTCACTATTCAATAGGGTGCCTCAGCAGCCAACAGGGAGATGCTACTATAAATATGTCAAAACTTCCCATCTTCCTTAAAGTTGGATACGTTAAAGGGCATTGGTTACTGTATTGTAGATTATTTACATGTAACTTGCATTTTGCTTTCACTGATCCTGTAAGCAGTGCCTCAGTAATTAAGCTTATACTTGTTATATTTAGACTATAGATTTATATTTCAGTTATATACCGTTTCATTATATATAAGGTCATGGGAAGCATATTTAGCACAAGCTAACAAGATACTGCAAAACCCATCCCAGACACACCAGGTCTTTTTTTAGTTTATTTATGCATGCTACAAGTGTGCCAGGTTTGATATTAGTAAATCACTTCTTTAGATGCAATATAAATCAAAATAATCACCCACAGTAATTTGGTGCATTGTTTTTTTTTCTGTTGATAAAATGTACTTTTTTTAAATTTTTGCTTGGATAAAAAATATAACAGCAGTGTGGTCTATTACACTCAGCAGCAATCATAACTTATAACAATGAAAAGAAAAAAAAAAAAAAAAACTTGCCTTCAAGCTTAAGATGCCCATTGCAGCTTGACGTTCCATATATATATATATATATTTTTACAAGAGATAAATCCATATTCCGCTTGTTTCAATTCTCTCCTAGTCATTCCAAGGGATATTAAAGCAGAGCCTGAAGGTTCCATAATCTGTTGGCAATCCCAGTTCTTTGCTTGTGCTTTGCTTGGATGACTTAAGCCAATTTTGATATTTCCTTTGGCACAAACTGTAAATTAGTTTGAGTCAATCAGAAAGGTCAGCACTTAGACTTTTATCTGGGCTCTTTCATTAAAGTAAAAAAAAAAATTAACATTGGTGAACATACAAATGGAGCTCCCTTTGTCTTCAGCGTATGGTTCATTTTGAAGATGTACAAAAAAATTACTCATAATTACCATTTCTTATATTAACAAATCAGTGATTGACAGATTTCCCTACTGCAGATCAAAAAATGAGAGCTTTATTTGGCTGCTTTCAGCAAACTTCTACTTTTCACAGTTCATATATATGTCAATTTCCCTTGATTAGAGATTAAAAATCCACTAACTGTACTATTTTCATTTTAAGACAGCTGATGATTTTAAATGCAGCTCCAGAAAGCTGTTACTTTGCAAAAAAATAGTATCAGCACTAAAGGAGCAAATGTGCATTATAACCTTATCTTTCCATCAACTTACACTTCATCACTTTGAAAATGTTGGCTAGATCGACTAAAAATGGAATTCAAAAAGTTTAAGACCATTTTGAAAAAACAGAGTAAAATAACATTTGAGTGTCATCCATAATCCTCAGATAGCTAGAAGGAGTTGTACTATCAGAAACTCAAGTGTGAAATGCAATTTTTCGAACATTACCAGTTTATAAAACTAGCATTATCTCTTGCTTGGTCTTATAATTGATGAAAGCATGAATAGACAAAACTTCAACCACAAAAGTCGGCTGAGAAAATTCAAAGCATGGCAATTTGAAAGAGAGCATATTATAAAATAACTGTAACACTCAGTACATTTGAAAAGGTTTATATTGGGTTTAAATTCCTTTTTTTCTGACAAATGCGCTCTGCAACATTTAGTATATTTAGAAACTTCTTTTCACAGATGACTAGTATAGATCTTATATGATTGACTCAAACAAACATAAAAAACACAGATAAACATAAATGTAAGCTCATATGAATACATGCAGTATGTGTGCTTTTTTTTTTATATATATATATACAGTATAACACACTGTATATCATTACCATGCCTGCCAATAGTTATTTTTTTTTTTTAGCAATTTATTATATTTGGCACAATGCCCAGTGCCTATTTCATCCTCCAGTGCCTGGTCCTTCTACTTAGGGCTGTCAGCTTGTAACCAGTCAGTGGTTGACAGTGTCATAGCCAAACTTTTGTCAGGCACAGTTCTAAATGGCAGATATGCAAGTTGCTCAGTATTCAAGCAAAATGTCTACACCCTAGCAGCTGGACCCCTCAGTGCCACCATGCATTCTCTGTGATCTTTTGTGTTCCTCTTTACTGAAATTCCCCTAGTGTCCATCCTGCTTCTGTGACCTCCATTGTTACTCTTTTAGTGATTCACAATGACTCCCCATGTATAACTGCCTACAGCCATGGCCAAAAGTTTTGAGAATGACACAAATAGTAATTTTCACAAAGTCTCCTGCCTCAGTTTTTTTATTGCAATTTGCATTTACTCCAGAATGTTATGAAGAGTGATCAGGTGAATTGCAATTAACTGCAAAGTCCCTCTTTTCCATGAAAATGAACGTTATCCCATAAAAAACCTTTCCACTGCATGAAGAAGGCTTCAGGGTGCCCAAGAATGTCAAGCAAGCACCATAGCTGTCTCCAACGGTTGATTCATCTGCGCGATCAGGGCACCAGAGCTTGCTCGGGAATGGCAGCAGGCAGGTGTTAGTACATCTGCACGCACAGTGAGGCAATGACTTTTGGAGGACGGTCTGGTGTCAAGAAGGGCATCAAAGAAGCCACTTCTCTCCAGGAAAAACATCAGGGACAGACTGATATTCTTCAAAAGGTACAGGGGTTGGACTAAAGAGGTAAAGTCATTTTCTCTGATGAATCCCCTTTGCGATTGTTTGGGGCATCCAGAAAAAGCCTTGTCTGGAGAAGAAAAGGTGAGCTTTACCATCAGTCCTGTGTCATGCCAACAGTAAAGCAACATGAGACCATTTATGTGTGGGGTTTCTTCTCAGCCAAGGGTGTGGGCTCACTCACAATTTTGCCATAAGTAAAGAATGATACAAAAACCTCTGGGAGCAACCTCACCCAACTATCCAAGAACAGTTTGGTGAGGATGTGGCCAAGGAGTTGATTGACAGCATGGTGAAGGGTCAAAACTGCAAATATTGACTCTGCATGGACGTCATGTAATTGTCAATAAAAGCCTTTGACACTTATGAAAAGCTTGGAATTATACTTCAGTGTGACATCTGACAAAAGTTCTAAAAACAATAAAGCATCAGACTTTGTGAAAATAATAGTTGCGTCATTCTCAAAACTGTTGGGCATGGCTGTATAACCTGAATCCCAGCACCTGTGCTATCCACTGAATACTCCTGCTTCCAGTGACCCAATGTAATTCTGTGTACACCTGTCAGCTTTCACTATCTGTGTGATCCCAGAACCTCTGCCAGTCTAAACTATACTCTCTAAAAACCTGTGATCCTAGCACCTCTGTGTTGCAAGAGACTCTTCCTTCATACTTAACCCTGTCCGAGATAGCTGCCTGCTCCGTGAGCTAAAGGGCTGCTACCTGGGAGCAGTCAGCAGTGAAACTGATCACCACTTGTGGGATGCTCTGAAGGAGGCCAGTTAACCTCTTAGATTCTGCACCTTATTCCTTTCAAGGACCCTCACCTCTGCTGAATGAGTGGGCATGCTAAGCTTTCTCCTACTCTTGCCATTGGGTATCCTGCCATTTCTCTGCTGCTGCTCCAAAGCTCCCTGGAGATCTCTTCAGTGGCTTACGCCACTGCCTGTCACTGCTGCTATAATCAACTTTGGATTAGCAAATCTGTCACTTAATGGGGACTGACTCCAATCTGTGACAAAATGTTCCATTATTATGAGCAGCACTTTTCTCTAAATAACCCAGCATACTCATGTACCTTCACTGAACACATTGACGCACTTGCCAGAAGTTTTTCACCTCACATTACTATATGCATGGTAAAAGCAGTACCAATAATTACCTTACAAACAAAAATTGAAAAGTAAAATACAGCTTTATAAAAAGAAATAAACAAAAATGATAAAACAGTACACTAAAAATGATAGTTGTTTGAAGTTCTTCAAACAACAATGTACCCAAATTTGGAAAGCTGCTTACCCTGCAGTAAAATTTTAATATAACTGCAGTATAAAAACAGCTGTAGCCTGTAGTTAGAAATTCCCAACTTCCAACTATTTCCACCTATTCCTCTATCTGACCCTCTCTAACACAAAGTATAGGAAGTGCAAGGTCCTGGTTCAAAACATTTTCTAATGGCCCCTTCTCCTCAAATTAACCTACTATACTACTTAACTCAAAATGTAGAGTTTATTAAGATCTGGGACTTCATGATCCCATGAAATACTTTTTAGTGGATTTTAAAAAGCATCCTGGTGGTGCATAGGTCCCAACATGCTGAGATTTAACATGTGTTTATAATAAATGAAAGGCTTCCTGCTATGCTACGCATCTTTAAGAATTTCAGTGACCAGAGTGACATGGCCTATATAACAGTGTCTGTGAGTAGGAGTCTGCTGTAAAAAAAATCTTTAGAGTATAAATAACTTGATTTTTTAAACAAGGTTGGACTTTCTCTTTAAGTGATAGAGAAACAGCAGTAAGTGAAAATGAAGTCTCCAAAGTAGGAATTCATCATTAGTACAGATACCCCAGCTGGATGTTTTTCCCCAACTTACTTTTGATAAAAGTAAAGCTCCGTATACACGGGCAGAATGTTGGGAGACATTTGCCGGTACAAAAAATACCGGCCAATATTATGCCTGTATGCATGTCGGTCTGTCCGACAGATGCTGGCCTTTCGCCCAGCTTCTGTCAGGCATGCATACTGGAAAACCAGCAGCTGACGACTCCCGATCAGCACTCTCAGCCAATGACATAGAGTGCTGATTGGAGTGTTCTAGCGGGTGGACTGCCCCCAGGACAAAACACAACAGTACAGCAGGGGAGATTGCTGCACTAACCTTGCATGGTTAGCACAGTGGCTCCCGACCAGAGCTGGCAATTTTTTTTTTTCGTGCAACCCGGAAAGAAACTGTTGAGTGTACACAGCTTTACTTTTTGCAATTCCCATCACTTTCTGTCCTGGTGACAATGGCCATCAGGACACATTGAGTGATTATACCCAGTGAGGACAAAGACAGCAACAAAAACATGACAAGGACTCTTTACCACTCTATCCACAACTTGGCTTGGGATAGATCTTTTAAACTAAACTCTAGGCAGTTAGCAAAATAGTTGGTAAACATACATTATACACAGTATTCTCTGTTTTGTCTGCCATATAATTTATAATTTTTCCTGGCCATGCTTGTGATCCAAACAACTCTGCCAGATACTATAGCCATGTATTTGATTTCCACTTTGGTAAGAGTACACTTTGCCCCAGAACACACCCATGGCCTGCTGATAGGAGAAGGAATGATCAAGCTCTTAACAGTATGTTTTCTGTCATCACAGATGCATTGCTGAATAGCCTAATTGGCTGATAATACTGACTCTTATCTTCCCAATCTGAATCCTGCTGTGCAGGGGAGGACAAGAAAATATTAAGACACATTCAGCTACATCCCCCGAGCCCCCCTTGTACTTACCTGAGCCTGATCCAGTGCTGTGCACAAGAGCAACAGCTCTCTTGGCTCTCACCCTCTTCATAGGCTTAGAAGCCTATGAACCTAGGCTGCATGAATGCCCCCACAGCGAGCAGCTGGGCACTTGGGGTGGGGGTAGCAAGGAGTGCTGGCAAGGGACCTGAGAAGAGGAGGATCAGGGCTGCCCTGTGCAAAACCATTGCACAGAGCAAGTAAATATGACATGTTTGTTTTTTCTAAACAAATCACTTTAAAACTCATTGCTTCGTTCTTTTGCACACATATGTGAGCTAATAAAAAACATACGTTTATGGTAAGATCGGTAAGAATATGGAGTTCTCTTCCACAGGCAGTGGTTTTAGCAGGGAGAATAGATCATTTCAAAAAACTATTAGATAGGCACCTAAATCACCATAGCATACAGGGATATACAAGGCATATACAATGTAATAATGACATAAAAGCACACACACACACACAGGTTGGACTTGATGGACTTTTGTCTTTTTTCAACCTTACCAACTATGTAACTATGCAAAACAAATATTCATTGCTTTAGTTAATTTATTCAAGGTGAAATACACATACATCTTATATATGTATGTTAAACTTATGTGAATGAATGTGACAAATATAGCTAACATAAATGGGATTCATCTCTAGTGTAAAATATGTAACTTATCATGGTCACAGAAGTCACATTGAAAATGTATTTTTAATTACTTAACATCACAGTTATTCACATATGAAAACATGCTAGATATGAAACTTGACAGAAAATGTAAATTTTAAAAGCAAAATTGCTGTAAATAAATAGAGCTCAACAGCTAATTAATACTGTACAAAAGGCAACCAATATATACAGTACTTGGGGGGCTGGAAAATCAGATATAGATATACACTATATTACCAAAAGTATTGGGATACCTGCCTGTACACACATATGAACTTTAATGGCATCCCAGTCTAAAGCTGTATATACACTATACAACTTTTGTTGTTTGATTTTCTTTATGCGGCGTACACACGCTCGGACTTTCCAGTGGGATTGTCCGCTGGACCTAGTCCAGCGGACAAACCGCCGGACTTTCCAGCAGAGGTCCGCCGGACTTTCCGAACGTGTGGACTTACCCACACACGTCCGGACATTTCCAGCGGACAATCCACCGGAGTTTTGGCCAAAGTCCGCAGGACTTTTGAAATGAACGGACTCACACACGGAGGAAACTCCAGGTAGACGGGACTAGTGAAGGAAGTCAATGCCGCCGCGCTAGCCCCATCATCTGGTATGGATTTAAAGGGCTGAGTACTACTGAGTACTACTTAAAAAGGGATTATTGATTGGTTTGCGCAAAAGTTATAGCGTTTACTAAATAGGGGATAGTTTTATGGCATTTGTATTAATAATTATTTTTTTTCTAGTAATGTCGGCGATCAGCAATTTTTATTGTGACTGCTACATTATGGCGGACACATCGGACATTTTTGACATATTTTTGGGACCATTGTCATTTATACATCAATCAGTGCTATACAAATGCACTGATTCCTGTGTAAATGACACTGGCAGTGAAGGGGTTAACCAGGAGGTGGCAGTGTAGGGGTTAAGTGTGTCCTAGGGGCGTGTTGCTTACTGTGGGGGGCGTGGAACATAACTGATCTCTGCTCCAATCACAGGGAGGTGAGATCAGTGTCACTGTTGCTAGGCAGAACAGGGAGATGCTTGTTTACTTCAGCATCTCCCCGCTCTTCCTCCCTGTGAGACGATCACGGGTATCCCCGCGGCTATCGGGTCCGCAGGACCCGCGATCGGACTCACGGAGGTCCCGACCGGCGCGCACGCAATAGCACGTGGCAAATTCAAAGGGACTTGCCTGTACGCCCTTATGCCTGTCCGTGCCATTCTGCCGACGTACATCGTCGTGCGCCGGTCGGGAAGCGGTAATGACAACTCTTTAGAAGCGAGTATCCTGCAATATGACATTTAATGATTTGTAGTTTCAAGGTTTTTTTAGTAAATATTTTTTTCTTTTTTCTTCTAGGTAAATTTGAAACTGATTTAAAAAAAAAGTCACATTTCAATACTCTGTTAGACAAAAATAACAAATTCTGATCAGTCCACCAAGAAAATGTGCTTGCTTTCCTGTGAAAGAGATTCATTACTGAGATAGTTTGAAGAGAAGAAAAAAAAAAGTCTTTGTCACCTAAAAACATTATTTCTCATCAATATTCCATACACAAGGGCAGGGCAAGAAACCAGTATTTAATTCCATATAAAGCCAGGTGCAGCACTACAATGCTGGATGATGCTCTACAAAAGGCTTTTTATGCAAGGTGTTTATAATCAGAGGGCTGACCGATGTTGATCAAGGGCCAATCAACAGAGGGAATGCCAGGGAACCAGTCATCTACCCAGATGCTGTTAGAAAATGTATTGTAGAAATTGGCATTGGCTCGATTTGCAAACTGCCAAGCACACCTCATGTGTGGCTATATCAGCTGGCTGAAATGAAGGAGCAGATCCAGCACAGAAGAAAAAGACAGCAACAGCAATGCCAGTAAAATAAAGAAAAAGTGTCACATTTAGACAATAATTATATTGCAATCATTCTTTGTATGTCCTTTAGAATGTTAACAATTACATTTCCAGAGAAGCCTTCTCTTTTGTGCAGTGTTGGCTTCTTAGTGGATACTAAAAGAATGGTAAAAATCCATCCTTTATGGAGTTTGAGCTCCTGTAGCTTTATAGAACGTGCTTGTAGTGGACATTTTCTTCTTCATGAAATGTCCAATAAACCTGAGCATTCTCCCATAATGCAAGACAGCAGAGTATTACAGTCCATCTCCAAGTTCTTCAACTAAGGAATTTAAGGTGTGATCACTGAGACATCAATTCATAGATTATGCTGCAGCATAAAATACCAGTTAAGGGTTGTGTCTTCCTTCTCTGGGTACTCTCCTTTGGCTGGGAATGGCCAATGCCACAAGTGAGAGAGAGCAGCTTGGTGGTTCTGTTTCTCTATAAACAACTCTATATCTGTCTACTATACCCAGTGGGAACCATTTGGGCTAACATATTGGAATATATAGAGATTACACCAATATGTAAAGGGATAAGATAAGTCTGCTTCCGATAGTTGGCTCAGTTGTGTGTAGCTTGTTTTTACCCCCCACAGTCTTCCAGGAAGCAGAGCTTGCCCAGGCATTGTATATCACTGTACTACACTATATTTTCAAAAGTATTGGGACACCTATATACTCCACCATTCAGTATATACTATATATTTTGACAGTACAATTATGTTCCTACAGTCAGTAAGCTTATCCAAACAATTGAAATTCAACTCGGCAGATATCTATCTATCTATATATCTATCTATCTATATATCTATCTAAAAAATAATAATAATTGGACATAAAAAACGAGTCTAGGAATAATTTTCTTTAACAAAATGTAATCTAAATTTAAGCATCAACGTTTTGCAGATACAGCAGAACATACTCATTGCATTCTTGCTACAACCAAAATCAAATATTGTCTGTAAAGTTCTTCCTAACACTGTTGCAGAAGTTCCGACACATGTGTTGCACTTGTACTTTGCTAGGCTTTCACCCTCCTGTTTAGTTCATCCCAAATCAGCTTGATGGGTTTTAACCTCCCTGGTGGTTTTCCTGAGTGTGGCTCCGGGTGAAATTTCAGCACCATTAGTGGTAACCCCGAGCCACACTTGGGATTGCATTGCAAGATTCTGGTGCGGTATACTTACCTTGTCCCCAGAATCCTGCGATGTCTCCCCACTGTGTCTGCGGGCTCTGTCCTCCGCCCGATGCCTCTCTGTGCTGGGCTCCGTTCCCTGCGAGCGTTGCGATGCACGGGGCAATGCACGGGGCGGAGCCCAGCTGCAAATTAAGCAAAGTGAAAAATCATAACACATACAGTACACTGTAATCTTACAGATTACATTACTGTATGAAATTATTTCACATCCCTTTTGTCCATAGTGCTTTGTCCAATGCCCTGCATGCAGTTTTATATGATATACACTGTTCTTTCTGCCTGGAAACAGGAGATTGTCCACAGCAACCAAAAAGTGTCCCTTTATGTCAAAAGTGGTATTAGACCAGTTAGAGAACAGCGATAGTAAATTACAACACTTGCAGAATTGAGCGATAGTGAATCATGGGGAAATACATTTTAATATTATTATATTATTTTTTATAATTATTTATATTTATTTATTATATTATAATTTATGATTTTGTGTTTCAAACTTCATAATACCCGGGATATCTACTAGTTCTTTTGTTTGGACATATTTAAGTGTGTTATTGCTAAGAACAACAGACCTACAATATAAAACGCCAAATTTCTATGAAAAATAATTGTACCGCTTTAAAACACGAAAATCTGATATAATCATACTGCCAGGGAGGCTACGTATGGAGACTGTGCTGGCCATTCCATGATTTGGAGTGTACTATCTTGTTCTTTTCTTTTAAGGTAGTTCCTGGAGGTACATTTTGGGTCATCATCATGCTGTAGGCTAAACCCCTGACCAACTAGTTGAATTCCACAGACTATTGCATGGCGCTGCAAAATGCTGTGGTAGTATTTTTTTTCAGTTTGCCACGCACTCATATACAATAAATATAGTTATGTACCCAAAGGGCTTATTTCATCAGAGAATAGGTGCAGTACTACCCCCTTCCAAGTCACCTTTTGTCTAGTCCCCCTAACCACCTCCCTGCACTTTCACTTGTTTGCACACCCTACCCACCTCCTAGTGCCACTCCTTTTAGAGAAAACAGAACCAAGTATCAATTTGTGGTGCTAAGTAATTTGTATGACGTATTAATGATAATAAGAAAAGCAGCCAGCAACAATAACCCCTCCTCCCTCCCAGCAACAAAAGATCCCCCCACCAACAATAGATACCTACCAGCAACAAAAGATTCCCCCACCAACAATAGATCCCATTCAACAAAATACCCCCCAGAGAAACAATAGAGCCACCCCAGGAGCATTTAACCCCCTCCAGCAACCACAGATCTCCCAGCAGCTAGCATTAATAGATTCTCCAGCAACCAGAAACAATAGACTCCCTCAACAATAGAGCCCCCTCACAGTAACAAGAGATCTCCCCAGCAGTCAGCATTAATGGACCCTTCAGCACACCCCAGCATCCATCCCTTGCCAATATATACATTCCGTGCTTGAGGTGCTGGAGGTGCTGGAACTGCGCTCCTCCACGTTCCTGCTGAAAAAAAAGCCCTGTGTATCCATTAAAAAAAATATTTAAATTCAGCTAATGTATTGCATGTACTTCACTTCAGCCTTTTGTAATGTAATGTTGGGCAATCAGGAATATTTTATACACTAACAGAAAAGGAAGGATGAGCTTATCAGTTTATTGTTGCACCATCACTTTCCAAACACAGGCTGTAAATAGGGGGGTGACCAGGCTGTGGGGCATAGCTGCAATATAGAAAAATCAGGGCATTAGTCTGGCTGTGCTGTTTGGCACAGTTGTGTAAATCCCAGGACTAAGAGGACAGTTATACAAATCCTAGTAAAGTTGTTCCCATATATGCATTCCAAGTATGTATTTAGCTGTTTCCCTGGAGTTCAACTTTAACATGAACATATTAGCAAAGGAATTATTTCCATAGCAGACTACTGTGGAGCTGCTAAGGGAGCCATCAAACGAGGCTATCTACAGGTATATACATTTATTCAAGTACTGATATTATGTGGCAAATAATAATGGATAATATACATTTAGCATACAAATGTTTGACATTTTTATCGGTTTGCTGTTAAAGTAGATTGCCTGCTGCGGTGTATGCCCCACAGCATAAACTTAGATTAGATCTTCCTTATTTCCTCCTTTGATTAGACAATAAAGACTACTTTTATCATCTAGAGTCATAGCATAGATTGCTTAAATGTTTAAGGATGTCAGATATTATTGGTGTTTTCTTATCACTGGGTTTTAATGCACACATACTGTTATTTGGCCTATATGTTTGTAAATGCCGATAGCAAGGTATCAACTGCCATTTTCAGTTCCCAGTAAACAAAGCTTGGGAAATGTATGTGTATCACATGCCAGGGAGCAATATCAGAGATTTTTCATCAGCAAAGTAGACAAACAAAGTGTCACTTTTTTGAGAAATTACCAGTTTTATGGACACAGAATCAGACAAGGCTACATCTAGCTAAAAGCAATTGTAATTTCCTCTCTCTATGACTTTAGTGCTATGTAAAGCTGAACTCTAGGCAGATATAAATAATGCAAATTAATTGAGCTTAAAAGTTTTTTCTTTAATATGAGCAATGTAAGTACTTACATTTAGCTTGATAATCTCATGTACAGCAGAGCTCAGACTGGTAGAGGAAAAAGGAGCCCTAGAAGCCAGTCAGTTGTGCTGCAGTCGGGGCTGGTGCTACCACTAGGCAAACTAGGCAGCCGCCTAGGGCGCACTGCTGCCTAGGGCGCCTGGCCACTGGTGTTCCTACTCTCTTCTCTCTGCAGCAAGCAACTAAGTCTCAGCAGGCAGCCACTGATTTGTTCTTACATAGTGTCAGAGGTGCAGCGGCAGAGGACTGTGTGTGTGTCTTGACTCCCGAATGAATGGAAGCAAGCAAACATTCATTGATGGACACTGGTAGGCTGCATTGGTGGGCGCTGGTGAGGCTGCATTTGATGGGTGCTGGTCAGGCTGCATTTGATGGGCTCTGGTTGGCTGCATTTGATGGGCGCTGGTCAGGCTGCATTTGATGGGCTCTGGTGAGGCTGCATTTGATGGGCGCTGTTGGGCTGCATTTGATGGGTGCTGGTGAGGCTTCATTTGATGGTCGCTGGTGAGGCTGCATTGGATGGGCGCTGGTGGGCTGCATTTGATGGGCGCTGGTGGGCTGCATTTGATGGATGCTGTTGAAGATTCATTTGATGGGCGCTGGTGAGGCTGTATTTGATGGGCGCTGGTGAGGCTGCTTTTGATGGGTGCTGGTGAGGCTGCATTTAATGGGAGCTTCATTAAAAAGGTGGTGTATACCTGGGCATAGCAAAGTGGGTGGTGTCAGGGGTGGAGCCAAGGGGGGCAGCAAAATTAGGTTTCGCCTAGGGTGTCAAAAATATTTGCACCAGCCCTGGCTGCAGTGCTCATGTGCTATTAAGATGATAAGAGGGGAAAGCAGAGTGACAGAGAAAATTAATTCATCATTCTGCTGCTTTTCCTTTTACTATCCAGTCACAAGTGGAAGGGGGTTCAAGACCTGCAAGTGTTACTTAAAGGAGTTGTAAAGGCAGAAGGCCTTCTGTGTGTAGCAGCCGCCCCAGCACCCCTAATATTTACCTGAGCCCCATCTCTGTCCAGCGATGTCCACGAATCCCTTGACCTTAGGACTTTCCCTCCTGATTGACTGAAACAAAGCATCACCGCCATTGGCTCTGGCGGATGTCAAAGTCAGTTAGCCAATCAGGGAAGAGTCTGAATGGACACAGGAGGGAGGGGTCAAGAGAGTGGAAGAGGGACCCGGAAGAGGATGATCCAGGCTGCTCTGTGCAAAACCAGTGCATAGAGGAGGTAAGTATGACATGTTTGTTATTAAAAAAAAAAAAAAGACTTTACAATCACTTTAACTTTACTGTTCATCAAATTTGTTTTAAAAGTGAATGAATGCCCTAGAACTATTGCTCTCACTCTGGCATGCATGGCTATACCTAATATGTCTTGTGCATTCATCATTTTCTTGTTTAAACTTTTTATTAAGGAAAAGAACAAAGCTTACATTGTAAAGAGACAAAAGCAAGTCATCCCCTAAGGACAGGGGGCAAGACAAAATATACATCACAGTGCAATGACAGGTCAAATGCACATATTCACCAGCACACCTCAGATCATCAATTATGTCCAAATCATTATTGAAGAATGATCACATCACAGAAGACATGGTGCAACGTTTTTGGAACTGCGCAGAACCCCTTCATTATGCATGTGAAGGGGTCCTGCTCGGCTCTGAAATATTGCGCTATATCTACTGTGATGTGATCATTCTTCAATAAAGATTGGACATAATTGATGATCTGAGGTGTGCTGACGAATATGTGCATTTGATCTGTGATGTGTTCAGTTCCAGCTGTTTGTTGATGCATCTCCCGTTACTCCTAAAGCCCTATCCAGGAACATGTGTGATGGGAATATTGATACTACTAGTGCAATGACAGGGACGCAGCCCACATAACATAATTGTAATACATACATAATAGATAAGGATTGGGGTACAATGCAGTGTGTTCATATACAAGGTGACACAAGTGTCCAATGCATTCCTCATTTTCATACGGGTACAGGGTGCACACACACCACAGGAAATCGTGTTTCTTGTGTGCATATATGTGGGAAAAGAGGGTCTTTTTAATATTTTTGGATTTTTTTAAACATTTATTTCAATAAACTTTTATTTGATAAACTTTTTTGTATCAATCTTATTTTATTATTCATTAGTTATACAGACTAAAACATTTTTAGACAAATACATGGTTGCACACAAGTTTAAGTCACTTAATTAATCCAACATGGCTTATGTAAATGTCTTTGCACACAATTACTATTACTTCAACAAACAAAAAACAAAAAACAAAAAAAACAAAAAAAAAGGGAAAAAGACAGATTTATAACTTAACAATCCCCCTCACCCCCCCTCCCCCTCCCCCTCCCCCGTCCCCCCTCTCTTTCCCAGTGTCAAAGCTCTGACTATTGTTACTGTGATCCATATTATTGATTTCTTGCCTTCGCTATTATCTAATTTAACTATATTTCTCTATACATCCTCCAAGGGGCCCATATCCGCATCCATTCCTCCTGGTTGCCTATCTCATATGCCAAAAGTTTTTCTAATCTTTCTATATTGTCCATTTCTGTAGCCCATTCCATTATTGATGGGGACTGAGTTGAACGCCAGTGCCTTGGTATAACCAATCTTGCTGCTGTCAACCATTGGCGGAGAAGACTTTCTTTTATGTTTTTATATGTACCTGGTAGAATAGAGAGAAGGGTAATTTGAGGGGTGTTGGGTATTACCTCCCCTGTGATTGTAGTATACATTTGTATGATTTTTTCCCAAAAATTATGTATTTGGGGGCATTCCCACCAGATATGGAGCAATGAGCCCCTATCTGTGTGGCAACGCCAACATTTATCTGATCTATCTGGGTATATACGCTGTAGGGTCGCTGGGGTCCAATACCACCTCGAAAGGATTTTATAGCTAGTTTCCTGTGCTTTAATTGCTATTGATGAACAATAGACTAGATTAAACGCCTTCTCCCAATCTTCCGCCTTGATTGGAGCATTAATCTCCTGTACCCAGTTGTTTATAAATTCTGGTGGCTCCGAATAATATTTTGTGGTAAGCATCTTGTATATCTTAGAAAGAACGTGTTTTGGTTTAGAATCTTGTAACAAAAGACTTTCAACCTGGGTTGGCTCTCTGTATAGAGATCTATTAGGTGAAATAGATAACCAAAAAGACATTAGTTGCCAGTATTCCATCCTTTGTATGCCTGATGGTTGTTGCGTGGGGAATAGGTTTTGTAAGGAGGGGACTCTTCCTTGGCAAAGGATTTGACCCAGTCTTAAATGGGACTCTTTGTTCCAAGTTAAAAAATGTGTACGGTTTACTGCCGGTGGGAAGTTAGGGTTGTCAAAAAGCGGGGTCATTGGTCCAATATAGGAGGACAGTTCTAGCTTTACAACTGTTTTTACCCAGATTTTTAATAGATGAGATGTAAGGGGGGGCATATTTTTTTTTTTTTGTAGCTCTCGACCGATATCTCTGGTGGATAGGTTTAACCAAGGTATCGCCTTGAGGTCCAGTTGGTTTAAACCCTGTTCTATTTCTACCCATTGTTTTATTTTCGAGTGGTGGAACCAGTTCACTAGTCTAGTCAAGACTGCCGAAGCATAATAATAGTACAGATCAGGTGCACCTACTCCTCCTTTATTCTTTGGAGTTAATAGTAATTTCTTGCGTAGTCTAGGTTTCTTGTATCCCCAGATAAATTTTACAAATGCTGTTTGTAAATTTGAAAAAAAAGATCTGGGGATAGGCACAGGGATGGTTTGAAAAAGGTATAAGAAGCGTGGTATTATATCCATTTTTAATATATTGATCCTCCCAAACCATGAATGTTGCTTAGCATCATATTTTTTCAAATCTAGTAAGGTACGTTGCAAGAGAGGGATATAGTTCATATAAACTATAAAGTTCAAAGATAAACTTTTTTAATTTACTGTACTGCTATTACAATGCCCCTTTCCAATGTACCTGCATTGTAGTGTATCATAACATTTGGCAATGCATTGTGGTACACTGCAATCACCAAACTTGCAATGCACGTTAATGTGTGTTCATTAAAAGCACCACAATGAACTACCCTGATGGAAACAAGTCCCTACAGAAATGTTATCTCTTCCCCACTCCACTACCCCATGTCTGGAACTTGTCTTTAAATATTAACATTTTAAATTTTTGTTTTTCAATTATTATTATATTATTAATATAGGCTTTTGCTAGCATGTATTGCCCTACTTGTGGGTCTGCTATTGAAGACTAGTTACATATATAGTTACATAATTGGTAATGTTGAAAAAATACTCAACCTGTGTGTGTGTGTGTGAGTGTGCATTTATGTCAATAGTACATCGTATACCCCTGTACATTGTGGTCGTTAAGGTGCCCATCTAAAAAATTATTTTAATTATCAATGCTCCCTGCTGATACCACTGCTTATGGAAGAGAATTCCACATCCTAACCGCTCTGACAGTAAAGAAACCTCTACGCAGTTTAAGGTTAAACCACTTCTCTTCTAATTTTAATGAATGGCCACATGTCTTTTTAAATTCCCTTTCAAAAAAAGTGAAATAAAAGTACGGTATTTGTACATTGATATCATATCCCCTCTCAAGCATCTTCTCTCCAGAGAGAATAAGTTCAAAGCTTCCAGCCTTTCCCTATAGCTGAGGTCCTGCAGTCCAATCATTAGCTTGGTTGATCTTCTCTGGACTCCCCAGCTCCAGCACATCCCTCCTGAGGACTGGTGCCCAGAACTGGACGGCATACTAAAGATGTGGCCAGACCAGACTCTTGTAGAGTGGGAGAATTATCATTTTATCTCTGGAGTTAATCCCTTTTTAATGCATGCCAATATTCTGTTGGCTTTGCTTGCAGCAGGCTGGCATTGCATGCCATTGCTGAGCCTGCCATCTACCAGGACCCCTAGGTCATTTTTCTATCCTAGATTCCCCCAGAAGTTGAATAACTTGCATTCTTATTTTTTTGGCAACAAAATGCATTACCTTACATTTTTCAACATTAAACCTTATTTGCCATGTTGTTGCCCACCCCATTCATTTGTTTAGGTCTTCTTGCAAGGTTTCCACATCCTGCGTAGAAGTTATTGCCCTGCTTAACTTTGTATCATCTAGAATTACTATGACAATCTTATTGCTGTTTAATACAACTTTATTCTATTTTGAAAGTACAGTGTGTTCTTTAATAATTAACCAGGCATGCTAAAGATAGAAAAAGTTGCAACTAATAAAAAAATAATAGAATTGCATACCTTTATCCCACTAATGCGGTGTACACACGACCAGACTTTTCGAAAGCAAAGTTCCGACGGAACGAATCCGTCGGACAATTCGATCGTGTGTGGACTTCATCGGACCTTTTCTGTCGAAAAATCTGACTGACTTTAGAAATAGAACATGTTTCAAATCTTTCCGCCGGAACCTGTTCCTATTGAGAAAATTGCTCATCTGTATACAGGTCCGACGGACCAACAATGACGCAAGGGCAGCTATGGGCTACTGGCTATTGAACTTCCTTTTTGTAGTCCCATCGTACATCATCATGTTAAACGATCGGACTTTGGTGTGATCATGTGTAGTGTGATCGTGTGTCGAAAAGTCCATCTGAGTTCATTCCGAAGGAAAGTCCGGTCGTGTGTACGTGGCATAATGCCCCATACACTTGGTCGGATTTTCCGATGGATTCTGTCCTATCGGACAATGTTGTCGGAAATTCCGACCGTGTGTAGGCACCATCGGACAGTTTCCATCGGATTGTCCGATGGACAAAGTCCTATCTCCTGCTGGATAGATTTTTTGACAACAAAGTCCGATCACACCAATTCCGATCGTGTGTAGCGAATTCCGACGGAGAAAGTACTACGCATGCTCAGATCACATTACAAGACCAAAGCTATTGGCTACTAGCCTCTACGTAGTCCCGTCGTAGGCAACAAACGTCACCACGTTCAGAATGATCGGATTTTCCGACAACTTTGTCCGACCGTGTGTATGCAACACCAGTGTCGGACTAAATCCGTCGGACCAAATCCTATGGATTTGGTGGTCGGATTTTCCGACCGTGTGTATGGGGCTTAAGAGTTGTAGAAAGACAGAGTCAATGTGGGCAAGTCCCCTTAATCCAGTCATTATGAAATGTATCAGGACAGATGTTCAATCATCCTCTTCTAGCTGAGCATTTGTTGTCAGGAATATGGTCGGCAGGACAGGACACCCAGATATCAGTACAAACCTGACAGAGGTTCTAAATTATCCCCACTTAAAAAAAAATAAAAAAATAAAAGTTTTGATTGTACAAGCACTTTAACATGATGGGACATGCTTTAAAGAAGAGGGATGCTTGATGGTAAATGTGGGTCATGCATGGAGAACGCCTTTAAATGAACTAGCATAGAACTATGTGTTCTTCTCCCACTCATTGACCTTTTGGTCAGCAAGTCAGGAAAACATACAGAATTCCTTATTATAATTGATAGTTTTATGTAACTGAGCATAAGGAGAAAAGTGTAAATTACCCTTTACAAATTCACAGCAGAACTAGAAGGGTGCAGTAGAACATCAAAGGCAGAGTGTAGAGGGTAGAGCCAAAGACCACAAGTGTGATGTAATTTTTAGGACAATATTCAATAATTATTTAATTTAGAAAAATATATATCGAAAAAATTAGATTTATCGAGGCGATTCAGTTCGCAGTTGCAGCGCTATACAAATCTTTCATTCAATCTTTCATTGTTTCAGTTTGTTTTGACCAAGAGCTAAAGTTTCTATAAAAAAATAAAAATAAAAAATAGAAAATATAGAACATTTTGTATATGCACTACAAAACATGTATTGTATAAACAAGTAAAAAAAATAACTTTTACAACAAAGTTCTAAAAACCCTCTGTGATACATAGGGAATTGAGAAAGTCATTTTTTTTCTTTATTATTCTCTAATACCACAAGCTACTTAATAATTCAGTTGGCAACATTTTCAAATGAATAAAAGCTTGATTTTATTTGTCATACTTTTGAGAATTGTTTAAATATACTAATCTTTACCACTGCAATTTGTGAGATTTGTATGCAAATCAAGAATAATTAAAAATATTATTTTTGTATGATCTTCTTTGTATTATTCAGTAAGTGCATGCTGTCACTGGGGACACTCGGAGAAACCCCACATACCGTCTTCTTCTCCTGACTTACATAAAATGTAAATGTATAAAGTTTTCTAGAATGTGGTCTGCTTAAGCCCTGAGTGCCAGCGGCCTAGATTTCTCTCATTAGAGCTTAGTGTTGCCAAATCCTGATTCCTGATGTCGGGGGATTAATTACTTTTCTTTACTCCATAACAAAGAATAAGACAAGCCTGTACTACTGCCAGGCAGTTGTAGTTTGGTCATCTCACTTGTCTTTTTTTTATTATATGCTGGATATTTTTTATTTTTTTTACCTTAAAGCATATCAGTGTTACATCCATCTAGTTCAACCATAAAAAATAATAAAATAAAAAATAGCATACAATCCCATATACCCAATCCTATACTCACAGTTGATCCAGAGGAAGGCAAAAAAAAAACCCAGAAAAGCATGATCCAATTTGCTACAGCAGGGGAAAAAATCCTTCCTGATCCTAGAGAGGCAATCTGATTTTCCCTGAATCAACTTTACCTATAAAAGTACCCAGTTATATTATGTACATTTAGGAAAGAATACAGGCCTTTCTTAAAGCAATCTACTGAGCTGGCCAGAACCACCTCTGGAGGAAGTCTATTCCACATTTTCACAGCTCTTACTGTGAAGAAACCTTTCCGTATTTGGAGATGAAATCTCTTTTCCACTAGACGTAAAGAGTGCCCCCATTGTCCTCAGTGTTGACCATAAAGTGAATAACTCAACACCAAGTTCACTATATGGACCCCTTATATAGTTATACATGGTGATCATCATACCCCCCCTAATCTCCTCTTCTCAAGAGTGAATACATTAAGTTCCTCTAATCTTTCCTCATAGCTGATCTTCTCCATGCCTCCTATAAGTTTGGTTGCCCTTCTCTGCACTTTCTCCAGTTCCCCGATATCCTTTTTGAGAACTGGTGCCCAAAACTGAACTGCATATTCCAGATGAGGTCTTACTAATGATTTGTACAGGGGGCAAAATTATATCTCACTTTCTGGAGTCCATGCCTCTCTTAATACAAGAAAGGACTTTGCTCACTTTGGAAACCGCAGCTTGGCATTGCATGCTATTATTGAGCTTATGATCTACCAAAACCCCCAGATCCTTCTCCACCATTGATTCCCCCAGTTGTACTCCCCCTAGTATGTATGATGTATGCATATGCTTAGCCCCCAAGTGCATAACTTTACATTTATCAACATTAAATCTCATTTGCCACATAGTCGCCCAATTAGACAGTGCATTGAGGTTGACTTGTAAATTGGAGACATCCTGTAAGGATGTTATTCCACTGCATAGCTTAGTGTCATCTGCAAAGACAGAAATGTTACTTTTAATACCAGACCCAATATCATTTATAAAGGTATTAAAAGGTAAGGGTCCCAGCACTGAACCTTGGGGTACACCACTGATAACCTTAGACAATTCAGAGTAATAATCGTTAACTACTACTCTCTGAATTATGTCTTTTAGCCAGTTTTCTATCCATTTACAAACTGATATTTCGTGCCGTGTGTGGGGAACTGTGTCAAACGCTTTTGCAAAATTCCAAGTATACCACGTCCACTGCCACCCCGCTGTCCAAGGTTTTACCTCCTCATAAAAAGAAATCAGGCTTGTTTGACAACTTCTGTCTTTCATGAATCAATGAATGAAATCAGTGTTGACTGAGATTATGCAAGGGTCCTAATATTCAGTATTTAGTTATTAATATTGTGCAGGCTTGCTTATGCAAAGTGTATGTATGTACTTTGTGCCTTCAGCTTGAGAGTCAGAGGTGAGAGGTCATGTGAAGGATGATGTCTCATTAAATACAAATCCCTCCAAGAACATTAAAGTCACAATTACCAAATCTAAACTTGCAAAACTGGCAGACACAAAAGATAACTAATATCTCAGATCTCTACAACGCTAAAAACACTCTAAAAACCTTTACAAATCTCCAAACTGAATACGACCTCCCCCACACGGAAGCCTTTACATACATGAGGATCTCCCACTTTCTTCGAAAATCTAAAAGCTCTACTAAGGCCAAAATTCCTGAACCAATACACAACTTCTACACATACACAACATACCCAAAACCTGGTATCTCTACAATGTACTCTATACTTAACAACAACCGGCCATACTCCCAAATACCATCTCTCTCAAGATGGGCAGAAGCATTGTTGTCACCCCCGACATGTGGACACGCGCCTTTAAGCACACCTTTACAGCCTCCCATTGCTCTAACCACTGGAAATCATACCAAAAAACAATTCACAGATGGTATCTCACACCCTACGGTCTATCCAAATTCTTCCCTGGACATCCTCCTACCTGCTGGAGGTCTTGTGGAAGTACTGGTAGCATAGCACACATACTATGGTTTTGCAGATCCCTAAGCTCACCAGCATATTAGTGCCTCCTCATCAGTGCCCATAAGTGCCACCTCATTAATGCCCACCAGTTCAGCCTATCAGTGCCCATCAGTGCCGCCTTATCAGCGCAAATCAGTGAAGGTGAAAAATTACTTAGTTACAAAATTTACTGACAGAAAAAATTGGAAAAAAATATGTTTTTTGGTCTTTTTTTTGTAAAAAAAAAAAAACCCAGCAGTGATTAAATACCACCAAAAGAAAGCTCTATTAGTGTGAAGAAAATGATAGGTACAGTGTCGCCTACCAGTGCCCATCAGTGCTGCATATTAGTGCCTTCTCTTCAGTGCCCATCAGTGCTGCCTCATCAGTGCCCATTAGTGCCCCCTAATCAGTGCAGCCTCATCAGTGCACATCAGTGAAGGAGAAAAATTGCTTATTTACAAACTTTTATAACAGAAACTAAGAAAAAACATTTATTTTTCTTCGAAAGGTTTGGTCTTTTTTTGTTTAGCAAAAAAAAAAAAAAAAACAGTGGTGATTAAATACCACTAAAAGAAGGCTCTATCTGTCTCAAAAAATGATAAACATTTTGTTTGGGTACAGCATGGCATGACTGTGCAATTGTCATTCAAAGTGTGATAGCGCTGACAGCTGAAAATTGGCCTGGGCAGGAAGGGGGTGAAAGTGCCCGGCATTGAAGTGATTAAGTTACAACTTGTCAAAGAACAGTTAAAATAAGCATTTTCTACACAGCCCCTGACTTCACTACCTGTATGCTTGTTCTAGTTCATTAAACCAGAAAGTTTATAAAGCAGAGACAGCAATATGACTAGTATTTAGAAAATAAGGTCAGTGAGGAAAGCCCCAATATTTATCTCAGTACAGATTCCTTTAAGATATTTAGATGTACATGAACTGCTTCTCATTTGTAAAGAATAGGGATTACTGACATTTAGAGTTTTTATTTCCTTGAAATGTAAGTGAATGTTGTTCGTTTTTGGAAAAATCATGCCATTTAAACAAAATGAGTTACACGAGAAAGCAAAGTTAGGATGGTTTTGGTGGTTTTTAAGGTTGAAATTGTCTTTAAATTATTCCTGAGAATTACAGTAACTCCTTTTAGCCATCTTGAATATGTTCTTGTGCCAAAAAAAGATTGGTCTTATTATTTTGAATACACACATTTAATTAAAAAGACTTCCAATACACAAAGAAAAAAAGAAAAAGAAAAAGACAATAAATTACAGTAAATACAGCCAGCAATAAAAACACAGCATCTAAATAAAAAAGTTGATTTAAAAAAAAATTGCTAATTAGATGAAAATAGGAATTTGACCTTTGGCAAAATTTTACAATTGGTTGCTTGGCATCAAAAACAGTTTTGCTCATATCACTCTACTCTAGTTTTCCCTAATGAAATGTTATTTCTGCATTCATCCTCAAACACGCTGAGAAATTTCATCTGTGACAAAAGATAAAATCTAGAATATTATGAAGAAAGTAGTGTTTTATAAAATGCATTATGTATTAAGTACCGCACTTTAAACTTGTTTTTAGAGAAACTCTTGGTAAACAGCTGCTTAATGGGGTATCACTTAATAATGAATTGATTGTCTTTTCACAGAGGGTCTATATAACATTTGAAAAGATTGCTTAATGACTGCACACTTAGAAATAACATTGGGTTGAAAGTGCGTTCTTCAATTTTTTTCTAAATCACTGCTATGTATGATACCTTTTTTAAATTCTTCTACAGGCATTTAACGTAAGCTTATGTAGAAGCCTAATGGAAAAAATAGTAAAGAACATTTATACTCATGAAAAACAACATAATTACAAATTATCTGTTGTAATACGCAAAGTAGAAAGTTAAAAATCAAAGTTTCAAATTTAAGATAAATAACAACAAGTAGCTGCATAGTAAATTACACATTTGCAATAAGTGTGTTTTTATCCTTTCAATTTTTAAAAAGGTTTTGGATGAAAAAAAAAAAAATTGCAAACTACGTTAGGGACCAAACAATATAAAAAAAAAAACAGTAAGAATATATATATATATATTTAACAAACAAACTTTGTGTCTCTTTTAGTATAGTAGGCATGCATATATAACTGAATTATAGTGGAGCCTTCAAGTGTAGAACTAAGGATGTAAAGATGCTATTTTATTTTTGTTACTTGAGGAACATTGGTATATTACAGTAATAACCGACAAAAGCATTCTCCTGTATTTATTTGTGATCCGTACATAACACATAACAATTTTTGCTACCTCTTCTTGCATGCCAGAGCAAATACTCTGGCAATTTAAAGTAAACCTTTACCCAGTTAATATTTGATAATGTAACCAACACACTTTAGTTAGCTAAAGAGCCTACACTTACCTTCCCTCATTCCCTTCCCTCATTTTTCCACCACTGCTGGAACTTTCCAAAATTCCCCATCAGGTTTTATTTTTTTTAAACTGTATAGCAATGGCTGTAATAGGGGCTGTTGCTGTAACAGGGGTTGATACCTGAGATTGCCTCCTAAAGGAGTGTGTGAGTTACACCAATGATGACAGTGATAGATAGATAGATAGATAGATAGATAGATAGATAGATAGATAGATAGATAGATAGATAGATAGATAGATAGATAATTATTATGTTATTTCCTGTCACATAGCAAAAACAAGAATTGAGAAAGTCCTTCAAATGAGGAAATCCTTGGTTGTCACAAGGATCACCATAACTAGTGTCCCCAATGAAAGATTTCCTTTTCTGGGGAACAACTACAATTTGCGATTTTCTTTCACTTTCTCTTTGAGTAATAACAATAAGGCCACTCAGCTGTCAGCTAATTGCCAGCTCCTATCTCTCCACACCTGTTGATGATAACCTGCTCGTCAGTCCTGCCTACTTAAGCCATTCAGCCCAGTGGATCTCTGCCTTCGCCTTAGTCAACATCACAGAGACTATGTGTGTGCTTCAGAAACTAAGAGAGAACAATCTCTATTGTAAATTGGAGAAGTGCAAGTTCCATCGTGATTTGTTGCAGTTATGTGTGCTGGTTTATCTCGATGATATCCTTATATTTTCCAAGTCCCTGGAGAGCCACCACACAGATGTCTGTCGTGTGCTTCAGAAACTAAGAGAGAACAATCTCTATTGTAAATTGGAGAAGTGCAAGTTCCATCCAACAGGTTAAATTCCTGGGTTATGGAATTTCCACTGCTGGTTTTTCGATGGACCCAGAGAAACTTTCAGCAGTCCTACCGTGGCCCCGACCCGTGGATTTACGTCCTCTGCAGCGTTTCCTTGATTTTTACAACTTTTATCGAAATTTTATTCATAACTTCTCATCTCTGATCAAGCCCCTGACTGATATTACCAGAAAGGACGGTAACACACAGAGTTGGTCTCCAGAGACTGTTAAGGCCTTTGAGAGTCTCAAGGCTGCCTTTGTTTCTGCTCCT
The DNA here is from genome assembly GCA_028564925.1 of Lithobates sylvaticus. Classification (NCBI taxonomy): domain Eukaryota; kingdom Metazoa; phylum Chordata; class Amphibia; order Anura; family Ranidae; genus Lithobates; species Lithobates sylvaticus. The sequence goes on from CM053027.1 coordinate 78,296,622, forward strand.
GTGTTGGCACATCCTGATCCTACGTTACCTTTTATCCTTGAGGTTGATGCTTCTGAGACTAGTATTGGCGCCCTTTTCCAAGAAATTGTCACCTGCGGAGTGCAATTACGAGATTGGTGACAGAGCTGTTGGCGATCATTTTAGCCCTGAAAGAATGGAGACATCTCCTCAAAGGTACCACTGTGCCGGTTCTCATTCTTACTAACCATAAGAATCTCGCATTCTTGTCTGAGGCTAAACGCCTCTCTCCGAGAAGGGCACGATGGGCTCTTTTCTTGTCAAGTTTCAATGACATTGTCTCATTCTTACCCAGTACTAAGAATGTAAGGGCTGACGCATTGTCACAACAATTTTCCTCCACTTCCAAGTTGGAGTCAGTTCTGGTTCCTGTGATTCCTCCTGATCATATTCTGGCTACAGTTTGTACCAGTTTCACTTCTCCTTTGGGTGACAAAATTCTTGCTGCTCAGGTCCATGCTCCTCCTGAGAAACCTTGTGACCGCTGCTTTGTCCCAGAGAGTCTCCGTACTGCTGTGCTCCAGACTTACCATTCTCCCAAGGCTGCTGGCCACTCTGGGAAGAATCAACTCTTTTGGGCCATTTTCCAAAATTCTGATGACCTAGTCCACGTGCCTTTGTAGCTGCCTGTTCCATGTGTGTTCAGATTAAGACTCCATGACACCTTCCAGTGGGCCTCCTATAACCCATACCCAATGGAGAGAGGCCCTGGACCCACCTGTCTATGGATTTCATTGTGGAGTTGCCCAATTCCCAGGGCAACACAGTTATCGTTATGATGGTTGACCGGTTCTCAAAGATGTGTCATTGTTTTCCACTAAATAAGTTGCCCACTTCTAAGGAACTGGCTTCCATTTTTGCAGAGATCTTTCGCTTACATGGGCTACCCAAGGTGATTGTCTCGGACAGGGGTAGTCAGTTTGTCTCCCGGTTCTTGTTTTGTGCACAGTTGAGTTCAGCTTGCTTTCTCCTCTGTGTATCACCTGCAGTCTAATGGGGCCGCAGAACGAGCCAATCAGTCCTTTAGTCCTGTAGCCAATTCCTACATGGCTATATTTCTGACCATCACAACAACTGGTCAGACCTATTACAGTGGGCAGAGTTTGCTCACAACAGTGCCTTGAATTCTGCTTCCCAATTGTCCATGTTTATGGCGAATTATGGTTTCCAACCTTCCATATTGTCTGACTCGTTTGTTCTGCAGGGTATTCCTGCATTAGAGGAGCATCTCTGTGGTCTTTGTTCCACTTGGGCACAAGTCCAGGAGGATTTGCAGGATGATAATGATAGGTACAGACTCCATGCTGACCGCAGACGCCTGCCTGCGCCTTCCTACCAGGTTGAGGACAGGGTCTGGCTGTCATCTCGCAACCTCCGACTTCGTGTTCCCTCACTGAAGTTGGCACTTCGGTTTATTGGGCCTTTCCATATTCTTCGCAGGATTAATCCAGTGGCTTACGCATTAGACCTTCCTTCTAATATGCGTATTTCGAATGTATTTCCTATCTCCTTATTAAAACCTGTACAGGTTGAGAAACATGAGGAATATGAAGTACAGTCCATTGTTGACTCCCATAGGTTCCGTGGATGCATAAAGTACCTGGTGCATTGGAAGGGGTACGGTCCAGAGGAACGCTCTTGGGTCTCATCCTCAGACGTACATGCCCCTGTCCTCCTCCGTGATTTCCATAGACATTTTCCCCTCAAGCCTGGTGGTCCTCCAAGGGGAGGGGTCATTGAGAAGGGGGTACTGTCAGGGCTGGGCTCAGCCCTTCCTCCTCAGAGCTGGCTGCTCACTGTTGGCTAATTGCCAGCTCCTATTTCTCCACACTGACTCACCTGTTGATGATATCCTGCACGCAGTCCTGCCTACTTAAGCCGTTCAGCCCTGTGGATCTCTACCTTCACCTTAGTCAACATCACAGAGACTATCTCCTGCATTCCTGTTAAAAGACTTGCTTGGCTGACATCACTTCTGGCTCCAGATCCTGCTTGCTATTTTACTATGCACATCTCTGGCTCCCTGATGTTTGGCTTGTCTGACTATCCGTTTTGGTTACTGAACTCTGGCTATGTTTTGACTACGTTTGTTCTATTTACTTTTATTATTAAACAAGTATGATTTAACTGTACTTCTGTCTCGGTCTGATTTCACGGTTTCTGATATAAGCATAACAAATGGAGAGGATGAATCTCCCCAATGGGGCACAGACAGCAATAACAACCTTATAGGTGTTCTAATCATAATCCCCCTCCATTCTATCAAAAAATAAATACATAAATGTTGGCATTAGTTATACTTTAAATTGTCATTAAACCCAGACCATGAAAAACTTTAATTACATGCTATATAACAGAGCATACTCACAAAGGCACTAATACATTTGTTTTGTGTGGAGTGATCCTGCCCTCAGCTGTCCCTCCCATATTCTCTGCATCCCCACTCCAGGTTGAGATTGTGTAGACCAGCTGGTGTCTTCTGCAGAGCATGCTAAATTTCAGTCCCACATAAGCTCTTTTTTTCCTCCTTTTTCTTATCTGTGCAGCCCACAGTCACACATAAGAGTCACACATGTAGGCATATATTCATTGGTAAAAGACACTCCACTCCCTGGTAAAAGACACTCCACTGGGATATAGTATGATAATTCATTACATTCACTAAGAAGCGCACAAAAAGCATTATTATTTATTTAGAGAATTAAAAAAAAAAAATACAGTGTCATGATATATGTGATGTATATGAATGAATTATGGAAATTTACACTTCTCTGTTTAGTAGCACTTTAATATATTTTCTGGTATTTGAAATTACAATATTTTGATACAGTAGAAAGGGTTAAAATCTCTATGAATTTGTCATTGAAATTGATGTTCCTGTTGAGTTGATTGTTCCTCACTCTCTGGGTTGTTATGTAGCCAAGAAGTAAAAGGTAATCTCCCTAAAGGGAGCACAGTCAACCATGCAAACCTCATAGAGGATCATAGCCTTTCCCACACTAAACATAAAATGTTTAGCTTAACCGCTTCCCGACCGCCTCACGCAGATATACTGTGGCAGAATGGCACGGGCAGGCAAAATCACGTACCTGTACGTGGCCCTTTAATTGCCTGCCCGTGGGTCGCGCTCCGCCAGTGGCCCGCTCGCGACCTGGTCGTGAGCTCCGTGACCCCGGCCGTGGGACCAGCGGACCCGATCGCCGCTGGTGTCCCGCGATCGGGTCACAGAGCTGAAGAACGGGAGGGGTCTGTGTAAACAAACCTCTCCCCACGCTTCCTACTCTGCCTGTAATTGATCGGCTGTTCCCGGTCATCGGGAAAGCCGATCAATGACGTCAGACGTCAGCCCCGCCCCCTAATGTAAAAAAACACACACACGTCACAGCCCATAACCCCTCCCCTCCCCCTAGTGGTTAACTCTTTCACTACCACTGTCATTTATACAGGAATCAATGCATTTAAATAGCATTGATTGCTGTATAAATGACAATGGTCTCAAAAATGTGTCAAAAATGTCCGATGTGTCCGCCATAATGTCGCAGTCACAATAAAAATCGCTGATCGCCGCCATTACTAGAGAAAAAAAAATATTAATAAAAATGCTATAAAACTATCCCCTATTTTGTAAACGCTATAACTTTTGCGCAAACCAATCAATAATCGCTAATTGCGATTTTTTTTACCAAAAATATGTAGAAAAATACTTATCGGCCTAAACTGAGGAAAAAAATGTTTTTTTATATATTTTTTTGGGGATATTTATTATAGCAAAAAGCAAAAAATATTGCATTGTTTTCAAAATTGTCGCTCTATTTTTGTTTATAGCGCAAAAATTAAAACCGCAGGGGCGATCAAATACCACCAAAAGAAAGCTCTATTTGTGGGAAAAAAAGGACGCCAATTTTGTTTGGGAGCCACTTTGCATGACCGCGCAATTGTCAGTTAAAGTGACGCAGTGCCGAATCGCAAAAAAGGGGCCTGGTCCTTTGGCTGCCAATTGGTCCGGGGCTGAAGTGGTTAAAATGTATACCAATATTGTTCATTGATTTTCAGTGTAGACTGATAGTCAAGTGCAATAATAAATAGTTTCCATGTAGTGTTTACTTTGTAGTATGTTTGTGGTACATGTAGGTAAGTATTTTGTGTACCATGCCCTTTCACACATAGATCATCTCCGTAAATCTTGACATTTCATGGAAAACAGTCCACAAGGTTTCATCTCTTATTTATTTTGGAGATGAAAAGATTTTCAGTGACTTTTTGTGATGCCTCTGTGGCATACAGTAAGGAATTGAATCTCACTTTGAAAAGTAACTGCTCAATCTGGCAGCTTAACTCCTCAGCTCCGTTAAACCTTAGCCAAACTTTAACCCTCTGCGGACATTATACCCTCTGATTCCTCACCGAATGATGGGCACAGCTTCCAGAGGCTCTTCCACCTCTAGATCGCGATCCCCGAGGGGAGAAACTACCAGGGGACCTCAGAACATTCCGGAGCTCTTCAGAACACACAGAGCAAACATGGCGACATCCCCCTCGCCTCCCTCACAGACACAAGATGGGATCATCTTACTGCCGACATCCTCTCCTCTCTCGATACAGGGTACCCAAGCATCACAGCATCAGCATCCCAGCCTGGCAGATCTCCGTACAGTGGCAGCTGACATTAAGGATACCCTCTTCGCAGCTATCACTGACTTGAGACATGAAATTCAAGCGATAGCAGGAAGAGTTCATGAGGTAGAAAAGACGGCAGCCATTCAACAGACATCTATCGCGTCCATACACCGTACTGTAGATTCTCATGCTATACACCTCAGAGAATTCCACCGACACCTCGAGGAATTAGACAACAGGGGAAGAAGGCACAATCTCAGGGTGAGGGGACTCCCCGAAACAGTTCCATCCGACCGTTTACTCCCTGTTGTGACAGCCTTGTTCAATCAATTACTGGACCGGCCTGAACTGACACCTATAGATATGGAGCGTATTCATAGAGCACTCAGGCCGCGCGGGAAAGACTCTGACCCTCCGAGAGATATTGTCTGTTGCCTAACAGACTACAGGCTAAAAGAAGACATCCTTAAGCAGGCTAGAATCAAGCGACATGCTACATATGACGATCGTATCATCCATATCTATCAGGACCTATCTGCCATTACCCTTCGCAATAGGAGAAACCTACGTCCTCTGCTTGACATCTTGAAAAACAAAGGAATAACCTATCGATGGAAGTTTCCATTCGGGCTCTCTGCTACCAACCAGGGACGCTCAGCCTTGCTTAGAGTACCAGAAGAATTGGATGCCTTTTGTCACACCCTGGACATCCCCCTCATAGCACTTCCAGATTGGTATGCTGATTTCAACGGATCCATCCCTATTTCTGACTACCGCCAAGCTGACAAGATGGACACCCAGAGCGCCCATTTTAGAAGACGCCGCTCCCCATCACTAACAAGAACACCTACTCCTGGTTCACAGCCATTGCTCCACAGCCCATCAGCTGCTCCGCTACCTCGTAGAGCTCGAGCTTCAAACCTTTATTGCTTATAATCCCAAAACTTCACAATCACTATTACCCTACAGTCTTTCACTCCACAACTTCGGACTCAAAATCTAAAATTCCAGGAATAAGTGACGAGACAGGCAGATTCATTTTTTTGAAGGGTTCGTACAATGGGAAACTGCTTACCTTAGCAAATCTCTATGCACCAAACAAGCTCCAAGTACCTTTCTTTAGAAACACTATACAAAAACTGACTGATTTCCATGAAGGCACCTTGATTCTTGGTGGTGACTTCAATGTCCCGCTAAACCCTTCACTTGATACATCTACTGGCACGTCTTCACTCCCATACACTGCCCTTAGGGCAATAAAATCCCAACTCCAATCACTCCTCCTTCACGACTCCTGGCGCACCTTATACCCAGACACGAAAGACTACACTTCTACTCACCACCACATATATAAATATTCTAGAATAGATTACCTCTTCATATCGCAGAACGACCTTCCGGCCCTTCACCAAGCATCTATAGACCCAATGATTATTTCTGACCACCACCCAATCTCCCTAACACTCTCCTCCCTATCCTCTCACACTCCCTCGAATTCGTGGAAATTAGATCCATCCCTCCTCACTGATCCAGCGATAGCCCTGGAAATCGAACACGGTATCACGCATTATTTTACAGAAAACAAAGCGGCTGATACATCTCCGCTTACTAACTGGGAAGCACACAAATGTGTAATACGAGGACTATTCATTTCAGCTGCTGCAAAACGTAAAAAGGCTGCTCGTAAACATTTTAATGACCTTTCCAACAAAATTAGACAATTAGAAGCAACACATAAAAGGACCCAGGCTCTATCTACATTAAATACCCTGATCCAAGCCAGGAAAGAAATGTTAGAATTACTGGGTAAACAAATTAAACGGAAATACATACTCACCCAAAAGACCTTCTATGAATGATGGTCTAACTGTAGGATACTACAAAACCTACGCACATATACTAACCCCTTTCTTTTTATCTTCCTTTGACACATGTGACTCATCTATTGTTCCCCCTCGGGACTTATTATCTGCCCACATCACGGTGATTCCAGGAATAGTAAATACTCCTCCAGTCAAGCTTTCACCCTGTTCAGTAACTGAAACACATCCATACAGTATCTAATGACCCTGTAAATCCTTGGCCTCTACAAAATTCTCTCTCTACCGGTTTTTCAGTGGAACTAGGCGTAGTATTAGTATTGGTTGCTTCTCCATTTATTTATATGGTTCTAATAAAAGTTACTTTTTATAGTTGCCAGACTGCTAAAAAAAAGTAACATATCTCATAAATCTTTTCATAAATATTTATGTTTTATATACTTTAAAATGGTGAACAAAATGTTGCCAATTGCAAGCAAGCAATATCTGCTGAGAGCATTCAGAATAACATAAGGTCAGAACACAAAAATGTTTACCTGTAATACAAGCTGAAGACACTTCATGCTTGTATTAACATTTCATGCTTATTTTTCTGGAGAAATAAAATATCATGGATGAGTAATCTAAATCCTCCTGAACCTGGATTTATGCTAGATTGGGCTGATCTACATAAAATATATGATCCCCACAAATTGTCATTCAGAATCCAAGTAAACCTTCAGGGTTCATTCACACCAGCCCCCATGCTAAAATGGGTGTGGGCTGGTGTCAGTATGGCAGTCATTGTGGCAGCAAGGGGCTGTTACAACACAAAGCAGTGTTTACCTTTTTTATCTTTATTGAAATGACACAAATAGAGTTGGGTGAACAGTTCAGCCAAGCAACAGTTCATACCAAACATCGCCTGTTCGGCGAACACCTTAATTTGCAGGGCATTCAGCGGGTGTTTGCCTGCGCACTGCACAGTGCATTCTAAGCCCTGATTAGGCAAAGCTGTGCCCAATCAGGGTGGATGATTGTTAATAGATGATTGTTAAGGAGTGATTCTGGAAAGCCGACCACCGCGTCCCTAACAATCGGTGAGTCATCAGCTGTCAATAGGCTTCCCCACTGACAGCTGAATAAAAAAAAACATTTCCGGCAATATAAAAGTGGATCTGGTTGGCTCTTCGGATCTGGTAGGATTTTAAGGGAAACCCCATGCTGAAATAAAAAAAAAATTCAATGGGGTCCCCCCAAAATCCATACCAGACCCTTATCCAAGCATGCAGCCTGGCAGGCCAGGAAAGGGGGGGAGTGAGCGAGCGCCCCCTCCTGAACCATAGCAGGCCACATGCTCTCAACATGGGGGGTCTACCTCCACAACTGCATTGTCATGAGTGATGCATAAAGCAAGGGATGAAGAGCATCTAGTGGTAATAAGCACACACTCATTTTTTTCTTGCTTAAGACCTCCTAGAAGAATATAAAAGGGGAAAAGTTAGAGTGAATATTTAATAGGTTAAAATAAGGCTTATCAAAATGATGACTATGTTCCAATAAACAGGCTGTATGCCTACTTTTATTTTCTTCACTCATTTACAAATTCCAGTATTTTTTAGCTCTTGGATGTGAACAATGCTTTTGCCACCAAACTGTGAATTCCTAACTAACTTAAGTCATATCTACTGGAGCATCTTGTCATCAGACTATATTAAAATCAGAACTTTATCCTTAGTGCTAAGCAGTCCACCAGCTAGTGCACATTAATCATATTGCTGTGTATCATCAGAGTTCCAATAGGCAGAGCTAATAAGCCAACATTTAAACTGAGACTAGTGAGACCAATTAGCAGCCATCGAGAGATGTCCCTCATACTTAAATTAGACACCATACTCTGTCCCTAATGATTTCCTAATGCAGTTTTTTGGGGCAATCATTCATTTTCAGGGACATGTTCTGTACCAGTTTGTACTTTTATAAAATGCTGACAGTTTCCATTTCACTGCCTGCGCAGTATTGCATTTCATTATTACTGGAGAAAGGTCCTCTTCTGTACTATGAGTTAAATATACTACCAGTTAAACTTAGACAATTGTATTTCCCACTGGGATGAGGGGTACCGTTTCACACATTTAGAGATTTGATGAGTGATCCATCCTTAAGATGTCATTTGGTGTATCCTCAATTGTATGTCTCTTATTTCCCATGAGTACACCAAACCGGAATGTATTTTCTTTACCTGATTTTACTCATGTGACCCATTTTTATGTGCTCCTGAGATATTTATACTTTCTGTGCTTTTGTGTTTAACAGTTGCATTTTAAAAAGAAATACATTTGAGATACAATTGAACATAACTAAAAAGTGTGGTTTAATAATGCAGGTTTATGGAATGTCAGGCTATTGTTTGAAGCTCACTGTACATCTGAGCATTATCACACGTAAATCTAATATCCATGTTCTATGTCACTTTGTTTGGATCAAGCTGGTCCAAGCTAATTTTTTGCTTCACTAAGTGCTGCAGTGTCTCTAAGCACTGTATGTACAGCATGTAACTTCAGCTACATACAGTACACAGTGCTGAGTTTCCGGCTGTGAGACAGATTTCCTGTCTCACACCCGGAACAAAACAGAGTCTGGCTGAGTGGCATTTAGCCATTCATAGTCAGTTTTGTATTATGTGAATCAATGTAAAGCTTCCTCGGATTGGCTGAGTGGGAAGGGTGTGCTGATAAAGTCACGCTCTCAGACTCGGCCAATCAGAAGAAGCTTTGTATTTTTTCACAGAATACAAAACTGCCTATGAAGGGCTGAGCACCACTCAGCCAGACTTTGTTTTGTTCCTGGTGTGAGATAGGAAGTCTCAATCTCACAGCCAGAATCCAGCACTGTGTAATGTAACTTAAGTTATATACAGTTCATACAGTGATTAGAGACACTGCAGCACTTAGTGAAGCAAATAGTTAGTTTGGACCAGCTTGGTCTAGACAAACTATTCAAAGTGACATAAAACATGGATATCAGCTTTAACCCAACAATGGAGTGTATTTTCTTTACCTGGTTTTGCCCATATGACCCATTTGTATATGGGGTTTTTATACTTGTGTTTTTTCCTTCTAACATCTGAATTTGTGTTTACCAAACATGATAACAGTTCCATATATTTCAGTTTACCCAACTAATTAAATTCAAAATACTACTTACAAAGCCATCCACAACTTAGCCCCCAGCTACATCACTAGCCTAGTCTGAAAATACTAACCTAATCGTTCTCTACATTCCTCTCAAGACCTCCTGCTCTCTAGCTCCCTTGTCACCTCCTCCCATGCTCGTCTCCAGGACTTTTCCAGAGCCTCTCCAATCCTATGGAGCTCATTACCCCAATCTGTCCAATTATCTCCTACTCTATTGGTTTTTAAACAATCCCTGAAAACCCTCCTCTTCAGAGAAGCCTATCCTACCCACACCTAACAACTGTATATCTATTTTCTGCATCAAATCATACCCCACAGTTATTACCTTTTGTTTCACTTGACCTTCCCTTCTAGATTGTAAGCTCTAACGAGCAGGGCCCTCTGATTCCTCCTATTTTGAATTGTATTGTAAGTGCACTGTCTGCCCTCATGTTGTAAAGCTCTGCACAAACTCTTGGTGCTATATAAATCCTGTATAATAAATAAATAATAATATATATGAATTGTGTTACTGAATAGTGCATTTAAAGTTGATCATACACCAAAACATGTAATCCTTTCTTCCAATCATGGATTGGTTTCAGTCTATACATGATTGGGCCATTTTTTTATAACTGAGTTTGAGAGATGTGTCTGGTCCAACTCTAATCTGAAATTTTGGATTGATTTAACCACTTGCTGACCACCCTATATCAGTTTTACTGCTACAGGACGGCAGCTGTGCACCAGATCACGTATATATACGTGATTTCACATTTCTGTCTGCAGGGGGTGTGTGCGTGCCATGGGCACACTACTTTTGCTGTGATTATTCACAGCAGAAACTCATCTGGTCATCTGGTCATCTGGCAGAGACTCAGAACGGAGCAAGGCAGAGTTCCATTCTGACAGGGGGGAAGGAATGGATTCTGTGTTCCTGCAAAGCAGGGACTCAAATCCATCTCTTCCCCTGAGGCGCCTGCAAAGCGCCTCAGTGTGAAAGGAGCCTTAGTGTCACTGGTTCCCATAAAGTGTCAAAAGTGTCAGTTAGTGTCCAATTGTCTGCCACAATATTGCAGTCCCACTATAAGTTGCTGATCTCTGCCATTACTAGTATGAAAAACTTGTATGAAACTAGTATGAAAAAAAATCCAGTATACAGTATATATCCCATAGTTTGTAGATGCTATAGCGTTCATGTAAATTAATCAATATATAGGCTTATTGGGATTTTTTTAACCAAAAACATGTAGCAGAATATATATTGGCCTAAATTTATGAAGACATTTGTTTTTTTTTTACAATTTTTTTATTGTTTATAGCACAAAAATCAAATCAAATACCACCAGTGGCATGGTCAGTGTCACTATACTTGTTGAATTCTTATCCTGGTATGTTAGCTTTGTGAATTGAGCCTATGACATGGAAGGGTGCCAAATGATCTGTATTTTTAGCTATCTTCTCAATGGAAAAATGGAAAGAACACTTTAATAAGTGTGTTGAATAATTTTAAAAGCTCCTCATTTTAAAATAATATTTTGTTTTTTTTAAGTAATGACTGCAGACTTTAGGTAATATGTTTAGTAAATTTGTAATACTGTCCACCTTAATTTGAGTTTTTCCCTAAGGTTGTGCAGGACCTTTTTTATGACTTTGGGAGAAACTGCTGGCCACTGCCAACCATTCTGTGATGTGCATCATTTGTGCTTCTAGGTAACTGCTGTTAAGTATAGATAAGAATTGTGGATAATTAGCTCTCTTTGATCTGTATGTGTTAAGACAAGGGATTTGAGAACTACCTGGTGTGCATTTTACAAAGCGCAGGAGCAGAAATCCTCAGCAGACCAGGTTACTAATGACCCTACGCAGTACAATATACAGTATAGGCACTTTAGCTCCAGGTATTTTCAGGTGCAAAGTTCATTGTTATTTCATCAAGGACACGTATGTATGCTAATAATTCATCCTGGATCCTTAAGGAGCTGGTTTCACTGCTTTATAATTTATGATCCATCTTCTGTACTGCACAGTGTTACCTAACACTCACATACCACACTCCCTGAAATGACTAGAACAATAGATTTTTATTGAAGGTTTTATAAACAGTACAATTAAAGAACATGGTCAAAAATATAAGGGACATAAACAGTGTCTACAATAAACCATCAGTGTACATAGTCGTCCCAGTCACACAAATGATGAAAAAGCAAGGAACTGCATCTGATGATAACAATAAATGGATTGTCAAGAAAGGGGTCGAATGAGTCACGTGGACCCATGCACACCACAACTGATTGAGTTTGTGTATAGATGAAGTTCTAAGGGCTTTGTTACTTTCATGGTGGTAGGTTAGATTTATGAGGGCTATAAGCATGGAGAGGTTGGGTGCTTGGTTAGACCGCCAGAGTCTGGTTATAAGCGTCTTGGCAGATATAAGAATAATTACAGTAATATTGCGAAAGTTAGTGGGAAAATGTTATATACCTAAATGGAGTAAGGCCAGGGCTGGATCAGGTTTTGTTAATATTCCTGTGGCTCGGGATATCAATTGGAAAACTTGATTCCAATAACTGGTTAGTCTCTTGCATGACCAGGGTATATGTGGGAGGGTGCCAGGCTGTCCGCATTCTCTCCAACATAGTGAGGAATTATCAGGGTAACACTTTGCTAGGTGGTATGGGGTTAAGTACCATCTGGATAAAATCCTTTGGGATACTTCCCAGTGGGTAACACAACTTAACTTGCTGGGAGTAACATATAGCTACCTACCATTGAGCATCAGTAAAAGACTGCTAAAGGCCATGCCCCCATTGAGACATAGGGTTGGTTTTATGTAAAATGTCTTTGTTCTGGAGAATAGAGTAAAATAAAGAAATACCTTTGGTGGTGGAGTTAGGGTTTGTGAGGTTTTTGCAGGCATCTTGGTGCATATGTTTAGAGGATTTGGGGTGATTATTCAGGAATATGACCCACACGTAATGACCCACACGTAAATGAAAAGGTCCTTAGGTGAGATATGGTATGCCCTAATATGTTCTTCCATGGGTTTGAGTTTCTGCAGTTTAATGGAGAAGTGGGGGATAAGGAACTCCAGTGTAGAGAGGGGAGTGAGGAGTGAATGGGGGTGATATTTGGTAGCTCTGCAATTAGTAAAGGTGTCCCAAGCCTTAAGGGCTGCTAGGGCTAAACAAACTTTGATGGAAGTATAACCATAAAGATTTGTTTTTCAATTTTGGATAAAGTGAGGAAGGGTTATAAGCTCTGTCAATTGTTATTGCTTTTAATGCCCTCATTGGGGAATGAGATGAACTTTCCCTTTTGCCATCTATGAAGTATAGACTCTGTATTTACCTCTGGGAAATACATTGTCTCCCCCCATTAGATCCCCCATATGGAGAGTGCATTTCAAAGAGGAGAACAAGACATCCTGCTTACAGCAAAATCCTAGGTGTCTCTTTGACAGGAAGTGTGGGGAAATGTCCCGAATGGGGATACAGAAAGCAATTAAATATATTACTGGATCTAACCATTATGTACCCTATAATTGAATTACCTTCACTGACTTCTCTAATATTCTCTTATAGGTGAAATATGTACTATTTTTTTTTTTTACATAAATAGTCATGGCTATTTGGGAGAAATAATGATGTTTCAATCTCACAGCTGGATATAAATGCAGATAAATCAGCAACATTAAATGAAGCGAAAGCACACATTTTTACACTTACATTCATATATAAACCTATATTTGAAAACCTAGAACAAAATAAAGAGGTAATGTGTTTGAACGCAATATATGTACCTGTCAACACTTAATTTAAAGCTCAAATTGCATCCATATATTCATAGACAAGGGGCTAATTCAGAGTTTCTGCTTTATTATTTTGCTTCATACTAGTAAGTAGTAATATATTCTTTGAAATTACAGTATTCCAGTCTGGAAAAAAAGTGTAAATCTTTTATTGGGAAAAAGGACATTAAAGGTATTATTTTAGGGGTCAGTATGCATAGAAATTCTTATTTTCTGTTAGGATAAATTCATAAATATTGAATGCAAGGATAGTACATTATTTTATTAAATACTACAGCCCTTAAAGTCACAGAGTTAGAGTCGGTTAAGGATGCTTATAATAAAATCCCTTTTCCCTTACCTCTTGAACTGAGCTAGCCCACCCCTCCTTCCCTCAAAGCTCTTTATGTATTAAGTTCTTTGTTTGAAAGTTTCCTTACCTTTTTACCCAGTTCAGGTCCCCTCTATAGCAATTTTACTGCTACAGGGCGGAACCTGTGCGACAGGTCACACATATATACGTGACCCAACACTTCCAAGTAGGGGGAGCATATGCGTACTGGCTCGCTCCCACTGGCTTGCTTGCTGTGATTACACATGGCGGGAGCAATTCAGCGAGTACCGTGAACTCAATGTCCACCGCCACCCACAGATCGTGAGGAAAAGACACAGAACGATGGTCTGCTTATGTAAATAAGGCAGATCACTGGTCTGACAGGGGGAAGGCATAGGTCCTGTGTCTCTGCAAAAGTGCAACTACGATCCATGTCTTCCCCCAGTAAAAGCACCTCCCCCAGTTTAGTAAAACACATGTTAGGCACGCAGTTAACCCTTTGATCACCCTAGATGTTTAACCCCTTCCATTAGTACAGTTACACTGATCACTGCATTACTGTCACTGGTCCCAAAATAGTGTTAAAAGCAGTTAATGTCAGAATGTCCGCCACAATATCGAAATCCCACTAAAAGTCGCCGATCACCACCATTACTAGTAAAAAAAAAAAAAATATATATATATATATATATATATATATATATATATATATATATATATCCCATAGTTTGTAGATGATATAACTTTTGCTCAAACCAATGCTCAAACCAATCTATATACGCTTATTTGGATTTTTTTTCACCGAAAATATGTAGCGAATTATATATTGGCCTAAATTTATGAAGAAATTTGATTTTTTACATTTCATGGTTTTATAGCAGAAAGTAAAAAATGTTTTATTTAAAACTGTCAGCCTTTTATTTTTCGTTTATAGCGCAAAAAATAAAAACTGCAGAGGTGATCAAATATCACCAAAAGAAAGCTCTGTTTGTGGGAAAAAAGGACATACATTTTATTTGGGTACAGTGTCGCATGACTGCGCAATTGTCAGTTAAAGTAACACAGTGCTGTATTGCAAAAAAGCGGTCTGGTCATGAAGGGGGTAAATCTTCTGGAGGTCAAGTGGTTAATGGTGATGTTTGGTATAAACAGGCAATTTGCTCATTCCCATTATTTATTACCATTAGACCCTTCTGCATTACCAGTTTCCCTGTTTTGCTTTTGTCAGGCTCTCTAATTTTATCACTGAATACAATAACCAAGCTCTACTGCTGGAGATGCTATCCAAGGCTAAAAACTGGTGCTCATGGCTGGGATGTGCAGTCCCTCAGTACCTTTAACACCGATAGATATAAGTCGGCAACTCGGTGGACTCAAACGCTGAAAATTTTTTATTAGCTACACAAGTACATCCAGTAAAACCGTTTGGACCGCTGTGGCCTTACTCATAGCATAATAAAACACAAAATTAACACAACTTATATGGGTTCCAGTGAATGAATGAGGCGGAGCCCAATAATTAAAATCATTAGTAACATGACATATGGAGGAAAGCACTTAGCCAATGATGGTGGACATATACACTGATAAATGTCAAATATATAAAGATTTAAACATCATCATCCCAACAGACCATTATTTAAAAAATAAGTACAGGTCCCATCTATAGTTCAGACAGAAAGGAGCTCCGGTGTCCAAGGTGTGTATCCACCAGACCTCTTACTGCAGTAGCTTGCGGTGCATGTCTCCCCCTCTGGCAGATCTAATAACTTTTTCTATGCCAATAAAAGGAAAATAATTCATATTACAATTACAATTATTTTCCTTAAAATGACGTGACACATTAGATATATTTTTAGCATTTGATGTCATTATATTGTTCAGCTATCCTGACCCTGAGGAGGTGCATGGTACACCCCACATACTGGAGTTTGCATGTCCCATGCTCTTCCACATAAACCACATATTCAGAATTACGAGAAAAGATATGCAGCACGAGCCACCCCCTTGGACTTTTAAGGCAGAAATGGGAGTAACAGAGTAAGTAAAAGGCAACAAAGTGCCACTTTTATTGAGTACACACTTTAATAAAATTTGTGAACATAAACATTAACATTAAAATATACAAAGTATACCAATGAACCAATTAATACATAAATGTATATATCAAACCCAAGGCAGATAATCCAGGTACTGCCAAAGTCAAGCTGAGGTCAGTCCGTGAAGATTTATAGCATGTAACCCAACATGTTTCGGAAATGTATTGGTATGTATTTTCCTTCATCAGGGGAGATTTACATTTGGGTGAGTTAATTGTTATCTGATACATAGACATAGTTACATAGTGTTTGCACTATAGTACATAAGAAAAGATAATTTTACATAATAAGCTATATAGTATTAGGCTTAGAGGTACTTACATAAAGGGTTCACTGAGAGAACATGAGGAAATAATAAAAACAAATACAGCAGGAGCCATGTTGGCTGAGAGTGTCTGCATGGGCAGCATAGGTGAACATGCATTCAACCCCGGACTGGCTACTGATTCACATCCACAAGATATCTCCGGCGAAAAAGAAATCCCCATCTGTGTCAGAGACACAGCAGGGACAGGTAGGAGCTCCTCCCTTCATATATGGCCTGATGTGGAGGCAGGGGAACCCCTGTCATCCATTGGCCATGCGCGGGTAAAGCCTACCCGCCGGGTGGTGTGAAAGCAAAGCAGCCCAGGGAGCACACAATGCGCCACCCAGTGGACCAAAAGGACAATGGCAGCCAACATGTTTACAATGTAGGAAAATCATAATGACGAAAAACAAACCAAAAACGGGAAAAGCATAACAAGTGAATACCATATAGACATAATTTACAATAGGATAAACAATCCATATTACATACATGTAGTTATAACGATAATTCTTAAGCTACTGTACAAATGTTAAAAACACTATTATGCAGTAATTACTTAGCTGAATAAATTAGACATTGTTTAATATGAGGTTTGAATATAAAGCAATGAATGTTACTTTTTCCATATATTCTCTGGTAGAGATGTGATCACTGTCATTTAAAACACATTGACCTGGTAGATTCTCCTGAATTAAAGTATTGTTAAATCCTACCCTAATATTTCCCTAATATATCTTGTAATAGACAGTCCCTAGCTGATGTGTGGTCAATTTTCTATTGTTTTATTTCCTCAGTATTTTTTGTGGCTTTATACATCCAAAACCTTACCCATCCAAAAGATGCTTTTAGTTTCTGCGCCTGTACCGTATGCAAGGGGCAGAACCCTCTTCAATGGTGTCATGAGTCCCATGATGCCTTGTGCTTCCTGTGGGTTCAAACCTGTAAGTGCTGGCAAACTAATATCAGATTAGAGTCTATGGGAAGTGTACATCCTAAGTTGACAGTGCTGTTCCTGCTTAGGGATCTGCTCATGGAGTATTGTTGCCCTAGGACCAAATGTCTGGAAAATGGGAGGATCACTGGGTAAGAAAAGACAAAAAATAAAAAGAGTCAAATAATGATGCTGCCAAAACAAGTGGAATGTAATGTTCTCATGCCCCATACACACGGTCGGAAATTCCGACCACAAAATCCGTCGGATTTTTTCCGACGAATTTTGTCCGACACTGGTGTTGCATACACACGGTCGGACAAAGTTGTTGGAAAATCCGATCATTCTGAACGTGGTGACGTTCGTTACGTACGACGGAACTGCGTAGAGGCTAGTAGCCAATAGCCTTGGTCTTCTAATGTGATCTGAGCATGCGTGGCACTTTGTCTGTCGGAATTCGCTACACACGATTGGAAAAAGTCCAATCGGACTTTGTTGTCGGATTTTCCGACAACATGGTCCGATAGGACATTTTCCATCGGAAATTCCGACCGTGTGTACGGGGCATTAATGTTAAATTTACCTACGTTTAAAATGAGCGCACCTTTCTTGGGATCAGAAAATGCATAGTTACCTTGTGATAGCTCTCGCAGATTATCTGCTCTATCAGATGTAATGGAAACGTCAACTTGTCTAAAAGTCAATATTTGCATATTGCTAGATGCACCCCTCTATACTTTTATGGTTCCTGGTGATAGATCTCCTAGACACTGGGCACTGTAATATAGAAAGGAGTAAGGAGCATGCATGTTTATTTCAAACCAAGAATTTCCAGTATATTGTATGTGTTTGTATGTGTGTGTATGTGAGGAAGGGAGTGCTGTCGTACGTCTTGATAATTGCCAAGCACATTCAAGGTACAGTGCAATTTTGCTTTGCATGAAGCCCTAATAATTATAAGAATTATAAATGAGTGGTTATTTATTTGCTCGCCTCCTTATTTATTTTTTATATTAACAATATATTGCCTAATTAATGAATAATAAAAGATGGTGATGTCCCTTAACATTAAAAACAATGTTTTCTTAGTCTTTTATTGAAATGTCAATCTTTGCTTTTGTTTCTGTTCCCTCTTCCTTTTCCTTTCTTTCCTTTCTCTATTGTTCACACGTACATAATTCCTCCTGTTAAGCAGTATGCAAAAACACTGTTGTTGATAATAATAGGGGATACTTTTTCCACCTTGATTTATAGTACTTTGCAAGTTAAGCTTTTACTGTCTAAAACTGACAACCCTCTTTGACAAACACAAATTTCCTAAGATTGACAGCACAGCACACAAGAGTTACTTATTTTGGCGCTCCATTATTTTATTTAGAAAGTTATAGTCTGAAACTTTATCTCATCAGTTACTTTTCTCCCTGTATTTCCTATTATTTCTTATTCCTTCTTCACAGCTTATAAAGGACCTTAGACCTTTTTCATCTGCATTTTAAGTCTCAGAGTCAAAATTATTTTATTGATATTTTTTAAGCATCACATCAGTATGAAGATCAATTCTTTCTCTGGACTGTGATGTTAATTGATTTGAGTTCAAGCTTTCGTATTTTACATATCCTGCTGAGGTAATCTATCATCTTAGTATGGAACAGGAAATGCAATTCCTCACTGACAGATTCTGATAGGGCATTCTATGTGAGATTTGAGGCAGGAGCCCAGCAGTAATCAAACAGTTATGTTACATGTCACATACAAAAATGTCTATCACTTTATAAAGTGTAACCGTAGCATATATACTGGAACTGGCTTCAAAGCCTTTAGATACTCTGTGCTACATAGGTTTCGTTTGATAAAATGTAGCTTTGTGAACTAGTTATTGACAAATACTATATCATCAGTTCCACTCGGAGACACAGCCTAATAAGTAGAACATTGCCACTAATCTTCATTTAATCACCCTTAAAATGGTAATTTCGAATTGATGAGGGCACAGGGGATAGATTGTATGCATATAAAATGCTTCTAAAAATACCAACTGTTCGCCTTCACAGCTAGAACCAGAATGAAATGTCACCATATTGATGTTAGAGTAAGTACAAAACCTTCTTAAGATGTATTGCAGTGAGCTCATATTTACAGTGCTTGTAGCCAACTGGTATTTATTGCTCCTAATGCAGACTAATATGATGAATGGTGTATGAGTTATGGTAAAATAATTCAGTTTACATTATTGGTTTGTTAAACAGAAATAAATTATTTATTTCAGATCACTCTGTATGCTTAAAAATGTAACAAAGCACCGCCTGCAAAATTAGTGTGTTTATACTAGTGGTGGTCAACTTTCTTGATATGAGAACCTCAAGTGTGGTTCTTGACATTACCAAAGGGCAGCATCATAAAATTCTGTGAATATTTAGTGTCAGAGACAGCAGACACACAACAGTATATAATCAAACACTTTTAAAAATTATACCCTACTCGGCACTACTAGAGGATGAATAATAACAAGATAAAAAGGATCTTGTGATATATTCAAACACTGCACTCTGTTATTCCAATGTCCAAAAAATAAATCTTATCCTCAGTGACACCTAGAAGTGTATGGTGATCCCACACCTCCCAAATGACATACACTTACTACATTTCCATGCCTTTCTGAAAACAGAAGCAAGATAAAAAGTTTCAGCCGCCAAGAGAATAATAGCCATTCGGCATGGCATTAATGATTGGTCTGTGCACAGGATGAAAAGGACAAATTGAGCTTAAAGTTACCTAGAGGGACCGTGGTGATATTCCTGGTCTTAAGTGCTAGTATTGGCCTCTGGGTAAGTGGTGTAAGGTTTAGTGGATGGAACCATTGCACATGGAGACACCTGGAAGTATCAGATTTGAAGATTTTGTAAAACCATTGGACAGAGCCAAACTGGAGGAACTCACTTTAAATGACAGAGTTACCTTTACATAAATGTATACCAGTGGCTTACCCTTGTCCTTCCTATCCCATAGATAACCCCTTCTACTTAACTCGGGTAAGATAGTGACCACTTGCAACAGGTTTGACCTATGCTTGTCAGGCAGTATAGGTGTTTTTCAAAGTGCTGGTATGCTGTGGCACATTGTGCATGTGAGGTGGTTTCTCCTTTGTGCCTAATAGAGAAACCATCTTCTTTCAAGCCTGCACAGAGATGGTTTCTCTCATAGACTAGTTTCATACTTGTGTGTGCGCATTTGTGTTTGTAAGTCACAGTTATAGTAGCCCATTTATTTGAATGTGCTGCAGTACCTGCAAGAAATACAGGGAAAGAACTCCTCAACCCTTTTTTAAAAATGCGCCTCATGGAACATGCGCCTGAAAAATGTGGGCAGTTTCTCAATGCGTGGGGGTGCCATTAGAAATTAATGGCACCCCTGCACATCTGCTAATGAACATTGTCTTTTCCTGTAGGTTTGGAATGCAAACAAATATGCACCTGTTCCCATTCTGCACATATGTGAACCTAGTCTTAGTTCCTATGAAATCACTGCTGTCCATGCTTAACACCCTGCAACCTGCTGGCTCATTGAAGAGCCCTGGAGTTGTCTGAGCCAAGCAGAGGTAGTTAGGACAATCTTATGTAAAGGTAGAGTTGTCCTTTTGTATAACCCCAAACATGCAGTATAATTAAACATAAATATAAAATAAATATTGAAGAAAGTATATGCCCTTTTACTCGCTAAGATATAATTTAGTTGCACTTCAAGCAGTTATACTGCAATAGTGTATTCTGAAGAAGTTGATGAATATCCATATTTAGAGGATAAAATGCCAAAGGCAAACTAGCAGAAAACAATGCATATGAAGTTGAAACAACAGGCCCAGGTGCAAAGCTGCATAAAAAAATCACGACAAGACAATTTTATCTTTTCCACTACTGTGCTTGAAGCAACAATTGACTTTGCAGAAGCAGTCCACAAACCTCAATAAAAAGCTAGCAGATTTATGTTTTATTGAAAGCCAACAATTACTTTCAGCCGTAAAAATGCTTTAATCCAAAAACATCTTTTGCCTTGACTGCTAAACTGTATAAACGCGCCCTAAATAATCCAAGCTTCTAGGAAAGATTTGGAATAGTAGTTGAATGTCTGCACCCCACTGCTCATATTAATGCTGATTTATATTTCAGTCTACATCCAGCAGTTGTAAAGGAAATTCATGTACAACATATTTTTTTCAGTGTTAATACAAGAATTATTTTCGTCGACAAGCAATACGAAAATGTATTTGAATATTTACAAAGCCTTCCCTAATATACATACATTTGCTAAGCAAAGAGAAGCCAAAAAAAAAGGCTGACAACCACTATTTATTTATACATTTAATTTTCCCTTAATAGCACTAATACTGTGGTATTGGTAATCAAAAATTAAGTAAAATTAAGATTTGTCGGATCATTTTTGTAACATTTCAGTTAAAGTGTATTGTATTATTTATTATTTAGGCAAGGCAATGTCAGGGCTGGGCTCAGCCCTTCCTTCTCAGAGCTGGCTGCTCAGCTGCCAGCTAATTGCCAGCTCTGCTTACTATGCTCATCTCTGGCTCCCTGACGTTTGACTTGTCTGACTATCTGTTCCAGTTCCTGAACTCTGGCTATGTTTTGACTATGGAATGCAAAAAGAATATACCGCGCTACCTAAAAGATGTGCAAAAAATAAATAAAAAAATGGCTGCAGCTAAAAAATTGCAAGATATGCACAATCACAGGAAGTTATAATAGAATGGAAGCTGCCCACAAATTAAATAAAATGTAAAACATATGATATCAAGAGTGACTGTTGATGTGACCATATAAACCAATACAACAAATATATGATGCAATATTGCTATGTGCAAAAAATGTTAGATGAAAACCAGCAAGTAACAAAAAAAACAAAATACTCATAGATGGAAAAAAAAAAATATATATATATATATATATATATATATATATTAAAGTCCAGTGATGAAGGTGACAGAAAATTCGATGAGTGAATTATCTTCTCTGTGATTAACACAAAACACCACCAAATGAGTGAACCACCACCATGCAGCATATGCGCTTACCAGAAGGCAAGCGATATAGAGCCTGTAGTATCAACACAGCATCAAGACCTCAGATCCCCTCTTGCGAATACACTGAGAGCGAACCAGGGAGTCCCAAATCGATAGGCAGTCCAAAGGCAGCAATCACGATCTCAGCAAGGAAAGAAAGCTCACCATAGTGTAACTCAATTTCAGGAAACAATTTATTATACAAAAAAGTAATGCACTTACATTTAAAATCTTTAAAAACGCATGCATGTAAAATGAAGTAAGCGGGCCGGCTTGTAGACACCCGTCCTAGACAGCGATGGCGTCAGCACGCCTCCCTCCCGACGTCCGTTTCGTCAAAGAGTGACTTAGTCATGGGGAATGTTCTCAGGGCGGGAGGGTGTCATATGACGTCCTCCCCTTCCCGGCCCTCCAGGGAGCACGCCGTCAGCAGCGCGCGCGTGCCCGCCGTGTCACTGGGCTCCCGATGAGCGTGCCCAGTGGCCTCGATGTTTGCCGGGCACCCGCGATTGCCCGGTAACACATCGGGACTGTGGATCTGTGTGTGTAAACACACAGATCCACGGTCCTGTCAGAGGAGAGGAGCCGATGGATTAACCCCTTCAGCACCCCCTAGTGGTTAACCCCTTCCCTGCCAGTCACATTTATACAGTAATCAATGCATTTTTATAGCACGGATCGCTGTATAAATGTGAATGGTCCCAAAAATGTGTCAAAAGTGTCTGATATGTCCGCCGCAATATCGCAGTCATGATAAAAATTGCAGACCGCCGCCATTACTAGTTAAAAAAAAATAATAAAAATGCTATAAATCTATCCCCTATTTTGTAGACGCTATAACTTTTGTGCAAACCAATCAATATACGCTTATTGTGATTTTTTTTTACCAAAAATATGTAGAAGAATACGTATCGGTCTAAACTGAGGAAAAAAAAATTTTTTTTATATATTTTTTGGGGATATTTAGTAAATAAAAACCGCAGAGGTGATAAAATACCACCAAAAGAAAGCTCTGTGGGGACAAAATGATAACAATTTCATTTGGGTACAGCGTTGCATGACCACGCAATTGTCATTCAAAATGTGACAGCGCTGAAAGCTGAAAAATGGCTTGGTCAGGAAGGGGGTGAAAATGCACTGTACTGAGGTGGTTAACGAGCGCAACGCAATACGAGCACTGTATTTTTAAAAATCGTAACTCGGTTTGCGAGTGTTGTCTTGCAAAATGAGCATGATTCAGGCCAAAGCGGTGTGCAGTACCGCGTTTGGCCTGAGGTGGGGGGCCCCCGAAGCAGAGCCAAACATCGCCAATCAGCGCCGTTCGGAAATGCACGGAAAGGCCCGAGGACAGCTCTGCTGACCTCGGCAAATCTCAGGAATTAAGTCTTTCCGATGTTTGCCAAGGTTTGCCGCATGCGGTATTGCATGCCATTGAAGTCAATGCGGAACAAATTATTTTAGTTTGCATTGACTTCAATGGGGAAACTCGCTTTGAAATGCGAGTACTTTGGATTACGAGCATTCTCCTGGAATGGATTATGCTCGTAATCCGAGATTCCACTGTACCTCTGTCTCCGTCTGATTTCATGGTTTCTGACGGGCAACATTTAAGGGGAAAGTCCATATTTTTTTTCTATGGGTTGAACTAGATAGGCTTGTGGTTTTTTCCTCCTAACTATGTATCTATTGTGTTGGCAGGGGACTTTACATAACGTTCAGTTATGCACGCTTAACTCTCTGTGTGCCATCCTCTAGCAGTGCCAGGTCAGGGTTACTAGTATTGCTTCATCCAACAACAATCCCACCTCCACCGCCTCTTCTTTTGAGTTCCAGGGAGCTCCTCTTTGGTCATTGGATAGTCACTGTATTGTACATTGTCCCTAACACCCAACGTGTTTTTTATTGGATATATTTTAGAGTAAAAAAAAATTCCTGACCTGAAGTGGTTAACTTTTATTATTGTTGCAATTTAATTGTTTTACAACTGCTTTTAACAAAAGCGTATAGTCTTATACCCTGTGCTAAAATATTGAATCCCTCTTTAAATGTTCAGTTGCTGTAGTGGGTTACCATAGAGTTTCCATAAAAAATAAACACGTAAATATACAGCACTTTAAACATAACAGAAAAATTAAAACAAGTGCACAGAGCCAAAAATATAGTTTCCATAAAAAATAAACATGTAAATTGACAGCACTTCACAAAAGCACAGTTCATCACCAAGACCATGTAAATAGATTGTGTTTCACAGCTTTTTCAAATCCTCTTCCACCTCCACCCTCAAAAAAAGACTCGCCAGTAATGTAATGACCCTTTATGGATGAGATGGGCCAAATTGCACTTTATTCATCCCAAAGGGTTTCCACCACTCCTTCACCGCACTAGATCTCAACCGAAAATTTTCACCTCTGATCTTACAGTGATGCTTTTCTGAAAGAAATAGGAAAGATGATTTCAGTGAGCATGCATGGAAGGAACACAAAGGTTGCAAATTTCAGGTAGAATTGTCTCTCGCAAATTACCAGCCCTAGATAAAACAA
Organism: Lithobates sylvaticus; assembly: GCA_028564925.1. Classification (NCBI taxonomy): domain Eukaryota; kingdom Metazoa; phylum Chordata; class Amphibia; order Anura; family Ranidae; genus Lithobates; species Lithobates sylvaticus. The sequence goes on from CM053027.1 coordinate 78,321,304, forward strand.
TAGGACAACTACTATTTAGTTTTGAGGACTCTTTCAACACTTTTGCAGGAATGTTTGAGGAAAGAAAAATATTCAATATGATATATCTGTAAACTAGTTGTGTATGGGCTCCAGACACAATGGCAGGTCAGGAAGACTTGAAGTGGGATGCCAGTTGGGTACCATTGCTCCACAGCACACTGCAACTTTCTGTGTATTTTTGTCTGTTTACGTTAACATTATATCACTAGTCCTTTGTCTACATCGGCAATTATACATATTTTATTTCAATATTATTAAATATTAACAGCTAAATTCTTATGTCTAATTACTGGAGTTGTTCAAACGTTTTTTTGACTCTGTGCCAACAATGACAGATTGCCTGCAACAGCTTTCCTTTGTGGAGGGGCCGACTGTTCAGGAGTCATTGCAGACCTCAATAGAAATGAAACAAGAGAAAGCAGCACTTCGTATTCTGAAAAATATGGAAGGGTTTTTAAAACAAGATCCTCTGGCCTTTTGTTCTGTTTGCTTTTCTTAAAGCTGCTGCAGATGTCATTGAAAACACAAATGTCACAATTAAGCAGACAAAACAGTCAACAATATATTCAAGCTGGTGTTTATTTCTTAAAGTATTAGTGTGTTGAGAAATATTAGATCTTGCCTTTTTATTGACTGTACTAATGGACAAAATTTCAGGTTTTCATTTTATAAAAAAATAAATAAAAAAAGGAGTACAGCTACAGACTTGGCACAGATTTGGATGATAAAAAAGGAATCAGAATTATTTAACCTTATATTGGGAGCGTTCTAAATTCAATAGTAATTTTAATATAAAAGATTTCAGGAAACAGTGAACAGCAAATCTTTGATAAGCCATAAGACTTTTTGGGGCTTATGTTTCCTACCTACCAAGGCATAAATGCTTTTTAGCTGGAGGGATATTTATTTAGTAAGTAATTACATGTAGACCTTAATCCTGATGTCATTATAGCTTATACTGTGATTTAACTATACATAGATCTGTTGGAGAAATTAAACTTAACAAACGTAGACACAAGAAAGCTGCCCCTTAAAAATACCATCCAGTATGGTATTTTAGGAATTATGCTAATGACTGAAGTTTAGACTCTACCAGAACCTCACCTGCATGAGGTTTGTATGTGTATGTATCTTCTCTCAGTGTTTACATAATTTACATATAGTCCACTAAGGTGCCCTGTGTATGGATCATCTCAGTTAAAAGTAGAATGGTAGCGTTGGATGAATAAAAAAACACAAATTAGTTTACACTATCACATTTTTAGTTTTTCACAATTTTTTTAATTTTTAATTTTTTGCTAATGCAGAGGATTTGTAGCTAGCTCTTTTGCCCAGCCTAAGGTCCTCTCTTCAACCAGGAACATAGCATAACGTTTATATGTTTTCCCCCTGCTTGTGTGGAATAGTTCCTTAATTTTGACCTGATTGCCTTCAAATCCCAAATTTAGTCTCCAATGAAATTTTCTTGTTATAGTCCTGTATCATGTACATTATAATTTTGCATTGATTTTGCACCTGGAAATGCCTTAAAGTAGTAGAGATAAAATCCCATTCATCACACTCCAGTGTTCTATGCTAGCTAAATATGGACCATACCGTTCATCAAATGTCCTCATGTGGACTTGTGTTAAAGAGGAGTGTGGACATGTCTGACCAGTTTTTTAGATAACATAATGCAAAGTAGTCAAACATAGGCACTCACTGGACTGCACAGTTATATTTCACTCTGTGCATCTGCTATAACTGTGGATGTAAGACTATAAAAATTAAAACTTAAGTTCAATGTTTATCCAATTGAACATCTATTTTAGTGACTTCAATCAGTTTTTTAGCTGTATCCCTATGGTTGGGAAAAAGAAAAACAATATTGCAAGCTTCTTTGGGGGCAGGGACTAATGAAAATACAAAATAAGTTAAAGGAGAAGTACAGCCAAAGATCTTTTGGCTGTACTTCTCCTGTGGATCACAGGAGTGCAGTTTTTTTTTACAATAAGTTTTTTATTAATTTTTCAGAAAAATACAGTGTACAATTAAACATTGTACGTCGCACATCGACGTTGAAGGTATCATGAAAGTTGGGTTGAACAATCAAACACTTGTTCAGTAGCAGATAACAAACAGTATGCAGTATTAACAATTAACATGTAGAAAGGTCGAACAAGTAGAAATATTTTCCAGTATAACAACCTGGCCGCTCGAGTGGCACCCCAAATGGGTTCATTAGTGCCACAGGAGTGGACAGGTGCAAGTGTGGATATAAAGATTCAGTAGTAGTTGGGTGTATGTAATTAGGCAGTCTAGGTGAAAGTAAGGGAAGGGAGGGTCCAGTAGTGTTGCTCGGTCAAGAGGAAATCGTCGGTCTATGTATTGAAGTCATTAAGAACTAGTAGCAGCTGATGTGCAGCTAGTCCAGGGTTGCCAGTGGAGGGCTGTTTTGATGGATTGAGTATTGTTGGATGTCGTCACTGTTTCGTAGCTGTGATGCAGGGTTACCAAGTCAACGACTTGGGATAATGTCAGTGCGGCATCAGATTTCCAGTGTCTGGTGATGTTAAGTCTTGCAGCAAGAAGAATGTGCGTTGTCGTGTATCTTGAGGGGTAGGGAAGGTCTTCAATAGTTAGATTAAGGATTGCAAGTGCCGGTGACGGAGGGGTAGCGCGTTTGGAAATATTTGTGATGAGCTGGAATATGTTAGTCCAGTAGTTTTGTAGTTTGGGGCAGGCCCAGAAAATGTGGAGCATATCTCCAACGTTTGAATTGCACCTCCAGCAGGTGGAGGGTTTACGGGGGTCAAAGGAGGATAGTTTGGATGGTGTAAGGTACCACCGTAGTGAGATTTTCTGTGTGAGTTCCCATAGGGCAGCACACTTAGTGGATTTGTAGATAGACTTGAGTGCACTTTGCCATTGAGAGTGAGAGAATGTGAGTGCGAGGTCTGTTTCCCATCTGCGATGAGGGTCAAGTGTGGTAAAGTCGGTTTTACTGTGTAGTTGATTATAGAAATGGGATATGCCTCTAGTTCTAGAGGTGGGGTTGGTAAGGTAGTCCCAGGATATAACATCAACAGTGTATAGGGGGAGTGATAGAGTGTGCAGGCAGTGGTGTATACGCAAATAATTAAAGTGTTCCGAGATAGGGATGTCGTACTCAGTCTGAAGTAGTGGGAAAGGTTTGAGGTGGTCGCCTTGGATGAGGTCCTGTAGGGAGCGGATCCCTTTGAGGGTCCAACTTGCGATTGGTAGGTCTGGCGATAAGAATGATAGAGTTCCGAGAGGAATATTAAAATGGGGGGCGGGTGGGGAAGGGTTTGTTAGAGCTGTTAGCTTTTTCCAAGCGTAAACGGAGGCTTTCATAGTTGGAGGGATGGAGGTTGGGATTGGAGTGCCTAGGGGGGTGCTCATGAGCCAGTCTTTTAGGTTGGGCCGCGTGAGAGTAAAGCTTTCTAATTGCGTCCAAGACGAGCTCGGACCTGGTTGAAACCATTTAGGCAGTTGGGCTAGAATGGCGGACAGGTAGTAATCTTCAAAATCTATGGAACCCACTCCACCTGCAAGTTTGTGTTTGATTAGTTTCTGGTGTGCGCATCGTGGCTTCTTATTTTTCCATAGAAATTTGTTAAAGATGGTTCGAAGGATTCTAAAAAAGGAGGAGGGGAGTGGGACAGGAAGGGTTCTGAAGAAATACAGTATTTGGGGAAGACAGATCATTTTAAAGGCTGCTAGTCTGCCAGACCAAGAGAGTTCGTGTTGCGCGATCGATTGGGATGTTGATTGAATAGTTTGTAGGAGTGGCAGGAAGTTGCATGAGTATAAATGTCTGAGTGTTCTTGGTAGTGTGATTCCTAGGTAGGAAATGTCTTTGTCTGCCCATTTATACGAATATTGTAGTTGTAGTAAGTTTCTGATGGTAGCGTCAATGTGGATGTCGAGTATGAAAGATTTAGTAGTGTTTACCTTATAATATGAGATTAAGCTAAACCAGGTTAACAATTTTTGTACTTCAGCCAGGGAAGAAGTCGGATTAGTAAGGATTAGAATGACATCGTCAGCGAATAAGCTGATTTTGTGGGAGATTGGACCGACTTGGAGACCCGAGATAATGGGATTAGAGCGGACATGTTCAGCCAAGGGTTCCATGAGTAAGTTGAATATAAGGGGGGATAAGGGGCAGCCCTGGCGTGTGCCATTGGTGATGGGGAACGGACGCGAAAGCATGCCTTCAGTGAAGACTTGGGCTTCAGGGTTAGAGTACAATGCCATAATGGCGTTTAGTATACGGCCCTCGAATCCGAATTTGCGGAGGGTAGTTCGGAGGTAAGTCCAATGGACTCTGTCGAACGCCTTCTCTGCGTCCAAGGATAGAAGCAGAGAAGGCGTTCCTGTAGAGTCAGCATGGTGTATGAGGTTGAGCATCTGTCTGGTAGCATCTGAGGCTTGCCTGCCTTTTGTGAAACCTGTCTGGTCGTTATGTATAAGGGTGGGCATGATCTGGAGCAGTCTCGTAGCTATTGCTTTTGCATAGATTTTGAGGTCGAGGTTGAGCAGGGAGATTGGGCGGAAGTTTTGGGGGACATTCGACTCCTTCCCTGGTTTTGGTATTGTTATAACAAGAGCGTTTAAGTATTCTTTAGAGAATCTAGAAGAGGAGGCAGCGTTGTTGAAAAGTTCAGTTAGGTGTTGTAGAAGTTGAGGGGAGTATTGTTTATAATATTCTCCTGATAGCCCGTCTGGGCCCGGTGCTTTGCCTGTAGGAAGGGAGTTGATAGTCATCTGAATTTCTTGGTCTGTGAACGACAGGAGTGCAGTTTGTTGTGCACTCCTGTGACCTGTTGCTGAAGCCTGTCGGCTGAGGTCATAGAGCCGGCCCAGGCTCGGGAAAGGTCATGACCATATGGTCGGGATCCACCTACATGCTTGGACCAGCACACGGCTCAGCCTCTTAGTATGCTCCTGAGAGCCTGAGCCAGCTGCTCCCACCCCCTCCACAGCCAAGCACTCTAGTGAGCAGATGCTGCATCCATCTAGGTAATAAAACACAAATCCCATACATTTATTTTAATATTGATTTTCTGGTCTAATGAAATGCCTTAAATCACCCCATTTTTCTGCAAATGCCCATTCTTGAGATTTTCTTTTTTTGGAGAACAAAAAAAGGGAAGGACCAGGAACCTTTGGCCTGGGGAGCAAACACAATCAACTAGTCCCTGTATGGTAGGGAAAGTCTATGTGAGCTAAATAATGTGTACCAAATAAAGTGTCTATGGTACTTGATTGGTTGGTGGACATAGTTAAAACTGGGTGTTGGTGTTCCTAAAGGATATGAATTATTGTGGCATGCATTTTCACATATTCCAGCTTCAACTTCTTTTACAACTCACAGCATTTGGTCACATGTCATCTACAAAGGAATCATATACTGTGTATTAGTATCGAATAGGATGGCAAAATGCCCCTCTGCCACCTGATTCAGTCTTCCCCTGAAATCCAATGTTTCTGCTACATGAAAAACACAAACCATTATAAACACCTCCAAATTAAAAATATGTGCTGTAAAATGGAGGGAACACTTTATTTTGCCTATAATGCACTTCTTATTTCTGCAGGCTGAATACAAATTTTATGTGTGGATATGTCAGCGCTCATAAACATCAATTTTGTGCAACCAAATAATGCTGGTGGCATCTTCCACATCTGTGTAGAAAGCAGATTGCAAGGTGAAAGTTTTATATTTCTGGTAGTTATTACCTAATGATTGACAGATGCTTATTATTCAGTTGAATTACTCCTAATTCAGCTGACATATTTGTTTCATACAATTTTTTATTTGCATAAAGTTACATTGGACAGGGAACTATATCAATCTAATGAGGTACATGTAAATTGATACAGATGCTCAAATAAAATAAAAAAAACTTACATAAATAAAAAAAAAAGTGGGGCAGGTTTGATAGACCACATGGGGTTTTTCTGCTGTCACTCTATTATGTTTCTATGTCTCTAAAGCAGGAATCATATACATATATACAAACTTCTAAATTAAATAAAGGAAAACAATGGAAGGCTCGCTTATATATATTTCAGAAAGTAAAGGCCCAGGGGAAAAAAAACATTGGTTGTTGCAATTTCTTTTTGTCACATGATATCTGCGCAGCAGTTTTTTAAATGCAATTTTTTGTGAAAAAATCCACTTTAATTAATTTAAATGCACAAATACACTTTATAATACCCAATTTTTTGGTAAAATATAAAAGGTGATGTCACACAGTGTGAATAGATACCTAACATATCACGTTTCAAAATTGCATATGCCCATAAAATGACAACAAACTACGGTACTTAAAAATCTTCATAGGCGACATTATAGCGATCATTGTTGCTGTCACTCCTCTCTTTGCAGCGATACCTCACATGTGTGGTGCAATTGCTGTTTACATATGAGTACAGGACCTATGTGAGTGTTCACATTTGCATGAGGGGACAGGGGCACTTTATTTTTTAATTTAGTTTTTTTATTACATTTTTTTTTACACTGTTCCTTCCAATTTTTTTAATCAACTTTATTACTACATGAAAGCATGGGCCGTGACTCTTTATGAAGAGTTATGGGCGTCTATTAGACCCCATATCTCACCCCATGCTCCCAAAGCATCTCATCAAACTGAGATCAGTTTGATCAGATATTTTTACAAGCCAGTAACAAAATCCTTGTAACTTCCAATTCTAAACACCATAGAGATATTTGTGGGACTTACATTACTACCCCATCTCTATGGTCCTCCAGCAGAACCACTGGTTTCAGTCCCAGGCTCCCAGGTGGAATGGGAGAGCCTTGGAAGTCAGCGAAAGGGTGAGGGGACCACCTTTCAACACATATAAAAGTGATCCAGTGGCTGTATAGCTGTCCAGATTACTTTTACATTGAAGAGCATTGTCGGCTCTAAAAAAAGATACCTGCAGCTGTAGCCCTGACTCCAGTATAACCACTTAAACCCAAGGACATACAGGTATGTCCTAAGGGCAAGTGGTTAAAGGCAAGCCAGATAAGGAGCCAAGGCTACTATGTGAAAAGATGTTTTAAAGTAGAACTATGGCTGCCCATTAAGAAAAAATCTGCAGTTACCAAGAAGGCATTTGATGGAGTACATTTGAACTATTTATCTCAGGTCCTCTGTAAATTTGGCTTTTCAGGCATGCTACTTACAGCTATTCCAGCCTTATACTTACCCCCCTCAGTCAGAGTATAAACATCCGGTACATTATCCCAGCCCTTTATGATCACTAACGCCACTCATCAGGGATGTCCCCTTTCCCCTACGATTTTTAATCTATTGATTGAAACTCTAACTGAAGATATTCACTCCTGTACTGAGATTTCCGGTTTCAGATTTGGTGCAAAGCAACATAAAATAATGCTTTCAATCACTTAACAACCACGCTATAGCTGAATGACTGCTACAACGTGGCTCGATAACTCTGGGAGGGTGTACATTGATGTCCTCCCAGAGCGATCACTTGTAAACAAACCGGTGTCGTGTCCGTTTCCTCTCTTTACCGATCGGTACAGCGTGAGCGGAGATGGGAGAGATCGGGTGCAGCAGTGATGTGGGCTGGACCTCTAGTGCCCACAGTGCGGATCTGTGCCCTTTGCAGCCTCATCCATCCATCCATGCTCAGCCATCTCTCTGTCCTACTCATCCAGCCATCCATTCAACCTCAACCATCCCTCTGTCATACTCATCCAGCCATCCCTCTGTCATACTCATCCATCCATGCTCAGCCATCCCTCTGTCATACTCATCCATCCATCCATGCTAAGCCATCCATGCTCAGCCATCCCTCTGTCATACTAATCCAGCCATCCATGCTCAGCCATCCCATCCACCCCCATCCATACTTAGCCATACCCAGCCATACCCAGCCATACTCAGTCATACCCAGCCATACTCAGTCATACTCAGCCGTACCCAGCCATACCCAGCCATACTCAGCCATACCCAGCTGTACTCAGTCGTACCCAGCTGTACTCAGCCGTACCCAGCCATATTCAGCCATACTCAGCCATACCCAGCCATACTCAGCCTTACCCAGCCATACCCAGCCACCCCATCCATACCCAGCCATCCCATCCCTACTCAGCCATCCCATCCATTCTCAGTCATCCCATCCATACTCAGCCATCCACATTTATGGCTCAACCATGCTCAGCCATCCCCATCCATGGCTCATCCATCCCCATTCATGCTTATCCATGCCACATCAGTTCTCACACATGCCACTACGGTGCCTCACAAAAGTTAAATTGGTAGTTAAATTAGATTTTAAATGTATGTCCCTAGAACACCTGAAGGTTCTCCCTGCATGTTGGGCCTCTGTATGTGGCCAGGCTGTAGAAAAGTCTCCCACATGTGGTATCGCCGTACTCAGGAGGAGTTGGAGAATGTATTTTGGGGTGTCATTTTTGGTATGTACTTGCGAGTTGTTAAAAAAATTTATACATTGACAACTTTGTGTAAAAAAAAAATGTGTTTTTATTTTCTTTTCACATTTCCCAAAAACTTGTAGAAAAAAAGGACATGTTCAAAAGACACATTATGCCTCATAGGTTATATGATGGGGTGCTTTATTTCCAAAATTGGGTCATTTTTGGGGCATTTCCATTGTCCTGGTGCTCCAGGGCCTTCAAAAGTGCAAGAGGTAGTCAAGAAATTATATGTGTTATTTATGCTCCTAGAACGCCTGAAGGTGCTCCCTCAAAATGTTGGGCCTTTGTATGTGGCCATGCTGTGTAAAAGTCTCACACATGTGGTATCACCATACTCAGGAGGAGTAGTAGAATGTGTTTTTGGGGTGTAATTTGTGGTATGTATATGCTGTGTGTGAGAAATAACCTGCTAATTTGACAATTTTGTGAAAAAAGAAAAGAAAAATCTTTATTTTGCAAAGAATTGTGGGAAAAAAATTACAACTTCAAAAAAGTCACCATGCCTCTTACTAAATACCTTGGAATGTCTACTTTCCAAAAAGGGGTCAGTTGGGGGGTATTTGTACTTTCCTGGCTTGTTAGGGTCTCAAGAAATGAGATAGGCCATCAGTACTTCAGGTGTGATCAGTTTTCAGAGATTGCCACCATAGTTTGTGGACTCTATAACTTTCACGAAGACCAAATAATATACACCAATTTGGGTTATTTTTAAATGACAGGAAGTGAAGGGATTTTTCCTAATTAGACACAAATGGCAAACAAGCTAATATCAGCTTTAACCTTCCTCTACTCCATTCATTTTTTTTTTAAGTTTTACTTTAAATATACTTTTAACTGTCACATACATTTTAACTGTTTACCATGATTAGTCCAATTCCAGCCAAAACGTCCACATTCTGCCCTTGTGACAACAGCATTTCCATTTCTTTTCCTGCTCTCATAGCCTGTCAGGGAGACAGAAAGTTAGGTAAAATCTCCCCAACAGGTCACGGACAGAAATAACAAAATTACAAAAAAAATTATATTGTTAACCACTTCCAGACTGACCCATAGCAGATTTACTGCTACAGGGAGGCTGTGCTGTGCAGAATCATGTATATCTACGTGATTCTGCTCTTCTAGGTTTTGGGCGCGAGTGCGCACCTGCGGCTGCTCGCCTCTGCTGTGATTTTACACAGCGGTAGTTGATCAGCAGGTCCTGCTTACCCGATGTCCCCCAGAACCTGCCAATGGTTTGGCAAACTGACAGAAGGACAGGAGGAAGGACATAAATAGTATTTGGGTACAGTGTCGCTCGACCGCACAATTTTCAGTTAAAGTAATACGGTGTCGTATCACAAAAAATGTCCTGGTCATGAAGGGGGGTAACTCTTCCAGTAACTCTTCAAAAATGTAAAAAAAGTTTTGGCTGAAGATATGCTTTAAGAAATTGTGACATTTACCACAGTCACACAATTATTACATAATTGTATTCAAGCAAACTGGGATCCACCTGCAGAGCATCTGATTTGCGAAACCACCTGTGACCATCTCTAACTGCAATCTTTTGAAACAGAGCCTTTTGCATGCTAAAAGTAGCATTTAGTATACTAAAGCTGTATTGAGCAATTTGAAGCGGTGCCTCTTCAAACAGTGTTTTAGTGAATATTTTACTTTGTAATAGATTACATTTAAGTAATTACAGTCATTACCTTACTTGTTTGTGTTGATGCTTTAGTCCTTGTTGAGTTTGAACTATAAATGAAACTTGTTAACAACTAGGAATGAGCTTAGGCCTGCTTGGATCCTACTGAACCCACCTAAGTTATTCCACCAGAAAACTGTCATTGCCCACTGCCAGTCAAAAGCAGCCAAGGCATCCCCCACCCCGTAGCCACATATATAAAGAAGCATGTATACATGGGGCTGCAGGGCAGGGAAATCCTTGGCTGCTGCAGTGTGCAGTGACAGCTTTCTGGGGAGATAAAGTAGCTCAGGCAGGTCCAAACCAGGATCCACAATGCCTTAGCTCATCTTTGTTAGCAACCTTCTGAAGGCTACTAGTAGCTTTTAATCTCCTTTGTGCCTACGGGTAAAACAAATCTAAATGCCTAAGCCCAAATTTGCAACTTCAACATGTGTTAGTAAAATCCTACATATCATCACAACTACTTTGTGCATCCAGATGGATTATATCTTGTTTTATTTTAGGACAAATTGGGTTTCATTTATTGATAAATGGTAATGAATATCCCCTGTTTTTTTTTTTTTTTTTTTTGTTATTATTATTATTAAAGGAAAGCTGGCCTTAAATAGTAAAAAAAAAGAATATTTATTTTTTTAAATTGTAACTGTATATTTCTTGCTACTACCTTAACCTACCATCAAAGAACAACCCAAAATTCTCCTATTTCTGATGATTGCGGCAATACCACATATGTGTACGTTAGTTGTTGTTTGTACCCATAGTACAGCCCAGAAACAATAGTGCACATTTTGCTTTTTTTAAATCTTACCTAAAACACATTCACACAAACTGTCACTGATACTAATTAAAAAAAAAAAATGTATAAAGAATGTGATCTGAAACCACCATAATTGTGATGTGCCTCCATCCCAATTTCATATATATATACAGTATCTGCTACATTTGCCCTGGGGACTTTAGTTGAGGCATATGCCGCATAAAACAGCATAATGTATATATTTCACATGATTAGAGGTTTATTGACACAATTAAATTACATCATGGTAAATAAACATATTACGTTAATTTGTAACATTTAATTCATACACAGTTCCGATGTTGGCATACATATATTGTTTGTAGATATATATAACAAGATGCATACGATAAACTTGACGCGTTTCGGGAATCACTGTTCACTTCCTCAAGAATAGATGCATAACATATATCTTTAGGGTAAAATAACAGTATAAGAAATATGTATATTCTAAGCCAGATAATGGTATCCCTGAAATTAAATTTTAAATACTTACAAAATCAGCCTAAACATAGCAGCGCTTAAGAAAAAGGCCACCAAGAATGTCTGTCCCGAGAGCTGTGGCAAGACACCATATGGACCACAGGGACAAATGGAAGGCAGGTCTGGTGCTGAAAATGTGTATATCCATGTGCATAAATTTATGGTGGCACCCACAGTCTTGTCTAAAAAAAAATACTGACCCTGACCTTTTACCCTGACTTTGACAAAAACTAACAATGGCACTGACCTAGATCAAACCTATTTTTTATTTTTATTATTAATTATTATTAATATTATTAGTTATTTTTTCATCACACACTTTTTTTTTCTATCTCTGCAAGGGCAGAGAATGATAAAATGTATTTCTCTCTTTCATTCAAACATGGGAGTGGACTTTACAGTGACTGATAACTGTGATAGCCAATTAGAGGCAATCAGGTGACCTGGAATTGGCCGTTCTGGGTCCTGATCATTAGAGCGTTTTTCAGCCTCTGCAGCGCGCTCCCAACACAGAGGGAGATACACATATATGCAGCCCCACGGAAAAAAGCCCAGTCCAATGGGGCCGCATATTTGCCTACGGATGGCTTGAAGGGGTTAAAGTGACAGTTAGCATTAAATTAATGTTATGATCTGTAGTCTAACATTCCTAGACTGGGAAATTTGAATTTGCTTTAAAGGCTTGCTGAAAGCTGCTTGGGACTTGCTGAAAGCTTTGTGGATCTTGCTGTACACAGTGTTTATATGCACTCTAAAGCCCATGTGTGCAAGTCCTAAATAAAATATTTTGTTAAAATGAATGCAAAATAAAAACAGTATTCTTAACAAATAGCAAGTGGCCTGATGTTTTCTTTAATGCAGATTCCACCCAGTTATGGAAAAAACGTATTTGAGGGTATCTGATTAGCTTTATGCTGGTGCAGCATATGAAACCTGGTGCAGCTCTGCATAGAAACCAGCTTCTATTTTTTTTTGTCAAAGCTTAGGCTGGCCATACATTATACAATTTAATTACAATATCCTTTAGTTTTACCTTTAACTATGTAGTGCAAGTAGTTTCTATATGGATACATTTGAAAGTGTTGTTTATTTTTTACCTCAATATTATATGGTATCAATTTTATATCGATATTATATGGTTGTTGGTAAATCTAAAGGAAAATTGTACAGGAAAATTGTATAACGTATGGCCAGCCTAAATAGAACAAGCTGAAGTTAAAAGCTGATTAGCTACTGTGCACACCTGCACCAGATTTTGCACTCTCCAGCTTTAGTGAACCAACTCCACTGTGTTTCAGTTCATTTCTATAGATAGTGAACATTAATAACAATTTGAATAATTACTAATATTACTACTTTTCTTTTTAAAATGTATAAACACAATAATTTGGAGACCAGGATTCTAATAAAAATGTTATGTTAACAAATCCACACATTTGACCAAAGGGAAAGCAGAACAGTTGAATTCAGGTTAAAATAAGGTTAGTCCCTCTAAAAGATAGCTGTGATTTCTACAGCCTGTCTTTTCCTTTTACAATAAAAAGGACATTTTTAACATACTCCAAAAAATGGAAGCCTTAATCTAATTGTATTCCAATCTTCTCAAATTCACAGTTTTCTTTTTTTAATAAGCACCATTGTGCAGCAAAGAGCTATTTGTAATAGATATACCATATATACTCGAGTATAAGCTGACCCGAATATAAGCCGAGGCACCTAGTTTTACCACAAAAAACTGGGAAAACTTATTGACTCGAGTATAAGCCTAGGGTGAGAAATGCGCAGCTACTGTAAGTGGAAAAGAGGGTCAACAGAGGGTCAACAATGCCCATTTGCAGCCTCATTGTGCCCATTTGCATGCCTCATTGTGCTCATTTGAAGCCATAGGTCCCCTGAACTTCAAACTTGGTAGTTGAGGGTTCCTAGATGCCCCCTAGCTGCAGCCATAATCTGGGGTCTCTGGACCCAAAGGGTCTCAAAATGACATTGCTGCAGATGGACACAATTGAACGACTTTGGGGCCTTATATCTCGGGATCACTTGGTGCTAGGAACTCAAAATTTGGATATTGTAGTGCTAGTTCCACTGGTTGGGGTTCACTTGGGGTTCCTAGCACCAAGTGGCCCCGAGATATGGGGCCCCAAATTCAGGTCAGAAAATGTAATTCTCTGCTGCAGAAAAGTGCTTGACTCGAGTATAAGCCGAGGGGGGCATTTTCAGCACAAAAAAATGTGCTGAAAAACTCAGCTTATACTCGAGTATATATGGTAGTTGTTGCAGTTCATGCCTCTTACTGGTTGCACATCTGCGTATTTGTTCATAGCTCAAAAATATTATACATATAGCAAATATGATATGAATCATACTTCTCATTATTGGCCAATGACCATACCGTAATTCAAACACAATTTTCTGGAAACAGAAAATCCCATTACAGTTCTATATTAAAACTCAGCCATGTGCTACATATTATATATTGCATGTATTAGTTTTCCATGTCTTTCTTTGGCTGGTTCCTTAACATCAGTGTGATACTAACCCTTGCATGTAATTCATACTCTAAATGCCATTTAAATGTTGTCAGGTGCTAAATTAAGACAACACACATTGCCTGTGTCTCATCTATATTCATTATGATAAGGCCAGTCTGTTGTTAAATGGTTGTATCACTAAATGATGGTCTTGTTGTAATTTTTGATTCACAACAAGACTTTTTTGAAGTATAAACTAGATATTATCTCATGACTGGAGGAAAATGTATAATCCACAATCGTCTCTTCTTGTAATTTGCCTGATCTGCTCTCACAATAATGTTTATGGGCTCTGGGTCCTCTGATCTGCCATTCTTTTTTTTTTCAAAAATGCAATAACGGCAAATACACATCATTCATATTTTAGAATTGTAGTGTCTTAGGGCAAACAAAAGCAAAGTTGCTTCCTCTGTCAAAACATGATTCTGTTTCTGCAGGACACAGAGCTGTTTTCTACCATGAAAGTTTATGAGAGGATGCAAGAATATGGGGGGTTTATGTGCAACATCAGCAGCTTCAGGTATAGTATGTTGCTATAAACGTATAAAGGAGTACTTTAGGCTCCTTAATTTAGTAAGTATACCCCCCGGGACAGGCTTTTGGAGGGGACTGCAGGCTAGCTTCTTGTCTACTGACTATGGGCCCTGACATTTAAGGGGGCTCTATTCTTTGGGAGGTGTGTGCCCGGGGAACCTTTGGAGTAGTTTTACTTCATATTTAAGTCCATGTCTCCATGAAACACACAGACTCTGAGAACTGGATGACCAGATACTGATTTGGGTTCTCTCTGTTTTTTGGGGTATATAATCAACAGTCCAAACCAGCATTGACTGCTTCAACCCCCTCCTAGACTCAGAGACTCAAAGCAGAGGATTATAATCAGCTCAAAACAACCTGATGCTGGGGTCTCCTGCTGGTATATGTAATCTTTTTATTATGATGTGAACTGTCTTTCTCTCATTGTGTAATTTCCTCATAGTGTGCCTCCTAGGCATGCATTTCCATTGTTAATTGAGTAACCTATTGTTTCTGCCTGTTTGCTAATCTTCCTAATTGGATTAGTCTTGTGTCAACTTGATCTTGTTACTTAACATTTGTGGGAGGTTTACTCCAATGTGTAATATTTGTTTTTATTGTTCATATGTTGATTGCCCATATTTTTGAAGTGTATACAAACCTATATTTCCGTTCTATAAACAGTTATTCCTTTGGATTTTACCTCACCATCTTGCCTGTGTATGATGCTTGGGGTAAAGGGCTGGTATTAGCTACAGGCCTTCTGGAAGTGTTTGGAGGGCAGGAGGCACTGTTTGGCAGAAAATACCAGTCAGGGGCCCAGGTGGTCCATCAGCCCTTCCCCGACCCATTAAACTATGATGCAAAATAACATTTAAAAAAAAATTAACAATATGGACAAAAAAAATTATTTAAAAGAGAAGTATGGGATTGTTTTTTTTTTTGAATCATACTTACCTAGCTGGATGCAGCATCAGTCCGATGCTGCATCTGTCTCCTGCTGGCTCTAACACTGAGAACCAAGCGATCAAACACTGCCAATCGCTCGATTCTCACAGCTTCCTGAGCATAGAGCTGGTGACTGTCAGTCACTTTGGCAAACATGGCGGGTGCATGCAGGGGGCCCTGTAGTAAAAGAGGTATATGGAAGTGAGCCAACAGCTGTACCATTTCCATCAGCTTTCATCGGACAGACGTCAGTCAGCTTGTTGACCTATATCAAACCTTGATCTAGTTTTTTTTTCCTTATTTTTTTCATTTTTTATTTCATTTCTAGTTATAACATTTTTTACACATACTGCTTTTTTTACATGTTTCTCCTCTAGCAAGGAGTGAAAGTATCAGAAGAGAAAGCATACACCGGAGCGGTCTTTACAGTGACTAATCACTATGATAGCCTGTCAGATGTTATCACTGCAATCTGGTGATTCAGTAAATGGGCCTTCCAGTTCCTGATCATTGGTATGGGACCCAGGGCTCTCATTGAGAGCCCAGTCCCTGTGCTGGGAGTGTGCTGTGCAGCGTACTCCCAGCACAAATACAGGTATGTGTATATGCGGCCTTTCGGAAGAAGACCCACTTCAGTGAAGCTGCATATATGGTGAGAAGAGGTTAATTAAGATGTTAATGGGTGACCCCATGCAAAACAAAATAGTGTGGGTTCCCTCTAAATATACATATCAGACCCCTATCTTTGATAAACATGTGGTATAGGTTTTAAGGGGAACCCCACACAAAAAAAAACAAGAATAAGAAGTGTGGGATCCCCTCAAAACCCATACCAGACTCTTATTTGAGCATGCAGCCTGGCAGCTCAGAAAGGTTGAGATGAGCATGCACACCCCCTCCTGAACCATTCTACTCCACAAGCCCTCAACATGGGAAGGGTACTTTGCCAGGGGGGGGCTGTCCCTATATTGATAAGAAAAAGGGCCTCTTCTCCACATCCCTAGCCTAGTGGTTGTGGGGGTCTGCAGTAGAAGCTTCTCAAAATCTGAAAGCCCTATAAAATAAGGGGACTCCTAGATACTGCCCCATCTACATGAATGAGTAAGGGATGCATAGTGCCCTTACTCATTCACAAAAATATATAAATAATAAATAAACACATCCTTTTTTCAAAATAGGAAACCACAAAAATGTCACATGATGGAAAGCTATCATCAATCATGTCATCCAGAAATGCCAATCCCTGTCGATAACAATGACGACGTCCCCAACTGCAACTGGCCAAAAGAAAAAACACAGCGACCCACCAGCATGTCTGATCCTATTGCTTACTTGCTGCAAATTACAGCCTTCTGTAATCTTACATGGATATATTTTGTCAATGACCTCACCAGGAAATGAGCATAATTCAGACAGGTATAGGGCAAAATAAAATGGCCTGTTTTACATTTGTGGATATCTTGAGACACAACAGGAAGTGCAAGCAGAGTTGTCTAAAGTAAGTGAAACCCTCTTATAGCTTGTGGTAAATAAAAGGGAAACCCTCTTAGTTTCCCTTTACTTTTAGTTCCAGTGACAATTGTCTCCAGACAAATTAAAAAAAACATACATATCCACAGTGGGGACACAGCTAGTATAAAAAAACTGAAAGAGGTTCTAATTCTTATCTATTTTATCCAAAACACACAAAAAAAAACCTTTAGATATACTTTTTTGTATTGAAAATGCAATTAAAATTTCTGGTGGCATTTTAGCTCATGGATACACTTCAGTAATTGTTCTTGTTATCCTTAAAGAGAGTGGAATTTTGTATATTGATGCATCATACTTTTTAACTTCAAGTTGATTCTAAAATATAGATGGTCTTGCATACTACAGTCAGAATACTATAAAAGAATTATTAACCAAAAATGACTGAAATCCAATTATGGTGTCCTTGAACTTGCTTAACATAATTAGGTGTAAAAATATTCTGTCCTTAAAGACTCTTCACTTATTTTCATTTCTAATTTGAAATGAAAATGACCTTAGAGCTACTAGGAGGTGACATCTGTGGTCCCTAGAAAACCTTTAGGAATAATAGGCAGTTAGTGCATCTATGAGGAACCATAATGCCACATTTTTGTACTTAGTACTCATTGAAGCTTACAGTTTGTGTATCTGAAGTCATACCACAATAGTACAATTGCAAAAAACAGGAGTGCAACATTTAGGTTTAAAGTTTGCTAAAAAGTATATATTCATCATTGGATCCTGAAAGCTTTTGTTGGCCATTTTATGCTGCTTTAAATTCTGTGTTCTTTCATTTCCTTTTTTTTATATTGGCTAAAATATGTCTTGTTTTTGTTTGTTTTGTTTTACTGTTCAGAAATATTTCATATTTTTAACCACTTGACCCCCGGAAGATTTTACCTCCTTTATGGCTAGGCCATTATTTTCTATTTAGCACTGTACTATTTGTATATGTACTATTATGTACTTTTCACACAAGTAGAGCTTTATTTTGGTGGTATTTGATCACCACTGGATTTTTCTGCAATATAAATGAAAAATCCTGACAATGTTGAAAAACAAAACAATGTTTTTTTACTTTCTGCTACAAAACAAGTCCAATAAAAAATTAAGAAAATCAAAATTCTGGCCAAGATTTATTCTGCTACTTTGATTAAAAAACCCCAGTAAGTGTATCTTGATTGATTGGAAGTTATAGCACCTACAAACTATAGTATATAAACTGGAATTTTTATTATTATTATTTTTTTTTAAACTACTAATGGTGGTGATCAGCAACTTATAATGGGACGGCGGTGTAAATCTGACACTAACTAATGCTGGGGGAACTGACTAATAGCTACATGATAATATTATACACTGTCACTCTACTAATGACACTGGCTGGGAAGGGGTAAAGTGTACTGCTTTTACTACTAGAGCTCTAAGTTTCTCATCCCTGCTTTGCAGAGAGATTGTTGATTGTACACAGGCGATCAGTAGGTCCCAGTCATGAATCATTGGCCGGGACTTGCTGACAGGCTCTCATTGTATACAATCATGTGAGTGCCCTAAACCCGGAATTAGACAGCTACATACGTGTACATTGCTTTGCCTGTGTGGGCTGCCTTTCCACAGTACATTGTGGGGAGGTGGTCCTCAAGGGGTTCAAAGAGTTTCATGTGAGGACACTTTTATATTAGTGTTATAAGAAAAGAGCCAGCCCATCCAAAAATCATAGTCAGTGAATATCTCAGGGGAGGACTGGAAACATTTGACCTAGGGGGTAAACACAACCAACTATCCCTTTCATAGTAGGGGATGGCTCTGTGAGCTTAACAACATGTACCACACAAATTGCATAATTATGCTTCGCTGATTGGTGGACTTTGTGAAAGGCAGGTGTTGCTATAGAACATGGTTTATGATGACATTAACCATTTTCTAGCATCATCTTCTATTACAATGTTTGGCAAGTCTGAATGAGGTAGCTTCATAATGCCCCACATGTGTCACTGAGTGCTGATCCATAAGATCACTAACATACCAATAGAAAATTCAATATGCCATTGAAATACTTTATAGCATTATAACATATAGAGATCTCATGAGGGGCAAGGTTCAGTTTCAAGGCAACGGATAACAAAAACAAATTCATTTTTGTTGCTATTCATATTATGTTTCGTTATAGTTTAATATGGGCAAATACTGTATATCTTTTTATTTGTCTTTATAAGTATGTACAGTATGAAAAAGTGTTAGGAGTTAATGAATCCCCTTTACAGTAAAGGTGTTGCAGGTTACAACCAATCAGCTTCCAGCTGCTGTCTTGCTAAGAGAGGTATGAGAAAAAACTCAGAATCTATAATTGCCATTGTTTTGCATTTCCCTTTATGTAAAAATCCATTATTAGTGTAAGTAATGCAGGAAACCACTCTCCAGTAAGAAATTACTGTATTTATTGGCATATAACATGCACTTCTTTACCCTGAAAATTGGGTGCAAATAACGTGTGCATGTTATACACCGACATTTACATTTTAGCTGCCTCGGAGGGGACAGGGAGGGGGGCGGGACGATTGCCGTCAGATTACATACAGCGAGAATCTCCTGTTTACTTGGTGGCCTCTGTAATAGGAAGTCTTGTCTCCTGGGCCACCATTGGACCACTGTTCTGTCTATCATAGGAGATTCTCACTGTGTGTAATCTGACAGCACTCATCACGCCCCCTCCCTGTCCCCTCTAGGCTGCAGATGGGCATCGATTAGGCTGCACTGATGGCAATGGTGAGGCTGCTGCATTGATGGCAATGGTGAGGCTGCTGCATTGATGGCAATAGTGAGGCTGCAGCATTGATGGCAATGGTGAGGCTGCATTGATGTGGACTGATGAGGCTGCATTGATGGCACTTGTGAGGCTGCAGATAGGCATTGATCAGGCTGCATTGAAGGCAATGGTGAGGCTGCAGATGGGCACTGACCCTCATTTTGCTTCAAAGTTCCTTATTTAAAAAAAAAAAAATTTCCAGAAACTTCCCTCTTAAAATTAAAGTGTGTGTTATACGCCGATAAATATTGTAATTATAAGACTGTAGTTTTCTAAGAATGATAGATATTCAACAAGTAAAAGTAAAAGTAAACGCTTTCTTAAATGTCCTGCAAAATATGTCAATATGTAACTGTCTATGATTAGCGAGAACAGGGCATCGTTCAACTGATCTCTGGAGAGATTAGCAAACTAATAATCTGCAGAGTAGTATTTCAAAGTAATTGGAACTTCTAGCACTTTAGTAATGATAAGGTTCTAGTGAATGGAGAAAACAACCGCGCTAATCTATTAGAGCCATACAAAAGCTGCCAACAAACAAAACAAACAAAGTCAAAAATGCGTATGGATCAAAAATTGTAGCGCTAATGTATGTGCCAAAGTGTGTGTATGTCACAACACTCAAAGAAAAACAATACGTGAACTGTATAACGAAATAGCAGTGCTAAGATGACTCCGGTTTAAACGGAGTAATAAAGTCCATATAATAATGACATAACAGTGAAAGTCCTTCTGATCCACTCAATGAAGACAGATAAAAGTGTATACTTGACTGATGTCAGAGTAAGGCGTAAATACGCTTACCGGAAGTGTTGGATGTGACTACCATACGGCATACACATCAGATAGGCATAGAGATGGACGGTCTTGCATCTATGGAAAGCCGCTGTAGACTGGACCTCCAACGATTTTCGGTACTGTATACTGGATCGGTCCGCAAAGTTGGTGTGCTCAGCATGCGATCATCCAATGGTCACAGAAAAGATGACGAAGACCGGGGAAGGGAATAAAAAAGGGAGACCACTCCAATGGTGCAGGTCAGAAAGCAACAATTTATTCACATATGCATGTGAACATGAAAAAATAATAAAGTAAAAATCTCGAGACAATATAAAAATTTGGCAATATGAGGGGCGTGGGATATCCCACGCCCCTCATATTGCCAAATTTTTATATTGTCTCGAGATTTTTATTTTATTATTTTTTCATGTTCACATGCATATGTGAATAAATTGTTGCTTTCTGACCTGCACCATTGGAGTGGTCTCCCTTTTTTATTCCCTTCCCCGGTCTTCGTCATCTTTTCTGTGACCATTGGATGATCGCATGCTGAGCACACCAACTTTGCGGACCGATCCAGTATACAGTACCGAAAATCGTTGGAGGTCCAGTCTACAGCGGCTTTCCATAGATGCAAGACCGTCCATCTCTATGCCTATCTGATGTGTATGCCGTATGGTAGTCACATCCAACACTTCCGGTAAGCGTATTTACGCCTTACTCTGACATCAGTCAAGTATACACTTTTATCTGTCTTCATTGAGTGGATCAGAAGGACTTTCACTGTTATGTCATTATTATATGGACTTTATTACTCCGTTTAAACCGGAGTCATCTTAGCACTGCTATTTCGTTATACAGTTCACGTATTGTTTTTCTTTGAGTGTTGTGACATACACACACTTTGGCACATACATTAGCGCTACAATTTTTGATCCATATGATAAGGTTCTAGACTTCACACATTTATAGGTCAATACATTCAATGTCAGGGATTCAAAATACTTGAAGACTTGTTTGACCTGATGTTCTGTTTTCTTTAATTAATTGTTTTTAATTAATGGTAAAGTTCATTATAGATTTATTCCTACAGTAATTTTTATATTTTTTGTCTTGGCCCTAAAGGGTAACTCGCTTTGTAAAGCAATATTATAATTAATGTGAACAGCTTTTAAACCATATATATATATACACACACACACACACACACCGATCAGCCGATAACATTATGACCACCCACCTAGTATTGAGTATGGCCCCCTTTTGCTAAAACAGCCTTGACCCATTGAGGCATGGACACCAAAGTAGCATCCACATGAATGGCAGGACACAAGGTTTCCAGCAGAACATTGCCCAAAGCATCACACTGCCTCTGCCAGCTTGCCTTCTTATACACCATCCTGGTGCCATCTCTTCCCCAGGTAAGTGACGTACACCCACCCGGCCATCCACATGATGTAAAAGAAAATGTGATTCATCAGACTAGGCCACCTTCTTCCATTGCTCCGTAGTCCAGTTTTGATGTTCGTGGTACCATTGTAGAAGCTTTTGGCTGTGGAAACAGGTCACCATGGGCTTCACAGCCCCATACACAAGAAATTGTAATGTCATTTTTTTTTTCTGTTTTTACCACATCAACTTCGTAGACAATATGTTCACTTGCTGCCTAATATATCCCACCAATTTTCAGATGCCATTGTAACAAGATATTACCTTTACCTGTCAGCGGTCATAATGTTATCATTATGGGGGCGCGGTGGGTGCGGACCGCACCTGGGTGACACCTGCCAGAGAGGTGACACCATCCCATCTGTGACAGTGCACAAAACTAACACAAGCACAAAGCTAGCTTGTCCTGCACCCTGCAGGACACTGTGGCAGGCTAGACAGAAAGCCAGATGCGCTAGCCTGCCCAGTGTGTGCTGCTCTGTCCTTCTCCTGCTGTCACTCCACAGCGGCAGGACATAGCACCGTGGCAGGCTGGAGGGGGGGAGCTGCGCAGATGTGGCGGTGTGGTAAAACATCTCACTGGGGGGGTGAGACCATGTTTTCCACACCAGGTGACACCAACACTTGTGATGGCACTGCATTAGGTTGTATTGCAACACAGGTGAATGGCATCACAACACACAACCCATTCTTGGTGCGCAAAGGTTTGAATTCTAAAAGTTAATACCACATCTGTTACAATTCTAGTTTCTCATGGCATAGAACTTTGTTTATAATTATATCTATGGCTTGCCTAATGGGCTGGCATAGGTTGTGGTCTGCCCAGAACATAATCAATTTCACAGTTCTAGTAAATTGCAGCACACAGTGTGATATCATCTACTCTACATACCATGACACTTCTTAAAGTTCTTAGAAAAATTCTGCTAGTGATGTGACACAAAGACACCTTAAAGGACCAGTAAGCCCAATAAACAAGCTGCCATCATGTTAAAAGATGTTGTCTGCACTTTTGCCAGTCCCCATGCCTCTATTGTATTGCGTATGGTACTGAAGTATTTCTCTCTATACAGTATATACTGTATAAATAGGCTAACTGAGACCTACAGGGGGTCCCCTGGTTACAAACAAGATAGGGACTGTAGGTTTGTTCTTAAGTTGAATCTGTTTGTAAGTAGGTACATTTTTTAAGTGTAGCTCCAAAAAAATCTATTTTTACGTTTTTTAGATAACATAGAGAAGGGTTATCCCCCCTGTAACATTTGTTTTGCTGTCTGTGCCCCTGTTCAGAAGATTTCACCTCACCTTCTGTCCCCATGACAATTGGATTTTGAAAATTTTGGGTTGATAGGGAAACATGGACTGGTGATAAAGCATCAGCAGAGACACCTTTTTCCCATATTAACTCTTACAGAGTGAATTTCCCTTCCTAGGGGTGGATTTCCTCTCACTGTTGTCTCCTTCCGTTTGTAAGTTGGAGTCGTATGTAAGTCGGATGTTTGTAAGTAGGGGACCCCCTGTACTGGAATCTCATATGGGATGACAGTCCCCTGATCTGGCGTTTGACCAAATGAGTGACAATGTCATGTCTGTGGAAAGTCCCTGATCCAGCTGGCTGGCTGTTGTTGAAAGAAACATAAACTGAGCAGGAAAGAAATCTATTTAATCATTATTGCTTCTTCTTGAGATCAGATTTGCAGACCTCAGTGTATGGCACTGCTCACCAGTTATCTGCGCCTTACGAACAGGAAGCAGAATGTCCCTAGATGTCGACCCATGGGTAAATCCCAATGTTTGACAGTAGTCAAATTGTACATGCCCTTAAATCTCCTCTTGTATGTTGGTATGTGCTCATACTTCAGTAAATGTAATCTTGTTACAAGCGCCCTAAATAAAGTAATTAAACCTTATAATCACCATTTTTACTTTCCTTTCTGGTAAACACCTTATATTTTCACAAAGCATCCCTGAAGTTTAACAGATTGGTTATTAAGCCAACTTTTTTCTTTATTTTATTACTTTTCTAAAAATGACATTGTTCATGTGGATTGCTTTGAATATCGTTGGCCTTACCTCCTTGTTTTCATATTGCAAAGGTATACCCAATATACAATTTACATGAATAACATTATACTTCATATTCAAAAGTCTCAAAATTCCAACCCCATACTAGTTTATTCCTGATAGGTTGAAAGAAACAATATCTCTATCAGGTAAAGAAAGGGAATATTGTGTGACAGTATTATAAACCTATCTATATTAAAATTTGTTATCTTCTCCTGGTATTCGCTGCTGTTTTATACAGTAAAGTTTTCTTGGCAGCTTCATGCCATCCCCGGTAAAAAGGATAGACGTGGGGTGTCAAATGCTATCAAAATGACAACAAATCGCAGGAAAATGAATATTGTATTACATGGCAGAGTAATTTGTTGAGGGATCGGACTGGTTCCTACAGCTACTCATACAGTGTCCTCCCAGATGTCCCCTTCGATAGCATGCGGGGAAAATGTAAAATTAAGCAGTCTGATTTACAATGAAATGAAATGAATCTCTGCAGAATAAATCAAATACCTGCACCTCACCCGTGAAGGGCAATTTTCTGTCTTTCAGTCACCAGACGACAGACTTCGAACAGTTATTGCTACTTTTCTTACTTGCGCGGTTAGCTTTTTTGGTTTTTTACATACGTATTTCTAATAGCAGATATATGATATATTTATTTGTACTTGTAAAAACTGAAATAAAATAAATGGATAGGACATCTAGTATTTACAAAGCATTGTTTGTATTTACTGAAGCAGTAATCATGTGGATTAAAAAAATACAGTGGTGTTCCTTTTGTGCATTGCGTTTTTAATTTGTCTTTGAAAAATGTTAAAGTTCCAATTTAGTTATGAAATTACCATTGTTTTCACGAAATGTTTTTTTGCATGTCTCAAAATTGTACTTTAAATGTATCCTATAACATATTCAAATGCAATGTCTTAACTCTGCCTTTTCGATCCCTGGTGTTTCAGAGCTGTCATCCCAGGTCCCAGATAGTAGTGTTGGGCAAGCGGTTGCGGCTGAACAAACGCTTGGCCTGAACATAACCTGTTCGCCCGCTTGGCAAACACCTAAATTTGCAGGGCGTTCGGCATTAAGTTTACCCACTGAGTGCCCCACAATGCACTGCGTGCTACACCATGCATTCTAGGGCCCTAATTGGATTGGAAGGAATTTTTATTGTTTAACTTTAACCACTTAAAGACCAGCCGCCGCAGTTATAATGCGGCAGGTTGGTTAGGCGAATCACCGTCATGGTACACTGGCCGCTTTAAGACCACTAGGGCGTGGCAGCAAGATGGGAGCTGTTGCACGCAGCTGCTATGTCCACCGGCCACCCACAATCGATCCTGAGGGAGACAGAACGGGGATCTGTCAATGTAAACAGGGAGATCTCCGTTCTGTCAGGGGAGGATAGACAGATTGTCTGTTCTTAGTGATTAGGAACATCAATCTGTCTCCTTCCCCAGTCACTACACTGTCCCCACAGTTAGAAACACTTCTCTAGGAAACACTTAACCCCTTCCCTGCAAAGTGCAAAGTCTTTCTGCAAAGTCTTTCTGCCTTTAGTAAATCAACCCCTTTGTGTGTTTTTATGGCAGTTATGTCATCCCATGATGGCCAATCAAGATGGTCAAAGACCATCAACCCAAATCAAACCAGGTAGATGTTGGCCCCGGTGAGGGAGCTTGCATATGCTGCATTGCAAGAGCAGAGGTAAGGATAGCCAGAACTTAGTTACAATTTAAGGGCTGCCCAAAGCAAATCATTGCTGAAACTGTTCTATTGGCAACATTTACCAGCTATGATTAATGAATGCCTTTGTGATTGTGGTCTTATTATAAACCCTGCTGTTTGCACACCTCAAAGAGATTAGATAAATTAAAATAATGTAATAAAATAAGTACATAATACATTTAATTTATAAGAAAGCTGAAAATAAATAATGGAATCTGCATAAGTAAATTCAACACGATTACAATACCCCTTTATATTGCGTTAGTGTATTTTTTTCTGGTTCAGAAAATGCAGACTGTCATTATTTTAATTATTAACTCCATAAATTTGGGGATTTGTGAATTCACAAAACAATTAAAATAGGTCTCAGGTTTAAGTTTAATATAACGGAGATTTCCCAGTGTGATAGCAAAATGAATCTTGCCAGTTTGACGTGCTGCAGTGCTGCCTTATGAACTGTCAGGAACTCCAGAATGGAAAATAAGACAAGAATGTCAGTGGAGTTGTGGTTTAAATGTAATCATTTTTACAATGTTTTTTTTTTTTTTTTTCTTCTTCTTTTTCTACAAGCTTTTTCTCATTTTTAGTAAACTGCATTTATGAAAATATGTCTAGTCAAATCATTTGTAAAGTAATAAAAAAAAAGATCAACATGGACCTAAAATTTGTTTGTAATTGTAATGTGTTTGGGGACCCCAGTATCCCAAAGCTTAGTGAATGCAGTGACATTTAACCCAATCACATGTAAAGAAAATATATAAACTGAATTTTTGCTTGTACATAATTGGATGATGGAAGTCAGCAGAGCTTCACCCTCATTCACTAAGCTCTGGGGAAAATGTTCTTTTTAAAGTGCAACTTATCTTGCAAAGTGAACAGTATATAATCCTTTAAAAAATAAACCCCTAAGAGTTTCACTTCCCTTGCATTCAGTTGATATGCTGGTAAAAATCTTCACAGTTCAACAAAATTAGGAAATGGGCTGTTTTCATTTGGAAAGAGAAAATTGGAACACCTATGTGACTTCACACCTGCTCAGCACATAAACCATCCTGTACTTTTTAGCACTAATGCAATAAAATAAAAGGTGTTGATATTAATTAACCCTGATGCTGATATCAAAGATGCACCTGTTGCTGGAATTTTAGCTGGAAAAAAAGAATTTCAAATGAAAGAGTAGAGTAATAAAATGTGTAACTGTCCAATAAATAATCTTAATTTTTGTATATTTTGTCCATTGCTCCCAAACGACAATAAGCACATTTGAAGCGATTCTATACATCTCAGCTATTACTTATTCTATACCTCTCCTTACTATACCTATATACTATATATATTCTATACCTCTCATCTATTACAGTGCTAACATGCAGGAAGGGTCCATTTCAACTACTATCATATATTCTTCTTCATATTTTTGGTAAAAAAAAAAAACGCAATAGGTGTATATTGATTGGTTTGCGCAAAACTTATAATGTCTACAAAATAGGGGATAGATTTATGTAATTTTTTTTATTTTTTATTTTTTACTAGTAATGGTGGCGATCTGCGGTTTTTAGCGGGACTGTGACATTGCGGCGGACAGATAGGAAACTTTTGACACTTTTTTGAGACCACTGACATTTATACAGCGTTCAGTGCTAAAAATAGCCCCTGATTACTGTGTAAATGTCACTGGCAGGGAAGGCGTAACACTAGGGGGGCGATCAAAGGGTTAAATATGTTACCTCAGGTTGTTCTAACTGTAGGGGGGGGGGGGCTGACAGAGACATAACAGAAATCAGTGTCCCCGATCACTGGGAACAGTAGATCTCTGACATATCCCCTGTCAGATTGGGGAATCCCCTTGTTTACAAAGGCAGTTCCCCATTCTGCCTTTGTAATAGGCAAAATGGCGCAAGCTCTTCACAGCTACGGCGATTTGCGCAGGAGAGCCGTCCTGCCACTGTATAACGACGGCGACTGGTCGGAAAGTGGTTAAAGGTACTTATATAGTGCTGTCAATTTAAGCCGCCCTTTATATATACTGTATACAGTATTCACATTAGTGCCTGCCTTCAAGGAGCTTACAATCTACGCTCCCTAACTCACATTAATACATACACATACTAGACTAAAGTTACCTACCAGCCTGTCTTAGGAGTTTTGGAGGAAACCCACGTAGGCACAGGGAGTACATGCAAACTCCAAGCAGGTAGTTCAAACTGATGACCCAACTGCTGCTAGTTGGAAGCGCTAAATACTTAGCCACACATTAGCGAATGTTAGCTTTAACCTTTAAGTAGTGCCAATCTTAACCGCAAATATCCCCATATTGGAAGAAAAACACCCACCTTTAAGGGTCAAACATCTAAAATATCTGGCAAAAATCTAAGCAGCCGGCACATATTATTTCCAACTAGGAGCAACATATGTATAGTCACATTTTTTTCATGCCAGCATTTTCTTTTTGTTATTGTTTGCTAAGAATGAGATCACTGAAATGCAATAGTAATATGCTCATCACCCATAATACAACATTATAATTACAGGGCCAGTGATTGTTTTATTGTTTAATATTTTTACAATTACAGCACCATCTATAAAAAAATCCATAGATAATGTTTAGCTTGTGAGTTACACCAAGAGTACACATGGTATATACAGTATTTGCGAAAGCTGTCTGGTTAAAGCTGCTGATTGCTAGCGTGGCTAGCAAGTATTGCCGCAGGCATCCAGTCTGTGCAGCCGTTAATTGCATATTTTATCTCATGCTAGTTGGTTTATGATTACAATAACATTACTAATCAAGTCTAACATGCAGTATTCCAGCACATATTAAAGCTTGCCAATTTATTTCAAGAATTTCATATTTAGTATATTTGAAGGTAACTTTGATGTTTTGCTGATAACATGCTGTGTTGCTGATTCAACGCTTCTTACAATATATTATGTGACTGAAGTGTATAATATTATTTCTGATAAATATGGAATAAAGTGCCGTTGCTAATCCCGATTCACTGCAATGCTATTATAGGGATTCAACTTTGTGATTGGTGCAAATTAGAGTTCAACAAATTGTCATCAGAAGCACTAGAGCTTTTTTACTTCTCTCTGCTCTTTAGAAGATTGTGGTTTTTGCAGGGCTAACAGAAAGTGCATTCGTTTCAGCCCATCAGACCTGAGAGAACTGTTATGCACAACCATTGTTCAGCACTACCAAATATGAATCACAGCTTGCACATTTAATGGGCGAACATGGCTGCTGCAATGTACAGCTATAAATGTAAATTTATAGATTGAAACACAGGTGTTATAAGTGTGCCTGTAGGGAAAAGGTTTGGTAAAAGCCTTGCATCCTAGGCTCCACTGAATTGCCCAGATTTGTGTCATGCTTTTTTAAAGTAAATCTTGCAGTAAAAAACAATGTCTGCCATTCCCCCTCCCCATATAAAACTAACTGCATATAGTTAGTTGTACCTGTAAGAAAAAAGTTTGATTACCGTATATACTCAAGTATAAGCCGAGATTTTCAGCCCTTTTTTTGGGCTGAAAGTGCCCCCCTCGGCTTAAACTCGAGTCACCGCCGTCTGCAGTGCCGATCCAGACCTCCCTGGGGCCCTAAGCAAAATTCTGCTAAGGGGCCCTCTACTTGACCCGTGATGCCGTGAGCTATGTAAACCATTTGCCATTGCCACACAGTCACACCTGACACTTCAGTGCTCCCAAAACAATCCTCCCTCCTTTAAACAAAACAGTCAAAGAATAAAGTACAACAATATAGAACAGAATAAGGTCCCCAGAGAGCCCCCCTTACATCAGGGTCCTCAGAGAGCCCCTCCTTACACCAAGGTCCCCAGAGAGCCCCCCTTACACAAGGGTCCCCAGACAGCCCTCCTTAAATCAGTGTCTTCAGAGAGTCTACCCCTACATCAGGGTCCCCAGAGAGCCTCCCCTTACATCAGGGTCCCTAGAGAGCCTCCCCCTACATTAGGGTCCCCAGAGAGCCTCCCCCTACATTAGGGTCCCCAGAGAGCCCCCTCTTACATCAAGGTCCCCAGAGAGACTCCCCCTACATTAGGGTCCCCAGAGAGCCCCCTTTACATCAGGGTCCCTAGAGAGCCCCCCTTACATCAGGGTCCCTAGAGAGCCTCCCCCTACATTAGGGTCCCCAGAGAGCCTCCCCTACATTAGGGTCCCCAGAGAGCCTCCCCTTACATCAGGGTCCCCAGAGAGCCTCCCCCTACATTAGGGTCCCCAGAGAGCCCCCCTTACATCAGGGTCCCTAGAGAGCCTCCCCCTACATCAGGATCCCCTAAGAGCCTCCCCTTACATCAGGATCCCCAGAGAGCCTCTCCTTACATCAGGGTCCCCAGAGAGCCCCCCTTAAATCAGTGCCCTCAGAGAGTCTCCCCCTACATCAGGGTCCCCAGAGAGCCTCCCCCTACATTAGGTTTCCCAGAGAGCATCCCCTTACATCAGAGTCCCCAGAGAGCCTCCCCTTACATCAGGGTCCCCAGAAAGCCCCTCCTTACATCAGGGTCCCCAGTGAGCCTCCCTACTTACATCAGGGTCCCCAGAGGGTATCCCCCTACATCAGGGTCCCCAGAGAGCCTCCCCTTACATCAGGGTCCTCAGAGAGCCTCCCCTTACACCAGGGTCCTCAGAGAGCCTCCCCTTACACCAGGGTCCCCAGAGAGCCTCCCCCTACATCAGGGTCCCCAGAGAGCCTCCCCCTACATTAGGTTTCCCAGAGAGCATCCCCTTACATCAAAGTCCCCAGAGAGCCCCCCTTACATTAGTGTCCTCAGAGAGCCCCTCCTTACATCAGGGTCCCCAGTGAGCCTCCCTACTTACATCAGGGTCCCCAGAGGGTATCCCCCTACATCTGGGTCCCCAGAGAGCCTCCCCTTACATCAGGGTCCTCAGAGAGCCTCCCCTTACACCAGGGTCCCCAGAGAGCCTCCCCTTACACTAGGCTCCCCAGAGAGCCCCTCCTTACATCAGGGTCCTCAGAGAGCCCCTTCTTACATCAGGGTCCCCAGAGAGCCCCCCCTTACACCAGGGTCCCCAGAGAGCCCCCCCTTACACCATGGTCCCAAGAGAGCCTCCCCTTACATTAGTGTCCCAAGAGAGCCTTCCCTCTTACATTAGTGTCCCCAGAGAGCCCCTCCTTACACAGGGTCCCCAGAGAGCCCCCCTCTGACAGTTTCCCCGGGGGGCCCCCTCTTACATCAGTGTCCCCAGAGGGCCCCGTCCTTACATCAGTGTCCCCAGAGGGCCCCGTCCTTACATTAGTGTCCCCAGAGAGCCCCCCTCTTACATTAGTGTCCCCAGAGGCCCCCTTCCTTACATTAGTGTCCCCAGAGGCCCCCTTCCTTACATTAGTGTCCCCAGAAAGCCCCCCCTCTTACATTTGGGCCCCCAAACAGCTGACTCCCCCCCCCCTTGCAGAGGTTCCCCTGTACCTGGCTGGTGGAGGTGGGAGGCGGCGATCGGCAGCTATATGGTGTCCACAGGCAGGGGGATCTCCCCTGAGCTAGTAGTTCTATCTCCGAATGTATACAGCGGAGAGGGGAGGGGCCTCTGACCTGGGCATCAGCAACAGTGTTCAAGCAGAGTGAAAGTGAAACTGATACCTGCCGGGGTCAGAGGCCCCTCCCTTCTCCTCTCCACTGTATACACTGAGAGTACTACAAACCCCAGGGAGATCCCGCAGCCCACTCAGGCACTATAGAGCTGCCGATCGCCACCTTCCACCTCCTCCCACCTCTCCTCACTGCACTCTAAACGGCCAGCCAGAGGTGCAGGGGGGATGCTGGGTCTTGGGGGGGCCCCCCACAGCGGTGGGGCCCTAAGCAGCTTGCATAGTGTGCCTATAGGGCCGATCGGCTCTGGCCGTCTGCCTACCTGATCAGCTTGTCATGCAGACAGAGGGCGGCCATTCCAGTGTTCAAAATCCGTGCCTCCTCGTCTGTGATAGGCGGAAAACTCAATTTCCCAGCAGTGTTCCGCCTATCACGGACATCCTCTCATCTTCGTCCATGGTATGCTGGGAAATTGAGTGTTCCGCCTATCACAGATGAGGAGGAGGCACGGCTTTTGAATACTGGTATGGCCGCCGTATGTTTTGTTATGAAACGCTGATCTGGGCACAGAGCTACAGAACGGCAGACAGAGCGTCAGATGGGCACAGAGCTGCAAAACGGCACACAGAGCATCAGATGGACACAGAGCTGCAAAACAGCACACTGACCTGCAGAAGGACACAGAGCTGCAGATGGGCACATGGAGGCATGCACAGGACACAGGTAGGCTGCAATGGACACATGGAGGTACACATGGAGGTACACAGGGAGGTACACAGGACACACAGAGACATGCAGCTGCAGATGGGCATTGTTGATCCTCTTTTCCACTTACAGTAGCTGCTGCATTTCTCACCCTCGGCTTATACACGGGTCAATACGTTTTCCCTGTTTTTTTGTGGTAAATTAGGGGCCTCTGCTAATATTTGGGTCGACCTATACTACGAGTATATACAGTATATACTTAATTAAGCATTGTCTTCAGTGTTACAAGGGGTGACATCACTCTACTTCTGGCAAGATATCTGGGGATTGATTAGTACCCTAAATCTCATGAGAAGACATTCCAATCCAGTGCAGAAGCATATTCTCATCAGGTTAGGGATCATCATCTTTCCCAGGATCATGGAGTATGACGTCTCAGTTGCCTAGGAGCTGTGCATGGCATTTTGGAGTAAGGTAAGTATATTGTCTAACATTTCCTTTACATGTATACTTTTCTATTAGTTATATGTAGAGATTTTTATATAGGGAGGGGGCCCAGATCTAATAAGCAACCTTTTACTGCAAGGTGCACTATCATTTTAATTGACATCCAGGCATTAAGAAATAAACACACCTATCAAGATTCTGAAGATATCATTTTTTTTCATTAGTGGAATTAAAGCAAAGAACAAACAGGTCCAGCTACTCTAAACACCAATCGTCTCTTGAATAACTGTGATGGCCAAAGAATCTTCAGTATTCAACACACTTCCATGTGTGATGGACATCTGGTCCCTTGCCATATGCTGTGGTTCCATCTGCCTGACCTCTTTGTCACTACAGGACACAGTTGTGACTAGTGATGAGCATAGTGACCTAGGTTCAGTTTGTGAACACAACCTGAAATTTGTGAACCCTAAACATAATGCCTGAACCCCACTGAAGTTAATGGGAGCTGAATCTTATTTATTTCTGGCATGTTTAAAATTAATTTTGCAGGCTTTTGGTAAAAAAAAGGGGGGAAAAAATTGTAAAAAGTACCATTTAGTGAGGAGTGGATTATTTAAGCATACAGGGAAACAATAAAAATGCACAATTGATTTAAATAAATAACATGCTTAGAGGATGCTTTAAAGTAAAAGCCCAGTCAAAAGCTAACTAAGATTGAACTTACTTCCACCCCTATTCTAAGCCCTATGCTACCTACCCTGTAAAGGAAAGATGTGTACACTTACCTATTCTAAGGGCTCTCCAGAACGACCATGTGATCTCCCCAGTTGCTGGCTTCAGTGAAGAGGAAAGAGCAGTGACAATGGCTGCAGAGCCTAGGCAGTGACATCACCCATATGCTTACTATAAGGTATCCATTGTCTGCTGTCCCTCCTCTACACTGAAGCCAATGCTGAGACCCGACCAAGTGACTGGACTAGAGTGCCCTTAGATTAGGTAAATATAAGCATCTTAGATTTTCAGGGTAGCTAGTTTAGGGCTTAGAATGGGGTTTGGAGTATTTTTAAGCTTAGTTAGCTTTTGATCAGACTTCTGCTTTCAACCTGAACATAAAGTAGCTTTCCTGTACAACGTAATACTGAAAAAGTTAAATTTTGAAATGTGAACTGGCCAAGCCTGGCCATTTGTCTGCCTGTTCGGTGAATTGCAAACAGCTTGGGATAGGGTTGAACTCATGATGGACCTGAACCCAAAGCGCATTCGTAGTTGTGATGTAGGAGAAAACCCTAGTGTACAGCGGGGAGCAAAGGGGCTGATTTACTAAAGGCAAATAGACTGTGCACTTTTGCAAGTGCAGTTGCTCCAGAGCCTAATAAATGAAGTAAAGCTTCACTTTACTAGAAGAATGAAAAGAGGGTTCACCAGCCTAGTGCCTTATCCCACACGCCAACACATGCCCATCAGTGTCGCCCATCAGTGCCACCCATCAATGCCCATCAGTGCCCATCAGCACCGCCTATCCGTGCCACCTATCAGTGCCCACAGTGCCACCTATCAGTGCCCATTAGTGCCGCCTATTAGTGACCATCAGTGCTGCCTAACAGTGCTCATCAGTGCCACATATCAGTGCCACCTATCAGTGCCCATAAGTACGGCATATTAGTGCCTCCTCATCAGTGCCCATAAGTGCCACCTCATTAATGCCCACCAGTTCAGCCTATCAGTGCCCATCAGTGCTGCCTCATCAGCGCAAATCAGTGAAGGTGAAAAATGACTTAGTTACAAAATTTACTGACAGAAAAAATTTGAAAAAAATATGTTCAACATTTTTGGTCTTTTTTTTTTTTTGTAAAAAATAAAAAACCCAGCAGTGATTAAATACCACCCAAAGAAAGCTCTATTAGTGTGAAGAAAATTATAGGTACAGTGTAGCATGACCGCGCAATTGTCATTCAAAGTGTGGCAGCGCTGAAAGCTGAAAAATGGCCTGGGCAGCAAGTAGTTAAGCCTTTTACTGTAAATATTTCTCTCCACTATACTGCCATAATTAGTAAATATCTCCTGCATGTACAACATATATGTCCACACATCTCTTTCACATAAACTCTTTTATATAAAGTATATTGTGTATTTAAAGTGATATTTTAATCATTTCATTCCGCGTGTCATTTTGTTCTATTTCTTAGAAATAATGCGCCTGGGACTGTGAGCTGATTCTTTCACACTGAAGGTCTGATTGGGCTATTGCCTCAGTTTCATCCTAACAACAGGCAAACATGCAGCACAAATACCAGAGTTATTTGAGCAACAGGATAAGCATTTCAAATCAGTGATAATGAAAACATCAGCGGGATTCATTTATGACCTCCTGCTGTCAGATACTTTACCTTAGCTGCTGAAATTATATTGAATAACAATGAATGGTAAGACTGATCTTGCTGGAGAACAGAAAGGAGATTGGAAGTTGTAAAATTGGGTATAATTGTATAACAACTTGCTTACAGAAAAATGTTTGCTTTAATTGTGCTGTGGTTGAAGGCATTAGACTTAGCTGGTCAACCTATGTAGTCAGTTTGCTTTTGTGGCTACCACACTTAATGTTTCAGTATACTGTTTGATCTGCAATTAAACTACAGAGGTGGTGTTTATGTAATTGTTTATTAACTATTGTGTTTTTAACAGGTTAACTATATTGCACTGTGTGTCTGACACTCTTTACAATTAAATTATTTACATGATGTATTAAAGGGAAAGTACTGTATATTGTTCTTCTAGTGAGCATCAAATTTGAAATAGTATTGCAGTGTATACCTTACAGTAATATTCTAGGTTCTTTTCAAAGTTTTTTTGTAATAAATATAGAAATTTGTCAATTAACAACTGGATGTAACTTTGTATTTAACTCCACCTGTTTTAATCTCCCTGCTTAACAACTCCTAAGATAAGATATCCGAGGCACAGAGAGTACTTGTCAATAATCAAGTGACCCATTGGGGTTGATTTATTTAAGAAGTAGAAGCTTTACAAAGCGGTGGCAACCCTGGGTTCAACACTTCTTACTGTCTCACTTTGACGATTCTCTCTTGCTGCCCTAGTGCCCCAACTTTAATCTTGATTAGCCCTCCTTCTGGCTGACCTAACAGCCTGGATCCCACAGACCCCCCCCCTTCCCTCCCCTTCCCTCTCCATATTTGTTCTACCCTTCTCCTCTTAAAAGTGGTTTCTTGGACACTCCTTCTTGTGAGTGTGGACTCTCAACACCTGGTAGGCACTACTATTTGACATATACTGCTAGTCAGTAACCCTGCACTACTGTCTTAATTCTAGCTCACAACTCTATATGTAAGCTAGCAAGTCTCCCCTTGTTATCTGACTAATGTTATTGACATTGTCTCAATATGTGATAGTCCTATACCTTAAGACCTTATGTTTTTTACCTTTTGTACTCTGAGAACCATGTCTTACTCTGAATTAATAAAAAAAAATAAAAATTGAATAAGGAAGAAGTAGAAGCTGTTCACTTAGAAAAAATTGTTTTAGTTAATAGGGTAAAGGTATGTTCACTATGAATGCAACTTGGTGTAAATATATTAAACGTACTAACACTCAAAAAACATACATTACCTCAAAAAATCAGTGAAAGACTACATATATATATATATATATATATATATATATATATATATACAGTATAAACACACACAGGAGAGTATTGTGTCTCTCCCCCACCAGTATGCGGGCAAGAGGACTGCTTCAGTTTGTGTTTGAGCAGCAGTCTCTCAGTAGGGGTACACCACTCATGCTCCCTGCTGCTTGGAGAGCTCTAGCTGTGATTCAGCAGGGGGCATGTCAGACCACTGCAGAGAGACCCCTGCTGTGGCCCCTGCTGCTGTCTCTTCTACATGCTGTTGGGGGACAGAATCTCTGTTTCCTGGTGTGGCTGATTTACAAAAGAGACGCAAACTGTAAGACCTGAGCACCTTTTTGTATATGCATCTATTTAGCTAATTAAAAAAGAAAGTTTAATTGGGCTTCAAAGCCCAAAGACTTGCTTTTTAGTTTAGAATTAAATGGCCAAAAGAAAAATGTGCTTGTTTCTGTCTCACTCATGGGAAATTGCCCAAAAAGAACACAGTGCTAAAATCTTTCCCTGGGCCTTGACCTAGGCATTATAAAAAAATGATTTTGCTTTATAAAATGATGTCCAATAAGCAAGTTACAAATCATGTGGTGCATAAAATAATTCACATATTTGCATTTAGTCTAAAGTTCAGATATAAATAAGACTGGCTAAATTTGCTATTGTAAGGCAGTGGTGGTTTTCAGCATTTCTATTCTTAAAGTTGCAATAGGGAATAATTAAATCACATTAAACTATACTTAAGTTCCATCATTGTTATCTTCACAAGTATTTCCTTGTCCTTGAAACTGTAGTTTACAAACAACTATACATTGCAAGTACTTTTCACAGTTGTTGCAGTGTGCCTTTATGCCATACCATTAATTTCTCTGCCCGGAGTTTTCAACTTTTTGTTGGAACTTGGAAAGTTATGATTCCACTATGCATAGTACAAGTGATATACTTTAAACCTTTGTTTCAATTATCGTTCACCAGTGGGGAAATAAAATATTTAAAGATAGAGCAACTTCATGCAGCTAGTGAAATCAATCAGTGAACTGCTATCCAGGGAACTGTTCAACTGTGCTAAAATCAGCAAGTTTTCTTAAATGACCTTAAAAGTAGTTTTATAAAATCAAATAGAACAAAAGCATAGCATTATTTTTACACATTTATAGTAATGGGTCTGCAGCCCTTTGTTACATGATTCTTGACTGTGCAGTGTGTGCAGGTGAAGGTGCAGATGGTTCATGTGGGCCTTGTATCACTGAACACACTCTGGTCTGTATTTAAAGGCATTAGGAAAACTACTATATGCTTTTCATCTGTATATATTGTGCATTGATCATGTAGTTTTGTGTTTTTATTTGTTGCCCTGTACACCTAGTCTATAGTAGAGTAAACCTTCACATTCCTTTGGCAGATGTTTCTGTTTTTGTTCAAAAATGAGACATGCTGTATGGCACTGCACAGGTTAATTCTTCACCTCTGTTTGTTGTCTAAAAACTGGCACTTCCTGTGAAGAAATCCCACAATCCCTGGGTCTCTCAGTCCATCATTCTTCAGGTGAGAGCTAAATAGTAAATAGATCTGACATAGACAAAAGGTCAGAATAATGAAGGAAAAGGGATGTGTTACGTCACATTAGCACTCCTACATTTGTCAAGCAACACAGAGGGAATGGTGTGGCATGGATTGTGACCCAGAACAAGAATTTGCCTGTCCCTTTAGTGAATATGGACAAGCTAAGTGAATGAATACATGGACATGGGAGAATCGATCAGCCCTGATGATTATACACAGCAGGAGTCCAGTGGCGTGTACAGTGGACTCGATGTCTGCCGGCGTCCACCGATTAGACAGTACAGAGGCAGAACGACAATCTCCCTATGTAAGCAAGGAGAAGTTACTGATCCTGTGTTTCTGCTAAACAGAAACACAAATCTCTGCCTTCCCCAAGTCAAAGCCCCTTCCCCCCAGTTAGTAAGCACAACTTAGGCATACATTTAACCCTTTGATCACCCCTGATGTTAACCCCTTCCCTGTCAGTGTCATTAGTACAGAGACAGTGGATATTTTTTAGCACTGATCACTGTATTAATGTCACTGGTCCCCAAAAAGTGTCAAAAGTGTCAGTTATGTGTTCGACTTGACCGCCGCAATATCGTATCACTGATCACTGCCTTTACTAGTAAAATAAGTAAAAATATCCTTTTAACTTTTGAGCAAACAAATCAATATACGCTTATTGGGATTTTTTTTCCCAAAAATATGTAGCAGAAAACATATTAGCCTAAATTGATGAAGGCCTTTGTTTTGTTTTTTTTAAATGTATTGGGTATGTTTTATAGCAGAAAGTAAAAAATATTTTTTTTTTCTTTTTCAAAATTGTCGCTCTTTTTTTGTTTATAGCACAAAAAAACAAAAAAACGTAGAGGTGATCAAATAACACCAAAATAAATTTCTATTTGTGGGAAAAAAAGGACAACATTTTTATTTTGTTGCAGTATCGCACAACCGCACAATTGTCATGTAAATTAATGCAGTGCTGTATCGCAAAAAATCGCCTGGTCAGGAATGGGGTAAACCTTCCAGAGCTGAAGTGGTTAAAGTAATTCTAAATAAGAAAAATGTTATACTTACCTGCTCTGTTCAATGGTTTTGCACAGAGCAGCCCCGGTCCTCTTCTTTTTGGGTCCCCGCTGGTGGTCCTAGCTCCTCCCCCCTGCTGAGTGCCCCCAATAGCAAGCCTCTTGCTATGGGGGCATTCAAGAAGACTCACTCCTGAGCTGCGCTGTGTGTGTCCATTCACGCATAGAGCGCGGTTCACCCTCGGCTCACTCCTCATTGGCTTACTAGCTGTGATTGACAGAAGCAGGAGCCAGTGGCTCCCACTACTGTGAGAGCCATTGAGGAGACAGAGACTCGAAGAGCCACTGCTCTTATGAATATCACTGGATCTAGATGGGGCTTAGGTAAGTATAAAAGGGGGCTGGGGAGAGCTGCACACTGAAGGTTTTTTATCTTAATGCATAGAATGTTTTAAGGCCTTGAGCCTTTAGAACTCCTTTAAATAGGAAGTTCATGGGAAGCGCAAGGAGATCAATGTTCAGCTTTAGCTAGGCACAATGTAGGGTAGTCCATTGGATTATACATGGTGCTGCACTGCTGTCCAGCATCTCAGGAGGCTCAACAAGAAGGGACACTGCCAGACACAGCAGAGGATGCTGGCTCAGATGCAGGTTCTGACACTTTGTTTTTTTCTGTTCTCAAGCCACTTGTCTGCATTGAACACTACATATCCTTCTACATGCAACATCCTCCATTTCCA
Source organism: Lithobates sylvaticus (assembly GCA_028564925.1). Taxonomy (NCBI): domain Eukaryota; kingdom Metazoa; phylum Chordata; class Amphibia; order Anura; family Ranidae; genus Lithobates; species Lithobates sylvaticus. The sequence continues at coordinate 78,360,770 of CM053027.1, forward strand.
GCAGCTTGTGATTCCAACATCTCCCATAAATGATCCTGCAAATTCAGGTTCCAACCGTAACCACCAAGTCTAATCTGCATGCCATTTACTATCCGCATCAGCCAATTGGTGATATATGCAAGTAATATGACGTGCTAATACCACATAAAAAGCAGTGCCAGGAAGGACCCATAGGAGTCCAGCCACAGCTGAGATCTATGCAACTTCACTGCTCCTGAAAGAGGTCTTCCAAATTTAGGTCTTTATTACTCTAAACTAATCTAGCTGAACTAAAATCACAGTGGTTTATTGATTTATATGCTGGTGGCCTAATGGTATTTATTAATATATTGTTTACTTTGTAGAATTATAAAACCAAAATGATGTGCATTGTGGTAATACTTGTGTCCTGGTTGAATAGTTCATGCTGAAAATGGGAGCATACCCATGCCCTGCACAACAGCATGGTTAGTGCCTTAGTGTTTTCCAGCCGTACTACATACAGCTGGATATGACCATTTCAATTCAGAATGTTGCTTTAATATGTTAGGATCAAGTATTTGTTTAAAGTTTTTTTTTAGATAGTGATAACAGTAATATTTATTGATATAAGAAGAAAGACTATTTACATTATAAACTCAACATTCTAGAAAATGAAAACATGATTATATATTTAGAAGTCATCACTATAAAATGGCCTCCTCCTGTTTAATCCCGTACTTTGTCTAATATAGACCTAACGGAGGGATATTTTAGATTTGTACATTAGATAGAATGCAATATAAAGATGAAAGTATTCATAAATATATGTTTGCTTTGCAAGGACAAAGTGACAGTTCTGTACTCAGCGTGATAGTTCATATCCCCGTGTTATATACATTTTATTTGCAATATCAACACAGAAAAAAAATACATAAAATAAAACAATGCAGAAAAGCACTAATTGTGGAAATCATAGATCAGGGTAGGCAACCTTAAAGAGGTGGAGATCTACCTGAACAACATGGGAGAAGTCAAAGATCACCGGGCACAGTGATTTAAACCTCTAATTGCCATACTACCATGTCGCAATCGCAGGCATTGCATGGCAATCATGGGTTTAAATCAGGTTGTTGGGAGGCAACATAACGCCTCCACACCACCTGTCAAACACACTTGGATCGGTTTGCAGAGGAGCAGCAGTACCTGCTACACTTGTGAATGAGCTCTTAGTTGCATTCAGCAGTGGCTCACTTAGGGCTTGTTCACACATGTTTGAGTGGTTGTGGTTGAGTCACTGTTTTACAGCCCCCAATCCATACCCCCTTAAGCTTCTGAGGCAGCAGCCAAAGGTGTACACATAATGCAGCAGGAATTAAATCCCATATTGCTTTTGCTGGGTGCTACCGCCTGCCAATAGCGACCCATTCAAGTAAATGGGGCTACTCTGCAAGTGCTCTGCAACTGCAAGCTTCTGCCAGGTCCAAGGGGTTAAAGCAACTGGTGAGAAAGCAACACAGCGCTGCCTGCTTTAACCCCTTGTTTGCTGTACTGCACACGGTTACAGGGCACTCTGCAGAGTGGCCTCATTCACTTAAATGGGTCATGCTTGGCAGGTGCTACACCCATCAACCATGATAGGCGTATAACTCCTGCTGCAGGTGCAACATGTAGTTGAGGCAGGGGTGATAAAAACACATCTTAACTATGGGTTTTTACCACCCCCCAAACTGCACCACATTCAGCAGCTTTGGTACACTTTCAGAAAGTTCACCAAACCCGCAGGATATAATAGAAGTCTATGTCTAAGTGCAGTTAACCCGCAGGAAAGCTGCAGGTACACTGCACTGCACCTGCAGTATGGGTAAACCGCAGCACATCAGTATGAAAGCAGCCCTATACTATTATGCCCAGTGTATTGCTTCACACTGACCTGAAGATCTCTTATTTCCTGCTGCTGGCAACACTCTGGAGACCACTGGCCGGGATAAAAAGTGGAGTGCAGTTGGTATCAGGAGCCAGCACTACAGAGGAGGCATTGGCTAATGTGGCTCTTGCTCCCTACTACAGCTTCAACTTTAAAAGTACAGATCTAGACAAACAGATAATTTACCAGCTAAAATATATTTAACAAAATGGATTTACCTGCCCAAGAATATGTGATTCTGTTCAGCCACTCGTATTATCTTAATATATTGCCAAACAGAAGTCATTGACCTCCCTGCGCACTACACCACATTTGTGTAATGCAGCTGGGTCAATGACCCCATCCCTGATTTGTTCAGCCACACACCAATGAGGTCAAACCTGCTATTTATTAATTTTAAAAGAAAACATTCCTAGATTTGTATAGCTCTTGTATGTTAAACTTAGAAATATTTTCTTGTTGTCTTATTTAGGAACCTATTTATGAAGCAACAACTGCAACATGTTTTCTTTTATAAAGCTAAATATCAACCCCAGCAATTTTGCCTATCAATAGCGCTAATCTGGGTAATTCCTCTTTTCATTTTTACAATTTAAAAAAAAATAATAATAAAGGTAAATCATTAAATGAAATTAGTTATTATAATTAATATATAAAGTTTACACTTATTTAAGGCTGGGTTCACACTAGCTGCAGCTGTGGCTCACAGCGAATCAGGTCAGAATTTTTGGCTGAATTCACACCTGAAACAGACCAGAAGACGCACAGGACCCTTGAATTATGACTGCGGCCGCCCCGGAGGTGTGTGAACCGGTCACACTCTCCTGTCATGTGAATTGGATTCCAATTCGCATCAGTGTGAACCCAGCCTTTAAAGGAATTTTTTTTTTTTTTTTTTTCACAATCAAAAAGGTTTTTATTTAGATAAAATTGCAAACAGTAAAATTAACATGTAACAATATAGAGGCAGATTACATTCAAGTTAAGAGACATTCAATTGTCTCTACAAGAGATAGAACAGTACTGATATTTTGCATTGTACACTGTAAAATTAACATGGTGATGTGGAGGCGTGGTAGGGGGGGTCTGTGTGGGGAATAACAAAAAGAAAGAGAAAAAAAAAAAAAAGGGGTAATAAGGGGGGGGGGTATAATTGGCGATTTGACCAGGGGCTGGTCTTCTCGTTAACTGGTATTACGTGGTTTACAGTTATTGTCATTCGTGACCTGTCGGTACGGGGGTTTAGGAGGATAAATTGGTGTATTCTGTTGATAGTGTGAAGACTAACCAGGGTTGCCATTGTGATGAAAAGTTAGAGCAATCTTCTTTTTTCATTGCAAGAATTTCTTCCATTCTATATATGTAGTTGGTCCTGTCCAACCAGTCCTTGACTGTGGGGGTGCGAGTGGTTTTCCAGTGCAAAGGTATTAGGCTTTTGGCTGCTGTAAGGAGGTGCCTGGTTAAGGACCTTTTATATTTTCTGATTGAGAACGCATTAATGTGCAATAGACATGCAGCAGCGTCTAGGATGATTTTCGTGTCTGTAATGTGCTTAATCCACCTAATAATTTGGTTCCAGTAGTCAAGGACTGGGGGGCATTCCCACCAGAGATGCAAGAAGGTACCTGTATCGTTGTTACATCGCCAGCACACATCTGAGGACTGGGGTGACCACTTTTTGGTCTTGACTGGTGTTATGTACCATTGTGTGAGGAGTTTGTATGAAATTTCTTGGTATTTCGTGCTGAGCGAGCATTTATGTGCAAAAATACATGCTTTATCCCACTGTGCCCTGGCGATTATGACCCCAAGTTCATTCTCCCATCTTTCCTTATGTCTATTCCTACTTTGTTTTGGTGAGTTGGATAGCCATTTATAGGCAAGAGAGGTTGTGTTGGTTGTTTGCGAGCCTTTGAGGCATATATCTTCTAGGTGTGTGAGTCTCTGGGAGTATGAGGAACGATGTTTGCTATTTAGGAGGAAGTCCTTCACTTGTATATAGAACCAGAAGTTCGAGAAAAAGTCTCCATATTCCATTTTGAGTGTTTCTAGGGATTTGACCGTATTGCCGGTCATGCAGTGTATGGCCAAGAGTTTGGAAAGTTGTCCTGTGGGTGGGAGTGAGGAGTATGCCCGACCTGTTGGGAAGTCTGGATTGTTGGTCAACGGAGTCAGCGGGCCTGGGATGGTCGCTAGTTCATGTTTTGTGGCAATTGTGTGCCAGATTTTGATAGTGTTTGCAACAAGTGGGTGGGTGATATCTTTGTTGTGTCTGGAATGTGTAGTCCATGGGTAGAAATGTAGATGTATTTTGTTTTGAGGTAGTTCAAGGTTTACCCAATCTTTTGTGTGGCTATGGCAGTGCCAATCAATAACCCTGGAAATGTGTGAGGCCTGATAATATTTTTTGAAGTCGGGAAGACCTATGCCTCCTTGATCTTTGGGCCTGGTTAAGGTACCAAAATCAGTCCTGGGTTTCTTATTGGACCATAGGAAGCTTCTTTGGATGGAGAGTAATTTTGAGAAAAAGGTGTTGGGTATGTTTATGGGTAGTGCGTTAAAGAAATATAGTAGTCTGGGGAGGATTGTCATCTTCAGGATTGAAGCTCTTCCAAACCATGAGAACTGTTTCGGGGACCATCTTTGCAGATCTTTGGATATGTCATCCAGTAGGGCAGTGAAGTTGGTCTTATATAGACCGTCAATTTGAGGCGTCAGTTTAATTCCTAGGTATTTAAGGGAGACATGTTCCCATTTAAATTTGAAATTCCCTTTGAGTGGGTTGAGCTTGTCTAGCGGTATATTTAGATTTAGAGCCTCAGATTTTGATTGGTTTACCTTAAAGTTGGAGATGTATCCATATGTTGCGAATATGTCTAGAAGGATTGGAAGTGAAGTATGCGGTTGTGTGATGAAAAAAAGGAGGTCGTCCGCATATGCGGCTGTCTTGTATTCTCTCTTGTGTATGTTAAAGCCCTTTATGTCTGGTGACTGATTTATCGTTCTGATGAGTGGTTCTAGGGAGAGGATGAAGAGTAGAGGGGAGAGGGGGCAGCCTTGTCTCGTACCATTATGTATATGAATTGGGTCAGATAGGGTGTTATTAATTTTGACACTGGCTTGTGGCTTTTGATAAAGGACTTTAATCCAGTTCATCATATTGCCGTGGAGACCTATATGTGTGCAGGTCGCAAACATGTACTCCCATGAGACCCTGTCGAAGGCCTTCTCCGCGTCTGTTGAGACTAGAAGGCCTTCGAGCTTTTGTTGGTGTGCGTAGTGTATCAGGTTCAGGGTCTTTGTGATATTATCTCTCGCTTCTCTGCCCGGCATAAAGCCTACCTCTTCAGGGCCGATGATTTGGGATAGTAGGGGTTTTAGTCTGTTAGCTAGGATTTTTGCTAATAATTTAACGTCTATATTGAGGAGTGATATCGGTCTGAAATTCGCACAGTCGGTATGGTCCTTGTCAGGTTTGGGAATGATTGCTATGTGGGCCATGAGTAGGGAGTCTGAGTCATTTTTGTGGGAGGCTAAATAGTTGAAGGTAGTGAGTAATGGTTTGGAGAGTAAGGGTAAGAACGTCTTGTAGTATTGGGAAGTTAGTCCGTCTGGTCCTGGGCTCTTCCCTGTTTTTAACTGTCTGATCGCGTCTTGAATTTCAGCTAGAGTTATGGGGGTGTTCAAGGTGTCTGTATCTAAGGTGGGTAGGGTGGGTAGATTGCTGTTTTCCAAAAATGCTTTAATCAGGTCTTCCTTGTTGAGATGCACATGTGCTGGTTTATGTTGTGTGGGTAGGTTGTAAAGTTTAGAGTAGAATTCATGAAATAATTTTGCTATTTTTTCAGAGTTATGTTCTAGGGTGCCTGTCTTGTTTCGGATAGCGTGTATGTGATTGGCCAATGTGGCATCCCTCAGAGCTCTAGCCAGCTGTTTACCACTTTTGTCTCCTTGTTCATAGAAAACTTTTTTTCGGAAGAACAGAGCTTTTTGTGTTTGGAGTTGTAAGATTTGCAGTAACTCCTTTCTGCATTGGGTAAGTTCAGCAGCTGTCAAGGCTGTGAGGGATTGTTTGTGTAGTGTTTCCAGATGAGCTATCCTATTTGTTAGATCTGAGATAATTTTAGTCTTTTCTTTTTTCTTTCTGGCTCCCCATTTGATGAACTCCCCCCTAATAACGCTCTTGTGTGCCTCCCAGTTATTGAGGGGGTTTGTATCTGAGTCGACGTTGGTTCTAAAGTAATTGATGATTGATTCATGTATGTCGTCATGGATGTTTTGGTCAGTGAGCAGAGAGGCATTTAGTCTCCAGTTAAAAGAGGGGCGTTTGGTCTGGTTAGTTTTTAGGGTGATGGCTGTGGGTGCATGGTCTGATATCGTAATAATGCCTATGTCTGCCCTTACAATGCTGGCCAGGTCACGTTGGGTTACAAAAATCAGGTCGATTCTCGAATAGCGTTTATGAGGGGGTGAATAATAGGAGAAGTCCTTGTCAGCGGGATGTGTTGTCCTCCATGAGTCTACTAGGGTGAGTGAGTGTAATAGAAGTTTGATACGTTTCAGGATTTTGTAGGATACGTGGGTGTGTCCGGTTGAGGTGTCTAGGAGTGGTGATAGTGGTATATTGAAATCTCCACCTAGGACAATACAACCTTCAGCAAACCATTTAAGTTCATTGATTATCGTGTTACAGAAAGTGATATGGGCCTTGTTTGGGAAATACACGTTCGCTAGAGTTATGGGGGAGCCTTCCCAATAACCTTTTAAAAAAATGTACCGACCTTCTGGGTCTATGAGTTGGCTTGTTAGTTCAAAGGGGGCGTTTTTATTTATGAGAATTGTTACACCTTTTGTTTTAGCTTGTGGGTTTGTTGCATGGTATGCTTTGGTGTATAGGTTATTGGTGATTCTGGGTATATTTTGTCCCTTGAAGTGTGTTTCTTGCAGGTATACCAGTAGTGGGTTCGCTACTTTGAGTTCCTTGAGGAGTTTAGATCTCTTTTCTGGTATGTTGAGACCATTGATATTGTGTGATACCAGTGTTGGATTTTTCCCTAGGAATGAGTAAGACATTGTCGTGTGGTCAGACAGGAACAGAAAAGGAAAAAAAAAAAAAAAAAAAAAAATTATATATAAAAAGGGGGAGGGGGGAGGGGGGTGGTGCAGAGGTGGTGTGTTAAGTAAGGGGGTTTGCTTCTTTTATTCTGGGTGGGGGTTGGGTTGGAGGGGAGGGGTATGAGGGGAATAGGATGAGTTTGTGGTGAGTCCTGATTCAGTCAAGCCAGGTTGCTTGGTTCTGAATCGAAGATGGCGTTCTTAGGTAACGCCGATTGACTCTGGGGGGTTAGTGGGAGGCGTACCCGTGAGTGTAAAAAAGGGTGGGTCTGTTTGTAGGAGTTTCTTTGAGTTCTGGGCATATCGGGGAGGCCCAGTTGAGAGGCCTATTGAGAAGTGTCTTAGGCCTAGTGATAAGTAGAACAGTTAGTTTAGGGTCCGGAATTCGGATATACAAAAACATAAACATCAGTATAACCAGGTGTATCTTTATAGTTAACTATGGGGAGGGGATTTGTGATTAAGCAATCTAGGGCTTTTATAACATATGGTAAACCTTTGGCTACATGTCCTAACGAAGGGCCTGCCAATCGCCAGGCTCAGCGGTGTGGCGCTTTGCAGCGATCATGCTGGTTTGTCTGACCAGGGATGCTGAGAGTATGGCTTTGGTCCCAACAGAAGAGAATTATAAAAAGACAGTATAAAGCCTTGTATAAACCATTAACCAGTCTATAATAATTATATATGTAACATGTTACACCTTTAAAGTTATTCCTTAGTGTGTCCCTGTGTCACATCCTAGTGGGTATAGTCACCGCTCTTATCACAAGGGTGGCTGTGATGTTATTGGGCAATTGAAGGCAGATTATCATGCGATAGGATCCTTGCTTCGTGTCCCAGCGATGGGTCTGCCACTCATCTGACCCAGCGGTGTGACAGTTCGCAGTGATCTCAAATGGCCAGCTGACCTGGGGTATCAAAGGCATAACTTTAACCACAGAGGAAGAAGAGTATACGTGTAAACTAAACAGCTTTGCATGAGCCAGTAGCTATCCTATATTGGATTTAGCTAGCTTAATGCAGTCCCATTCTGTGTTGGGATAGGACTTACTGTCCATCCGCTTACTTAGTCAACCTGGCTGGGGTTGCGCATTTAGATAAGCACATCATTGTTCATCAGTGCGATATGTGTGTTAAGAGAGATGAGCGACAAACAAAAAAAAACAAAAAAAAAAAAAAAGGAAAAAGTTGAGGAGTGTCTCTGACTTTCTGCTTATTAGTTTCAGACAGTTGTCCATTGCCGGGTATAGAGGGGTCCTGTTTAAAGGCTTCTGCAGAGTGTGTGTCCTGGTTGAGACTTTGAAGATGGGAGACCGGAAAAAATAAGTGCAATAATGTAAGCCATTCTGTGGTTTCAGCCTCTGTAGATGTGACTGCAGGATAAGGCTCTTGCAGGTCTCGTAAGTCATTGCCTCAAGAATGTGTGTTCCATATGTAGGTGAGGTCTAAATGTATATGGTAGGATATTGTACTGACCTGCGTTCCAGTGGACCATACTCACAGATGGGCGCCCTCCGGCTATTGGCTGTGTGGAGTTGAGGCGGAGGTTAACTAGCGCGTCACGGCTATAAGGCAAGATGTGGAAGAAAATAAGCAGAAAAGGATATTACATTTTATGTAGCCTGAGCTTGGACTACAGTTAGGGCCCTTGTGGTATATCCTCTGGGTTGTAGAGGTCACCTAACCAACAGATGTGCGTGTTCCTCAGTGTGCAATCAAAAACATCCAAAAAAAAAAACATTTTAGTTTTCAGAGTCTTCTTTTGTCCGTCAGCATCCCTGTTTGCTATCTTCCTTGTTGTGGTGTTAAGGTTCCAGGCTAAGCTGTTCGCTTTTAGGTACATTCCATTTTATTGGGTGTTCCTTCCCTTGATTGTTGTCCCTGGCTGATTCTGCGCGGTGTGGGATGCATTTTTAAGGGAATTAGAGCAATCTTGGTCTGTGGTCACTGTGGTCACTGAAGATCTGCTGCTCTTTCCATTCCAAGTGCTCTACTGCCATCTAGTGGGCGTAAGTGTAAATTGCAGGGAGTTGTAATTTCTAGAAGCCTTCTATGTTTGAAGTTTAGATGGTCAAATAAAGATCTTCTGTTAAGTAATAACCCTTCGGGTATAATGTAAAGGATATCGGGTGAGGAGAAAGTACAAAACTATCGCCTTAACCTGGGATGTGGGTTTTGGTTCCTGTGGGTTTTCCAGAGGTTAGGCAGGTTTGAAAAGTCATTCTGCCTATCCTTGAGTGTCATGTCAGGCTAAAAGGTTAATCATATCCTGGCTCCCTTGCCAAAGGGAGAGCTATGATTATGTTTGCTGGTGTGTCCCCTGATCTTTCCCTGATGGTAAGGGGATTTTGCAGGTGAGGGTCCTGAAGAGGAGGGCATGTTGTTTACATACGGTGGCAGTTTGTATTCTGCATACCACTCATGTAGGTCGATTGGAGCAATCTGCAGGCTTTCACAAAATTTCTGCAAGTCGTCCGGGACTCTGAGCATGTATTGTTTACCATTGTAGGCAGCCTGGAGAGCGAAGGGAAATTTCCACCTGTAGGGGATTCTTTTTTCCTTCAATACTTCCAAGAGTGGTCTCAGTGCTCTCCTATTTTTTAACGTAATTGGGGAGAGATCTTGGAAAAGTTGAACATTTATACCATTAAATGTCACTTGATTATTCAGTCTTGCCTTTTGGAGGATTTCCTCTTTTAAGGGATAGTTTGGCAGACAGCAAATAATGTCTCTCGGTGGGTTATCGTCGGGTGCTTTGGGTTTGAGGGCCCTGTGCGCTCTATCATATTCAATGGGGGAGTCTGCAGGCCGTTCTAGGAGACCGTTAAAAATGGAGGACAGGGTGGTTTTGATCTGCTCAGGGGTGATCGATTCAGGGATCCCCCTCACCCTGATATTATGGCGCCTCCCCCTATTATCCAAATCTTCTATTTGGCGGTTCATCTCTAGCATGTGTAGTGAGTGGGAATCGGTGATATCATCCAACCTCACTAAGGCCCTGTCTCTCCTTTTCCCCGCTCGCTCGTTTACCGCCATCTGCTCAGTGAGTCTGAGGAGTTCAGTTTTCAGGTCGGTGATGGCCGCCGAGAACGAATTTTTAATGTCTGCTGCTATCTCTGTCATTGTTGAGTAAGTTAGGGGCATATCATGTGCAGCATTACCTCTGGAGGAGTCCTCAGATGCAGGTAGGGAGATCTCATCGTCTTCCTTGTCCTCTCCTCCTCGTGTCCCGTACGGCGGCGCCATCTTGGATGTGTTGTGCTCGCCGCTGTAGCGGAATTTGCTGAGCCTCGCTGCTGATAATTTCCCCTTTGGTGTCCCAGAGGATCTGAGGGAACGATTGTGTATCCCCTTCTTATTATATGTGGGCATAGTCAACCCGGAGAACGGCCGTATTTCAGCTGTGGGCCTCCCGATCTGCTGGAGCTCTCCTAGTCAGCGTCCATCCACGCTGCGCGCCAAGCCACGCCCCAGGAATTTTAGCATTACATAATAAATCAGTTTCAGGAGAGGGAAGCTGGAGAAGTAATTTTGCCCAAGGTGTCATAATATTTTTTTTATTTTGATCAGTTTAACCTAGATGTTCACTTTTTGCATTTTTTTTTATATCAACATAATAGCCATAATTGTCACACTGCAGATTTCTTGTCTAATGAGTAGGCAGGTGACACAGGTTAAAAAAAAAAAACACAAAAAAGTGTGTCTCCTGCCTGCCTATGCTCGGTGGTAGAGGTATGCTATCACTAGACTGGCTCAACAGAATTACATATTCATTGGCAGGTAAAAGTGTTCACATGCTGTATATATTTTTTTAAAGTGGGTCTAAAGACTTAGATTTTTTATTAGGTGCATTAAGGTAAAAAAACTTCTGTGCTCTCGCTCGTCACAAACAGATTGATGAGGGAATGGGGCAGGGCCAAATAGTGCTGTTTGTGTCTATAGATGCCGGCAGCACGGCTTGGGATTTAGGCAGCATAGCTCTGGATTTAGCCAGCCCAAGTGCCCCCATAGAATCGGTTTCCCTACGGAAGAGCCAGGAGCACTGGTGGGTGACCCCAGAAGAGGAAGATGGGGGCTACCCTGTGCAAAAACATTGCAGAGGGCAGGTAAGTATACCATGTTTATTATTAAAAAAACAAAGAAGGTTTACAATCCCTTTCCTTTACTTACAAGTCATCTCTTATTAAAGGTGAAGTACAGCCAAAGCGTGTTTGGCTTTACTTTTCCTGTGAATCACAGGAGTGCAGTTGGTTCTGCACTTCTGTAACCCGTTGTCGGCTGATGTCACAGAGCTAGTCCAGGCTGGGGAAAGATTGCCATCATATGGTTGGGATCCACCTAGGAGCCTGGACCAGCACCTGGGTCAGCCTCTCAATGATCACTTAGCTCTTAGTCCTAGAGCCACCGGGGGACAGATGCAGCATTAGACCGATGCTGCATCCATCTAGATATCATTTCTAAAAAAAAACGTATGGACCCGTGTATAAGCCGAGGGTGAAAAATGCAGCAGCTACTGTAAGTGGAAAAGAGGGTCAGCAAATGCCCATCTGCAGCTGCATGTCCCCTGTGTCCTGTACAAACCCCCCCTGTGTCCCCATTGCAGCCTACCTGTGCCGATGTGCCGATGTGCCGATCTGCCTCCCTCCGATCTGTCACCTCTGATCTGTCAAATGTGTCAACCATTGCAGGCTTGCGATCGTTAATGCCTCCTTGTCGGCACGATCGCTGGATGTCCTGTGTCCCCAATGCTGATCCTGGCGATCGGCGTGTAAGGCGCCATTACAAATTCAAAAGCCGCGCCTCCTCCTCGTCAATGATAGGAGGAACACTCTGTTTTCCCAGCAGTCAGTGTGCAGTGTTCCGCCTATCACGGACATCCTCTCATCCTCGTCCATGAGATGAGAATGACAGGACGTCCGTGATAGGTGGAACACTGCACACTGACTTACTGCTGGGAAAATTAGTGTCCGCCTATCACGGACGGGGGGAAGGAGGAGGCGCGGCTTTGGCTTTTGAACACCGCCGTCTGTCTGCATGACACGCTGTTCATGCAGACAGACGGTGCTGACTCGAGTATAAGCCGAGGGGGGGGATTTTCAGGGCTGAAAATCTCGGCTTATACTCGAGTATATACGGTAGATATTTAGTTGTTCCAGGTCAGAGTATCATTACAGCTGGGCAACTAGCATTTTTTAGAAGTAGAGTTCAGTAATGAAAGCCTAAATTTTTCTGTTAGGACACAATTCCTTTATTTGGTATTGTTCTGGTGCTCTGCTTTAATCGTGTCGTTGATTTCTGGATAACTTGGTTTTTAGTGTATTTTAGTGTAAGATTGTATGCAACAGTATTTTACTAAAGTTAAATGGTTTAAAAGGTATCACAAAAATATATTTCCCTTTACTTTTGTTACATCTCATGTTCAAAATAAAATCTTGGATTCATACTGATGTGTGAGAGATTGAAACCTTTGAAGAATACAATGAACAAGAACATGAATAACATTTTCAAGTAGGTTATTCATACGGTCCAGAAACCACCAAAATATATAAAATTCACATATCGGAATCTCTAGCGTACAGAGGGGTGAATACTGTAGTCTCTGCTGATCTGCAAATCCCATTATGTCAAGTCAGGTAGGAAAAGAAAATCAGCCATGGCATTCATGCAGAGTTCTAAATCTCTAGAGGTGTTTTTACATGACAAAATACCTCTAAATGGAGGTTTGATTCAAATGTATGCTATCATACATCTATATCAGAAAATGACGTAAACATATTCTGTGTCCACTTTCTTTCATCAGACCCATGGCATGAATTTCAGCTGTTTGTTCGATTCATATTAACTGAAGTCACCTTGGCTTTTGCAAGTACAGAATTTCATGCTTTTTAAAGGAAAACTACCATGCATTCAGCAAGGACTCACTTCAAGTTATAAAGTTAATTTTAAAGGAATTGTTTAAAGAGGAACAATCATTACAATTTTTTACATTGTTCTGACTCCCGTGGAACAAACTATATGTAGCAACTTGTCCTATGTAGCTAGGGCAGGACAGATGCACTATAGTTTCATAGTAGTTTCATAGTTAGTAAGGTTGAATAAAGACATCAGTCCATCCAGTTCAACCTGAGTAAGTGTCTACAATCCCTATCCCTGTACATTGCATACTCACATCGGTCCCTACCCTCCAGGAGCCCACAATCCAAGGTCCCCATTCGTATACTAGGGCCAATTTTTGGGCAGAAGCCAATTAATCTACCTGCATGTCTTTGGATTGTGGGAGGAAACCGAGGTACCCGGAGGAAACCCACACAGGCACAGGGAGAACATGCAAACTCCAGGCAGGTAGTGTCGTGGTTAGGATTCGAACCAGCGACCCTTCTTACTGCTAGGTGAGAGTGCTAACCACTACACCACTGTACCACCGTAAAAAAATTGTAATGATAGTTCTTTTTTAAATGTTACATACCTGAGCAAGCAAGAAAATGCAAGATCTTGACTGTCACTATGACAGCAGCTGTCTCAGTTCAGAGTATTTTCCAGAAACAAGACAAATGCAGATGAAGGGGGGTGTCAACCTCCTGTCGCAACCTGTCTGGGGAAATTCCTCTGAGCTGTAACAAGCTGCTGTTATGAAGGATCCATCCTCTTCCTAGCTGTTGTCAGATTTGCTGCTGGTGGAGCGAAGCGGGCATGTTGGATTTCTTAACTAGACTTTGGAAACATCTAGCTACATGGGACAAACTATTGCATGTACTTTGTCCCACATGTGGAAAAACAGTGTAAAAAAATTGTAATGATAGTTCTTTTTTAAATGTTACATACCTGAGCAAGCAAGAAAATGCAAGATCTTGACTGTCGTTTACATTGCTTATCAGATAGTTTGGTATACATGGGTTTGTTTACTAAAAAAGGTTCTAAGTAAACATACACTATATGGGAAAAAATGGATGGACACCTGAACGTCACAATTATATGAACGTGTTGGTCCTCATATTTTAAAAAACAAAAAAAATACATTGGAGGAGTGTCCTTGGGCATATAGTGTAGTCTCATGTTATTTACTTGTGAACATTCAGTTTGCAAATTGAACAGTCTCTATTTTTTTTGGAAACCAACCCCATAGAGTTGCCATTATCTAAACACTAATGAGCTACAGTACAATAGTCCACCATAGTAAGTAGTAAATAATGAGGTCATTAATAATGATAATATAATGATAATAATAATGAATAATGAACATGCAGCCAAAAACTTAAATAAACCCAGTTACACTTGCCCACTAGGCAGGGCTTTGATCTAGGGTAGCTGGGTATGCAAAAATCCGTGTTTCCAGGAAGCGCGTGAGCTGTCAGCAGGCGATTTGCAGTCCAGCTGCGCTCCACCGACCTTCCGGAAGTGACGTAATAGCGTAGTGTGCGTGGCTCCGTCAGACTAGTTTCGTTCGTGACGTCTTCAGCGTGGGTGATAACTAATGCACTGGTAACTAATCACCAGTGAGTCACATTGTTCTATTTATTTGTTTTGTTTCACTTATATGGGTTTTTGGTTTTTAGGCATCTAGCTAGATTTGCTTTTTTGTGTACTATAAATATCCTAGTGGTACACTAGGCAGGCACAACTATTATTGCACATGTGTACAGATCACACACTGGTGGAAAATGGTTTATAGCCACTAACAGAGAGGCACTTATTATTATATTACTATCATTATTAATTTTTACTGTACCCCTATCTCCATAGTTTTGGAGTAGTGGTACTCACAATACACTTTTGCGTCATAGGCAGCACCGTTGACCTCATTATTTACTACTTACTTTCTTAAAAATACAGGGAACCCTGCATTTTTTCTTGGGGTGGCTGCAACCTTAGAACACTTTTCCTAAGCGCGGCATTGCATACATATAATTTATCTAATATTCCACCATAGCTGCAGGTGAAATGTAGATCTGATGATTTTGTTAAAAAGTTTAAAAAAAAGCTAATGTGTTTAAATAATTTTAAATATGCATGGCTTTTTTGTAATTTATTAAAACATATATTTTCTATTTTCATGAAATAAATGTGTATTTTGATAATGTACACAAAGGGAATATGCCTATTTAGGGGTATGCATGATTTAAGTCAAATGATATGGGGGTGTGAATTCCGAATAGTTTACATAATGAAAAAACATTGATCTGGACACTAGCCCCAAGTTACCTGATAAAGATTATTAATTTTACCATGACTGTCATCTCTCTTTGCAATACATCTGTGCCCCAGGTGAATGTTTTCAAAATTTAATCAAGGCAAAGTACTATACTGCCTTGCATAAAACATAACAGCACAGTACATTGTGGACTTGTGATCAGTAGAAAGATGCTCAAGTTAAAGCCCTGCTTGACCATGAAAATATTTTTACTGATATTGTTTGATAATATTTTAACAGTAACACTTTCTTTAAAATTCATTACAAAGTTACACTTACTGAAAGATATGAAGATATGATTACAGAAGTCATCCTTTATCAATGAATCTGAGAAGCAATAGTTTCTTGTCTATGTATAAGCTTGACTCTTCTTATATTGGTCATGGAATTCCAAGGTGAATATTAATGGCCTTTTTTACATCACTAGGACATTCATGTTTTTATTGTATGTATATTATTTATAAAAGAAAATGGCACTTGCAATATGAGTGGATCAGGGTCCCATTTCTCTCATTGCAGAGCCAGTCCTAGGAAACTTAATACTGTTTATAAATGCATAAATTATAACTGGCTATATTCAAAAAATGACACTGTAGACTGTTGATTCAGAGAATATCCTATTGCCTTTGGAGATCAGAAATATTTATTCCCCTGTTTGAGTAAATTGGATCATGCATTATACAAGGTTTTTTTTTCCCTCAGGATCATTTGTGGGTTTGAAGTATAACTAAAAGCAACATTTTTTTTTTTAGTTTTGGAGTTTAGAGGGATTAAACACTTGTCAGGTTTTTATTGCCATCTGTATCTCCGTTAAGGAGATTCATCCTTTCTATTTGTCCTTGTTTACCATTATCATTGAAAGTGAAAAAAAAAAAAAAAAACAATCCCAAATTTTGGGTTGTCCCCAGAAAAGTAATTGATGGGAATTTTCCAATGGGGACACTAATTCTGGTGATCTAAAGGGCCCCAAGAGATTCCCTTCTTCTCAGGGATTTCTTCTCACTTCCTGTTTGGCTATGGGACAGGAAGTACAGGGAAATCTCCAAATTGAAAACAAAATTGCCCATAGTTCTACTTTAAGGGCATGAGGATGCAGGTTTTTAGTGTATTTTCATTTTGATAATGAAAAAACATTAACCAACCTTGAGTATTGTTAAAAGGCTAGACATGTTACACTGACTCCTTCATCCAGTGCCCACCCAACACTCCCTGTGCAACATTGGCTACAGATATTAATCTAAAGAATCTCATGTTCACAGGCTCAGTGGGGTATGGTGGTATGCAATGTACAGAGTATGAAACAGACTGAAAATACAAAAGGGAACAGGTACTCATACATATATGGGTATAAAATATTTTGGATGGAAGCTCTTACAGTCTAAAGTACTGAACTCAAAACATGACCTATTTCACTAATAAAGTGAAATACAACTTACCCTCTAAGGGTAAGATCTATACTCTGTATGACCTGTATTTTAAGCGTTTACTTAATTGATCCATGACACAATGTTTTGCTACATTTCTGTTTTTTCTGTTTTGTTGTACTGTTAGACAGATGGTCCCTCATCCGATCATATAGTCATCTAGTTGTCTTTTCAACATGTTGAATGTTTGGAATGGTGCTGCTTTTTCTGTATCGCTTAACAATTATGTTTTATTGTGCTCACTGGCAGAAATAAAACTAGTCACTGAACTTTTCCTTGAAAGTATAGTATCAAAACTGGCTTCTGCTGTTAAATGACAGAAATGTATATCATGGGTGTATATTTTTAGCAGGATCAGGGACAGCACTTCAGCGCTTCCTCATTCTGCACTAAGGCTGGGGTGCTACTGTTTGTGGCATATGGGTGCATGTCAGAGTATCTATGATGAAAATAACAGATTGGTTGGCAGTAGGATGGTTTGCCAATATTAGGCTACATCCTCTGTTCATTACCATTTTAAGGCATGAACTATCATGCCATTATCATACAAATCTGAGCGAGGACATCACTGATTCGCAAATATACTGTAAATTACAAACAAGCATTATTTCTAGATTTAGATACGATCAGAACAGGACTCTACCGGTAAAACCTGAGGAGTGGAAGCTGTTAGACTTGTAACCAGATACATAGAACAGGCTACTAAAACAGAAACAGATAGGATAAGTGTGACAGGCCAGATGTTAAAGTAAATACTTCAGGGAATAAATCAATGGGCTAGAAAGGGGTGATGTAAGGAGCTTATGATACAAATTTGAGCTTACCTAATAAGTTGGTTAAGTCAGCTCGTAAGTACCAGTCAGTGTAGCGGAATGGTTTCATATGCAATGAAATTTCAGCACACCCGGGGCAGGAAGATTTAGATGGGTCTGCTGAGTTATGAAGAAAAGGGTAGTAGGCTCGGTGTGCAATTTGAATTGTGTTATACACCAAGGTTCACAGATCACCATACAGTTCTGAGATCTACACAACTTTACCACACAGCACAGTCCTGTCTGGCAGGGCAGGAGACTCAATTTTTCTCTGCTTCAGTTAAATAATACTTATTGGTCTTGTCCCTCCCCAGCCTATAACTGGACAGTAAAAGGAGAACCAGAAGACTGATGAACTCATCTCTCGTTCAGTCTGCTTTGTCTTCCTATCAGATTGTTTTTGCTATCATATGAACACAGAAAATTAGCAAAACTGACTGACTTCTTGTGCTGCTTCTCTTTCTCCCAGTATTGCTGCACAGGGATTACAAGAGACTAATACCCAAGTCAAATTAAGAGAGAAAAATGAAAAAACTTAATGGTGTATAAAATAATACAAACAATTTCACATCAATTAGTGTCCTTTGCTTGTAGTTCAGCTTTAAGAGGATGACAGTATCTTAAAGTTTTAACTTGAATCTTAGTTTGCATATTTCATGGACCATATTTACAGAACTTTAGCTAATATATCGCAACAGGTCATTTCACCAATTGCATTTTTAAAGTCCACATACACAATTGAAGGACGATGACAGGCTCCCTTTAATGATTGTTGCCTGATTCATTGTTGCAATTTTGACTCTGACCTCCTGCTAAACTTGTTGTATCATTTGATATAGCTGCGCTGAAGAAGATAAGAACAGAAGAAGCAAAGTTTGTGACATGTTTACCTCAATGCATACTCAACAATTGACTTTCATTGTCCTTCCAGATTATATTGTGTTTGCTCAGTGTAGCGTATGCACGCTTTTTTGTTCTAATGCAAACTGCTTTTAACATTGCATAAAGTGACTTCTTTCTAACAAAATCTGAAATGTGCTCAGAATTACTTTTCAGTTTACATCCTGTGTTTTATAGTAGATGAAAAAAGTATTGAAATCTTCCATATTTCTTTATTAAATAAGCATTATTTTCAATATTCCACATTTATTCACTGAGTTTCTGATTTGCAAATGTGAGTGGAAGATTGACTTTAAATTTCCAGAGATGATTAGCTGCCAGATCTAATCAAATTGAGAAGTAATTAGCAAATTAAAGCTTGATTAGGTCTTTGCTTGATTTTGCTGAAATTATAGTTTATGCAGTTTAAATGATGGGGGAGGTGAAATCTTTGCACTTTTTAAGTAGTGTGCACAATTGAAAGCAAAAATTGTGGAGTCTGGGCATTTGTTGGATGCCAACCAAAGTGGTTTTCCATATCACTGTATTAAGAATGAGATCAATTTGTATAGTTTAAAGAATACGACTTCATCTAGCAAAATACTATTTAACTGTGTTTCATTGGTGAGGATTGGAACAAATAAATGGTTTTGGAATCAGACACACTCATTTCTTTTTACTTTGCCACTCTATAAATTTGGAATTGTGTTGTTGGCAAACATTTAATAGGAAAGTTTGCTAGTATAATTGTTATACACATTATGAAAGTAAACAATTTGCAGTATGGTCATTGAATCAGTTTCAATAATTGTTCTGCTCTAAGCACGTAATAATTATTTATATGGGCATATTCTGGCATCGATACTGTGCAGCAGCCAGTAATCTACAGGAACCCTAAAAATATAAATATTTTACTGATCTGAGCACAATAAACCAATACCTGATTTGCTTTGGGTTACAAACTAGAGGAGGAACACAGGGCAGATGCTGAAATGGGAGAAACAGTGCACCATTGAGTAGGGCATTGAAAAGAGACTCTCTACCCAATACTCTCCTGCCTTTACATCTTACACACAAACACACACATACTTCCATACACACAATTTGAGGTCTGGTGAATGCTTGGCTCACCCAAGGTTAGAAATGCACATGTTTGTACAGCTTTGTTAACCCCTTGGTGCCAGGCATGCACAAATATGTGGCCTCTTGGTGCCTGGTCCTTGGCACCGAGAGGCAGCATATTTGCGTGAATTGTGGTCAATACAACGGTGCCGAGAGCTCCCGCCTCAGTTACCAGTGCCTTTCCGAAAACTCCCAGTCGCTGTTTGCGATTGGGATTTTTCAGATCACATGACTGCCGTGACAGCCAATGGTGGTGGTCATTTGATCTTAAGCCCCGCCTCGCCTCCCGGCATCCTAAACCTCCTAAAGATCTGGGAGGTACCGGCGTGAAGAGGTTAAATAAGCTAATATGAGTAGATAATACTGTGTTTGAACTATTCTACTTCATAAAATAATGGCAGTGAAAGGGTTTTAAAATGGAATTGACCTGTATCTGAGCACCACAAACTGAAAAGGCTATTTATTTCATTTAAAATTTTCAAAGCAAACTTACCCATCCATCCATGTCTCCATGCTTTATTTTGTTGAGAAATCACTTTGAAAAACAACCCCCTAGCATTTCTTGCTGTGGCCACCTTGAGTAAGGGCAGATGATTTATGTAGCTTTTTTACTTCCTTTAATTAATCTGCACTTAACTCGGGCATGCACAAAGAAGGGTTTGCTTCGCTGAAAAAGCCCCTCCTCTAGATGAAAAAAATAAATAACCATGAAGACTCCTGGGATGCATGACATCAAATAACTAATGTTAGCAGCATAATTAAAAATAGTTAATGTTGATTAGGAGAGTTTAATTCCCATTTATTCTGGCAGTTCTCAAGATATATTGATCTAACTTTAAATGAAGCCAATAAATCCATCTTGCAATATTCTCCATACCATTCTCCTCCATTCAACCATTAAACCAGCAACAGCTGACAGCAAGTGAAATCAATAAAGTAGCTTCCAGGAAACATTGCAATGCTAATTCCAATAATGTGTACTGTAAGTGTAACACTTGTTTTTCATCTTTCAGAGGAGATCTCAGTACTTCTGGCAAAGCCTGAATTTTCCTTTTTTGTAAGAAACACATCACTATCTAGATTGGGTATTTATTTATTAGAAGGAAAAGCTGGCCTAGAAGTAATGCAGTCATAGAAATGATGGTGTATGGACAGTAGCCTTCTGTTCTTGCCTGTGTGTAAGTAACACACAGCTTAGCCTCCTACTGTTGATTGGATAAAAAGGATAGCTGCTCAATTGTACGTACTGTCTGGAGTTGGAAAAACATCTCCACACTCTGACAATGATCCATGCGGCAAAGTGAAGCCAGCAACCAGGTGTTATCCATGGATATAAATCTTTTATTGACTACATGGTGGGTTAACAGCACTAATGGCTAAAACGTTTGAGCCTAGCCCAGTAAGGCTCTGTAGCTGAAACATGTTAGCCCTTTGTGCTCTAAACCCACCATGTAGTCAGTAATATGAGCAGCACAGTGACTAAGTGTTTAGCACTTCTGCCTAGTAGCACTAGGTTTATTGGTTTAAATCCCAGCCATGGCACTACCTGCCCGGAGTTTGTATGCAAATTATATTCACGGACAACTCCTGGTTGCTGGCTTCACTTTGTTGCATAGCCTTCTACTGTTACCTCCAACTCTGTAACTGTAAAGTGGTATTAAACCAAAAAACAATAATTGTATTAAGTTGCAGCCTACCAATCCTAGGATGTGGCGGTTGCTCTCATTTTCTTTTTTTTTAGGCTTTTTTCTTGTATTTTCCCGGTGATATGGACAGTACATTTGTTATTTTTCAGCTTCCTTTAACAGCTTTAACAGACCAAGCTATCCAGCAAAGTCTGAATATTGAGATAACCATTTACCACTGACAGGGGTGCTTACAATGGTCTGCTTTTATTTATTTGTGTAAAACCTTTAACCCAAAAGAAAGAAAAAAAAGAAAGAAAAAAACGGTTGCTGTGACTGCTTAAAAAGTGTTAGCTGGAATTTGGCTTTAATTTGTTAGTTAAGTCCATCCACATCATCTAGTGCATCTAACATTGCTTCCCAAAGCTGTCTGTTGCTCCTTCATGATGAGACCCTAAGACAGGAAGTGTGTTGCTGACTGGGTCAACAAGATTAAAACAAAGGAAAAAGCCTAAAAGAAAAAAGAACAAAAACAAATGCAACCACCTGAATTAAGGATGAGCTGCAATGTGCTCTATATATTTTTTGGTTTATTTTGCTTTAAGAAAGTTACAGTGTACCAACTGAGTGGTCACTGGGAGGGGGACTGAGGAAATATGTACCCTTGCCAGCAGTAGTCTGATGACTTGATTCTTCAAGTGTACATTTCTTAGGCAGATCTTGAAATTCTGTTTAAGCCTAGACACTTCTGTAAAGTTCAAAAATAGATTTTTAAATATAAAATGAATGTAAAGATTATGTATTTCATCATTTTAATTTTTAGCTATTGATAGGTCAACTTTAGCATACGCTCCATATGATGCTGCAAGCTCCGTATGCTCGATGCTGCAAAATTCTCATACGTGTCACTTGGAGAGCTTGAAGTGAGATGCTTAGGTATTCTTTCTGAAGCTTTCATTTCTCTGGCAAAGAGACAGCAGTGGGGCAATGGGCAGGATTGAACATGCTGGGCTCACATATTCACATAGGTACTTGGTGTTTTCAGGAAACAATATCACCAACCATATTACTTCCCAATGGATTAGACTTTTTACTTTGGAGTTGAATGACTTTACATTGCAGTCCTAGTAAACATTTTCATCAGGATAGAAAGTTGTATGGAATTCAAAATTGTACAGTTCTCAGCAGAAAAGCAGGTGAGGGTAAATCTTACAATAGGATCACTTGTTCTGATGACAAATGGTTTAAAGGGATTTTCCCTGAATTTATATAAATTTACAGCTTCTTGTTGCATCTCAGAGACATAAAAGAAACAGATTTTTTTTTTTTTTTAAATTGACAAGGGATTTAACATTTCCCTACTCGATCCAACAAAAAAATGCCTTGGCTATACATTAACTTATTAAAGATACAATTATTCCTTTTTAGCATAGATCACATGCTAAGGTGGGTTATTAAATTACACAGGTATCAAATCTTATAGAAAATATTTGTGCTAAAGTAGGAGAGACATTCATGAGTCACTTTGCATACTTGTACTTTACTTTTTACAATACACATTACCAACAACATACATCAGTGGCCAATTTGCGCAACTATGCAATGAACAAGCCAACACAAATTACACTTGTGTGCTAATGAGCACCTTCTTTACCATTAGCACCTATAGATGCATAAAATAATTCTGCTTTGATAATTGAAACATTATTAATGATTGTGATAAGTAGGATGATTTCAGGGGCTTGAGGTACATTTCAATGTAAAAGGTCAGATCTGGGAAGTCTAGTTTGCTCATTCTTTCCTACAACACTGCTCTTTGCCCAAAGAGCAGATAAGGATTCAACCCATGTTTCAAAACTACAATTAAGATAATTGACAAAGACAAAACAAGTTCAAAATGCTAATTGGATTTTTCCATCTCTTCACTTTCAATTAGTCTCAATGAGATGACACCTTTTTTCATTTTTAATGCTTTACAGTTATCTATGTACAGAAAACATAGTCAGTCAAGTAAGTAGTGATTACTGAAATAGTTCTGGAGCCGAAACAACATTTTGGGATGTTATAATTGCCCTCCTGTGTTTGAACAGCTGTGTCTTGTAATTAGTATTTACTTCATTTATGTAGCAGTTGGGATATGCACTAAACATACGGAGAGCTTTTTGCATTACAGAACACACCCAGTTGACTGGAATGCAAAGAAGCCGGTGAGCAGAATGTCAATGACTCTGATGTGCTCTGTTACCCCTAGCATAGTATCTCTGGCAATTGACACCATTTCTTTTAGCTCTTATCTCTGTAGATTTGGGAAATTGCATATTTAATTATTTAACCCAGAATCCATTCCTGTGAATTTCATTATATTCGCCCTTGCAGATATGTTTTCATAAAATGAGGACGAGATAAAAAGTTAGATAGTAATTGAGTTTCCCTAGCATAACAGAAATATGACATATGCACCCAAGATGAAAGAACATGGACAAGTAACACAGGAGAAGAGGCAATGTTAATGAATGTTATTTTGCTTTTCTTTTAAGACTTGAACTTGGTGTATTGTATCACTTTTAAGAGCATGATACAGTAAAACATTATCATATATCATTTAAACTGATTTAGGAAACAGCGGACCTTGCTCTTATTTTTATATTGGCTGTCCCAGTAACTATATTCCTATGATAGCTGTTGTCATCTTCTGAAAGGCTCAGAATTTGATCTTTTGAAAACAGAATCCGTGTTACCTAACCCATGTACATTGGAGGTTAGATGCCAACCTGGTCAGATGCCTGCTATAGGTGGGTCCCTTTGACCACAAAAAAACTCAGTTTAAAGCAAGTCTTTCAGCCCGTTTTAACATTTAAAAGATGGCAAGTCAATCCTCTAGTATCAAATGAAACTTGATGAAAATTGTTCTAAAGGTGGACACAAAGAAGTGGTTTTGGTTAAAAAAAAATAATAACAGACAATGTTTACCAAAGTAGTAGCACATGTTCACTTCCAAAGCAAATGTTTACTGTACAAAACAATTTTTGACTTATTGGTGAATGAGCTGAAACAAAGTAAAAACAGTTTTCAAAGAGTAAGTAATTATGTGCAAGGTTTTATCCTCACACATGATAGAATTGACTGAAGTCAGTACAGTTTTACCTCATTCAGTAAGCTAAGTGAATTTTCTCTTTGCAAAGTGAATTTTCACTTAGTTTAGTTAATGAGGTAAAGCTGTAGTGACATTTTTCCTCCTCATCATGTGTAAGCAAATATCAAGTTTTTTTTCAAAATTTCCTTGCACATAGTGCATGATTAGGTGTTCTTTTCAAAGAGCATTTTCACTTTGTTTTACTACATTCAGTAAGATAAGTGAAAATTCACTTTGCAAAGTGAAAAATGTACTTTAAAAGTCAGCATGCTATACTCATTCAGTAAATCAGGGTCATTATGTTGTCTCTTCGCTTTAAGGCAAGCCTTTAAAATGTTCAAAATGACCATCCGGTTTACATTAAATAACTTAAGTGGACTTTCTAACTTTAACACCTTTGCAGTGTTTTTTTCTTAACAGCAATATATATTTTTTTCCATAAGAAAAGTAAGGATTTTGTTTTACTTGCATTCAGTAATAGGTGTAGGGATTACCACAAGGCATGTGAAATTTAGTATAGGTGCCTGGTGTGCAGAATAGCCAACTGTTCTTGGTCTTATAACAACTTAAGCCTAGCATAAAACCCAAGCCTATCAGTGCACCCTGTATACACCAACCTAGTTCTCATTTTAAATTCTAAAAAGATTAAAAAGGTATGTAAAATTGGTTGCAACTGGTTATATTATTTTACATAATACAAATCTATGTATTTTTCTAAAGATATCAAAAAGAAAGACAGGTTTTACATTATGTTTTCCAAAAATCTTGATAGTAAGAATATGAATATGAAAATATTACAATCAGAAAGCACCTGAATCAGCTGGAGAGTAGAATTATTCATCGCTTATTTGAGCAAGTAAAATTTCACCTCTCCAACTTTCTTTTATGATAAGTAAAATAAATATTTTCCTGCTAAAGACTAAGGTGTTCAAAATCCATATAAAAGGCGATGATAATCAATTTTACACCAGGTCCAGGAGCAACCATTGTTAAATTACCATGATTAACTCAATGATTATTTTATGGAATGTGAACTTCCTCTTGTTAATCTATCCAAATTAAAGTTTTTTCAGTTCAGTCATGATAAGCAATCATTTGGATCAATGACTTTCAAATGCTGTCCTAATAACAACAGATATGTCTAGGTGGTCTAGGTATGTTGTTTTCTTTGAAGTTTTCTGTATATCACTGATTTGAAAATGAAGAATACTTTTTATTCCGAATTATGAGTTTATTGAATTTATAAAAAAAAAAAAACACACATTTACCACATTTACACTAATTGTGGACATCTAAATATTCTATATTATAAAGTAAAGGCTTCTGAACTTGATGATGTACATATGTTGGCTGACCTCACTAGCTTGCTACTGTCTGGGAAAACAGTCAGTTGGTCCCATTAGAAAGCAATTTCCTCCTACAGACTGCTGTGGCAGGCATCACCGCTTATCTAATCTCCCCTTCCCCACTCCATTCTCAAAGAAAAGAATGTCTAGCTATGACAGCCCCAAGTTAGGACCAGTAAAACAAGAATGTATTTGGTGTTAAAAAAGTGATCATACACAGGGGTGTTGCTTGAGGCACTAAAGATTGTGTGACTCCTAGGAATGAGGTTCAGGCTCCCCAATACAGTTGGTGCTAGGTGAATCTTACAAGCTTGAGATTCATGGTCCTGATTAACTGATCTGCAGATTTCCCCAGGAGAATTTTTTTATGCATGGCATTTGAACTATTATTAGCAGGCCTAGATGGACCAATAAGGGGGCAGGGAGGACGTTGGGTTGATTAACTAAAGGCAAATAGACTGGTCACTTTACAAGCGAAGTTGCACTTTGAAAGGGAATTTTCCCTTAGCCTAATGAAAGAGGTGAAGCTCTGCTGACATCCATTATTCAAATCAGGTGCTAGCAAAATTGCTGTTTTTTACATGTGTCCTGGATGTGATTGGAAATTCTATGCAAAGTGAAATTTCACAGCATTCGCTAAGCTATGGGGAAAATAATACATATACAGGGATGTTGACTCTGGTTTAGTGAAACTTTAATGTTTATAAAAAACACTACAAACTTGGTTATTACCAGCATAACAAGAAGAAGCAAAAACTGTGAAAAGTGTTGAGATGTTAAGCTGCTGAAATTTCCACTAAAGTCAACATTCCTGTATATACTGTACATTATCATGGTAATTTTGTATGGTTAGATATAGTGGACTAATAGCTGTTTTTTATGCATATTTTTTTTTGAAGGGGGTATTTGTGCTAATAGGGATGATTGGGGGTGATTTGTGCTAGGAGGGGAAATTTGTGTGTGTGTGTGTGGGGGGGGGGGGGGGGTTGTGCTAATAGGGATGATTGGGGGGGGGGATTTGTGCTAGGAGGGGACATTTGTGTGTGTGTGCGGGGAATTTGTGCTAGGATGAGGGATTGGGCAGCTGAATTTGTGCTGGAGTGGAAATTTTGGGAGGAGGATTTGTGGGAGGAGGATTTGTGCCTGGAGGGGAAATTTTAGGGGGAGGAGGATCTGTGCTAGGAGGGGGAATTTGTGCTGGGGCATATAGGGGGAGAGAGGATTTGAGATGAGGGGGGAAACATTTGTGAGGGGGAATTTCAGCAAGGGGGCAGATTTATACTAGGGGGATGGGAAATTTATGCTTAGGGGGTGAGCATGCAGATTAATACTCAATTTTATTTTGGTGGGAGGGGATTTTCCCTGACATATAATGCTCATACATCTTGGGGAGGGGGCGCAATTTGGCTTGTTCGTCCTGGGCTCTAGATGACCTTGTCGGGCACTGAAAGCCATCATAAGTCACCCTGAAAACCCTTCTCTATCCTGCCTCCACCTAACAACTATACTTTTAGTTTCTCCATCAGCTTATCCCTAAAATGATTACCTTTTGTATCACTTGACCCCTTCTACCTTAGATTGTAAACTCTTTAGAGCAGGGTCCTCTGATTCCTACTGCATTTAATTGTATTTTAAGCATACTGTCTGCCCTCATGTTGTAAAGTGCTGCACAAACTGTTGGCGCTATATAAATCCTGTATAATAATAATATTAATAATGACCTATCATGGTCAGCATACAGAGGGGAGGGCAGAAATTGTCAGGATCAGCCAGGTATTTCAGGTGATACAGGGGCCAAATTACACAGCATTGTGCTGTACAACAGGCTTTAAAGAAACAGGATCAATATTGTTTTGGGGGATGTTAAGAAACACTTTAAGCCTTTTCACTTTGTCAAGTGTACATTTATAAAGTGAAATGTCTGGATTGGAAGCCAACCTTTTGTCACTATATTCTGTGGTGTGCAACCTTCCTCTTATACTCCAATGAAAAGCAGGAGTGTTCCAGTAAGAAAACTGCCATCTATTGGAATTTAGCTAGCAGGCCCAGCCAGGTGCAAAATATATACTGTATGTCAGGATCACTATTATAGACATTTGGCACATAAACTGTGTCCTCTGAGTCAAAATCCGAAATGCAGAATTATGCCCCATACACACGGACGGAAATTCAGACAGAAAAAGTCTGATCGGATTAAGTTGTCGGAATGCGATCATGTGTGGGCTCTATGTGAGTTTGAGAGTTGGATCTAAAATTTTCCAACAACAAAATCCGATCGAACTTTTTCCAATCATGTGTATAGAATTCCGACGCACACGCATGCTCAGAAAAAAATTGTAGACGAAAGCTATTGGCTACTGGCCTCTACGTAATCCTGTCGTTCATATTGTACGTCACCTCATTCCGAACTATCAGATTTTCCGACAACTTTGTGCGACTGTTTGTATGCAAGACAAGTTTCGGCCAAAATCCGTTGGAAAAAATCAGACGGATTTTGTGGTCGGAATGTCCGACCGTGTGTACTGGGCATTAGTCTGTAATTTCAATAATCTCTCTTTCTGCTTCCTCAGCTGTCTTCATCTTTAGACAGTGGTTTAGTCTTCAGTTTTAGATCACTGGACTGGTCTTGGAGGCAACACAGAGTACATAAAAAGACAAAATAAAAGATATTCCCTCAACAACTGTGTTGTTACTGTCATTCCAAATCTGAGTCATGACTATCACAGTGATGCACAGAAAATATTTATTAGACACATTTAAGATAAACAGAAACATGAAGCAGAATTCTATCAACTGGACACGTCTAACCAGAAAACACAACTTATATCTTGTATGAATGCAAAAGATTAATATTACATTTAACTTTAACTTTAAAGACTTGTAGTTGGAATATGATCACCATTTGGCTATTCCCAACCACTAAAAGGATGGTAATACAACCATCATACCTGTTGCATTAACCTGTTCCTGTTGGCTGTACACATATACACTATATTGATAAACACAAGTGCAGGGGAAGTGATAAGTGTTTTACCCCAATAGCACGTGAACAGAGAGCAAATTGACCCCTGGTTAGAGCAGGCCTCTATTCAATCTCCTTCAGGCACCATGCCTTTATATATAACATAAGTTCTCAACGTAGCAAAAAGAAAAAAAATACAAAATACTTTCTGGAGGGTATGTTATAAATGTTACAAATATGGGAAGGGATTACATAACGCTGCCCTTCAAACATATATCGCATACAATGCCCTAGATAGAAACGTACGCTGCCTATCTAGAGACAGCAGAACCACACTAAATATTTAGCATGTGACTGGTTCAACAGCACATCCAGACCAGTGTGCAGAAAAATGATATACTAAGGCAGGGAGTGACCGACCTTAACAAATACCCACATCAATCATATACTCATAAAAAGACATAAGGGGTAGTCCTATTAATAAGGAGAAAGAAAAACAAACAGTTCGGTTTGCAGGGTCTTCAGTAGATGTGGTGTGTCACTGAAGATATTCAAGTTGTGTGGTCGGCTTAACAGACTCTAAGTGGACAATAAAGATGGGTACTCTTACCAGAGCTGTTGGACTCACGGACCTCTCGGTGTGAGTCGATAGAGCTTAGACCGGATACACCGGATAGGTGGTGAATGTGTTGCAATCTGCCAGCTTCACAGGACCGTTATCCAAGCCTCAATGTAGTCGCTTACCTACAGCTTGAAGGAAGAGCCAGGTGGAAAAGTGGGCAGTGGCAATACTTCTTAAAGGGTCTTTATCCGCAGCAGCTCAGGCAGGGAAGGAAACAGAGAGAGAGAGGCAACTCCTCATAGTGTGAAACCCAATTTCTCAATTGGCGTTTATTGGATAAAAAAAGTTAAAAACATTTTTCTTTGCGCAAAGGGTTAAAAAGTGGCTTAGGTAGACATCCAACCCAATATACACTATATTGCCAAAAGTATTGTGACCCTGCCTTTAACTACACATGAACTTTAATGGCATCCCATTCTGAGTCCGTAGGGTGAAATATTGAGTTGGCCCACCCTTTGCAGCTATAACAGCTTCAACTCTTCTGGGAAGGCTGTGCACAAGGTTTAGGAGTGTGTCTATGGAAATGTTTGAACATTCTTCCAGAAGCGCATTTGTGAGGTCAGGCACTGATGTTGGATGAGAAGGCCTGGCTCACAGTCTCTGCTCTAATTCATCCCAAAGGTGTTCTATCAGGTTGAGGTCAGGATTCTGTGCAGGTCAGTCAAGTTCCATCCCCCCCCCCAAAACTCACTCATCCATGTCTTTATGGACCTTGCTTTGTGCACTGGTGCGCAACCATGTTGGAAAAGGAAGGGGCCATCCACAATCAAAACAAAGTTGGGAGTATGAATTTGTCCAAAATGTCTTGGTATGCTGACATCTTAAGAGTTCCCTTCGCTGGAACTAAGGGGCCAAGCCAAACCCCTGAAAAACAATTGCACATCACAATCCCCCCTCCACCAAATGATATATTAAATTATATCCATTGAATTTCATAACATTAGTAAACAAAGTAAACCAACCTCCCCCCCACTCCATGTGAACACGTATGAGCAAGTCTCATATATGGTGTGCTGCATCCAGTATTATTATTATTATTATTATACAACTATCATATTAATACACAAATGTATTATTATTTTTAATTCTGATCTTTATTTATAAGAATTACCTTCTATATAGAAATACATATATTTTCACATTTTCAGATATTTTTTAATCCAAGAATTAATTTTTTCTACTATATTAAATTCTATCCATTGAATTTCTTAACATTAGTCCTGTTCTATGCATAGCATGTCATTTGCAATTTAGCTATTGGCAACCCTATAGATAATTGGCCAATTAACTTCCTTTTTGTGCAGAGTATATTAAACCTGTTCCTTTCCTTTCCCCATATCACTTGAGAACGGAGCGTACATGCTCTTTACGAGCTTCGCACATGCTCTGAAATGCGTTGTGGTTCCCCATATCCCCGTCACGTCACAGGCCAAGAGGTGTCATGCTTCGTGCCAATCACTACAGGTTACCCACTCATCACACATGATTAGCCGACATCCCTTCATGTTTCACCGCAGTATTCGCGGCGGGTTCCCAGCTCACTTAGGAGACGTTCTTGTTGATGATCACGGGAGAATTCATTCCTTTTACTCATCATCCCTTACCTATATGTAAGTTATGGAATACTTATATTACTGTACAATAAATATTGCACACAACTTGCGCTTTTCTGTTTTTTCCTATGTTGCCATGGCATACAACTTTTGTAGAGAGTGAGAAAATATGGGTGCACTTTGTTTAAAATATGAGCTTATAGTAAACAAAAATGCATAAGCACAGGTTACCTTCAGTGTAAATTAGACATCAAAATAATGAGTAGGTTCAGAAATGTAGAAAGCCAATATATCTCAAGTCCCAATTTTTTTGTAATAGTTGAGCTTGGCCCCACCTCTTTACAAGGAGAGGATTTGTATGTATCTTCTGCTGACTATGTGTCTTGAGCCGATATTTTATCACTGTGATTTTCACTGAAGGTGACCTCTGCTTATGCATTTTTCCAGCATATGCTCAGTTTATATTGCCCAGGTTTATTACAGGTTTTATTTAAATCACAGGTTCGTTCTTATCCTGTTATTTCCACAGCATGCTGAGAGCTCAGGTTAGAAGAATTCAAATGCAGTAAGATGGAAGCTTTTTAACAGTTTAGTAATACAACATCAATCTCTTGCTGGCAACTGCTACATTTGAAACACACCAATTTAAAGGCTAACTCCACCTTTTGGACCACGTTACATATTACACCTGTATTTAGAGTGTATTATGTAGCATGGTGCAATAGGGGCACCCCCACCCTCAAAACTGAACATTCATAGCTTCATATTTTTTTTTTACAAAGATCTGTGAATGAATAAACTACAAGTTCTGTTTGGCACTGCAGTCATCACTGCACCTGTAGTCTATTGGCACATCCCCCAGCTCTCTAATGGAAAGTCCATATCTCGGTACAAAAAATAGGACTAGAAGTGTCTGCAGAAGCTTGGCATTACAGCGCCAATCCACGGATCATGGTTGCAATGGTTTGCAAGGAAATAATAAATGAACATTTTATTTGCTGCAATTATATGTGCATTTATTCTTTTTTCTGTAAAACGTGGAAATAAGACAATTGTCAAAACAGACTCTTTTACTACCAGGAGATTAAAAAAAAATGCCATATGTAGCGGAGTTCTTAGATATGACAGCACAGCTGTTATTTTGGGAAGAAATAAAGACTCAGAAAGAAATCTTGAGAGAGAATGGGATGTGAGATGTGCCACCTTGTATTAGCATCAGTATCTCCCTCCAGTTTTTTCTCTATAGCTTGCGCTTACTTCAGTCTATCAACTCAGTATACCATTCCAAGTACCAAACCTCACTTCAGTCTATATTATCTTAGGTATTATCTTATCTATTATCTTAGGTAAACTTTACCATAATAGCCTGTGTGTGCAGATGGGAAAAAATCTTAATGTCCTAACTTTTCTGCCTGGTTAAAGGTTCAAAACTAAAAGTTCACCCAAAGAGCAAGCAACACCAGTTTTCTGCCATTGTCGTTATAGTTTATTAGAAGATACACTCTGTTCAGTCATTTCAGAAAAATTTGAACCAAAGTCACCATAACCTTTCGTATGTCACTTAGGGACAATTCACAACTACACATTTTTAGCACACATTAATGCATGTGCAGTTCAATTTAAAGGCTATGACTGTGAGTGTATTAAGAAAGCATGTCAAAAACACACTTTTAAAACAGGATGTAACATAAGTGCATGAAAGGGAATCCATTCTGAGAAGGAAAACCCTTGCTGATAAAAATATGGGGGTCTACACCACTGACAGTAGAAGGAAATGCAACCAAAGATAACTGCACTCAAAAATTAAAAAACATAATTGAGGATTTAATGAATGGTTCGGGTTAAGACAGACCACCGGAACTCTGCCCTCTGATGCATTTCACTTGTAATGAGCTTATTCAAAGAGTCACAGGTAACAGAGCGAAGCGAACCTAAATCTCTGGACCAAGTTCTGAGTCACTGACCTAGAACAATTAGGAAAATCAGGAGTTCTGACTTTACTCTGACCTCAGTTTCTGTATACTTCTTCCAGATCAGTGACTCTATTGAAGCCAGAGACAACCAGGCATCTAGTATTTTCAGAATCAGGTCAGCAATAGCAGCTTCTGTGTATATTTTTCTTTCAGTACTGGTTCAAGATAAAAAGTAAAAGCAAACAGCACATTCTCTTGTCTTACATGTGACCAATTTGATTTAAACAGTTTTAGAAGTACATTCGAAGTACCATATATATATATATATATATATATATATATATATATATATATATATATATATATATATGTATGTATGTATGTATATATATATATATATATATATATATATATATATATATATATATATATATATATATATATATATATACGTATATATATATATATATATATATATATATATATATATATATATATATATATATATATATATATATATATATATATATATATATATATATATATATGTGTGTTTTTTTGTTGTTTTTTTTAGCAGATAGAAAAATACAGTAGTATACGGAATACAAGTTTTTAAAGAAAGTTGTAGCTGGTTTTGTGCCTGCTGTAAAATGTTACCTTCTATTCAAGGCTGAAGGAATGCACTTTAAAATAAATAGAACATTAATCTCCTTTAAAAGAGAAAGCGGTACGTGATGAGATAGTAAGTGAATGTTCATGTGTACATAATGCTTTATTAGGTGATGCATGTAATGCACTTCAAGTGTCAGGTCAGGACATTTTTATTAAGTAATAGGTTATAAAATCTGCATTGGCCTACTGCCAGTATGTCTGAGGTCATTCTGGCATTTGGCTACTGTTAATAATGTACAGTATACTTGCAAAGTTTTGCCAGTATTTGTGTCTTTCTTAAGCATACTTTTGACCCTGGGAACTGTCTTTGTAAATAAACCATGCTCTTACCTGCTCCTTATTTTTGATATAATTCCATGCTCCGTTTATCTTCCAGGTCACTTGCAGTTCTGAAGAAAGCATTATAAATCAAACAAAGGAATTAAAGCTCAGTTGAGCCCTCTGCATTTATTACTGTAAAGCAGTCAAACATTCAAGGTTTAGTTGGGCTTTAATTTCTAAGCTTCATGCATTGTCTTTTATTACGTTTTGGATTGTGTGTGAGGGTTTTTCAGAAGGATGTAATAAAATCTTCCTTATTGAGGAGTAGGGTTGCCACCATTGTTCTACCGAAATAATGGATGGGGACAGAGTAGAAGATAGGACGCCCTTATAATGGCAAAATAAGGGATGAGGTGGGGGTAATGGGAGGGCAAATTTTTTTTCTCATCCCATGCTAAAAATTACACATGGTTTACTGTGCTTCATTCAATGGAAGGAAACAAGCACACATACGCACACATATACACATTCATGCTCCCACAAGTAAGGAGCATCACAGACAACTTTAACCTTAACTCCTGGAAAGTAGAAACATGAAGTAGGGTGTAGCTCAGTTATGCCCCATACACACGGTCGGAAATTCCGACCACAAAATACGTCAGATTTTTTCAGACGGATTTTGTCCGACACTGGTGTTGCATACACATGGTCGGACAAAGTTGTCAGAAAATCCGATCATTCTGAACGTGGTGACGTTCGTTGCGTACGACGGAACTACGTAGATGCTAGTAGCCAATAGCTTTGGTCTTGTAATTTGATCTGAGCATGCGTGGCACTTTGTCCGTCGGAATTCCCTACACATGATCGGAAAAAGTCAGATCGGACTTTGTTGTAGGAAAATTTGAGCGCAGGATCTCAAATTTTTTCCGACGGAAAAAGTCTGATGGAGCCCACACACGGTCGGATTTTCTGACAACATGGTCCGATAGGACATTTTCTGTTGGAAATTCCGACCGTGTGTACGGGGCATTACACTAGATTATGGGCATGGCCTAATAAAACATGCTTTCAACAACAAGAAAAACAAATACAATAGGGGCGCTTGTTGCTAACCTAATGTCCCGGTAAAAAGAAGGACCTCTACAGGTAGAAAGATGTATAATGCCTGTAAATCCCTATAGTGCTATCAATTTATCAAATAAACAGTAAACTGTAATGTGTATTGGCCACTACTGAGCAAAACATGGAAAATGTGCATGTATTACAGAGATAAGATATCCTGCATGTTTTTATCTTTTATGCATAGACATGTACTTTAACCACTTCAGCCCATTTAGATTTGGCTGCTCAATGACCAGGCCATTTTTTGTGATACAGCACTGCGTTGCTTTAACTGACAATTGCGCGGCCGTGGGACACTGCACCCAAACAAAATTTACGTTCTTTTTTTCCCACAAAGAGAGCTTTCTTTTTGTGGTATTTGATCATCTCTGCTGTTTTTATTTTTTGCGCTATACACAAAAAAAGAGATAAATTTGAAAAAAAAAAACACAATATTTTGTACTTTTTTGCTATAATAAATATCCCTGTTTTTTTTTTAAAAAAAGCTAATTTTTTCCTCAGTTTAGCAATATATGTATTCTTCTACATATTTTTGGTAATAAAAAATCACAATAAGCGTATATTGATTGCTTTGCACAAAAGTTATAGCGTCTACAAAATAGGGGAAAGATTTATGGCATTTTTATTATTATTATTTTTTATTAGTAATGGCGGTGATCAGTGATTTTTATAGGGACTGCAACATTATGTCGGACAGATCAGACACTTTTGAAACATTTTTGGGACCATTGGCATTTATACAGCGATCAGTGCTATAAAA
Source organism: Lithobates sylvaticus (assembly GCA_028564925.1). NCBI lineage: Eukaryota > Metazoa > Chordata > Amphibia > Anura > Ranidae > Lithobates > Lithobates sylvaticus. The sequence continues at coordinate 78,396,164 of CM053027.1, forward strand.
ATGCACTGTGTAAATGTCACTGGCAGGGAAGGGGTTAACAGTAGGGGCAATCAAGGGGTTAACTGTGTTACCTAGGGAGTGATTCTAACTGTGGGGGGATGGGACTGCCAAGGTGAGGAGAGTAATTGTTGTTCATACTTAGTATGAACAACAGATCACTTTCTTCACCCCTGACAGCACAGAGATCTGTCTGTTTACACTGACAGATCTCCATTCTGTCTCTGTGTGAAGCGATCATCGTGTCGTCCAGTGGGCATCAGCTTTGGTGTGGCACCGCAGGCATGTGAGCGTGCCTCCGGCGGCATGCGCACCCCCTAGTGGTCAAATGGCGCGCCAGGGTATAGCTATGATCGTTCGCCCAGGGAAGCCAACCTGCCTCAGTATAACTGCAGCGGCTGGTTGGGAAGGGGTTAAAATAATATGTCATATCATAATAAAACACCCATATATGAGCATGATAAAAACAAAAAGTACAAACAATAATATGGTTATTAGTAATATATATATACACACATATACTTCCCATGCCTCCCTCCGTAGAGATTTTGCTTCATACACAGAATTCTACAAAACTTTCTGTGTTGTTAACTTACAACAGACAGCTATTTAAGACGTCCTTGTAGGTTTTACTTCACTTTGACATCTGCAATTACTAAACGTTGTCCTGGGAAGCTACACAGGAAAGGTTGTGGACAGCAAGTTTTCACCCAGAGGTTTTTCTCTTTTTCTTCCCTGTTTTATTTAGTAGGAATGGCAGAGCAGGGTCATGGAAGTATGATTCAGCTGAAAGCGAAGCTTGTACACAAGTCAGTCTATTCCTAGGCCCCCCTCTGGAGATTCTTAGGTCGTTCATTTTATTTCTGCCTGGGTGACAGCTTGTGTGTGGGATTCTATCAGCTGTGTTGCTATGTTTCTAAATTCTGCAGCAGAATCCCTTTCAATCACTTCTCATCCTTTCATGGTTGGCTTACTAATGTATAGCCTGTTATATGTAGCATTAGCATACATTTTAACATTTTAGCCTTTTACCTGTGCTGCGGTGCCAATCAACAAGATTTGCTAAGTAATCCTGTAGACATAAAAATAATAATACATACTCTATATTCTCTTAGGACTTTTCAATTACAAATATTTTCTAACTTGTGCAATGGGAAGAAAATGATATATTTTGTTACACTTTTCATTACATTATACTTCAGAAGGTCATGGCTTTCAAATATTTATTGGAATATTATTTGATGCTGAAGTCCAGGCAAACCACTAAGTGCACAGTTTAAAAAGGCATACAAACTTTTTCTTTGCCAAAATATTTGCAATTGGGTTTAGCTAGTCTTGTTTTGGGACGCCACTGTCAGATGGTACAAGCAAGTCTAACCCCATTTGAAACTACTTTGCAGTCTGCAATAAAGTTTAATGTAGAAATCAGCTGATTGGTTAATGAAGGAGCAGCAGCACACTAGTATGATTATCATACTACTCCCCTTTAAGGAAACTCCTCATGTTTGACTGGCAGTGCTGTGCAATACTGTAGTGCCTGATTGAGTTTTGACTTTTCCTCTCCTGGGTGGTGAGTGGTACTGTGCAGAGGGTTGCTGATTTCAAGACAAAATGTTGATACTTTTTTCTTGCTTTGACTGAAAGTACATTTAGAGTATATATGAAGTTAAAACTTTTTTTTTTAAGTTTGGATATAGTGTTTCCACACTATATCCAAACTTAAAAAAAGGTTGGAAAGGTTAGAAATGTCTCTACTAGTTTGTGCCAGCTGCAACTATTGGAATTGTTTAACTTACACTTAGCAGAGCCACTGCTAAAAAAAAAAAATGCATTTACTATTTTTTTGTTTTAGGAGCCTGTAAAGCATTGCACCGGCGATCAGCAGATCGCTGTTACCATACACTCTACAGGTTTGCAGGAGTCCTGTATCTGTTTGCTCATACCTCGTATGGGCAGGCAGATACTCACTGACAAGAAGAAGGAATGAATTACCACAGTGCTCAACAGTGCGGTGGTAGTTCATTGAGAACTAAAAGCCGACAGCCACAAAGGCTGCCGGGACCTGTTGTTTCCCATTAACAGAGTACTGTGAATGAATGGTGTGGCCAGGTGGGCGGAGCCTATTTCAATCCAGTAAGTGGTAAGAAAATTGGAAGGCATGGTAATAGAAGCTTAATAGATCACCTGCTGGCTCAAAATGGGAATAGAAGATAATATGCAAGATAATATACAACATTTCATATTTCACTGACCAAAAAAAAAAAAAAGGTAACAAATGTAGTCCTGGCTATTTTTAACCACTTAAGGACCGCCCTACCTACATATACTGTGACAGGGCGGACCTTAAGTGCAAAAGCACAAACCTGTATGGGATTTTTTTCCTTCGGCTCTGGGGTGCGCACACACCGCCAGATCCCAGCTCCTGCTGTGATTGGACACAGTAGGAGCCAACCAGCTGGTAACCCGGCGATCGTTCCAAGAGAGGCAGAACAGTGGTCTGCCTATGTAAACAAGGCAGATCGCCATTCTGTTAGTAAGGAAGACAGAGATCTTGTGTGTCTGCTAAGCAGGAACACGGATTTCTGTCTTTCTACAGTTAAACTATCCCCCACACAGTAAGAAAGAACTTCCAGGGAACACATTTAACCCTTTGATCACCCCTGATGTTAACCCTGCCAGTGTCATTAGTACAGAGACAGTGCTTTTTTTTAACACTGATCACTGTATTTTTGTCACTGACCCCTAAAAAGTGTCAAAAGTGTCAGTTAGGCATCCAAATTTTCTGCCGCAATGTTGCAGTCCTGCTAAAAACTGCTGATCGCTGCCATTACTAGTAGAAAAAATAAAAAGTCCATAAATGTTTCCCATAGTTTGTAGATGATATAACTTTTGCTCAAACCAATCAATATATGCTTATTGGGATTTTTTGTATGTAGCAGAATACATATTGGCTTAAATTGATGAAGAAATTCTATTTTTTTTATTGGATGTGTTTTATAGCAGAAAGTTAAAAATGTTGTTTTTTTTTTTTTTTTTTTTAAATTGTCTGTATTTTTTTGTTTATAGCGCAAAAAAATTAAAACCGTAGAGGTGATCAAATACCATCAAAATAAAGCTGTATTTGTGAGAGAAAAAGGACAACAATTTTATGTGGGTCACATAATTGTCAGTTAAAGCAACACAGTGTAGTATTGCAAAAAAAAAAAGGCCTGGTCGGGAAGGGGGTCGAACCTACCAGAGCTGAAGTGGTTAAACAAATAAATAAACAGTAATGTGCCAGGTCATTTCCTTAAGGCCCTTTCCTAAGTCACAATGTGAAAAGCATGACTAAAGTAAACCTTAATTAACAAACAACACACACAGCACCTTGCTTTTATGTTTTCTGAAACTTTTGTTTAAACAGTCAAGGCCCTTGGAAATTTACAATAACATTAAAGATACAAATGTATTTTTTAATTAAATTTTGTTTTTTATTACTTGTTTTAATTGTCAAATTAGGTGGCCCCTTTATGGCCAACTATTAATGGCTGGCCCTGCTAGGAGTGGGAATCTAATACCTGACTGTTAAGGTTCAGGGATGATATTTTTAGCTGCTGCACAGAAATGATTTTCAAGAGACAGCTTGTACCTTTTTCAAAAGTCACCTTGATCTTAGGCAAGAAAAGAGCTTAGGTGGCTATAGACTGAGCTGTAAAACCACAGGTAGGTTTTGATGAAAACCTTTGCCTCATACAGAGCACACACCTCTATACGGCCTTGTAGTTTACCTGCTTTGTTTACTGGAAGCCGGATATCATGTGCAGTAGTTTTGTTTGATAGAGTACCTTTCTATATGTGGATATTGCTATCTTTTTTCAAGGACATTTATCAGGCTGTTTGTTTTATCTAGTCTTTATAACTCAAGATGGGCATATTAAAGCAACTGACATTTTTTTCTGCCTCGTCCTTTATAGTCTTCATAGAAGCCCCTTGTTCTTCTGCGGTTCACAGCTATGTCAAACATTGAATGTAGGAATCAAACTCTCACACTTTGATCATTCCCACACTTTCTTTGATTAAGGTTTTCAGAGTATGCAGCCTAGCAGCAGGGGACAGGTTGATCTCTGTTGCTTCTAATGGGCAAATGCAAGGAGAGAAATAGTGTTTAGAGACCGTTTGAGATCAATCAGCTCTTTCTATGTTCAAGATTCAAAACAGAGCCATGAATAGGCACTGTAAGTTTAACATTGAAACATTTTTTCTAAGGTTCTAATGAATCTCACAAGCACATTTAAATAATTACTCTGTACCCTGGGAGCAACTAAATCCATACTTTAATTTTCACTCATTTAACCAATCAGGGGGAAAAAAACAGTAGAAGCTTTGTGTTCTCCCCTTTTTTTTTAGCCAGGCTTAAATTCTCATTTGAATGTCATGTATCAATCCAGTATATACAGTACAATATACAATAAATATATATATATATATATATATATATATATATATATATATATATATATAGAGCAAAATCTGATGTGCATTTTCAACCATGTAAGATAATCATGCTTATTCAGCAAATCAGTGTGCTTAGCAATGAAGATGACCAAAATTCCAAAAACAACTCCTAAGGGCGAAAGTTTAGGAAACAATTTTTAACAACTAATTCTAGTTATCGTTGGTCTATCGGCAATTGTATTGTAAAATTCATAGATATACACTGATAAATACAGAGTTGAAATGCATCGCTGGGAACTGTTTTACCTGCTGAAGGGAGGATATGCTCATCATGTATAAATAAATAAGTGGTTCATGAATGAACTTGGTGTACAATTAATCACTTTAAGGTAATTACAAAAGACAAGGGGCACTTTCCTGGAGGAAAAGAAATGTAACCTCCACATACAGAAGGGATTCTTCACAGTAGAAGCTGTGAAAATGTGTAATAGGCTCTCCCTTGATTGTTTTTAAAAAAGTTGTATCTTTCCTGAATGCTGGATCTTGATTATTAGAGGAAATAACACCAGAGACCGTTGATCAGAGAAATATCCAATTGTCTTTTGGGTGATCAGGAGGGAACCCCCCCCCCCCCCCTGTAGCAAATTGGACCGTGTTTTATATGTTTTTTTTTTCCATTCTCTTGATCAAGTATAGGGTTATGCATATTGGGCTGTCTATTTTTTTTTCTATTAGCTTTTATTTTTAACCTAACAAACTACGTAACTATGTATATACAAGTTAGAGGCGCAAGGAACTTGAAACAATAAATGTCCCACAGTTAAAGTTTTTTTTTGCTGTATGGACATACATGATATGTGTATACTTAGGATAACATCCTATGAGTCCACAGTCTTATAGATAATTAAAAAGTAAGGATGAGCTCCGGCGTGTTCGCACAGCCCACATGCAGAGCCCGCCAGGAAGTCGGCACTGCGCTAATCACAGGCAGTGAGACATTTCCTGATCTCTGCAGCCACGCATCGGGACAATGTCTCACTGCCTGTGATTAGCGCAGCGCAGTGCCGGCATTTTTTTTTTTACTAGTAATGGTGGAGCTCAGCAATTTTTAATGGGACTGCGACATTGTGGCGGACAAATCGGACACCTAACTGACACTTTTGACACTTTTTTGAGAATCAGTGAAACTAATATAGTGATCAGTGCTAAACATATGCACTGTTACTGTACTAATGACACTGGCAGGGAAGGGGTTAACACCAGGGATGATCAAAGGTTTAAGTGTGTCCCTAGGGGATGCTTTCTAACTGTGTGGGGGATGGACTGACTGGAAGAACACGGAGATCCATGTTCTTGCTTAGCAGGAATACAATATCACTGTGTACTTCCCTGTCAGAATGGCGATCTGCCTTGTTTTCTGAGGAAGGATCGTGTCCCCCCCCCCCTCTGGCCAAACAGCACGTGCCCCTGCTATCTATTGTACAAAATTATGTACAGGTATGTAGTTTTGTGCAATAAAGCCGCCCTGCCACAGTATATATGTGGTGGGCAGTCTTTAGGTAGTTAAAATATGAGGGGTCTTCAAAAAGTTTCTGCACTTTTATATATTTATATATACAATAGAGCTAAAAAAAAGTTTCCTTTGTACAGAGATAGATCACAGTTCAGCCTCTGAAACTCAATTCAGAAAAAAGGTGAAAAACATTTAAAACTGTCACAACATCACAAAAAAATCATTAGGAAAGCCATAGTTTGTCTGGAATAAAGTCATAATTAGAAGAAAACAAATAACCTTCAATAAAAATACTTACGGGCAAGCCAATATTATATAAGATTTTGATTGGTTTAAACTTTTATACGATACATGTAAAATATTGAGCACATCATGAACAATGCATGACCCTTTTATCTGCATGTGCAGTCTAATTTCTCTTTTCCTTACTATACAGAGTCAGAAAAGCTCAATTGCCAGTTTTTATTCCATGGAAAACAACATCTAAATAATGGACTTTGTTCATAGGAGAAAATATTGAATATTTTATTCCAAATGACTGGACCTGACTCTGTCTATTTTGCACATCTTTCTGTCTCTTAGAATTTTTATTTTTTTAGAAACTGACTTATAAATAAACCTTAGAGACAAGGGCAACTGAATATACAATATTGAATACTGTATTTAATTCAGTATTTGATTGCAAATTAAGTATATATATTTTTAGGAACTGTTGTAAAAATCCATTAATTAAGCCTGGCCAAGTGTCTACCTTACAAGGCTGACAAACGATGTACAGAACATTTTAACTAAAACAGTATGCAAAGTAGCTCATGAATATGATAATATTGTTGCATTTCCACCTTAGTCATTTTCAGAAGCTCATTAGTCCATATTTAAATATAGCTGGTACCTTAATAAACACTTGGATTTCTGAAACAATTTGTTGACTCTAATATATTACTTTTTAATGCGTAAGTATGTTTCTGCGAGTTAGGTACTGTTTTGGTACAATTTGTATCATATATTGACTGGAAGTTAATTAAAATAGTGATATGTCGATTCTGGTTTAATGTGCTAATGTCTTCTACTGCATTTTTCATCTTACCTTCAAGGCTGTATTACCAAAGACCCCCGTTGGCCATTGCCTACAAGCTTGTGTTCATGGACTTTAAATGTTAAAGAAATGCAACATAACACAGCACAAAAATATGCATATGATCCAGTTATACATTGTTTTTAACAAACTCTGAGATTCACTTAAACTGCTATATTTTAAACAGATCTATGATGTTTGACCAAAGGTATCCAAGCAAATATTTTGTACTGGTATATATATATATATATATATATATTTTTTTTTTTTAATCTGTTTCGTAATGAACAGGAAAGAATTAAACCTCTTGACTGGCATTTATCTGCTTCCTGTGTCATGTTGGGGTGATCACTTTTTGTTCCAGAGATACAGTTAAAGAGAGATAAGAAACAGGTTTCCATTCCAATGAAAAGCATGAAAAAGTTGAATTCCTCATCATTCTTTGCCCAGGGTACAATGGGTGGTAGAATGATTACAGAGGATGAATCCAAAGCACAGGCACAGGCCACATTAAAACCTGACAGTGGTTCTAATATTTTAACAACCTGTTTAAAACATAATTTTTTTTTTTCTCATGTGACTTTAATGTGGAAAGCTTGTAATTTCACTGAACAAAATCCATTGATACTTGTCACTGCAGCCTAGAAAAATACCACTATGATGAGCTATGATGAAAATACTGTACATCAGTTTAAAGGAAACTGGTGTTACCCGTATACTATATTTGAGATTTAATATCTCTAAAATATGATTTGGGTTAAATTAGAGTTCTTTGACCATGAGTGAAAGCTTTAACACAATAACAAAAATGTATTGGTATACGGTAAAGTAGGCCTAGACTAATACACATCAAGCTATCTAATTGTACAGGAAAAGGGTAAAAATCCTGGAATACACAGTATATTCCTTAAAACATTAATCTACAAACAGTAGGACAGAAAATACATAAGACCAAGATATTTAGATACACGTACAAGGGAGATTTCCCATATTTACCATTCCCATAGAGGTTCCATTCATGTGACTGCTCTGCCATAGAGTGTGTGTTTCCCTCCCATCTAGTCTGTGTATATCATTACAGGCTGATGCCTCATTGGTTGGGATGGCGTGGCTCTGATTGGTGGGCTTCCCTATTCCTGGTTAAGGACTGGCTACATCTCCAATCCCTATACTTTGCATAAGTCAGCCCCCTTTAATGCAAATCCTTGTGACTATTCTGAGCAGGAGATTTACTTGATCTTTTCCTGGGTTGTTAAGTATTGATTGTGGGTTGGCCTCCCTTCATTGCATATCCAAACATGGGATCCTTTGAAGTAAATATGTGTAGAACAATGAGGTTTGGGTCCCATTGTTTAGATACACAAGCTTAGGCACTGAATTGTCTGGTCTAACAGAGACTTTTGTGAAGATCATATGTTACGCCCTACATAGATTCAAGCTAAATTAAATATATTCATAATTACAATATTTTACAGCGACTAATGGAGATTTCACATAAACTCATAAGGCAACATTGGCTTGACTCTGTATTTAAATTGGCTGGAAAAAAAATAATGGAGGAATGTTTTTTGAGACAGTAGTCCTGCACCACATTGAGCTATATAAGTAACCAATTTCTTAGGAGAAGATTATTCAGAGTACATGGATGATTCAGGATGTTTTTAGAATCAGGAGGCAGCACACAATAATCCTTGAAATTTGATTTATTTTTAGCAAGGGTAGCCTATTGGTGTTGACATGTTACTAGAACAATTACAATGTAATTTTATTTAGTAAAAAAGGAAATTATACTTTAACTAGTAGAATGAATATATTGCAGCACTGCGCCATGTGGTGCAGCCACTGATCTAGGCAACCTTTTTTCGACATGGCAATTAAACAATTTGACATTTGAGTTGAAGAGCCCACACACTGATTGGAATTTGGCCAGGCCAGTGTTTGCCCAGCTTTAATCAATTGTACCAAATCTCAATGTTGCTGTTTTTTGTCTTTGCCTACTATATGACACTTATGGGAAAATGCAGTAGTGAAAAGAGTTCAAGGACACTTATAAGTAATCTTTAAAATACCTCTCTACAGCACATGCAACATGTGGGCATTATCTAATTTTTTGCTAATGTATGACAATAGAAGGAAGTGAGCGAGACAGGGTAGGCCCATTTTTTGTGTTTTTTTTATCCCTTGGGGGGAGGGGGGGCGGTTTGAAGTCAATGATTTAATGATTTGATTCAGCATGAATGTAAAAAAGTAATGTTTGTATAATTTTATAAAATGTGAAACTAAAGAATATATAAAAGGAAAAAAGAAAATAAGTAATCTTTAAAATACCTCTCTACAGCACATGCAGCATGTGGGCATTATCTAATTTTCTGCAAATGTAGGACCAATGGCCTGTAGAGTCAACAGATAGATGTGTCAATATACCTCCAGCAAAATACTAATCACTGGCAATTATTACATGCTTCTGCTTACCCCACAACTCACCTTTTTTTCTATGGTTCCTATTTAATATCTTCTGCTGAAACTGAGTAACATGGGTTACATAGGATGGAGTGTTGATAAGGAAAAGCATGTGCTGCTAAAAGAGGACATGAACTATACACACTGTGCCCAAATTAGGCAAACAAATTGTCATTAGTATTGCTTCTGCGCTCTCTGCAGCTGACCTTTTTCCTGCTACTGACTTTTTGCTCATCATGAGTCTCTGTGTGGAGATGACAATCTTTTTAGAGACAGGGCTTTGCTTTCTTGTGTCAAAACTGCTTTCCTGATGACTGGTGATCTGATAAGTAATGGAAGTATAATCAAAAAACTAAAATAGAATTTAAGAAAGCTCATACCCACAGAAATAATCAAAAGCAGAGAGAGGCTTGCGGGCATGCCCTGGGGTACAGCTTCTTCTTCAGTAAGTAGAACTATGGGCAGCACAGTAGTAACATCATGAAGTCTCACTCAAGATCTCATGAGACTACCAGTAAGAGGCATAATGCCTCTCACACTGTAGATATGAAACTGCAAGGCTGTAGGCACAGAAAGTACTCTACTATATTTTTGTAGGAATTCCAAAGGGTTCATTTTCCGCTTAGGCACAATTAACACTTACAGATGTGCCCTATAAAAAAAGCAAATCTGCAGATAAATACTATGTAAGAGGTAGTATGGCTAATTCTGTTTGGTTTTGTTTAACTTCATTGTACCTGTCCTGGCTGCTAAGCCACTAGGCTTGCCTGTTGTTTAAGGAAGAAGCCTAGAGCCTAGTGCTAGCTCTTGGAGACCTTCAAACAAAGTTTGCATTACATTTGCCTCCACTGATCCGTAGTAGCTATATAACTGTCAGACATGCACTATATTATAAACACAAATACTTATTTAAACTGGAGATAATTGTGGACCATGATACTAGAAGTAGTGTCATCTAGATACTCTGTGTATTTTTTGTTTTGCCCCAAATCAACCAATTGAGCTTTTTTGGCTGTAGTCTTATTCCTAACTTGATTCTGGGAGTTATTAAAACAGGAGAAGAAAGAGCCGTTGCTTAATCCATCCAATCAAAATGTTCTGTAAGTGACAGATGACACTTGACTGGCTGCCACTGGTTTCTTTTTCTCTTAATGAATCAGCGTCTGTGTCTGAAGATAAAATACATAGTCTGTTTCACTGTACATTGACCTTTTTCAACAATATACTGTGTTGTTTTTATTTACAGTGCTGTGTGAACCTCTATTTTCTAGGCTCGTGCAGATGTTGTGCAGCTGTATAGAAAAGAACTAGTGAATCATGACAAATTCTATAAATGTCTACAGGCATGTTTCTCTGCTACTGTGATATCAAATAAGAAAGTATTTTCATGAATGCATTTTCCAGCAATAAACAATTTGCATCTGTAATGGACTAAAGTGAATGTCGGATGTGTGAGCTAATGTTATATTCCTACAGGTGTCAAAGTGTTCTATATATTATGCATGTTGATTGAGGCAGAAAAAAGCACAGAGACGGAAGAAGAAAAGTAATATAATTTATAGCTAAGCAGTTTTTTTACTTTATTGCAGTGTTTCAGCTAACTGCATGATTAGTGCAGGTGGGGATATGGATCTTACAACTGCAGGGCTCACAAAATTTCTTGTATGTTGTACAATTAACAATCTAAGCTGTTTCTATAGTATATACAAAAAAAATATTATGTTGCATCATTACATTTTTATTATGTTTTTCTTCTATTTTTCTATGTAGAATAAATAAAAAATCTAAGTACATTAACATATAATATAAAGGAGGGCTTTCTTTGCAACTGCCAGCCCATAGGTTACTTAGAGGTTTACCTATTTTTTCAGATGAATAAAAGCTACACAGGAGATTTTAGTGGTTCAAGCCTGCTAATGAAATTGCCCGTGATTTATTCCCTAGGTATAGCAAATGATCACTTTACAAATGGTAAAAATTCCTCCCTATAGGGCAGGCTCCACAAAAATCATGTATTAGCAATCAGTCTAGCATGACTGCACAAGTGGTCTTTTATGTGCAATTGATCACTACAAGATGTTACATGTGTACCTTAGTTCATAGAGAGCCAATTGTTAATTTTGTTTAGCGATTATTTGCTACACCTAGTGATTAAATTAAAAATCTCCTGTGTAGCTTTGGTTAGCTGTTCAGGTAACTGCCAAAAAATAGATAATTTTTTTTTTTTTCTTTTCTCTCTCGCTTTTCTTTTTTGTTTTTTATTTATATTTAGTATTATCTTTTATGAAGTTACTGAAGCTGTTTTTTTGAAAAAGAGAAAAGGGAGACGGGTATTATTAAAGAGAGTATTTAAGAAGAGGGGGAAAAAACAGGAGAGAATATAAGAAGCTGGATTATATGAAAACTCTCCGGATACTCTCGGAAGAAATATGAATAAATAGATACATAATGAGTAGGTAGATGGTAGATATTAAGATATGGTTTAGAATAATATGTATACTCTGTACTGCTTCTGTTTTGTTTATTCTCTTTTATGTGTGCCCGTAGCAGGCGTTAATAAAGTATAAATAAAAAAATAAAAAAAAGAATGAAATTGCCAGGGTACACATAGCCTTAATGGTGGAATAGTTGAGAGATTTGAGGAAAAACTTGTTGATCGGTTTTGTATTGGCATTTTTAAATGGAATTCACATATTTAGGTCCATGATCATTTATGAAAACCGTACAAAAAAGTAAGATGGATCTTATTCCTTTTTCTTATATGTGAATATTTGCTTTTAATGCCAGACCTTAGCTTAAACGGGCATGTGGACCTAGGGTCAAGGGCAGTGAGATCAGCATATTTTCAGTTGCAGCAGTATGAGAATTCAAAATAGAGCTTCCTGGTGTAGAATGAGGTAAATATGCAGAAGTCATTTTATTTTAGGGATTATTTTTTGGGGTTAGCTTAGTATTAGGGTCAACGATTAACGGTTGTTAGTTTAGCTTTTGGAGTTAAGTTCTTCTATGTTGGGTTTTGGGAGACTAGTTTTAATTTTTAGTTGGTTTTAAGGGGTAAGAACTAAGGTCACACTTTTGGTAAAATGTTAATTGTTAGGAGAGAGATCAGTAGTTACTGTAGGTTCTTGTTTTGAGCATTAGATTAATTGTTACATGAAGTAGTAGGAGGATTCTGTTTTAAAGGAAAAGTTCACTTTTTGGAACATGTTACACATTACACCTGTATTTAGGGTGTAACATGTAACATGCGCCAGACCTGCCCACTACACCCTGATCCCCCACTCTCTGCGATCCTCTCCCTGCACCTGCTGTCACAGTTCAAAAACTGTGTGACTGTGTGGGACACCACCCACAAAGAGGTGTCATTCATTCACAACTGAATATCCATGAAGTAATGGACTGCAAGTACTGTCTATCACAATGGATAATGGCTTGTAGTTCTCAGTGAAGTGTGAGGGTGTCATAATTCATTGATTCTTTCTGCTCTTTAGTAACTGTCTGCCCATATGGAAAAAAAAACGCACTGACGCCAGATAACTCCCCCAAAAAGAAAATTAAAAATATCCGTTGACAAGATCTTCTCCCGTCGCTCACTTGCATGATGAAATGTAAACAAAGAGGGGTATCATGGGTGATGCCATTGTCATTGACCATGGCAATATTTTATAAATGTCATTACCATGTCAATGTAATTTCCCAAATATGGTCATATTTGATCAGTGATGTCAGCACTATCCCCACCTTCTTGTGTTTACTGGGGATTCCCAGACAATAAATGAACAGGGCCAGGTGACATCACTAATTGCTAGGGGCCAACTGCTTCCATAATAACCATTGACAGGAAGGAAGCCGTCATATATAGTGTGGCTATAAGAAGTGTGTCTCCTGCTGAACAAGCAAAAAAATCCAGTGTTTGGACCAAACCTGGAGCTCATCCCTACTTACATAGTTACATGTTTAATCTGGTTGAAAAAAGACAAGTCCATCCAGTTCAACAAAAAGTAAAAAAAAAGGAAAAAAAAGAAAAAGAAAACCAACACACTAAAAATATCCATATACACTATTTAATAGACAGCTGATCTAGAGGAAGGCAAAAAACCCAATAAAGCATGATCCAATTTGCTCCAGTGGGGGAAAAAAATCAATATTGATTTTTGATATTTATCTGCTGGCAGGACAAACAGGGCCAGCACCTAGCCTTATTGGATAGGTGTGCAGGCTGGGATCCCTCTTATGTGTCCTCCCCGTACTGTATTTAGTGAAGTGCTTCATATTATTGTAATTAGCTTTGTTACTGGTGTTTTTTATTTATATGGCCATGGATGTGTTTTATCTTTTGGGTAGAACCACAATAAAATGGTGCTTATTGTGGCGACTTCATTATTATGGCTGCAGTTGTGGTTATCATTGGAATACACCCACAACAAAATGGTGCATATCACGGCTACACTTCAAGGGCCACCGGCATAGTATATGTTCTAGTAATCTCCACCATCCAATCAGATCCCCCTGAGGAAGACAAGTGATTAGCCCTGTGTCATCACATGTAGGGGAGGGGCCAGGATGGGGGAGGAGCTCGGATACATGCTTGTTTGTACAAGCTGCTGATACATACAAGTTTGGAATTCATTTGGAGAGGAATCCTATGCTTAATGCTTTTATAGTTTGGTGTGCTGGAAGCACCTAAAATGCGTGAGTATCCTAATGTTATGTTTTCTAAATACATTTTTAAACTAGTGATAATGTACTATCCAGCCTCTTTCTTGTTTTAAAATTGAGGACAACTTCTCTGGATTTTCCTGTGGGATCCTGCTGAGCCAGTTTTATTTAGAGCCCAGGAGTGGTTCAACTGCTTATGTGGACCAAATTTAAATGTGTGGTCACAATGTTGGAGGGGGGAGCACATGTGTGAAGTCATCCTCTTCTGATCAGGATTATCATCACTAGAGTCACTTTTTGGATAGTAATATGTATAATACCCCAATTTACACTTTTGTCTCTGTGGATTGATGAAAATTGGGAGAACAGATTTTTTGGACACTTGATATTAAGGAATAATACAAAATTTATTTCACTGTGAGCTTGCTTGTTACACAACCAAATATTTTTTATGTTCATAGTAATTTTTTTTAGCAATATTGATTTTCATTGTTTATGCTACTATCTATGCATTTGTAAGGTTTAGTATCACACAGCGCTGCACCTCAGATTGTCTACTTTCCAAAAAGGGGTCATTTGGGGGATATTAGTACTGTCCTGGGGTTTTTGGTGCCTCAAAAATGTAGGCCGTCAGTTTTACAGGACTGATACATTTTCAGATATGTACAGTACCATAGATTATGGACTCTATAACTTTCCTACAGACTAAATAATTTAAACTGATTTGGGTTATTTTCACCAAAGAAATGTAGCAGAATACATTTTGGCCAAAATTTATAAAGAAAGAATATTTATTTGCAAAATGTTATAACAGAAACAACGAAAACTGAATTTTTTTCAAAATTGACAGTCTTTTTTAGACTATTTATGAAAAAATAAAAAACCCAGTGGTGATTAAATACCACGAAAGCTCTATTTGTGTGAAAAAATATTATCATTTAAAGTGCGAAGAATTATTCTTAAAAACTTAAAAGCAAACCATAAACGTATGTGATGTGTAAATTAATTGCTCTCTATACTTTTCCACAGTAAATCCAGGTCACTATTTATTAATCCTTATTAACTTGTATAGATAACATGTAATTATATGTTACAAGCCATTAATGTAACTACTTATGTAAATGAAAACTCCGCTAAGACCACTGTATGTTGATTTTTGGCTTTATAAATACTGCAATAGATACTGATCCCGGCTATCTTCAATCTTTAATTAAACAATATCAGCCATGTCAGAGTTTACGCTTGTCTACTAAGAAACTTTCATCACTACCTGGCACTCATTTCAGGATTAAATCCTTCACCTCTCTGGCCCCATTTGTATGAAATGCACTCAGCTTTATTTTTATATTAAACAAAAGCTTGGAAAATGCCAATAAAAGTTTCCATAGTTAAATATGGTACCTTTCATTTTTTTCTAATAATAATGAAGAGTGTATAGTTTTTTTGTCATTGTAGCAAAAAAGGTCAATACATTAACGTAGTTGATCATTCTTTCTTATATGCTAACCTTGCATGCATATTTAATGAGCATAAGCCTCAGTTGTCATTTGTGGTGGAGAAGAACAGCTAGTTAGGCTGGCCAAGGAGAACATACGTGGTCAGAATGCTAGTTTAAAATTGAGATGCATAGAGCTATGACTAATGATATACATTGACAAGCTTGTTTGTTTTTAAATGGACCATGTGGGATTGTAAAAATTGTAAACCTGCATGATAAGCAACTACCACCTTCAAATGACTTACCATTTTTAACTCCATTTTTATGTTTAGCTTGGAACAATATACATGAAGAAGGGTTACTGTCTATTTTGCTGCCTTTTTGCATTGGTAGCCCCCCTTTAATCTTGACAAGAGATGGGATACAACTACATTTTGTTTGCTACAGTTAACTGACACATCCATATAATTTATATTTGATAGGGGCTACATAGAGACAGAGTAGTGTACTTTATGTGACATCCACCTGTAAAAATTTCTAACTTCACTGTCTGTCACTGTCATGTGCAGCACAAAATACACGCTCTGGAGCCTGATTGGGCCAATCCAGTTGTGAGGACAGGCACACATCACAGGCTTGCTCTCCAAATCATAAAGAGGTACACCTGCCAGGGTGGGCACTACATAGTTTACATCAACTGACAAATCTACATTGAATGCAGTTGGTGAAGCGCTAGCTACATCTAGGACTGTTGTCTCAAACTAGCGGCCCTCCAGCTGAAAATACAAGTCCCATCATCAATGGAGTACTAAACTCCGAAATGGGTATGAATTGTGTCGCTCTTTCGTTTGGTAGGAGCCTAGCACCTGGAACACCTTGAGAAGTTTCCCCTGAGTCCTTTGGATGATAAAGGCCACGGCTGGGTTATAGCCAAACGTTGTTTTGTGCTTGCCCTTTGGTAAGCTGCTTTCCATACGGTGGTGGGTCACATTTATTTGTGGATCACAGTGGTGTATATTTAGCCATATTAATGGACTTATGATTTATCAATGGACTTTATTGAGCTGTTTTAATTACGTTTAGTACTCCATTGCTGTTTTTTACCCATCTTCCTTTGGATTGGTGTGGACCTTGGTGGACATTTTATTGGGTCTTGTAGTTTCGCTACAGCTGGAGGGCCGCTAGTTTGAGACCCCTGATCTAGGACCAGGCCTTGATGAATTTGATTTTCCATTTTTTATACTATTTAGGATCTTCTCAGTGGCATTCCACATTTCTGTTTTTTCACTGGGGACCTGCCAATGCTTAGCAATGAGTAGTTTAATAAGAAAGACACAGAGTCGAGCCCATATAAGATTACAGTAGCAGATTATAGCATGGAAAGTGGTTAGTGGTTACATTGCAATCATATGACCTTTTTTAATCGCTTCTCATACTTCAATAACTAAAAGGGGAAGAACTTAAAGGCACCATGCAGTTAGACCATAATAGTGCTAAAGTCAAGAATACTTAGAGCTAGTAAAATCTGAAGTGTTGATGCTGTCCAGTAAAATTTGCAGCAATGATAAAGACAGGGGATCCCATTTCCTTTCCCTTAATATTATAGAATCCAATGCAGCCATAATCAGTAGACAGCTAAAAGGGCATTTAGATGATTCTGTACTGTACAACTTCTGTCCCTTGGGCTACACGTGTTAAGGTTGGGACCACTTGTTCACCTATAATAAAGAATCAACATTACCACAGTCAGTTGCCTGGTGTGCATTCCAAACAATGATTTTCAACTTTGACTGCAGTGTGTCTTTAAAAAATACAATTATTAACAATTGTTAGTAGCAATAGAAGAAGTGTATTAGTATTACTATTGTTATTATTAGAACTTTATATTGTTTCATCTCTAAAACCATCAGTTAAAAGAAAGGCAGGACCAAAACAGAACTAAGTGCACTCCTGTGATCAGATTCAGGTGACAGTGGTCTAAATTCCGCTGTCAGCTGATGTCGCTCAAGTGGTCCAGGCTTTTGGGGGACCCCAACTTGGAATCCACCCACATGCCTAAGTGGCAGATGGCTTAGCCTCTCAGCGCTTCTGTGAGCCTGAGCCAGTCGCTTCCTTCCCCTCCCCTGCCTGGAGCTCCAGTGAACACTGGAGAGGCAGAGCAGAGAGCTGGTGACTGACAATCACTGCTCTCTGCTCACTGAAGACTGAAAACTAAGCGATCAGCAGTCTTTGATCAATCTGTCCCTGGTGTCAAGGAGGCAGGTGACAAATGAAGCATCAGATCAATGATGCATCCACCAATGTGAGTATGTATATTTGTTATTTTAAAATCCAACACTTCTCTTAAAAAAAAAAAATACAACAGAAAAATGTATATGGAATATACATTATATCTCCAGTCGAAGAATAAACTATTTAGTTTTAAAGTAATTCAAATTAAAATGGTATTAGTTTTATCCATCACATAGAAAATAGCATATTTGCTCTCTCATAGTAGCTGAGGAAGAAGGAAATACATTAGTAATTATAAATCCGAAGTAATGAGCAAGAATTTTAGAGTTCATACTTATAAGTGAGGTTACTGGAGTTACATGAACAATCAATTATCCAAAATAGAAAAAGGAGAAAAGTAAAAATAAGTTAAAGCAAATGGGCATATCTTGTACAGGTCACGACATTTCCACAAGTGGAAATTCTTTTCTGCACCAAAGTATTAAATAATTGAAGAAGTCTGACATGCATAAACAAATTGAGTTATTACAAACTCATTATTTAAGAGATGCTATTTTATGCTATGACACACTGATTTAATATAAAAAAATGACTTACATTAAGTAACCATTATTTACTAATTTCTGATTTATTGGCAAATATTATAAAGAGTAGCTTTCATCCTTGGTGTTGAAGCCATGGGTGCTTCCAATATACTAATACCATTTTACATACAGTATGCGCCATTCAGTGAATTAATGAATGTACGAGGTGGCAAAAAATAACTATGATAACAGGTAAACAGTCCATTCCAACACTTGTAAATCTGTGTTTGTGCTGTATATTGTAAGTTAGTAATTATACATTTTGAACACAAACTATAACGTAAGAAAAAAATAAATAAAATGAAGAAGGCAGAAAGAACAAGGGAATCGATCAATAATTAAATAATACAACGTTTTAAACTATAGTAGTTGATATATGTAGTAATATTTTCTTTTTTTATATTTTCAGTTCATGGTTCGGCTCTGTTTTTCTGAATCAGTATCAGAGGCAGTAGCAGTAAGAATACAAATTAAAGCATAATATTATTTATTAGTAGTTAAGCTAGCCATGCACTAATCGAAATTGAGCTGGTTCAGCAGGAACCTGACAAATTTCTATCAGTGTCTTGGTGCCCCTGTACAAGTCAATCGTTTGACTAACGTCTGTCATGGGATATGTTGGAAAATTTTCCTCGATCAGTGGCTGCCACCAGTGAGCTGCAAGTGCCTCATTGAGAATACACATTGGGGATGGGCATTACTCCATTGACCTTGTTTGCATGGATGAACTCATCTGCTGGTTGAACAATCAAAAAAAAAAAAATGTAAGGTCAGATTTAGTCACAACTTCACTGTAATGTTGAAGATGTTTCAACACTGGGAGTGGCTTCCTCCGTTAAATTTTTATATATATATATATATATACATATATATATATATATATATATATTATATATATATACAGTATAGTACAGTATACTCACACAAAAGTGAGTACACCCCTCACATTTTTGTACATATTTTATTATATTTTATTCATGTGACAACACTGAAGAAACTACACTTTGCTACAATGTAAAGTAGTGAGTGTACAGCTTGTATAACAGTGTAAATTTGCTGTCCCCTCAAAATAACTCAACACAACATCAACGCCATTAATGCCTAAACTGCTATCAACAAAAGTGAGTACACCCCTAAGTGAATGCACCTCATGGCAAAGAACTCTCTGAGGATCTGAAAAAAAAAATTGTTGCGCTACATAAAGATGGCCTAGGCTTTAAGAAGATTGCCAAGACCATAAAACTGAGCTGCTTCACGGTGGCCAAGACCATACAGCGGTTTAACAGGACAGGTTCCACTCAGAACAGGTCGACCAAAAAAGTTGAGTGCACGTGCTCAGTGTCATATCCAGAGGTTGTCTTTGGGAAATAGACATATGAGTGCTGCCAGCATTGCTGCAGAGGTTTAAGGGGTGGGGGGTCAGCCTGTCAGTGCTCAGGCCATATGCTGCACGCTGCATCAAATTGGTCTGCATGGCTGTCGGAGGAAGCCTCTTCTAAAGATGATGAACAAGAAAGCCCACAAAGTTTGCTAAAGACAAGCAGACTAAAGACATGGATTGCTGGAACCATGTCCTGTGGTCTGATGAGACCAAGATAAACTTATTTGGTTCAGAGTGTGTGTCAAGTGTGTGTGGTAGCAACCAGGTACTCGGAGTACAAAGACAAGTGTGGCCTACAGTTAAGCATGGTGGTGGGAGTGTCATGGTCTGGGGCTGCATGAGTGCTGCCGCCACAGGGAAGCTACAGTTCGTTGAGGGAGCCATGACCCCAAAACACCTTCAAGACCACAGCTATTGGGCATCTGTGGGGCATCCTCAAAACGGAAGGTGGAGAAGCGCAAGGTCTCTAGCATCCACCAACTCTGTAATGTCATCATGGAGGAGTGGAAGAGGACTCCAGTGGCAACTTGTGAGGCTCTGGTGAACTTCATCCCCAAGAGGTTTAAGGCAGTGCTGGAAAATAATGGTGGCCACACAAAATATTGACACTTTGGGCCCAATTTTGACATTTTTACTTAGGTTTGTTGAGTTATTTTGAGAGGTTGGCAAACTTACACTGTTATACAAGCTATAAACGTACTACTTTACATTGTAGCAAAGTGTAATTTCTTCAGTGTTGTCACATGAAAAGATATAATAAAATATTTACAAAAATGTAAGGGGTGTACTCACTTTTGTGATATACTGTGTGTGTGTGTATATATATATATATATATATATATATAAGTATATATATATTATATATATATATATGTTAAGGATAAGTGGAGTGAAGCATCTTCAGCAATACAGAACAAGTCCACATTAATGTGACTAACAACTACTGAATAGTTACTAAGAGCGATACCAATACCAATAATGTTAAAGGTCATAATTGTGATTTTGCTAATTTACTTGTCTTTGCTAAAGAAACCTTTATTGTGGTAAGTATGCAGGTCTTTATTAGTAGCCCCTCTTGAAAAGTTAAGCTGCCCAGCCATTGAATCTATAGTTTTACTAATGTCTAATTCACTGACACTGGAGCAGTATGCAGACCAGAATTTGTGACTATATGTGCTGCATGTTGATTACAAGTCAATGAAAGTATTAAAACAATGGCAGCTATTTATTTCTCTCATACTTTTTAAGCACTGGAAATATTTTTCACAGTTGCATTCTACTGTATATTGAGAATCATCGATTTATATTTTGTAAACACTGAGATGTCTAATGCCCCGTACACACGGTCGGAATTTCCGACGGAAAATGTCCTATCGGACCATGTTGTCGGAAAATCCGACCGTGTGTGGGGCGCCATCGGACTTTTTCCGTCAGAAAAAATTTGAGATCCTGCTCTCAAATTTTCCGACAACAAAGTCCGATTGGACTTTTTCTGATCGTGTGTAGCGAATTCCGACGGACAACGTGCCACGCATGCTCAGATCAAATTACAAGACCAAAGCTATTGGCTACTAGCCTCTACGTAGTCGTACGCAATGAACGTCACCACATTCAGAATGATCGGATTTTTTCCGACAACTTTGTCCGACCGTGTGTATGCAACACCAGTGTCGGACAAAATCCGTCGGAAAAAATCAGACGGATTTTGTGGTCGGAATTTCCGACCGTGTGTATGGGGCCTCAGTATGATTTGTTTTGATGGTTTAATTAGATAATGGTTATGACTCATGTTTTTATAGGAGCATTTGTTGAAAGCTTACTTTTTCAGACAATAGTCACATATTAGAAGCCCTAGTACCCATATGGCCATTAGGACCAAGTCAATGAGAACACGTCTTCCATCTCTGCATTTGTGTCTCTGTTCATAATATGCATTTAGTTAAAGCCCAATTCAAGCAAAAACATTGCCTTTTCACTAGGGTGGGGAATGGTTAGAACATTTTTTTATTGCTGCTAGCATTTTCCACCAACAGATATACCAAAACCAAAATAAAGTTCAGTCTGATTTTTAGCATTGGCTTCATTCACAAACTTTGGTTTTCCAGTCAAGGGTGTCACCATGGGTGGAAGTGAGGGAAATTCTGCCCAACGGAGACACAAATGATGACAAAAACTGACAAGGATTCTCATTTGTCACCCTTCTATTTGAACCAAAAAAGGATGTTTTAGCTGGAGCTTCACTTTAAGTTACATAGTTAATCCTCTTCTGTCTTCAAAACTTCTTATCTGTCTGCTCTAATTTCTTCTTCTGTACAAATTATATAGCTATGGACAACGTCAGAACCAGCAGAATTTTATTGATTTTAATTACGTTTGTGAAGACCTGCAATTAATAAAACATAGTATGCAGTCTAATGAAAGTGATATGCAATTGACTCAGAGATTCATTAGGGGAGCATCTTAAATTAATACAAAGTTAAACCTACCTAGTGATTATTAGAGCAGATTAAAAATAAAAAGAATATACAAGGACTATTCTAATGATCTGCCTGGGTTATAAAATAATAATAAAATTTAAATATTTCATTACTTTCTATCTATGTATGTCAGACTCAGGAATAAAATTCTTAATAGAAAAGGAGAGAATGTAAAACATTCACTCAAGGCCAAGCTTTCTCGGTTTACGTATGTGATTTCCTACTGGAAATACAGTTTTTACTCAAAAGTGTCAGTAATAATGAGATTAAAATGCTGATAAAAATAATATTGTTATTATTATTCATTCCTGTTCATTAGGTCTGTTATCAGGGACCAGCTGTTGATGTTTTTTAAACAGATTTCACAGTCAACTGTGCATTATTTGCATTGGTTAATAACCCCACTTCGTTATTATATTAAGTTGCTCCTAATTTGTCTCTAGATAATTAAAGTCTCAATTGATATTCATCCAATATTCTCTCTTTTTACAATGCATAAGTCATATATAGAATGATCACGCAAATAGCAGCATGGTGCCCTGCTCTTAGGTGACAAAACAGAAATGTTATTAGTAGTTGGAAGACAGTGCTTAGTCTTAGCATGCCTTACTACAGTACAGATTTTGGAGGAATGAATGGTCTCTGTGTGTGAATGACTGTGTTCCTTTTAACAACCAATCTGACGCTGCACACCATTTTACTAGTGCAAGTTTGAAAATGAATCAAATAATCAAACTGAAAAAAAATCTTTTTAACTTATCTTCATGAATCGGTTAAATATGAGGCTTAAGGCAATAGAGTCAAGCTGTAATCAGTAAACCATGGCAAAGAAACATGTTCACTTTAATTCTTCTCCCTACAAATGCTTACCTTTTCTTTGAATCCCCACTTAAAAATAGGAGCCCTATGTACGCTCAAGATTGTGACTTTCAATCTGATTCCATGGGACACCTACGGTGCTTTCTATGTGTCCAGAAAGTGGAGAAATGATTACTGTATAATATGGTGCTGGTGTAAGTATAATTTAATCTTCTTGGGGATGCAGGCTTCTCTGTGGACACAGGACGCTATAAAGCTGTCCATACACTTTGTCTTGAAACCACCACTCGCTGTAGCCAATCCTAGTAAGGATGTATACTTGTCAAAGCCTCAGTCAATGCCGCTCCTGCCATGCCCACTTACATGTTTCGCCCTACCTACCAGGGCTTAATCATAGGGGTAGGGAGTAAGAGCAGGAAATAGAATTTATACATTATCGGCTGTGAAGAGTGAAGGAGTGGCACGTGTGCATGTGATTGCAATGAAAACTGCGTTGAAAGAGTGTGAGAAATAAAGTGAAGCTTCCTCTAAAGTGGATGGAAAAAGCAGGGAGGACAAAGAGTAAGAGGAACAAGAAAAAAAGAAAATAAGAAAATAGAAAATAAAAATGATGAAAGAATAAATATTTTAAATTAAAAGAATTGTGAGAGTGTGAAGGAATATACATGAGTGAAATGTGTGAAAAATTTATAAACAATGAGTGTATAAGTGAAAGACGGATGTGTAAAAAACATGAAAAAGTGTCCATACACTAATATTTTTTTTTTAGCCATGCTAAGCAGTATGATGGAACCTTCCACTTAGGCTACTGTGTTCTGACAGCTAGAACTAGCCACTGTCAAAATACAGTTGTGCTGCCAAAGAGTGACTGCAGCTGTTTGACTGCAGTCACAGTAAGGTTAAAATATGTCCACCCAGCTTCTGTGATTTTTGTATCAAAGCATATCGGTGTAGTAGGGTGCTGATCGGAAACCAGACACATTATGATCCCTGTATGGCCAGCTTTAGTTTGCAGAAGGATAATTTCCTCATCAGTGATAGAGCCAGGAGCTTGCCAGACTCCTATTGAACATTTCTATTAGCCAGTAATTGACCAAAAATTGTTTGTAGAAGGAGGGAGGAGGCTGATGAGTTATAGGTGTTATCAGGAATAAGGATGAGCTCCCAGGTTCAGACTTAATTTCACTTGTTTATGCATTCGTCTGAATTCTGTATTTTCAGCCCATTTGGCAGGAGACAATCATATATTAAAGAAAAAAAAATTCTTCCGTTACTATATAGGTAATTTCTTTCTTCCTGGCAATGGTTGTTAACAAAACTGTAGGTGCTGTTTCCTTAAAAGAGAAGTATAGTCAAAGCAATTTTGGCTATACTTCTTCTGTAGGTCACAGTAGTACAGTTCATTCTGCACTCCTATGACTTATTTTCAGTTGACAGCAGGCTAAAGTCAGCTGTCAGCTAATATCACTCAGCTGGTCCAGGCTATGCAAAGATCCAACCTATATAGTCAGGACTCACCCAGATGCCTGGACTGCCCCCTGGCTCAGCCTTTCAGCCCAGTGCTCCAGTGAGCGCTGGAGGAGCAGAACAGAGAGCCGATGACTGACAGTCACAGCTTTCTGCTCTCAGCAGAGGCGGAGAACTGAACAAACAGCTGCGTTTTATCACTCTATTCTCACTGCAGAGCCAGTGGGGGACAGATGCAGCATCAGAATCGATGCTGCATCCACTTAGGTGAGTAAAAATGTTTGTTATTTTGATCTTTTGTCCATACTTCTCTTTTAATAACAATTGACAGGTGGTCCTCTTGGCACCTATAATCCTTGGATAAGATAGTTTGAAAAAATACATTTTGTGAGGGTTCCCCCATAATTCATTTCAGCTCTTAAGGGTCTGGTATGGATTTCATAGGGGAATCCCATGCAAAAATCAAGAAAAAAGTGAGGTTCCCACCAACAATTTACACCAGACTCTTATCCAAGGGCTTGGATATGTTCGTCCCATCATGAATCAAGAAGTGTGTTAAAGTATGTGTATGCACTGCTAGGTACTGATGGGTTTATTTTAAAGTGGGATGCCAGACAATTCTAAATAATACAAACTTGAATTATATATATGCAGACTGTTTCAAATGTCAAGTGTTTTGACTCCATTGAGGCATTCCCATCACATGAATGATTACTGGGCTGTGAGCATTGCCACACTGTTATAACATTGTATTTGATAATAGGTATTGATGTTTTGAATATACATAACAGGTTTAAATGGTGTACATTCCTACTTCAATTTTCAAAATTCAACAGGGTGACTTGAAACTATGCATGGTACCAACATCCCAATATTGTTAAAGGTAGACAAAATGAAAAATGGGTGAAAGGGACTTTAATGGTACCATACAGTAGATTACAGACAATCTATTTTTTAGTATAAGATAAACACAGCTTTATTATTGTCAGATTAAAAATATGGAATAAAAAGACTAAACACAGGCTGTATTATAATGAACATCCTATATTGCTCTAAGCAACACCATGGTGTTCACATATACGTAGCATAGTGTGTGCCAACATATTCATCCAATGTACAGCAAATGTATGCCCACATGCCAGGGTCAATACTCAGGGGGAGGAGAGGAGGGGGGAATGCTTCCTCTTACTTGGTGCAGACTGATAGCATCATCAAAGTCTAGGAAAAGTCACTTGATCTTGAGCTGAAGGATTGCAGGATTACTTTAAATGCAAAATGTTCATGCCTGACAGCGCTTACCTTTGAAAAAAAAAATGTGTGTACATTAAAGTAAACTTGTTGGAATTTTTAGAGGCCTCTAGAAGGCAAGCAAGGCTACTAAAGAAGTTTGTTTAGAAATAACCTTGCTTTTAAAGTTTTCTCTCACTCTATGATAAGCTAATACCTATACATTTTGGTCCTCTCATATAGAGAGGAAAATTAAAGAGTTGGTAATTTATACACACAATTTGCTCTTATTTAAAAATGAATGCAAGATATGTCTGTTGATAAAAACAGTGTATATTGAGGTATAAATAAAGTCAAAAACTGATTGGTCAGTATAAAACATTTATATTTATTTAAATATAGGAGTTTTCTTAGGCTTAAAGAATAGTTGCTAGTAGGAGTGGAAATTCACTTAGATTTGTGAATAAAGCAAGCTGCAAGGGGATTAAAAAATAATATTTCCTTGCATATGAATGGATGTTTTAGGTGAACATAGCTTTACTTTATTCAGTAAACTAAGTGAACATTCTCTACTCTACCAACCCCAATGTCTTCAAGCAGTGATTCAAATAGGAAGACAGGCATATACCCAACATAAGAGATTAAATTTAACATTGAATTATTTCTTTATGTTGTATTTCTTATTTAAAAGGTAAATTATAAGCATAAATGTTGGTGCCTATTAATTTTTTTTTATTGTGGTTGCTTTTTAAACCTTTTACTTAAAGGTTTCTGAATTCATGAACTAAAATTGGTCTTTTGTTAAATGAATTCTATCCTCTCCAACCTTGGATACTTTCCATTGCAAAGTGAAGAAATACAGAAACCACGTATGTCTCAGCATCCTGTTGATTAAATTATATGTAATTCCAAATTAACAGTCATTCAGCAAAGTCCTAAAAGTGGTAAAATGCAAACAAATGAAAGAAAACACAGAGAGCCAAATGCCTCAGTACGGAACTGTGTCTGACTCATGGCTTTGTCTGCTAATTGTTCTTTGAGAGGTTATACATTATTAGTATGCTTTGTAAAAATTCCTGACAACTGGTGAGCCCAATCTAATGAAAAAAAATGTCTCTTACTTATGATGTGCCTAATTACTGCACTGAGAACAGACCTTTTGACAATTTATGCAGTCTTTAATTTAACGGAATATAAATGGCATGAAATGCCTTTTAGTTTGGGCTTTGGCTGCCATTGTGTATCTCATTTCAATGAACAACATTCACATGCAAATACAGTTTGTTTAGAGTGGATACAAATGCCACTAACATGACTGATGAGTGCTTTTGATCAGAGCTTCTGAAATAGAAGACACTTTTTTTTTCAGATTGGCATATGCAATTCTAGGAATTAATTATTTAATTGTCATTATTCATAAGTACCTTTGAAGAAAAAGGTTCTTTAAAAAGTTATAGGGGAAGCAGACACATTTGTGTCTGGATTTTCCATGAGATTGTACCTGCAAGCTGTTTTTAGCTCAGTGTTTCTATATTAATAATGCTTTCAATCTTTAATGCTTTGCGCTTATTAAATAGTTGCGTTCGTTTCAGGTGAGATTTAAAATGACACAGTGACAAGATAATTTGATCATATAAATTGTGCTTCTTACATCATGTCTGAAAGTGAATAATACAGTTAATACACATTTTTGCTGTTGTTATTAGTTTTATGAACAAGGGCCACCGCAACAGAACAAGGAAACCAGGGGAAATGGTAACCCCCATCTTTAACATAGCTTGCATGTTCAAATGATCCTGAGAGCTATTCTGGCAGTAGCATAGCTTTCAGTAAGGTCATGCATGTCAGGAAGGTCTCAAGCAATATTGTAAATAAAAAGGGGAGAAAAAAAAGTGCTAATAAAGCCATCTTTTAAAAAAAGTAACTGTTGTAAAATCGAAATATTAAAAAAAAAATAGGCCAATGCCTTCATGGCTTTTAGCAAGATGGAGTGACATCATAAATAGTTAAAGGGTAACTCCACTTTCATGGTAAAAAATGATCAAATAAAAAAAATAATATAGCATCTACAATTGAGACACAAGTTATATTGTAATTGAATGTTATTAAAAAAAATACCTTTTCTTTTTAATCTGCAGGGCTGTAATTTTCTGTAAAATGCAATGCAATATGGCAACCTGGAGGTGTTCTGCACACAGATGGTGTATAGAACAGATATGTAATTTCCTGCTGGTGTGATTGGCTCACTGATTTTCCTAGAAGTGTGCACTAACATATAAGATTTTTAGCATCCCCTGCAACAAAAATATAATTTCTGGTGTTCTACTCTCAAAGGGAAATCACATCTAAAGGGATGTAGACCCTGCAGCTCTTCTCATTAGAGCCCGGCAGGTTCAGCAGCTGATTGATAATTATAAAACCACTTCCATACTGATTCACTGAGCCCATGATCACAGACAAACAAACAGCTATTCCTTCAGAATAACAAAAGGTAGGAATCTGCAACAAAGCTTGCTAAATTCCCTGCAATGTACATAGATTACCCTGATGGAAATGTTATTTTCTCAACAATAGTGAAGTTACTATTTAAGGCAATTATAGGATGTGAGTGATATATGAATGAATTTATAATTCAGAAATCTGTACATATTATAATGCAGAATATGGTGACATCTTCTAATAGTAAATAAAACTTGTAGACTTTAAATGTAAAATGCAAACTTTTGGTACTGAATATGAAGTACTGTAAGGCAGTGGTCATCAACCCTGTCCTCAGGGCCCACTAACAGACCAGGTTTGCAAGATAACTGAAATACATCACAGGTGATCTCATTTGCTGCTTAGTGATTGAAGTATTCTAGTCTGCATCTCCCCAAGGTAATACATAAAACCTGGCCTGTTAGTGGGCCCTGAGGACAGGGTTGATGACCACTGCTGTAAGGGATATCCCCAGGATTTCTGTATTATACTGCATTATCCTTTTGATGACATTATTTGATGTGGGACCTATAACCTGTAGAAGGCCCTTTATACTAGTTGCTCAGATGGTGAAATGTGGGGTAATCGACTTCTTTGAACTGGATTAGCTTTCATGTAAATAGTGCTACTATATAGTAAAGATAAGCATAAAGTACTGTCGTCCTGGAATTTAGAAAAAAATGGGGATGGCAGAAAGATTGAGGCAACTATGGACTTTCATGGTACGGGTAAGGACTCACATAACAATGTGTATAGAAAAATATAAAGATTTATTACAAAAAAAGTAAGAAAGGATCATACAATAAATGAAAAAGGGCAAGTAAAAACAAGAGACAATATTGAGAGAATACAGTACAGAATAATTTCCTAGAATTGAAAAAAATCAATATGTGGTGTCGCGCTCCTAGTATAAATACTGCATAAATTGGCTGTGAGTGTCAGATCAGCAGACAAGAGATAATATGCAGGTACACTGGTACAACTCTGGCTGAACCATCAATAAAACAGTACAGTAAATATAGTAAAATAGGTAAAAGAGCAATCATCAATAAGAAAGAATGCTTTAAAATATTTAGGTATATAAATATATAAAGTGACTAGTGTATAAAAAACCTTAGTAAAAAACACACTAAAGTGCATAAATAAATAAATGTGCAAAACCACATAAATAGATATAGTGACTAAGAGCAATGTAATCACTAGGTGGCAGTGGAGGTAAATAAATAGTGAGGTGATGATGAGTGGTTCAAGTTGGCATGGATAGAAACATGTATGCCACAGTGGAGGCCAGGATAAAAGAGGTCAGGGTAAGGGTAAAGAAGGGGGGCGAATAAAACAATATGATATAAGTGGATAATCTGACCATAAAAAGTAGGTGATAATGCTAGTGATAGCAGTAAATAAAAGATTGACAACAAATGTGGAAAAAATAGCAACAGAGAGGGAAGTGATTAAATAATCAAAATTGTAATGTGATTAAAAGATCATCATGTGCAAAATCGGGGATCCCCGATGAAGTCACGTGACGGTGACGACACGCGTAGGATACGGACCCCGGAAGTGACGCACTGGTTACGAGCTCGGCGCTCGTTTTGAATCCACATTGTAACTGCAATATTTATGTGAGTAACATTTTAAAGAATAAAGCTCATTTACTGTTTTTCTAAAAAACTACTACACTATACGAGTCCTTTCTGTTCCTCCCCCCTCCTACCCACCTACTCTGGTTTATGCTGAGCGGAACCTGGTCCAGAGCGCCAGGTAGCAACCATTGTATAGGCTCCAAACATCTAGGACAGGAGATTAGGACTGGCATATAGACCCCTCGAGCAACATCCCAGAGAGACCACCGAAGCACCCCCCAGAGAGACCCCATCTGCCTGGCATCCTCTTATATGCTACATACCTGCAGCATAAAGGTAATTAGGGAGTACACCCACGGGTGCTACCAGCACTGAAGACCCCAGCACTACTGTCACCCTGGGCAAGCTCGATTCACCACCTCCCACTCTCACTTGGCACTTCGGCACCAGAGTGTAGCCCAGATTGGATCACACCTGTCATTTTCAGACTTGTGTTGTTCACAGAACTTTATGTTTTATGGACTGTCATATATTTTGCACATGATGATCTTTTAATCACATTACAATTTTGATTATTTAATCACTTCCCTCTCTGTTGCTATTTTTTCCACATTTGTTGTCAATCTTTTATTTACTGCTATCACTAGCATTATCACCTACTTTTTATGGTCAGATTATCCACTTATATCATATTGTTTTATTCGCCCCCCTTCTTTACCCTTACCCTGACCTCTTTTATCCTGGCCTCCACTGTGGCATACATGTTTCTATCCATGCCAACTTGAACCACTCATCATCACCTCACTATTTATTTACCTCCACTGCCACCTAGTGATTACATTGCTCTTAGTCACTATATCTATTTATGTGGTTTTGCACATTTATTTATTTATGCACTTTAGTGTGTTTTTTACTAAGGTTTTTTATACACTAGTCACTTTATATATTTATATACCTAAATATTTTAAAGCATTCTTTCTTATTGATGATTGCTCTTTTACCTATTTTACTATATTTACTGTACTGTTTTATTGATGGTTCAGCCAGAGTTGTACCAGTGTACCTGCATATTATCTCTTGTCTGCTGATCTGACACTCACAGCCAATTTATGCAGTATTTATACTAGGAGCGCGACACCACATATTGATTTTTTTCATTTACTTGTATTTGGGTTTTCTGGTTTCAGCCCATTCGGTGTTCGCTGCACCTTACCTATTGTACATCACATTTTTTTTTTTTTTTTTTTTTTTTTTCCATTAGCGCGGGAATACTATATTTAAATTTCCTAGAATTGCACAGTACAGCACATAGTGATTGGTCCCTGATACCGGAAGCAATATAGTGATATTCGAACTGACGCAAGATGGCACTCAACATGTTTCGCGGACTGGCCGCTTCTTCAGGAGCATATATTAAGGAAAAATGTGTCTGTATAGTTGTCTCTAGAGAGGGGGCGATAGAAAAAATGAATATCATATAGATAGTGGAAAATGCACCTGGTGACAGCCTGGGAGGCGCCTCCCTGATTCTGCCATCAGGGGAGGCGAAGGCATAACAGCTCAGAGGAATGCATATCAGAGAAGGTAATTATTCAGGAGTAAGAAAAAGGAATTACATCCATTTATACACATATATATAAAAGAGCAAATTGCGACTTACCATCTCTGGGGTGCAAAAAAAGACCAAATGTGTATAATATGTGTATATTAACCTTGTTGGTGCCTCATATTGATATGATGTCGACATCATGTCAATTATAGTTATGTAATCTATATCCTCTCTGTTGACAGCTTTATGATATACCTTTGAGTATTTATCTTATCCTGCTCTGGCTCCCATATCAGCCCGGGGAGTTGCCCCAGCCTTTTGGGGCCCCTAGCCTCATTTGGTCTTTTTTTGCACCCCCGAGATGGTAAGTCGCAATTTGCTCTTTTATATATATGTGTATAAATGGATGTAATTCCTTTTTCTTACTCCTGAATAATTACCTTCTCTGATATGCATTCCTCTGAGCTGTTATGCCTTCGCCTCCCCTGATGGCAGAATCAGGGAGGCGCCTCCCAGGCTGCCACCAGGTGCATTTTCCACTATCTATATGATATCAATTTTTTCTATCTCCCCCTCTCTAGAGACAACTATACAGACACATTTTTCCTTAATATATGCTCCTGAAGAAGCGGCCAGTCCACTAAACATGTTGAGTGCCATCTTGCGTCAGTTCGAATATCACTATATTGCTTCCGGTATCAGGGACCAATCACTATGTGCTGTACTGTGCACTTCTAGGAAATGATTCTGTACTGTATTCTCTCAATATTGTCTCTTGTTTTTACTTGCCCTTTTTCATTTATTGTATGATCCTTTCTTACTTTTTTTGTAATAAATCTTTATATTTTTCTATACACATTGTTATGTGAGTCCTTACCAGTACCATGAAAGTCCATAGTTGCCTCAATCTTTCTTCCATCCCCATTTTTTTCTGGATTAGCTTTCAGACTGATAGTGACCAGATTTGGGAGATCCTGGGCCAGGTCATGGATTCATGGATGATTTTTAATAACATGGATTGAATTTTTTCACTGCTCCCTTTTCAACAATGTCATTTGTTAAACTCAATATTTTTAATGTCAGGCTTATTTTAACCACCAATTTAGCCCTGGAAGGATTTACCCCCCCCCCCCCCCCTAATGACCAGGCCATTTTTTGCAATACAGCACTTTGTCGTTTTAACTGACAATTGCGTGATCGTGTGGTGATGTACCAAAACAAAATTAATGTCCTTTGTTTCCCACAAATAGAGCTTTCTTTCGGTGGTATTTGATCACCTTTGCTGTTTTTATTTGTTGTGCTATAAACAAAAAAAGAATGACAATTCTGCTATAATACATGTCCCAACAAAATATATAAAAATTATTATATAGTAACAGAAGAAGTATTCACAGCTCAATTGCATAAACTAATAAGAACACTTCAAGTTTCTGACTTAAAAAAAGTAATTTTTGGACTGTCCAATAATACATTCCATTCTGTAAACATAATACAGGGCTTTTGTGAATGAATGAATGAATGAATGGTGAGGATGAGGAGGGTTAAATGAAATGATCCCTGCACTGTACTATAGCTGGAACTGTCAGTAGCAGCACTGGAAGAAGAGTTCTGCCTGTAGTATCCAGACTGTAAGAAACTAAGGTTTGTACAGTAACCACCAACCAGTCGATTGGCAAAAAAATTGTTTTTTACTTGGATTCAACTCTAAGACACCCATGGATTTTTATTAACATTCTTAGACTGTTAAGAATTAGGATGCTGACTTTTTTTGCTGATGAAAGTAATAAAGGAGGTTAGAATACACATACAATTTTTCTGCATCTGCAAACACTACTCTTCACACCACACACACACACACACCATGAAACAGAGAAGAATGTTCCAGGTCATAGACCCACCACTCAATCTTAGTGCCCAACCAGTGTCAGATCATTCACACACTTGTGACAGCTGCTATAAGCCTGTTGGAAGCCTAACATTTATCATTGAATGAAGCGTCCACCTTCTATTTTTTTTTCAGGAACTTTGGAAGAGATGTCCATATTTGTTCATCTTCTGATGTCTTTATGACACACTCAGCTGATTAATACTAGAGTAATTATTTATTTTAAAATAAAACAGGAAAACTGATTGCTGTCCCAGGCACCCCAAAAATAAGGCAGGAAGCATAGAAATGAGATCTCATCACTGTAACCAACAAAAGTTCAGAGAAGAAAATAGATGTTTCAGCCCACCAACCTCTATTGAAACCTGAAATAATAATTTTGGTGGTCGGACTACTTATTGAGTAATGTTTTGACAATAGAAGTGACATCACTTCTCAGGCCTCTCTGTGGTCATGGGCTGATGTTAATGATAGCATGTGTACTGTAAAGCCTGATGACATATGTTGAGACCTAATAAAATAAAATATGGAGCAGCATTGCATACTGGTGAAAGCCATTTGTCTTTATAAATATTTCATAAAAACACAATCATAGAAAAATTGTAATACCATATAAATTAATCCGTACTGAATGGGAAATAAGTATTCTACATCACGGCACCTTTATGCTCGTGGATTAATGTAATGTGCTTCCTGCTGCGTGTGCTTGTTTTATCACAAATCAATATACCACTTAACAGACCAATGCCCTTTCCAAAATGCCAATCTTCACAGCAATCATATACACTTAGAGGGCCGTGGTAGAACTTTACAAAGAGATCTGTCAACATTTACATTTTATTGCAGAATCCACCCTTAGTAAAGTGTTCTGGTTACTAAAGCACAGTGCTAAACTGAAACAAATATACATAGAGAAAGCTGTCAAAAGAATATACAACCAATGTATGGTTCAATGCTTTTACATTTTATATTCATGTCTGCAGCATACACCACTGAAAATCATGGTTATATTAATAAATATTACCTACAGAGATCATTGGGCTACAGTGCTTCATTAAACACAATAAAGGGCAAAACAGCCAAATGCAGAAAAGTCTTTAAAGCTGAAACAAAAAATGCCTTACCCTAATAAGCTATAAAAATGGTTATATTTGTGAAGTTCTAATTGGTGATATAAGTGGAAATATTTTACACTGTTTTCTGTGTTGCTGGATGCAGCCTATTTTTTTTGTGTTAGCAGACATTTAAAGAGGAAGTAAAGCCTCTGAAAAAAAAGTAAAAAATACACCCTGCAAGACAATCGCATAATGAGCTAGTATGCATAGCATACTAGCACATTATGAATTACTTATCTGAGTTTGAAGCCCCCGCATTGGCCCTCGTTCACCTCCTTCGACACCGTCATCTATCCCGGAGTGACTTCTGAGTATCACGGCTCCGGTGCTGTGACTGGCCAGAGCCGCGATGACATCACTCCTGCGCATGCGCACTGGTGCTGCCACTAATGGAATGATCGCCGTTAGAAATAGCACACTCAGTGCGCCTGCACCCGATGTCTACAGCGCATGCGCCGTAGACATCGGTGCTGCTATTTCTGCAAATATCTCCTAAACCTTTTAGGTTTAGGAGATATTTATTGCACCTAAAGGTAAGCCTTAATCTAGGCTAACCTGTAGGTTAAAGTGGTTGTAAGCCTTAATCTAGGTACCGTATTTATCGGCGTATAACACGCATCGGCGTACAACACGCACCCCAAGTTTAGGAGGGAAGTTTAGGGAAAAAAAAACAACTTACATTTAAGCGTCATTTGCAGATTGCCCAGCGTCATTGCAGCTTGCCCAGCGTCATTGCAGCTTGCCCAGCGTCATTGTAGCTTGCCCAGCGTCACTGTAGCTTGCCCAGCGTCATTGCAGCCTTGCCCAGAGCAGCCTTGCCCAGCGTCATTTGCAGCCTTGCCCAGTGTCATTGCAGCCTTGCCCAGCGTCATTGCAGCCTTGCCCAGCGTCATTGTAGCTTGCCCAGTGTCATTGCAGCCTTGCCCAATTGCAGCCTTGTCCAAATACGGTAATATGGGTGTAGAAAAATAACAGTCCTATAGTTCTGTATAGTGTATCATTAGCTTACTTATGCTATATATCACATCTTGCATTTTTAGTTTATTGGAATTCCCCAGGTCCACTAATTTTGTTCCAGTAAAATGTTGTAGCTTATAGTCAATTGGTAATAGAAAACCAGGTTAGTAAACCATTGGTAAACTGCAACCACATATAAAAGGCATATTCTTGCTCATGACAAAAGGCACACAAAACTGCAACAACTTATATCAGGGCTTACAAGCCGGACATAGGCAGAACAGACATTTTATGCCTACTTCTAAATGCAGTCCATGGGGTTTAGTTATTCAAAAAAGGAATAAAATATTAGGCGTAACCTATGTGTACAAATTCAACATGCTGGTTGTACCCAAGTCGATTGATGAAGATGAATACATTCTTCTACTAATCTAAGAAGAAAAGTCCAAAAGATACACATCATATGGGGTCCAAAAAAACAAGTTGCCCTTATGGGGATAATATGAGATGTCTAAGTATTATAGTGAGGGAAATTGTAAAGGTAAATGTAAGAAACAGTGACGAACAACAAATGTAGTGTGGTCCAAGCAATGAACACTGGCTCCCTAATGAGCTTGGTTTTATGTAGGTAGCTCTATATAAACCCATTCCCCTCCAGCAGGGAGACTGAAAGTGGCCGCCAAATCCTCAGCATGTCAGTGGGCATACACAGGCACCAACTACAATGATGGCATTGTGCATGCCCAGACACAGACATCCGGCCACCACAGGCAAAATGGCTGCACCAGAGTCCACATCAAACAGGCGACAACTTGTGTGCATGCCCTGTGCAGCGGGACCCACAGGCACCTCAGGAAAACCATGTGAATTGACTAGGAGACTTTGGATGGAGGCATCTCAAGCCCACAATTTTAGATATGGTCTAACCCAAAATAAGGTCAGGCTTGGAGGGCATATCCAGGGTCCCATTGATGCTGCTGCCCCCCAAAGAAAAAAATAGAAGTTGTGGCAGAGCCTTAACACGCCAAAAGCAATCCTATAAAAACAAGGGGAAGAGGCAGAATCTAACAAGACACAGTCCCAAAAATCCCCTAAATTCTTATAAACACAATATAATTATCATATCAATAAATCAACCACCGTGGCCCCTAAAATGATCCATACATCTACACATCCAATGCACACTGTCTATAAATTTCACATTAACAGGATCCTGGTGTGAAACATAAAATAAGACAAAGACATCAACCAATAAAGAAAAAAAACTATGTAACACCAATGTAAATATGTAAAAATACTCCAATGATAAAAGTATACATCAAGAATACCACATACAATTCACAGATCAATGTCCAGAAGTCAAAACTCTACAAAGTCTATTAAAATTCCTACAACTTGAATATTTTTCCCATTTTTTTCTGAATGTGTGACCCTGAGGTGCAGTAGGATCAATCCTCATCCAAATATTCTACCAGATCAGTGTAATCTGGTTAATCTACAGTATATCTTTAAAAAAAGGTTTGAAGCTCAAAATCTCATTTAGGCCTGGTGTAAAAGTAGCCTTTAGGATTTGAATCCAGTGAATCTACAATTGGAGCAGCTGGTGGTTATCGACATTGCCACCTCAGTTTCACAACCTTAGTAATTACCACAGCCATTTCATCTGAAGGAAATCCTGAAAACATGACCTGTTGGGGGTACTTGAGGACTGGATTTGAGAAACATTGTTCTAATGCATAGAAACAAATGTAGTCAGAATCAAACTTGTAGTACAACCCCACATGTCGACTAATTGGTGAATCTATTTTGCCATTGGAAATCAAATATAAATGATCATATATCCATTTCCAAAATGGGTGCTTAGTTTTCCCTATGTAAAAAGCCATACACTGAAAGAACAATCTGATACACTACCCCCACTGTTTGGCAATTCATTTTGATAGTGAGGAACCATTTGTGTCAGTTGGGTAATTTTATATATCTACCCTTTTTAGTCTCTCTATTAGTACATCGATTTATGCTTAATTCATACTCAGTGACTGCACGATGTGATCTTTGAGGGATTTTGAGAGATCTTTGAGGGATTTCATTATCTGATTTTACCTCTGACATGATCTAGTAGTGCAAACAGGGCTGACATCTAAATATGCAGAATTTGGCCCTAGATGTCATTCTCTCTAAAGATTTCAATCAACTTTTGTGGATGAAACTGGTCTAACTACCTAAATGATTTAGGGGCTAAAACAAGGCTGAACTAAATAATCAATTGTATAAACAAATTTTCATATTGAAAAAACAACTCTGTTGTTTAGAAGGGTAAAAAAGCAGAAAAGTAAAAATGGATAAAGTTTAATTTCAGAAACCCTTAGATTTGACCACCAAGAAATGTATTGACTTAGTTTGGCATTAGACCTTGTTCAGATGTTTTCATATGATCACCTAGCAATCTTTTTTTTTCTGTCCAAGATGCACATACAAAGACACATGTATATCCTATAGACTTTTATTGGACCTAATGCCACTTTTGTGTCAGAAGTAAAGAAAAAAAAAAAGCGGTTAGTCTAAAAATTCAAAACTATCTCTTGGTCTTTGCTTTTGATAGTGGAGCTCCAAAGAATGCATTGAATAATGTAAGACACCCTCTAGACCAAGCAATGATTTTCTATCTATGATTTCCTGTAATTTAACAGATTTTAAAAGGAGTTCTCAAAATAATATTATGATCCCTTTTCAGGAAAACCTAAAACATAAGCATGAGGTAACAAATCCCTTACTTGTTGTCAGTTCTTTTTAGGCTTACTAATAAAACTGCAAAAAAATGATACTAATATATAAGAATTAAAGTTAAATAAGTATGCTAGAATAGAAAGAGGTCATATGATTGACAATGCTTTGAGCTATCTACTTATTAATATATATTTTCTGCATTATGCTTTCACTAGAAGCAAAAACCATCAAAACAAGATAAACCGGCACAATTCATTAAAAAAAGTTTGAAATATAATTCAGAGAGTTTGTCGACAGTACAAAAATTGTCTAAGTTATCAGTTCTTTTGCCATCAAGCATATAGTCATTTTCTCTGGTGGATTATTTATTGAGCCAACACTTTAAAGAGCTTTATTTGTTTAGTGAACTGTAAAAAGATACCTTGAATCAAAATAGCCTGAATTCTATTATCAACTAGAAAAAAAAAGATAATGGAAAAAATATCCATACAAAATACTCATTAAGCCATGTCTAATATGCTTTTAAAAATCCCTGACACTCGCATTTTTCAAGGTAGTCGGCAGTGTTTCGGGGATCTCTATTAAATATTGATAGACTGATGGACTTAAAAAGCTGGTAGCTCTATGCATGGTATGCGATAAATGATTTGGCCAACACATATCACAATGTCTGCTGAGAACATTTTAGGCAGAGGGTGCCTCAAGGCTTTATGATGCTTTTTGTGTAAAACATCATACATGGGCAAACCAGCTGTCACTGCAAATTAGGTCTGTGGTGGCAGCTGACAGCACAAGGTAGAATTAGTTGCAATTATTATAATGAATGCATCAAGCCAGATACAATAGCTTCAACCGGATATGGAGAATTTCAAGTTGCAGGTCATCTTAACACTTTTTTTAATATGATTTGCAAGTGGCTGTCTTTCCATTCTTTTTTTTTATTTTATTTTTTATGTATTGTTGATTCTAGAATGTTGTTTTTAGCAGCATGATGAACCTAGACAAGGTTATAAATGTACATTTTAACCAAATATTATCCCTTTTATCAGAGTTGGGCTCTTTTACTCTAGTAACCAAATTACAAGTCTTTGAACATAATGGGATACACTTAGAATGTTGGTATATATTCACACAGTAAGTTTTCATTTAGTCACTTGATTGCACATTTCTGAATTACTGTAATATTCCTTGTATCAATACAATATTGTTACAACAGCCAAAACTGAACACACAAACAAATACAACATTTAACTCTCTTTCATCCACTAGCCCAAAGTTTCAAAGAGGTGGTAGGGCAAATCCCCAATTTTGAGTTGTCACAGGAACAGTAGTAGATGGACGTTTTCTGATAACTCCAATAAGGACACAGCTGTCTAAGAGAGGATTTCTCTTACTTTAGAGAAATGTGTCTCATCTCTTACTGTGTCTCTGAGACAGTGAGTGAGAAACAAATCTTTCTAATAGGACACATAAAAAAATAATCATTTTCCACCCTATAGAAAGCAAAAAAAAAGTTTTGGCTTTAGCAATTCCTGTTACATAACATAAAAGCACCCATTTGCATAAGAGCTCTCAACTCATAAGGGCATAAGTGTATCTACAATATTAGAAATCGATCTAAGTATATTGAATAATCCAATGCAATCAGCATCAATGATGACCAATGAGCAGTAACCCATAGCAACTAGTCAGTGGTCCCTTTTCTGAAGAGAGAAGTCTAAGCAGTGAATTTTGATTGCTTTCCGTGGGTTAATGTGCTGTGTACTTTCTGCCTTTATTTAATTTGGTAAGTGTAGGGGAACATTCAGATCTTGTCAAGGAGGGAAGCTGGCTATATCTCAGCATCCCACAGCTACTCTGTGTACATATACATATTTTTTTCTATTTTAAATGATACCATTATATCACCAAATTATAACCAAAATTAATATATACTTGTGACTAGAGTGTTTATGAAAAATTTAGAACCATAAAAATACTTGGTGCTCCTGTAATAAAATGATCTGCCTCAAAATCAGAGGCATACCAGAATGTACAGGATCCCAGGAAAAATGATCACTTCTTTCACATTATTAACATGAGTTGTCAAAGTTGAATGACTTAACATGCATTATTTTTATACCTATTAACAGCAATTGCTTCTGTTGAACTAGTACATGCAATAGCCAGGCATTCTGTATGAGTTACACCACAGTTATTGACTGCACAACTTAATTGATAGTGTGGGTGAATGATAATACCTTGTCAGCACTACATCCCTTCATAGAAAGATTTGAAAGGAGATGGATGGAACTTTTA
Source organism: Lithobates sylvaticus (assembly GCA_028564925.1). Lineage (NCBI taxonomy): Eukaryota > Metazoa > Chordata > Amphibia > Anura > Ranidae > Lithobates > Lithobates sylvaticus. The sequence continues at coordinate 78,436,519 of CM053027.1, forward strand.
AGGTGCTTAAAGTGGAAGTAAACCCCCCTATCGTTTTCAGCCAAGGAAGCTGCCATCTTTGCCTCTGTTTAATCTTCAACTGCCACAGTGCTGCACATGTGATCCGTTATGACACCAGCCATTGGATGGTTTGACTGTTTGGTTGAGAGCACAGCCAATGTGCAGTTAGCATTCACGGCATGCCTTTTTTTTTTAGACTGTTAAATCGATGGGTTTACTTCCGCTTTAATATAGACAGTAATAACAACTTAAAGTGGAGTCCCTCCCCCCAAAAAAAGCATTAATATTCCTTAAAAAAACAAAACATTTGGATTTTTTTTTAAACTCACCTCTAAATGCCTGTTGCTAGGGGGTCCCTCGTAGTCTGCCTCCTTCAGTGTCTGGGCTGGTGGCATCACTTCTCCTCGGCTCAGGAAGGGCTCAGCTCTGCCCCTCCCTCCTGTCAATCATCTGGGACACGTGACAGGTCCCAGATGATTGCGCGGCCACTCGTGGCGCCGCTCGCACATGCGCAGTGGGTGCCCGGCTGTAAAGCCACAGCCGGGTGCCCACAGTCACAATGCCGGCACCGCCGAATGGAGGGGGGACAAGCGGGGCTTTGATCCCCTGCATTGCTGGACCCTGGAACAGGTAAGTGTAGAATTATTAAAAGTCAGTAGCTGCAGTATTTGTAGCTGCTGACTTTTATTTTATTATTTTTTTAATGGGCACCCCGCTTTAAGTCATAAAAAGTTCACAATTTATTGAATTACAACATTACAACATTAAAAGTTCCATATTAAAAGAAAGTGAGCTATAAACATGGTCCTGTTGCCCTTGTTTTCACAGCGGTACAAAGGTAGACACAAACATGTTTCGCCCAGTAGGGCATCTTCAGGGAAAGTGAACACCAATATTCTGAGAGCTGTATTGCAAAAAACAAAACATATATAACCAATCTGACAATAGCACCTCATGTTTTAACCACTGTATCCTAGAATTAAACATTCACAATGTTTGCCCAGTTATGTTTACCCTGTGATCTATCAACAATAAATTAGAAAGATAATGGCATCTCAAATTGATGTCAAGTGCCAGATTTATAACGAGACTACAACCTTACTTATAGTGTGTACTATTAAATGTAATAGTACACACTGTAAGGTTTTGAAATAATTAAATATAAAAAAATGTCCTTCATATTCTATAAATTTGATAAGACTTTTTGTATATTTGTTGCAGCCTGGTCCTTTTGTACCTCCTGTGGTCACTTTATAAATGGTGCTGACACTGAGAGATAAGGGAGCTGGCCAATTATACAAAAGGGATACAACCCGTGCGGAAGGGGAAAGCACTTTATATTGTGAGCGCATATAATGATTTTTTTCAGATTATATTTATATATTTTACACTTTTAGAGTTCTCTCTCTTCCGTGTTATGGCGATAATTACCCTGGAGTGGAAAACCTGCTACCTAGGATTATTAACCCCTTGGGGAAAAGCGCATTTTGACCATGCTCTTTCCAGAGAGGTAATGGTCATCTGATTAGTGTTCAAGTGTGGGGTAGATGCACAGTATAGAATAAGAAACACAGAAGAGAATATATGTATACAATTTGTTGGTACTACAGAGCACTTTGAAAAGAGACATCACTGATTGAGGAACACAATTGGAAAGCAATTGGACACTTTGTATATGGACTATTATATGTGAGTTCATTAATGAGATAGGAAAGGCAATTTATTTTTTTATTTATTCATTCACAGGAGCACTTTATGTGAATGATTAAATGTATTAATCATTCACATGAAGAAAAAGACAGATCGTGTTGCTTGTCTGGGCACCCATAGCTACTGATCAGAGTGTATACCCTCTGCCTGGAGCAATGCCAACTTTGGTGGGGTGAATATTCAGCCTTGAGTAGAAATATCCTTTAGTGAAGATGATGGTAACAATATAAACATAACATCTCTAACAATGTTTAGAATATTAAACAAATGGGCACCTTGCTAAAGACTTAATTTTTTACATGGTGACTATGAAAGATTTTTGGTCAAGGGTCATGAAACCAGGATCCTGCCAGTTTGGGTCCCTTAAGCCCCATACACACGGTCGGACTTTTTCATTTGGTCCGATCGGACAAGGTTGTTGAAAAATCAGACCGTGTGTATGCACCATCGGACAGTGTTCGTCGGTTTGTCCGTCGGACAAAGTCTTATCTCCTGCTGGAAAGATTTGCCGTCAACCCGGTCCGATCACACCAAATCCGATCGTGTGTACGGTTGTCCGACCGGACAAAGTGCTACGCATGCTCAGATCACATTACAAGACCAAAGCTATTGGCTACTAGCCTCTACGTAGTCCCGTCGTAGGCAACAAACGTCACCACGTTCAGAATGATCGGATTTTCCGACAACTTTGTCCGACCGTGTGTACGCAAAACCAACATCGGACAAAGTATGACGGACATGGTCCGACGGACCTGGTCTGCGGATTGTCCGACCGTGTGTATGGGGCTTAAGTCGTTTACTTCAAGTTTACTTTGGATAGAGCAACAATTTGTTTGAGAGCAGTCCAGTGGTGCTTATCTATAAGACTTAATTAAGAATTCTGCAATCTCCTCTGCAAAGTAAAGCCAAGGTTTGCCATTTAAGTTAAACTGTTTGGTGACTGTAAGCTTTCCACATAGTAATTTGCTTTTCCGTTTCTTAAATCAATATAAAATACCCAGTCTTTGTGCTGAGATGTGTTTTTGGTAATGAAAAAAGTAATTCAGCTTCATGTCAAGTAGGTCAGACATTAGGAGAATATTCCTAGAGCGTATTTCATTACTTTTATAAGGTCCCTTGCTTATTTATGACTTTCAGACTTATTTGGGCCACAAGGTCCCAGTTCAGATCTGAGTCTCTTTGGTTATTAATGTCATTAAATTATGTGCACTTGCCCTACTAGTCCTGATAAAACGATTAAGTTATCAAATGCCTCCACTTTTTAAAAATTTTCTTCCCTCTTGGGTTTTGTATAATTTATATTTTTGCCTACATTGCCAGTACTTACTTTTTTTAATGTATCTAGTATTTATTTTTTAATAGAATTATCAGGCTGTGGACCTTCACCTCTCTTAATCAACAGAACCACTTTCCTAGATTAAATTAATATTGTATTGTTATTACAGTGGGAACTGACAACAGCATAATTCCAAATTAGTGTTAATACACTACATTATAATGAATGCATAAAGTTTTATAACCATTTACTTGACCCTTGACTACTGTATTTATTTTGCAATTGCACAATCATTTTCTATTAATAAAAGCATTCCAATGTTATAATTACCTTTCGTACACAGATTTTTTTAAATGGTAAACATGTATATTTTTTGCATTCTAATATTAAAGGCTACTTTTAAAATTATCTTATAATGCTGTTTATCACTATGCAGTTTTGATTCCTTGCAACATCTACTTTATGGTAAAAAGGCTACTACCCTTAGCCCCAGTCAACCAGGCCCCTTCCCTGTTAAGCCCTATGCCATTTAAGGTGACTCACAGGAAGTCTTGCACATAACACCAAGCCTGTAAGAGAAGAGGTACTAACCTTTCCTCTGGTCTGTGTGTTGAAATGCCACTTTGCTGCTTCCCAGTTGCTGGACTGCTCAAACACCTGTTACCCCCTTCCACACAGAGCGGTTCCTCTCACCAGCTATACATCCTGTAATGATGTAGGAGCTGGTGAAAGGAACCACAACATGTGGTGGAGGAGCAGATTTTCCACATTTCCAGAAGTATGAAATACATGCAGTAGCTGGAGAGCAATGAAGCAACAACATTTCAACACACAAGCCACTAGAAAGGTAAGTATATCGCCTCCGCTTTTGCAAGCTTGGTATTTTGTTACACCGTGATGTCATTTTACCTAAAAATAAGCTAAAAACCCTCTCAATAATCAAAAGCAGTGTCATCTGCTTATAAACCAGATGTATGTTTAATTATGTAGTAGTGAACCAATGAGGGGCCCAACAGACCATTCACACTTTTATAATTGAATAGCAGAATCCACATTGTTTATACTACATTATCCATAATATTAAATACATAAAAAATCCAGCATGGTCAGTAAGACTATTTGTAGTGAACCTGCTTGCTGGCTTGACCTGGAAAATCCAGATCAGAAACCTCACCACTAAAGTCTCCAGAAGGTCAAAGAAATTGTGTGATTCAGCTTGTAGGTATCTCCCGCAAAAATATCAATATTGGACTGGCTTCTAAAAGAGTCAGCAAACATTTTTAAGAGCTCTCAGAAAAAATGCAAACATTTTAGGCTGACAAATAACTATTGTTTAAAGGCTAAAATCACCTTTTTTTCTAAATTCCAGCTCCCCTATGTACCAATATACCATTAACCATAAAAAATAAAATCTTCCTTTGATTTTTAGAATACAGCCATACCTTAGCCCCTGCTGTATTTCTTAGAATGCTTTACCACTTCCTGGTATTTACTGTAGATTTGGGACAAAAAAAACGAGTAAGACATAAGAAGGAGTTTACAAGCTGACCCCATTAGCACACACCCTTCACCCATCAACTACTGTATGTTTGCACAGCATCCCCTACATTCCTCCACACGTGCATTTGTCTGGCTTGTCAATGTAAGCTGCCACAGCTGCTATGTTTGCTATGTCTGCATGCGGCCGGGGGATTGCACAACCCCAATGTAGTGCAAGGACCTGTTTGATTGGATACATAATGGGTGGATAGATAGGTGAGTCCATAAGTTTGGTAAATCTAAAGGAGATTGTATAGTGTATGGCCACCTAAAATTAACTAGTTGCACTTTCAGTGCCATTAATTGTTAACAGCACACCAAACGCAAAAGCAAACACACATTTTGCAACATAAAAAAGCAGGTGACAAACGCATAAAAAAGCACAGTAGAAAATCCACCACGCTCCTTTCTATTAAAAGTTCTTGGCTTCTCTGGGACGATTGTTGTGCACAGGGCAGCCTGTTCAAGTGATTGGGCTGCCCTATGCGTGATAAGCAGAAATGCTCCGAAATGCCCCCACCCAAAAAAAATGTGTGTGAATGTGAGTTCCTGCTATGTGAAGATGTGAACTGACATGATGGGGCCTGACAGCTGGATGTCTCCATCCACTTCCTCCTATGTACTTGTATTAAGATGACCATACACTGTACAACCTCTGTACAACTTCCTTAGATTTACCAGAACTATGGAATAGGAGGACCCACCTGAACAATATATTTAACCACATAGCTGATGGTAGAACTAAAGGTGCAAAGATTGCAAAATGTATGGTCACCTTAAGGGAAGAATTATGTGTGGTATAGTAATGAGGGAGGTGTGGTCCAGACTGATAATACATGCCCTATCACATCCTTTTCTGTGATGCAAAAACACAGAGAATGATGGGAGCTGACCTACAGGAAGTGATGCAAGCAGAAAGAATATTTTCAAACTGAAACATGACAGAAGACAGAAACATGACATTGCAAATCTTTTGTGAATGAGGTAATTGAGAGGTAAGAGCAATGGGATTGCTAGAGCAGAAATTATATTACAAAAGGATTATATTTATTATGAAAAATTAAATTCTACCCAAAAAAGGTGAACTTAGCCTTGATATATTCACAAATCCATATAAATGGTAAATTAGCACATTTAGCTCATTACAAATATGCACACTTATTGATATTTTTTGAGCATTGTCTTAATGTTACCCTTTCTGAACTGTCCATCCAGACGTTCATACATTTTTCTGAAATAGAACACATCTCTATTCAGATCAGTAAATGGAGACCTGCTTATCATATTAAAGAGAACAATTGTGTACATGTATTTTTGATGTGCGATTGATGATCTGCACTTTTGATGTAGTTGAATGGAATCTCGTAAGTGGCCAACCACTGTATGACTTCTCTTGATGTTCTATGAAAATAATTTCCTATAGAGGAGCACAATGCACATTTGCATCATACCTCCAAGTCATATTTCCACTTTCCTTAAAAAATTAATCACCTAACTATAAATTTATGAAACTATAATGAACAAGTTTGTGTATTTTGCTCTATAAGAGGAAACTGCTGCAGCTTTTTGGTGTAATGCAAATCTGATGCATTTACTGCTCTTCAGGTGGCTGGCTGGTCTGTGAAATTTCTCCATAACAAAAATGTAGGCAAATTGATTGTTAAATTCAACAAAAACTTGTGTCCTTTTTATTGATGCACTGTGGTGGTCTGAATCACTCTCCAATTTCTTATAAAACTATAAAAAATTCAGTAGGGGCTCTGTGCATTATAATTCATAGAAAATGTATCCACTATTCATGGAGCTTGCATCCACCTGTTGTAAAGGAATAGGTTAAAATCCTCCTGCTTTATTTTCTGAAAGGACATGAAGTCCACAATAAATTTAAAATCCAACAGCCGGAGTGTGAAAATCTTAGTAACCACTGTGATAGGAGCATGTACCTGTGCAAGCCTATGGAAAGTCGAAGGAGAGGGCCACCATTGTCTAAAAAAATTAAAAAGAAAAAAAAATGGTAAAATCCTTAAAGAGGATGGCCACCTTAACAAAAAATATTAAAAGTCAGCAGCTACAAATACTGCAGCTGCTGACTTTTAATAAATGAACACTTACCTGTTCCAGGTTCCAGCGATGTCGGCAGCAGATGACGAGCAATCGCTCGTCTCTCGGCTGCCCCCGCCACCATCCTCTGTCAGGGAATCAGGCAGTGAAGCGTTGCGGCTTCACTGCCCGGTTCCCTACTGCGCCTGCGTGAGTCGCGCTGCGTGTCTTTACTGGACCCCGTTATGTCCTGGGACCTGTGTTTCCCAGGACACAACGGGGGGGGGCATCTGCGGCTAGCTGCGGCTAGCTAGTCCCAGAAGTGGGTGCAGATACCTGGATTATACAGGTATCTGCACCCCCTCCCCCCTTGTGGCACCGGAGGGGGGAAGGAATGCGATGAGCGGAAGTTCCACTTTAGGGTGGAACTCCACTTTAATTGACATATTCATTTTGTGCTGGTGATGTGTGTGTGTGTGTATATATATATATATATATATATATATATATATATATATATATATATATATATATATATATATATATATATATATATATATATATTCTACAAAATTGTTGACAATTTTTTTTGGGGGGAGTCATAGGGGGTGAATTACTTAAAGGGTAAAAGATATTTTAGCTTGGAAAGTTATGTAAAGTTATGTCCACTTTTATTACTCAATCATTTACAAGAGGAGTTAAAAAATATTAAAAAATGATTTTTTCTTGCACTTATTTGGCTGATTGAAGTGAATGGACTCCCAACTTAGTAAGAAAAATGAACAGTCTCTTTGCTATTTTTAAATCATTCCGATTGCCTGCACATACTTTCTTTGACCATTTTATTTGTTCCTTTATTACCCAAAAGATACAAAAAAGCTTATGGTTTATGGAACCCTTTATTATGTACCCAAATTGAAATATCAGTTTTGGGTGATATGACCTTTTATATAATCTCTAAATGTGTTAATTGAGCATCTTTCTAATGTGTATTTCCTATTTATTCTCTTCCTCGCATGCAATCATTTCCTTGATACCAGTGTCAGCTGTGAGGAATAAAGGCAAAGGTAAGTTTTGTTGTTGCATCCAGACTCATGTGTAAGTAGTAACAACATTAGACCACCATAGTTGTGTGCTGTTGTAATAGTTATTGTGTACACTTTCACTGATGCTTGTGCAACATTTGTGGTGGACCTTGGTTAGCTTGATAAAAATATGCGTATGCTGGTTTATATACATTTTATTGTACTCTTCCCAATTTTTTTTTTACAATTGATATGACCAAGAAAAGTATTTTAGGTTTATCCAGAACATACTAGGCATCTCCAGCCTTAGTGCTTGCTCACACTTGTGTGTAGACCTGCATGTTTTCTGTACTAGAATAACACAGGCCTCCACAAGGGCACACAGAAAATAATTACCTCTAAATGCTCTGCTCACATTAAATGCAGGCATCAGGTTCAGTGCAGAGCCGTGTGGACATTTGCAGCATGTCTGCATTTTTCTGCACCGCTCCAGAGCTCTCCCTCTGGCTGTGCTTTTCTATACACCTCAGCTTTGTGACATTTTGATATAGTTAATGAAGTGGATATTCCACGTACTCCAGGTATACACGGACTAGCCAAGGGTTAATACTGCAAGACACTCTTGGGACTCCCAGTACTGTGAGACATTTCAATAAACAGAATGTACAATGAGGTTAGTTCAAAGAAAATGTCTGATCTTTATGTGGGTGGGGACAGCTTATATATGAAATATCTCGTCCAATCATAAATGGGGAAAAAAGGAAAACGCCACCCTTATCCCCTTTACCCCTAAACCCCTAAAGCTGGTACAGCATGGACAGCAGCCTGCACAGGAAAGCTGATCATTTTTTGTGTGTGGGTAGTGTAAATGAGCCCTAAAAAGCCTGTTATCAAATGCAGCAAAGTGTGAAGTGTTCATCACTACTGGCCAGAGCAGGGTGTACGAATGGGGCCTTACTGACATTTGTAAACACAGTTTTGCCATTGTGGGGGTTGTAATCAATATTACAGTTTTCAACACAACTTATATACCGTAATAATTTCTTTAAAATGAAAAAAAATGCTGAATTTGGTGGCTTCATATTTAACATTTCTATAAAGGATTTCTAAAGCCCAAACTTTACTTTTTTCACTTATGATAGAGTAGAGCACCAGTCCAAAATCCCGGCCACAGTCCAGATGCAGCCATTTGCTTGCCTTTATCCATCCCCTTGGGGTACTATTCCTCCAATGGATACAAGGCACTATCCATTGACACCAGAAATAGGGCATTACCCCCCACATCAACAATGGAGCATTAACAGAGAAGTATGGATTTTTTTCAAATCATACCTACCTAGGTGGATGCAGCATCAGTCCAATGCTCCATCTGTCCCCCGCCACCTCTAACACTGAGAACAGAGCAATCAAACACCACTGATCGCTTGATGCTCAGGGATCCCTGAGCAGAGAGCTGGTGACTGTCATCAGCATTCTCTGTTCTTTCCCCTCCCCACGCTCACTGGAGCTCTGGGCTGTGAAGGGATGGTAGAAAGGCTCAGGCTCCCAGTGGCTCACTGAGAGGCTGAGCTGTGTGCCTGTCCAGGCATGTGAGCGAATCCTCACTTCATTGTTGCGATCTTGCCTGAGCCTGGACTCCGTGACATCAGCTGACAGCCATCTTCAGCCCGCTGTCTGCTTAAAATGTGTCACAGGAGTGCAGAATGAACTGCACTCCTGTGATCCACAGGAGAATACAGCCAAACAAGCTTTGGCTGTACTTCTCCTTTAATACCACTGATAATAACAATAGGCACCATTTCTCCTACTATCGCCTACAATGTTCCTCCCACTGATACCACCCATGGGGCACCCCACTGATCAAAACAATGGGGCATTGTTCCTCCCACTGATACCACCATGGGTGCACCCCACTGATAATAACAACGGGGCATTGTTCCTTCCACTAATACCTCAGATGGGGCACTTTTCCTCATCCTAATGACCACAGGCATTAAGCAATTCTTTTTACTCCCACTGACCACAAAGCTTGAAGCCCCTAAAACCTCAAAAGTTTAGAAAGTTTGGAGACCACTGGAGTAGGAAATGGGTAAAATCCATGTCAGGTCTTTTTCCCATTAATAAAATCACCCTTATTTTCTGTCCTGCTGACAGAACAGGAAAATGGAAGGAAATCTCTCCAAATTGCCCACTGGAACAAGTGTTCCCATTGGAAGATACCCCCCTTATTCTTTTTCTGGTGAAAAATTAACGTTTTGGATTTTGTATTTTGCATTTTGCATTTAACATTTTGAAATAAAAAAAGGACAGTGCTGTGTTCAAGTGTATATAAATATAAATAAATGTGATAATCTCAAATGTGTAGCTGTCTTTGATGATAACTCTAATTATTATTACCCAGCGATCCTATATAAAAATCCTGTATAACCAGATAGTGGTAATCTAAACATTAATACCCAGTAATAATAACATGTGCAAATATAAATTTAAATTTAAAACAACCTATAATCAAAAAAATAAATAAAAAAGGACCAAACAAAACATGTGAAACAAATGTGAAAAAAAACTCAAAAAAATAAGAAAATCAAAAAAAATCAGTCAGTGTTCTAATAGCAAAATGTATATCTATAAATCATATCCAAAATTGTATGTGACTCTCAAAATCCACCCTATGATTCTTCTAATTATTTATATCCAAATGTGACAGGTGACATATTAATCCTCTTGCGTTGAACACCGTATATAGCAACTAATCCTTCCCCACTTATGTGCGGGATCACTCACCGATGTTTAGTGGCTGGTATTAGATCCACCAGCAGACAGACATTTCCGTCTGCAGGGAGCAATAATCTGTAGCTTCGTAAAGGTAGATATTCACACTCCTCCGCTCTCAGTACTTCGTATATTCAGCAGGCAGACAGGTTTTGCAGGGCGCAATACTCTGTGGATCTGAGATAAATTATCCCAGAGATCCTCCGCTGTTACCGATCAGTATCTCCAAGAAAGTGCAAATATATGGAAATATATGGAAAGGAAGAGCAGCATAGCATAAAATCCGTTTATAAAATCCTTATTTAATTAAAAGCATGATACACTCACATGTGAAGGTGTCTGCCAATACAGGCATATAAGCATAAATATATATAAATAATATATATATATATATATATATATATATATATATATATATATATATATATATATATATATATATGGGCTTCCTCTGGATCTGTAAATCCCACAAGCAGACAGTGACACCTGATGTAGCGTGGTGATCCTCCAAACAGCACATCCTATGTACGTTTCGTCACTGCCCTGTGAAGACGTCTAACGATGGAACGTACGTAGAGTGTGCTGTTTGGAGGCATCATCACCATGCTACATCAGGTGTCAGTTAGCTGTCTCATTTGTCCGCCTCAATATCAAAGTCCCACTATAAGTCGCTGACCGTGGCCATTACAAGTAAAAAATAAAAAAATAAAAAATAGTTCCATAAATATATCCCATAGTTGTAGACTCTAAAATTTTTGCACAAACCAATCAATATACACTTATTGGGATTTTTTTTTACCAAAACTATGTATCAAAATACATTTTGGCCTAAATTATTGAAGACATTTGTTTTTTACATTTCTTTTACTGGATAGGTTTTATAGTAGAAAGTAAAAAACATATTTTTTTTCAAAATTGTCAGTCGTTTGTTTACAGCAGAAAAAATAAAAACCACAGAGGTGATCAAATACCACCAGAAGAAAGCTCTATTTGTGGGAAAAAGGTCATAAAAAGTATTTGGGTACACTGACAGTGCAATTGTCGGTTAAAGTAACGCAGTGCTGTATTGCAAAAAATGGCCTGGGGAGGGGGTAAATCTTCCAGAGGTGAAGTGGTTAAACAAATGATTTATATTATATATATATATATATATATATATATATATATATATATATATATATATATATATATATATAAATAATTTTCTGAATATTGCTTTAAATGTGTATGCTAACAAATTACAGGCACTAGTTTCACTAGTAACCAAATATCTCTATTATTTTACACATATTCATCCAATGTGTATTGTTAAGTCTATGCGTATTTGGGAAAAAATAAATGATGAGACAGAAAGTTTAGCTTGAACTGAAGGTATACAAGGCTAAAGGTGAGCTAATTGGACCTTATGACAGACCTTGACTCTATTAGGGCACTTTCAAGTAGCATTTTAGAGGCTTCAGTTCACAAGGGTACATAGGTTACTATTAGATAATATAAATCAAATTCCCCTACGGTGTTATTTTATCAAAGGCTAATTGGATTCCTGCAAGCCTCAAGAAACACTTAAAGATGACAAAGCTTTCAATATTCTTGTGGCAGAAAACAAATTTATATCTCCATACCAAATGGAACCAAGAACACCTAAGGCCAAAATAGATGCTGCTCTATAGGATTTTCACTTATGTGACCAGCTCAGGCTGAGGCATTGTCAGCTAGAGTAAATCTATAAGAGAATCAGGCTGACTTCTACCAGTGGGTTAAGAAAGAGAATTATAAAAGTCTGAAGAGTGTATTAAAAAGTACCAAAATAGCAACATAAATTCTATCTTTAAAGGTACACTCAATATCACTACTGTAAAGTGGTCTAGCGACAGGAAAGCAAAAGGAGCAATATGTTCAACTCTAACCCTAAATCAAGAAATGTATTTCTTCCCACTCCTGAATTGCAACAATGGATGCATAATCATGATTATAGTAAATATAATGACAACTCCTGTAGCCTTTACAGGTTGAATTAAATTTGTGGCAGGGCTGGGCAGCCTCTTGAATCCCCAATTGATTTTTTAGTCCATATTCTGTTTACGCATAACTTAAATATCATTTTTGATCAGTGATCCTTTATTTATTGCAAGCTGTTCTGAGTTATTTAACATTTTACATCACATGCTTCCAAATGGCCTTATATGTACAGATAAGTATTTTTTTGCCTTGTGCAAGATCCTTGCATGACCCAGAAAAATAGCAGAGGTATAGAACTGCAAAATTTGATGCATCCCCATCTCAGAGTCTAGTTGCATCTTGCAGTTACTATATGAATGTTTTAGATGCATTATGCATTTGCTATCATAACTTGGTTACCACACTTAAAAAACAGAACTTGTGTCATCAGTGTTCTTCCGATATTCCTAAAGGGAACATATACATGACAGCTTGTGAGTTGAATTAATTGCCTGGCACAACTATGTGAGGGTGGGGTGGTGAAGAGTTTTGCCTACTGAGAAGTCCTACCATAATGTGCACACTGCTCAGTCAATTGATGAGCTGCAGACCGCTGCAGGTGCTCACTCCGACTCGCCACTGTGAAAATGAGTTATGAGTAAGCATGAATCATCCCTGTGAAACACGTTAACAGTGTTCCTGTCTCTTGTCTGGCATGGTGAGGTGTGGCATGGCATGGTGAGGTGTGCGGCCATTCTCTTTTCTTCATTTGCACCCAATTCCTCATGGGGGCATTAACCTTTACTTATTTACATTTAAGATGGATTCAACTATTTTAACTGATGTTTCCCCTTTAAAATAAAGTTATATTTGTACCTGTCAGTATATTACTATGAACATCTGATTTACTGTTCAGCATTCCTATTGCAGGGCACTATAATAAGCTCCCTTATTCTGCTTATACCTTGGCTTCTATCAGCAATAATGTACTAGAGTTGGTTAGACCCAGTCCTGTAATAAATTATAAAGTCAAGCTCTGGTACAAATCTAAAACCTAAAACCTCTTCCTTCCACCCATTTTGCATGTTTTCTTAGTCAGAGAAGTAAGGTATACTTACCTAAAGCAAATATAATGTGGGGACACTAATTAGTGCTCCAGATATGTCATGCTGTTCTCAATAGTCCCATCACGATGATGCCACTTCTCTTCCTGAAAGAACCCCATCATTTCCTGAGAGAACTCTTCCATTTGATAGGTGTCTCTCTCACTGTTACATAGACAGCAACATGGACACTTGGAGAAGGACCCCATTGGATGTAAACAGTAGGTTAGAGAAGACTTTGGCCTCAAGTGTCATGTGACCATGGCTTTACCTAAGTAAAAGGATAATTAGATATAATTTGTATTAATAAGTCAACCAATCAGCTAGAGGAGGGTGGAAGGTAGGGGTTGGAATAAGTTCTTTCCCAGAGTTAGGTTTTAATATGATTTCAAATACAGGAGTCTAAACTTCTGTTTAAAGTTGATATAAAGTCAAAAAAGTAAAACAAGCTTTTAGTTGAAAGACAGACCAACTGTTGTTATGAAAAGTAGTTAAAAAGTATTTGAAATCTGTTTAAATGACATACTGTATAACTTACACCCTACCGATAAATATGATTTCCAAACGTCAGGCTCTCTTTAAATAAATTCAGTTTTGATAAGCTCCCGGAATTGTAGCATATTTATTTTTGATTATTATTGAAATGTCTTTTACATTTTCATACAAGCCAAACTGTGAATCATTGGAAAACACTAGCTTAAAAAGTATGAGAAATCCTAGTTTTACCAGCGTGTTGCTGCAACCAGCATTTAAAAAGGATTTTTTTTTCAGAATAAATTACTCAAAGTTCAAGGCCAATATTCTCAAATATATGATGCCATGCATGACACCAATATCGTGCAATTTATCCCACTGGTAACAATGGGGAATATTGACTGATGCTTGTGCAATGAATAGCATTGTAATTATTAGGAAGGCGAGGGACAATCTTTCTGCCTCCTGTGCTGGGTTAAAGCTATGTGTGCGCCTAGAGTTTTTGCAAACATTATGCGATCTCTATTCGTTTAAGAGGTTTCTAGGTCAGGAGCAAGAATAAGTACCTACTTGTTACAATAAATCCTATTGGCCTCCCATTGCTTTGGCAACATAATTTCATGGTTGCGACAGGGAACACACTGCAAGGCTTTTTCATCTAGCAATATCCATCTTTTTCATTCCTCTCGATATTGAACATTTTCTACATTAATCTATTCTAAACTGTGCTGCTGTTAGGTCATAAATAATCAGATTTCTTCCCCGAGAGTTATGCCGAGGGTTTCTGTTGAGAGTTTCAGCGATGCATTGCCATTGTACTCAGCATTGTACGTTTACATTGTTGCCTGTGTTTGAAGTCATCAGCATTTTACTACTGTTTGTCGGGCATGCTGTCTTCATTTCAAGGTATGCAGTAGGTAAATTTCACTTTATAAATTAGATAATAGAAACAATTGTTAGTTCAGTGATCTTAAAGGGAATTTATAGTGGTTTTAATGTTTTTGTTCTATACTACTGTATATGGCCAAACCTTTGTGGGCACCTGACCATCACACATAAGCCATATGGCCATAAAATACTGTGCAATCAATAATAATAATAATAATAATTGCCTTTAAAATTGTTGAAATCTGTTACTTGCATCTCACCCACAAGGACCTACATTTTCACTTTTGTTGTATTTCGTTAAACATTTATTCTTTAAGTCTGATCTTGCTAGGTACCATATCCCACATGTAGAATAGTTTACAATTGGCTAAGATTAGGAACTTTTTTAGGCACTTACGCATAAGATATTATAAAAGTAGAAATACATTAATACAACTTCATTAAAAAACATAATATAGAACCAGCAGCTGATCAAGCACAAGGATACATATACAGAGACCATCCTCACATCTACAGGTAACAACCACATGTAAGTAGATGAAACCCCCAAGGCATTTCAATTTTTAAGAAAATCTTCATCATAGGGAAGATTTTATGATCAAGATTTTCTGAAAAATTGAAATGCATTGGGGTTTCATCAACTTACATTTGGTTGTTACCTGTAAATGTGAGGATGGTCTCTGTATAAATACCCTTGTGGTTGATCAGCTGCTGATTTTCTATGATGTTTTTAATAAAATTGTATTAATACGGGAACATAGCCAACATTTTTCTATCTATACTGGATGCATGTACTGTCCCAAAATCACTTATTTATTAAAATGCCTGCAGATATCAGTCTAGTATATACTACTTTTCTGACCTTCCTATAATTCTTTCCTCTTATTGGGTGTTCTGAGATTGCAACTAGGACTTGTTACTATACTTACCTTGGGTTTATGTGCTTTACCTACCACTAATGCCCCCAATACTACCCTCTGGAATATGTCCCACACTATCTCTACCTCTGGACCCTCCCCCTCGTTGCCTAGTTTAAAAACCCCTCTAACTTTTTGGCCATCTTTATTCCCAGCTGATCTGCACCCTCCTCATTTCGGTGCAGTCCATCCCTTCTATAGTACTGGTGATCAACTGAGAAGTCGGCCCAGTCCTCCAGGAACCCAAACCCCTCCTTACTACACCAGCTCTTCAGCCACTTTACTTTCCTAATCTCCCTCTGCCTTTCCTGTGTGGCTCGATGTACTGGTAGTATTCCTGAGAATACTACCTTGGAGATTCTTTTCCTCAATTTAGCTCCAAAGTCCCTAAAATTGCTCTTTCGGACACTCCATCTGCCTCTGACTTTGTCATTGGTGCCAACGTGCACCATGACAGCTGGGTCTTCCCCAACCCCTCCCAGTAATCTGTCCACCAGATCCGTGATGTGCCGAACCCAAGCGCCCGGTAGACAACATACAGTTCCATGCTTCAGGTCTTTGTTACAGATTGCCCTCTCTGTCTTTCTAAGAATTGAGTCCCCTACCACCAGAATCTGTCTTTCCTTTCCCTTGGCTTTACTCCCACCCTCATTGGAGGAGTCATTCCCCTGACAGCAAGGAGAGTCCCTCAGCTCCAGCAGTGCTGGTCCCTGACTGGTTTCACCAATGTCACTCAATGGAGCGTACATATTAAGATGCTCCAGCCCTGGAACGGCATGCCTGGCACTTCCCCCTCTACCCTTCCTGACTGTCACCAATCTACTCTTTCCTAGAGCCTGCACCTCTTTGTCTCCACCCGCCTCTATGCTGGCCCCTGCCGGCACCTGCCATGTACATTCCTGTTTCTCACCTTTTGTATGAAAAAATGAATGTACTAATTACCCTTTACTCTCTAATAAGAGTTAAAAATACTAATAAAGTGCCCCAAATCCCAAACATAGTGCACACCCCATCATCAATCATCTCATCAGACTTTTAGGTGCAATTTATATTAATATAAAACTGAAAAAAACATGGCTAATCTTTAAAGGTGAAGTTTCATCAGCTTTTATTTTACCTTCCTTGTTTTCTCTAAACAAAACATTTCTGTTTTCATTACATACCTTATTTTAGATTCAAGTGACATCATTATTAGGTATGCGGGCTTCTCTATGCAATGCAGGCGGAGGGACTAAAGCATCGTACACACTAGTAGTTGTTTTTCCTGGGTTTAACGGAAAAAAACCTGACAGCTCAGGTCGGAGCTGATGTACTAACAATCTGATGTTAGTACAACGATCTCCCCGCCAGAACACTCTGTTCATCACTCTCAGTCGCTGGCTGAAAGTTCTGATTTGGAGCTGGACGGCAGACCTTTTTTGGTCATGAGTGACCAAACTGCGGCTTCTGTAGGACTGGCTTCTGTAAACACGGGCCAATGCTGGTAGACATATGGCCTGTGTGTACTAGACTATACAGAATGCTGTACATAGCTTTTTAAAAACATCACCACAACCTGCCTTAGTGGTCACCTCAAGAGCCATCAGCCTTAATACAAGCAGGTGGTTGGAACTTGGGAGGAGTTATGCAAATATCATGATGGTTTAGTCTGATTTTACTGCACACTGTGAATTTCTTACAGTGTGCAGTAAATACGTATTTTCAGTACAGGGTAAGAGCTTGTGAAACTGCATAAGATTAAAGTAAGGCAGGAGTTCAGCTTTCACCTCTGGGAGACTCTGAGATCTCCCAAACATTGCCCTTAGTTTTACAGCAGAAAGACAGCTCACTAATTTTGCTGCATTTGCCAACATGAAACAAAAAAAAAATCCAAGAAGGGTAATTCAATTCCTCTTTTATTGGCAATAGCCATGATTTCACTCTCTCACAGCATCTGTTGTCTTGGTTCATAAACATGACAGCCAGTCAGCTACCATTTGTACTCAGCAATGGTAACTTTCATGCATGTTCTAAGAACAGGCCTTCAGGTCATCAATCTGTTATCCTGTTACACCCACACAAATCACATCCATAGAACAATGATATTATCACACTAAACATAGTCAAATGGACCCGTATTTTCTCTAGTGGAAATACCAGATAATGTTTATTAATATGTAGCAGAGGCAAGAGTTTTTTTTTTTTTTTTTTTTGAACAATACTGAAGTGAACTAATATGATACAATGTCTCTGCAATTCAGGATTTGTTTTAGTTGTTTTATGATATTCCCAAAGTCCTTATCTCAAGAGCTTATGCAATAATCATCTGTTTCAATAGGCTTATTCATAATCATTATGTATCCTTCAACAGTCAACATTAACAGCTCTTGTGTTAAAGTATACAATTGGTGACTGCATTTTCCATTTCAAAGACATAACGATGAATATCTGCCACTGCTTATGGTTAGCACTTCTGTGGCTTACATTTATTTTTGTAGTTGGTGCTAGACAACACTGATGTTGAAAATAAAATTATTTGTTCTCAAGACTAAAGTGTGTGAGTGCTGCTATACAAAAATGATAGAGGGTCCACTATTGTCGCTATCAGGAAACCCACCCTGAAAATTGACATGCAGCCATTACTGAAGTGCATGTAGAAATGAAGTTGCTGGGAGATCAGCAGCACTAAGAATGAAAAAAAAATAGAAAAAAAAAAGTATTTTATTCTTTTTTTAATTGTTTATAATATTTTAAAATAAATGTAATTTAGTTAGGATTTACATCTACTTTAATCCAATGTTGACACTTTAACTGTTACACTAGCATTTTCTTTTAATTTAAAGTTTGGATAGAGTAGGGAAGCATTAGAACTTGTATAAGGATTTTTATTGGTATCTGAGGTCCGTTGGAGAAATTTAATTTAAGCTGTGACCCATGATAAATGTCCAAAGGTCCCCGCACAGGCTGTCAAGGTCCGGTGAGTTGGATGCCACTGGTTAGTGAGAGTGCAGGCTGAGGAAAGGTCTGTCCAGACCCAAAGTATACTGAACAAATGGGAAGCGATAGCCCGATCGCCGCACACCTCACCCGGCCTGAGTGGTTAGCAGGTGACAGCAGGTAAAAGCAGCCTCAACTCCATGCATCCAGACTCCATGCATCCAGCCTCAACTCCAACATGTTTCGCCCCGCCCTCGGTTACATTTTTTTAGTAGTTTACCTACATCAATATTTAGGCAGCTGATGATGGGATGATGGTATTTATTCCCCTGCCACCAGCAGACCCTCATCTCCATGATTAAGCCCCAAGGGCGGAGCAAAACATGTTGCAGTTGTGATCTGGATGAATCGAGCTGAGGCTGCTTTTACCTGCTAACCACTCAGGCCAGGTGAGGTGTGTGGTGGCTGGGCTATCTCTTCCCATTTTTGCAGAAATTTAAGCTGGCCATAGATGGACTGATCCATGTGTCACTGTACCTGTTCAATTAACAATTGTTTGTTAAATTGACTTCTATGAAGCAGGAATGGTGGAAAACGTTTCCTGATCAGTGGCTGCAGCTGCTGATCAGTCTATTCTTACAGTGGAGAATCCTGCTGTTAGAATACAGTGCCCTAGCAGGGGGATTCCTCCATCCACCTCACTTGTGGTGATGAAAGAATCTGTTAATTTTTTTTGTTCATCCTGCTCGATGAACAATAGAAAATAAATCATCTATGGCCAGCCTAACCCCTGTTCCTGTGTTGTGGTTAATGGTTTCACCAGACAGGAAGTGAGAGAAAATCTACAACAGGGAGAGAAATTAAAAAAAAACTCAATTGCTGCTTAGTGACTGTCACATTGGGGAAGATTTACAAAAACTGGTAAACACAGAAACTGGTGCAGCTGGGAATAGTAACAAATCAGCTTCCAGGTTTTATTGTCAAAGCTTAATTGATAAGCTGAAGTTAGAAGCTCATTGGTTACTATGCACAACTGCACCAGATTCTGTGTGCACCAGTTCTAGTACATTTTCCCCATTGTTACTCAATGAGGAGTCTTCATTGCTGCTCAGTGACTGTCACATTGTTACTCCAAGAGGAGAGTTTAGTACTGGTTTTAAAGTAAGTATATACAGTATATATCTTCACAATGTTGTTACATTCTATGTGTTTACTACTGTCTTTTTCATCATAAACATGGCACAAACTTTGGTTGCTTTTCATTATCTGATTCAAATCTGTGAAGTCACTGTTTTCTCTGGGTCCATCTAAGTTTTATTTACTGTTGATCCCTGATAAATGGGAAGTGGTGTTTCCCCCAAATTCCACTGGATGTTTTTATATGACTAATTTGCCAACAATTAAAATGATCTTGAACTCTTTTATACGTTTTTGGTCTGGTGCTCCTTTCTGTATTTCTATAATTTGGTCAGGTGGCCATTGGGGGAAGCCTTGCTAGGTGAGAGCAACTTCACCATAGATATTTAGCTTGTTTGGAATTCCCCTTCACCTGGCTGCACATTGTGAACACCACCCATAACATTTCCTCAAAGACCCATCATTACCTTTTTATAAATTCTGTTATGTATAGTAGAGGAGTCCTCAGTGCAAACATCTACCTGAAAACAAAAGGTAAAAAAAGGATTTTGAGTCAACTCAACATAATGAATGGAGGGAAGGTGTACGTTAATTAGTATTTCCAGATTTTAAACCCCAAAATGTTATTTTATTTAATAATAAAAATAACATATAACATACAAAACACAGTTAAACTTGGCCACTTAGTTAAAGGAGACCAAATACAAACTGGCTCCCTCTTATGTAACAAAAGTTGTCTCTAAATTGTGGCCTCTATTCATCTTGAATCCTTTTGTAAGACCAACTGAGCAAAGTTTCCCCCCTTATGTTACTGGGAATTACCTCCAATAACCAACATTTCAGGAAACCGTATGTCTCTATTGAGCATTAAGCAAAAATATCTTAAAGCAGTGTTTCACCCGCAATTTGTTTTATTTTAAAGTCAGCAGCTACAAACACTGTAGCAATCACAGTGCTTGCTGGATAGCGTCATAGCCTTAGTGTTCATCCAGTTAAACAAAAAGGATTGCAGATTATTTAAACCAAAGTCAGGCATTTCCCATGCTAGCAAACATTCATAAGTCCTTGAAAGATCATATGATACTTATTATTATTATATACACTGGATCATCCTTGCTGGGTGAAGCCATGGGTCATAGGAGCCTTATGAGCCATAGGAGCAGGTAGCAGGACAAAGAGGGGCCTTACTATTTTTCCAGGAGTCACGGCTGCTACCATTATTTATTTTACTTGGCCAGGTTGCTTTTTAAGTTGGATCTAAAGGCTAAAGTTTTATTTTTATCTTAATGCATTCTCTGCTTCATATAAAAAAAAAAACTTTCCATGATCAGCTCCGCCCAGCCCCCCCCCCCCCCAAATACTCACCTGAGTCCTATCTTGGTTCAGCGCTGTGTTTGTGTGTGTGTGTGGGGGGGGGTGTCGAACCCTGCTGGGTGTGTATAAGCCAGGCTTAGGATCGAGCCTGCATGAGTGCCCCCATACCAAGCCACTTGGAAGGGAGGAGGAGCTGAGAGCACAGGTGGGGGACCCCAGAAAAAGAGGTTTGGGGCTGCTCTGTGCAAAACTATTGGACAGAGCAGGTAAGTATAACATATTTGATCGAGTTTGGGGTGGAGGAAGTTGACTGGTCTGCAAAGAATCCTAACCTCAACCTGATACAACACCTATGGGATGAATTACAGCGACTGCTAGCCAGGACTTCTCATCCACATCAGTGCCTGACCTCACAAATGCACTTCTGGAAGAATAGTCAAACATTCCCATAGATATACTCCTAAACCTTGTGGACAGCCTTTCCAGAAAAGTTGAAGCTGTTATATCTGCAAAGTATGGGCCAACTCAATATTGAACCCTACGGACTAAGACTGGGATGCCATTAAAGTTCATGTGCGTGTAAGTGCCTGACCCCACAAAGGCTTCCCAATACTTTTGGTAATATAGTGTATGTTAGTTGGAAATATAAATGTATTGATCTTCAATAAATGCCTCACTGTTTCTTGTTGGGAATGGAACTACTCATTTTTTATTACTGTTAAAAGAGAGCTGTTTTTTTCAACAACTGCGCTTTACAAAATAATATTCTATAGTTTTTCAAGTCAAGTAGAAATACTACCAGCATGCTTAATACAATTAATAGTATGCATCAGCTGGCTAAGCATGTAAAAAAACAAAACAAACAAAAAAAAAAAACTGCTGACATAGGAAGACATATATTATTTAAAAGTAATTTACTTAGATGTTGAGAGTTCTTTACTTCATAGTCCCATAAGAGTGACACAGTTTTGCTGCTAGTGACTTAAAAAAGAGTACCATATTTATCGGCGTATAATACTCACTTTTCCCCCTGAAAATGGGGGCAAATGAGGGGTGCGTGTTAAACGCTGATAGTGTACCTCAGAGGGACGAGAGCCGCCGGAATTCACAGAGCCGTCATCTCCACTCTACTTGGCTCCCCTCGGCTCCAAAGTCACCACCGGCATTGGACCAGTGTTCTGTCTATCACTGGAGCTGGTCCAATGCCGATGGCGGAGGCAGGACTGTGTGTGTGACGTGAGAGGCTGATTATCACGGCTCGGTGATCGCCTGATGTTTAGGCTGCTTTGATGAGAGATGGTGAGGCTGAAAATTAGACAAAAAACAAAAATGCCATTAATCAGGCTGCACTGGTGCATTGATGGGCTGCAGATGGACATTGATCAGGTTGCATTGAGGACACTGATCAGGCTGCATTAAGGACATTGATCAGGCTGCATTAAGGACATTGATCAGGCTGCATTGAGGATATTGATCAGGCTGCATTGAGGACACTGATCAGGCTGCATTGATGACATTGATCAGGCTGCATTAAGGACACTGTTCAGGCTGCATTAAGAAGACTGATCAGGCTGCATTGAGGACATTGATCAGGCTGCATTGAGGACATTAATCAGGCTGCAGATGGGCATTATTCAGGCTTCAGATGGGCATTATTCAGGCTGCAGATGGGCATTGATCAGGCTGCAGATGGGCATTGTTCAGGCTGCAGATGGGCATTGATCAGGCTGCAGATGAGCATTGATCAGACTGCAGAGGGGCATTGATCAGGCTGCAGAGGGGCATTGACCAGGCTGCAGAGGGGCATTGATCAGGATGCAGATGGACATTGATCAGGCTGCAGATGGGCATTAATCAGGCTGCAGATGGGCATTGATCAGGCTGCAGATGTACATTGATCAGGCTGCAGATGGACATTGATGGACACTGACCCTTAATTGCTTCAAAGTTGTTTATTTAAAAAATATGTTTTTTTCCTGAAACCCCCCTCTAAAATGAGGGTGCGTGTTATACACTGATAAATACAGTATATACTCTTTAGCTGTATGTTGATGTGTGGTCTTCAGAATGCTTACAACAGTACATGATATCTTTTTATAACTGTATCTACAAACAAGCCACGTACTTGGAAAAAGTCACGTACTCTACACAATAAAGTTTATACCATATGCCCTTGACAATGACCATAATTGGTTAGAATGAAAGCATTTCCTCCAGTTTCAGAAAGATTGCAAAATGTCTATTTGTATAAGGATGTGGAATCACTTTTTGGAAGATTGTAAGATAGAAAAGCACCTTTTGTACGTCATATGTTTCTGATTGTATAGCTAATGAAGATGTGACTGCATGGACTGTATGAAGATATGGTTTATTAATGATTTGAACGACAGAAAATTCAGGAATGGAATAAATAGACATATAACTGGTTGACACCATAAAAATATATGTACATTATCTATTGAACTTTTTCCTTATTTTCAATATATTGCAGCAATACAGGTTAACTGTATATACACTACAGTATATTCATTTTACTATGTCAATATTTTTAGCAGTGGTCCTTAGCACCACTTGCCGACCGCCTTCCGCATATATACTGTGGCAAGGTGGCTCAGCTGCATAAACCAACGTACCTGCACGTTGGTCCGTGCATGAGATACGGTGGGCCCCCGTGGATCCCCGTTCTGATAGGGGACAACAAGGACTTTAGCACTGTCATTTATACATTCATCAGTGCGTTTTTTTTTAGCACTGATCACTGTAATAATGTCATTGGTCCCCAAAAAGTGTCACTTTGGGTCAGATTTGTTGCAGCCCCACTAAAAATTGCAGATTGCCGCCATTACCAGTAAAAACAATGAAAAAAAGTCCATAAATCTATTCCCTATATTGTAGACGCTATAACTTTTGCGCAAACCAATCAATTTCCGCTTATTGAAAAAAAATTTTTTTACCAAAAATATGTTGAATATTTTAATATTTATATTGGCCTAAACTAATGAATACATTTGTTTTGTTATATATTTTTTTTTTGGATATGTATTTTAGCAGAAAGTAAAACATATTGTTTTTTTTTTCCCAAATTGTCGTTCTTTTTTTGTTTATAGCGCAAAAAAAAAAAACGCAGAGGTGATCAAATACCACCAAAAGAAAGCTCTATTTGTGAACATGAATTTTGTTTTTTGTACAGCGTTGCACGACTGTACAATTGTCAGTTAAAGTTAAACCTCAATTGTCGGATTTGTGAACGTCAACTTTGTTTGTGTACAGCCTCGCACGACTGTGCAATTGTCAGTTAAAGTGAGAAATGGCCTGGTCATTAAGGGGGTAAATCCTGAAGTGGGGCTAGAGAACCTCTTGATGCTTTAAGTTTTCACGGTTTTAAAATAATTGCTTAAAAAAAATATAGAAACCATTTATGACTTCTGTACGGGGTTATGTTGCATTTTGCCCATTATGTGATGGACAGAGCTCAAGCAGTATAACAGACCATTCTTCCTTCCCTTTAATTGAAATATGAACTGAAAGGTTGACTCTGATTGGAGGTTATTGGGAACAAAGGCAAGACATTTAAATTTTAAAAAGGTGTTGGTAAAGATGTCAATGTAAATGTCTACAAGAAAGAAAAAAAAACAATAGAAAAGGCAAATATTTGCAATGGTGGATGTGTTCTGAAAATAGTAATGATGCACACATTTGTCCAGGTTTGATTTTGTAAAGGTTAGGTGAGTTTTGTCTGAAATTCTGCAAACCCAAACTTATAAGTAAATTTGACTGAAGTTTATGGGGAAAATCTTGTTAAAGTGTTACTAAACCCACAACAGTAAAATCAGTCTGCATATGCAGTAAAGCATGCTTGTTATACTCAATGTGGAACCTTAGGGGTTAATCCTCTGAATTGTTTAAAAAGGCTGTTTGATCCTGTATGAACAGATCCTCCCCTTCTTGCATGGTCTCCAAAACATGTCTGGATAAGTTACTGGAGTCAGGCTGCACATGCTCAGTTTGGTGTGTATTGCTAGAGAGGTAACTCACGTTTAGCCGCGTTTCGTTTCCAGGTGTTTTTCATTTTTGATTATTTGAAAAAATAAATAAAAATGCAGTATTTAAACGCGACAAAACTGACATTTTAAATATCGGTTACTATCTGTCAAACCAAATCATTCAGTAGAGGTTTTAAAAACGTCATATGAACATGAAGCCTAAGGATATTCTGTGCCCCTTCCCTTCTATAGTGAGAGGGCTGGGTTATACAAAACCCCCCCTATTTTCCCTTTTAAAGCTGTTGCCCATAGTTCAAAAGTCACCTTGTGTGTTATGGTTGAAAAAAACAAAAAAACTCACAAGCAAATTCCGATCGTGAATCCAGAACCTGAAGGTACAGAAGAAAGTTTGTTTGTTCTGTAACTTGCTACCTGCTCCTTTATCTATTAGAACTTGACATTTTATATGATTGAGCGCAGATCAAATAGAACATGATATATCACAGATCACTGATATGTCTCATTATGATGCCCTTACAGTCAGATAGTGTACATGGTCCAGCGCTTTTTGGCTGTTCTTCCACTGTTGATACAGTCAATTACTTAATAAAGAAACATCAATTTAATGAAATTATAAAATAAGCTCTGTTAATAATGTCGTAAATCCCAATTTAAAGTTCTATTTTTTAATGTTTTAAAAGTGGTCACATAACCACCATTTGTTAGATCGTCCTCGGCCATTGAGGGCAAGGAAGAAAAGACTTCTGAAAAATGTCAGCTTCGACTCTGCTGATTAAAGTGGATGTAAACCCAGTGGATGTAAACCCTTATCCTTTATAAACTACTCCCATAGGGGTTATCTATAAGGATATACATGCCTCCTGCATGTATCTTTACCTGTCAAATGTCTCCCCTCTGTCTGTTATGAGACCTGAAAAACTGCAGATTCTGTGGGTGGGTCTGTTGTCTGGAGATCGGTGGGTGGAGTCGTGATGTCAGTAGACTCCCCTCCCACCTCTACACTCCCCTTGTCAATATGCATTTTCTCCTGTGTAGTTCTTACACTGAACTTCTGCTATGATCTCACATCCAGTGAAAAGACAGGAAAGTAATTATGCTGAGGTGTGGAATATCCAATCCTGGCAAAGCAGCAGAAGAAAGGAGTGGGAGGGAATTAAAAAAATAATGCATGTCTCTTAGGCTAGTGCACGAGATATGTAAATCACCTGTCACTCACAGCAGGGGGGGGGGGGGGGGGGGGGGGGGGGATTTGACAAAGTTTTTCTCTGTTTGTCAAGATCTACCTCACTGAACAATAAAAGAGGAGTTCTTAGAGCTGGATTAACTCTTTGTGGCAGGACTGGGCTCAAATAATAGGAAATCTTATACTCTACATTATGACATAAAAAAAAAAAAAAAAAAAAAAAAATTGGGTTTACATCCACTTTAAGGTGTGACTATTGTTTTGCTATACAGTTGGGGACAATTATCAATCCTGTCACAAGGCAACTCATTGCCAAACAGCATTATTACAAAGCTACATACTGTAAGGCAATGCATATAAGGCAATGCAATAGACCTTGCAGGCAAGCCTCCTTTCCCAGTTGATGCCTGTTACAGGGAAATGCATCGGATGGAGTCACTTCTGTGACATATGCATGCATGAGCCAGCTGGCGAGGTCCGTGGTCGAGTCTGTTTGTTTCTCAATCCGCTGTTTTTGAACTTCATAACTGTAAGCGTGATTCTATGTGCAATAAATTGGAATGCTTTTAAATACTATACTGAAATGCTTCCTTGTTCCTTTTGCATGAGAAAAATTGAGGACCCCTTTTCTCTATTGGCTGGGCTAAGTACCCATTATTGGTTTGGTTGAGCATAAGGCTGAACCCTCCATGGATGATAACCTATCTCTTCTCAGAAACATAGGGATGTGTGGAAACAAAAAGTGTGTTTGATCTCTATAGTTTTGCACGAACACCCTGCCTTTGTATGCTGCAGCTGCCTTTCTGCACTTCTGAATCACTGGGACAATTTCTTTTCATTTAAATGGACTGTTTTTATTTTATTTTGGATGACACACTTATTTACACGAATGGATTCCTTTGAAAATTGTGATATTATCTAAAGTTTATATCATATGCTTTTGCTGAGGATTTGTTTGGGATACACACCTGGTCACTTTTTTATTAACTTTTTGAGTCCTGTATTCAGGCTTACTGAATAGCGACTCATGCATTTGAATATGTTTTGAATACACCTTTATGCTTGGTTGTATTTTTCCATTTTGCATTCGTTATTCATCGTCTTTTTTTTTTTGTGTGTGAGGTTTTATTATTTCACAGTTAATTTGCTTTTGGGGGATAAACAAAGGATTCTGTCTGTTTTAACAATTACAAAGCTACAGCCTGAGTTATAATTCCTCCTTTGACTATTCTAAAGCAATTGAAACTGAATAAAAGCTGACCCTGACCACTTCTCAATTATGTGTCTGTTTAATGTGGAAATCTGTCTTATGTTCAGTAATAAGCTTGTCTTTGCACTTTGCAAACTGTCACTTTTGGCTGTACAGTAATACAGATGCGCAAGCTGGAAACCTGTCGCAGTAACTTTGCTGAAGAAGATGCAGCTTGATTCAAGACTAATTGTGTTGCTTTTTTGCTTGATAAATGTCCTGCTATTCTCATTGAAAGCTGAACTTCACTTATTTCAATGCTACAATAATACTGAACCCATGGAATAACGCTGACAGAATGCAGCAGAAATTTGTGGAACATGGTAGAAAAAATATCAAGGTAGAAAAAAGTTTGGCAAGGTAAGGATACAAAACAGTTAAGAGTGAAGAGAGTGAGCATATTTTTTTACATTTACCTTCACTTTAGGGCCCCTTTCACACATGCGGACCGTATGTCCGTTTTTCATCCATCTGTTTTTGGATGAAAAACGGACATACATGCATGTCTATGGGGTAGCGGGTGTCAGCGGATGAGCATCCGCTGACACCCG
The DNA here is from genome assembly GCA_028564925.1 of Lithobates sylvaticus. Taxonomy (NCBI): domain Eukaryota; kingdom Metazoa; phylum Chordata; class Amphibia; order Anura; family Ranidae; genus Lithobates; species Lithobates sylvaticus. Next base: position 78,464,555 of record CM053027.1, read on the forward strand.
ATATTGTCCGCCTCCGCAATTGTCTGATTCTGCAGACGGAGGAAAACCCTATTTTTTCAGGGACCGCCCTGTCATCAGCCGGCTCAGCGGGGAACAGCTGTGCAATCCCCGCTGAGCAGCGGATCTTCACGGGGGCGGATCATTATGGATCCGCCCCGTGTGAAAGAGCCCTAAGACTTCCTAACATATGCTTAAAGTTTAACTAAAGGCAAAACTTTCTTTTTTAGTTTTGGATAAAGTGCAGAGGGATTCGAACACCTCTCTATTTCAGATTCAGAATACTTTATAAATCCAAAAGGGAACTTATTATATTATTAATTTTCATCCTGTTATCATGAAAAGAGAAAGTAAAAGAAAATCCCAAACTGTGTGTTAACATCAGAATACTAATAGAGGAAATATCTTCCAATGGGAACACTAGTTATGCTGACTAGACTTGTGCATTTGTTTTCGTCCAAATGCATTTTTGTCCGAATTTCAGGTATTTTTGTTATCGTTTTAACAAACGATAACGAAAGTGCAGAATCCGAAAAACAAAAGATCCGTCATAAACAAATGCTTTATTTTCGTTGTGACAACAGTTCGATATTGATAGGAGATTCAACATGACACTGACAATAGTTATCTGTGTCCATCGAACCTGTGGTCAAATGGGCCTAACCTTAACTCTATTAGTCCAAGATTATTCTACATAGAGAGAAAAGATTCGACATAGAGAGAAAAGATTTGACATAGAGAGAAAAGCTGTCTGATCAGTGATCACTATCACCAGTCCATTTTCTGTTTGAACTATATACATTCAACATGAACGACAAAGATTCGACAAAGCATCGAAAAACATACAAACGTCAAATCTTTGGCTTATGGTGTCTGTCAAAAGTTCTAAAAAGATTTGATGGAGCAGCTAAACTATACAGCGTCGTACAGTTTAGCTGCTCTGTCAAATTTTCTTTGAACATTCGACAGACACCATAAGCCTTCAATGACAGATTTGACCTTAATTAATTAGGATTTTCGGACTAATGTAATTTTTAACGAAAAACTAAATAAATTAATTTTTCAGACGAAAACGAAATTCCGAAACAAAATATTTCAGTGTTTTTTCGGTAAAGGCAGTGAAGGCAAATCTTCCCAGTGGCACACAGATGGCAAAAAAAAAAAAAAAAAGGTCTGGTACTTCTGGATACGGTTACACTCCTTAACCACTTCCCACCCGGCCAATGTAGATATACGGCCGGGTGGGAGCCGTCTACTTCTGATAGGACGTTCAGGAATGTCCTTCAGAAGTAGAGGGATCGCGCGTGCGCGTGCCCGCGCAGCGGCGCGATCCCGATGCGGCCGTGTCACCCGGACACCGCGCATCTCGAATCGGCAGGAGGGCACGGTGATTGGCCCTCCTGATCACATGACGGCCGTGACGAATCACGGCTGTCATGTGATGTAAACAAACAGCCGGTTGCTAGGCAATCGGCCCTCCTCTCCTCACACGGAAGTCGTCGGTGAGGAGAGGAGAGCGGATCGCTGCAGCCGGCTGGTGATCAGTGAGTATGAGATGTTTTTTTACTCACTGATCACCAGTCTAGGGTCCCCCATAGTAAAACATACGTCCCCACAGTAAAACACACATGTCCCCACAGTAAGACACACATGTCCCCACAGTAAAACACACATGTCCCCAAAACACACATGTCCCTAAATAATAAAAACACATGTCCCTCACATATGTCCCACTAAAATCACATGTGCCAATGATTATCTGCACACATATGTCCGTGATCACCTGCACACCCCTTTTACATGATCATTTGCGTACATATGTCCGTGATCACGCGAACCAATTATTATACACTTAACGGAATTTTTTTTACAAAAAACATGTAGCAGAATACATTTTGGCTTAAATGTATGACAAAATTTGATTTTATTGGATTTCTTTTAAAAAAGAAAGGAGAAAATATTGTTTTTTTTCAAAATTTCCGCTATGTTTTCGCTTATATCGCAAAAAATAAAAAACGGAGTCGCGAATAAATACCACCAAACTAAAGCTCTATTTGTGCGAACAAAATGATAAAAAATTCATTTGGTTACAGCATTGCATGACCGTGCAATTGTCACTGAAAGTGCGCGAGCGCTGAAAGCTGAAAATTGGTCTGGGCAGGAAGGGTGTTTAAGTGCACAGTAGGCAAGTGGTTAATCTACTTGGTCACTATGGTTAACATTACAAAAGATCCTCGGACAGAACTACTCAATGAACCTGTGAAAAACATCCAGAGATCCACAAAGACTCTAATATACTACACAGGGGCGTAACTAGAAATCACAAGGCCTCATAGCAAAATGTTGTATGCCCACCCCCTGCAAACAGCCCCCCCACAAAAAAATGTAACTAATGCCATTAAACAACAGATTACCACACTCATGTGGCACAGTACCCAGGCAACAGCCTAGATTGTAGAGTGTATACAGCAAACTTTCAGCAAAAATCTATTTTGGAGGGTGGATGTTATCTATGTGTACCTGCTTGCAGTATACCTTGGGTTTTGCCAATGTTTCCCACAATACAGTATCCAATATTTGTCCATACTATAATAAATATGTATATGATGCCATTATACTGTACACTGTGAAGTCTGAATATGATTGCTACAGACTGTGCATAAAACTGTCTGTCTGTCTACAGCTTGAGCCAGGCAGCAATTATTGCAGGACACACTATCTGACTGACACACTGTGTTACACACATGAGATTATACCAATTACAGGCCACACTGACACTGTTACACATCAGACTGTCAGTACCTTCTTCTCAGCTCTATCCTGAGCCTCCATGGTCGGAGGGGTTCCTGGACGGGCATGCTCTCACTCTCTTCTTTTTCTTTCTTTGTCTTCTCTCTTTCCTTTTTCCTTTCTTGTTCTCTTTATTCCCCTCACCCTTTTTTTCCTCACTTTTTATTTTTTATTTTCTGAAGCATTGTCGGCCCTATAGTTGGAACTTTATCCTCGTTTTAAGGTTACTGGCAAGGTTTAGCATATGACAAAGTTCATTAACCACTTGCTTACTGGGCACTTAAACCCCCCTCCTGCCCAGACCAATTTTCAGCTGTTGGTGCTCTCACACTTTGAATGACAATTACTCAGTCATGCAACACTGTACCCAAATGAATTTTGTGTCCTCCTTTTCCCACAAATAGAGCTTTCTTTTGGTGGTATTTGATCACCTCTGGGTTTTTTGCGCTATAAATGAAAAAAGACCGAAAATTTTAATAAAAAAAAAATTTTTCTTTGTTTCTGTGATAAAATTATGCAAATTATTAATTTTTCTTCATACATTTTGGCCACAACTTATACTGCTACATATCTTTAGTAAAAATAACCCAAATTAGTGGATATTATTTGGTATTTGTGAAAGTTAGAGAGTCTACAAGCTGTGGTGCAAATCATACAAAATTGATCACATCTGATGTACTGGTGGCCTATCTTATTTCTTGTGACCCGAACAAGCCAGGAAAGTACAAATACCCCCCAAATTACCCCTTTTTTTAAAGTAGACATTCCAAGGTATTTAGTAAGAGGCATAGTGAGCTTTTTGATGTTGTCATTTTTTCCCACAATTCTTTGCAAAATTACGTTTTTTTTTTCTTGTTTACATATGAGATCATATCTCATTGGACACGCCGATTGCGCTGTAAACGGCCGCTGTGATTGGCCGTTTACAGCGATCTGTGACTGGCTGTGTCCAAGGGACATGGCCAGCACAGAACTTCCCCGATGCGCGCTCTCAGGAGCGCTCATTGCGGAAGTAAACAGGAGGACGTCCAGGGACGCCCTCCCGACAGGGAGCGTCCGCGCTGTAGCCGTCTATTGACTATAAGTGAAGTGGTTAAGAGATAGCAGGTTGATATACTTGTTTTTGTTTTCCTTTTTTTTCTCATATGATATCTGGATAGAGATATAGCTCCACTATTTGGTATCATAGAGGTTTCACTTGGTCGAACACTTTGATGTCGTTTCTCACACCTACTTATGGGTTCATAGTGAAATACTTATCATCTTCCATCTATTTTTGTCATTGATTTTCTTTATTATATACTGCCTATGTTGACAGTTCTATTTTGTACTAATTTGTGCTACCCAACAATGTCTCATCTTGTTGTTTACAAATCTTATTAAGAAAGATTGACACAAAAGGATAGGTGTTCTAGGCCTTCTGTAATCTATCCAAAATGGGGGAAAAATGTTTTGCCTTTAGTTACACTTTAGGGCAAGCCAAAGTGACCTTCTTCTGTCCACCAGTTGAGCCAATTAAGAAACAGTGGTGGGTGGGTCCCAATCCTGCACATAATTGGATGCTCCTTTGTACACCAGCTCCTCAGCCCCTTGTTTACTTCCCTAATCTCCCTCTGCCTTTCTGGTGTGGTTGAGGTACTGGTAGTTTTTGTGAGAATACTACCTTGGTGGTCCCTTTCCTCAATTTAGCTCCTACATCTCTAAAATCATTTTTAGAACACTCCATCTTCCTCTAACTTTGTCATTGGTGCCAACATGCACCATGACAGCCGGGTCTTCCCCAGCCCCTCCCAATAATTTGTCCACCAGATCCGTGATGTGCCGAAACCCGAGCGCCCAGTAGACAACATACAGTTTGGCGCTTCAGGTCTTTGTGACAGATTGCCCTCTCTGTCCTTCTAAGAATTGAGTCCCCTACCACCAGAATCTGTCTTTCCTTTCCCTTGGCTTTACTCCCATCCTCATTGGAGGAGTCATTCCCCTGACAGCTAGTGGAGTGACTCAGCTCCAGCAGTCCTGGTCCCTGACTGGTTTTACCAATGTCACTCAACTGGGCATACTTATTAGGATGTTCCAGCCCAGGACCAGCCTCCCTGACTCTTTCCCCTCTATTCTTCCTGGCTGTCACCCATCTACTCTGCTTTGGTGCTTGCCCCTCTTTATCTCCACCCGCCTCTGTTAAACATCATGTGATGTGTGATGATTGAAGTTTCTATTTTTTACCTTTTCCTGTACATAATTGTGTTAGAAATCAGCACAGATTTACATCTACTAGTAAATAACCCATAATCAGCTTGAATACTTGCATGGAGACCTTTAAATCTATAATGGCAAAAGTAGACATAAACCAGTGTAATGGTTAACGCCAGATAAAGTATGTTCTTTCATTGTAACAATAAGAATTGGAATGTAAATACTGTAACCTTCTCTACTTTTTCTGTAACTATGCAATCAAGACTTTTTTTGCAATATCTCTCGCTAAATAAGTTAACATTCCTACAGATCATTATGCTAGTTGTCAACAAGTTTAGCAGTTCATCAGATCCTGGCACAAAAGAAGGTGTCAAGATTAAATCATTGATAAGGTAATGAGAGTCTGCAAAAAGACTTCCAATTGAACTATATTTAAAATTTCATATTAAATGCATTCACCTCTTTAGTTAGCTCAGAGTTTGCACAAGGGAATCAATACAAGATGTACGTTGTAATGTACAATGAAAAATTATCAAGATGAATGTGACTGCAAAATAATGTTATTTGGTCTTTACAATATGTTTTCTTCGAGCAAATCATTACGATGGCCTTCCATTGTCAAAAAGCAACTGAATTCTAAAACTGGATTTAACTGTTGTTGGTCTTTATGTGGTTTCATAGCACTGGAACACATAAAAAGTAGCATATCTGCTTGTGTTTGATTTAAGGGCACGCTCTGTGAACAAGTCCAAGAATTCACAAATTGTGAATTATAATGTGAAATCTATTGAAGAGGTGAATCCTGGAAATCAATTCTCTTCATTTTCATGGGTTTTGCAAGCTGGGCATTGCCAGAGGGGACATGTATCAATGAAAAAAAAATACTGTTCTTTGGGGAGCAGCTCTTTTAATAAGGCTTGGTGGGTGGCCATGGTAAGGGCATGTGGCCTGTTATAGTTCAAACAAGGAGGGGGTTGGGGTGCTCAGTCACTGTTCCCTCACTTTCCTGTCCAGCCAGGCTACAAGCTTGGATGATGGTCATGCATAGATTTTGGGGGATTCATACCAGACCCAAGAATCTGGTATGGATTTTAGGGGGACCCACATCACTTGCATTTGGGGGGACTCTACATCAGTTAATTGCATCCTAGCAATGAATTACATCATCAGTTGTTAAGGAAGGGGGAAGCTGTCATTTAGTGGGCGTAGTAATAAGGCCTACTGAGAAAACCCAATCAGAGGGCATAACGTATATAGGTTGGAGGTGCCGAAGCCCATGACGTCATACTTTGCATACAACTATCAGCTGGGAGAGCTGGAGGTTTTTATATGCCTGTTCTTGTGAGTGTTTTCAATCTTGATTTTTGCAATAAATATGGGTGAATGGAGAGCACTATGGTGTTTCTGTTCTATTTCATAATATACTGAGGATCAGGGATTCAAGAGGGAGAGGAAGTAGAGGCATCCCCAGATGGGAAGATGATGAGATCATTCTCTATAGGAAGAGTATACTAAAGGCTTATTTGAGTCTTTAGTGGGGTCAAATATTTAGGGTGAGCGAGCACTTTACCTGTTGGTGTTTGGTCACCAAAAGCACTGTGAAGAGTGAAGAAGGCTTATAGCACATTAGCAATTACACAGATTGTTATGAGATTATTGTTGTTCACTATTGGCATTAGTTTTATGATATGTGGAATTGCACTATCATTCACATTATTTTTAGGTGTTTATAATATGTTGAGTTGAGGAGTTACTAGCAGGCACCAGACATATATAATATTACTTTAAAAGGTTATGTCTAATTGGTTGTATTTGTTCACATACCCGTTGCGCCACACTTATTCACACATTTTTTAAGCATATTTTTGTAGAAGCCAGAGGTTAATGCAGGTAAGCAGGTTAAACTGGCCCTTTGGTTAGCCCGGTCTATGAACATCAAAGTTTGGCATACACCCTGAATAGCTGTGGATGCTAACTTCAGCCCCAATAACAAGTAGTGGTGGGTTAATGAATACAGTTGGGCTTATTCTCTGGCTGCAGAAATAGCATGGCAAGCTCAAATTAAACCGAGTGCTAAGGATAACCCAAAAGGAGGTACATTAGGTTAGAGCCACACTTATCTAATTAAAATGTTATCATAGCATTTTTTGGGGGATTAACGTACAGATTTGAAATTTTTGCTTTTGAGAACACTGTAAACTATTAACAAATATTTAGTCTATTACATTTTAGACTCCTAAAAGTTTAAGTCACTGAACTGTAAAATACTGAATCGAAGCATCACATTAATGAGTTATATGAAAGACCAGGACCTCATTCATTTGAAATCCTTAGACTGTCTGAGGGCTACTATGAAGGATTAAATGGGCAGCATGTGGGACAAAACATGCTAGCATGACATGTCTGTTGTAGGAGTTCCATATCTTTTTTTGCTGCGTGCTGTAATGTTTAGCTAACAAACCTGAGTCCCGTTTGTCACTACAAGTATACTTCTGCCCCCTGCCCTTTGTAGTACCCTGTCAGTAGAGGTTTTATCAATAGGTATGAGCCCGATGTTTGAGTCGAACGTAAGTTTGACTCGAACATCGGGTGTTCACCTGTTTGCCCAATAGCGAACAATTTGGGGTGTTTGCGGCAAATTCGAAAGCCGCGGAACACCCTTTAAAAGTCTATGGGAGAAATCAAAAGTGCTCATTTTAAAGCCTTATATGCATGGTATTGTCATAAAAAGTGTTTGGGGACCTGGGTCCTGCCCCAGGGGACATGTATCAATGCAAAAAAAAGTTTTAAAAGTGGACGTTTTTTAAGGAACAGTGATTTTAATAATGCTTAAAGTGAAACAATAAAAGTGACATATTCCTTTAAATTTCATACATGGGGGTTGTCTATAGTATGCCTGTTAAGTGGCGCATGTTTCCCATGTTTAGAACAGTCCCTGCACAAAATTACATTTCTAAAGGAAAAAAAGTAATTTAAAACTATTCGCAGCTATAATGAATTGTCGGTCCCGGCAATACAGATAAAAGAAGTCATTGAAAAAAATGGACCTGGCATGGGCGTCCCCCTCAAAATCCATACCAGACCTGAAGGGCCTGGTATGGAATTTGGGGGGACCCCCGCGCAATTTTTTTTTAAATTTTGGTTCGGGGTTCCCCTTAATATTCATACCAGACCCAAAGAGACTGGTAATAGACTAGGGGGGGTCCCATGCCATTTTTTTCAATGACTTTGTTTATTTGGATTTTAAGGGAAACCCTGTGCCAAAATTAAAAAAAATTTGGGGGTCCCCCCAAAAATCCATACCAGACCCTTATCCAAGCACGCAACCTGGCAAGCCGCAGGAAAAGAAGGGAGGGGCAAGAGAGCACCCCCTTCCTGAACGGTACCAGGCCACATGCCCTCAACATGGGGAAGGTGCTTTGGGGTAGCTTCCCAAAGCACCTTGTCACCATGTTGATGGGGACAAGGGTCTCATCCCCACAACGCTTGCATGGTAGTTCTGGAGGCCTGTGGGCTGGGGGCTTATCGGAATCTGGAAGCCCCAGATACCGGCCTCCCCCCTGTGTACCATTTCACAAAAAAGTGTCAAAATGGTAAAAATTACAAGACACGGCTTGGGACAAGTTCTTTATTAAAAAATAAAAAAATAAAAATGTCCCATGAAGTCCATTTATCTTCTCTTGCTCCGCGACGGACCGCAAAAAAAAAAAAAGCCGCGACCGACCAGCCTCCATGGGAGGCTCCCACCGTATGACGCATCTTCGCTTTGACAGTTCTTTTATAACTGAGTGCGGGGCCACACCGTGATGTTCCTGGGTGACCCCGCCCCCTCTGACGCACGGGGACTACCCTATGGCTTTCCCGGGGCGTCAGAGGGGGTGGGGACACCCGTTTTTGTAACCAGGTGTCCCTGCCCCCTCTGGTTTTGGTTGAGGTTTCCCCTCAATATTCATACCAGACCCAAAGGGACTGATAATGGACTGGGGGGATCCCATGATGTTTTTTTCAATTACTTCTTTTAAGCATTATTAAAATCACTGCTCCCGAAAAAACAGCTGTTTTTAAAACTTTTGTTTGCATTGATACATGTCCCCTGGGACAGGACCCAGGTCCCCAAACACTTTTTATGACAATAACTTGCATATAAGCCTTTAAAATTAGCACTTTTGATTATGTTCGTGTCCCATAGACTTTAACGGTGTCCGCGTGTTCAAACTCATTTTTTGCCTGTTGGCATGTTCTGCTGCGAACAGAACCGGGGGGGTGTTCGGCTCATCCCTATTTATCAATAGCCACAAAATTCTATATACTAGCACATCAGAACACCACAATTGTTTTCAGTGTGCTCTGTTGCTGAATACCTGTCAGACAGTGCTGCTTTGACACGGTGGTCCACTATAACATCTATTACATCGCCTGGATGAAGAGTCCTGCTATTACACTCTTCCATCATTAGCAGTACAACAGCAGCAGCAATTGTTAATTACATGTTTTATAGCAAGTGGCTGTTGCAACAACAGATTATTTTAGTTGCCAGTAAGCTGACTTTTCACAGCACTTGCTATCATTGCTAGTGCAGAGTCCAACAGAAAACGCACACACAGGGACGGTGGTTATGATTTCCTATAAGCAAGGTCATAGCAAGCACAAATTCAGTAGATAAATGTGGTATGTAACATGACCTGCTCAGCACGTCCATGATGCAACAAGCATTACCGCTGGAAAAAAAAATATGTATAGATTTTTTGTTTTTGTTTAATTGAGCTAAAAATACCAGCTATGCAGAGTAAAGACATTTACTGACAAGCAGCAACATCCAGGCTATTAACAATGCAGTAAATTATTTGAACATTTTGGCTGTCATGTATACACAATGTGTATACAATGTGAATACACATTGGTAAAGCGTATATCCATTTTTCACTGAAGAATTTTGAAGATCATTCTCCATTTCGTTCAAGTAAAAAAAAACTCAAACCCAAAAGACACCATCCTACCTCCTCAAACCATAATAAAACATATTGATCTTCCCTGGTGTAAAGCCCCGTACACACGGTCGGAAATTCCAACCACAAAATCCGTCGGAAAAAATCCGACGGATTTTGTCCAACACTGGTGTTGCATACACATCGCACAAAGTTGTCGTAAAATCCGATCATTTTGAACGTGGGGACGTTCGTTGCGTACGATGGAACTACGTAGAGGCTAGTAGCCAATAGCTTTGGTCTCGTAATTTGATCTGAGCATGCGTGGCACTTTTTCCGTCGGAATTCTCTACACACGATCGGAAAAAGTTTGATCGGATTTTGTTGTCGGAAAATCTGAGAGCAGGATCTCAATTTTTTTCCGGCGGAAATACCAACGGAAAAAGTCCAAAGGAGCCCACACACGGGCGGATTTTCCGACAACATGGTCTGATCGGACATTTTCCATCGGAAAATCCAACCGTGTGTACGGGGCATTAGAGTGAAGACAGACATTTTAGATCCATGGGAAAATAAAAGCAATTGAATTCAGAAGAGATAAAAAATGGTAGCCTCCATACTTTTCTTACCACATGTTTCCTTTCAATGGAATGTATAGTTGATTTAGGACTCATTCACACCATGTGCATACATTTTCTGCACTTGTTTTGCAAGGGTGCAAAGAAAACAACTGTTCTCTATGTGACATGTTCAAACCCACCACAACACTGGCAAAACATGCATATTTTTTCTGTGCAGAGGTCTGCAACAAGTATGCAGTTTTCGGCAAAGAAAATAAACCTCACATGACATCAACATTGTGATGTGGACATGGAACATAGAAAACAATTGTTTTCTTTTTGTCTTTGAATATGTGTAATAAATATGCACATCTCTGCACATGGTATGAATAAGTCTATGCTAAGTCAAATCTGCCCATTTTTTCCAACATTTTAATGCACGTATGGTGTGAATGAGGCCCTTTACATATTGAGTTTATTTATGAAGGTGAGCATTCACAAAATAATGCATATAAACATAGTGTATATATGTAAATATGTATTTTTCCAAATTCTTCATTTAGGATTTACAGTTATACAAAAACAGCAGTGCTCACATAAAATATAAAACTTGTAAAAGATAACAAATTTGGAATAGTCAATCCAAAATCGGGACACAGAAGATCCTGAAGAATCTGAAAGGGTGGTAAAAATACACTGAAAAGTTATGATGGGAGCATGAAACCACCATTTAAGGTCTTTACTGCTTCAGCCACGGAAGATTTTACCCTCTTCCTGACCAGAGCACTTTTTGCAATTCGGCACTGCGTCGCTTTAATTGACAATTGCACAGTTGCACCCAAACAAAATTAACGTCCTTTTTTCCCACAAATAGCGCTTTCTTTTGGTGGTATTTGATCACCCCTGCGGTTTTTATTTTTTGTGCTATAAACAAAAAAAGAGTGACAATTTTGAAAAAAACACAATATTTTTTACTTTTTGCTATAATAAATATCCCCCATAAATATATAAAAAAACAATTTTTTCCCTCAGTTTAGGCCGTATTCTTATACATATTTTTGGTTAAAAAAAAACGCAATAAGCGTATATTGATTGGTTTGCGCAAAAGTTATAGTGTCTACAAAATAGGGGATCGTTTTATGGCATTTTTATTATTTATTTTTATTAGTAATGGCGGCGATCTATGATTTTTATTGGGACTGCGACATTATGGCAGACACATCGGACACTTTTGACACTATTTTGGGACCATTGTCATTTATACAGCGATCAGTGCTATAAAAATGCACTGATTACTGTGTAAATGACACTGGCAGTGAAGGAGTTATCCACTAGGGGGCAATGAAGGGGTTAAGTGTGTCCTAGGGAGTGATTATAACTGTGGGATGGATGGGCTTCCAGTCACATGACAGCGATCACTGCTCCTGATGACAGGGAGCAGTGATCTATGTCATGACACAAGGCAGAACGGGGAAATGCCCTGTTTACATATGCACTTCCCCATTTTGTGGCTCCGTGACATCATCGCTGGGAGACCGGCAGACATTGAGTCCGCCGGTCCCGCAGGCGCGGTCACGCTGTACGCGGCCTGCTATTCCAGCCTCTTAAAGGGGACGTACAGGTATACCCATTTGCCCACCGCTGCCATTGTGCCAACGTATATTGTGTCCAGCAGTCGGCAAGTGGTTAAACAAGGAAACACATGGTGCATTTCGTAAAGTATAACTGGAAGTGCTGTAAAAATATAAAAAATATATATATATATATATATATATATATATATATATATATATATATATATTAGACATGTGCGATTCGTTTCGTACGATCTGAAATACGAATTACTATGCTTCCGGATTTTGTACAAAATTATACAAAATTTTGTTTACGAATTTTGGATCCAAATTCCGTTACAACGGAAACGTGTCTGTTTTTTTGTTGACCAATCAGAGGTTTTCTTCTGCTGCTGAGTCAGGGTTGGGAAAATTACCTTTTTTAATATGGGACTGGGAGACTGGTACTGGTAGTCAGTGGGAGATTCACAATCCGACAAAATAAGAATGTTCGTTAATTACGATTATTCGTTATGATGAAGTTAAAACCCCAGGAAGTCAGCACAGCACAGGGATGGTGGGAGCCCCTCATAATGATAAATTCATCATAACGAACATTCATAATTGTTACAAAAGGTTAACAAACCTAACAAAAATTCATATTTCGTACGAATCCACGAAACACGAATTACGAAATACGAATTAACAGCTAATACGAAACAGAACGAAACAAAACAAATTTATCGACGGCGCACATGTCTAATATATATATATATATATATATATATATATATATATATATATATATATATATATGCACAAATACAAAACAAATTTATTGACGGCGCACATGTCTAATATATATATATATATATATATATATATATATATATATATATATATGCACAAATACAAAACAAATTTGTATAAATAGGAATTCCTAAACAATTGTAAAAATAAATAAATGCATTTGCTCCAACCATATTAGTTTCCCTTTAAGACCTTTAGCAGGGCAGGTTGAAGAGTTTTAGGGTAAGCATTATTATATTTATAAGTGATGACATGCTTTAAAGAAGTTTGCACACAATTAGTATTTTCCCCATAGATTATGTTGTAGTTGTTGCAAAGTTTGGCAAATAGTAAAGGTGTTAAGTAATTAAGCTTTCACAATCACTGAAAATGAATTGATAGACAAACACTTCAGGACTGCATTTAAATAATGTTATTCAGTGACACTTTGCAGAGTAGAACACAGTCAGTAAAAAGTATATTAATGATGAGGCCATGAGCTGTGACTCTACTCTGTGGACCTTAAGAATATAGTTATTAAATTAATTCTGTGAGATAATAAATGACATTAGCATATTTGATAATTTCCACACTTAGAAGACCTGTAAAAATGATACCTAATTTAAACATTGAACACAGAGTATATATATATATATATATATATATATATATATATATATATATATATATATATATATATATAGTGCCTTGAAAAAGTATTCATACTCCTTGAAATTTTCCACATTTTGTCATGTTACAACCAAAAATAAAAATTTATTTTATTGGGATTTTATGTGATAGACCAACACAAAGTGGCACATAATTGTGAAGTGGAAGGAAAATTATATATTGATTTTTTTATACAAATAAATATGTGAAAAGTGTAGCGTTCATTTGTATTCAACCCCCCCGAGTGAATACGAGTCAATACGAGTCAATACTTTGTAGAACCACCTTTCACTGCAATTTCAGCTGCAAGTCTATTTGGGAATGGCTGTACCAGCTTTGCTAGAGTGACATTTTTGCGCATTCTTCTTTGCAAAATAGCTCAGGCTCTGTCAGATTGGATGGAGAGCATCTGTGAACGGCAATTTTTAAGTCTTGCCACAGATTCTCAATTGGATTTAGGTTTGGACTTTGACTGGGCCATTCAAACACATGAATATGATTTGATCTAAACCTTTCCATTGTTGCTTTGGCTGTATGTTTAGGGTTGTTGTCCTGCTGGAAGGTGAACCTCCGGCCCAGTCTCAAGTCTTTTGCAGACTCTAACAGGTTTTCTTCTAAGATTGCCCTGTATTTAGCTCCATCCATCTTCCCATTAACTCTGACCAGCTTCCCTGTCCCTGCTGAAGAAAAGCACCCCCACAACATGATGCTGCCTCCACCACATTTCACGGTGGGGATGGTGTGTTCAGGGTGATGTGCAGTGTTAGATTTCTGCCACACATAGCGTTTTGCTTTTAGGCCAAAAAGTTCAATTTGGTCTCATCAGACCAGAGCACACTCTTCCACATGTTTGCTGTGTCCCCCACATGGCTTCTCACAAACTGCAAATGGGACTTCTTATGACTTTCTGTCAACAATGGCTTTCTTCTTGCCACTCTTTCATAAAGGTCAGATTTGTGTATATATGTAATAGTTGTCCTGTTGACAGATTCTCCCACTGGAGCTGTGGATCTCTGCAGCTCCTCCAGAGTTACCATGGGCCTCTTGGCTGCTTCTCCGATTAATGCTTTCCTTGCCTGTCCTGTCACTTTAGGTGGACGGCCATGTCTTGGTAGGTTTTCAGCTGTGCCATACTCTTTCCATTTTCGGATGATAGATTGAACAGTGCTCCATGAGATGTTCAAAGCTTGGGATATTTTTTTATAACCTAACTCTGCTTTAAACTTCTCCACAACTTTATCCCTGACCTGTCTGGTGTGTTCCTTGGCCTTCATGGTGCTGTTTGTTCACTAAGGCTCTCTAACAAACCTGTGAGGGCTTCACAGAACAGCTGTATTTATATTGAAATTAAATTACACACGGGTGGACTCTATTTACTAATTGGGTGACTTCGGAAGGCAATTGGTTCCACTAGATTTTAGTTAAGGATATCAGAGTAAATGGGCTGAATACAAATGCACGCCACACTTTTCAGATATTTATTTGTAAAAAATAAAATAAAAAAACATTTATCATTTTCCTTCCAATTCACAATTATGTGCCACTTTGTTTTGGTCTTTCACATAAAATCCCACTAAAATACATTTACGTTTTTGGTTGTAATATGACAAAATGTGGAACATTTCAAGGGGTACGAATACTTTTTCAAGGCACTGTATATAGCTATATCATCCCTATGCAATTTGGACATGAATTTGGCTATTAAATAGCTGTCATAGAGAAGCATGCAAATTTAGTTGTTCCGCACTATCAGATTTTACCAAGAGGGGACAACTTTGGTAAAATATGTCATTGTAGAGCTCCACTCTTCGTATTATGGGTTTGGGGCAGATAGTGTCAGTAACAATAGAAAAACGGTAAGGAATTTTTTGGTAGAAAATGGACAGAGTGTCTCGTCTACCAGAAAACTGTACCTACTAGCATTTTTTTTTCTGACTGTAGTTTCGCTTTAAGATCTGTAAAATGTTTTCTGATCGGTTGTAAAAGTTTTTTTTGTAAATTCTTGCCCTTTACAGTCTATTAAACAAACCCACAATTATATATATATTTCTGAGCCACAACTTTTTTCCAGTTCACTGTAGCATTATTTTTATATGATCTGACTCAATTTTTCCCATGGTAACATTATTATCTGTCAACTTTAGATGTTAGAGGATATAATTTAAGCATCATTCATAATGCTTTAATGGCATTCAGCCAGCTGAGTGGATATATTACATTTGGGGAACGTAAAAGGAAAAAAAAAAAGGAACAAGGAATTAATATAGTTACTGCAAAATAGAAGTAAAATTAAAAATGCTACCTTGCTGGAAGGAAAACACGTTTCTATGCATTGCCTTGGCTCTAATGATAATAGGATGTAAGAACGATTGGAGCCTCATCATTTCCCACCAAGATGACAGTAAACTGTCACTAGTAATGTGCTTTTGAACCCATTTTTCTTCCTTTGTTCCACTGAGTGAACAAGACATTACAAGGTCACTACAAGGGTAAGTACTACTGAAATAAATGGAAACAGTATGACACAAAGTCCATTTTGCTCTTTACAATTCACACCATTATATATTGTAAAAAGTAAACAGGTTAGATTGACTATCGTATTAATGCACCTCTGTAGATAAGTAATCTGCCTTTCAGAGGAACTGAGAGCGAGCAGAATGAAAAGGAGAGAAACAAAAAGCACTTAACTAGTGCTTACACTTATAACTAAATCAGCCCATTCACACGCGACAGGCGTGAAAAAGACTAAGCTATGTATTCTGTAATGTCCACCTAGTTCTGAAACTGGGAGGATTATTATGAAGTGTTATTACATAGCTTAGCAAAGCCAGCTTTGTGGCTTAGTAATAAAACCTTTCTTCCATTTATGAATAATAACAGGGATATGTGCCTGTAAATAGTGCGCTGCTCAGCCCAAGCAGTGAAGAGTGGGTTTGGCCTGCATTATATACTGAGCACTGGTGGTTTTACTGCTACATTCAAAGTGTGTTGCTATGGAGAGAAGTTTGAAAAACAATATTTGCCAGTAAACATAGAGGCAGCTTGTGTTATAGTAACAACCACTAGAGTGTGCAATTTTTATTTAACTAAGACATTGAGGCAAGGGCAACTACAATATCTGTGTCATGTAAAGTGGGAGGTAGTGGTGCGCTGTATGGAGAAATAATAAAGTGCAACAGTGCTATAGAATAGAACACCAAAGTAAACAGAAGAGGCAAATGCTGGTAGTGAGCAAACCTACATACGTGAGGAGCAGGTGTCACAGAATATCCGATGGAAAAATGTCCTAATACAGTGCAAATGTCGCAAATATCCAATATGTAAAACCAATATATAGTGGTGGATATGGGTAAACAATAATAAAATTGATAAATATAGTAAAATATAAGTGAACAATAAGAGTAGGTAAATAAATAAAACGTTGATGTTCGTAGGTAATAAAGTCCAAGGTGATAAAAAATTTTGCCGAATCCTCATTTATAGTGAATCAAGTTTTTCAAAATATCCGTGACAAATTCCTATTTTGATATAAGCAAAGTGCAATAAATAGTGACTTATAAACACAAATGAAGTGACTTGTAAACAATAAAGTGCTATTGATGGTGATTTATTCTGCTGTGTGATGCTGGTGCTGGGTGGCTTCTTATATCCTCCATGCTGAGTAATGTGTGGGTGTCCCCTTACCTTACTGCTGTAAGGTAACAGCATGTAAATGTGTGCCTTTGGGAATGGAAACCTTTGGGAATCCCCTGGCATCCTATCTTGGTGTCTCCGGGTCAGCTGGTAAGTATGGCCTGCTTACAGTCAGCATTAGCGTTGGCGTCCCCCTTTAAGACCCTGGAACTGTCTGGAGCAGATAAAACCTCACCAATGGACCATGGGTGAAAGGAAAGGAACAGGAAGGATGCCCCAATAGTTTAGTATTGTTTCAGCATATTTATTAAATAACAGGCAAAACAAGGACAGGTACTCACATTAAGTTGAATCATACAGTGCAATGTAAATAACGAGCAGCAAGCTCGATAATGTCACTTCCGGTGTCTCAGTCCCGACGCGTGTTCGTCATGATCACGTGACTTCATCAGGGGATGACTAGAGACTTAGGAAGTGTCCTTATATGTGTGTTGTAATTAATCATAATAATATCTGTGTCATCACCCCTAATGTAAGCCATACTTTAGCATGAGTTGGGTGGTTAGCACGTTGGTCTTCAACTACACTTGTAGAAATTGGGTTGCTTATCAAAGACTCTGCTTTCTGATAACCAGACGTTGACAAAACTGCCCCATTGATGTGAAAATGTCAGCTGCACAGTTCAGTTGGTGGCTGACTAAAAATGTAGCAGTCCTTTATCAGTGGGATTAAGGCAGTGTTTCTCAACTTCAGGCCTCAAGGGGCCCCAACAGGTCATGTTTTCAAGCTTTTCATTATTTTTCACAGGTGATTTAATCAGTTTCACTGCATTAGTAATTACCACAGCCGTTTCATCTGAGGGAAATCTTGAAAAAAAATGACCTGTTGGGGCGCCTTGAGGACTGTATTTGATAAACACTGGATTAAACAGTGTTCCAGTAGTTTTTATTTTTTTTTAAAGTCAGCAACTACAAACACTGTAGCTGCTGACTTTTAATAAGGGCACTTACCTGTCCAGCGAGCCCGCGATGTCGGCCCCCGAGGCTGATCTGTCCATCAGATTGGGTGTCTGCGCCATCATTGCAGCTAAGGGAAACCGGCAGTGGAGCCTTGCGGGTTCACTGCCCGTTTCCTACTGCGCATGTGCGATTCGCGCGGCACTTTGTGAATGGCCCCGTCATATTCTGGGACACACACAGGTCCCAGAAGACAACGGGGGAGCTCGACGAAGAGGAGGAAGTGACGGAACTGCTCCGCAGATTAGGAAGACTGAGATTAAATTACACACAGGTGGTCTTTATTTACTAATTAGGTGACTCCTGAAGGCAATTGGTTCCACTAGAATTTAGTTAGGGGTATCAGAGTAAAGGAGGCTGAATACAAATGCACGCACTTTTCAGATTTATTTGTAAAAAAATATAAAAAAACTATTTATCATTTTCCTTCCACTTCACACATTGTGTTGGTCTATCACATAAAATCCCCCTAAAATATACTAAAACATTTACGTTTTTGGTAGTAACATAACAAAATGTGGAAAATTTCAATGGTTATGAATACCTTTCCAAGGCACTGTATATAGGGTTAAAATGGTGTATTTATTTATGTCTGTATTTATTTTATGAGAAAGCAGAAAAAAAAATGTGGAAAATTTCAATGGTTATGAATACCTTTCCAAGGCACTGTATATTTTATGAGAAAGCAGAAAAAATACTTCTATATTTCCACACATCACCCCCTATTCACCTGAACACACATCTTGGAAGATGTCCAGAAGAAAATATTTTAGGTGAAATATGTGTTTTGCTTTGGGCATTAAGGCACCTTCAGCATCTTGGGTTGCACAGGGAGGTTGAACATCATAAAAAATAGAAAGAGTGTATAGTTTAAAAGAGTTTTTTTTTTGTTAACTTTATATTGTAGTTACATAATAAAACATCAGGTTGTTTAACACAGGACCAGGACAGGAATCTGACAATGACGAAATTACTTCTTCTGTTATACATGGCACAGCAGGCCTCCACCAGGGCATTGTGGACCACAAACAATATAGGCTGATGGTTAGTAAAAAAAATCAAAAAAAAAATCAGAAAAAAGGATAGGATGTGACATCCTCACTGGAACAGAAACGCTAGAAAGTCTTAAAAGGAAATATTTTTTTTTTTTATAGAGAGGTACATTTCTAGACTTAGATGACTAACAACATAAGACTTTTTTCACTGCTAAGAGTTGTGGATTCATGAGCCAAGCTTGGACAGGCTGACCTGGAAGACCATACCAATCCTCCAGTGGGCTCCCACAATAAAGCACAAAAAGCTTGGTGGCTAGTGTGATTAATCTGATCGCCTCGGCACCACCTCTCAACATGTTCTGTCCTTCCCCTGATAACAATGCCTGCACTACTACACAGGCAAGAGATAGAGAGAGACAAATGGGGAGCATATCATGGTGCTAAGGCTGTGAGTGACATATTGCTGGTCTGGGGCTTATGGATTAATGATTGCATATAGTACTTTGGTAAGTTAGAATACGATGGGGGTGTATAGTTTGCTTTTGTTGTGTGATCAATTAGCTCCCCTACACACATTTGTGGTGTGTTAATGCATGCATGTTAACATGCTGTAGGTCACGAGTTGATGAGTGTTAAGACAGTCCATTTATTTTGAATGGCCTGAAAATACACCCCATAGTGCACTTCATATGGATATAACCCTTTTTTGACAACGCACCACACTACAACCTATTGTAGTGCTGCATTGCAACACAATGCTTTGTTTTAATATATTGGGGTGCCATTAAAAATGAATGGCAACACAGTACACCAACATGTGCATGGTGTGTTACCACAAGGCAAAGCTTTTAGGCCATCCCAAGATACAAATATGGTGCAATACATTGTAGACCTCTCAATATCCTAGACCCCAGAGGACTGCCCTGGGATTTTATAAAAACCTCAGAGTTCTAGTGTCCTAGGCCATGTGTTTGTTAAACTTTGGCTGTGGAACAGCATTTTAATAGTCACACACATTGTCTCAGATTCTATTTATCCCCTTCAAACCACTCCCATTAAACAGTACAATACAAACCATGACAAATTTTTGCCACAACATGTTTATCTTATTCTCATATATCTTTATTTCTTGAATTTCTTGAATGTTAAAGTATACATAAAGTAATGTTGTGATTTGACCCAACACAACTAATTGTTTTAAAATTTAAGATAAATAGTCCGCGCTTAGGATAGGAGTAGAGGTATGCAGCCTCCCCTGAATGGACTCCCTAGGGAGCCAGTGATAAAGTAAAAGTAATGAAGGGATGGTGGCGCTCCCTAGTAAGAAAATGTGTACGTGACCACACTACCTAACACACTTAATAGGCTAAAAGTAATAATAAATAAATTGACAACAAAAAGGTGTGTAAATATAGAAACCAATGGTGAAGTGATCCATAGATTAGCACTCCATAATAATCCAGCCTGGGAACACTCAAAACTAAGTGTAATACCAGAAGGAAAGCTGATGGGGCTAATCACTTAAGTTGATGCAGGAAACTATGTGTGGTAAATTGGAATAGTGTGTGTCCACCTACTACCATCTCACACCATCCTAAATACAATCAATACATGTGATACATATAATACATATAAGTGAATTATCTATACGTGATAACAGCAATAACCATAAATTAAAATAATTGAAAAAAATACATAACATGAGCCACATAAGGGGATGTGTGAACCCTGTGGTAAAAGATATACATATATATGTGTATATATACACGTGAAAAGTCCTCCCCGGGTTGGGTGATCCAAAAGGTATACAAAAAAGAAAAAAGAGAAAATATATATACAAATGTTCAGTGATCAGTGACTTTAGTGACTTCGCTGTTGTAGATAAGGTGACTTCGTGCTGCCCATATGGTCCCACACTCACCGGAAACTACCACCCCTGCAGGGGTAAAAGGTATAAATGGAGATCCGTCAGTGGTCCCTCTCCCAGAAATGGATCGATATCCCACTCCTTCGTATCCACGGGGGCGGTCACAGGATCTAGGTACCAGCGTCAGCACTCCATTCTCCATGAAATTCAGAAAAAATGTCCCTCCATGGCAAAAATTAAAAAGAAAGATAGGGGACTCATAGCGCAAAATGTAAAAACAAATTATACTTTATTAAAATAAAGCAAAAAAATGTAAAACAAAAATAAGGTTAAAAAAGTATAACAGAGTCCCGGCGGGCTAGTATAGGGCTTTAAAGCCTGAATGCCCTCTATTAAAAATAGTGCACAGTGGCCGCTTGCGTCCCAGCAGCGTTCCAAGCCTCCTGCGCTAACCGGAAGTGAGGTAAGTACGCCTTACGCACGTTTCGTCATGTGACTTTGTCAAAAGCGATACCATCTCACTCCACTTCCTGCTATTTAAACCACACGGAGATACTTGGCACATCCCATATGCAAATTACTTAGGCTAAGCGCCCTATCAGGACCCTCCCGCATAGTGGATATCCCTCCCCACGTAAACTCCTAGGGGAGTGGTATGCGAATAAGGGTGAAGTGCACAGCTAAATTGGATTAGCTTATAAGGCCCCAATCAGTAAGGCAATAGCCTCATATCTCCGCAGGTTTTTACACAAATACTGGAAATCCCAGCTTGGCACAAAAATGTTGCATAAAAGGTTTATTACATAGCATACCAAGCAGCCAGCTGCCTGGTCTAAACGACAGCACTCCATTGCTATATAAACAAAATATTGCACAGTGGGAAACCTACTCCACTCTGTTGCACTCCCTCATTGGTGCAAAGCCAGCTACTACCTAGTAAAACTAGTTGCAGTGGCCTTCACTTACACAGAAATGGGCGGGTGCCCTGGGGCAGCCCGTGGGTTAACAGTCCCACTATGTATAATAGAGAGAACTCGTTAAGGAGGACGGTAAGTGTTAAGTAAAATCATAAAGGTATGGAAGTGATTATATATGAGAGAAGAGAACGGTGATCTCATGTCAAGAAAGTTAATTTTAGCTATACAATGGATCCATAGTGTACTTGCTGATAAATATGATCCACCAGAAGATGGAATATATAGTATATTTTCTATATTATTATGCCGATCGCATATCAGGCTATGGTGAGAGATCAAAGGTGTATATATATAATGTATAAGTTTATATATACCAACGATAAGATTTATACAAGGCAGTACACGGTACTGTGGTGGGTTAGGCAGCTGGCTCGCTGGTTTACATAAACGCAGCCCTGGACATAAGTCAAACCCAGCTATTACCCTGTAACCTAAGGGGCCTTTAAACAGGCAGTAATCGATAAACCTGATAGTCTGAGAATCTGTGAGTGATGGCATATATCCCCCTATTCTTTAAATGGAGGAGGGTGAGTGAAGGGAGGGGAAAGGAAATATTAAGAATATACCACAAATAGATGTGGGAATTGATAGTAAGTGAAGCAGACATCTCCATAAAACTAAGAAAATATATCTACCGGTAATAGCTCCAGTGAGGATACCGGAGCATAAGTTGGGAAGCTATACCCTGTAGCATTTGGGCCCCAAGTATGTAAGAGTGGGGCAAGGAACCCTTTGATCCATACATCAGTAGCCCTACAAATGGAGTGTAGGGAGGTAAGTAAATATCATGAGGATACATCGGGGGAAGTGGACAGTTCCACTGAGCTAGACACCCCGCAATCGAGAAAAGATATATAAAAATAAGATGGAATACAAGATAAGATATCAACATAGGGGCCTGAAAGGGACATCAGGGGTTGGCTAAAAAGCAGTTGAGGTCGATATCTAGGTTGAGGCCCCTAGGGGCAAGTGACCCCAACCTATATATCCAGCTAGTCTCGTTCCTCGAGATGAGGGTGCACTTGTTACCCCCTCTCCAATGGTCGTCTATATGATCAATGCCATAAAATATAATGCCCGAAGGGTCTCTACGGTGCACTTCATCGAA
Organism: Lithobates sylvaticus; assembly: GCA_028564925.1. NCBI lineage: Eukaryota > Metazoa > Chordata > Amphibia > Anura > Ranidae > Lithobates > Lithobates sylvaticus. The sequence goes on from CM053027.1 coordinate 78,487,627, forward strand.
GTGCCTCGAGAGATTGTGTTTTGGATACCCTTTCCGGATGTTGTTAATGTGTTCTCTAATCCTTATAAATAGGGGCCGGGTGGTCCTCCCTATATACTGCAAGTGACAGGGACACTCTATGACATATGTCACATGCGTGCTGTGACAGGTTATCAGCTGCTTAATTGGATACTCTTTATGGTCTACTGTGGACTTGAATGTCTCTCGTTTCCTGGGCTGTCTTCTGGTGACTCTACATGGTAGGCATCGTTGGCATCTGTAGAATCCCTTCATTTGTTCAAATATTTTAGTTCGTTTTGGGGGGTCGATGACATTATGTACAATATGCGTTCGAAGATTGGGTGCTCTTCTGTAAATGAATCGCGGCTTGTTCGGGAGAATTTTGGATAGGGTACGGTCCTCTTTGAGGATAGGCCAATACTTGGTGATGATTTTTTCAACCTGCCTGTACTGATTGTTGAAACCTGTTATAAAGGTAGTTTTCATTTCGTCATCCTTTATCTTTTGTTTATTTACAAGTAGGGATCTCCTATCTATACCTCCAATGTCTGCTTTCAGTTTCATCAGTTTGTCTCGTTGGTATCCTTTCTCTTCAAACCGCTGAATTAAGATTTCTGATTGCACCTCATAGTCTTCAAGTTTCTGACAGTTCCTCCGAATCCTCAAAAGCTGGCCCTTGGGGATGTTATTCTTCCATTTGGGGTGGTGGCAGCTTGAGATTGGGATATACCCATTCCTGTCTGTACTTTTGAAGAAAGTGCGTGTACATAAACCATCACCCTCTTTGAAGATCTCCAGGTCTAGGTATTCTACTCTTAGGTAGTCCCACTTCCCTGTGAAGGTGATGCCATACATGTTGATGTTTAGATCAGCAAGGAATTTGGTAAGAGTGTCAGGGGTTCCATCCCATAGGATGATCAGGTCATCTATGTACCTCCGGTACAGCCTGATTTCGGGGATGTTCTTGGAATAGACATGCTCTTCCTCCCACATATCCATGAAAAGGTTTGCTACACTTGGAGCGTAGCGAGCCCCCATAGCAACCCCTTTTGTTTGTACGTAATACTCTTTCCCATACCAGAAATAATTGCATTCCATCGCTAATTTAAGCCCCTCAAGGATATAGTTGATTTGTAGTTGCTTCATGTTGGTATTTTCATGAAGCGCTTTCTCTACACCTGATATCCCATCTCGTTGTACTATGCTGGTATAGAGTGAGTTGACGTCTACTGTCACAAGTATCCAGTTTGCAGCTCCCCTGATGTCTTGCAGTTCCTGTATAAGCTGCAAACTGTCTCTTAAGTGTGATCTCCCCTGCTTCACCAGTGGTTTCAAGAACGTGTCAAGATATTCACCTGATCTGGAGAATATGGAATTGATCCCACTGATGATAGGTCTTCCAGGGGGTTTTACTATTCTTTTATGGATCTTAGGTGTATAATAAATGACCGGAGTTTTTGTGGAATTTGAGACTAGGTATGCTGATTCCTTATTATTAAGGATGCCGGTCTTCTTTCCCTTCTTCACGTATGCGATCAGTTTTGTTTCAAATTTCTTTTTGGGGTTCCCCTTTAGTTTCTTATAAGTGTTTTCAACTGCAAGAATGTTGCCCATCTCCTCTTTGTACTCTTCTTTGCTCAGTATGACCAGCCCTCCCCCCTTGTCTGCTGGTCTGATGATGACTTCATGCCGTTTACTGAGATCTTTAATTGCTTTCCATATGTTCTTACTCTTCCTGTTTACCTTACTCTCCATGTGTCTCAGGTCATCTTCAACCATTTTTTGAAAGGCTCCTAGGCACTGACTCCCTGGAGTCTTAGGATTGAAGGTGGAATTATTCTTCAAATTAGATTGGGCATATTCTGGGGTATCCTTAGTTCTAGTATCAGTGTTCAGGGCAAAGTGCTTTCTCAGATTAAGCTTTCTCATAAACTTTTGGAGGTCTATATACACCTCAAATTTATCCAAGTTCTTGTCCGGGGCAAATTTAAGCCCCAGGTCAAGAACTCTCAATTCCTCAGTGGTAAACTCAATATCGGTTAGATTAAAGATGCCTTTCCCTAGTGTTCCCGTCTTCTTTTTCTTCCTGCCAGCTCTCCTTCCTCTTGCCTTCCTCCTCTTTCCTGGTTTCTCATTGCTGTTCCAGTATCTCTTCCCTGACCCAACCCGGGGAGGACTTTTCACGTGTATATATACACATATATATGTATATCTTTTACCACAGGGTTCACACATCCCCTTATGTGGCTCATGTTATGTATTTTTTTCAATTATTTTAATTTATGGTTATTGCTGTTATCACGTATAGATAATTCACTTATATGTATTATATGTATCACATGTATTGATTGTATTTAGGATGGTGTGAGATGGTAGTAGGTGGACACACCCTATTCCAATTTACCACACATAGTTTCCTGCATCAACTTAAGTGATTAGCCCCATCAGCTTTCCTTCTGGTATTACACTTAGTTTTGAGTGTCCCCAGGCTGGATTATTATGGAGTGCTAATCTATGGATCACTTCACCATTGGTTTCTATATTTACACACCTTTTTGTTGTCAATTTATTTATTATTACTTTTAGCCTATTAAGTGTGTTAGGTAGTGTGGTCACGTACACATTTTCTTACTAGGGAGCGCCACCATCCCTTCATTACTTTTACTTTAATTGTTTTAAAATGTTGTTGCCGTTTGTTGAACTTTTAATGACTGATATTATTCCAGTGGCAGCATGGAATGCTCTTGCTAGGTAATATAATTGTTGTTTTAATTTGGTATCATTTGCTACCGTATTTATCGGCGTATAACACGCACCGGCGTATAACACGCACCCCAAGTTTAGGAGGGCATTTTAAGGAAAAAAGTTTTAGGAGGGAAGTTTAGGGGAAAAAAAGCAGCGTCCTTTGCAGCTTGCCCAGCGTCATTTGCAGCTTGCCCAGAGTCATTTGCAGCCTTGCCCAGCGTCATTTGCAGCCTTGCCCAGCGTCATTGCAGCTTGCCCAGCATCATTGCAGCTTGCCCAGTGTCATTGTAGCTTGCCCAGCATCATTTGCAGCTTGCCCAGCATCATTTGCAGCCTTGCCCAGCGTCATTTGCAGCCTTGCCCAGCGTCATTTGCAGCCTTGCCCAGCGTTATTGCAGCCTTGCCCAGTGTCATTGTAGCTTGCCAGCGTAATTTTCAGTCTTCTCCGGGTTTAAATTTCCCGCTGCCAAGATGCTCTGTCGCGTGCGCCGCTGAAAAAGACCGAAGCGTGGCCGAAAAAGACAGAAGCGCCCCCGGAAAAAGCAGAGCCGACTGTTCGGCTCCGCTTGCGGTCCCGCCTGCCTGCTGTTTCCAGAGCGAGTGCAGGGAGGCGGGACTACGAGCAGAGCCGAACAGTCTGCTCTGTCTTTTCCGGCCCCGCTTCGTTTTTTCCGGCCGCGATTCAGTCTTTTTCGGCAGCGCTCGCTATTTTTCGTCGGCGCTTGCCATTTTTGTCATTTTTTTTGGGGTATCGGCGTATAACACGCACCCACGACTTTCCCCCGATTTTAAGGGGGAAAAAGTGCGTGTTATACGCCGATAAATACGGTATACTATCCTTGTATTATGTGCATTAGTGTGATATAATGTGCTGTATTGGCTAGATATAATGAGGTATAGTATCATGTTATAATATACTATGGTGGCAAGGTATAGACATGTTACCATCAATACATGTCCCTGAAAACAACACAGTTTTCATGTCCACAGTAATCCACACCCACAATTTGCAATGAAGCATTACACACACCATTGTGAGGTAGCCCCCTGGCATTGCCATGGCATAGAAATGACTTTTGTCTTTTGGTCACACAGGGCAGTTGATAATGAAACAGATAATGTTACTGGGCAGTGGCGCTACAATGTGATCAGCGATGGACTTTAACCTAAGGAGGAGTCAGGGTGGCTTAAATGAAAAAAAGTAATTGGCACTGGTTAGGTTATGTGACCTGCACTGGGAGAGAAGAGTTTACAGGATTAATGGAATGTAACTATTTGACATATCTTTGTAATGTTTTTGTGATGCCTGAGGGAAATTATTTTAAATAACCCAGACTATTGTAGATAGTTTAGGTCCATTTTACAGAAGAGAGAGAAATGTAATATTTTATCTTTTTCTCTCACAGTGGGAAAACAAGTTTAACATCAATTTTTCTGCTCAATATTCAATTCTTAGCAATAGGTCAGCATAAAAATTGTATATATTGGCATTGCTATCTAACGTTATATTAATATATATTCCATGAAAACCGAGCTCCAAACAAAAAAAAAAAATGTTGTCCCTATAAGGTCAGGATAAAAAGTGAGCAGAACCTGGGTCACTAGCCCAGATAGACGCACACAGCAGTAAAAAAACACATTAAAATCAACAGAGGTGCTTTCTCTAGTGTTTTGATGCTGGCTCGCTTACTAGCTTTTTGTCCCCATAAAACCATGACAGAAAATAAGGAGAGATCTCCCAATTTGGGACACAGACAGCAATAAATGTCTTGGTGATGTTTGAACCCATAATCACATTTCCGGAACTGGGCTTTACAATGTAACTAGGCTGAAGGCATGGTTACGGGTTATCAGTACTACTCCAGCCACAGTAGATAAAGAAGAAAGAAACGTTATGTAGGAAAAGATATGAAGCATGAAATGATTAGTAGTTATGATCACATTCAAATCTGGACTTTTTGAATGTGGCTAAGCACTAACTACTATCATGACCTGGTTAAATAAAAACCTTCACAGACCACAGCTCGAACGTTATTGTGATCCTTTGGTTTCAAAATCGAATCTAGGGCTTTAGTATTTTTATCCTGGCATTATGTTGAAGCACTTCGGAAGGACATGAAACATAATATTTAAAATGACAATATATAGATTATCCCTCACACTGTCCAATTTTACCCATGCAAAGGCATGAAGGTAAAACCCTACATTAACTAACACATTTTAACCCTGTCAACATTTCACATTTCAGTAGCCTAAAAATAGGTAAGTACTGTATAAACATATTTTTTACACAGGTAAGCATTGGTGTTAGTAAGGGGGGAGGGAGTATTTTTAAGATTAGTTAGGATTATCATGGTAAATCAGCTGGTTATTGCAATAAAAGACAGTGTCCATCTCTCCAGGTGGTCCACTTCTCCTTCGTTCCAATGTGCAGTTTTGGAAAACCTCTTTGACATTCAACAAATGTGTCAAATACTTGCATTTCCTGGTGTGTTATTGGTTCTTTCCTCCTGACCAGCATTTAGAGACCTAAGACAGGAACCGGCTGAGATTCAAACCATTAATGGTTAGGCTGAATGTAACAAATTGATCGATCAACTTGGGTACATCCTGCATGCCAGATTCACTACCAATTATCGCAAGCGGCTGCTATAGCCCCTAGCGATAATCACTGTCTTCTTTTGGCGAGGACCCTTCCTCCCTCTGTCAGGAGAAGACAATTGCTGATTCTCCTGTCAGCACTGTCTGAGTTGATGGAGGAATCTATCCATGGTTGTGTAGCGGGTGTCTCCTTTCTTCCGCGACCCTGCCAAGCTGACCACCGTGATGTACACAGGCTTTCCCCCGGCAAGGACGCCCTTCTCCCTCTTCTCCTGGTGAGGACGCCTCCCTCCCTCTGCCAGGAGAAGACAATTGCTGATTCTCCTCTCAGCACTGTCTGAGTTGATGGGGGGAATCATGCAAATTTCTTTCATGCAATCCATGGTTGTGTAGTGGGTGTCTCCTTTCTTCCGTGACCCCGCCAAGCTGGCCACCGCGATGTACACAGGCTTTCCCCTCCGGCAAGGATGTCCTTCTCCCTCTTCTCCTGGTGAGGTCGCCTTCCTCCCTCTGTCAGGAGAAGACAATTGCTGATTCTCCTGTCAGCACTGTCTGAGTTGATGGGGAAATCGTGCAAATTTCTTTTATGCAATCCATAGTTGCGTAGCGGGTGTCTCCTTTCTTCCGTGACCCCGCCAAGCTCTGCATTGTACACAGGCTTTCCAGTCTGAAAGAGAGAGAAAGCTGCCTATCAGTGTCGGCATGGGCTTTTCACCCCCTCTCCCTCTCTTCTCACACACACACAGGCATCAGGCTATTCTGTTCCTCCCCTGTGTTCTTATTGGCAGGAGGAAGAAAGCCAATTAAAAGAGCAGTTACAGGAACCAATCGATGGGGCTTTAACAAGCAGCAGCTGAGAAGGACTCTGGAATATAAAGTCTCAGGACAGAGTGGCCTCACTGACTTTTAAAGAGGCAGGATTACAAATCCCAGCATGCTCTGCTGACAGGAAAGGAGAGACTCCATTTTGATTCCCTGAGGAGAATTTAGTCAGCACAAAGCAGAGGAAGAGATCAGACCTGAGGGAGTGATGCTGTCTCTCAGGTGAGTTCACTGGGAAATTCAGGCCTCCGCCACCAGTCCGGTCATCCAGCCTGAGAGAGGGGGATCCCAGGTGCAGATCCAGGTGCACCTGCACCAGGCCTGACACAAAAAGGGGTAAATTCTCTGCTCTCCTCCTGCCTGGACTCATAAAGCCAACCTGAGTAAAGGTAACCAATCCGATTTAAAGTGTCATATTGTGCTTTATTTGTCATTAAGGTGTGCCTCTGCTCTTGGGGACATTCTCAGGTTTGGAATCCCCTGAAAGCAGGTTGAATATAGGATTGAGAACTATGTTGCTCTTAAATCTTAGTTATGGCTCTCTAGTTGATTACTTGAATATATACTGTTACTGTCTGTTATTCTTCCACAGAAATATTGCAGTAAAGACAATTTCTGTGTTTTATCATAATGTGTGTGTCTCTCATTGGTCATTGCACTTACACTGTTGCCAGGTGTGCCAGAGGGGGCTGAGGCTGTTGTTAGGGTTAAGAGGCAGAGTAACTAACTTAAGCGGCTCTTACGGGGGTAGCGCTACATTTGTAGAAAATAAATTTGCATCATGTATGTCCGGACTAACAGGGTCTTTTTAAAACATTTTTGAGATAAGTTAAAGCAAGTCGATATATTTTGCTTGTTCCTATAAGGAAGTAAAACGTTCAATTCATTCTCTTTATAGACTCTAAAACCAAACTCCCTGCTACATCTCTGGGGTCTCCAACAAAGCTGTCTCTAGACTCATCTCTAGCTCTTTAGGAAGGGGTCTCATACTTAATGGTATTTATTGAGCGGATAGCTGAAGGAATAAGTGCAACTGACTTTTTCTCATAATGCCTTGAAGAAATAAGGGGTAGACCCTGTATCACGAGGGGAAGCTCTCACTGTTGGAGACCCTGAGAAATATAAAAATCCCACACTTGATTTAATTCCCCTCTGTCCAACAAAAAAAATGAAATATATTTTCAGTGAACTTATACTGTAATAAGAAAGCTGTGTGCACTAACACCTCTATAGAAGTATATACTTGTATTGCTTTACCACAATATATACAATTATATTAAATTTGTGACATTACAAAAGAGTAAAAAAAAAATAAAAAAACATAGTGACAGATGCACCCCAAGCCAAAAAAACAATAACATTTGATAAATGACAAGGACAAAGAATGAAATAAACTCTAACAGCAATGTGGAAGAAAATGAAAAGAGTATAGGAAAGTAAGACTAGCGGGGAGATGGAGGGAGGTTACAGAGGTGAGAATGGTCATAAAACAGACATAAAAATATCTAGTTGTGATTTAAGAATCCCCGGTCACTATTAAGTCAATTTTCTCTCTTGTCAAAAAGTATTATCACTGTCACTTCAAAATGCTTCTTCCCCTGAATGTTTCCAATTTTCTTTTGCAGGACAGAGATATTATTAGCTTCCATTACTAATCACCCTGCTTTGTGGCCTGTTATTGCATGTCTGTTAATTCATTGTCACCCACCCGCACTATAATAAACCACAAAAGACATCACTATTATACACCAGTGGGATATCATTTTGACACTCAATAAAAGACCTTGAAATAGAACCTCAAAGGCAAAGAAAATATATTTAATTAAAATTAATGGCTTTTGCCCTGAATGCTAGCTTTACAGTGACCTGGGCTGCTTAAATCCCATGGGGATTTAGTAATCATTTCCTCTGTGCCTTGTGCTCTGTCTTCTTTGCTGTGTTTTACCATTTTTGCTTTCTTTTGCTATTTAGAAGGTTCTTTCTCCAGTGCTGGCAAATTATTTGAACATGAAAAAAATGCATTGTTTCCCATGGGGCTTGTTCACACCATGGTATTGTGATGAGAGGTGTAACATTGTCATAATAATTTCAATTTTTTCCTGTGATGACATACAAAATGCTTCAAAGCACCTGTAAACGCTTAAAAAATGCATATAAAAACGCTTGCCCTATACTGTGCCATGGTTTTGAAAGTGACTGTCATCACTGACTTCAAAGTTCAGTTCACATCAGTTTGCTAAAACACTGTGTAATCTTAAAAGAGAAGTATGGACAAAAAACCAACTCACCTAGGTGGATGCATCTGTCCCCCGCTGGCTCTGCAGGTGAGAACTGAACAATCAAACACAGCTGAGCGGTCAGTTCTGCCCACTGCTCTGAGCAGAGAACTGTGACTCTCAGTGTCTAGCTCTCTGCTGTGCCACTCCAGCGCTCATTGGATTGCTGGGCTGTAGAAGGGGTGGGAGATGTTGTCTCAGGCTCTCTGAGCGGCTGAGCCAGCTGCTGGTTCAGGTATCTGGGTGGACCCAGTCATATGATCGAGAGGGGACCCCCAGATCCCAGCCCCCCCCCTGTGTGAAATGGTAACGGGGTACCCCTACCATTGCACAAAAAAAAGTGTCAAAATGTTAAAAACGACAAGACACAGCTTGGGGACAAGTCCTTTATTAAAAAATAAAAAATAAGTGCCCCACAATGTCCATTCATCTTCTTCTATCTCCCCGCGACGGACCGAAAAAAAAAAAAAAAAGCCCAGACCGATCCGCCTCAATGGGAGGTTCCCGCCGCGTGATGCTTCTGTGCTGATGACAGTTCTTATATAACTAAGGCCAGGGCCACCCATGATGTTCCCGGGTGACCCCGTCCCCTCTGACCACGGGGACTTCCCTATGGCTTCCCCGTGGCGTCAGAGGGGGGTGGGTCCACCCAGTTACGTAAACTTAGATTCATAAGAGCCAAACCTGAGTGACCATGCAATGTGTGACAGTATCGTTGTTTTTAGTCTCCACCAGGGGCTTATGTGAAAGGAGGGAATAACTAGACTGAAGAGTAGGGGGCACATTTGCCCTTCAATTCAGTATATTGGGCTGGTGTCCCTGAGTGATCTTTACTATTAAGATATTGGTCAGTACGGGACCAGCAGTAAGTAACACACATAGGGCATTATATAGCTACCTATATATTAGGATTTGTGTTCATACAGTAGCTTCTGGCAGAGGAAAGCCTTTCAGCTCTTACATAATTTGTGTGTTTGAGATGTTATGATGCTGATGTTGAAAGATGTGAAATGGATGTTACATTAAATCTTTTATCTTGGCCACCATTAGCTGCAGCAATTTGGTACACTCTTCATGGTACCTGATTTTTGGCCCAGAGAAATCTGATCCTACCGTGGTCTCTACCATGACAGGACCAGCCGTGGTCTGTGTCTGGTCAACCAGCAAGGGATCAGTGAACATATCCCCTTCTGAATCAGGGCAGAACAGAACAGATAAACAATTAGTATGACTCCTGCGCAACCAATAAAACTATAATAATAATGTGACTTGGTTGAAATAGCTGTTGCTAACACCTGTATTCCCATGCCTTAAAATGATAAATAAAAAGGAGGTTGTTGTGCTGCTAATCAATTATTTAAATTACGTGAATTATCCCAATACGTGTGTAAATTCACGAATAAAACTTATGACATAAACATTGTGTCAATTAATATCAAAGAAATTTGCAAACACAAATTGCTGGACATTAAACAACGTATAGTGATCAGTTTCTTCTTAAACATCCAGTAATTACAGTAAGATTGTGTTGTTCTTAAATGTCCCACAACAATATGGGTAGTTGTGGCACCTCAGTGCCCTCAGAACTCTCACCTTCAATCAATAAAATTGTGCCTGAATGGAGATCATCCATCAAGATATCTCCAATTTACGGACACTTCAAAGCCTTCTGTCTACTATGGACTCTCTTGCTGCAATGCACAATGCCGCCAATATATCTGGGGTATGGTCCCTTTAAAACTCCGGACTACTCATGCAGCTATACTCATGTTGTAAAATAACATATAAATTTCTTGTTAAAAAAAAAATAACATATAAAAACTCCCCATAGTATAGTATGTTAAAGCAGAAGTAAACCCATCGATTTAACAGGCTAAAAAAAAAAGGCATGCCGTGAATGCTAACTGCACATTGGCTGTGCTCTCAACCAAACAGTCAAACCATCCAATGGCTGGTGTCATAACAGATCACATGTGCAGCACTGTGGCAGTTGAAGATTAAACAGAGGCAAAGATGGCAGCTTCCTTGGATGAAAACGATAGGGGGGTTTACTTCCACTTTAAATGTGCTTTTTTATTATAATGTAATGCACTTACAATGTAAAAACTTTTAAAAACACACAGTAAATGATACCAGGTACCATCTCTTGTGGTCTGTGCCTGCCTCTGCTCATGCCCTACACGTTACGTCACGGTCACGTGACTTCACCAGTTGACGGTGATGTTATGCAGAAGGCGAGACCGGAGACAGACACAGACCGGAAGTGATGTAGGAGGGAGTGTGTCCCGGTACCTGGTGTCATTTACTGTGACTTTTTAAAAGTTTTTGCATTGTAAGTGCATTATCATTACAATAAATATGTTTTTTTTTTTTTTTTTTATACTGCAGGAGCTTTCCAGACCCATATAAGATCTATGAATGACTGTATGTAAACAGACTTGTGTCTGTTTACATCAAAAAATAGAAAATAATGTAGACTTTTTTAATTTTGTTCCTAAACCTGGATGAATTAGGAGGTAATGGAACATGCATCTGTTTATATCTGCCTGTTAACAGACTTACATGGAGCATGTCATCAGGTTTACGTGAAAAAATGACAGGCAGACCTGTTTGGATTTCCCTTTTGAAAGGGGCCTAAGCATAATTTGTAGGCTGCATTGCTGACTTGTCCTTCAAAAATTTCAAGTTGCCTGACTGTTAACCAAAAAACATCAACATGCCCCAGGGTAGCCAACACCACTGAGTCTATTTTTTGACCGAGACAGAAAAAGGAAAGGCAAGGTTATGCAGGCAAGTTGGTTACAAGGGATTAGGAGACTTTCAGAGATAACTGTTAGCAGGAAGAGGTCAATACAGAATGAAGGACCCAGTGTGAGCTTCTTAGCTACTTCACACCCCAACATGTGCCCTAACAGCGCATTAAAATTCAGCATAGAAAGTCTAAAAGGAGCTGGCCTTGTGAATCAAACAACTTCAAATGACACAAACAAGCTCTCATCATTTTGAAATCGAATTTACTAGAAAAGACACGTTTTTAGTTATTCATACTTGAAAAAGTTTCATCCTAGTATAAAACCAAGTACAGAAGTAAAATAAGTAGTTTTCTAATATTGATGTGCTATCTAAGTAGTGTCTGGCTCGTATTTAGCTTTCTTTGTCTTTTCTCTGTCTAGCCAGTGCTATTTACATTACAAGATTGCTTTATTCTATGTAAGCCCCATACTTATCCGCTCTTCCTTTATCTTGTTCTAATCTGTTGCATATCCCTCTTCCTTTATGAGTCTCAGCATTCTCTGAAGAGCTCTTTCTTTCTTACCCACAGAGCCGTGTCACATCAGAAATAATTTTCTTTCCCGTCTTTGGTATTCTTCCCACTAAGCTTCTCCCTTCTTTAGGTTCTAATTGAAAATATACTTCTATGTTTTCAAATAGGAATTACTGTAGACTAAGAGACTAGTGAATAGAAACAAAGAGAGGCATAGTGGAATGGCTCAAACCCCTGATGTACTTATAATCCTATTGCACCTGCATGGTTCCCACTGTGGATGATTTGGACTCACAGATGGCATTTAATCTCAGATGTACCTTTAGCAGCATCTTTATGCCATTTCTATTACTTTTTGTCATAGTGATGCACACTGTAATTGCTTTTTACAAGTTATTAAAATGAACCCTAGGTAACCAATAAAAAACAGTTGAAATACATATATGTGAACTGCTTTATTTTCTGCCAAAGAAATTGTAGTTCTGTTCAGCCAATTTGCCAAAGTGCAGCCAGGTCCTCAGGGTTCATAGGAACAGCAGCGCAGCTCCACCCAAAAAGGAAGGTTCCGCTTTAAGGCCTCCACCCCAACTCCTTTTTGTGAAATGGATCTTTTGGGGATGTTGACAGGTACCAGGTCTCCTTCACCCCCTCCCACCCGCAGTCTTCTAGAAACTGTGATGTTGTGGGACCATTCACAGTGCATAGCGCCACTCGCGCATGTGCAGTGGGCACCTGGCTGTGAAGCCACAAGCTGCAGCCATAGTAAAGATGCCAGTGCTGGGGAGAGAGGACACAGGGTGAAAACGGCTGGGCCAAGCACAGCGCTGGATCGTGAGACAGGTGATTGGTGTTTATTAAAAGTCAGCAACTTTTGACTTATATTTTTTACATTGGAGACTGGAGCTCCACTGCCACCTGTTGATTAGATTATGAAGGTGTAAAAGCTCATTGATGAGGTTATCCCTTTGCTCTGGTCTTCAGTAAACATGTTAGCTGTGGTTGATAGCACTGTGCCAAACAACAGAGCCCTGTTTTTGTGCTGCCAATCCACTTCCACTCTCTGTGCTGCTGTATAGAGAACAGCCAGTACATTATATCAGCCTGCTAGGTCTATCTAACACATTTTAAGTAGACCTAGCATGATCTATGTTTCCCCATGTTAAAATAATTCTATAGGCAAAACTTTTTATTATTTTTTTTTCATTTTGGATAGAGCAAGGGAGAGCTATAAGTCAGATTTTTTTTTGCCTTCTGTGTCCCATTGCAGAGAATTTCTTTCACTTCCTGAGCAAACAGGAGGTTAGAGGGAATCCATGCAAATTAAAAGAATTCCTTGGGGACCCCCAGGTCATCAGAACTAGTGTCCCCACTGGAAGATTTACCCTTTATTACGTTTCTGGGGACAACCCAAAATTTGGGATTTCCTTTTACTTTCACTTTCAATGATAATGGTAAACAGGACAAATAGAGAGGGTGAATCTCCTTAAGGGGGCACAGACAGCAACAAAAACTGACAGGTGTTCTAATCCATCTACACTTTCTCTGAAACTGAAAAAAAAATGTTTTGCCTTTAGTTATACTTTAAATGCAGTCATGCTGGGTAACGTGTAGGTAAAATAGTTACAGTTACTTAACCACTTCAGCCCCGGACCAATTGGCAGCCAAAGGACCAGGCCCCTTTTTGCGATTCGGCACTGCGTCGCTTTAACTGACAATTGCGACGTGGCTCCCAAACAAAATTGGTGTCCTTTTTTTCCCACAAATAGAGCTTTCTTTTGGTGGTATTTGATCGCCCCTGCGGTTTTTATTTTTTGCGCTATAAACAAAAATAGAGCGACAATTTTGAAAAAAATGCAATATTTTATACTTTTTGCTATAATAAATATCCCCAAAAATATCTGAAAAAAAATGTTTTTTTCCTCAGTTTAGGCTGATATGTATTCTTCTACATATTTTTGGTAAACAAAATCGCAATTAGCGATTATTGATTGGTTTGCGCAAAAGTTATAGCGTTTACAAAATAGGGGATAGTTTTATAGCATTTTTATTAATATTTTTTTTTTTACTAGTAATGGCGGCGATCAGCAATTTTTATTGTGACTGCGACATTATGGCGGACACATCGGACATTTTTGACACATTTTTGGGACCATTGTCATTTATACAGAAATCAGTGCTATTTAAATAGCACTGATTCCTATGTAAATGACAGTGGCAGTGAAGGAGTTAACCACTAGGGGGCGGGGAGGAGTCAGTGTGACGTGTTGTGTTTTTTTTTACAGTAGGGGGCGTGGCAGACGTCTGACGTCACTGATCGGCTGTTCCCGATGACAGGGAACAGCAGATCAGTGACAGGCAGTGTAGGAAGCGCGGGGAGAGGATCGCGGGACACCAACGGCGATCGGGTCCGCTGGTCCCGCGGCCGTGGTCACGGAGCTCCCGACCGGGTCGCAAGCGTGCCGCCGGCGGCGCGCCCGTGACCCCACGGCTAGGCAATTAAAGGGGACGTACCTGTACGTGCTTTTTCCTAGCCGTGCCATTCTGCCGATGTATATGTGCAGGAGGCGGTCGGGAAGCTGTTAAAGTGTATGTAAACCAGAAAGTTCTCTTATTTGCTCCATTTTGGTCTGTGAAATAAAGCCTTGAAAGTGCAAAAAAATTAAAATAAGTTGTCCATCCAGCCAGAAATCTTGTGAACTGCTAACTTCTTGTACACACTGCTTCAGGGCTGTTCTCAGCATTGTTCCATGCTATTTCTGTGGACTACAGAACAGAGAGAGGTGTATGCAGTCCTAACACAGGGTTATCTAGTATTAAGACACTCCCTGTCCTAGGGTGACAACACTCCTCTGCATGGTTGTCACTCTAGGAGTGGAAGTGAGTTAATGGCAGGACTACCAAGGTAAAATAAAGTAAATAAAAGTGTGAAAAGAAAACAAATGTAGCCACCACATCTAAAGGCCGGTAAGCTGCAATGCTATCAGTGTTTATTCTTGGGTTTAGATGCAATTTAATATCTATATCAGAGCTAATAGTACTCCCCTGGACAATGACTTTGTCTGCTTTTATTAGCAGGGGAAAAGCACCCTCTTTGTTCAGGCATTATCCAGGATCACATCTACCTCCTAGATTGAGATTTGTGCTTCAAAATAACAAAACGTGTTTTTTTTCTTTCAAAACACTACACAAAACTACCTTGGATTTTATGTAGTGTTTGCCAGAAAAGCTAATGATCACTCTGAAATTTCAGATTTTTATGTCACAAAAGGCTTAAATCCAATAACGGATACAATGCAGTCACTGTTTAGCAGGTAACTTTTCACCAAGTTCAGTCAATTTGAAATTGACTTTCAAGACAGGTGCTGCTTGCAAGTATATCTACAGTTCGAATTTCAACTGTTTCAGAAATTGATCTGTTTATAGCCGGCCTTAGTATGTTGTTACGAGTTACTTTTTACACACAAGTAATATTTACACATCTACCATTGGCTACAATTAGACACTTTAAAAAATGTCACAGACAGAAAGAAAGAAATGTGGAAATTACTGGAGTTTACTGATTATTTCACTATTCTCCCCTTCAAAAGTATTTTAAATGTTTTATTATTTATTATTTTATATCATATTATGTTTTTTAATTCTTAGTTATGATTATAATGTGTTGACATTATACATATTTATAAAACATCATAATGCACTATTTTGATTTTTGAAAGTATATCTCTGTGGACAATATCATTCAATAAGCATCGAATGCGTGTATCAAACATTAGCATATCATAATTGGTGCCTATTAATTTAATTACCCCAATACTAGTGTGTGTGTGTAGTGTTCAAATCACAACAAAGCAATATGACCAATAACAAATTAATATTCTTGTATGCAGTGGCTGTGTTGTAGAATCCCCCTGTGAAACATTCAACAGTTTAAGCATTACAGTATAGTACCATTATTATTTTCAGTTTTTTAATTAGCCCTATTCTTTACTATGAATCAACGAGCCACCTTTTGTTTGAGCAATAGTTATTTTTTCCATTCCAATTTTGGATTTTAAAGCCTCACCCAGATAGACCCATGCCCAGAACCAGTGTCGGATTAAACTCTGTGGAGACCACCAAGCAGTAGAAACCTTGGGGTCCCCCTTGCAGGTTTTTGAAGGTTTCCTCTACACATAGAATAACATTGAACTAAGTAGTGTGCATGTCGGCTGACCCTTCAGGTCTGGTATGGATTTTAAGGGGAACCCTGTGCCAAAATGTAAAAAAAGTGCCATAGGGGTCCCCAAAAATCCATACCAGACCCTTATCCGAGCATGCAACCTGGCAGGCTGAAGGAAAAGAGGGAGGGATGAGAGAGAGCCCCCCTCCTGAACCCGTACCAGGCCACATGCCCTCAACATGGGGAGGGTGCTTTGGAGTAGACAAGAGTAGCCCCCCAAAGCACCCTTGCCCGGTGGTTGTGGGGGTATGCAGGCGGGGGGCTTATCAGAATATGGAACCCCCTTCAACAAGGGGACCCCCAGATCCCGCCCTCCTATGGGAATTGGTAACGGGTACATTTTACCCCTACCATTTTACAAAAAAAAGTGTCAAAAGTAGTAAAAAAGACGGGAGAAACTTAGGGACAAGTCCTTTATTAAAAATAAAAAAATAAAAATGTCCCACCATGTAGGGCCATCTCATGCCTCCCGACGAGCCGAAAAAAGAAAAAAAAAGCCACAACACTTCCACCTCCATGGGAGACTCCCGCCCCACCCTCAGCTATCATCGAGAAGAAGTGTCACTCGGCAGGAGCCTCCCATGGAGGCGGAGGTGTTGTGGCTAGATAGTAGAAACATTGGAACTAAGTTTAAGAGCTATAAGCCTGCAGTGTTCAGTTGAGCTGTATTGCATATAGCCAGATTCCTCCTGCAACCAGGCTGGTCCGATACTAAAAGCTACTCTAAGAGCAGTGTACCTTATAGTCACTATGGGCTATACCTCTTGGAACTCATATGTATGGAGCACAGACTTTTGGTTATCTTTTTCTTGCAGATATTTTGTTGTCACTAGTATTCAGCCATGTCCTGTAGTTGGCATGCCATAAACTGTTACAGTGGAACATATAACTTGCCATAAGCCAATTGTGTGCCAGCTAGTGCTCTGTGCTGATGGATTATTGATAGCATTTCATATTATAGTCTACTCTAGTGTCATATTTTTGTCTGGTGTGATTCTGGACAAAGGGGCATGATTTAATAGACATTTAACATAAAGTTATGTTCAACAGAATTGTACATTTATGTTCTATATTCATTTTAGATTTTCTTATGTACAACTGAAGATGTGTTTATGGTTTAGTGACACTTTCCATTTAAATCTTTTTTTAAATAACCTTGAAATGGGGCACTCCAAATTGCAAGGGTTAAATGGTTGTTTATTCTACATTATAATAAATAAGTTGTAAAACATACCATATTCCTTGCTCTCCCAGCAGCTAGCACTCTCTCTGACTCTGCAGGTCATGGGTGGGCCCTTATCATCTTCACATACAATGCAGGACTGCTTTTCCTACACTGTACATGACAAAAATGTCAGAAAAAACGGGACCAGCAGAGCAGCAAAGGGGAAGTGGTTTTGGGGGGACTGGTCACACAGCGAGGAAGCCGTCCAGATCAAGGAATAAGAAAATACTTACTGCCTATTCCTCTACTTCTTCTACCCCTAGACCTAACAAAAACATTTTACTCTTGCAGTGCCTGGAGGCCCCACTGTAAGGGTATTTTTATTTATTTTTTGCTGTCTGGATTGGAACTTGCTCTGTTTTTCAATAAATGTAAAATTAGTTGGAATAATAGCATTGCATGAGGCCACAATAGGCTATTTAATTATACCAAACATTCCAAGCATTTCTATTTTTACAATGCCCTTATTAAACCTGAGCTTCCTCACCATAATTTGCACCTTGACAAGTATAATTGCATTGTTACTGGCCTACCATCTACAATCAATAAAACGTGCTATTGTAAGAGGCTTTGTTCTCTTCAAATGTTGCAGGTATATTTGCATGAGACAGAAAGCAGAGGTGGCTTTGATTTTATTCAGAGCATCATTAGAGCAGACTATGGTTTCTTTCCCATCCTGTTTAGGAACATGCCCGATGACAACTGGGCATCTACTATATTCTGAAATGTTTGCTGCAAGGGAAATACATTTAGCAAACTTTACTGCAGGTTCTTGAGAAAGGCCATACTCTCTTTGGATACTTCCAACTTTGCAAGGTTAATGACTTTATTGAGGTTTCTATGTCCCATGTAGGAGGTTTGGGGATGACAATTCTGGAAAATTCAATCTACACATTAAATAGCATTTCCATGGTTGCAATGAGAATGAATTAGCATTTTTGACAGTTCTATAAAGTCATATATGGCTACCAATGGCTAAAATTGGCTGCAGTGTAAGGATAAAATTGGGTTTTTAAGGCTAAAAATCGCTTTTTAATGTCACAGGTAACAAACCTGATAAGTGCTTAAAATGTAGGCACAAAACATCTGAATAATGGACCCTTGGGTAATTTACAGCAGCCAAACAATGCAAATGTGCACATTTGAAAATTACAGTTGAAAAATGGGATTTTGAAATTCATTGGTAGCTAAGAGCTGAAATGTTTTTTTTTTCTAAAGCTGGTTGTATAAAGGTAAATGTGTTTTTAAACAAAATCCATCCCCATATAGTTTGTTTTGCTGTCTGTCCCAGTTTCAGCATGTATCGCTGCACTCCCTTTGTCCACACATTTTATATTCTGACCTGCTGCCTTTGTGCTTCCTGTCTCAGCTCCCATTCACATTTGTATGTAGCCTGCTTCTGCTTTGAACTTTATATGTAACCTCACGTTACTCAACTTGGCTGCCTGCCTTAGGTTGTATCCTTTTCATACTTTCCTGGCTGTGCTAGCCGTGGAAAAATTTCATTTAGATGAGAGTTTGAAGTGCAGGTAAGAGAGAGTGGGCAGTGAGTAAAGCTCTCTGTATGCCCTAAATGGGCAACGTGACAGATTCTCTTTACTCTCTTGTCTACTGCCTTATGTTTTTAAATGATGGTAGGTTGCACATGATATTCCGAAGCCCCATTTTTAAATGGTGCTGTATTTACCAACTGTCATTGGACAGCACAGGTCACAGGCAAAATGTAGAGTGCCAATCAAAGTGGTTCTGTGCCTTGTGATTGCTGTGATAGTGAATCACACTGATCACACTTGTAAACAGTATTGCTGTTTATGTTTTCGAGCCCTCTTCTTCCTTTCACAACAGAAAGAGCGGTGGAAGAATAATTGAATGGGGGTTAGGACATCCTAGGGAGGTAGTTAGTTGCAGAATAGGGGTGTAATGATGTGCTGTATCTTCTAAATGCCATGTTTTAACCACCTCAATACTACATGTTTCTTCATTTCCAAAACATTTTGGAAAACAATTAGATCACCTTGGGTTGTCACCTTTCCAAAAAAGGGTAATTTTGGGGATGTTTGTATGTTTTTGTTATAACAGAAAATAAGGGACACAGTGTTTTTTTTTGGTATTTTTTTCCTTTCTACGGTAAAAAAAAGTGGTTATTACATGCCATTAAAATGATGCGCTATCTGTCCCAAAAAATATCAGTCAAACTTTCACAGCACTGAGAAATAAAAAAATGGCCTGGCAATGAAGGAGTATATACTGGCTGGTACTCTGTAAGTGGATAAGCTGTAGTATTTTGCGTACGTATACTAAGGGTAAAAAGAAGAGGGGTGTAATGATTTCTTCCTTTCCAAAAAAATTGGAAAAATATTAGATCACCTTGGGGTGTCACCTTTCTAAAAAAGGGTAATTTTTGGGGGTCTGTATGTTTTTTTTTCAACAGTAAGAGAAACTATTTTTTTTGGTCTTTATTCGGTAAAAAAAAGTAGTTATTAAATGCCATTAAAATAAAGCGCTATCTGTCTCAAAAATATTATCAGTCAAAATTTCACAGCACTGAAAAATGAATGGCCTGGCAATGAAGGAGTATATACTGGCTGATACTCAAGTGGATAAGATTAGATAAGCTGAAGTATTTTGCATATGTATACTAAGAGGAAAAAAAAAAGTCTACCGTTTTCCTTTTAATGTAAGCCTTGCACTAATAATTCAAAGTATGTGCTCACTGGGAATACATTAAAGTCTCCCTTTTTATGTATTAATTGGATATATTTAGTGTTTTCAATGGGCTGTCATTTTAAAACAATATCTTGCTTAGACTGGATTTAAATATTAATATTAATATCATTATTAGTACTACTCAAGCATACTAATATGCCAATCATGGAAATTTAACGCAAAACATTTTCACTTCAATCAATTTTCTGACTTAATATTTAAAAAAAAAAAAAAAATTCCTATTAAACTGTTATAGAAAATCCTGATCAGACTGAATGTATATCCAACCCCAATGTTCCCATGTCTAAAAGAAAACAGCTATAATTCAATAAATGCCACTCTGATTCACCCAGATCATCATTACCTAGCTGTCATCTCCCCTTATGTCATTCATTTTCTTGGAGCAGCTCGGAACTTAACCAATATTTCCTATAAGATGTTCATTGATAGTGACAGAACTCATTCAGACAGAAGCAGAGTCTACAATCTAAATATATTTGTCTGAAATGTCGACTGACAGCCATATTTAGTGCATGTATGTACATTAAAAACACAGAATAAACCTTTAATGGATCCAATTATTGCCCAGCTGCCAGACTTCAAAAAGTGTCTGTTTATTTTATCGTCTTTATACTGCAGTAGAACCCTGAACAGTATGCAAATGACGGATTGTTCGGAACACTGCTTTCCTTATACACTGATAGAATTCAGTATGGTTCTGGTAACTGATTTGCAACTGTCTTTGTATGCAGGATAGCGAGAACTACCACATAGGGCTGTAAGTAGCACAGCTCAGATTAATGGCTGACATGGGAACCCTTCTAGCAGGATATCCCACAGAGTTCAGACAAGGGTAGCTCAATATGCTTAGGCAGTATTAAAGTTAATTAGGAAAAGATTCACCTGCAGCTCTCCAAATCCATATCTCTCCTGGGTATCAGATTAAGAGCTAGTCTGTGCGTAGACGAAATCAGATAGCAACACTTGAGGCTTCAGAGTCTAATAGGAGTGTTCAGTGGATTCGAGCTGCCAAGATACCTGTTTATTTGTTCACATTTTTTTCCAACATTAATACACTTTAGAGTGAATTTTCACAGAACTTTTACATTTGTCTAAAGAGAAAATAAAAATTTTATCATAATAATATCATATTTTATTTCTTACATATCCAGTATTGACGGTTTCACGGTTCATAACATGTTTGTATTAATATCAAATAACTGTTTTTTTTTCTTTACTTCTGTGAACAGCTACCAAGGGGAAATCATAGTGGTGCCCATGGCAACTAAATACATTTTGGTGTTTATTATTTTTTTTTAGAAACTTTTTTTATTACAGTTTTAAAAAGAAAGAAAAAATGTACCATACATTTTCAAAAGTTGTGCCACAGTTCAAGTATCATAGATAAGCACAATATAGATAAAAATGCATAGTCTGTATACATTTTGCAAAGGTAACTCAGAGACGAAATGCAAGAAGCGTTATATACCATCACAGAAAATTATTTTACAAAGCACATGAGAGAAAAACGGAGTGCGAGGAATGGTGGTGCAGACCAGATTTTATCATATTTGAGTGGGCAGCCTCTACTCATATAATTCAGTTGGTACAAGGGAAGTGTGGATCTAACAGCTGGACACCAATAAATGTATTGCCCTGTACACACGATAGGATTTTCCGATGGAAAATGTGTAATAGGACTTTGTTGTCGGAAATTCCGACTGTATGTAGGCTCCATCACACATTTTCCATAGGAATTTCCGTCACACAAAATTTGAGATCTGGTTCTCAAATTTTCCAACAACAAAATCCGTTGTCGGAAATTCCAATCGTGTGTAGACAATTCCAACACACAAAGTGCCACGCATGCTCGGAATCAAGCAGAAGAGCAGCACTGGCTACTGAACTTAATTTTTCTCAGCTCGTCGTATGTGTTGTACGTCACCGCATTCTTGACGTTCGGAATTTCCGACCAACTTTGTGTGACCGTGTGTATGCAAGACAAGTTTGAGCCAACATCCGTCTGAAAAAATCCCATGGATTTTGTTGTCGGAAAAGCCTATCGTGTGTACAGGGCATAAGAGGGTGGGGTAGTTTCCTTTTGAGGAGGATTTCCATCCTGGCATGTGTTTAGCATTTTTCAAGATAGAGAGGGAGTCACAAAACCTAACAATAGAACCAGGGTCCAGGGGATCCAGGGTCAAGGATACATAGTTTTTATTTTATTAGATCAATGTTAAAACTTCAGTGGTTGCTATAAAAAGCAACAATGACCTGTTGACATGATAGTGTTTTGGGGTCAGATTACATTTCAACTGGAGCTCAAACAGTAGGGAAAAAATAACCAAATGGGTAAAGGTACCCATAAGTACCTACCGGCGCGGGAGCGCGCCGCTCCCGGCACGCTCCCGATGGCACGGACAGGCTAAAGGAGGGACGTATATATACGCCCTCCTGCCTGTACGTGCCATTCTACCAATAAATATACAATACAAATAAATACAATACAACACCAGGAAAAATAGATTCCGGGGAATTAATTTTCCATCTGAGATTGGTCAACCTAATAGGGAGTGTGAATTTTTATCGGCAGGATAAAGTGATCATCTTATGTCTTATGTCTGTGGGTATCTTAACGTGAACCTGTCAGGTTCTAAGAGTTGACTAGGCTAATAATAGCACTGAAGTTACCTTGGGGTGCCTGCAAGTACTTGTGATAAATTCAAAGTAATCATTTTGTTCCTGTGGATCTTCTGAATTTCACAACGAGGCTGTACACTTGGTCCTGCTGGTGAGACCCACTGTCCCTTTCCATTCACAGTCTAATATACTGTAAACACTGATCAATGTGGTTATGGCATTGGGCAAAAAATGGTGCAGTTGGGCTGTGCAATAGGAGAAGGGACTAATGTAGACTAGAAACCCAAGTCTGAACCTGGAATCTAAGGTCTCGACTGTTGTGCATCGATTGGTTGAAGAGCTTCACAGATACTTACAGGTTACACCTCAAGCCACTTGCACTTAAGAAATATAATTAGCTTAGCTAGATTTTAGATTCCACTTTAGTGTATGTATACAAAAAAATGGCAGGACATTTCCACCACCCTCATAAAAATACTCTGAACATAGAGGCTTAATGCAGATAGGATTCTCTCTCCACTGCTTTAGCCTTCACTACAATGGGAATTCTTTACAGCAAGTATGGAGCCAGGTGCCTCTTGTGTAGTGCTCAGGCATGGCTTTGAGCGCTATAGGCATGGCATGCATCCAAAGCTGTGCCAGGCGTGATAAATAGTAAAAGTAGTACTAAATACTCAAAATTTTGTTAACTAGTGGATCAAAAGCAGCCTTGGTAACTTTCTTTAGCACAAAATTTCATTCTTGTAGGTTTCACAAACATGTATTATCTTGATTAAACACCTCCACTGGCTCTGGGTCCCTTAGTTCAGATTCCTTGAACCTCCTTGCCACTGTATATGTTTTCATGCATGCACACAACTTAGAGGCACACAGCTGTCCAGGAGTGTACATGCAAGGTGGTACTGTAGGGCTTTGCAAGGAAAAGGGAAATTAACCATCTTGGAACTGGATGGCAAGGCTAGCACTTTAAACGTTGAAAAATAAATAAGAATTTAACGCATTAAGTCTTACGTAAGAAGACATATTGCCAAAAATGTGCTTTTTTATAACATTATGTACTTGATTGCCTGGCACCTCAATTAGTGTATTTGGAGATCGGTATATAAGTCTGCTTCATAGTATAAAAATCTAAGCTTCAAAAAAAGTTAGTTTTTTGGTGAACCCCGAAATGGAGCTTCTTAAAGCAGTATTAAAGTGCTTGTAAACCATAACATAAACCCAGTGAAGTGACTGGCCTCAGCCTATACACAAATCCTCCTATATAACTTGTACCTGTTTATTTGCGGCCTTCCCTACTCTACATCCATCCAGAATTTATAAAGCTTGTCTGAGCTGTCTTAAAAAAGGAGGCAAAGAGCTGAAATGACGCTCTGTAGAGCTCAGTGAGAACAGCTTTGAAAGCTGCTTGGAGGGAAGAGAAACACCTTCCCTCACACAGCACACAGGGTGCCACTCAGCTGGAGCTCCTCCCCGTCACCTTTTTTTCTCTTGGTGTCAGGGAAAAGTGACTCATGTTGATAGCAGAGGAATGAAGCAGAAGATAGAATTGACACTTAGTGCTCTGGATTGAGACACGTTCACAGTATAGAAGGATATGCTTTGCTCATATTTCATGTCTGAGGTTTACAACCCTTTTAAAGCCGAAACCAACAGTGTAATATATTGAACCTTACTAATCCTTAGTTTTATTTTTTAGACTTTCTCCCCTCTGTTTTCCCCTGGTGATTTGGTCAGTAACACACCACCTGTATTAAAGTGCCTGCACCCTGGATGAATGAGCACAGGGACATGTTTGGACAGCAGCATTATCAGTTTTGGGGGGAAGGTAGTGTTAGATATTATAGCAGATATAGATACACTAATAAATTGAAGCCAAACCTACTAGTTTATTGCAGTTACTGTACATCAAACATTTGTTTACCCATTTGGGATACATTTTATCACCATTGTAAGCATCTCTGTCAGTGGTAAATGGTTTGTCTCATCCTTGTAACTGCTACATCTGCAGGACAGCTTGTTCTTTTGAAAATCAACTGACTTACTAAAAATAAAGGAAAGAAAGCCTAAAGAAGAAAACTAATACAGTCAAATTATTTAAGAACTGGTAAGCTGCAATATAATACATGTTTGCTGCTGGGTTTAATACCACTTTAATCTACGGTAAATGGTCTTGTCTGCATCAAATGTGTCCAATGAGTGTGTACTCTTAACGAGGTTGTAACATGTACCAATGACTGTGCTGATTGTCACTCAAATATTTCCCTATGGTTATTAAATCTAACATTATGGCATGCAGATTAAAAAAAAATTCCAAAGTAATGTAAAGACACTATCTCATATGACACAGTGCAACCTCCACTTTATAACATGCAGTAGTTATGCAATAGTATATCTAGTATGATTGATGGGTTTGTCATTTACAATCTATCACTACATTACACCCCACTCCACCTCTTGAATTATTTTTCACCTCCCAGCCCGCGCCTTCTCTCACACCTCCCACCTTCTTCCTTAAGCAAGATGTAAAAATCTGTCACAGTTCCAGAAATGATTTTAAAGTATAGCTTGTCTAATGTATGAACAACCTTCCAAAGAAGTCTGCATCATCTGCAGAAGAGTAAAACATTGATGGAAAGTTTTAGCAGTTAGAAAATCTCTTTCATAAGACAGTCTAATGCTTTCTCTTTCTCCTAAAGCCAAAAAATTCTGGAGATGAAACTACGAATGTATACTTAGCAAATATTAGAAAAGGGAATAGTTCATCAGCTGTAACCTAGGCTGGTCAGAAGCATTTCTCTCATCATTTTCCGAGAGAGATGGAGATCAACTTCTTTACTTCCTACTCAGCGGGCACTCTCACCCACAAAGATCTTTTTCTTTCACTATGGGAATGTTTCTTTTTTGGATGCATGCCCAAAGAAATCATTGTTCGCTTATCAGAGGTATTCTTGCTTGAAGAGCTACTGGTACTTTTATGGTATATTATTATTTCTTAGCCCTCAAACTGTTCAGTGGAGATAAATAAACAGCTTAAAGGAAAAATATAACTTTTGGTCAGTTTTATTTACATTTATTTTTTAATGTTTTATAAACTAGATTATTTTTTTTTTTTTTTTATCAATGGATAAATAAAAAAAAATGGGTATCGGATTTAGATTCGGGCACAATTATGAAACCATTCTCTGCTTTACAATTGGAGTACATTGAAGTACAATTTCCCCTTAGAAATTCGCCCCTAAAGCCCATCTGTTGTAGGACCGAGAACAAGTAAGGCCAGAGTACACTATCAAAGGCCTTATTGATGTCAAGGCTCAACGGGAGGGCCTGTTTTTTGTGTAGATTAGCGTCTTGAAGCACATTCAGGGCTAGGCGAATATTGTCTATTTGTCTATAAATCTATTTGGAATGAATCCTGATTGTTTGGAAGAGGTCAGAGTCTCAATAATGTTGGTTAGCCTATCTGCCAGAGTGCAGCTAAAAATGTTAAGGTTATTGTTAATGACCGATATCTGTCTGTAGTTTTGTGGGAGTGAGTGATCCTTAAGGGGCTTGGGTAACAGGGACATGTTGGCCAAGGTCAGTTCATTTGGGAAAGGGTCTCCATTAAAGCAGAGGACCACCCTAAAAAAAAAAAAATTACATAAAAATGTCCCTATAAATCTGAAAAAAAAAGAAAAAAAATGTACTTACTAGAAATGGCTGTTGCTAGGCAGATTGTCCTAATCTGCCAATTCCTACACCGCGGTGATCTTCAGTCTTCTCCTACTCATGTTGTCTTCTGGGGAATGGGGCGCGCTGTGTTCTGGGAACTGTGTGTTTACCAGAACACAGCCGGCCATTCACAAAGCGTTGCGCGACTTGCGCAGGCGCAGTAGGAAGCAGGCAGTGAAGCCGCAAGGCTTTACTACCTGTTTCCCTTAGTTGGAATGGCGGCGCCAGGACCGAAGAGCCGAGGGACGGGTCGGCCTCGGGCGGCCGACATCGTGGGCACCCTGGACAGGTAAGTGTAAAGTCAGCAGCTACAGTGTTTGACCACCACTTTAAGGATGTTATTGAACATAGTAGTTAACCGTGGGATCAAGACAGAAGCAAAGTGTTTGTAATAACTGGCTGTGAACCCATCAGGACCTGGGGGCGACCAATCGTTTTAGGGATTTGATTACAGTAAGCGGTTCTTCCTCTGTAAAGGGTGCATTAAGAGATTCTACTTGAGAGGTTGTTAAAGAGGGTAGAGGAAGGGAGGATAGCCAGTCGTGTGAAGTTTGGGAAGGGTAGGAGTGTGGGTGGGAAAGTAAGTTGGAGTAGAAATTTTTTAAAATAGTCAGGACTTCTTTAGGGTGCAAGACCATATTACCGGAGGTATTACAGAGTTTATATAGTTGAGGGGGTTGTATAGTCTGATACAGTTTACGAGCGAACATCTAGGACGCCAAATTGCTATGTAGAAGGAATTTGGCTTTGGACCAACGGAGGAACTTTTCGTTTTTTGTGGATAAGAGGGTATCTAACTCCAGCCTTTTCTGGGCTACCAGTTGTGCGTTGGACAATGTCAGATTCCCTATTTGTATCTTGTGTAGTTTGACCAATTCTGCGGTCAGTGCATAAATTTGTTGCCAGCGTTCACTATTTTTTCTTGAGGCTATGCTAATGAGACAGCCCTTTAAAACGGCTTTGTGAGCCACCCATAGAGTGATGGGGGATATGTCCGGTGGGACTTCAAAGTAAAGTACTCCTGGAAGGCAGTAGAGATTTCTTGTTGTGTGATACGGTCTGCAAGCAGGGATTCATTTAACCGTTTGCCGACCGGCGCACGACGATGTACGTCGTCAGAATGGCACGGACAGGCATACGGGCGTACAGGTACATCCCCTTTAAGATGCCGTCGTGCCATCTTAGGCCGGTCACGGGTCCCGCGGACTCAATCGCTGCGGGGATACCTGCGATCGTCTCACGGGAAGGCTGAACGGGGAGCTGCGGAAATAAACAGCATCTCCCCGTTCTGCCTAGCAACTAGTGATGCTGATCTCTGCTCCCTGTGATTGGAGCAGAGATCAGCATTCACTAGCTGACAGCCACGCCCCCCCACAGTTAGAAACACGCCTCTAGGAACTTGTAACCCCTACGCATTTAAATAGCATTGATTTCTGTATAAATGACAATGGTCCCAAAAATGTGTCAAAAATGTCCGATGTGTCTGCCATAATGTCGCAGTCACAATAAAAATCGCTGATCGCCGCCATTACTAGTAAAAAAAAAAATTATTAATAAAAATGCTATAAAACTATCCCCTATTTTGTAAACGGTATAACTTCTGCGCAAACCAATCAATAATCGCTTATTGTGATTTTTTTTACCAAAAATATGTGGAAGAATAGGTATCGGCCTAAACTGAGGAAAAAAAAATGTATTATATATTTTTGGGGATATTTATTATAGCAAAAAGTTAAAAATAATGTTTTTGTTTCCAAATTGTCGCTCTTTTTTTGTTTATAGCGCAAAAAATAAAAACCGCAGGGGTGACCAAATACCACCAAAAGAGAGCTCTATTTGTGGGAAAAAAAGAATATCAATTTTGTTTGGGAGCCACGTCGCACGACCGCGCAATTGTCAGTTAAACTGACTCAGTGCTGAATCGCAAAAAGTGGTCTGGTCTTAAACCAGCAAAATGGTCCGGTCTGAAAGTGGTTAAATAACAAACTGCAAAAAAAAAAGACAACAGCCCCATTTGTTGCATATATCCTTCACAGATGATTTCCAAAATCTATCACATTTCTATAGCTATTTTCTGCCCTTTAGCTACCAGCCTAAAATACGCCTTTACGAATTTTCTGCATTCTGTCAGCATATGCATATCTTATTCCTCTCAGTGTTCTCTCTGATAAGGAAGTTATCATTAGCAGCAGTAACTGGCAACCTTAGCAACAGATCAGACTGCAGCAATCTTGTTTAAATTGTTTCAGATTCATTGTGCTCTAACGGTGCCTCAGAGAATAGAGAAATACAGCACTCAAAACACAATTATGAAAAACATTTAATGAGTTTTAGTGAAAAAAAAAAAAAAGAAATGGAAAAAATTCAACTTGTTAGTCATGCCGTGGAGGTCAGCTTCAATGAAAGGAAAAAATAATGCCTGTACTGTAATAAAGGCCCCTGTATAGTATGTCACGAACCAAGACTTTTCTGGTTGTTATTATAGTAGTACTGCTGTCAATAATATTCCAATGAATAAACTATTACCGACACACAGTCAATCGATACAAATCCATTCTGGAATATACTGATGCGAAGAAAGAGTCAAATATTGATTGTCTGACTGAATGAATGAATCTCTTATAGCAGTGGTCCCCCACCGGGGGGGGGGGGGCGTTGTTTTGGCATGCGGGGGGTAAGCATTCTTTTGTGGGCAATTTGTCAGCAAATTATTTCTATTATTACATTGTAGTAATAAATAAAATAGTATTCACCATAATGCAGAAATAGTGGGAGCCCTGAGTGTGTCACCAGATGCGGAATGTCACTTGCCACGCTACCTGCCACCAGATGTGGATTGCCACATGCCACGTCACCTGCCATGTTGCCTGTCACCAGATGTGGAATGTCACTTGCCACAGCACCTGCCACCAGATGTGGATTGTCACTTGCCACGTCACCTGCCATGTTGCCTGTCACCAGATGCGGAATGTCACTTGCCACGTTGCCTCTCACTAGATGCATAATATCACTTGCTACGTCACCTGCCATGTTGCCTGTCACTAGATGCAGAATGTCACTTGCCACATCACCTGCCATGTTGCCTCTCACTAGATGCATAATATCACTTGCTACGTCACCTGCCATGTTGCCTCTCACTAGATGCGGAATGTCACTTGCCACATCACCTGCCACGGTGCCTGCCACAAGATGCGGAATGTTACTTGCTACGTCACCAGCCACGTTGCCTGTCACCAGATGCGGACTGTCACTTGCCGCGCTGCCTGCCACTGCATTGGTGGCAGCACTGGACCATCTAGCACAGAGGGGTGCCGAGTGAAGGCAGGAAAGCGGTGAGAGATGTCATCTCTCTGCTCCCTGCCGCACTTCCGACATTGAGGCTGATAGGGCAGAAGAGCAGCGATGCGGGGGGTCGGAGAGAGATGATGTCATCTCTCTGCTCCTCACAGCAACTATTTTAAAGAGTTTTAGAAGTGTATTACAAGAGTTTTACAGCTTCAGGCCTTTTTTTTTAGGGAGAGGGAGAGGAAATTAGGGGTGGAGAGCTGCCGTTTGAGCAGAAACGAACTGCAAAACAATTGTAAAAAACTCAAGTCAGGCTTTTCGATTGAAGTCTATGGGGCCAAAAACACTTGTAATCTGCCAAAAAGAAGCTCATGTACTTTTTTGAGCTATCTATCTATATCTATCTATCTATCTATTTCTATCTATCTATCTATCTATCTATCTATCTATCTCTCTTCTCCCCCTCCCACCCAATGTCTGTCTATCTATCCATCTAGCTATCTATCTATCCCTCTCATTCTCCCCTCCCACCCAATATCTATCTATCTATCTATCTATCTATCTATCTATCTATCTCTATCTATCTATCTATCTATCTATCTATCTATCTATCTATCTATCTATCTATCTATCTATCTATCTATCTATCTATCTATCTATCTATCTATCTGGGGAAAAAAACTCAGACAGTGATCATTTCTGTTGTTTGCCCTCCCCAACCCTTGCCCTCTTGATGGATTTATGTAGCAGTAAGGCTCTGTCCATGGGTGCCGGGAACTCGATGTTCACCAGCGGCCCACAATTGCGGTGAGGAGAGGCAGAACGGGGAAATGCGTTTGTAAACAAGGCATTTCCCTGTTCTGTCTAGTGACATGACAGAGATCCACTGCTCCCTGTCATCACGAGCAGTGATTACTGTCATGTTAGTGGTAGCCCATTCCCCCTACAGTTAGACCACCTCCCTAGAACACACTTAACCCCTTGATCGCCCACCTTCCCTACCAGTGTCATTTACACAGCAATCTGTGCATTTTTATAGCACTGATCACTGTACAAAATGACAATGGTCCCAAAATAGTGTCAAAAGTGTCCAATGTGTCCACCATAATGTCACAGTCATGATAAAAATCGCAGATCGCCGCCATTACTAATAAAAAAAAATAATAATAAAAATGCCATAAATCTATCCCCTATTTTGTAGACGCTATAATTTTTGTGAAAACCAATTAAAATCAATATTTTTTACCAAAAAGATGTTGAAGAATACATATCCGCCTAAACTAAGAAAGATTTTTTTTTCGGGATATTTATTATAGCAAAAAGTAAACAATTTACGCTATTTTTTTGTTTATAGCGCAAAAAATAAAAACCGCAGAGGTGATCAAATAGCACCAAAAGAAATCTCTATTTGTGGGGAAAAAAGGACGTTAATTTTGTTTGGATACAACGTCGCACGACCGCGCAATTGTCAGCTAAAGCGACGCAGTGCCGAAGCGCAAAAAATGCTCTGGTCAGGAAGGGAGTAAAATCTTCCAGGGCTGAAGTGGTTAAGCTTTGAAAATCAAAGAGAGAAGCTGTTTAGTTACCATGAACAGGTGCTCCATGTTCTGACTGCTCCAGTTTTGATAAATTCCCCTCTGTATATCTAGATCACATAACATGCACTATGCAATATATCTATAACATCTATTTGTAAAAAAAACAAAATAAAATAGTAAATTCAAGAATGTGTTAAGATGTGTGAAAGAGATTTTTTTCAATTCTATCATCTTTCCTCTGGACCTGCAGGTGTTGTGAAAGGTTTTACTTGACAGACATCAGTCATTTCCAATTTTGTTAATTAAGAAAATAAAACCAATATTAATTTACTTTTATCATCTCAGCTACAATTGTAAATTGGGGTATTAAATCTGACCTCCGGGAGAGATTTAAAAGACACAAATTAGTGCAGCTCTGTATTTATTGTATCATTAAAAGTATCATTAAAAGTCAACTCCACTTTTTTGGTTAAAAATAAATCCATAAAAATATAGCATATACAATTGCTACACAAGTTGTATAGTAATTGATTACATCTCTGTAATTTTCTGTAAAATGCAATATGGCTTCCTGGAGGCCTTCTGTATACAGATGGTGTACAGAACGTCCCAAAAAATTTCATTTCCAGCATGTGTGATTGGCTCACTGCCTTTCCCGGAAGTCTACACTAAGATACAAGTCAGATTTTAGGCATCTCCTGCAGCATTTTTGTTGAGATACTTCTACAGGGAAATCACATCTAAAGAAAGGCAGACCCTGCCACTTGCATCATTAGAGCCCTGCAAGTGCAGCAGCTGATTGATAATTATAAAGCTGCTCCTATACAGATTCAATTGGACACAGACAAACAAACAGCTGTTTCTTTAGAATAACGAAAGGTAGGAATCTGCAACAAAGTTTTAGTTTTTAGGTGGATTTACTCTTTAAAAGTATTTTTGCTAAATAAAAGCAGTGTGAGAAATTTAATTTGACCCGGTATCAGCTTCCTGCAGTTCCTACACAGCAGAGCTTAGACTGTGGGAGGAAGAAGCAGTGCAAAGAGACAGTCAGTTGTATTGTAGTGCAAAGAGCAGACAAATAGGTATGATCAGAGTGACACAGAGTTACCTCACCAGTCTTCTGCTTCTCTTTTCACTGTCTATTCACAGGCTGGGGATGGGAACCCATGAAGAGACCTGTATGTAACCAGGGCACTAGTATCCAGGTAACACACTGTGGGTGTTTATACATACAGTTGTCAGAGAACAGACATTAATGGCCTAGTGTTTCAGTGATAGTATACTTGGTAGGGCCCAGTATTTCAGCAGCAAATTACTCATAGGGGCTCTGGGGTTGATTTACTAAAGGCAAATAGACTGTACTTTGCAAAGTGCTGTTGCACTCTGCACATGCAGTTGCACCAGAGGTTAGCAAACTAGGTAAAGCTTCACTTTGCAAAGAATACCCAATCACGTGCAAGGAAAATTGAAAAGAAAAAACAAACAGCATATTTGCTTGCACATGATTGGATGATGGAAGTCAGCAGAGCTTCTGCTCATTTACCAAGCTTTGTAGCAACTGAACTTGCAGAGTGCAACTACAATTTGCAAATTGCACAGTCTATTTTCCTTTAGTAAATCAACCCCACAGAGTTGCAGCAGAAGATTAGTCGGCAATGGCTCAGGTTTCCTGCTTCAAGGTGGCTCCTTTCTCTTGTAGCATCCTATGGAGCCACCCTTGCATGCAGGGACTATACATGTGTCTCCCTATAGTGTACAGCCCCATAGCATAAGATAGCAAGGGGCTCCCCTGCTCCTCACTCCTCCTCCCTATCCCTTCTCCAAACTAAAAGTGACTCCAGACTGCACTGTCCACTGTTATTTAATTTATTTTTTTCCTGTGAAGACCAGAAGTTCAGGTAAGCACCACTGAGAGAGCAGGAGCCAGCAGCATTGAATGTTGTAAACTGTGCTGGGATAAGATTTGTAACAAATAGTTTACTGAGGAATGTTTATTTTATTGTGCTTAACTAAAAAATGTTCAGGGTTTAACCACTTGCCGACTGCCGCATGTACATATACGTCGGAAGAATAGCAAATGGGCATACAGGTACGTCCCTTTGAATTTGCCGCTGTGTGGTCACATGCGTGCCACCGGTGGCGCGCGACCCTGCCGGGAGTTCCGCGAGTAGGATTGCGGGTCCCACGGACTTGCATGCCACGGGGATACCGGCAATCGTGTCACGGAGCTGAAGAACAGGGAGATGCTAATTTAAACAAGCATCTCCCCATTCTGCCTAGTAACACTGTCACTGATCATAGCTCCCTATGATCAGTGAAGTGTCATTTGTAGCCATGCCCCCTAACAGTTAGAATCAGGACACACTTAACCCCTCCCTAGCCCCCTAGCGGTTAACCCCTTTACTTCCAGTGTAATTTTTACAGTAATCAGTGCAATTTTATAGCACTGATCGCTGTAAAAATGACAATGGTCCCAAAAATGTGTCAAAATTGTCCGATGCGTCCGCCATAATGTCGCAGTCACGATAAAAATCACAGATCGCTGCCATTACTAGTAAAAAAAAAATTATGAATAAAAATGCCATAAAACGAACCCCTATTTTGTAGACCCTATAACTTTTGCGCAAACCAATCAATAAACGCTTTTTGTGATTTTTTTACCAAAAATATGTAGAAGAATACGTATCGGCCAAAAATATTTTTTTTATATATTTTTGGGGATATTTATTATAGCAAAAGGTAAAAAATGATGTGTTTTTTTTTCAAAATTGTCGCTCTACTTTTGTTTATAGCGCAAAAAATAAAAACCGCAGAGGTGATCAAATACCACCAAAAGAAAGCTCTATTTGTGGGAAAAAAAAGGATGTCAATTTAGTTTGGGAGCCACGTTGCACAACCACGCAATTGTCAGTTAAAGCGACGCAGTGCCGAATCGCAAAAAGTGCTCTGGTCTTTGGTAAGCAAAATGGTCCGGGGCTGAAGTGGTTAATACTCCTTTAAAAATATTTGTGCTGATTCCTTCTTGCTATTGTGTGGATTAGATGGGTGCAAGTGAAAAGTCTAACTACTGCAGGGGCTCCTAAGCATTTTTTGATTACAGCCCCCCAATAAATTGCCGATATATCCCCATACTCTTCTAACCAGACTGCCGAAAACATCATCATTCATCACTAGTCTATTAGGTACGAATGTGACTTCAAAGGATGTTAATAGCTTGGCTTATTTTACATAAGTTAAGAATAGAAAAGCTGAAAGACAATCATAAGCATTTTACCATACTCAAATAAAAAGGAAAATCAAAAATACACAAGTGAGATATCTGCTGTTGTTTTCTGTGATCGAAGCATGCAATCGAGGTAAAGTTTATTTCTCCACTTAAATTTCAGGTTGAACTATGCAGAAAAACTATATATATTTTTTTTTATATTCAGAAATCTAGTTCCATACCACATCATTTTGTTCCCATACCCCAGGAGGTATAAAAAAAAAAAAACACTAAAGAAACCCGATCCATTGCATTAGCTGACCAAATTTTACAGTCACTTTATACTTAACAAATCCCATTACTTGGGTGTCCTAAATAAAAATTTTTTTTTTTTTTTTTTTAATAAAATGTCTTTTCTCTTTTTAATACCTACCTAACCTACAGGAAATAAAATCCATTTACTTTTTACCTGCATTACACAGAAAATAATATTTAGTTATCTATCGTTTGTCGTTTCATGCCTATTGATCTTCTCTGCAGCATTTGGCCTAATCATATAAATCATAATCATGTAATTGTTTTCATCCTTATTGCTTTCAATATAACTTATAGGGGACATAAAAAATAGATTTTAATGTTGCAGCTGACCTATTTTTTTAAATCGGTATAACCCGGACTGTGCTTTAATGGATTTCCTGCTGTGGCATATTCTCAACACCAGTGGAAGTCTTTTAAAGCCAGGTAAGATGTCATAAACCTTAGATCGGTAATGGTTGAAGCATTCACCCACAGGACATATGAGCTTCTGACTTTATTGTTAATTTACTATATAGATTAGCCCTGTAAGCAGTTTTCAGAGCAGAAACTTTTAAGGGAAAATTCTTCCAATACAGAATTATTATTTTGATACAATTCACTGAAAGCAATTATCATTAACTTGCATTGCTGTTATCGTTACTGATGTATTTCTTTATAAAGATGTAGCACAGATGTTAATGAAATACCTAAAGTAAATCATTTAAATCTTGCATAAGCTTTAATATGTTCATTTTATTTCAAAAGTCATTTTGAATTTTTTTTTTTTTTTAATACTGCAGTTTCTAATAATATCTGGTGTTCCTGACATTAATGTCCTTGCTTAGGCAATTCCAGTGATGCCGCGTACACACGATCGGAATTCTCGTCGGAAAAAGCTCTGACGGTTTTCTCGATGGAATTCCAATGGTATTCCGCTCAAACTGTCTTGCCTACACATGGTCACACCAAATTCCGACCATCAAGAACACGGTGATGTACAACACTACAACGAGCCGAGTATGCATCGAATTGTTTCCGAGCATGCGTAGGAATTTTGCACGTCAGAATTGCTACAAACGATCAGAATTTCCGATAGAAACCTTTTCCGGCAGAAAAATTGATAGCATGCTCTCAATTCTTTGCTGTCGGAAATTCGGCCAGCAAAATTCCGATGGAGCCTACACACGGTCGCATTTTCCGATGAAAAGCTCTCATCGGTCTTTTTCTGTCCGGAATTCCGATCGTGTGTACCCGGCATTAGGCTAAGTTCCCACCTGTGCAGGTGGTGCCATTGTGGTAAATTCCAGATTCCAACCACCTGCACAGCAAAATGCAGGACCCATGAGTGGGTGCCATTAATCCTAATAATCCCGCACTGGAAATCACAACTGCACTGGGAACCTCGGTTCCCCTGTGGACTGTGATTTCCAAAATTGTGCCGGGACTTCTTTTCTGTGTGTTGCGGGGAACGGCAGTGGCCGCACAGGTGTGGACCTAGCCTTATAGAGGGACAACACTCTGTTGCTCTCTACCAGTTGTGCTGCTGCACTGTCTCCCTATCACACGGGCTTCCGATGAGGACAACAAGTAGCTTTTCAATACACCTTTTGGGGAATTCATACAAAATGTCTAAAGCACGCTTTAGAATTTTGATGGGCCTCCACATGAAAAATGGCAGTGTGGGCGATAGATTCATGTACCTTTTGTAAAAAAGTACATGCATCAGGGCCTTGCACTGAATGTGGAGGGGCACTGAGGCCAGCATGCATATATGAATACTCCACCCTCCTCCTGACAGAGCAACAGCGGGGGGAGCTTTTATTCTGAGAGGTGGAGCCTGATGGGTAGTCACAGACACTAGCTGGATGCTTGTGACATTCGTCCAATGAATGTTTTATACATAGACCCTTACATATGGTTTAACTGCTACTTAATTGCGACTCACAAGTTGATTTGCAAGTCAGGCGAATTGGCAAATTGGAAACTTTTCACCTTTTTAAAATGTATACATGGAGATTTATGCAATCATCTAGATGCATAAGACTTTGTGATTATTAATGATTCTCCAGACTGATCATGCCTAGTCCTTAACCCCTTTATGCCAGTTCCCACTGGTCCTGGACTACACCATGAGTGTCCTAAATACTGTGACTGATGTTCACAGATCAGGAGCCCATCCTACTGGATCCTAGTCATTGCTGTGTGACCCAGAGCTGTCAAAGACAACATGGACACATTGCCGGGGCAAGAGACTGAGCACGCTCCCAGCACAAACTAGCCTTTGTTTAGGTAGCTTTAGCAGCAATATATGCTTTTTCATCGAACGGAAATAAGCCCACTGTGACTGGCACATACAAATTGGCCAGTATTTTGCTGTGGGTGCCCCTGTTCTAAATGGCATATGCCTACGTTTTGTTTCCTCTATGGGGATAGGGGTGCATTGAATGTGAGTGAAATCATTTGAGGTAGTTTAGGAGCATACTGTTTTTCTTTTTCTTTCAAGTGAGATAGGTAGGAACAAATCAATGCTCCACTTTAAGCTTCCTAAGCATATAAAAAGGCCATATCAGCTTATACTTAACACAGAGGAACTTCATCTTTCAGCATGACCCAAAGCATGCATCCAAATCAACAAAAGAATGGCTTCACCAGAAGAAGAAGAAGAATGTTTTGGAATGGCCCAGCCAGGGCCCAGACCTGAACCTGATTGAAAATCTGTGGGGTGATCTGAAGAGGGCTGTGCACAGGAGATGCCTGCGTAATCTGACAGATTTGGAGTGTTTTTGCAAAGAAGAGTGGGCAAATAATGCCAAGTCAAGATGTGCCATGCTGATAGACTCATACTGAGTGCTGTAATAAAATAAAATCGTGCTTCAACAAAGTATTAGTTTAAGGGCGTGCACACTTATGCAACCATATTATTTTATTTTTTTATTTTTACTTCCCTCCACCTGAAAGATTTCAGTCTACTGTTCAACTTATGCCCCGTACACACGAGCGGAAATTCCGCCAGCAAAAGTCAGATGAGAGCTTTTGGTCCGAAAATGCGACCGTGTGTATGCTCCATAGGACTTTTGCTGGCGGAATTCCAGCCAGAAATAGATTGAGAGCAGGTTCTCAATTTTTCAGCCGGAAAAAGTTCTGATCGGAAATTCCGATCGTCTGTACCAATTCCGACATGCAAAATTCATACGCATGCTCGAAAACAATTCAACGCATGCTCGGAAGCATTAAACTTAATTTTTTCGGCTCATTGTAGTGTTGTACGTCACTGCGTTCTTGACAGACGAATGTTCAGTGAACTTTTGTGTGACCGTGTATATGCAAGCCAAGCTTGAGCGGAATTCTGTTGGAAAAACCATCCAAGATTTTTCCGACGGAAATTCCGCTTGTGTGTATGCGGCATGAGTTGTACAGTTTATAGGTCACATTAAAGGTGCAAAAAGTTCTGAAATGATTTCTCTTCAATGTTTTACATCACAGAAACCTGACATTTTAACAGGGGCGTGTACACCTTTTATATAAACTATGTAACTAAGTAAAGTTGAACCAAAATTACTAAAGTTCCCAGACCTATACAAGCTGCTTATATAAAACAAAAGACCTTACATGCCATGAAAAAAAGAGCAGAAAATGCCACCATTGGAACTATGGGAAATTGTATAATTTGTAGTGGCCTGAAAAAACAATATGCCATCAATATTGCTCTAGAAATTGAAAACCCAATTATTCTACTGACCAGCAGTCTCCCACTCAACCTTGTTTATTTATTTTATCTTTATTGCTCCATAGTGCTCAGTAAAATTCTAATTCAAATTTCTAGTGCAGGTTTTACATGGTCTTCTGCTCAGTCTTGCTCTATTTTACCGTGTAATTACATTGCACCGTATATGCAGCTAGGTATAATTGGAGGGATTTGGAACTCTAATGCCTTGTACACACAGTCGGACATTCCGACCACAAAATCCGTCAGATTTTTTCTGACGGATTTTGTCTGAAACTTGTGTTGCGCACACACACGGTCGGACAAAGTTGTCGGAAAATCCGATCGTTCTGAAAGAGGTGACGTACAACACGTACGACAGGACTACGTAGAGGCCAGTAGCCAATAGCTTTCGTCTCTAAATTTTTTCTGAGCATGCGTGGCACTTTGTGCATCGGAATTCTCTACACACGATCGGATTTTGTTGTCGGAAAATTTTAGATCCTGCTCTCAAATATTTTCCGTCGGAAATTCAGACGGAAAAAGCCCGCTAGAGCCCACACACAATCAGATTTTCCGACAAAATAATCCGATCTGACTTTTTCCATCGGAATATCCGACTGTGTTTATCATGCTCATCATCAAGCAAGACGATTGGATTATTGCAAATGTCACTTGAGGATTAACCACACAAACTTATAGGGGACATTTCTACTACAGACCTACAAGCCCATGTAGAAGTATGTTTAGTAGTCAATGTAGTTCATTAGACTGATCGATTCATGGATATGGATGAGTATATGGTGCCTTGCTGAATTAAATACTTATTCTGATTTAGGAAAGCATACTTCTGGGAAATGACATTAACACAGAAGCCCAGTGAGTCAAAACTCTAACACTGATTTTGTAGAGCGTGACTCAGAACAGGGAAAAAAAACTGAAGATTACTCAGACTAGTGCTAAGACGAATATGGAGCAGAATTTAAGAGCTATCTTTAGCTAGCTATCTTTAAATGAAACAACAAAACAAGGTCAAATTCTTGTAATGGAGAACTTCAAAACTAGCTCTAAAAGTTCATTCTGTGCACCTGCTGGTTCTGTTGGTGGCTGATAATTGCTGAAACATGACTTAATTGATTTCTACTTTTCTGTGGAGCTTAGGGCATTAGATAGAGGTTTCCAGCAGACACTAAATCTCTCTGTTTCGAGCTTTATTTTACGTCCAAATAATACTAGAGTCCAAATCCACGCAAGCTGCACTTGCTAATTTAGATGAGTTTCCAGCTTTGGGTAGCTCTACCTGTAGTCAAAACTCTCACAAAGTTTCAGCTGTTAAAATGGTTGTAAACCCTTTCATATACCCAGTGAAGTGACTGGCCTCGGGTGAAACACAGAGATGAAACAAATCCTCCTACTTAAGTTGTAATTGTTTATCTGCAACCTTCTGTTCTCTACAGCCATTCAAAGTCCTGAATTTATACAGCTTGTCTGAGCTTTCAGAAACCAAACATTACCCTCTGCAGAGCTCTGTGAGAGCTGATTGGAGGGATTAGCCCCCCCCCTTCACACAGGATAAAGCAACAGAGCTGAGGCTTCTCCCTTCCCTGTCACCTTTTTTACTTCTTGGGGCCAGGAAAACTTGTCAGAAGTGACTCATGAAGATAGCAGAGGAAGGACCCAGCAGACAGAAATGCTACTAAAGCCTCATACACACGATAGGACCGTGGACCAACTTTCCTGTGGATTTTTGTCCAAAGGGCGTTGGCCCCAAGTTGGTATTGCATACACACGGCAGGACTTTTTTCAGCCAACTTTCACCAAATCACGTGGTTTTTCTGCTCTTCACCGCCACCTTTGGTCAACTTCTGTATTGTTGTCTGATCTTTTGCATTGGTTCTGCATTGGTTTGTACAAAAGTCCGTTGGTTTTGTGTACACGCGGTCGGACTTTGGTCCATCAGACTTTTGTTGGCAGAAAGTTGGTCCATTCGCACAGCCAACAAAAGTCAGATGAAACCTGGAAAAAGTTGGTCCGATGGAGCGTACACACGGTCGGATGTTGGTCCAAAACAGCTAATTTGCATGTTGGTTGTCAAAAAGTCCGATCGTGTGTATGGGCCTTTAGTGAATGAATGAATGAATAACTTGTATAGCGCCACAATGCGAACCGAATCGCCTTTGCGACCGTGTGTATGCTCCATAGGACTTTGTGTTAGTGCTCTGAATTGAGACAAGTACACACTATAGAGGCATATGCTTTGTTCATATCTCATGTCAGAGGTTTACAACCACTTTGAAACCATGGACAGGCAACATCATCCAATGTCTAATGCCACGTACACACGGTCAGAATTTCCAACAGAAAGTCAGATGGGAGCTTTTCATCGTATATTCCGACAGTGTGTGTGCCCCATTTTTACGTTGAAATTTCAGACGGACTTAGATAGAGAACATGTTCTATATTTTTCCGACGCAAAATTTTCCTATCGGAAAAACCGACGTACCAAAAATGACGTATATGCTCTGAAGCAAGTACGAGACAGAAGCGCTTGGTCTGGTAAAACTAGCATTCGTAATGGAGATAACACATTCCTCACGCTGAAAATTCTGTGTTCTTTTAATGCAGTGCATTTATTTGTGCTTTATAGCGGTAGAATAATGAAGTTGTTTTGCTGCTGATATTTACACAGAGTTCTGACAAACTTATTTCTTTATTATTTCTTGTGATCTCCTGAATAATCTTTTATTTTTTTAAAGCCAGATCTCCATAATAATCTTTAGAATTATTTTTTATAGTCACACGTCTGAAAAGCGCGAATCGTCTCTCACCAAACAAGATAAACACGAGATTAGCAGAAGGAGCCCAAAGGGTGGCCCAGTGGCTATTGAACTTCTTTTTTATAGTGCCATTGTACGTCACTGCGTTCTTGACGGTCGGAATTTGGTGTGACCGTGTGTATGCAAGACAGCTTGAGCGGAATTCCGTCAGAAAAACCTTCAGTTTATTCCGACGGAAAATCCGGTTGTGTGTACAGGGCATTAGGCAGCAGATTCAGAAGCAGTGTCATCACATACGGCTACATAATAGTGATATTTCATATAGAAATGATATGTACCCATTATTGTTATACTGTGCCCAATGATACTGTCAGGTTTTCGTGTTAGCCTCTGGTGGTGCAAGTAACTGACTGCTAGCAATGAAAAATAGTTCCTATAAGTGCCAGCTGACACTTTAATTACTCTCCACCTTCTGCTAGAACATTGGGGGGTACCCTGTATAAACAGGAGCACACCTGGATCAAAATAAATACATGATTATAAAAGTTTGGATTTCCCATCACTTTTTTCACCCTGATGACAATGGTTTCCAAGACAGACAAAGAGAGTGAGGAAGATTTACTAAAATCAGTGTGCATAGAATCTGGTACAGCTGTGCATAGTAACTAATCAGCTTTTAGGTTTAGCCCTGGTTCACATTGGTGCGATTTGACATATCAAATTGGCGGCAATTGCCGGAAATGGCACCGTCCTAATCGGTGCGATGCAGCATAGATTTCAAAAAGTAGTTTCTGTACTACTTTTTGAGATTTCGGGGTGCGATTTCCATTGACATCTGTGCAGAAACCCGGAATCGGAACTGACAAGCAGGAGTGAAATTGTGCGAGTTCACTTGAACTCGCACGGCTTCATTCCTACAGCTCAGCATGAACCTGGGTTTATTGTCAAAGCTGAAGTTAGACATTGATTGGTTACTATGCACAGCTGCACCAGATTCTATGTGCATCAGGTTTAGTAAATCTTCCCCAGTGAATCTTCTCTGTGAGGGCATACAGCAATAAAACTCCTACACAGTTTATTGTCCCAACATTCTATCCCAAAACTAAAAAGTTTTAGCTTTAGATATACTTTATTCTGTCTTTATTTCATCTTTCTGTAATCTCCTGCACAGCAAGACTGGGAGAGGGCTACAACATTTTCTCATTTCAAT
Source organism: Lithobates sylvaticus (assembly GCA_028564925.1). Lineage (NCBI taxonomy): Eukaryota > Metazoa > Chordata > Amphibia > Anura > Ranidae > Lithobates > Lithobates sylvaticus. Next base: position 78,529,852 of record CM053027.1, read on the forward strand.
GTTTTTTTTATTGCATTTTTCACAGAAACAAAAGAAAATGAAACAAGTGTGAACATTGTCTGTCATACAGTTGACAAAGTTGAATCATTCAGTTGAATACAAAGGATAGACCCCGGTAGCAATAGAGTGAACGTTGGAAATAATTCAATTGCTATATTATCAGCTAACAGGTCCTGTCTACTCCCTCCCAGACACCCCTTTGGGATCAAACTTTTTCAGAGAGGGGAGACAACACACCGACTGTCATTGTCATCACTTCTGATGTAGCTAGTAAAGTGATGTAGAGACAAAAACTAAAAGTAAAAAATAATAAAAAGAAGAAAGCGAGAAAAATAAAGGAACTGAACATAAATATAATTAGTGTAGGTAACAAGATGCACCGGTTGGTAGAAGAGTCAGTATAACAAATTACCCTTTGTTATGTTGTCGCTATAAACATCCATAGGTACTTGCACCAGGTATGTATGGGGGTAGGAAGGTGTGCTTGCAAGCTGGGAGGTGAGAGGAGGGGAGGGGAAGTGTGAAAAGGATAGTCACCCTATGTTAGTCATTATATATAAGAAATAAATGTATATGTAGTATAGTATGGACTGGGTTATTAGTTCATTCTTAGCAATTTATCATTCTTTGACTGTACATCTTGGGTTGGATAGCCAGCAATCCCATTTAGCTCTAAGACCCCTTTCACACCGATCCGCCTATAGCGTCGGCGGTAAAACGCTGTTTTTCTTAGCAGCGTTTTACCGTCGGATTTGCTGCGCATTTCGGCCACTAGCGGGGCGCTTTTACCCCCGCTGGCGACCGAGAAAGGGTTAAAACCCCCGGCAAAACGCTAAAACAACAGCTGCATTTTGCCGGCAGTATTACAGCGCTGCCCCATTGATTTCAATGGGTAGCAGCGCTGGAGGAGCGGTGGAGGAGCGGTGAACCGCTCCAAAGAAGCTGCTGGTAGGACTTTTTGTGACGCCCTGCCAGCGCACCGCTGCAGTGTGAAAGCCCTCGGGCTTTCACACTGCAGACAATGAAGCAGCAGTTTGAGGGCGGATTGCAGGCGCTATTTCTAACGCTATAGCGCCTGCAATACGCCCTCGGTGTGAAAGGGGTCTTATTGACAAGACTAGCCAAACAGAATTATATCAAAACTTTAGCAGCTAAGAAAAGTTATATATATATAAATATAAATATATACTGTACATTGGCATTTACCTGCTGTTCTGTAGCTTAGCTTTACAAATCTTGCTATATTGCTACAGCAAAACTTAAATTTTGTAAATTGCTCTCTGTATGCATAAATAAAAATCTTATGACACGGGCAATACCGTGTTATTTTTAGGAAAGCCTATATGTGTGAAACACAGTGATTGATGTATATTGGAAATGCATTTGAATAGCCATGACATACTGCATTAAACTTAGTAATAGGTATAGCTCACACTGTTCTCATTATCATATTGATGAAGGTGCTTTTCTATACAAAAATGATTGACTTATGCTTTAATCTTGATAGCCAGAGCTAAAAACTATTTTTCTGAAATCTGTACTCATTTCAGCATTGTTTAATGGACTTTTCTGAAAGTTTCATTGTTCCGCCTGTGCTCTGATATCCTGCCACTTCAAATTAACACTTTATAGGCTTTAAGAAAACTTTTGCTTTGCCCATACAGGCTAACTATATTGGCAGCCTCACAAAGCAGTAAATATTCACCTTCTCTTATTTTCTTTAGTGCTTCCAGGTAAGGGGGACTTTCTCTACTTCCTCCCATACAACAGTGCTGCTGCTTAATGATTGGCATCCCAGGCAGTCAATCCTATCATTAACCCAAGGTGAAAGTCTTGGACACTTTAGGTCACTATTTGGAGCTAACACATGGCTTCCTCTATTCACCAAAATTAGGAAAAAATAAGTTAAAATAAAATCTGTACATACACATTGTGCGTTCCAAATTGTCACAATGCAATCCATACATTAGTAACTCAGCAGATATGCCAAGGTCACTATAAACCTCTAGTCTGTGAACAGAATCAGCTACATATGCATAACCGCTGATATACGGTTGTGAAAGTCTAGTCAGATTGTGCCTGTCAGAGCAACCACACATGTCCCCTAGTCAATTAATGTTAGTGCTGAAACGTGTTTTGACTCAGGGGAGGACAACCATAAGGACAAAGGTTTTTGACATTTTTTAGGGCAACCTTTATGTTTATAGGTCACTTCTTTCTTCCTCAAGTTAGAATTGATGGCATCCCTCCATGAAGTTGCCTTTTACCTTCATGAGTAACAAATATATACAGTGTAAATAAACCTTGTAATTGCTACACAAGCCTTTTGCATAAAAAGAAAAATTGGATATATCAGGCAAGGGTCAGGGTCTTTGGTAGGTTTTAATTGTGACGTTTCTCCTTACTTACTTTTAGGACAGGTTGTGATGAGAAATCTCTTCAATGTGGACACAGACATGAACGAAAACACATTTTAGTAGGCTGGGGAAGGGTATGATCTTATGAGATTGTTTTCATTGTAATATGTGCCTCCCTTTCCTGATGACAACCATACTTCCCATTTTTGTTCTTATGGTGTCACATGTGGAAGAAATTTGGCGAAATTTCCCCATGGGGATACACAGTAACTCTTCTTCAGTCTACACAAATTAAAATGAAAATGATTTAGTTGGAATTTAGCAGTGAAGAGACCATATTTGCCCATTCGGCCCATTAAAATAAAAATTATTTTGTTGATGTCTAACAGTAAAGAGACCCACTTTGCCCATTCGGCTATGCAAGCATGCTGGATGATGTCAGAGCTTATACAGAGTTGATAACATCATTCTTTTAATAGTGATTTTTTGCTAGGCCCAAACACTCTAACATAGGGTATTTTTTGTGCACAGTCGAGAAGTTGGGAAGTGTAGGAAAGATGAGTATAAATGAGATGGCAGATGGAATCTGTCACTTTGCTAATTTAGAGCCAAGCTTCCTGTGTTAAAATTGTTCCTCCTGCTTCCTAGGCTAGCTATAGCATGAGACTATACGAATTTTGGCTTCTTTGCCTACCAAACCCTTAGCATTAAGTAGAGGACTACCCCTTCATATAAGCACAATATAACAACTGTCTGGTCTTAAACATTTTTTAATGTTTTGGCAACCGGTAAAGTAGATCTGAAGCCAAAACTTAATTTTTTTTAAATAGTAGATGAGAGTTTTAAATAATTCTGTATGTTTTTGTTGCCATTTGTGCCTAGGGTGCCTAGGGGGCCTAGGAAAACTTCCTTTTCTGTAAACTCAATATAAACTGAGAGTATATATTTCTAATGTGAGGGGAGCCCACTCTTATGCCCCGTACACACGGTCGGAAATTCCGACCACAAAATCCGTCGGATTTGCATACACACGGTCGGACAAAGTTGTCGGAAAATCCGATCATTCTGAACGTGGTGACGTTTGTTGCGTACGACGGAACTACGTAGAGGCTAGTAGCCAATAGCTTTGGTCTTCTAATGTGATCTGAGCATGCGTGGCACTTTGTCCGTCGGAATCCGCTACACACGATCGGAAAAAGTCCGATCGGACTTTGTTGTCGGAAAATTTGAGATCAGGATCTCAAATTTTTTCCATCGGAACTTCCGATGGAAAAAGTCCAATGGAGCCCACACACGGTCGGATTTTCCGACAACATGGTCTGATAGGATATTTTCCGTCGGAAATTCCGACCGTGTGTACGGGGCATTAGAAAGTTGTCATTGGAACAGATGTCCTCATTGTAAAACAGGAAGGGTAAGTGGGACTTTGAATGAGACACATGTAACCATGTGTCTCCATCCCTAAATCAAGTATTGGAAGAGGGGGAAAGTGATTGGGACTTTATATGAGGCAAATGCGGATGTGGATAAAATCATGACATGTTTATTAAAAATATATAAAGCTGACCCATTGCAGTTTTGCATGTGACATAACAATAGCATTTTATATAGATAGATAGATAGATAGATAGATAGATAGATAGATAGATAGATAGATAGATAGATAGATAGATAGATGGATGATAGATAGATAGAATATATATATATATATATATATATATATATATATATATATGACATAATAGTATCTACACTTGAATACACAGATATACAGCAGCACATGTCCAATAAAGGTAACAATTTCATATGTACAGGGTAAGAATATGTACAAGGTATAAACAGGTTACAATTGATGTATTATACAAGGAAGGTACAACAGCATGCTCTGGTCACCCATGTAAAGGGAGCTTAAGGGTCCTTATTGTATGATGGTTAAGAACAATAGGGGGATATATAATGAGATAATGGTGGATAAAACTAAAAAACGATAATATGACAAGGACATAGTTACATCCTCAAATGCGTTTCATAGTTAAAATCCAATTCTTCAGGAGAAGATGTAGCAACTATCTGGAAAATATAAATATCAATAAGGTCTAATATTGAGTTCAAGTAACTAAAAAAGATAACATAGAGGTAGAAGAAGGTGGATATCCAATTCTTCACTTACATAAGACTAAGGTCAAGAACATGCGGTGCTGCAGGAGGGTGGCCATTAATGGTTGTCTGCCATGGGAGCTGAAGTAAGGACCCACAAGGGGGGGGGGGGGTGATTTCCAACCGGGTGATCCCCAGAGTGTGTATCTCGCTGTGAACAATTAATGAGGAAGGGGATGGCATCGGGGTTATCTGTTAATATAATAAAATATGCGACTAACATATAGTATAATTTTATAAAAGTATAACCATTTAACTTGTCATGAGTTGATCCACATCTTCATTTGCCTCATATAATGTCCCAATCACTCCCCCCCCCCCCTCTCTTCCAATACTAGATGTCCTCATTGAAAGATTCCTGGAAGATCCCCTCTATTCCTGTTTTGGTAGAAACTCAGAATTTCACTTACATTTTTGGTGACATTGCTGATCAAGACTAGATAGAGTGAATCTCCCAAACAGGGATACAGACCGCAAATAAAACTTGGGTGGTTCTAATCCCTCACCACTTTACATTTTGTACATTCATCAGTCTCTGCCCATAAGGAGCTTACAATCTCAGGTCTCTACCTCACATGCACATACTAGGGCCTATTTAGACAGGAGTCAATTAACC